>CAXAJV010000013.1:2562400-4962400 GCA_963969225.1 Xylocopa violacea
GCCAGGATTGTTGTAAAATACTACATCCGAGGTGTTAGGTTGCCTTAGGTTAGGATAGATAACTTTATAGACGTATATAATGTTCTCACGGAGACGTACGGGGCTACACGAACGCGATTCTTCAAAACATTCCCAGCGAGGGGCTAGATGGGTTAGATTGGGTTATATTACGTTATAGACGTATATAACATTCCCACCGAGAAGTAGCGGCCGACCCGCCAGAAATGTTGTAAAATACTACATCCGAGGTGTGAGGCTGCCTTAGCTTAGGATATATAACGCTATAGACGTATATAATGTTCTCCACGGACAGGTCTGGGCCGACACGACAGGAATTCTGTAAAACATAACCAGCGAGCGGCTAGATGGGTTAGGTTAGGTTATATTACGTTATAGACGTATATAACGTTCCCATCGAGAAGTAGGGGCCGACCCGCCATGTATGTTGTAAAATACTACATCCGAGGTGTGAGGTTGCCTTAGGTTAGGATATATAACGTTATAGACGTATATAATGTTCCCAAGGAGAGGCACGGACCGACACGACCGGGAGTCCGTAAAACATTACCAGCGAGGGGCTAGATGGGTTAGATTGGGTTATATTACGTTATAGGCCTATATAATGTTCCAACCGAGAAGTAGGGGCCGGCCCGCCAGGAATGTTGTAAAATACTACATCCGTGGTGTGAGGTTGCCTTAGGTTAGGATATATAACGTTATAGACGCATATAATGTTCCCACGAAGAGATACGGGCCGTCACGACCGGGATTCTGTAAAACATTACCAGCCAAGGGCTAGATGGGTTAGGTTAGGTTATATTACGTTATAGACGTATATAATGTTCCCACCGAGAAGTAGGGGCCGGCCCGCCAGGAATGTTGTAAAATACTACATCCGAGGTGTGAGTTTGCCTTAGGTTAGGATATATAACGTTATAGACGTATATAATGTTCCCACGGAGAGGCACGGTCCGACACGACCGGGAGTCTGTAAAACATTACCAGCGAGGGGCTAGATGGGTTAGATTGGGTTATATTACGTTATAGACCTATATAATGTTCCAACCGAGAAGTAGGGGCCGGCCCGCCAGGAATGTTGTAAAATACTACATCCGTGGTGTGAGGTTGCCTTAGGTTAGGATATATAACGTTATAGACGCATATAATGTTCCCACGAAGAGATACGGGCCGTCACGACCGGGATTCTGTAAAACATTACCAGCCAAGGGCTAGATGGGTTAGGTTAGGTTATATTACGTTATAGACGTATATAATGTTCCCACCGAGAAGTAGGGGCCGGCCCGCCAGGAATGTTGTAAAATACTACATCCGAGGTGTGAGTTTGCCTTAGGTTAGGATATATAACGTTATAAACGTATATAATGTTCCCACGGAGAGGCACGGTCCGACACGACCGGGAGTCTGTAAAACATTACCAGCGAGGGGCTAGATGGGTTAGATTGGGTTATATTACGTTATAGACCTATATAATGTTCCAACCGAGAAGTAGGGGCCGGCCCGCCAGGAATGTTGTAAAGTACTACATCCGTGGTGTGAGGTTGCCTTAGGTTAGGATATATAACGTTATAGACGCATATAATGATCCCACGAAGAGATACGGGCCGTCACGACCGGGATTCTGTAAAACATTACCATCGAGGGGCTAGATGGGTTAGGTTAGGTTATATTACGTTATAGACGTATATAACGTTCCCACCGAGAAATAGTGGCCGACCCGCCAGGAATGTTGTAAAATACCACATCCGAAATATCAGGTTGCCTTAGGTTAGGATATATAACGATATAGACGTATATAATGTTCCCACGGAGATGTCTGGCCGATACGACCGGGATTCTGTAAAACATTCCCAGCGAAGGGCTAGATGGGTTCGGTTAGGTTATATTACGTTATAGACGTATATAATGTTCCCACCGAGTAGTAGGGGCCGATCCGCCAGGAATGTTGTAAAATACTACATCCGAGGTGTTAGGCTGCCTTAGGTTAGGATATATAACGCTACAGATGTAATAATGTTCGCACGGACAGGTCTGGGCCGACACGACCGGAATTCTGTAAAACATTACCAGCGTGGGGCTAGATGGATTAGGTTAGGTAATATTACGCTATAGAGGTATATAACGTTCCCACGGAGAAGTAGGGGCCGACCCGCCAGGAATGTTGTAAAATACTACATCCGAGGTGTTAGGCTGCCTTAGGTTAGGATATATAACGCTACAGACGTAATAATGTTCCCACGGACAGGTCTGGGCCGACACGACCGGGATTCTGTAAAACATTAACAGCGCGGGGCTAGATGGATTAGGTTAGGTAATATTACGCTATAGACGTATATAACGTTCCCACCGAGAAGTAGGGGCCGGCCCGCCAGGAATGTTGTAAAATACTACATCCGCGGTGTGAGGTTGCCTTATGTTGTGATATATAACGTTATAGACGCATATAATGTCCCAATGGAGAGGAACGGCCCGACACGACCGGGATTCTGTAAAACATCACCAGCGAGGGGCTAGATGGGTTAGGTTAGGTTATATTACGCTATAGACCCATATAACGTTCCAACCGAGAAGTAGGGTCCGACCCGCCAGGTATGTTGTAAAATACTACATCCGAGATGTTGGGTTGCTTTAGGTTAGGATATATAACGTTATAGACGTATATAATGTTCCCACGAAGAGGTACGGGCCGTCGCGACCAGGATTCTGTAAAACATTACCAGCCAGGGGCTAGATGGGTTAGGTTAGGTTATATTACGTTATAGACCTATATAATGTTCCAAGCGAGAAGTAAGGGCCGACCCGCCAGGTGTGTTTTAAAATACTACATCCGAGATGTTAGGTTGCTTTAGGTTAGGATATGTAAGGTTATAGACGTATATAATGTTCCCACGGAGAGGCACAGACCGACACGACCGGGATTCTGTAAAACATTACCAGCGAGGGGCTAGATGGGTTAGGTTAGGTTATATTACGTTATAGACGTATATAACGTTCCCACCGAGAAATAGTGGCCGACCCGCCAGGAATGTTGTAAAATACTACATCCGAAATATCAGGTTGCCTTAGGTTAGGATATATAACGATATAGACGTATATAATGTTCCCACGGAGATGTCTGGCCGATACGACCGGGATTCTGTAAAACATTACCAGCGAGGGGCTAGATGGGTTAGGTTAGGTTATATTACGTTATAGACGTATATAATGTTCCCACCGAGTAGTAGGGGCCGATCCGCCAGGAATGTTGTAAAATACTACATCCGAGGTGTTAGGTTGCCTTAGGTTAGGATAGATAACTTTATAGACGTATATAATGTTCTCACGGAGACGTACGGGGCTACACGAACGCGATTCTTCAAAACATTCCCAGCGAGGGGCTAGATGGGTTAGATTGGGTTATATTACGTTATAGACGTATATAACGTTCCCACCGAGAAGTAGGGGCCGACCCGCCAGGAGTGTTGGAAAATACTACATCCGAGGTGTTAGGTTGTCTTAGGTTAGGATATATAACGTTATAGACGTATATAATGTTCCCACCGAGACGTACGGGGCTACACGAACGGGATTCTACAAAACATTCCCAGCGAGTAGCTAGATGGGTTAGGTTAGGTTATATTACGTTATAGACGTATATAATGTTCCCACCGAGAAGTACGTGGCGACCCGCCAGGATTGTTGTAAAATACTACATCCGAGATGTTAGATTGCCTTAGGTTAGGATAAATAACTTTATAGACGTATATAATGTTCCCACCGAGACGTACGGGGCTACACGAACGGGATTCTACAAAACATTCCCAGCGAGGGGCTAGAGGGGTTAGGTTAGGTTATATTACGTTATAGACGTATATAATGTTCCCACCGAGAAGTAGGGGCCGGCCCGCCAGGATTATTGTAATATACTACATCCGAAAGGTTAGGCTGCCTTAGGTTAGGATATATAATGTTATAGACGTATATAATGTTCCCACCGAGACGTACGGGGCTACACGAACGAGGTTTTACAAAACATTCCCAGCGAGTAGCTAGATGGGTTAGGTTAGGTTATATTACTTTATAGACGTATATAACGTTCCCACCGAGAAGTAGGGGCCGACCTGCCAGGAATGTTGTAAAATACTACTTCCGAGGTGTGAGGCTGCCCTAGCTTAGGATATATAACGCTATAGACGTATATAATGTTCCCCACGGACAGGTCAGGGCCGACACGACAGGGATTCTGTAAAACATAACCAGCGAGGGGTTAGATGGGTTAGGTTAGGTTACATTACTTTATAGACGTATATAACGCTCCCACCGAGAAGTAGGGGCAGACCCGCAAGGAATGTTGTAAAATACTACATCCGAGGTGTTAGGTTGCCTTAGGTTAGGATATATAATGTTATAGACGTATATAATGTTCCCACCGAGACGTACGGGGCTACGCGAACGGGATTCTACAAAACAGTTCCAGCGAGGGGCTAGATGGGGTAGGTTAGGTTATATTACTTTATAGACGTATATAACGTTCCCACCGAGAAGTAGGGGCACACCCACAAGGAATGTTGTAAAATACTACATCCGAGGTGTTAGGTTGCCTTAGGTTAGGATGTATAATGTTATACACGTATATAATGTTCCCACAGACAGGTACGGGTCGACACGACCGGGATTCTGTAAAACATTACCAGCAAGGGGCTAGATGGGTTAAGTTAGGTTATATTACGTTATAGACGTATATAATGTTCCCACCGAGAAGTAGGTGGCGGCCCGCCAGGATTGTTGTAAAATACTACATCCGAGATGTTAGATTGCCTTAGGTTAGGATAAATAACTTTATAGACGTATATAATGTTCCCACAGAGACGTACGGGGCTACACGAACGGGATTCTACAAAACATTCCCAGCGAGGGGCTAGATGGGTTTGGTTAGGTTATATTACTTTATAGACGTATATAACATTCCCACCGAGAAGTAGCGGCCGACCCGCCAGAAATGTTGTAAAATACTACATCCGAGGTGTGAGGCTGCCTTAGCTTAGGATATATAACGCTATAGACGTATATAATGTTCTCCACGGACAGGTCTGGGCCGACACGACAGGAATTCTGTAAAACATAACCAGCGAGCGGCTAGATGGGTTAGGTTAGGTTATATTACGTTATAGACGTATATAACGTTCCCATCGAGAAGTAGGGGCCGACCCGCCATGTATGTTGTAAAATACTACATCCGAGGTGTGAGGTTGCCTTAGGTTAGGATATATAACGTTATAGACGTATATAATGTTCCCAAGGAGAGGCACGGACCGACACGACCGGGAGTCCGTAAAACATTACCAGCGAGGGGCTAGATGGGTTAGATTGGGTTATATTACGTTATAGGCCTATATAATGTTCCAACCGAGAAGTAGGGGCCGGCCCGCCAGGAATGTTGTAAAATACTACATCCGTGGTGTGAGGTTGCCTTAGGTTAGGATATATAACGTTATAGACGCATATAATGTTCCCACGAAGAGATACGGGCCGTCACGACCGGGATTCTGTAAAACATTACCAGCCAAGGGCTAGATGGGTTAGGTTAGGTTATATTACGTTATAGACGTATATAATGTTCCCACCGAGAAGTAGGGGCCGGCCCGCCAGGAATGTTGTAAAATACTACATCCGAGGTGTGAGTTTGCCTTAGGTTAGGATATATAACGTTATAGACGTATATAATGTTCCCACGGAGAGGCACGGTCCGACACGACCGGGAGTCTGTAAAACATTACCAGCGAGGGGCTAGATGGGTTAGATTGGGTTATATTACGTTATAGACCTATATAATGTTCCAACCGAGAAGTAGGGGCCGGCCCGCCAGGAATGTTGTAAAATACTACATCCGTGGTGTGAGGTTGCCTTAGGTTAGGATATATAACGTTATAGACGCATATAATGTTCCCACGAAGAGATACGGGCCGTCACGACCGGGATTCTGTAAAACATTACCAGCCAAGTGCTAGATGGGTTAGGTTAGGTTATATTACGTTATAGACGTATATAATGTTCCCACCGAGAAGTAGGGGCCGGCCCGCCAGGAATGTTGTAAAATACTACATCCGAGGTGTGAGTTTGCCTTAGGTTAGGATATATAACGTTATAGACGTATATAATGATCCCACGAAGAGATACGGGCCGTCACGACCGGGATTCTGTAAAACATTACCATCGAGGGGCTAGATGGGTTAGGTTAGGTTATATTACGTTATAGACGTATATAACGTTTCCACCGAGAAATAGTGGCCGACCCGCCAGGAATGTTGTAAAATACCACATCCGAAATATCAGGTTGCCTTAGGTTAGGATATATAACGATATAGACGTATATAATGTTCCCACGGAGATGTCTGGCCGATACGACCGGGATTCTGTAAAACATTCCCAGCGAAGGGCTAGATGGGTTCGGTTAGCTTATATTACGTTATAGACGTATATAATGTTCCCACCGAGTAGTAGGGGCCGATCCGCCAGGAATGTTGTAAAATACTACATCCGAGGTGTTAGGCTGCCTTAGGTTAGGATATATAACGCTACAGATGTAATAATGTTCGCACGGACAGGTCTGGGCCGACACGACCGGAATTCTGTAAAACATTACCAGCGTGGGGCTAGATGGATTAGGTTAGGTAATATTACGCTATAGAGGTATATAACGTTCCCACGGAGAAGTAGGGGCCGACCCGCCAGGAATGTTGTAAAATACTACATCCGAGGTGTTAGGCTGCCTTAGGTTAGGATATATAACGCTACAGACGTAATAATGTTCCCACGGACAGGTCTGGGCCGACACGACCGGGATTCTGTACAACATTAACAGCGCGGGGCTAGATGGATTAGGTTAGGTAATATTACGCTATAGACGTATATAACGTTCCCACCGAGAAGTAGGGGCCGGCCCGCCAGGAATGTTGTAAAATACTACATCCGCGGTGTGAGGTTGCCTTATGTTGTGATATATAACGTTATAGACGCATATAATGTCCCAATGGAGAGGAACGGCCCGACACGACCGGGATTCTGTAAAACATCACCAGCGAGGGGCTAGATGGGTTAGGTTAGGTTATATTACGTTATAGACGTATATAATGTTCCAACCGAGAAGTAGGGCCCAGCCCGCCAGGAATGTTGTAAAATACTACATCCGAGGAGTGAGGTTGCCTTAGGTTATGATATATAACGTTATAGACGTATATAATGTCCCCACGGAGAGGAACGGGCCGACACGAAAAGGATTCTGTAAAACATTACCAGCGAGGGGCTAGATGGGTTAGGTTAGGTTATATTACGTTATATACGTATATAACGTTCACACCGAGAAGTAGGGGCCCACCCGCCAGGAGTGTTGTAAAATACTACATCCGCGATGTTAGGATGTCTTAGGCTAGGATATATAACGTTATAGACGTATATAATGTTCCCACCGAGACGTACGGGGCTACAGGGACGCGATGCTACAAAACATTCCCAGCGAGGGGCTAGATGGGTTAGGTTAGGTTATATGACGTTATAGAGGTTTATAACGTTCCCACCGAGAAGTAGGGGCCGGCCCGCAAGGAATGTTGTAAAATACTGCGTCCGAGGAGTGAGGTTGCCTTAGGTTATGATATATAACATTATAGACATATATAATGTCCCCACGGAGAGGTCTGGGCCGACGCGACCGGGATTCTGTAAAACATTACAAGCGAGGGGCTAGATGGGTTAGGTTAGGTTATATTACGTTATAGACGTATATAACATTCCCACCGAGAAGTAAGGGCCGACCCGCCAGGAATGTTGTAAAATACTACATCCGAGGTGTGAGGTTGCCTTAGGTTAGGATATATAACGTTATAGACGTATATAATGTTCCCAAGGAGAGGTACCCGCCGACACGACCGGGATTCTGTAAAACATTACCAGCGAGGGGCTAGATGGGTTAGGTTAGGTTATATTACGTTATAGACCTATATAATGTTCCAAGCGAGAAGTAAGGGCCGACCCGCCAGGTGTGTTTTAAAATACTACATCCGAGATGTTAGGTTGCTTTAGGTTAGGATATGTAAGGTTATAGACGTATATAATGTTCCCACGGAGAGGCACAGACCGACACGACCGGGATTCTGTAAAACATTACCAGCGAGGGGCTAGATGGGTTAGGTTAGGTTATATTACGTTATAGACGTATATAACGTTCCCACCGAGAAATAGTGGCCGACCCGCCAGGAATGTTGTAAAATACTACATCCGAAATATCAGGTTGCCTTAGGTTAGGATATATAACGATATAGACGTATATAATGTTCCCACGGAGATGTCTGGCCGATACGACCGGGATTCTGTAAAACATTACCAGCGAGGGGCTAGATGGGTTAGGTTAGGTTATATTACGTTATAGACGTATATAATGTTCCCACCGAGTAGTAGGGGCCGATCCGCCAGGAATGTTGTAAAATACTACATCCGAGGTGTTAGGTTGCCTTAGGTTAGGATAGATAACTTTATAGACGTATATAATGTTCTCACGGAGACGTACGGGGCTACACGAACGCGATTCTTCAAAACATTCCCTGCGAGGGGCTAGATGGGTTAGGTTGGGTTATATTACGTTATAGACGTATATAACGTTCCCACCGAGAAGTAGGGGCCGACCCGCCAGGAGTGTTGGAAAATACTACATCCGAGGTGTTAGGTTGTCTTAGGTTAGGATATATAACGTTATAGACGTATATAATGTTCCCACCGAGACGTACGGGGCTACACGAACGGGATTCTACAAAACATTCCCAGCGAGTAGCTAGATGGGTTAGGTTAGGTTATATTACGTTATAGACGTATATAATGTTCCCACCGAGAAGTACGTGGCGACCCGCCAGGATTGTTGTAAAATACTACATCCGAGATGTTAGATTGCCTTAGGTTAGGATAAATAACTTTATAGACGTATATAATGTTCCCACCGAGACGTACGGGGCTACACGAACGGGATTCTACAAAACATTCCCAGCGAGGGGCTAGAGGGGTTAGGTTAGGTTATATTACGTTATAGACGTATATAATGTTCCCACCGAGAAGTAGGGGCCGGCCCGCCAGGATTATTGTAATATACTACATCCGAAAGGTTAGGCTGCCTTAGGTTAGGATATATAATGTTATAGACGTATATAATGTTCCCACCGAGACGTACGGGGCTACACGAACGAGGTTTTACAAAACATTCCCAGCGAGTAGCTAGATGGGTTAGGTTAGGTTATATTACTTTATAGACGTATATAACGTTCCCACCGAGAAGTAGGGGCCGACCTGCCAGGAATGTTGTAAAATACTACTTCCGAGGTGTGAGGCTGCCCTAGCTTAGGATATATAACGCTATAGACGTATATAATGTTCCCCACGGACAGGTCAGGGCCGACACGACAGGGATTCTGTAAAACATAACCAGCGAGGGGTTAGATGGGTTAGGTTAGGTTATATTACTTTATAGACGTATATAACGCTCCCACCGAGAAGTAGGGGCAGACCCGCAAGGAATGTTGTAAAATACTACATCCGAGGTGTTAGGTTGCCTTAGGTTAGGATATATAATGTTATAGACGTATATAATGTTCCCACCGAGACGTACGGGGCTACGCGAACGGGATTCTACAAAACAGTTCCAGCGAGGGGCTAGATGGGGTAGGTTAGGTTATATTACTTTATAGACGTATATAACGTTCCCACCGAGAAGTAGGGGCACACCCACAAGGAATGTTGTAAAATACTACATCCGAGGTGTTAGGTTGCCTTAGGTTAGGATGTATAATGTTATACACGTATATAATGTTCCCACAGACAGGTACGGGTCGACACGACCGGGATTCTGTAAAACATTACCAGCAAGGGGCTAGATGGGTTAGGTTAGGTTATATTACGTTATAGACGTATATAATGTTCCCACCGAGAAGTAGGTGGCGGCCCGCCAGGATTGTTGTAAAATACTACATCCGAGATGTTAGATTGCCTTAGGTTAGGATAAATAACTTTATAGACGTATATAATGTTCCCACAGAGACGTACGGGGCTACACGAACGGGATTCTACAAAACATTCCCAGCGAGGGGCTAGATGGGTTTGGTTAGGTTATATTACTTTATAGACGTATATAACATTCCCACCGAGAAGTAGCGGCCGACCCGCCAGAAATGTTGTAAAATACTACATCCGAGGTGTGAGGCTGCCTTAGCTTAGGATATATAACGCTATAGACGTATATAATGTTCTCCACGGACAGGTCTGGGCCGACACGACAGGAATTCTGTAAAACATAACCAGCGAGCGGCTAGATGGGTTAGGTTAGGTTATATTACGTTATAGACGTATATAACGTTCCCACCGAGAAGTAGGGGCCGACGCGCCAGGAGTGTTGTAAAATACTACATCCGCGGTGTTAGGTTGCCTTAGGTTAGGAAAGATAACTTTATAGACGTATATAATGTTCCCACCGAGACGTACGGGGCTACACGAACGGGATTCTACAAAACATTCCCAGCGAAGGGCTAGAGGGGTTAGGTTAGGTTATATTACGTTATAGGCGTATATAATGTTCCCACCGAGAAGTAGGTGCCGGCCCGCCAGGATTGTTGTAAAATACTACATCCGAAATGTTAGGCTGCCTTAGGTTAGGATATATAATGTTATAGACGTATATAATGTTCCCACCGAGACGTACGGGGCTACACGAACGAGATTCTACAAAACATTCCCAGCGAGGGGCTAGATGGGTTAGGTTAGGTTATATTACTTTATAGACGTATATAACGTTCCCACCGAGAAGTAGGGGCCGACCCGCCAGGAATGTTGTAAAATACTACATCCGAGGTGTGAGGCTGCCTTAGGTTAGGATATATAATGTTATAGACGTATATAATGTTCCCACCGAGACGTACGGGGCTACACGAACGGGATTCTACAAAACATTCCCAGCGAGGGGCTAGATGGGTTAGGTTAGGTTATATTACGTTATAGACGTATATAACGCTCCCACCGAGAAGTAGGGGCCCACCCGCCAGGAGTGTTGTAAAATACTACATCCGCGGTGTTAGGATGTCTTAGGTTAGGATATATAACGTTATAGACGTATATAATGTTCCCACGGACAGGGACGGGTCGACACGAACGGTATTCTAGAAAACATTCCCAGCGAGGGGCTAGAGGGGTTAGGTTAGGTTATACTACGTTATGGACGTATATAATGTTCCCTCCGAGAAGTAGGGGCCGGCCCGCTAGGATTGTTGTAAAATACTACATCCGAAATGTTAGGCTGCCTTAGGTTAGGATATATAATGTTATAGACGTATATAATGTTCCCACCGAGACGTACGGGGCTACACGAACGGGATTCTACAAAACATTCCCAGCGAGGGGCTAGATGGGTTAGGTTAGGTTATATTACGTTATAGACGTATATAACGCTCCCACCGAGAAGTAGGGGCCCACCCGCCAGGAGTGTTGTAAAATACTACATCCGCGGTGTTAGGATGTCTTAGGTTAGGATATATAACGTTATAGACGTATATAATGTTCCCACGGACAGGGACGGGTCGACACGAACGGTATTCTAGAAAACATTCCCAGCGAGGGGCTAGAGGGGTTAGGTTAGGTTATACTACGTTATGGACGTATATAATGTTCCCTCCGAGAAGTAGGGGCCGGCCCGCTAGGATTGTTGTAAAATACTACAACCGAAATGTTAGGCTGCCTCATGTTGTGATATATAACGTTATAGACGCATATAATGTCCCAATGGAGAGGAACGGCCCGACACGACCGGGATTCTGTAAAACATCACCAGCGAGGGGCTAGATGGGTTAGGTTAGGTTATATTACGTTATAGACGTATATAATGTTCACACCGAGAAGTAGGGGCCGACCCGCCAGGATTGTTGTAAAATACTACATCCGAGATGTTAGATTGCCTTAGGTTAGGATATATAACGTGATAGACGTATATAATATTCCCACCGAGACGTACGGGGCTACAAGAACGGGATTCTACAAAACATTCCCAGCGAGGGGCTAGAAGGGTTAGGTTAGGTTATATTACGTTATGGACGTATATAATGTTCCAACCGAGAAGTAGGGCCCAGCCCGCCAGGAATGTTGTAAAATACTACATCCGAGGAGTGAGGTTGCCTTAGGTTATGATATATAACGTTATAGACGTATATAATGTCCCCACGGAGAGGAACGGGCCGACACGAAAAGGATTCTGTAAAACATTACCAGCGAGGGGCTAGATGGGTTAGGTTAGGTTATATTACGTTATAGACGTATATAACGTTCACACCGAGAAGTAGGGGCCGACCCGCCAGGAATGCTGTAAAATACTACATCCGAGATGTTAGCCTGCCTTAGGTTAGGATATATAACGCTATAGACGTATATAATGTTCTCACGGACAGGTCCGGGCCGACACGACCGGGATTCTGTAAAACATTACCAGCGAGGGCTAGATGGGTTAGGTTAGGTCATATTACGTTATAGACCTATATAATGTTCCAACCGAGAAGTAAGGGCCGACCGGCCAGGAATATTGTAAAATACTACATCCGAGGTGCGAGGTTGCCTTAGGTTAGGATATATAACGTTATAGGTGTATACAATGTTCCCACGGAGAGGTACGTGCCGACGCGACCGGGATTCTGTAAAACATTACCAGCGAGGGGCTAGATGGGTTAGGTTAGGTTATATTACGTTATAGACGTATATAACATTCCCACCGAGAAGTAAGGGCCGACCCGCCAGGAATGTTGTAAAATACTACATCCGAGATGTTGGGTTGCTTTAGGTTAGGATATATAACGTTATAGACGTATATAATGTTCCCAAGGAGAGGTACCCGCCGACACGACCGGGATTCTGTAAAACATTACCAGCGAGGGGCTAGATGGGTTAGGTTAGGTTATATTACGTTATAGACGTATATAACGTTCGCACTGAGAAGTAGGGGCCGAACCGCCAGAAATGTTGTAAAATACTACATGCGAGTTTTGAGGTTGCCTTAGGTTAGGATATATAACATTATAGACGTATATAATGTTCCCACGGAGAGGTACGGGCCGACAGGACCGGGATTCTGTAAAAAATTACCAGCGAGGGGCTAGATGGGTTAGGTTAGGTTATATAACGTTATAGACGTATATAACGTTCCCACCGAGGAGTAGGGGCCGACCGGCCAGGAATGTTGTAAAATACTACATCCGAGATGATAGGTTGCTTTAGGTTAGGATATATAACGTTATAGACGTATATAATGTTCCCACGGAGAGGCACGGACCGCCAAGGCCGGGATTCTGTAAAACATTACCAGCGAGGGGCTAGATGGGATAGATTAGGTTATATTACGTTATAAACGTAAATAATGTTCCCACCGAGAAGTAGCGTCCGGCCCGACAGGAATGTTGTAAAATACTAAATCCGAGGAGTGAGGTTGTCCTAGGTTAGGATATATAACGTTATAGACGTATATAATGTTCCCACGAAGAGGTACGGACCGTCACGACCGGGATTCTGTAAAACATTACCAGCCAGTGGCTAGATGGGTTAGGTTAGGTTATATTACGCTATAGACCCATATAACGTTCCAACCGAGAAGTAGGGTCCGACCCGCCAGGTATGTTGTAAAATACTACATCCGAGATGTTGGGTTGCTTTAGGTTAGGATATATAACGTTATAGACGTATATAATGTTCCCACGAAGAGGTACGGGCCGTCGCGACCAGGATTCTGTAAAACATTACCAGCCAGGGGCTAGATGGGTTAGGTTAGGTTATATTACGTTATAGACCTATATAATGTTGCAAGCGAGAAGTAAGGGCCGACCCGCCAGGTGTGTTGTAAAATACTACATCCGAGATGTTAGGTTGCTTTAGGTTAGGATATGTAAGGTTATAGACGTATATAATGTTCCCACGGAGAGGCACAGACCGACACGACCGGGATTCTGTAAAACATTACCAGCGAGGGGCTAGATGGGTTAGGTTAGGTTATATTACGTTATAGACGTATATAACGTTCCCACCGAGAAATAGTGGCCGACCCGCCAGGAATGTTGTAAAATACTACATCCGAAATATCAGGTTGCCTTAGGTTAGGATATATAACGATATAGACGTATATAATGTTCCCACGGAGATGTCTGGCCGATACGACCGGGATTCTGTAAAACATTACCAGCGAGGGGCTAGATGGGTTAGGTTAGGTTATATTACGTTATAGACGTATATAATGTTCCCACCGAGTAGTAGGTGCCGATCCGCCAGGAATGTTGTAAAATACTACATCCGAGGTGTTAGGTTGCCTTAGGTTAGGATAGATAACTTTATAGACGTATATAATGTTCTCACGGAGACGTACGGGGCTACACGAACGCGATTCTTCAAAACATTCCCAGCGAGGGGCTAGATGGGTTAGGTTGGGTTATATTACGTTATAGACGTATATAACGTTCCCACCGAGAAGTAGGGGCCGACCCGCCAGGAGTGTTGTAAAATACTACATCCGAGGTGTTAGGTTGTCTTAGGTTAGGATATATAACGTTATAGACGTATATAATGTTCCCACCGAGACGTACGGGGCTACACGAACGGGATTCTACAAAACATTCCCAGCGAGTAGCTAGATGGGTTAGGTTAGGTTATATTACGTTATAGACGTATATAATGTTCCCACCGAGAAGTACGTGGCGACCCGCCAGGATTGTTGTAAAATACTACATCCGAGATGTTAGATTGCCTTAGGTTAGGATAAATAACTTTATAGACGTATATAATGTTCCCACCGAGACGTACGGGGCTACACGAACGGGATTCTACAAAACATTCCCAGCGAGGGGCTAGATGGGTTAGGCTAGGTTGTACTACGTTATAGACGTATATAACGTTCCCACCGAGAAGTAGGGGCCGACCCGCCAGGAATGTTGTAAAATACAACATCCGAGATGTGAGGTTGACTTAGGTTAGGATATATAATGTTATACACGTATATAATGTTCCCACAGACAGGTACGGGTCGACACGACCGGGATTCTGTAAAACATTACCAGCAAGGGGCTAGATGGGTTAGGTTAGGTTATATTACGTTATAGACGTATATAATGTTCCCACCGAGAAGTAGGTGGCGGCCCGCCAGGATTGTTGTAAAATACTACATCCGAGATGTTAGATTGCCTTAGGTTAGGATAAATAACTTTATAGACGTATATAATGTTCCCACAGAGACGTACGGGGCTACACGAACGGGATTCTACAAAACATTCCCAGCGAGGGGCTAGATGGGTTTGGTTAGGTTATATTACTTTATAGACGTATATAATATTCCCACCGAGAAGTAGCGGCCGACCCGCCAGAAATGTTGTAAAATACTACATCCGAGGTGTGAGGCTGCCTTAGCTTAGGATATATAACGCTATAGACGTATATAATGTTCTCCACGGACAGGTCTGGGCCGACACGACAGGAATTCTGTAAAACATAACCAGCGAGCGGCTAGATGGGTTAGGTTTGGTTATATTACGTTATAGACGTATATAACGTTCCCACCGAGAAGTAGGGGCCGACCCGCCAGGAGTGTTGTAAAATACTACATCCGCGGTGTTAGGTTGCCTTAGGTTAGGAAAGATAACTTTATAGACGTATATAATGTTCATACCGAGACGTACGGGGCTACACGAACGGGATTCTACAAAACATTCCCAGCGAAGTGCTAGAGGGGTTAGGTTAGGTTATATTACGTTATAGACGTATATAATGTTCCCACCGAGAAGTAGGTGCCGGCCCGCCAGGATTGTTGTAAAATACTACATCCGAAATGTTAGGCTGCCTTAGGTTAGGATATATAATGTTATAGACGTATATAATGTTCCCACCGAGACGTACGGGGCTACACGAACGAGATTCTACAAAACATTCCCAGCGAGGGGCTAGATGGGTTAGGTTAGGTTATATTACTTTATAGACGTATATAACGTTCCCACCGAGAAGTAGGGGCCGACCCGCCAGGAATGTTGTAAAATACTACATCCGAGGTGTGAGGCTGCCTTAGGTTAGGATATATAATGTTATAGACGTATATAATGTTCCCACCGAGACGTACGGGGCAACACGAACGGGATTCTACAAAACATTCCCAGCGAGGGGCTAGATGGGTTAGGTTAGGTTATATTACGTTATAGACGTATATAACGCTCCCACCGAGAAGTAGGGGCCCACCCGCCAGGAGTGTTGTAAAATACTACATCCGCGGTGTTAGGATGTCTTAGGTTAGGATATATAACGTTATAGACGTATATAATGTTCCCACGGACAGGGACGGGTCGACACGAACGGTATTCTAGAAAACATTCCCAGCGAGGGGCTAGAGGGGTTAGGTTAGGTTATACTACGTTATGGACGTATATAATGTTCCCTCCGAGAAGTAGGGGCCGGCCCCCTAGGATTGTTGTAAAATACTACATCCGAAATGTTAGGCTGCCTTAGGTTAGGATATATAATGTTATAGACGTATATAATGTTCCCACCGAGACGTACGGGGCTACACGAACGGGATTCTACAAAACATTCCCAGCGAGGGGCTAAAGGGGTTAGGTTAGGTTATATTACGTTATAGACGTATATAATGTTCCCACCGAGAAGTAGGTGCCGGCCCGCCAGGATTGTTGTAAAATACTACATCCGAAATGTTAGGCTGCCTTAGGTTAGGATATATAATGTTATAGACGTATATAATGTTCCCACCGAGACGTACGGGGCTACACGAACGAGATTCTACAAAACATTCCCAGCGAGGGGCTAGATGGGTTAGGTTAGGTTATATTACTTTATAGACGCATATAACGTTCCCACCGAGAAGTAGGGGCCGACCCGCCAGGAATGTTGTAAAATACTACATCCGAGGTGTGAGGCTGCCTTAGCTTAGGATATATAACGCTATAGACTTATATAATGTTCCCCACGGACAGGTCTGGGCCGACACGACAGGGATTCTATAAAACATAACCAGCGAGCGGCTAGATGGGTTAGGTTAGGTTATATTACGTTATAGACGTATATGACGTTCCCACCGAGAAGTAGGGGCCGACCCGCCAGGAGTGTTGTAAAATACTACATCCGAGATGTTAGGTTGCCTTAGGTTAGGATAGATAACTTTATAGACGTATATAATGTTCCTACCGAGACGTACGGGGCCACACGAACGCGATTCTACAAAACATTCCCAGCGAGGGGCTAGATGGGTTAGGTTAGGTTATATTACGTTATAGACGTATATAACGTTCCCACCGAGAAGTAGGGGCCGACCCGCCAGGAATGTTGTAAAATACAACATCCGAGGTGTGAGGTTGACTTAGGTTAGGATATATAACGTTATACACGTATATAATGTTCCCACCGAGACGTAAGGGGCTACACGAACGGGATTCTACAAAACATTCCCAGCGAGGGGCTAGATGGGTTAGGTTAGGATATATTACGTTATAGACGTATATAACGTTCCCACCGAGAAGTAGGGGCCGACCCGCCAGGAATGATGTAAAATACTACATCCGAGGTGTTAGCTTGTCTTAGGTTAGGATATATAACGTTATAGACGTATACAATGTTCCCACCGCGACGTACGGGGCTACAAGAACGGGATTCTAAAAAACATTCCCAGCGAGGGGCTAGATGGGTTAGGTTAGGTTATATTACGTTATAGACGTATATAATGTTCACACCGAGAAGTAGGGGCCGACCCGCCAGGATTGTTGTAAGATACTACATCCGAGATGTTAGATTGCCTTAGGTTAGGATATATAACGTGATAGACGTATATAATGTTCCCACCTAGACGTACGGGGCTACAAGAACCGGATTCTACAAAACATTCCCAGCGAGGGGCTAGAAGGGTTAGGTTAGGTTATATTACGTTATAGACGTATATAATGTTCCAACCGAGAAGTATGGGCCAGCCCGCCATGAATGTTGTAAAGTACTACATCCGAGGAGTGTGGTTGCCTTCGGTTAGGATATATAACGCTATAGACGTATATTATGTTCCCACGGGCAGGTCTGGGCCGACACGACCGGGATTCTGTAAAACATTCCCAGCGAGGGGCTAGAAGGGTTAGGTTAGGTTGTATTACATTATAGACGTATATAACGTTCCCACCGAGAAGTAGGGGCCGGCCCGCCAGGATTGTTGTAAAATACTACATCCGAAATGTTAGGCTGCCTTAGGTTAGGATATATAACGCTATAGACGTATATAATGTTCCCCACGGACAGGTCTGGGCCGACACGACAGGGATTCTGTAAAACATAACCAGCGAGCGGCTAGATTGGTTAGGTTAGGTTATATTACGTTATAGACGTATATAACGTTCCCACCGAGAAGTAGGGGCCGACCCGCCAGGAGTGTAGTAAAATACTACATCCGAGGTGTTAGGTTGTCCTAGGTTAGGATATATAACGTTATAGACGTATATACTGTGCCCACCGAGACGTACGGGGCTCCAAGAACGGAATTCTACAAAACATTCCCAGCGAGGGGCTAGATGGGTTAGCTTAGGTTATATTACGTTATAGACGTATATAACGCTCCCACCGAGAAGTAGGGGCCGACCCGCCAGGAGTGTTGTAAAATACTACATCCGAGGTGTTAGGATGTCTTAGGTTAGGATATATAACGTTATAGACGTATATAATTTTCTCCACGGACAGGTCTGGGCCGGCACGACAGGAATTCTGTAAAACATAACCAGCGAGCGGCTAGATGGGTTAGGTTAGGTTATATTACGTTATAGACGTATATAACGTTCCCACCGAGAAGTAGGGGCCGACCCTCCAGGAGTGTTGTAAAATACTACATCCGAAATATCAGGTTGCCTTAGGTTAGGATATATAACGATATAGACGTATATAATGTTCCCACGGAGATGTCTGGCCGATACGACCGGGATTCTGTAAAACATTACCAGCGAGGGGCTAGATGGGTTAGGTTAGGTTATATTACGTTATAGACGTATATAATGTTCCCACCGAGTAGTAGGTGCCGATCCGCCAGGAATGTTGTAAAATACTACATCCGAGGTGTTAGGTTGCCTTAGGTTAGGATAGATAACTTTATAGACGTATATAATGTTCTCACGGAGACGTACGGGGCTACACGAACGCGATTCTTCAAAACATTCCCAGCGAGGGGCTAGATGGGTTAGGTTGGGTTATATTACGTTATAGACGTATATAACGTTCCCACCGAGAAGTAGGGGCCGAGCCGCCAGGAGTGTTGTAAAATACTACATCCGAGGTGTTAGGTTGTCTTAGGTTAGGATATATAACGTTATAGACGTATATAATGTTCCCACCGAGACGTACGGGGCTACACGAACGGGATTCTACAAAACATTCCCAGCGAGTAGCTAGATGGGTTAGGATAGGTTATATTACGTTATAGACGTATATAATGTTCCCACCGAGAAGTACGTGGCGACCCGCCAGGATTGTTGTAAAATACTACATCCGAGATGTTAGATTGCCTTAGGTTAGGATAAATAACTTTATAGACGTATATAATGTTCCCACCGAGACGTACGGGGCTACACGAACGGGATTCTACAAAACATTCCCAGCGAGGGGCTAGATGGGTTAGGCTAGGTTGTACTACGTTATAGACGTATATAACGTTCCCACCGAGAAGTAGGGGCCGACCCGCCAGGAATGTTGTAAAATACAACATCCGAGATGTGAGGTTGACTTAGGTTAGGATATATAATGTTATACACGTATATAATGTTCCCACAGACAGGTACGGGTCGACACGACCGGGATTCTGTAAAACATTACCAGCAAGGGGCTAGATGGGTTAGGTTAGGTTATATTACGTTATAGACGTATATAATGTTCCCACCGAGAAGTAGGTGCCGGCCCGCCAGGATTGTTGTAAAATACTACATCCGAAATGTTAGGCTGCCTTAGGTTAGGATATATAACGTTATACACGTATATAATGTTCCCACCGAGACGTAAGGGGCTACACGAACGGGATTCTACAAAACATTCCCAGCGAGGGGCTAGATGGGTTAGGTTAGGATATATTACGTTATAGACGTATATAACGTTCCCACCGAGAAGTAGGGGCCGACCAGCCAGGAATGATGTAAAATACTACATCCGAGGTGTTAGCTTGTCTTAGGTTAGGATATATAACGTTATAGACGTATACAATGTTCCCACCGCGACGTACGGGGCTACAAGAACGGGATTCTAAAAAACATTCCCAGCGAGGGGCTAGATGGGTTAGGTTAGGTTATATTACGTTATAGACGTATATAATGTTCACACCGAGAAGTAGGGGCCGACCCGCCAGGATTGTTGTAAGATACTACATCCGAGATGTTAGATTGCCTTAGGTTAGGATATATAACGTGATAGACGTATATAATGTTCCCACCTAGACGTACGGGGCTACAAGAACCGGATTCTACAAAACATTCCCAGCGAGGGGCTAGAAGGGTTAGGTTAGGTTATATTACGTTATAGACGTATATAATGTTCCAACCGAGAAGTATGGGCCAGCCCGCCATGAATGTTGTAAAGTACTACATCCGAGGAGTGTGGTTGCCTTCGGTTAGGATATATAACGCTATAGACGTATATTATGTTCCCACGGGCAGGTCTGGGCCGACACGACCGGGATTCTGTAAAACATTCCCAGCGAGGGGCTAGAAGGGTTAGGTTAGGTTGTATTACATTATAGACGTATATAACGTTCCCACCGAGAAGTAGGGGCCGGCCCGCCAGGATTGTTGTAAAATACTACATCCGAAATGTTAGGCTGCCTTAGGTTAGGATATATAACGCTATAGACGTATATAATGTTCCCCACGGACAGGTCTGGGCCGACACGACAGGGATTCTGTAAAACATAACCAGCGAGCGGCTAGATTGGTTAGGTTAGGTTATATTACGTTATAGACGTATATAACGTTCCCACCGAGAAGTAGGGGCCGACCCGCCAGGAGTGTAGTAAAATACTACATCCGAGGTGTTAGGTTGTCCTAGGTTAGGATATATAACGTTATAGACGTATATACTGTGCCCACCGAGACGTACGGGGCTCCAAGAACGGAATTCTACAAAACATTCCCAGCGAGGGGCTAGATGGGTTAGCTTAGGTTATATTACGTTATAGACGTATATAACGCTCCCACCGAGAAGTAGGGGCCGACCCGCCAGGAGTGTTGTAAAATACTACATCCGAGGTGTTAGGATGTCTTAGGTTAGGATATATAACGTTATAGACGTATATAATTTTCTCCACGGACAGGTCTGGGCCGGCACGACAGGAATTCTGTAAAACATAACCAGCGAGCGGCTAGATGGGTTAGGTTAGGTTATATTACGTTATAGACGTATATAACGTTCCCACCGAGAAGTAGGGGCCGACCCTCCAGGAGTGTTGTAAAATACTACATCCGAGGTGTTAGGTTGCCTTAGGTTAGGAAAGATAACTTTATAGACGTATATAATGTTCCCACCGAGACGTACGGGGCTACACGAACGGGATTCTACAAAACATTCCCAGCGAGGGGCTAGATGGGTTAGGTTAGGTTATATTACTTTATAGACGTATATAACGTTCCCACCGAGAAGTAGGGGCCGACCCGCCAGGAATGTTGTAAAATACTACATCCGAGGTGTGAGGCTGCCTTAGGTTAGGATATATAATGTTATAGACGTATATAATGTTCCCACCGAGACGTACGGGGCAACACGAACGGGATTCTACAAAACATTCCCAGCGAGGGGCTAGATGGGTTAGGTTAGGTTATATTACGTTATAGACGTATATAACGTTCCCACCGAGAAGTAGGGGCCGACCCGCCAGGAATGTTGTAAAATACAACATCCGAGGTGTGAGGTTGACTTAGGTTAGGATATATAACGTTATACACGTATATAATGTTCCCACCGAGACGTAAGGGGCTACACGAACGGGATTCTACAAAACATTCCCAGCGAGGGGCTAGATGGGTTAGGTTAGGATATATTACGTTATAGACGTATATAACGTTCCCACCGAGAAGTAGGGGCCGACCCGCCAGGAATGATGTAAAATACTACATCCGAGGTGTTAGCTTGTCTTAGGTTAGGATATGTAACGTTATAGACGTATACAATGTTCCCACCGCGACGTACGGTGCTACAAGAACGGGATTCTAAAAAACATTCCCAGCGAGGGGCTAGATGGGTTAGGTTAGGTTATATTACGTTATAGACGTATATAATGTTCACACCGAGAAGTAGGGGCCGACCCGCCAGGATTGTTGTAAGATACTACATCCGAGATGTTAGATTGCCTTAGGTTAGGATATATAACGTGATAGACGTATATAATGTTCCCACCTAGACGTACGGGGCTACAAGAACCGGATTCTACAAAACATTCCCAGCGAGGGGCTAGAAGGGTTAGGTTAGGTTATATTACGTTATAGACGTATATAATGTTCCAACCGAGAAGTATGGGCCAGCCCGCCATGAATGTTGTAAAGTACTACATCCGAGGAGTGTGGTTGCCTTCGGTTAGGATATATAACGCTATAGACGTATATTATGTTCCCACGGGCAGGTCTGGGCCGACACGACCGGGATTCTGTAAAACATTCCCAGCGAGGGGCTAGAAGGGTTAGGTTAGGTTGTATTACATTATAGACGTATATAACGTTCCCACCGAGAAGTAGGGGCCGGCCCGCCAGGATTGTTGTAAAATACTACATCCGAAATGTTAGGCTGCCTTAGGTTAGGGTATATAATGTTATAGACGTATATACTGTTCCCACCGAGACGTACGGGGCTACAAGAACGGGATTCTACAAAACATTCCCAGCGAGGGGCTAGATGGGTTAGCTTAGGTTATATTACGTTATAGACGTATATAACGCTCCCACCGAGAAGTAGGGGCCGACCCGCCAGGAGTGTTGTAAAATACTACATCCGAGGTATTAGGATGTCTTAGGTTAGGATATATAACGTTATAGACGTATATAATGTTCCCACCGAGACGTACGGGGCTACAAGAACGGGATTCTACAAAACATTCCCAGCGAGGGGCTAGATGGGTTAGGTTAGGTTATATTACTTTATAGACGTATATAACGTTCCCACCGAGAAGTAGGGGCCGACCCGCCAGGAATGTTGTAAAATACTACATCCGAGGTGTGAGGCTGCCTTAGCTTAGGATATATAACGCTATAGACGTATATAATGTTCCCCACGGACAGGTCTGGGCCGACACGACAGGGATTCTGTAAAACATAACCAGCGAGCGGCTAGATTGGTTAGGTTAGGTTATATTACGTTATAGACGTATATAACGTTCCCACCGAGAAGTAGGGGCCGACCCGCCAGGAGTGTAGTAAAATACTACATCCGAGGTGTTAGGTTGTCCTAGGTTAGGATATATAACGTTATAGACGTATATACTGTGCCCACCGAGACGTACGGGGCTCCAAGAACGGAATTCTACAAAACATTCCCAGCGAGGGGCTAGATGGGTTAGCTTAGGTTATATTACGTTATAGACGTATATAACGCTCCCACCGAGAAGTAGGGGCCGACCCGCCAGGAGTGTTGTAAAATACTACATCCGAGGTGTTAGGATGTCTTAGGTTAGGATATATAACGTTATAGACGTATATAATTTTCTCCACGGACAGGTCTGGGCCGGCACGACAGGAATTCTGTAAAACATAACCAGCGAGCGGCTAGATGGGTTAGGTTAGGTTATATTACGTTATAGACGTATATAACGTTCCCACCGAGAAGTAGGGGCCGACCCTCCAGGAGTGTTGTAAAATACTACATCCGAGGTGTTAGGTTGCCTTAGGTTAGGATAGATAACTTTATAGACGTATATAATGTTCCCACAGAGACGTACGGGGCTACACGAACGGGATTCTACAAAACATTCCCAGCGAGGGGCTAGATGGGTTTGGTTAGGTTATATTACTTTATAGACGTATATAATATTCCCACCGAGAAGTAGCGGCCGACCCGCCAGAAATGTTGTAAAATACTACATCCGAGGTGTGAGGCTGCCTTAGCTTAGGATATATAACGCTATAGACGTATATAATGTTCTCCACGGACAGGTCTGGGCCGACACGACAGGAATTCTGTAAAACATAACCAGCGAGCGGCTAGATGGGTTAGGTTAGGTTATATTACGTTATAGACGTATATAACGTTCCCACCGAGAAGTAGGGGCCGACCCGCCAGGAGTGTTGTAAAATACTACATCCGCGGTGTTAGGTTGCCTTAGGTTAGGAAAGATAACTTTATAGACGTATATAATGTTCCCACCGAGACGTACGGGGCTACACGAACGGGATTCTACAAAACATTCCCAGCGAAGGGCTAGAGGGGTTAGGTTAGGTTATATTACGTTATAGACGTATATAATGTTCCCACCGAGAAGTAGGTGCCGGCCCGCCAGGATTGTTGTAAAATACTACATCCGAAATGTTAGGCTGCCTTAGGTTAGGATATATAATGTTATAGACGTATATAATGTTCCCACCGAGACGTACGGGGCTACACGAACGAGATTCTACAAAACATTCCCAGCGAGGGGCTAGATGGGTTAGGTTAGGTTATATTACTTTATAGACGTATATAACGTTCCCACCGAGAAGTAGGGGCCGACCCGCCAGGAATGTTGTAAAATACTACATCCGAGGTGTGAGGCTGCCTTAGGTTAGGATATATAATGTTATAGACGTATATAATGTTCCCACCGAGACGTACGGGGCAACACGAACGGGATTCTACAAAACATTCCCAGCGAGGGGCTAGATGGGTTAGGTTAGGTTATATTACGTTATAGACGTATATAACGCTCCCACCGAGAAGTAGGGGCCCACCCGCCAGGAGTGTTGTAAAATACTACATCCGCGGTGTTAGGATGTCTTAGGTTAGGATATATAACGTTATAGACGTATATAATGTTCCCACGGACAGGGACGGGTCGACACGAACGGTATTCTAGAAAACATTCCCAGCGAGGGGCTAGAGGGGTTAGGTTAGGTTATACTACGTTATGGACGTATATAATGTTCCCTCCGAGAAGTAGGGGCCGGCCCGCTAGGATTGTTGTAAAATACTACATCCGAAATGTTAGGCTGCCTTAGGTTAGGATATATAATGTTATAGACGTATATAATGTTCCCACCGAGACGTACGGGGCTACACGAACGGGATTCTACAAAACATTCCCAGCGAGGGGCTAGAGGGGTTAGGTTAGGTTATATTACGTTATAGACGTATATAATGTTCCCACCGAGAAGTAGGTGCCGGCCCGCCAGGATTGTTGTAAAATACTACATCCGAAATGTTAGGCTGCCTTAGGTTAGGATATATAATGTTATAGACGTATATAATGTTCCCACCGAGACGTACGGGGCTACACGAACGAGATTCTACAAAACATTCCCAGCGAGGGGCTAGATGGGTTAGGTTAGGTTATATTACTTTATAGACGTATATAACGTTCCCACCGAGAAGTAGGGGCCGACCCGCCAGGAATGTTGTAAAATACTACATCCGAGGTGTGAGGCTGCCTTAGCTTAGGATATATAACGCTATAGACTTATATAATGTTCCCCACGGACAGGTCTGGGCCGACACGACAGGGATTCTATAAAACATAACCAGCGAGCGGCTAGATGGGTTAGGTTAGGTTATATTACGTTATAGACGTATATGACGTTCCCACCGAGAAGTAGGGGCCGACCCGCCAGGAGTGTTGTAAAATACTACATCCGAGATGTTAGGTTGCCTTAGGTTAGGATAGATAACTTTATAGACGTATATAATGTTCCTACCGAGACGTACGGGGCCACACGAACGGGATTCTACAAAACATTCCCAGCGAGGGGCTAGATGGGTTAGGTTAGGTTATATTACGTTATAGACGTATATAACGTTCCCACCGAGAAGTAGGGGCCGACCCGCCAGGAATGTTGTAAAATACAACATCCGAGATGTGAGGTTGACTTAGGTTAGGATATATAACGTTATACACGTATATAATGTTCCCACCGAGACGTAAGGGGCTACACGAACGGGATTCTACAAAACATTCCCAGCGAGGGGCTATATGGGTTAGGTTAGGATATATTACGTTATAGACGTATATAACGTTCCCACCGAGAAGTAGGGGCCGACCCGCCAGGAATGATGTAAAATACTACATCCGAGGTGTTAGCTTGTCTTAGTTTAGGATATATAACGTTATAGACGTATACAATGTTCCCACCGCGACGTACGGGGCTACACGAACGAGATTCTACAAAACATTCCCAGCGAGGGGCTAGATGTGTTAGGTTAGGTTATATTACTTTATAGACGCATATAACGTTCCCACCGAGAAGTAGGGGCCGACCCGCCAGGAATGTTGTAAAATACTACATCCGAGGTGTGAGGCTGCCTTAGCTTAGGATATATAACGCTATAGACTTATATAATGTTCCCCACGGACAGGTCTGGGCCGACACGACAGGGATTCTATAAAACATAACCAGCGAGCGGCTAGATGGGTTAGGTTAGGTTATATTACGTTATAGACGTATATGACGTTTCCACCGAGAAGTAGGGGCCGACCCGCCAGGAGTGTTGTAAAATACTACATCCGAGATGTTAGGTTGCCTTAGGTTAGGATAGATAACTTTATAGACGTATATAATGATCCTACCGAGACGTACGGGGCCACACGAACGGGATTCTACAAAACATTCCCAGCGAGGGGCTAGATGGGTTAGGTTAGGTTATATTACGTTATAGACGTATATAACGTTCCCACCGAGAAGTAGGGGCCGACCCGCCAGGAATGTTGTAAAATACAACATCCGAGGTGTGAGGTTGACTTAGGTTAGGATATATAACGTTATACACGTATATAATGTTCCCACCGAGACGTAAGGGGCTACACGAACGGGATTCTACAAAACATTCCCAGCGAGGGGCTAGATGGGTTAGGTTAGGATATATTACGTTATAGACGTATATAACGTTCCCACCGAGAAGTAGGGGCCGACCCGCCAGGAATGATGTAAAATACTACATCCGAGGTGTTAGCTTGTCTTAGGTTAGGATATATAACGTTATAGACGTATACAATGTTCCCACCGCGACGTACGGGGCTACAAGAACGGGATTCTAAAAAACATTCCCAGCGAGGGGCTAGATGGGTTAGGTTAGGTTATATTACGTTATAGACGTATATAATGTTCACACCGAGAAGTAGGGGCCGACCCGCCAGGATTGTTGTAAGATACTACATCCGAGATGTTAGATTGCCTTAGGTTAGGATATATAACGTGATAGACGTATATAATGTTCCCACCTAGACGTACGGGGCTACAAGAACCGGATTCTACAAAACATTCCCAGCGAGGGGCTAGAAGGGTTAGGTTAGGTTATATTACGTTATAGACGTATATAATGTTCCAACCGAGAAGTATGGGCCAGCCCGCCATGAAT
The DNA here is from genome assembly GCA_963969225.1 of Xylocopa violacea. Lineage (NCBI taxonomy): Eukaryota > Metazoa > Arthropoda > Insecta > Hymenoptera > Apidae > Xylocopa > Xylocopa violacea. The sequence goes on from CAXAJV010000013.1 coordinate 2,589,974, forward strand.
GTTGTAAAGTACTACATCCGAGGAGTGTGGTTGCCTTCGGTTAGGATATATAACGCTATAGACGTATATTATGTTCCCACGGGCAGGTCTGGGCCTACACGACCGGGATTCTGTAAAACATTCCCAGCGAGGGGCTAGAAGGGTTAGGTTAGGTTGTATTACATTATAGACGTATATAACGTTCCCACCGAGAAGTAGGGGCCGGCCCGCCAGGATTGTTGTAAAATACTACATCCGAAATGTTAGGCTGCCTTAGGTTAGGATATATAATGTTATAGACGTATATACTGTTCCCACCGAGACGTACGGGGCTACAAGAACGGGATTCTACAAAACATTCCCAGCGAGGGGCTAGATGGGTTAGCTTAGGTTATATTACGTTATAGACGTATATAACGCTCCCACCGAGAAGTAGGGGCCGACCCGCCAGGAGTGTTGTAAAATACTACATCCGAGGTATTAGGATGTCTTAGGTTAGGATATATAACGTTATAGACGTATATAATGTTCCCACCGAGACGTACGGGGCTACAAGAACGGGATTCTACAAAACATTCCCAGCGAGGGGCTAGATGGGTTAGGTTAGGTTATATTACTTTATAGACGTATATAACGTTCCCACCGAGAAGTAGGGGCCGACCCGCCAGGAATGTTGTAAAATACTACATCCGAGGTGTGAGGCTGCCTTAGCTTAGGATATATAACGCTATAGACGTATATAATGTTCCCCACGGACAGGTCTGGGCCGACACGACAGGGATTCTGTAAAACATAACCAGCGAGCGGCTAGATTGGTTAGGTTAGGTTATATTACGTTATAGACGTATATAACGTTCCCACCGAGAAGTAGGGGCCGACCCGCCAGGAGTGTAGTAAAATACTACATCCGAGGTGTTAGGTTGTCCTAGGTTAGGATATATAACGTTATAGACGTATATACTGTGCCCACCGAGACGTACGGGGCTCCAAGAACGGAATTCTACAAAACATTCCCAGCGAGGGGCTAGATGGGTTAGCTTAGGTTATATTACGTTACAGACGTATATAACGCTCCCACCGAGAAGTAGGGGCCGACCCGCCAGGAGTGTTGTAAAATACTACATCCGAGGTGTTAGGATGTCTTAGGTTAGGATATATAACGTTATAGACGTATATAATTTTCTCCACGTACAGGTCTGGGCCGGCACGACAGGAATTCTGTAAAACATAACCAGCGAGCGGCTAGATGGGTTAGGTTAGGTTATATTACGTTATAGACGTATATAACGTTCCCACCGAGAAGTAGGGGCCGACCCGCCAGGAGTGTTGTAAAATACTACATCCGAGGTGTTAGGTTGCCTTAGGTTAGGATAGATAACTTTATAGACGTATATAATGTTCCCACAGAGACGTACGGGGCTACACGAACGGGATTCTACAAAACATTCCCAGCGAGGGGCTAGATGGGTTTGGTTAGGTTATATTACTTTATAGACGTATATAATATTCCCACCGAGAAGTAGCGGCCGACCCGCCAGAAATGTTGTAAAATACTACATCCGAGGTGTGAGGCTGCCTTAGCTTAGGATATATAACGCTATAGACGTATATAATGTTCTCCACGGACAGGTCTGGGCCGACACGACAGGAATTCTGTAAAACATAACCAGCGAGCGGCTAGATGTGTTAGGTTAGGTTATATTACGTTATAGACGTATATAACGTTCCCACCGAGAAGTAGGGGCCGACCCGCCAGGAGTGTTGTAAAATACTACATCCGCGGTGTTAGGTTGCCTTAGGTTAGGAAAGATAACTTTATAGACGTATATAATGTTCCCACCGAGACGTACGGGGCTACACGAACGGGATTCTACAAAACATTCCCAGCGAAGGGCTAGAGGGGTTAGGTTAGGTTATATTACGTTATAGACGTATATAATGTTCCCACCGAGAAGTAGGTGCCGGCCCGCCAGGATTGTTGTAAAATACTACATCCGAAATGTTAGGCTGCCTTAGGTTAGGATATATAATGTTATAGACGTATATAATGTTCCCACCGAGACGTACGGGGCTACACGAACGAGATTCTACAAAACATTCCCAGCGAGGGGCTAGATGGGTTAGGTTAGGTTATATTACTTTATAGACGTATATAACGTTCCCACCGAGAAGTAGGGGCCAACCCGCCAGGAATGTTGTAAAATACTACATCCGAGGTGTGAGGCTGCCTTAGGTTAGGATATATAATGTTATAGACGTATATAATGTTCCCACCGAGACGTACGGGGCAACACGAACGGGATTCTACAAAACATTCCCAGCGAGGGGCTAGATGGGTTAGGTTAGGTTATATTACGTTATAGACGTATATAACGCTCCCACCGAGAAGTAGGGGCCCACCCGCCAGGAGTGTTGTAAAATACTACATCCGCGGTGTTAGGATGTCTTAGGTTAGGATATATAACGTTATAGACGTATATAATGTTCCCACGGACAGGGACGGGTCGACACGAACGGTATTCTAGAAAACATTCCCAGCGAGGGGCTAGAGGGGTTAGGTTAGGTTATACTACGTTATGGACGTATATAATGTTCCCTCCGAGAAGTAGGGGCCGGCCCGCTAGGATTGTTGTAAAATACTACATCCGAAATGTTAGGCTGCCTTAGGTTAGGATATATAATGTTATAGACGTATATAATGTTCCCACCGAGACGTACGGGGCTACACGAACGGGATTCTACAAAACATTCCCAGCGAGGGGCTAGAGGGGTTAGGTTAGGTTATATTACGTTATAGACGTATATAATGTTCCCACCGAGAAGTAGGTGCCGGCCCGCCAGGATTGTTGTAAAATACTACATCCGAAATGTTAGGCTGCCTTAGGTTAGGATATATAATGTTATAGACGTATATAATGTTCCCACCGAGACGTACGGGGCTACACGAACGAGATTCTACAAAACATTCCCAGCGAGGGGCTAGATGGGTTAGGTTAGGTTATATTACTTTATAGACGTATATAACGTTCCCACCGAGAAGTAGGGGCCGACCCGCCAGGAATGTTGTAAAATACTACATCCGAGGTGTGAGGCTGCCTTAGCTTAGGATATATAACGCTATAGACTTATATAATGTTCCCCACGGACAGGTCTGGGCCGACACGACAGGGATTCTATAAAACATAACCAGCGAGCGGCTAGATGGGTTAGGTTAGGTTATATTACGTTATAGACGTATATGACGTTCCCACCGAGAAGTAGGGGCCGACCCGCCAGGAGTGTTGTAAAATACTACATCCGAGATGTTAGGTTGCCTTAGGTTAGGATAGATAACTTTATAGACGTATATAATGTTCCTACCGAGACGTACGGGGCCACACGAACGGGATTCTACAAAACATTCCCAGCGAGGGGCTAGATGGGTTAGGTTAGGTTATATTACGTTATAGACGTATATAACGTTCCCACCGAGAAGTAGGGGCCGACCCGCCAGGAATGTTGTAAAATACAACATCCGAGATGTGAGGTTGACTTAGGTTAGGATATATAACGTTATACACGTATATAATGTTCCCACCGAGACGTAAGGGGCTACACGAACGGGATTCTACAAAACATTCCCAGCGAGGGGCTAGATGGGTTAGGTTAGGATATATTACGTTATAGACGTATATAACGTTCCCACCGAGAAGTAGGGGCCGACCCGCCAGGAATGATGTAAAATACTACATCCGAGGTGTTAGCTTGTCATAGGTTAGGATATATAACGTTATAGACGTATACAATGTTCCCACCGCGACGTACGGGGCTACAAGAACGGGGTTCTAAAAAACATTCCCAGCGAGTGGCTAGATGGGTTAGGTTAGGTTATATTACGTTATAGACGTATATAATGTTCACACCGAGAAGTAGGGGCCGACCCGCCAGGATTGTTGTAAGATACTACATCCGAGATGTTAGATTGCCTTAGGTTAGGATATATAACGTGATAGACGTATATAATGTTCCCACCTAGACGTACGGGGCTACAAGAACCGGATTGTACAAAACATTCACAGCGAGGGGCTAGAAGGGTTAGGTTAGGTTATATTACGTTATAGACGTATATAGTGTTCCAACCGAGAAGTAGGTGCCGGCCCGCCAGGATTGTTGTAAAATACTACATCCGAAATGTTAGGCTGCCTTAGGTTAGGATATATAATGTTATAGACGTATATAATGTTCCCACCGAGACGTACGGGGCTACACGAACGAGATTCTACAAAACATTCCCAGCGAGGGGCTAGATGGGTTAGGTTAGGTTATATTACTTTATAGACGTATATAACGTTCCCACCGAGAAGTAGGGGCCGACCCGCCAGGAATGTTGTAAAATACTACATCCGAGGTGTGAGGCTGCCTTAGCTTAGGATATATAACGCTATAGACTTATATAATGTTCCCCACGGACAGGTCTGGGCCGACACGACAGGGATTCTATAAAACATAACCAGCGAGCGGCTAGATGGGTTAGGTTAGGTTATATTACGTTATAGACGTATATGACGTTCCCACCGAGAAGTAGGGGCCGACCCGCCAGGAGTGTTGTAAAATACTACATCCGAGATGTTAGGTTGCCTTAGGTTAGGATAGATAACTTTATAGACGTATATAATGTTCCTACCGAGACGTACGGGGCCACACGAACGGGATTCTACAAAACATTCCCAGCGAGGGGCTAGATGGGTTAGGTTAGGTTATATTACGTTATAGACGTATATAACGTTCCCACCGAGAAGTAGGGGCCGACACGCCAGGAATGTTGTAAAATACAACATCCGAGATGTGAGGTTGACTTAGGTTAGGATATATAACGTTATACACGTATATAATGTTCCCACCGAGACGTAAGGGGCTACACGAACGGGATTCTACAAAACATTCCCAGCGAGGGGCTAGATGGGTTAGGTTAGGATATATTACGTTATAGACGTATATAACGTTCCCACCGAGAAGTAGGGGCCGACCCGCCAGGAATGATGTAAAATACTACATCCGAGGTGTTAGCTTGTCATAGGTTAGGATATATAACGTTATAGACGTATACAATGTTCCCACCGCGACGTACGGGGCTACAAGAACGGGATTCTAAAAAACATTCCCAGCGAGGGGCTAGATGGGTTAGGTTAGGTTATATTACGTTATAGACGTATATAATGTTCACACCGAGAAGTAGGGGCCGACCCGCCAGGATTGTTGTAAGATACTACATCCGAGATGTTAGATTGCCTTAGGTTAGGATATATAACGTGATAGACGTATATAATGTTCCCACCTAGACGTACGGGGCTACAAGAACCGGATTCTACAAAACATTCCCAGCGAGGGGCTAGAAGGGTTAGGTTAGGTTATATTACGTTATAGACGTATATAGTGTTCCAACCGAGAAGTATGGGCCAGCCCGCCATGAATGTTGTAAAGTACTACATCCGAGGAGTGTGGTTGCCTTCGGTTAGGATATATAACGCTATAGACGTATATAATGTTCCCACGGGCAGGTCTGGGCCGACACGACCGGGATTCTGTAAAACATTCCCAGCGAGGGGCTAGAAGGGTTAGGTTAGGTTGTATTACATTATAGACGTATATAACGTTCCCACCGAGAAGTAGGTGCCGACCCGCCAGGAGTGTAGTAAAATACTACATCCGAGGTGTTAGGTTGTCCTAGGTTAGGATATATAACGTTATAGACGTATATACTGTTCCCACCGAGACGTACGGGGCTACAAGAACGGGATTCTACAAAACATTCCCAGCGAGGGGCTAGATGGGTTAGCTTAGGTTATATTACGTTATAGACGTATATAACGCTCCCACCGAGAAGTAGGGGCCGACCCGCCAGGAGTGTTGTAAAATACTACATCCGAGGTATTAGGATGTCTTAGGTTAGGATATATAACGTTATAGACGTATATAATGTTCCCACCGAGACGTACGGGGCTACAAGAACGGGATTCTACAAAACATTCCCAGCGAGGGGCTAGATGGGTTAGGTTAGGTTATATTACTTTATAGACGTATATAACGTTCCCACCGAGAAGTAGGGGCCGACCCGCCAGGAATGTTGTAAAATACTACATCCGAGGTGTGAGGCTGCCTTAGCTTAGGATATATAACGCTATAGACGTATATAATGTTCCACACGGACAGGTCTGGGCCGACACGACAGGGATTCTGTAAAACATAACCAGCGAGCGGCTAGATTGGTTAGGTTAGGTTATATTACGTTATAGACGTATATAACGTTCCCACCGAGAAGTAGGGGCCGACCCGCCAGGAGTGTAGTAAAATACTACATCCGAGGTGTTAGGTTGTCCTAGGTTAGGATATATAACGTTATAGACGTATATACTGTGCCCACCGAGACGTACGGGGCTCCAAGAACGGAATTCTACAAAACATTCCCAGCGAGGGGCTAGATGGGTTAGCTTAGGTTATATTACGTTATAGACGTATATAACGCTCCCACCGAGAAGTAGGGGCCGACCCGCCAGGAGTGTTGTAAAATACTACATCCGAGGTGTTAGGATGTCTTAGGTTAGGATATATAACGTTATAGACGTATATAATTTTCTCCACGTACAGGTCTGGGCCGGCACGACAGGAATTCTGTAAAACATAACCAGCGAGCGGCTAGATGGGTTAGGTTAGGTTATATTACGTTATAGACGTATATAACGTTCCCACCGAGAAGTAGGGGCCGACCCGCCAGGAGTGTTGTAAAATACTACATCCGAGGTGTTAGGTTGCCTTAGGTTAGGATAGATAACTTTATAGACGTATATAATGTTCCCACAGAGACGTACGGGGCTACACGAACGGGATTCTACAAAACATTCCCAGCGAGGGGCTAGATGGGTTTGGTTAGGTTATATTACTTTATAGACGTATATAATATTCCCACCGAGAAGTAGCGGCCGACCCGCCAGAAATGTTGTAAAATACTACATCCGAGGTGTGAGGCTGCCTTAGCTTAGGATATATAACGCTATAGACGTATATAATGTTCTCCACGGACAGGTCTGGGCCGACACGACAGGAATTCTGTAAAACATAACCAGCGAGCGGCTAGATGGGTTAGGTTAGGTTATATTACGTTATAGACGTATATAACGTTCCCACCGAGAAGTAGGGGCCGACCCGCCAGGAGTGTTGTAAAATACTACATCCGCGGTGTTAGGTTGCCTTAGGTTAGGAAAGATAACTTTATAGACGTATATAATGTTCCCACCGAGACGTACGGGGCTACACGAACGGGATTCTACAAAACATTCCCAGCGAAGGGCTAGAGGGGTTAGGTTAGGTTATATTACGTTATAGACGTATATAATGTTCCCACCGAGAAGTAGGTGCCGGCCCGCCAGGATTGTTGTAAAATACTACATCCGAAATGTTAGGCTGCCTTAGGTTAGGATATATAATGTTATAGACGTATATAATGTTCCCACCGAGACGTACGGGGCTACACGAACGAGATTCTACAAAACATTCCCAGCGAGGGGCTAGATGGGTTAGGTTAGGTTATATTACTTTATAGACGTATATAACGTTCCCACCGAGAAGTAGGGGCCAACCCGCCAGGAATGTTGTAAAATACTACATCCGAGGTGTGAGGCTGCCTTAGGTTAGGATATATAATGTTATAGACGTATATAATGTTCCCACCGAGACGTACGGGGCAACACGAACGGGATTCTACAAAACATTCCCAGCGAGGGGCTAGATGGGTTAGGTTAGGTTATATTACGTTATAGACGTATATAACGCTCCCACCGAGAAGTAGGGGCCCACCCGCCAGGAGTGTTGTAAAATACTACATCCGCGGTGTTAGGATGTCTTAGGTTAGGATATATAACGTTATAGACGTATATAATGTTCCCACGGACAGGGACGGGTCGACACGAACGGTATTCTAGAAAACATTCCCAGCGAGGGGCTAGAGGGGTTAGGTTAGGTTATACTACGTTATGGACGTATATAATGTTCCCTCCGAGAAGTAGGGGCCGGCCCGCTAGGATTGTTGTAAAATACTACATCCGAAATGTTAGGCTGCCTTAGGTTAGGATATATAATGTTATAGACGTATATAATGTTCCCACCGAGACGTACGGGGCTACACGAACGGGATTCTACAAAACATTCCCAGCGAGGGGCTAGAGGGGTTAGGTTAGGTTATATTACGTTATAGACGTATATAATGTTCCCACCGAGAAGTAGGTGCCGGCCCGCCAGGATTGTTGTAAAATACTACATCCGAAATGTTAGGCTGCCTTAGGTTAGGATATATAATGTTATAGACGTATATAATGTTCCCACCGAGACGTACGGGGCTACACGAACGAGATTCTACAAAACATTCCCAGCGAGGGGCTAGATGGGTTAGGTTAGGTTATATTACTTTATAGACGTATATAACGTTCCCACCGAGAAGTAGGGGCCGACCCGCCAGGAATGTTGTAAAATACTACATCCGAGGTGTGAGGCTGCCTTAGCTTAGGATATATAACGCTATAGACTTATATAATGTTCCCCACGGACAGGTCTGGGCCGACACGACAGGGATTCTATAAAACATAACCAGCGAGCGGCTAGATGGGTTAGGTTAGGTTATATTACGTTATAGACGTATATGACGTTCCCACCGAGAAGTAGGGGCCGACCCGCCAGGAGTGTTGTAAAATACTACATCCGAGATGTTAGGTTGCCTTAGGTTAGGATAGATAACTTTATAGACGTATATAATGTTCCTACCGAGACGTACGGGGCCACACGAACGGGATTCTACAAAACATTCCCAGCGAGGGGCTAGATGGGTTAGGTTAGGTTATATTACGTTATAGACGTATATAACGTTCCCACCGAGAAGTAGGGGCCGACCCGCCAGGAATGTTGTAAAATACAACATCCGAGATGTGAGGTTGACTTAGGTTAGGATATATAACGTTATAGACGTATATAATGTTCCCACGGACAGGGACGGGTCGACACGAACGGTATTCTAGAAAACATTCCCAGCGAGGGGCTAGAGGGGTTAGGCTAGGTTATACTACGTTATGGACGTATATAATGTTCCCTCCGAGAAGTAGGGGCCGGCCCGCTAGGATTGTTGTAAAATACTACATCCGAAATGTTAGGCTGCCTTAGGTTAGGATATATAATGTTATAGACGTATATAATGTTCCCACCGAGACGTACGGGGCTACACGAACGGGATTCTACAAAACATTCCCAGCGAGGGGCTAGAGGGGTTAGGTTAGGTTATATTACGTTATAGACGTATATAATGTTCCCACCGAGAAGTAGGTGCCGGCCCGCCAGGATTGTTGTAAAATACTACATCCGAAATGTTAGGCTGCCTTAGGTTAGGATATATAATGTTATAGACGTATATAATGTTCCCACCGAGACGTACGGGGCTACACGAACGAGATTCTACAAAACATTCCCAGCGAGGGGCTAGATGGGTTAGGTTAGGTTATATTACTTTATAGACGTATATAACGTTCCCACCGAGAAGTAGGGGCCGACCCGCCAGGAATGTTGTAAAATACTACATCCGAGGTGTGAGGCTGCCTTAGCTTAGGATATATAACGCTATAGACTTATATAATGTTCCCCACGGACAGGTCTGGGCCGACACGACAGGGATTCTATAAAACATAACCAGCGAGCGGCTAGATGGGTTAGGTTAGGTTATATTACGTTATAGACGTATATGACGTTCCCACCGAGAAGTAGGGGCCGACCCGCCAGGAGTGTTGTAAAATACTACATCCGAGATGTTAGGTTGCCTTAGGTTAGGATAGATAACTTTATAGACGTATATAATGTTCCTACCGAGACGTACGGGGCCACACGAACGGGATTCTACAAAACATTCCCAGCGAGGGGCTAGATGGGTTAGGTTAGGTTATATTACGTTATAGACGTATATAACGTTCCCACCGAGAAGTAGGGGCCGACCCGCCAGGAATGTTGTAAAATACAACATCCGAGATGTGAGGTTGACTTAGGTTAGGATATATAACGTTATAGACGTATATAATGTTCCCACGGACAGGGACGGGTCGACACGAACGGTATTCTAGAAAACATTCCCAGCGAGGGGCTAGAGGGGTTAGGCTAGGTTATACTACGTTATGGACGTATATAATGTTCCCTCCGAGAAGTAGGGGCCGGCCCGCTAGGATTGTTGTAAAATACTACATCCGAAATGTTAGGCTGCCTTAGGTTAGGATATATAATGTTATAGACGTATATAATGTTCCCACCGAGACGTACGGGGCTACACGAACGGGATTCTACAAAACATTCCCAGCGAGGGGCTAGAGGGGTTAGGTTAGGTTATATTACGTTATAGACGTATATAATGTTCCCACCGAGAAGTAGGTGCCGGCCCGCCAGGATTGTTGTAAAATACTACATCCGAAATGTTAGGCTGCCTTAGGTTAGGATATATAATGTTATAGACGTATATAATGTTCCCACCGAGACGTACGGGGCTACACGAACGAGATTCTACAAAACATTCCCAGCGAGGGGCTAGATGGGTTAGGTTAGGTTATATTACTTTATAGACGTATATAACGTTCCCACCGAGAAGTAGGGGCCGACCCGCCAGGAATGTTGTAAAATACTACATCCGAGGTGTGAGGCTGCCTTAGCTTAGGATATATAACGCTATAGACTTATATAATGTTCCCCACGGACAGGTCTGGGCCGACACGACAGGGATTCTATAAAACATAACCAGCGAGCGGCTAGATGGGTTAGGTTAGGTTATATTACGTTATAGACGTATATGACGTTCCCACCGAGAAGTAGGGGCCGACCCGCCAGGAGTGTTGTAAAATACTACATCCGAGATGTTAGGTTGCCTTAGGTTAGGATAGATAACTTTATAGACGTATATAATGTTCCTACCGAGACGTACGGGGCCACACGAACGGGATTCTACAAAACATTCCCAGCGAGGGGCTAGATGGGTTAGGTTAGGTTATATTACGTTATAGACGTATATAACGTTCCCACCGAGAAGTAGGGGCCGACCCGCCAGGAATGTTGTAAAATACAACATCCGAGATGTGAGGTTGACTTAGGTTAGGATATATAACGTTATACACGTATATAATGTTCCCACCGAGACGTAAGGGGCTACACGAACGGGATTCTACAAAACATTCCCAGCGAGGGGCTAGATGGGTTAGGTTAGGATATATTACGTTATAGACGTATATAACGTTCCCACCGAGAAGTAGGGGCCGACCCGCCAGGAATGATGTAAAATACTACATCCGAGGTGTTAGCTTGTCATAGGTTAGGATATATAACGTTATAGACGTATACAATGTTCCCACCGCGACGTACGGGGCTACAAGAACGGGATTCTAAAAAACATTCCCAGCGAGGGGCTAGATGGGTTAGGTTAGGTTATATTACGTTATAGACGTATATAATGTTCACACCGAGAAGTAGGGGCCGACCCGCCAGGATTGTTGTAAGATACTACATCCGAGATGTTAGATTGCCTTAGGTTAGGATATATAACGTGATAGACGTATATAATGTTCCCACCTAGACGTACGGGGCTACAAGAACCGGATTCTACAAAACATTCCCAGCGAGGGGCTAGAAGGGTTAGGTTAGGTTATATTACGTTATAGACGTATATAGTGTTCCAACCGAGAAGTATGGGCCAGCCCGCCATGAATGTTGTAAAGTACTACATCCGAGGAGTGTGGTTGCCTTCGGTTAGGATATATAACGCTATAGACGTATATAATGTTCCCACGGGCAGGTCTGGGCCGACACGACCGGGATTCTGTAAAACATTCCCAGCGAGGGGCTAGAAGGGTTAGGTTAGGTTGTATTACATTATAGACGTATATAACGTTCCCACCGAGAAGTAGGTGCCGACCCGCCAGGAGTGTAGTAAAATACTACATCCGAGGTGTTAGGTTGTCCTAGGTTAGGATATATAACGTTATAGACGTATATACTGTTCCCACCGAGACGTACGGGGCTACAAGAACGGGATTCTACAAAACATTCCCAGCGAGGGGCTAGATGGGTTAGCTTAGGTTATATTACGTTATAGACGTATATAACGCTCCCACCGAGAAGTAGGGGCCGACCCGCCAGGAGTGTTGTAAAATACTACATCCGAGGTATTAGGATGTCTTAGGTTAGGATATATAACGTTATAGACGTATATAATGTTCCCACCGAGACGTACGGGGCTACAAGAACGGGATTCTACAAAACATTCCCAGCGAGGGGCTAGATGGGTTAGGTTAGGTTATATTACTTTATAGACGTATATAACGTTCCCACCGAGAAGTAGGGGCCGACCCGCCAGGAATGTTGTAAAATACTACATCCGAGGTGTGAGGCTGCCTTAGCTTAGGATATATAACGCTATAGACGTATATAATGTTCCACACGGACAGGTCTGGGCCGACACGACAGGGATTCTGTAAAACATAACCAGCGAGCGGCTAGATTGGTTAGGTTAGGTTATATTACGTTATAGACGTATATAACGTTCCCACCGAGAAGTAGGGGCCGACCCGCCAGGAGTGTAGTAAAATACTACATCCGAGGTGTTAGGTTGTCCTAGGTTAGGATATATAACGTTATAGACGTATATACTGTGCCCACCGAGACGTACGGGGCTCCAAGAACGGAATTCTACAAAACATTCCCAGCGAGGGGCTAGATGGGTTAGCTTAGGTTATATTACGTTATAGACGTATATAACGTTCCCACCGAGAAGTAGGGGCCGACCCGCCAGGAATGTTGTAAAATACTACATCCGAGGTGTGAGGCTGCCTTAGCTTAGGATATATAACGTTATAGACGTATATAATTTTCTCCACGGACAGGTCTTGGCCGACACGACAGGAATTCTGTAAAACATAACCAGTGAGCGGCTAGATGGGTTAGGTTAGGTTATATTACGTTATAGACGTATATAACGTTCCTACCGAGAAGTAGGGGCCGACCCGCCAGGAGTGTTGTAAAATACTACATCCGAGGTGTTAGGTTGCCTTAGGTTAGGATAGATAACTTTATAGACGTATATAATGTTCCCACCGAGACGTACAGGGCTACAAGAACGGGATTCTACAAAACATTCCCAGCGAGGGGCTAGATGGGTTAGGTTAGGTTATATTACTTTATAGACGTATATAACGTTCCCACCGAGAAGTAGGGGCCGACCCGCCAGGAGTGTTGTAAAATACTACATCCGAGATGTTAGGTTGTCTTAGGTTAGGATATATAATGTTATAGACGTATATAATGTTCCCACCGAGACGTACGGGGCTACACGAACGGGATTCTACAAAACATTCCCAGCGAGGGGCTAGATGGGTTAGGTTATGTTTTATTACTTTATAGACGTATATAACGTTCCCACCGAGAAGTAGGGGCCGACCCGCCAGGAATGTTGTAAAATACTACATCCGAGGTGTGAGGCTGCCTTAGCTTAGGATATATAACGCTATAGACTTATATAATGTTCCCCACGGGCAGGTCTGGGCCGACACGACAGGGATTCTGTAAAACATAACCAGCGAGCGGCTAGATGGGTTAGGTTAGGTTATATTACGTTATAGACGTATATAACGTTCCCACCGAGAAGTAGGGGCCGACCCGCCAGGAGTGTTGTAAAATACTACATCCGAGATGTTAGGTTGTCTTAGGTTAGGATATATAACGTTATAGACGTATATAATGTTCCCACCGAGACGTACGGGGCTACAAGAACGGGACTCTACAAAACATTCCCAGCGAGGGGCTAGATGGGTTAGGTTAGGTTATATTACTTTATAGACGTATATAACGTTCCCACCGAGAAGTAGGGGCCGACCCGCCAGGAATGTTGTAAAATACTACATCCGAGGTGTGAGGCTGCCTTAGCTTAGGATATATAACGCTATAGATGTATATAATGTTCCCCACGGACAGGTCTGGGCCGACACGACAGGGATTCTGTAAAACATAACCAGCGAGCGGCTAGATTGGTTAGGTTAGGTTATATTACGTTATAGACGTATATAACGTTCCCACCGAGAAGTAGGGGCCGACCCGCCAGGAGTGTTGTAAAATACTACATCCGAGGTGTTAGGTTGCCTTAGGTTAGAATAGATAACTTTATAAACGTATATAATGTTCCCACCGAGACGTACAGGGCTACACGAACGGGATTCTACAAAACATTCCCAGCGAGGGGCTAGATGGGTTAGGTTAGGTTATATAACGTTATAGACGTATATAACGTTCCCACCGAGAAGTAGGGGCCGACCCGCCAGGAATGTTGTAAAATACAACATCCGAGATGTGAGGCTGCCTTAGCTTAGGATATATAACGTTATAGACGTATATAATGTTCCCGCCGAGCCGTACGGGGCTACAAGAACGGGATTCCACAAAACATTCCCAGCGAGGGGCTAGATGGGTTAGGTTAGGTTATATTACGTTATAGACGTATATAACGCTCCCACCGAGAAGTAGGGGCAGACCCGCAAGGAATGTTGTAAAATACTACATCCGAGGTGTGAGGCTGCCTTAGCTTAGGATATATAACGCTATAGACGTATATAATGTTCCCCACGGACAGGTCTGGGCCGACACGACAGGGATTCTGTAAAACATAACCAGCGAGCGGCTAGATGGGTTAGGTTAGGTTATATTACTTTATAGACGTATATAACGTTCCCACCGAGAAGTAGGTGCCGACCCGCCAGGAGTGTAGTAAAATACTACATCCGAGGTGTTAGGTTGTCCTAGGTTAGGATATATAACGTTATAGACGTATATACTGTTCCCACCGAGACGTACGGGGCTACAAGAACGGGATTCTACAAAACATTCCCAGCGAGGGGCTAGATGGGTTAGCTTAGGTTATATTACGTTATAGACGTATATAACGCTCCCACCGAGAAGTAGTGGCCAACCCGCCAGGAGTGTTGTAAAATACTACATCCGAGGTGTTAGGATGTCTTAGGTTAGGATATATAACGTTATAGACGTATATAATGTTCCCACCGAGACGTACGGGGCTACAAGAACGGGATTCTACAAAACATTCCCAGCGAGGGGCTAGATGGGTTAGGTTAGGTTATATTACTTTATAGACGTATATAACGTTCCCACCGAGAAGTAGGGGCCAACCCGCCAGGAATGTTGTAAAATACTACATCCGAGGTGTGAGGCTGCCTTAGCTTAGGATATATAACGCTATAGACGTATATAATGTTCCCCACGGACAGGTCTGGGCCGACACGACAGGGATTCTGTAAAACATAACCAGCGAGCGGCTAGATTGGTTAGGTTAGGTTATATTACGTTATAGACGTATATAACGTTCCCACCGAGAAGTAGGGGCCGACCCGCCAGGAGTGTAGTAAAATACTACATCCGAGGTGTTAGGTTGTCCTAGGTTAGGATATATAACGTTATAGACGTATATACTGTGCCCACCGAGACGTACGGGGCTCCAAGAACGGGATTCTACAAAACATTCCCAGCGAGGGGCTAGATGGGTTAGCTTAGGTTATATTACGTTATAGACGTATATAACGCTCCCACCGAGAAGTAGGGGCCGACCCGCCAGGAGTGTTGTAAAATACTACATCCGAGGTGTTAGGATGTCTTAGGTTAGGATATATAACGTTATAGACGTATATAATTTTCTCCACGGACAGGTCTGGGCCGACACGACAGGAATTCTGTAAAACATAACCAGCGAGCGGCTAGATGGGTTAGGTTAGGTTATATTACGTTATAGACGTATATAACGTTCCCACCGAGAAGTAGGGGCCGACCCGCCAGGAGTGTTGTAAAATACTACATCCGAGATGTTAGGTTGTCTTAGGTTAGGATATATAATGTTATAGACGTATATAATGTTCCCACCGAGACGTACGTGGCTACACGAACGGGATTCTACAAAACATTCCCAGCGAGGGGCTAGATGGGTTAGGTTATGTTATATTACTTTATAGACGTATATAACGTTCCCACCGAGAAGTAGGGGCCGACCCGCCAGGAATGTTGTAAAATACTACATCCGAGGTGTGAGGCTGCCTTAGCTTAGGATATATAACGCTATAGACTTATATAATATTCCCCACGGGCAGGTCTGGGCCGACACGACAGGGATTCTGTAAAACATAACCAGCGAGCGGCTAGATGGGTTAGGTTAGGTTATATTACGTTATAGACGTATATAACGTTCCCACCGAGAAGTAGGGGCCGACCCGCCAGGAGTGTTGTAAAATACTACATCCGAGATGTTAGGTTGTCTTAGGTTAGGATATATAACGTTATAGACGTATATAATGTTCCCACCGAGACGTACGGGGCTACAAGAACGGGATTTTACAAAACATTCCCAGCGAGGGGCTAGATGGGTTAGGTTAGGTTATATTACTTTATAGACGTATATAACGTTCCCACCGAGAAGTAGGGGCCGACCCGCCAGGAATGTTGTAAAATACTACATCCGAGGTGTGAGGCTGCCTTAGCTTAGGATATATAACGCTATAGACGTATATAATGTTCCCCACGGACAGGTCTGGGCCGACACGACAGGGATTCTGTAAAACATAACCAGCGAGCGGCTAGATGGGTTAGGTTAGGTTATATTACGTTATAGACGTATATAACGTTCCCACCGACAAGTAGGTGCCGACCCGCCAGGAGTGTAGTAAAATACTACATCCGAGGTGTTAGGTTGTCCTAGGTTAGGATATATAACGTTATAGACGTATATACTGTTCCCACCGAGACGTACGGGGCTACAAGAACGGGATTCTACAAAACATTCCCAGCGAGGGGCTAGATGGGTTAGCTTAGGTTATATTACGTTATAGACGTATATAACGCTCCCACCGAGAAGTAGGGGCCGACCCGCCAGGAGTGTTGTAAAATACTACATCCGAGGTGTTAGGATGTCTTAGGTTAGGATATATAACGTTATAGACGTATATAATTTTCTCCACGGACAGGTCTGGGCCGACACGACAGGAATTCTGTAAAACATAACCAGCGAGTGGCTAGATGGGTTAGGTTAGGTTATATTACGTTATAGACGTATATAACGTTCCCACCGAGAAGTAGGGGCCGGCCCGCCAGGATTGTTGTAAAATACTACATCCGAAATGTTAGGCTGCCTTAGGTTAGGATATATAATGTTACAGACGTATATACTGTTCCCACCGAGACGTACGGGGCTACAAGAACGGGATTCTACAAAACATTCCCAGCGAGGGGCTAGATGGGTTAGCTTAGGTTATATTACGTTATAGACGTATATAACGCTCCCACCGATAAGTAGGGGCCGACCCGCCAGGAGTGTTGTAAAATACTACATCCGAGGTGTTAGGATGTCTTAGGTTAGGATATATAACGTTATAGACGTATATAATGTT
This sequence comes from Xylocopa violacea, assembly GCA_963969225.1. NCBI lineage: Eukaryota > Metazoa > Arthropoda > Insecta > Hymenoptera > Apidae > Xylocopa > Xylocopa violacea. The sequence goes on from CAXAJV010000013.1 coordinate 2,607,430, forward strand.
CCCACCGAGACGTACGGGGCTACAAGAACGGGATTCTACAAAACATTCCCAGCGAGGGGCTAGATGGGTTAGGTTAGGTTACATTACTTTATAGACGTATATAACGTTCCCACCGAGAAGTAGGGGCCGACCCGCCAGGAATGTTGTAAAATACTACATCCGAGGTGTGAGGCTGCCTTAGCTTAATATATATAACGCTAAAGACGTATATAATGTTCCCCACGGACAGGTCTGGGCCGACACGACAGGGATTCTGTAAAACATAACCAGCGAGCGGCTAGATTGGCTAGGTTAGGTTATATTACGTTATAGACGTATATAACGTTCCCACCGAGAAGTAGGGGCCGACCCGCCAGGAGTGTAGTAAAATACTACATCCGAGGTGTTAGGTTGTCCTAGGTTAGGATATATAACGTTATAGACGTATATACTCTTCCCACCGAGACGTACGGGGCTACAAGAACGGGATTCTACAAAACATTCCCAGCGAGGGGCTAGATGGGTTAGGTTAGGTTATATTACGTTATAGACGTATATAACGTTCCCACCGAGAAGTAGGGGCCGACCCGCCAGGAGTGTTGTAAAATACTACATCCGAGATGTTAGGTTGTCTTAGGTTAGGATATATAACGTTATAGACGTATATAATGTTCCCACCGAGACGTACGGGGCTACAAGAACGGGATTCTACAAAACATTCCCAGCGAGGGGCTAGATGGGTTAGGTTAGGTTATATTACTTTATAGACGTATATAACGTTCCCACCGATAAGTAGGGGCCGACCCGCCAGGAGTGTTGTAAAATACTACATCCGAGGTGTTAGGATGTCTTAGGTTAGGATATATAACGTTATAGACGTATATAATGTTCCCACCGAGACGCACGGGGCTACAAGAACGGGATTCTACAAAACATTCCCAGCGAGGGGCTAGATGGGTTAGGTTAGGTTATATTACTTTATAGACGTATATAACGTTCCCACCGAGAAGTAGGGGCCGACCCGCCAGGAATGTTGTAAAATACTACATCAGAGGTGTGAGGCTGCCTTAGCTTAGGATATATAACGCTATAGACTTATATAATGTTCCCCAGGGGCAGGTCTGGGCCGACACGACAGGGATTCTGTAAAACATAACCAGCGAGCGGCTAGATGGGTTAGGTTAGGTTATATTACGTTATAGACGTATATAACGTTCCCACCGAGAAGTAGGGGCCGACCCGCCAGGAGTGTTGTAAAATACTACATCCGAGATGTTAGGTTGTCTTAGGTTAGGATATATAACGTTATAGACGTATATAATGTTCCCACCGAGACGTACGGGGCTACAAGAACGGGATTTTACAAAACATTCCCAGCGAGGGGCTAGATGGGTTAGGTTAGGTTATATTACTTTATAGACGTATATAACGTTCCCACCGAGAAGTAGGGGCCGACCCGCCAGGAATGTTGTAAAATACTACATCCGAGGTGTGAGGCTGCCTTAGCTTAGGATATATAACGCTATAGACGTATATAATGTTCCCCACAGACAGGTCTGGGCCGACACGACAGGGATTCTGTAAAACATAACCAGCGAGCGGCTAGATGGGTTAGGTTAGGTTATATTACGTTATAGACGTATATAACGTTCCCACCGAGAAGTAGGCGCCGACCCGCCAGGAGTGTAGTAAAATACTACATCCGAGGTGTTAGGTTGTCCTAGGTTAGGATATATAACGTTATAGACGTATATACTGTTCCCACCGAGACGTACGGGGCTACAAGAACGGGATTCTACAAAACATTCCCAGCGAGGGGCTAGATGGGTTAGCTTAGGTTATATTACGTTATAGACGTATATAACGCTCCCACCGAGAAGTAGGGGCCGACCCGCCAGGAGTGTTGTAAAATACTACATCCGAGGTGTTAGGATGTCTTAGGTTAGGATATATAACGTTATAGACGTATATAATTTTCTCCACGGACAGGTCTGGGCCGACACGACAGGAATTCTGTAAAACATAACCAGCGAGTGGCTAGATGGGTTAGGTTAGGTTATATTACGTTATAGACGTATATAACGTTCCCACCGAGAAGTAGGGGCCGGCCCGCCAGGATTGTTGTAAAATACTACATCCGAAATGTTAGGCTGCCTTAGGTTAGGATATATAATGTTACAGACGTATATACTGTTCCCACCGAGACGTACGGGGCTACAAGAACGGGATTCTACAAAACATTCCCAGCGAGGGGCTAGATGGGTTAGGTTAGGTTATATTACTTTATAGACGTATATAACGTTCCCACCGAGAAGTAGGGGCCGACCCGCCAGGAATGTTGTAAAATACTACATCCGAGGTGTGAGGCTGCCTTAGCTTAGGATATATAACGCTATAGACGTATATAATGTTCCCCACGGACAGGTCTGGGCCGACACGACAGGGATTCTGTAAAACATAACCAGCGAGCGGCTAGATTGGTTAGGTTAGGTTATATTACGTTATAGACGTATATAACGTTCCCACCGAGAAGTAGGGGCCGACCCGCCAGGAGTGTAGTAAAATACTACATCCGAGGTGTGAGGCTGCCTTAGCTTAGGATATATAACGCTATAGACGTATATAATGTTCCCCACAGACAGGTCTGGGCCGACACGACAGGGATTCTGTAAAACATAACCAGCGAGCGGCTAGATGGGTTAGGTTAGGTTATATTACGTTATAGACGTATATAACGTTCCCACCGAGAAGTAGGCGCCGACCCGCCAGGAGTGTAGTAAAATACTACATCCGAGGTGTTAGGTTGTCCTAGGTTAGGATATATAACGTTATAGACGTATATACTGTTCCCACCGAGACGTACGGGGCTACAAGGACGGGATTCTACAAAACATTCCCAGCGAGGGGCTAGATGGGTTAGGTTAGGTTATATTACGTTATAGACGTATATAACGTTCCCACCGAGAAGTAGGGGCCGACCCGCCAGGAGTGTTGTAAAATACTACATCCGAGATGTTAGGTTGTCTTAGGTTAGGATATATAACCTTATAGACGTATATAATGTTCCCACCGAGACGTACGGGGCTACAAGAACGGGATTCTACAAAACATTCCCAGCGAGGGGCTAGATGGGTTAGGTTAGGTTATATTACTTTGTAGACGTATATAACGTTCCCACCGAGAAGTAGGGGCCGACCCGCCAGGAATGTTGTAAAATACTACATCCTAGGTGTTAGTTTGCCTTAGGTTAGGATATATAACGTTATAGACGTATATAATGTTCCCACCGAGACGCACGGGGCTACGCGAACGGGATTCTACAAAACATTCCCAGCGAGGGGCTAGATGGGTTAGGTTCGGTTATATTACGTTATAGAGGTTTATAACGTTCCCACCGAGAAGTAGGGCCCGGCCCGCAAGGAATGTTGTAAAATACTACGTCCGAGGTGTGAGGTTGCCTTAGGTTGTGATATATAACGTTATAGACATATATAATGTCCCCACGGAGAGGTCTGGGCCGACACGACAGGAATTCTGTAAAACATAACCAGCGAGTGGCTAGATGGGTTAGGTTAGGTTATATTACGTTATAGACGTATATAACGTTCCCACCGAGAAGTAGGGGCCGGCCCGCCAGGATTGTTATAAAATACTACATCCGAAATGTTAGGCTGCCTTAGGTTAGGATATATAATGTTATAGACGTATATACTGTTCCCACCGAGACGTACGGGGCTACAAGAACGGGATTCTACAAAACATTCCCAGCGAGGGGCTAGATGGGTTAGATTAGGTTATATTACGTTATAGACGTATATAACGCTCCCAACGATAAGTAGGGGCCGACCCGCCAGGAGTGTTGTAAAATACTACATCCGAGGTGTTAGTATGTCTTAGGTTAGGATATATAACGTTATAGACGTATATAATGTTCCCACCGAGACGTACGGGGCTACAAGAACGGGATTCTACAAAACATTCCCAGCGAGGGGCTAGATGGGTTAGGTTAGGTTATATTACTTTATAGACGTATATAACGTTCCCACCGAGAAGTAGGGGCCGACCCGCCAGGAATGTTGTAAAATACTACATCCGAGGTGTGAGGCTGCCTTAGCTTAGGATATATAACGCTATAGACGTATATAATGTTCCCCACGGACAGGTCTGGGCCGACACGACAGGGATTCTGTAAAACATAACCAGCGAGCGGCTAGATTGGTTAGGTTAGGTTATATTACGTTATAGACGTATATAACGTTCCCACCGAGAAGTAGGGGCCGACCCGCCAGGAGTGTTGTAAAATACTACATCCGAGGTGTTCGGTTGCCTTAGGTTAGAATAGATAACTTTATAGACGTATATAATGTTCCCAAAGAGACGTACAGGGCTACACGAACGGGATTCTACAAAACATTCCCAGCGAGGGGCTAGATGGGTTAGGTTAGGTTATATAACGTTATAGACGTATATAACGTTCCCACCGAGAAGTAGGGGCCGACCCGCCAGGAATGTTGTAAAATACAACATCCGAGATGTGAGGCTGCCTTAGCTTAGGATATATAACGTTATAGACGTATATAATGATCCCGCCGAGCCGTACGGGGCTACAAGAACGGGATTCCACAAAACATTCCCAGCGAGGGGCTAGATGGGTTAGCTTAGGTTATATTACGTTATAGACGTATATAACGCTCCCACCGATAAGTAGGGGCCGACCCGCCAGGAGTGTTGTAAAATACTACATCCGAGGTGTTAGGATGTCTTAGGTTAGGATATATAACGTTATAGACGTATATAATGTTCCCACCGAGACGTACGGGGCTACAAGAACGGGATTCTACAAAACATTCCCAGCGAGGGGCTAGATGGGTTAGGTTAGGTTACATTACTTTATAGACGTATATAACGTTCCCACCGAGAAGTAGGGGCCGACCCGCCAGGAATGTTGTAAAATACTACATCCGAGGTGTGAGGCTGCCTTAGCTTAATATATATAACGCTAAAGACGTATATAATGTTCCCCACGGACAGGTCTGGGCCGACACGACAGGGATTCTGTAAAACATAACCAGCGAGCGGCTAGATTGGCTAGGTTAGGTTATATTACGTTATAGACGTATATAACGTTCCCACCGAGAAGTAGGGGCCGACCCGCCAGGAGTGTAGTAAAATACTACATCCGAGGTGTTAGGTTGTCCTAGGTTAGGATATATAACGTTATAGACGTATATACTCTTCCCACCGAGACGTACGGGGCTACAAGAACGGGATTCTACAAAACATTCCCAGCGAGGGGCTAGATGGGTTAGGTTAGGTTATATTACGTTATAGACGTATATAACGTTCCCACCGAGAAGTAGGGGCCGACCCGCCAGGAGTGTTGTAAAATACTACATCCGAGATGTTAGGTTGTCTTAGGTTAGGATATATAACGTTATAGACGTATATAATGTTCCCACCGAGACGTACGGGGCTACAAGAACGGGATTCTACAAAACATTCCCAGCGAGGGGCTAGATGGGTTAGGTTAGGTTATATTACTTTATAGACGTATATAACGTTCCCACCGATAAGTAGGGGCCGACCCGCCAGGAGTGTTGTAAAATACTACATCCGAGGTGTTAGGATGTCTTAGGTTAGGATATATAACGTTATAGACGTATATAATGTTCCCACCGAGACGCACGGGGCTACAAGAACGGGATTCTACAAAACATTCCCAGCGAGGGGCTAGATGGGTTAGGTTAGGTTATATTACTTTATAGACGTATATAACGTTCCCACCGAGAAGTAGGGGCCGACCCGCCAGGAATGTTGTAAAATACTACATCAGAGGTGTGAGGCTGCCTTAGCTTAGGATATATAACGCTATAGACTTATATAATGTTCCCCAGGGGCAGGTCTGGGCCGACACGACAGGGATTCTGTAAAACATAACCAGCGAGCGGCTAGATGGGTTAGGTTAGGTTATATTACGTTATAGACGTATATAACGTTCCCACCGAGAAGTAGGGGCCGACCCGCCAGGAGTGTTGTAAAATACTACATCCGAGATGTTAGGTTGTCTTAGGTTAGGATATATAACGTTATAGACGTATATAATGTTCCCACCGAGACGTACGGGGCTACAAGAACGGGATTTTACAAAACATTCCCAGCGAGGGGCTAGATGGGTTAGGTTAGGTTATATTACTTTATAGACGTATATAACGTTCCCACCGAGAAGTAGGGGCCGACCCGCCAGGAATGTTGTAAAATACTACATCCGAGGTGTGAGGCTGCCTTAGCTTAGGATATATAACGCTATAGACGTATATAATGTTCCCCACAGACAGGTCTGGGCCGACACGACAGGGATTCTGTAAAACATAACCAGCGAGCGGCTAGATGGGTTAGGTTAGGTTATATTACGTTATAGACGTATATAACGTTCCCACCGAGAAGTAGGCGCCGACCCGCCAGGAGTGTAGTAAAATACTACATCCGAGGTGTTAGGTTGTCCTAGGTTAGGATATATAACGTTATAGACGTATATACTGTTCCCACCGAGACGTACGGGGCTACAAGAACGGGATTCTACAAAACATTCCCAGCGAGGGGCTAGATGGGTTAGCTTAGGTTATATTACGTTATAGACGTATATAACGCTCCCACCGAGAAGTAGGGGCCGACCCGCCAGGAGTGTTGTAAAATACTACATCCGAGGTGTTAGGATGTCTTAGGTTAGGATATATAACGTTATAGACGTATATAATTTTCTCCACGGACAGGTCTGGGCCGACACGACAGGAATTCTGTAAAACATAACCAGCGAGTGGCTAGATGGGTTAGGTTAGGTTATATTACGTTATAGACGTATATAACGTTCCCACCGAGAAGTAGGGGCCGGCCCGCCAGGATTGTTGTAAAATACTACATCCGAAATGTTAGGCTGCCTTAGGTTAGGATATATAATGTTACAGACGTATATACTGTTCCCACCGAGACGTACGGGGCTACAAGAACGGGATTCTACAAAACATTCCCAGCGAGGGGCTAGATGGGTTAGGTTAGGTTATATTACTTTATAGACGTATATAACGTTCCCACCGAGAAGTAGGGGCCGACCCGCCAGGAATGTTGTAAAATACTACATCCGAGGTGTGAGGCTGCCTTAGCTTAGGATATATAACGCTATAGACGTATATAATGTTCCCCACGGACAGGTCTGGGCCGACACGACAGGGATTCTGTAAAACATAACCAGCGAGCGGCTAGATTGGTTAGGTTAGGTTATATTACGTTATAGACGTATATAACGTTCCCACCGAGAAGTAGGGGCCGACCCGCCAGGAGTGTAGTAAAATACTACATCCGAGGTGTGAGGCTGCCTTAGCTTAGGATATATAACGCTATAGACGTATATAATGTTCCCCACAGACAGGTCTGGGCCGACACGACAGGGATTCTGTAAAACATAACCAGCGAGCGGCTAGATGGGTTAGGTTAGGTTATATTACGTTATAGACGTATATAACGTTCCCACCGAGAAGTAGGCGCCGACCCGCCAGGAGTGTAGTAAAATACTACATCCGAGGTGTTAGGTTGTCCTAGGTTAGGATATATAACGTTATAGACGTATATACTGTTCCCACCGAGACGTACGGGGCTACAAGAACGGGATTCTACAAAACATTCCCAGCGAGGGGCTAGATGGGTTAGCTTAGGTTATATTACGTTATAGACGTATATAACGCTCCCACCGAGAAGTAGGGGCCGACCCGCCAGGAGTGTTGTAAAATACTACATCCGAGGTGTTAGGATGTCTTAGGTTAGGATATATAACGTTATAGACGTATATAATTTTCTCCACGGACAGGTCTGGGCCGACACGACAGGAATTCTGTAAAACATAACCAGCGAGTGGCTAGATGGGTTAGGTTAGGTTATATTACGTTATAGACGTATATAACGTTCCCACCGAGAAGTAGGGGCCGGCCCGCCAGGATTGTTGTAAAATACTACATCCGAAATGTTAGGCTGCCTTAGGTTAGGATATATAATGTTACAGACGTATATACTGTTCCCACCGAGACGTACGGGGCTACAAGAACGGGATTCTACAAAACATTCCCAGCGAGGGGCTAGATGGGTTAGGTTAGGTTATATTACTTTATAGACGTATATAACGTTCCCACCGAGAAGTAGGGGCCGACCCGCCAGGAATGTTGTAAAATACTACATCCGAGGTGTGAGGCTGCCTTAGCTTAGGATATATAACGCTATAGACGTATATAATGTTCCCCACGGACAGGTCTGGGCCGACACGACAGGGATTCTGTAAAACATAACCAGCGAGCGGCTAGATTGGTTAGGTTAGGTTATATTACGTTATAGACGTATATAACGTTCCCACCGAGAAGTAGGGGCCGACCCGCCAGGAGTGTAGTAAAATACTACATCCGAGGTGTTAGGTTGTCCTAGGTTAGGATATATAACGTTATAGACGTATATACTGTTCCCACCGAGACGTACGGGGCTACAAGAACGGGATTCTACAAAACATTCCCAGCGAGGGGCTAGATGGGTTAGGTTAGGTTATATTACGTTATAGACGTATATAACGTTCCCACCGAGAAGTAGGGGCCGACCCGCCAGGAGTGTTGTAAAATACTACATCCGAGATGTTAGGTTGTCTTAGGTTAGGATATATAACCTTATAGACGTATATAATGTTCCCACCGAGACGTACGGGGCTACAAGAACGGGATTCTACAAAACATTCCCAGCGAGGGGCTAGATGGGTTAGGTTAGGTTATATTACTTTGTAGACGTATATAACGTTCCCACCGAGAAGTAGGGGCCGACCCGCCAGGAATGTTGTAAAATACTACATCCTAGGTGTTAGTTTGCCTTAGGTTAGGATATATAACGTTATAGACGTATATAATGTTCCCACCGAGACGCACGGGGCTACGCGAACGGGATTCTACAAAACATTCCCAGCGAGGGGCTAGATGGGTTAGGTTCGGTTATATTACGTTATAGAGGTTTATAACGTTCCCACCGAGAAGTAGGGCCCGGCCCGCAAGGAATGTTGTAAAATACTACGTCCGAGGTGTGAGGTTGCCTTAGGTTGTGATATATAACGTTATAGACATATATAATGTCCCCACGGAGAGGTCTGGGCCGACACGACAGGAATTCTGTAAAACATAACCAGCGAGTGGCTAGATGGGTTAGGTTAGGTTATATTACGTTATAGACGTATATAACGTTCCCACCGAGAAGTAGGGGCCGGCCCGCCAGGATTGTTATAAAATACTACATCCGAAATGTTAGGCTGCCTTAGGTTAGGATATATAATGTTATCGACGTATATACTGTTCCCACCGAGACGTACGGGGCTACAAGAACGGGATTCTACAAAACATTCCCAGCGAGGGGCTAGATGGGTTAGATTAGGTTATATTACGTTATAGACGTATATAACGCTCCCAACGATAAGTAGGGGCCGACCCGCCAGGAGTGTTGTAAAATACTACATCCGAGGTGTTAGTATGTCTTAGGTTAGGATATATAACGTTATAGACGTATATAATGTTCCCACCGAGACGTACGGGGCTACAAGAACGGGATTCTACAAAACATTCCCAGCGAGGGGCTAGATGGGTTAGGTTAGGTTATATTACTTTATAGACGTATATAACGTTCCCACCGAGAAGTAGGGGCCGACCCGCCAGGAATGTTGTAAAATACTACATCCGAGGTGTGAGGCTGCCTTAGCTTAGGATATATAACGCTATAGACGTATATAATGTTCCCCACGGACAGGTCTGGGCCGACACGACAGGGATTCTGTAAAACATAACCAGCGAGCGGCTAGATTGGTTAGGTTAGGTTATATTACGTTATAGACGTATATAACGTTCCCACCGAGAAGTAGGGGCCGACCCGCCAGGAGTGTTGTAAAATACTACATCCGAGGTGTTCGGTTGCCTTAGGTTAGAATAGATAACTTTATAGACGTATATAATGTTCCCAAAGAGACGTACAGGGCTACACGAACGGGATTCTACAAAACATTCCCAGCGAGGGGCTAGATGGGTTAGGTTAGGTTATATAACGTTATAGACGTATATAACGTTCCCACCGAGAAGTAGGGGCCGACCCGCCAGGAATGTTGTAAAATACAACATCCGAGATGTGAGGCTGCCTTAGCTTAGGATATATAACGTTATAGACGTATATAATGATCCCGCCGAGCCGTACGGGGCTACAAGAACGGGATTCCACAAAACATTCCCAGCGAGGGGCTAGATGGGTTAGGTTAGGTTATATTACGTTATAGACGTATATAACGCTCCCACCGAGAAGTAGGGGCCGACCCGCCAGGAGTGTTGTAAAATACTACATCCGAGGTGTTAGGATGTCTTAGGTTAGGATATATAACGTTATAGACGTATATAATTTTCTCCACGGACAGGTCTGGGCCGACACGACAGGAATTCTGTAAAACATAACCAGCGAGTGGCTAGATGGGTTAGGTTAGGTTATATTACGTTATAGACGTATATAACGTTCCCACCGAGAAGTAGGGGCCGGCCCGCCAGGATTGTTGTAAAATACTACATCCGAAATGTTAGGCTGCCTTAGGCTAGGATATATAATGTTATAGACGTATATACTGTTCCCACCGAGACGTACGGGGCTACAAGAACGGGATTCTACAAAACATTCCCAGCGAGGGGCTAGATGGGTTAGCTTAGGTTATATTACGTTATAGACGTATATAACGCTCCCACCGATAAGTAGGGGCCGACCCGCCAGGAGTGTTGTAAAATACTACATCCGAGGTGTTAGGATGTCTTAGGTTAGGATATATAACGTTATAGACGTATATAATGTTCCCACCGAGACGCACGGGGCTACAAGAACGGGATTCTACAAAACATTCCCAGCGAGGGGCTAGATGGGTTAGGTTAGGTTATATTACTTTATAGACGTATATAACGTTCCCACCGAGAAGTAGGGGCCGACCCGCCAGGAATGTTGTAAAATACTACATCCGAGGTGTGAGGCTCCCTTAGCTTAGGATATATAACGCTATAGATGTATATAATGTTCCCCACGGACAGGTCTGGGCCGACACGACAGGGATTCTGTAAAACATAACCAGCGAGCGGCTAGATTGGTTAGGTTAGGTTATATTACGTTATAGACGTATATAACGTTCCCACCGAGAAGTAGGGGCCGACCCGCCAGGAGTGTAGTAAAATACTACATCCGAGGTGTTAGGTTGTCCTAGGTTAGGATATATAACGTTATAGACGTATATACTGTTCCCACCGAGACGTAGGGGGCTACAAGAACGGGATTCTACAAAACATTCCCAGCGAGGGGCTAGATGGGTTAGCTTAGGTTATATTACGTTATAGACGTATATAACGCTCCCACCGAGAAGTAGGGGCCGACCCGCCAGGAGTGTTGTAAAATACTACATCCGAGGTGTTAGGATGTCTTAGGTTAGGATATATAACGTTATAGACGTATATAATTTTCTCCACGGACAGGTCTGGGCCGACACGACAGGAATTCTGTAAAACATAACCAGCGAGCGGCTAGATGGGTTAGGTTAGGTTATATTACGTTATAGACGTATATAACGTTCCCACCGAGAAGTAGGGGCCGACCCGCCAGGAGTATTGTAAAATACTACATCCGAGGTGTTAGGTTGCCTTAGGTTAGAATAGATAACTTTATAAACGTATATAATGTTCCCACCGAGACGTACAGGGCTACACGAACGGGATTCTACAAAACATTCCCAGCGAGGGGCTAGATGGGTTAGGTTAGGTTATATAACGTTATAGACGTATATAACGTTCCCACCGAGAAGTAGGGGCCGACCCGCCAGGAATGTTGTAAAATACAACATCCGAGATGTGAGGCTGCCTTAGTTTAGGATATATAACGTTATAGACGTATATAATGTTCCCGCCGAGCCGTACGGGGCTACAAGAACGGGATTCCACAAAACATTCCCAGCGAGGGGCTAGATGGGTTAGGTTAGGTTATATTACTTTATAGACGTATATAACGTTCCCACCGAGAAGTAGGGGCCAACCCGCCAGGAATGTTGTAAAATACTACATCCGAGGTGTGAGGCTGCCTTAGCTTAGGATATATAACGCTATAGACGTATATAATGTTCCCCACGGACAGGTCTGGGCCGACACGACAGGGATTCTGTAAAACATAACCAGCGAGCGGCTAGATTGGTTAGGTTAGGTTATATTACGTTATAGACGTATATAACGTTCCCACCGAGAAGTAGGCGCCGACCCGCCAGGAGTGTAGTAAAATACTACATCCGAGGTGTTAGGTTGTCCTAGGTTAGGATATATAACGTTATAGACGTATATACTGTGCCCACCGAGACGTACGGGGCTCCAAGAACGGGATTCTACAAAACATTCCCAGCGAGGGGCTAGATGGGTTAGCTTAGGTTATATTACGTTATAGACGTATATAACGCTCCCACCGAGAAGTAGGGGCCGACCCGCCAGGAGTGTTGTAAAATACTACATCCGAGGTGTTAGGATGTCTTAGGTTAGGATATATAACGTTATAGACGTATATAATTTTCTCCACGGACAGGTCTGGGCCGACACGACAGGAATTCTGTAAAACATAACCAGCGAGCGGCTAGATGGGTTAGGTTAGGTTATATTACGTTATAGACGTATATAACGTTCCCACCGAGAAGTAGGGGCCGACCCGCCAGGAGTGTTGTAAAATACTACATCCGTGTTAGGTTGCCTTAGGTTAGGATAGATAACTTTATACACGTATATAATGTTCCCACCGAGACGTACAGGGCTACAAGAACGGGATTCTAGAAAACATTCCCAGCGAGGGGCTAGATGGGTTAGGTTAGGTTATATTACTTTATAGACGTATATAACGTTCCCACCGATAAGTAGGGGCCGACCCGCCAGGAGTGTTGTAAAATACTACATCCGAGGTGTTAGGATGTCTTAGGTTAGGATATATAACGTTATAGACGTATATAATGTTCCCACCGAGACGCACGGGGCTACAAGAACGGGATTCTACAAAACATTCCCAGCGAGGGGCTAGATGGGTTAGGTTAGGTTATATTACTTTATAGACGTATATAACGTTCCCACCGAGAAGTAGGGGCCGACCCGCCAGGAATGTTGTAAAATACTACATCCGAGGTGTGAGGCTGCCTTAGCTTAGGATATATAACGCTATAGACGTATATAATGTTCCCCACGGACAGGTCTGGGCCGACACGACAGGGATTCTGTAAAACATAACCAGCGAGCGGCTAGATTGGTTAGGTTAGGTTATATTACGTTATAGACGTATATAACGTTCCCACCGAGAAGTAGGGGCCGACCCGCCAGGAGTGTAGTAAAATACTACATCCGAGGTGTTAGGTTGTCCTAGGTTAGGATATATAACGTTATAGACGTATATACTGTGCCCACCGAGACGTACGGGGCTCCAAGAACGGGATTCTACAAAACATTCCCAGCGAGGGGCTAGATGGGTTAGCTTAGGTTATATTACGTTATAGACGTATATAACGCTCCCACCGATAAGTAGGGGCCGACCCGCCAGGAGTGTTGTAAAATACTACATCCGAGGTGTTCGGTTGCCTTAGGTTAGAATAGATAACTTTATAGACGCATATAATGTTCCCAAAGAGACGTACAGGGCTACACGAACGGGATTCTACAAAACATTCCCAGCGAGGGGCTAGATGGGTTAGGTTAGGTTATATAACGTTATAGACGTATATAACGTTCCCACCGAGAAGTAGGGGCCGACCCGCCAGGAATGTTGTAAAATACAACATCCGAGATGTGAGGCTGCCTTAGCTTAGGATATATAACGTTATAGACGTATATAATGATCCCGCCGAGCCGTACGGGGCTACAAGAACGGGATTCCACAAAACATTCCCAGCGAGGGGCTAGATGGGTTAGGTTAGGTTATATTACGTTATAGACGTATATAACGCTCCCACCGAGAAGTAGGGGCCGACCCGCCAGGAGTGTTGTAAAATACTACATCCGAGGTGTTAGGATGTCTTAGGTTAGGATATATAACGTTATAGACGTATATAATTTTCTCCACGGACAGGTCTGGGCCGACACGACAGGAATTCTGTAAAACATAACCAGCGAGTGGCTAGATGGGTTAGGTTAGGTTATATTACGTTATAGACGTATATAACGTTCCCACCGAGAAGTAGGGGCCGGCCCGCCAGGATTGTTGTAAAATACTACATCCGAAATGTTAGGCTGCCTTAGGCTAGGATATATAATGTTATAGACGTATATACTGTTCCCACCGAGACGTACGGGGCTACAAGAACGGGATTCTACAAAACATTCCCAGCGAGGGGCTAGATGGGTTAGCTTAGGTTATATTACGTTATAGACGTATATAACGCTCCCACCGATAAGTAGGGGCCGACCCGCCAGGAGTGCTGTAAAATACTACATCCGAGGTGTTAGGATGTCTTAGGTTAGGATATATAACGTTATAGACGTATATAATGTTCCCACCGAGACGCACGGGGCTACAAGAACGGGATTCTACAAAACATTCCCAGCGAGGGGCTAGATGGGTTAGGTTAGGTTATATTACTTTATAGACGTATATAACGTTCCCACCGAGAAGTAGGGGCCGACCCGCCAGGAATGTTGTAAAATACTACATCCGAGGTGTGAGGCTGCCTTAGCTTAGGATATATAACGCTATAGATGTATATAATGTTCCCCACGGACAGGTCTGGGCCGACACGACAGGGATTCTGTAAAACATAACCAGCGAGCGGCTAGATTGGTTAGATTAGGTTATATTACGTTATAGACTTATATAACGTTCCCACCGAGAAGTAGGGGCCGACCCGCCAGGAGTGTAGTAAAATACTACATCCGAGGTGTTAGGTTGTCCTAGGTTAGGATATATAACGTTATAGACGTATATACTGTTCCCACCGAGACGTACGGGGCTACAAGAACGGGATTCTACAAAACATTCCCAGCGAGGGGCTAGATGGGTTAGCTTAGGTTATATTACGTTATAGACGTATATAACGCTCCCACCGAGAAGTAGGGGCCGACCCGCCAGGAGTGTTGTAAAATACTACATCCGAGGTGTTAGGATGTCTTAGGTTAGGATATATAACGTTATAGACGTATATAATTTTCTCCACGGACAGGTCTGGGCCGACACGACAGGAATTCTGTAAAACATAACCAGCGAGCGGCTAGATGGGTTAGGTTAGGTTATATTACGTTATAGACGTATATAACGTTCCCACCGAGCAGTAGGGGCCGACCCGCCAGGAGTATTGTAAAATACTACATCCGAGGTGTTAGGTTGCCTTAGGTTAGAATAGATAACTTTATAAACGTATATAATGTTCCCACCGAGACGTACAGGGCTACACGAACGGGATTCTACAAAACATTCCCAGCGAGGGGCTAGATGGGTTAGGTTAGGTTATATAACGTTATAGACGTATATAACGTTCCCACCGAGAAGTAGGGGCCGACCCGCCAGGAATGTTGTAAAATACAACATCCGAGATGTGAGGCTGCCTTAGCTTAGGATATATAACGTTATAGACGTATATAATGTTCCCGCCGAGCCGTACGGGGCTACAAGAACGGGATTCCACAAAACATTCCCAGCGAGGGGCTAGATGGGTTAGGTTATGTTATATTACTTTATAGACGTATATAACGTTCCAACCGAGAAGTAGGGGCCGACCCGCCAGGAATGTTGTAAAATACTACATCCGAGGTGTGAGGCTGCCTTAGCTTAGGATATATAACGCTATAGACTTATATAATGTTCCCCACGGGCAGGTCTGGGCCGACACGACAGGGATTCTGTAAAACATAACCAGCGAGCGGCTAGATGGGTTAGGTTAGGTTATATTACGTTATAGACGTATATAACGTTCCCACCGAGAAGTAGGTGCCGACCCGCCAGGAGTGTAGTAAAATACTACATCCGAGGTGTTAGGTTGTCCTAGGTTAGGATATATAACGTTATAGACGTATATACTGTTCCCACCGAGACGTACGGGGCTACAAGAACGGGATTCTACAAAACATTCCCAGCGAGGGGCTAGATGGGTTAACTTAGGTTATATTACGTTATAGACGTATATAACGCTCCCACCGAGAAGTAGGGGCCGACCCGCCAGGAGTCTTGTAAAATACTACATCCGAGGTGTTAGGATGTCTTAGGTTAGGATATATAACGTTATAGACGTATATAATTTTCTCCACGGACAGGTCTGGGCCGACACGACAGGAATTCTGTAAAACATAACCAGCGAGTGGCTAGATGGGTTAGGTTAGGTTATATTACGTTATAGACGTATATAACGTTCCCACCGAGAAGTAGGGGCCGGCCCGCCAGGATTGTTGTAAAATACTACATCCGACATGTTAGGCTGCCTTAGGTTAGGATATATAACGTTATAGACGTATATACTGTTCCCACCGAGACGTACGGGGCTACAAGAACGGGATTCTACAAAACATTCCCAGCGAGGGGCTAGATGGGTTAGCTTAGGTTATATTACGTTATAGACGTATATAACGCTCCCACCGATAAGTAGGGGCCGACCCGCCAGGAGTGTTGTAAAATACTACATCCGAGGTGTTAGGATGTCTTAGGTTAGGATATATAACGTTATAGACGTATATAATGTTCCCACCGAGACGCACGGGGCTACAAGAACGGGATTCTACAAAACATTCCCAGCGAGGGGCTAGATGGGTTAGGTTAGGTTATATTACTTTATAGACGTATATAACGTTCCCACCGAGAAGTAGGGGCCGACCCGCCAGGAATGTTGTAAAATACTACATCCGAGGTGTGAGGCTGCCTTAGCTTAGGATATATAACGCTATAGATGTATATAATGTTCCCCACGGACAGGTCTGGGCCGACACGACAGGGATTCTGTAAAACATAACCAGCGAGCGGCTAGATTGGTTAGGTTAGGTTATATTACGTTATAGACGTATATAACGTTCCCACCGAGAAGTAGGGGCCGACCCGCCAGGAGTGTAGTAAAATACTACATCCGAGGTGTTAGGTTGTCCTAGGTTAGGATATATAACGTTATAGACGTATATACTGTTCCCACCGAGACGTACGGGGCTACAAGAACGGGATTCTACAAAACATTCCCAGCGAGGGGCTAGATGGGTTAGCTTAGGTTATATTACGTTATAGACGTATATAACGCTCCCACCGAGAAGTAGGGGCCGACCCGCCAGGAGTGTTGTAAAATACTACATCCGAGGTGTTAGGATGTCTTAGGTTAGGATATATAACGTTATAGACGTATATAATTTTCTCCACGGACAGGTCTGGGCCGACACGACAGGAATTCTGTAAAACATAACCAGCGAGCGGCTAGATGGGTTAGGTTAGGTTATATTACGTTATAGACGTATATAACGTTCCCACCGAGAAGTAGGGGCCGACCCGCCAGGAGTGTTGTAAAATACTACATCCGAGGTGTTACGTTGCCTTAGGTTAGAATAGATAACTTTATAAACGTATATAATGTTCCCACCGAGACGTACAGGGCTACACGAACGGGATTCTACAAAACATTCCCAGCGAGGGGCTAGATGGGTTAGGTTAGGTTATATAACGTTATAGACGTATATAACGTTCCCACCGAGAAGTAGGGGCCGACCCGCCAGGAATGTTGTAAAATACAACATCCGAGATGTGAGGCTGCCTTAGCTTAGGATATATAACGTTATAGACGTATATAATGTTCCCGCCGAGCCGTACGGGGCTACAAGAACGGGATTCCACAAAACATTCCCAGCGAGGGGCTAGATGGGTTAGGTTAGGTTATATTACTTTATAGACGTATATAACGTTCCCACCGAGAAGTAGGGGCCAACCCGCCAGGAATGTTGTAAAATACTACATCCGAGGTGTGAGGCTGCCTTAGCTTAGGATATATAACGCTATAGACGTATATAATGTTCCCCACGGACAGGTCTGGGCCGACACGACAGGGATTCTGTAAAACATAACCAGCGAGCGGCTAGATTGGTTAGGTTAGGTTATATTACGTTATAGACGTATATAACGTTCCCACCGAGAAGTAGGGGCCGACCCGCCAGGAGTGTAGTAAAATACTACATCCGAGGTGTTAGGATGTCTTAGGTTAGGATATATAACGTTATAGACGTATATAATTTTATCCACGGACAGGTCTGGGCCGACACGACAGGAATTCTGTAAAACATAACCAGCGAGCGGCTAGATGGGTTAGGTTAGGTTATATTACGTTATAGACGTATATAACGTTCCCACCGAGAAGTAGGGGCCGACCCGCCAGGAGTGTTGTAAAATACTACATCCGAGGTGTTAGGTTGCCTTAGGTTAGGATAGATAACTTTATACACGTATATAATGTTCCCACCGAGACGTACAGGGCTACAAGAACGGGATTCTAGAAAACATTCCCAGCGAGGGGCTAGATGGGTTAGGTTAGGTTATATTACTTTATAGACGTATATAACGTTCCCACCGAGACGTAGGGGCCGACCCGCCAGGAGTGTTGTA
This sequence comes from Xylocopa violacea, assembly GCA_963969225.1. Taxonomy (NCBI): domain Eukaryota; kingdom Metazoa; phylum Arthropoda; class Insecta; order Hymenoptera; family Apidae; genus Xylocopa; species Xylocopa violacea. Next base: position 2,626,051 of record CAXAJV010000013.1, read on the forward strand.
AAATACTACATCCGAGATGTTAGGTTGTCTTAGGTTAGGATATATAATGTTATAGACGTATATAATGTTCCCACCGAGACGTACGGGGCTACACGAACGGGATTCTACAAAACATTCCCAGCGAGGGGCTAGATGGGTTAGGTTATGTTATATTACTTTATAGACGTATATAACGTTCCCACCGAGAAGTAGGGGCCGACCCGCCAGGAATGTTGTAAAATACTACATCCGAGGTGTGAGGCTGCCTTAGCTTAGGATATATAACGCTATAGACTTATATAATGTTCCCCACGGGCAGGTCTGGGCCGACACGACAGGGATTCTGTAAAACATAACCAGCGAGCGGCTAGATGGGTTAGGTTAGGTTATATTACGTTATAGACGTATATAACGTTCCCACCGAGAAGTAGGTGCCGACCCGCCAGGAGTGTAGTAAAATACTACATCCGAGGTGTTAGGTTGTCCTAGGTTAGGATATATAACGTTATAGACGTATATACTGTTCCCACCGAGACGTACGGGGCTACAAGAACGGGATTCTACAAAACATTCCCAGCGAGGGGCTAGATGGGTTAGCTTAGGTTATATTACGTTATAGACGTATATAACGCTCCCACCGAGAAGTAGGGGCCGACCCGCCAGGAGTGTTGTAAAATACTACATCCGAGGTGTTAGGATGTCTTAGGTTAGGATATATAACGTTATAGACGTATATAATTTTCTCCACGGACAGGTCTGGGCCGACACGACAGGAATTCTGTAAAACATAACCAGCGAAAGGCTAGATGGGTTAGGTTAGGTTATATTACGTTATAGACGTATATAACGTTCCCACCGAGAAGTAGGGGCCGGCCCGCCAGGATTGTTGTAAAATACTACATCCGAAATGTTAGGCTGCCTTAGGTTAGGATATATAATGTTACAGACGTATATACTGTTCCCACCGAGACGTACGGGGCTACAAGAACGGGATTCTACAAAACATTCCCAGCGAGGGGCTAGATGGGTTAGCTTAGGTTATATTACGTTATAGACGTATATAACGCTCCCACCGATAAGTAGGGGCCGACCCGCCAGGAGTGTTGTAAAATACTACATCCGAGGTGTTAGGATGTCTTAGGTTAGGATATATAACGTTATAGACGTATATAATGTTCTCACCGAGACGTACGGGGCTACAAGAACGGGATTCTACAAAACATTCCCAGCGAGGGGCTAGATGGGTTAGGTTAGGTTATATTACTTTATAGACGTATATAACGTTCCCACCGAGAAGTAGGGGCCGACCCGCCAGGAATGTTGTAAAATACTACATCCGAGGTGTGAGGCTGCCTTAGCTTAGGATATATAACGCTATAGACGTATATAATGTTCCCCACGGACAGGTCTGGGCCGACACGACAGGGATTCTGTAAGACATAACCAGCGAGCGGCTAGATTGGTTAGGTTAGGTTATATTACGTTATAGACGTACATAACGTTCCCACCGAGAAGTAGGGGCCGACCCGCCAGGAGTGTAGTAAAATACTACATCCGAGGTGTTAGGTTGTCCTAGGTTAGGATATATAACGTTATAGACGTATATACTGTTCCCACCGAGACGTACGGGGCTACAAGTACGGGATTCTACAAAACATTCCCAGCGAGGGGCTAGATGGGTTAGCTTAGGTTATATTACGTTATAGACGTATATAACGCTCCCACCGAGAAGTAGGGGCCGACCCGCCAGGAGTGTTGTAAAATACTACATCCGAGGTGTTAGGATGTCTTAGGTTAGGATATATAACGTTATAGACGTATATAATTTTCTCCACGGACAGGTCTGGGCCGACACGACAGGAATTCTGTAAAACATAACCAGCGAGCGGCTAGATGGGTTAGGTTAGGTTATATTACGTTATAGAGGTTTATAACGTTCCCACCGAGAAGTAGGGCCCGGCCCGCAAGGAATGTTGTAAAATACTACGTCCGAGGTGTGAGGTTGCCTTAGGTTATGATATATAACGTTATAGACATATATAATGTCCCCACGGAGAGGTCTGGGCCGACGCGACCGGGACTCTGTAAAACATTACCAGCGAGGGGCGAGATGGGTTAGGTTAGGTTATATTACGTTATAGACGTATATAACGTTCCCACCGAGAAGTAGGGGCCGACCCGCCAAGGAATGTTGTAAAATACTACATCCGAGGAGTGAGGTTGCCTTATGTTGTGATATATAACGTTATAGACGCATATAATGTGCCCACGGAGAGGAACGGGCCGACACGACCGGGATTCTGTAAAACATCACCAGCGAGGGGCTAGATGGGTTAGGTTAGGTTATATTACGTTATAGACGTATATAACGTTCCCACCGAGAAGTAGGGGCCGACCCGCCAGGAGTGTTGTAAAATACTACATCCGAGGTGTTAGGTTGTCTTAGGTTAGGATATATAACGTTATAGACGTATATAATGTTCCCACCGAGACGTACGGGGCTACACGAACGGGGTTCTACAAAACATTCCCAGCGAGTAGCTAGATGGGTTAGGTTAGGTTATATTACTTTATAGACGTATATAACGTTCCCACCAAGAAGTAGGGGCCGACCTGCCAGGAATGTTGTAAAATACTACATCCGAGGTGTGAGGCTGCCCTAGCTTAGGATATATAACGCTATAGACGTATATAATGTTCCCCACGGACAGGTCAGGGCCAACACGACAGAGATTCTGTAAAACATAACCAGCGAGGGGTTAGATGGGTTAGGATAGGTTATATTACTTTATAGACGTATATAACGCTCCCACCGAGAATTAGGGGCAGACCCGCCAGGAGTGTTGTAAAATACTACATCCGAGGTGTTAGGTTGTCTCAGGTTAGGATATATAACGTTATAGACGTATATAATGTCCCCACCGAGACGTACGGGGCTACAAGAACGCGATTCTACAAAACATTCCCAGCAAGGGGCTAGATGGGTTAGGTTAGGTTATATTACGTTATAGAGGTTTATAACGTTCCCACCGAGAAGTAGGGCCCGGCCCGCAAGGAATGTTGTAAAATACTACGTCCGAGGTGTGAGGTTGCCTTAGGTTATGATATATAACGTTATAGACATATATAATGTCCCCACGGAGAGGTCAGGGCCGACACGACAGAGATTCTGTAAAACATAACCAGCGAGGGGTTAGATGGGTTAGGATAGGTTATATTACTTTATAGACGTATATAACGCTCCCACCGAGAATTAGGGGCAGACCCGCCAGGAGTGTTGTAAAATACTACATCCGAGGTGTTAGGTTGTCTCAGGTTAGGATATATAACGTTATAGACGTATATAATGTCCCCACCGATACGTACGGGGCTACAAGAACGCGATTCTACAAAACATTCCCAGCAAGGGGCTAGATGGGTTAGGTTAGGTTATATTACGTTATAGAGGTTTATAACGTTCCCACCGAGAAGTAGGGCCCGGCCCGCAAGGAATGTTGTAAAATACTACGTCCGAGGGGTGAGGTTGCCTTAGGTTATGATATATAACGTTATAGACATATATAATGTCCCCACGGAGAGGTCTGGGCCGACGCGACCGGGACTCTGTAAAACATTACCAGCGAGGGGCGAGATGGGGTAGGTTAGGTTATATTACGTTATATACGTATATAACGTTCCCACCGAGAAGTAGGGGCCGACCCGCCAGCAGTGTTGTAGAATACGACATCCGAGGTGTTAGGTTGCCTTAGGTTAGGATATATAACGTTATAGTTGTATATAATGTTCCCACCGAGACGTACGGGGCTACAAGAACGGGATTCTACTAAACATTCCCAACGAGGGGCTAGATGGGTTAGGTCAGGTTATATTGTGTAATAGACGTACATAACGTTCCCACCGAGAAGTAGGGACCAACTCGCCAGGAGTGTTGTAAAATACTACATCCGAGGTGTTAGTTTGCCTTAGCTTAGGATATATAACGCTATAGACGTATATAATGTTCTCCACGGACAGGTCTGGGCCGACACGACAGGAATTCTGTAAAACATAACCAGCGTGCGGCTAGATGGGTTAGGTTATGTTATATTACGTTATAGACGTATATAATGTTCCCACCGAGAAGTAGGTGGCGACCCGCCAGGATTGTTGTAAAATACTACATCCGAGGTGAGAGGCTGCCTTAGCTTAGGATATATAATGCTATAGACGTATATAATGTTCTCCACGGACAGGTCTGGGCCGACACGACAGGAATTCTGTAAAACATAACCTGCGAGCGGCTAGATGGGTTAGGTTAGGTTATATTACGTTATAGACGTATATAACGCTCCCACCGAGAAGTAGGGGCCGACCCGCCAGGAGTGTTGTAAAATACTACATCCGAGGTGTTAGGTTGCCTTAGGTTAGGATAGATAACTTTATAGACGTATATAATGTTCCCACCGAGACGTACGGTGCTACACGAACGGGATTCTACAAAACATTCCCAGCGAGGGGCTAGATGGGTTAGCTTAGGTTATATTACGTTATAGACGTATATAACGCTCCCACCGAGAAGTAGGGGCCGACCCGCCAGGAGTGTTGTAAAATACTACATCCGCGGTGTTAGGATGTCTTAGGTTAGGATATATAACGTTCTAGACGTATATAATGTTCCCACCGAGACGTACGGGGCTACAGGGACGCGATTCTACAAAACATTCCCAGCGAGGGGCTAGATGGGTTAGGTTAGGTTATATTACGTTATAGAGGATTATAACGTTCCCACCGAGAAGTAGGGGCCGGCCCGCAAGGAATGTTGTAAAATACTACGTCCGAGGAGTGAGGTTGCCTTAGGTTATGATATATAATATTATAGACATATATAATGTCCCCACGGAGAGGTCTGGGCCGACGCGACCGGGATTCTGTAAAACATTACCAGCGAGGGGCTAGATGGGTTAGGTTAGGTTATATTACGTTATAGACATATATAATGTTCCCACCGAGAAGTAGGGGCCGGCCCGCCAGGATTGTTGTAAAATACTACATCCGAGATGTTAGATTGCCTTAGGTTAGGATATATAATGTTATAGACGTATATAATGTTCCCACCGAGACGTACGGGGCTACACGAACGGGATTCTACAAAACATTCCCAGCGAGGGGCTAGATGGGTTAGGTTAGGTTATATTACTTTATAGACGTATATAACGTTCCCACCGAGAAGTAGGGGCCGACCCGCCAGGAATGTTGTAAAATACTACATCCGAGGTGTGAGGCTGCCTTAGCTTAGGATATATAACGCTATAGACGTATATAATGTTCCCCACGGACAGGTCTGGGCCGACACGACAGGGATTCTGTAAAACATAACCAGCGAGCGGCTAGATGGGTTAGGTTAGGTTATATTACGTTATAGACGTATATAACGTTCCCACCGAGAAGTAGGGGCCGACCCGCCAGGAGTGTTGTAAAATACTACATCCGAGGTGTTAGGTTGTCTTAGGTTCGGATATATAACGTTATAGACGTATATACTGTTCCCACCGAGACGTACGGGGCTACAAGAACGGGATTCTACAAAACATTCCCAGCGAGGGGCTAGATGGGTTAGCTTAGGTTATATTACGTTATAGACGTATATAATGTTCCCACCGAGAAGTAGGGGCCGACCCGCCAGGAGTGTTGTAAAATACTACATCCGAGATGTTAGGTTGTCTTAGGTTAGGATATATAACGTTATAGACGTATATAATGTTCCCACCGAGACGTACGGGGCTACAAGAACGGGATTCTACAAAACATTCCCAGCGAGGGGCTAGATGGGTTAGGTTAGGTTATATTACTTTATAGACGTATATAACGTTCCCACCGAGAAGTAGGGGCCGACCCGCCAGGAATGTTGTAAAATACTACATCCGAGGTGTAAGGCTGCCTTAGGTTAGGATATATAACGTTATAGACGTATATAATGTTCCCACCGAGACGTACGGGGCTACAGGGACGCGATTCTACAAAACATTCCCAGCGAGGGGCTAGATGGGTTAGGTTAGGTTATATTACGTTATAGAGGTTTATAACGTTCCCACCGAGAAGTAGGGGCCGGCCCGCAAGGAATGTTGTAAAATACTACGTCCGAGGAGTGAGGTTGCCTTAGGTTATGATATATAATATTATAGACATATATAATGTCCCCACGGAGAGGTCTGGGCCGACGCTACCGGGATTCTGTAAAACATTACCAGCGAGGGGCTAGATGGGTTAGGTTAGGTTATATTACGTTATAGACATATACAATGTTCCCACCGAGAAGTAGGGGCCGGCCCGCCAGGATTGTTGTAAAATACTACATCCGAGATGTTAGATTGCCTTAGGTTAGGATATATAACGTGATAGACGTATATAATGTTCCCACCTAGACGTACGGGGCTACAAGAACCGGATTCTACAAAACATTCCCAGCGAGGGGCTAGAAGGGTTAGGTTAGGTTATATTACGTTATAGACGTATATAATGTTCCAACCGAGAAGTATGGGCCAGCCTGCCATGAATGTTGTAAAGTACTACATCCGAGGAGTGTGGTTGCCTTCGGTTAGGATATATAACGCTATAGACGTATATAATGTTCCCACGGGCAGGTCTGGGCCGACACGACCGGGATTCTGTAAAACATTCCCAGCGAGGGGCTAGAAGGGTTAGGTTAGGTTGTATTACATTATAGACGTATATAACGTTCCCACCGAGAAGTAGGGGCCGACCCGCCAAGGAATGTTGTAAAATACTACATCCGAGGAGTGAGGTTGCCTTATGTTGTGATATAGAACGTTATAGACGCATATAATGTCCCCACGGAGAGGAACGGGCCGACACGACCGGGATTCTGTAAAACATCACCAGCGAGGGGATAGATGGGTTAGGTTAGGTTATATTACGTTATAGACGTATATAACGTTCCCACCGAGAAGTAGGGGCCGACCCGCCAGGAGTGTTGTAAAATACTACATCCGAGATGTTAGGTTGTCTTAGGTTAGGATATATAACGTTATAGACGTATATAATGTTCCCACCGAGACGTACGGGGCTACAAGAACGGGATTCTACAAAACATTCCCAGCGAGGGGCTAGATGGGTTAGGTTAGGTTATATTACTTTATAGACGTATATAACGTTCCCACCGAGAAGTAGGGGCCGACCCGCCAGGAATGTTGTAAAATACTACATCCGAGGTGTGAGGCTGCCTTAGCTTAGGATATATAACGCTATAGACTTATATAATGTTCCACACGGACAGGTCTTGGCCGACACGACAGGGATTCTGTAAAACATAACCAGCGAGCGGCTAGATGGGTTAGGTTAGGTTATATTACGTTATAGACGTATATAACGTTCCCACCGAGAAGTAGGGGCCGACCCGCCAGGAGTGTTGTAAAATACTACATCCGAGATGTTAGGTTGTCTTATGTTAGGATATATAACGTTATAGACGTATATAATGTTCCCACCGAGACGTACGGGGCTACAAGAACGGGATTCTACAAAACATTCCCAGCGAGGGGCTAGATGGGTTAGGTTAGGTTATATTACTTTATAGACGTATATAACGTTCCCACCGAGAAGTAGGGGCCGACCCGCCAGGAATGTTGTAAAATACTACATCCGAGGTGTGAGGCTGCCTTAGCTTAGGATATATAACGCTATAGACGTATATAATGTTCCCCACGGACAGGTCTGGGCCGACACGACAGGGATTCTGTAAAACATAACCAGCGAGCGGCTAGATGGGTTAGGTTAGGTTATATTACGTTATAGACGTATATAACGTTCCCACCGAGAAGTAGGGGCCGACCCGCCAGTAGTGTTGTAAAATACTACATCCGAGGTGTTAGGTTGTCTTAGGTTAGGATATATAACGTTATAGACGTATATACTGTTCCCACCGAGACGTACGGGGCTACAAGAACGGGATTCTACAAAACATTCCCAGCGAGGGGCTAGATGGGTTAGCTTAGGTTATATTACGTTATAGACGTATATAACGCTCCCACCGAGAAGTAGGGGCCGACCCGCCAGGAGTGTTGTAAAATACTACATCCGCGGTGTTAGGATGTCTTAGGTTAGGATATATAACGTTATAGACGTATATAATGTTCCCACCGAGACGTACGGGGCTACAGGGACGCGATTCTACAAAACATTCCCAGCGAGGGGCTAGATGGGTTAGGTTAGGTCATATTACGTTATAGAGGTTTATAACGTTCCCACCGAGAAGTAGGGGCCGGCCCGCAAGGAATGTTGTAAAATACTACGTCCGAGGAGTGAGGTTGCCTTAGGTTATGATATATAACATTATAGACATATATAATGTCCCCACGGAGAGGTCTGGGCCGACGCGACCGGGATTCTGTAAAATATTACCAGCGAGGGGCTAAACGGGTTAGGTTAGGTTATATTACGTTATAGACATATATAATGTTCCCACCGAGAAGTAGGGGCCGGCCCGCCAGGTATGTTGTAAAATACAACATCCGAGATGTGAGGTTGACTTAGGTTAGCAAATATAACGTTATACACGTATATAATGTTCCCACGGACAGGGACGGGTCGACACGAACGGGATTCTACAAAACATTCCCTGCGAGGGGCTAGAGGGGTTAGGTTAGGTTATACTACGTTATAGACGTATATAATGTTCCCTCCGAGAAGTAGGGGCCGGCCCGCCATGAATGTTGTAAAGTACTACATCCGAGGAGTGTGGTTGCCTTCGGTTAGGATATATAACGCTATAGACGTATATAATGTTCCCACGGGCAGGTCTGGGCCGACACGACCGGGATTCTGTAAAACATTCCCAGCGAGGGGCTAGGAGGGTTAGGTTAGGTTGTATTACATTATAGACGTATATGACGTTCCCACCGACAAGTAGGGGCCGACCCGCCAGGAGTGTTGTAAAATACTACATCCGAGGTGTTAGATTGCCTTAGGTTAGGATAGATAACTTTATAGACGTATATATTGTTCCCACCGAGACGTACGGTGCTACACGAACGGGATTCTACAAAACATTCCCAGCGAGGGGCTAGAGGGGTTAGGTTAGGTTATACTACGTTATAGACGTATATAACGCTCCCACCGAGAAGTAGGGGCCGACCCGCCAGGAGTGTTGTAAAATACTACATCCGCGGTGTTAGGATGTCTTAGGTTAGGATATATAACGTTATAGACGTATATAATGTTCCCACCTAGACGTACGGGGCTACAAGAACCGGATTCTACAAAACATTCCCAGCGAGGGGCTAAAAGGGTTAGGTTAGGTTATATTACGTTATAGACGTATATAATGTTCCAACCGAGAAGTATGGGCCAGCCTGCCATGAATGTTGCAAAGTACTACATCCGAGGAGTGAGGTTGCCTTCGGTTAGGATATATAACGCTATAGACGTATATAATGTTCCCACGGGCAGGTCTGGGCCGACACGACCGGGATTCTGTAAAACATTCCCAGCGAGGGGCTAGAAGGGTTAGGTTAGGTTGTATTACATTATAGACGTATATGACGTTCCCACCGAGAAGTAGGGGCCGACCCGCCAAGGAATGTTGTAAAATACTACATCCGAGGAGTGAGGTTGCCTTATGTTGTGATATATAACGTTATAGACGCATATGATGTCCCCACGGAGAGGAACGGGCCGACACGACCGGGATTCTGTAAAACATCACCAGCGAGGGGCTAGATGGGTTAGGTTAGGTTATATTACGTTATAGACGTATATAACGTTCCCACCGAGAAGTAGGGGCCGACCCGCCAGGAGTGTTGTAAAATACTACATCCCAGGTGTTAGGTTGCCTTAGGTTAGGATAGATAACTTTATAGACGTATATAATGTTCCCACCGAGACGTACGGGGCTACACGAACGGGATTCTACAAAACATTCCCAGCGAGGGGCTAGATGGGTTAGGTTAGGTTATATTACTTTATAGACGTATATAACGTTCCCACCGAGAAGTAGGGGCCGACCCACCAGGAATGTTGTAAAATACTACATCCGAGGTGTGAGGCTGCCTTAGCTTAGGATATATAACGCTATATACTTATATAATGTTCCCCACGGACAGGTCTTGGCCGACACGACAGGGATTCTGTAAAACATAACCAGCGAGCGGCTAGATGGGTTAGGTTAGGTTATATTACGTTATGGACGTATATAACGTTCCCACCGAGAAGTATGGGCCGACCCGCCAGGAGTGTTGTAAAATACTACATCCGAGATGTTAGGTTGTCTTAGGTTAGGATATATAACGTTATAGACGTATATAATGTTCCCACCGAGACGTACGGGGCTACAAGAACGGGATTCTACAAAACATTCCCAGCGAGGGGCTAGATGGGTTAGGTTAGGTTATATTACTTTATAGACGTATATAACGTTCCCACCGAGAAGTAGGGGCCGACCCGCCAGGAATGTTGTAAAATACTACATCCGAGGTGTGAGGCTGCCTTAGCTTAGGATATATAACGCTATAGACTTATATAATGTTCCCCACGGACAGGTCTTGGCCGACACGACAGGGATTCTGTAAAACATAACCAGCGAGCGGCTGGATGGGTTAGGTTAGGTTATATTACGTTATAGACGTATATAACGTTCCCACCGAGAAGTAGGGGCCGACCCGCCAGGAGTGTTGTAAAATACTACATCCGAGATGTTAGGTTGTCTTAGGTTAGGATATATAACGTTATAGACGTATATAATGTTCCCACCGAGACGTACGGGGCTACAAGAACGGGATTCTACAAAACATTACCAGCGAGGGGCTAGATGGGTTAGGTTAGGTTATATTACTTTATAGACGTATATAACGTTCCCACCGAGAAGTAGGGGCCGACCCGCCAGGAATGTTGTAAAATACTACATCCGAGGTGTGAGGCTGCCTTAGCTTAGGATATATAACGCTATATACTTATATAATGTTCCCCACGGACAGGTCTTGGCCGACACGACAGGGATTCTGTAAAACATAACCAGCGAGCGGCTAGATGGGTTAGGTTAGGTTATATTACGTTATGGACGTATATAACGTTCCCACCGAGAAGTATGGGCCGACCCGCCAGGAGTGTTGTAAAATACTACATCCGAGATGTTAGGTTGTCTTAGGTTAGGATATATAACGTTATAGACGTATATAATGTTCCCACCGAGACGTACGGGGCTACAAGAACGGGATTCTACAAAACATTCCCAGCGAGGGGCTAGATGGGTTAGGTTAGGTTATATTACTTTATAGACGTATATAACGTTCCCACCGAGAAGTAGGGGCCGACCCGCCAGGAATGTTGTAAAATACTACATCCGAGGTGTGAGGCTGCCTTAGCTTAGGATATATAACGCTATAGACTTATATAATGTTCCCCACGGACAGGTCTTGGCCGACACGACAGGGATTCTGTAAAACATAACCAGCGAGCGGCTAGATGGGTTAGGTTAGGTTATATTACGTTATAGACGTATATAACGTTCCCACCGAGAAGTAGGGGCCGACCCGCCAGGAGTGTTGTAAAATACTACATCCGAGATGTTAGGTTGTCTTAGGTTAGGATATATAACGTTATAGACGTATATAATGTTCCCACCGAGACGTACGGGGCTACAAGAACGGGATTCTACAAAACATTACCAGCGAGGGGCTAGATGGGTTAGGTTAGGTTATATTACTTTATAGACGTATATAACGTTCCCACCGAGAAGTAGGGGCCGACCCGCCAGGAATGTTGTAAAATACTACATCCGAGGTGTGAGGCTGCCTTAGCTTAGGATATATAACGCTATAGACTTATATAATGTTCCCCACGGACAGGTCTTGGCCGACACGACAGGGATTCTGTAAAACATAACCAGCGAGCGGCTAGATGGGTTAGGTTAGGTTATATTACGTTATAGACGTATATAACGTTCCCACCGAGAAGTAGGGGCCGACCCGCCAGGAGTGTTGTAAAATACTACATCCGAGATGTTAGGTTGTCTTATGTTAGGATATATAACGTTATAGACGTATATAATGTTCCCACCGAGACGTACGGGGCTACAAGAACGGGATTCTACAAAACATTCCCAGCGAGGGGCTAGATGGGTTAGCTTAGGTTATATTACGTTATAGACGTATATAACGCTCCCACCGAGAAGTAGGGGCCGACCCGCCAGGAGTGTTGTAAAATACTACATCCGCGGTGTTAGGATGTCTTAGGTTAGGATATATAACGTTATAGACGTATATAATGTTCCCACCGAGACGTACGGGGCTACAGGGACGCGATTCTACAAAACATTCCCAGCGAGGGGCTAGATGGGTTAGGTTAGGTCATATTACGTTATAGAGGTTTATAACGTTCCCACCGAGAAGTAGGGGCCGGCCCGCAATGAATGTTGTAAAATACTACGTCCGAGGAGTGAGGTTGCCTTAGGTTATGATATATAACATTATAGACATATATAATGTCCCCACGGAGAGGTCTGGGCCGACGCTACCGGGATTCTGTAAAATATTACCAGCGAGGGGCTAAATGGGTTAGGTTAGGTTATATTACGTTATAGACATATATAATGTTCCCACCGAGAAGTAGGGGCCGGCCCGCCAGGTATGTTGTAAAATACAACATCCGAGATGTGAGGTTGACTTAGGTTAGCAAATATAACGTTATACACGTATATAATGTTCCCACGGACAGGGACGGGTCGACACGAACGGGATTCTACAAAACATTCCCTGCGAGGGGCTAGAGGGGTTAGGTTAGGTTATACTACGTTATAGACGTATATAATGTTCCCTCCGAGAAGTAGGGGCCGGCCCGCCATGAATGTTGTAAAGTACTACATCCGAGGAGTGTGGTTGCCTTCGGTTAGGATATATAACGCTATAGACGTATATAATGTTCCCACGGGCAGGTCTGGGCCGACACGACCGGGATTCTGTAAAACATTCCCAGCGAGGGGCTAGGAGGGTTAGGTTAGGTTGTATTACATTATAGACGTATATGACGTTCCCACCGAGAAGTAGGGGCCGACCCGCCAAGGAATGTTGTAAAATACTACATCCGAGGAGTGAGGTTGCCTTATGTTGTGATATATAACGTTATAGACGCATATAATGTCCCCACGGAGAGGAACGGGCCGACACGACCGGGATTCTGTAAAACATCACCAGCGAGGGGCTAGATGGGTTAGGTTAGGTTATATTACGTTATAGACGTATATAACGTTCCCACCGAGAAGTAGGGGCCGACCCGCCAGGAGTGTTGTAAAATACTACATCCGAGGTGTTAGGTTGCCTTAGGTTAGGATAGATAACTTTATAGACGTATATATTGTTCCCACCGAGACGTACGGTGCTACACGAACGGGATTCTACAAAACATTCCCAGCGAGGGGCTAGAGGGGTTAGGTTAGGTTATACTACGTTATAGACGTATATAACGCTCCCACCGAGAAGTAGGGGCCGACCCGCCAGGAGTGTTGTAAAATACTACATCCGCGGTGTTAGGATGTCTTAGGTTAGGATATATAACGTTATAGACGTATATAATGTTCCCACCGAGACGTACGGGGCTACAGGGACGCGATTCTACAAAACATTCCCAGCGAGGGGCTAGATGGGTTAGGTTAGGTCATATTACGTTATAGAGGTTTATAACGTTCCCACCGAGAAGTAGGGGCCGGCCCGCAAAGAATGTTGTAAAGTACTACGTCCGAGGAGTGAGGTTGCCTTAGGTTATGATATATAACATTATAGACATATATAATGTCCCCACGGAGAGGTCTGGGCCGACGCGACCGGGATTCTGTAAAATATTACCAGCGAGGGGCTAAATGGGTTAGGTTAAGTTATATTACGTTATAGACATATATAATGTTCCCACCGAGAAGTAGGGGCCGGCCCGCCAGGTATGTTGTAAAATACAACATCCGAGATGTGAGGTTGACTTAGGTTAGCAAATATAACGTTATACACGTATATAATGTTCCCACGGACAGGGACGGGTCGACACGAACGGGATTCTACAAAACATTCCCTGCGAGGGGCTAGAGGGGTTAGGTTAGGTTATACTACGTTATAGACGTATATAATGTTCCCTCCGAGAAGTAGGGGCCGGCCCGCCATGAATGTTGTAAAGTACTACATCCGAGGAGTGTGGTTGCCTTCGGTTAGGATATATAACGCTATAGACGTATATAATGTTCCCACGGGCAGGTCTGGGCCGACACGACCGGGATTCTGTAAAACATTCCCAGCGAGGGGCTAGAAGGGTTAGGTTAGGTTGTATTACATTATAGACGTATATGACGTTCCCACCGAGAAGTAGGGGCCGACCCGCCAAGGAATGTTGTAAAATACTACATCCGAGGAGTGAGGTTGCCTTATGTTGTGATATATAACGTTATAGACGCATATAATGTCCCCACGGAGAGGAACGGGCCGACACGACCGGGATTCTGTAAAACATCACCAGCGAGGGGCTAGATGGGTTAGGTTAGGTTATATTACGTTATAGACGTATATAACGTTCCCACCGGGAAGTAGGGGCCGACCCGCCAGGAGTATTGTAAAATACTACATCCGAGGTGTTAGGTTGCCTTAGGTTAGGATAGATAACTTTATAGACGTATATATTGTTCCCACCGAGACGTACGGTGCTACACGAACGGGATTCTACAAAACATTCCCAGCGAGGGGCTAGAGGGCTTAGGTTAGGTTATATTACGTTACAGACGTATATAATGTTCCCACCGAGAAGTAGGTGCCGGCCCGCCAGGATTGTTGTAAAATACTACATCCGAAATGTTAGGCTGCCTTAGGTTAGGATATATAATGTTATAGACGTATATAATGTTCCCACCGAGACGTACGGGGCTACAAGAACGGGATTCTGCAAAACATTCCCAGCGAGGGGCTAGATGGGTTAGCTTAGGTTATATTACGTTATAGACGTATATAACGCTCCCACCGAGAAGTAGGGGCCGACCCGCCAGGAGTGTTGTAAAATACTACATCCGCGGTGTTAGGATGTCTTAGGTTAGGATATATAACGTTATAGACGTATATAATGTTCCCACCGAGACGTACGGGGCTACAGGGACGCGATTCTACAAAACATTCCCAGCGAGGGGCTAGATGGGTTAGGTTAGGTCATATTACGTTATAGAGGTTTATAACGTTCCCACCGAGAAGTAGGGGCCGGCCCGCAAGGAATGTTGTAAAATACTACGTCCGAGGCGTGAGGTTGCCTTAGGTTATGATATATAACATTATAGACATATATAATGTCCCCACGGAGAGGTCTGGGCCGACGCGACCGGGATTCTGTAAAATATTACCAGCGAGGGGCTAAATGGGTTAGGTTAGGTTATATTACGTTATAGACGTATATAACGTTCCCACCGAGAAGTAGGGGCCGACCCGCCAGGAGTGTTGTAAAATACTACATCCGAGGAGTGAGGTTGCCTTATGTTGTGATATATAACGTTATAGACGCATATAATGTCCCCACGGAGAGGAACGGGCCGACACGACCGGGATTCTGTAAAACATCACCAGCGAGGGGCTAGATGGGTTAGGTTAGGTTATATTACGTTATAGACGTATATAACGTTCCCACCGGGAAGTAGGGGCCGACCCGCCAGGAGTATTGTAAAATACTACATCCGAGGTGTTAGGTTGCCTTAGGTTAGGATAGATAACTTTATAGACGTATATATTGTTCCCACCGAGACGTACGGTGCTACACGAACGGGATTCTACAAAACATTCCCAGCGAGGGGCTAGAGGGCTTAGGTTAGGTTATATTACGTTACAGACGTATATAATGTTCCCACCGAGAAGTAGGTGCCGGCCCGCCAGGATTGTTGTAAAATACTACATCCGAAATGTTAGGCTGCCTTAGGTTAGGATATATAATGTTATAGACGTATATAATGTTCCCACCGAGACGTACGGGGCTACAAGAACGGGATTCTGCAAAACATTCCCAGCGAGGGGCTAGATGGGTTAGCTTAGGTTATATTACGTTATAGACGTATATAACGCTCCCACCGAGAAGTAGGGGCCGACCCGCCAGGAGTGTTGTAAAATACTACATCCGCGGTGTTAGGATGTCTTAGGTTAGGATATATAACGTTATAGACGTATATAATGTTCCCACCGAGACGTACGGGGCTACAGGGACGCGATTCTACAAAACATTCCCAGCGAGGGGCTAGATGGGTTAGGTTAGGTCATATTACGTTATAGAGGTTTATAACGTTCCCACCGAGAAGTAGGGGCCGGCCCGCAAGGAATGTTGTAAAATACTACGTCCGAGGCGTGAGGTTGCCTTAGGTTATGATATATAACATTATAGACATATATAATGTCCCCACGGAGAGGTCTGGGCCGACGCGACCGGGATTCTGTAAAATATTACCAGCGAGGGGCTAAATGGGTTAGGTTAGGTTATATTACGTTATAGACGTATATAACGTTCCCACCGAGAAGTAGGGGCCGACCCGCCAGGAGTGTTGTAAAATACTACATCCGAGGAGTGAGGTTGCCTTATGTTGTGATATATAACGTTATAGACGCATATAATGTCCCCACGGAGAGGAACGGGCCGACACGACCGGGATTCTGTAAAACATCACCAGCGAGGGGCTAGATGGGTTAGGTTAGGTTATATTACGTTATAGACGTATATAACGTTCCTACCGAGAAGTAGGGGCCGACCCGCCAGGAGTGTTGTAAAATACTACATCCGAGGTGTTAGGTTGCCTTAGGTTAGGATAGATAACTTTATAGACGTATATATTGTTCCCACCGAGACGTACGGTGCTACACGAACGGGATTCTACAAAACATTCCCAGCGAGGGGCTAGAGGGGTTAGGTTAGGTTATACTACGTTATAGACGTATATAACGCTCCCACCGAGAAGTAGGGGCCGACCCGCCAGGAGTGTTGTAAAATACTACATCCGCGGTGTTAGGATGTCTTAGGTTAGGATATATAACGTTATAGACGTATATAATGTTCCCACCGAGACGTACGGGGCTACAGGGACGCGATTCTACAAAACATTCCCAGCGAGGGGCTAGATGGGTTAGGTTAGGTCATATTACGTTATAGAGGTTTATAACGTTCCCACCGAGAAGTAGGGGCCGGCCCGCAAAGAATGTTGTAAAGTACTACGTCCGAGGAGTGAGGTTGCCTTAGGTTATGATATATAACATTATAGACATATATAATGTCCCCACGGAGAGGTCTGGGCCGACGCGACCGGGATTCTGTAAAATATTACCAGCGAGGGGCTAAATGGGTTAGGTTAAGTTATATTACGTTATAGACATATATAATGTTCCCACCGAGAAGTAGGGGCCGGCCCGCCAGGTATGTTGTAAAATACAACATCCGAGATGTGAGGTTGACTCAGGTTAGCAAATATAACGTTATACACGTATATAATGTTCCCACGGACAGGGACGGGTCGACACGAACGGGATTCTACAAAACATTCCCTGCGAGGGGCTAGAGGGGTTAGGTTAGGTTATACTACGTTATAGACGTATATAATGTTCCCTCCGAGAAGTAGGGGCCGGCCCGCCATGAATGTTGTAAAGTACTACATCCGAGGAGTGTGGTTGCCTTCGGTTAGGATATATAACGCTATAGACGTATATAATGTTCCCACGGTCAGGTCTGGGCCGACACGACCGGGATTCTGTAAAACATTCCCAGCGAGGGGCTAGAAGGGTTAGGTTAGGTTGTATTACATTATAGACGTATATGACGTTCCCACCGAGAAGTAGGGGCCGACCCGCCAAGGAATGTTGTAAAATACTACATCCGAGGAGTGAGGTTGCCTTATGTTGTGATATATAACGTTATAGACGCATATAATGTCCCCACGGAGAGGAACGGGCCGACACGACCGGGATTCTGTAAAACATCACCAGCGAGGGGCTAGATGGGTTAGGTTAGGTTATATTACGTTATAGACGTATATAACGTTCCCACCGGGAAGTAGGGGCCGACCCGCCAGGAGTATTGTAAAATACTACATCCGAGGTGTTAGGTTGCCTTAGGTTAGGATAGATAACTTTATAGACGTATATATTGTTCCCACCGAGACGTACGGTGCTACACGAACGGGATTCTACAAAACATTCCCAGCGAGGGGCTAGAGGGCTTAGGTTAGGTTATATTACGTTACAGACGTATATAATGTTCCCACCGAGAAGTAGGTGCCGGCCCGCCAGGATTGTTGTAAAATACTACATCCGAAATGTTAGGCTGCCTTAGGTTAGGATATATAATGTTATAGACGTATATAATGTTCCCACCGAGACGTACGGGGCTACAAGAACGGGATTCTGCAAAACATTCCCAGCGAGGGGCTAGATGGGTTAGCTTAGGTTATATTACGTTATAGACGTATATAACGCTCCCACCGAGAAGTAGGGGCCGACCCGCCAGGAGTGTTGTAAAATACTACATCCGCGGTGTTAGGATGTCTTAGGTTAGGATATATAACGTTATAGACGTATATAATGTTCCCACCGAGACGTACGGGGCTACAGGGACGCGATTCTACAAAACATTCCCAGCGAGGGGCTAGATGGGTTAGGTTAGGTCATATTACGTTATAGAGGTTTATAACGTTCCCACCGAGAAGTAGGGGCCGGCCCGCAAGGAATGTTGTAAAATACTACGTCCGAGGCGTGAGGTTGCCTTAGGTTATGATATATAACATTATAGACATATATAATGTCCCCACGGAGAGGTCTGGGCCGACGCGACCGGGATTCTGTAAAATATTACCAGCGAGGGGCTAAATGGGTTAGGTTAGGTTATATTACGTTATAGACATATATAATGTTCCCACCGAGAAGTAGGGACCGGCCCGCCATGAATGTTGTAAAGTACTACATCCGAGGAGTGTGGTTGCCTTCGGTTAGGATATATAACGCTATAGACGTATATAATGTTCCCACGGGCAGGTCTGGGCCGACACGACCGGGATTCTGTAAAACATTCCCAGCGAGGGGCTAGAAGGGTTAGGTTAGGTTGTATTACATTATAGACGTATATGACGTTCCCACCGAGAAGTAGGGGCCGACCCGCCAGGGAATGTTGTAAAATACTACATCCGAGGAGTGAGGTTGCCTTATGTTGTGATATATAACGTTATAGACGCATATAATGTCCCCACGGAGACGAACGGGCCGACACGACCGGGATTCTGTAAAACATCACCAGCGAGGGGCTAGATGGGTTAGGTTAGGTTATATTACGTTATAGACGTATATAACGTTCCCACCGGGAAGTAGGGGCCGACCCGCCAGGAGTATTGTAAAATACTACATCCGAGGTGTTAGGTTGCCTTAGGTTAGGATAGATAACTTTATAGACGTATATATTGTTCCCACCGAGACGTACGGTGCTACACGAACGGGATTCTACAAAACATTCCCAGCGAGGGGCTAGAGGGCTTAGGTTAGGTTATATTACGTTATAGACGTATATAATGTTCCCACCGAGAAGTAGGTGCCGGCCCGCCAGGATTGTTGTAAAATACTACATACGAAATGTTAGGCTGCCTTAGGTTAGGATATATAATGTTAGAGACGTATATAATGTTCCCACCGAGACGTACGGGGCTACACGAACGAGATTCTACAAAACATTCCCAGCGAGGGGCTAGATGGGTTAGGTTAGGTTATATTACGTTATAGACGTATATAACGTTCCCACCGGGAAGTAGGGGCCGACCCGCCAGGAGTATTGTAAAATACTACATCCGAGGTGTTAGGTTGCCTTAGGTTAGGATAGATAACTTTATAGACGTATATATTGTTCCCACCGAGACGTACGGTGCTACACGAACGGGATTCTACAAAACATTCCCAGCGAGGGGCTAGAGGGCTTAGGTTAGGTTATATTACGTTACAGACGTATATAATGTTCCCACCGAGAAGTAGGTGCCGGCCCGCCAGGATTGTTGTAAAATACTACATCCGAAATGTTAGGCTGCCTTAGGTTAGGATATATAATGTTATAGACGTATATAATGTTCCCACCGAGACGTACGGGGCTACAAGAACGGGATTCTGCAAAACATTCCCAGCGAGGGGCTAGATGGGTTAGCTTAGGTTATATTACGTTATAGACGTATATAACGCTCCCACCGAGAAGTAGGGGCCGACCCGCCAGGAGTGTTGTAAAATACTACATCCGCGGTGTTAGGATGTCTTAGGTTAGGATATATAACGTTATAGACGTATATAATGTTCCCACCGAGACGTACGGGGCTACAGGGACGCGATTCTACAAAACATTCCCAGCGAGGGGCTAGATGGGTTAGGTTAGGTCATATTACGTTATAGAGGTTTATAACGTTCCCACCGAGAAGTAGGGGCCGGCCCGCAAGGAATGTTGTAAAATACTACGTCCGAGGCGTGAGGTTGCCTTAGGTTATGATATATAACATTATAGACATATATAATGTCCCCACGGAGAGGTCTGGGCCGACGCGACCGGGATTCTGTAAAATATTACCAGCGAGGGGCTAAATGGGTTAGGTTAGGTTATATTACGTTATAGACATATATAATGTTCCCACCGAGAAGTAGGGACCGGCCCGCCATGAATGTTGTAAAGTACTACATCCGAGGAGTGTGGTTGCCTTCGGTTAGGATATATAACGCTATAGACGTATATAATGTTCCCACGGGCAGGTCTGGGCCGACACGACCGGGATTCTGTAAAACATTCCCAGCGAGGGGCTAGAAGGGTTAGGTTAGGTTGTATTACATTATAGACGTATATGACGTTCCCACCGAGAAGTAGGGGCCGACCCGCCAGGGAATGTTGTAAAATACTACATCCGAGGAGTGAGGTTGCCTTATGTTGTGATATATAACGTTATAGACGCATATAATGTCCCCACGGAGACGAACGGGCCGACACGACCGGGATTCTGTAAAACATCACCAGCGAGGGGCTAGATGGGTTAGGTTAGGTTATATTACGTTATAGACGTATATAACGTTCCCACCGGGAAGTAGGGGCCGACCCGCCAGGAGTATTGTAAAATACTACATCCGAGGTGTTAGGTTGCCTTAGGTTAGGATAGATAACTTTATAGACGTATATATTGTTCCCACCGAGACGTACGGTGCTACACGAACGGGATTCTACAAAACATTCCCAGCGAGGGGCTAGAGGGCTTAGGTTAGGTTATATTACGTTATAGACGTATATAATGTTCCCACCGAGAAGTAGGTGCCGGCCCGCCAGGATTGTTGTAAAATACTACATACGAAATGTTAGGCTGCCTTAGGTTAGGATATATAATGTTAGAGACGTATATAATGTTCCCACCGAGACGTACGGGGCTACACGAACGAGATTCTACAAAACATTCCCAGCGAGGGGCTAGATGGGTTAGGTTAGGTTATATTACTTTATAGACGTATATAACGTTCCCACCGAGAAGTAGGGGCCGACCCGCCAGGAATGTTGTAAAATACTACATCCGAGGTGTGAGGCTGCCTTAGGTTAGGATAAATAACGCTATAGACGTATATAATGTTCCCACGGACAGGTCTAGGCCGACATGACAGGGATTCTGTAAAACATAACCAGCGAGGGGCTAGATGGGTTAGGTTAGGTTATATTACGTAATAGACGTATATAACGTTCCCACCGAGAAGTAGGGGCCGACCCGCCAGGTATGTTGTAAAATACAACATCCGAGATGTGAGGTTGACTTAGGTTAGCATATATAACGTTATACACGTATATAATGTTCCCACGGACAGGGACGGGTCGACACGAACGGTATTCTACAAAACATTCCCAGCGAGGGGCTAGAGGGGTTAGGTTAGGTTATACTACGTTATAGACGTATATAATGTTCCCTCCGAGAAGTAGGGGCCGGCCCGCCAGGATTGTTGTAAAATACTACATCCGAAATGTTAGGCTGCCTTAGGTTAGGATATATAATGTTATAGACGTATATAATGTTCCCACCGAGACGTACGGTGCTACAAGAACGGGATTCTACAAAACATTCCCAGCGAGGGGCTAGATGGGTTAGGTTAGGTTATATTACTTTATAGACGTATATAACGTTCCCACCGAGAAGTAGGGGCCGACCCGCCAGGAATGTTGTAAAATACTACATCCGAGGTGTGAGGCTGCCTTAGCTTAGGATATATAACGCTATAGACGTATATAATTTTCCCACGGACAGGTCTAGGCCGACATGACAGGGATTCTGTAAAACATAACCAGCGAGCGGCTAGATGGGTTAGGTTAGGTTATATTACGTTATAGACGTATATAACGTTCCCACCGAGAAGTAGGGGCCGACCCGCCAGGAGTGTTGTAAAATACTACATCCGAGGTGTTAGGTTGTCTTAGGTTAGGATATATAACGTTATAGACGTATATACTGTTCCCACCGAGACGTACGGGGCTACAAGAACGGGATTCTACAAAACATTCTCAGCGAGGGGCTAGATGGGTTAGCTTAGGTTATATTACGTTATAGACGTATATAACGCTCCCACCGAGAAGTAGGGGCCGACCCGCCAGGAGTGTTGTAAAATACTACATCCGCGGTGTTAGGATGTCTTAGGTTAGGATATATAACGTTATAGACGTATATAATGTTCCCACCGAGACGTACGGGGCTACAAGAACGGGATTCTACAAAACATTCCCAGCGAGGGGCTAGAAGGGTTATGTTAGGTTATATTACGTTATAGACGTATATAATGTTCCAACCGAGAAGTAGGGGCCAGCCCGCCAGGAATGTTGTAAAATACTACATCCGAGGAGTGAGGTTGCCTTAGGTTACGATATATATCGCTATAGACGTATATGATGTTCCCACGGACAGGTCTGGGCCGACACGACCGGGATTCTGTAAAACATTACCAGCGAGGGGCTAGATGGGTTAGGTTAGGTTATATTACGTTATAGACATATATAATGTTCCCACCGAGAAGTAGGGGCCGGCCCGCCAGGTATGTTGTAAAATACAACATCCGAGATGTGAGGTTGACTTAGGTTAGCATATATAACGTTATACACGTATATAATGTTCCCACGGACAGGGACGGGTCGACACGAACGGGATTCTACAAAACATTCCCAGCGAGGGGCTAGAGGGGTTAGGTTAGGTTATACTACGTTATAGACGTATATAATGTTCCCTCCGAGAAGTAGGGGCCGGCCCGCCAGGATTGTTGTAAAATACTACATCCGAAATGTTAGGCTGCCTTAGGTTAGGATATATAATGTTATAGACGTATATAATGTTCCCACCGAGACGTACGGGGCTACACGAACGGGATTCTACAAAACATTCCCAGCGAGGGGCTAGATGGGTTAGGTTAGGTTATATTACTTTATAGACGTATATAACGTTCCCACCGAGAAGTAGGGGCCGACCCGCCAGGAATGTTGTAGAATACTACATCCGAGGTGTGAGGCTGCCTTAGCTTAGGATATATAACGCTATAGACTTATATAATGTTCCCCACGGACAGGTCTTGGCCGACACGACAGGGATTCTGTAAAACATAACCAGCGAGCGGCTAGATGGGTTAGGTTAGGTTATATTACGTTATAGACGTATATAACGTTCCCACCGAGAAGTAGGGGCCGACCCGCCAGGAGTGTTGTAAAATACTACATCCGAGATGTTAGGTTGTCTTAGGTTAGGATATATAACGTTATAGACGTATATAATGTTCCCACCGAGACGTACGGGGCTACAAGAACGGGATTCTACAAAACATTCCCAGCGAGGGGCTAGATGGGTTAGGTTAGGTTATATTACTTTATAGACGTATATAACGTTCCCACCGAGAAGTAGGGGCCGACCCGCCAGGAATGTTGTAAAATACTACATCCGAGGTGTGAGGCTGCCTTAGCTTAGGATATATAACGCTATAGACGTATATAATGTTCCCCACGGACAGGTCTGGGCCGACACGACAGGGATTCTGTAAAACATAACCAGCGAGCGGCTAGATGGGTTAGGTTAGGTTATATTACGTTATAGACGTATATAACGTTCCCACCGAGAAGTAGGGGCCGACCCGCCAGGAGTGTTGTAAAATACTACATCCGAGGTGTTAGGTTGTCTTAGGTTAGGATATATAACGTTATAGACGTATATACTGTTCCCACCGAGACGTACGGGGCTACAAGAACGGGATTCTACAAAACATTCCCAGCGAGGTGCTAGATGGGTTAGCTTAGGTTATATTACGTTATAGACGTATATAACGCTCCCACCGAGAAGTAGGGGCCGACCCGCCAGGAGTGTTGTAAAATACTACATCCGCGGTGTTAGGATGTCTTAGGTTAGGATATATAACGTTATAGACGTATATAATGTTCCCACCGAGACGTACGGGGCTACAAGAACGGGATTCTACAAAACATTCCCAGCGAGGGGCTAGAAGGGTTATGTTAGGTTATATTACGTTATAGACGTATATAATGTTCCAACCGAGAAGTAGGGGCCAGCCCGCCAGGAATGTTGTAAAATACTACATCCGAGGAGTGAGGTTGCCTTAGGTTAGGATATATAACGCTATAGACGTATATAATGTTCCCCACGGACAGGTCTGGGCCGACACGACAGGGATTCTGTAAAACATAACCAGCGAGCGGCTAGATGGGTTAGGTTAGGTTATATTACGTTATAGACGTATATAACGTTCCCACCGAGAAGTAGGGGCCGACCCGCCAGGAGTGTTGTAAAATACTACATCCGAGGTGTTAGGATGTCTTAGGTTAGGATATATAACATTATAGACGTATATAATGTTCCCACCGAGACGTACGGGGCTACAGGGACGCGATTCTACAAAACATTCCCAGCGAGGGGCTAGATGGGTTAGGTTAGGTTATATTACGTTATAGAGGTTTATAACGTTCCCACCGAGAAGTAGCGGCCGGCCCGCAAGGAATGTTGTAAAATACTACGTCCGAGGAGTGAGGTTGCCTTAGGTTATGATATATAACATTATAGACATATATAATGTCCCAGCGGAGAGGACTGGGCCGACACGACCGAGATTCTGTAAAACATTACCAGCGAGGGGCTAGATGGGTTAGGTTAGGTTATATTACGTTATAGACATATATAATGTTCCCACCGAGAAGTAGGGGCCGGCCCGCCAGGATTGTTGTAAAATACTACATCCGAGATGTTAGATTGCCTTAGGTTAGGATATATAACGTGATAGACGTATATAATGTTCCCACCTAGACGTACGGGGCTACAAGAACCGGATTCTACAAAACATTCCCAGCGAGGGGCTAGAAGGGTTAGGTTAGGTTATATTACGTTATAGACGTATATAATGTTCCAACCGAGAAGTATGGGCCATCCTGACATGAATGTTGTAAAGTACTACATCCGAGGAGTGTGGTTGCCTTCGGTTAGGATATATAACGCTATAGACGTATATAATGTTCCCACGGGCAGGTCTGGGCCGACACGACCGGGATTCTGTAAAACATTCCCAGCGAGGGGCTAGAAGGGTTAGGTTAGGTTGTATTACATTATAGACGTATATGACGTTCCCACCGAGAAGTAGGGGCCGACCCGCCAAGGAATGTTGTAAAATACTACATCCGAGGAGTGAGGTTGCCTTATGTTGTGATATATAACGTTATAGACGCATATAATGTCCCCACGGAGAGGAACGGGCCGACACGACCGGGATACTGTAAAACATCACCAGCGAGGGGCTAGATGGGTTAGGTTAGGTTATATTACGTTATAGACGTATATAACGTTCCCACCGAGAAGTAGGGGCCGACCCGCCAGGAGTGTTGTAAAATACTACATCCGAGGTGTTAGGTTGCCTTAGGTTAGGATAGATAACTTTATAGACGTATATAATGTTCCCACCGAGACGTACGGTGCTACACGAACGGGATTCTACAAAACATTCCCAGCGAGGGGCTAGAGGGGTTAGGTTAGGTTATATTACGTTATAGACGTATATAATGTTCCCACCGAGAAGTAGGTGCCGGCCCGCCAGGATTGTTGTAAAATACTACATCCGAAATGTTAGGCTGCCTTAGGTTAGGATATATAATGTTATAGACGTATATAATGTTCCCACCGAGACGTACGGGGCTACACGAACGAGATTCTACAAAACATTCCCAGCGAGGGGCTAGATGGGTTAGGTTAGGTTATATTACTTTATAGACGTATATAACGTTCCCACCGAGAAGTAGGGGCCGACCCGCCAGGAATGTTGTAATATACTACATCCGAGGTGTGAGGCTGCCTTAGCTTAGGATATATAACGCTATAGACTTATATAATGTTCCCCACGGACAGGCCTTGGCCGACACGACAGGGATTCTGTAAAACATAACCAGCGAGCGGCTAGATGGGTTAGGTTAGGTTATATTACGTTATAGACGTATATAACGTTCCCACCGAGAAGTAGGGGCCGACCCGCCAGGAGTGTTGTAAAATACTACATCCGAGATGTTAGGTTGTCTTAGGTTAGGATATATAACGTTATAGACGTATATAATGTTCCCACCGAGACGTACGGGGCTACAAGAACGGGATTCTACAAAACATTCCCAGCGAGGGGCTAGATGGGTTAGGTTAGGTTATATTACTTTATAGACGTATATAACGTTCCCACCGAGAAGTAGGGGCCGACCCGCCAGGAATGTTGTAAAATACTACATCCGAGGTGTGAGGCTGCCTTAGCTTAGGATATATAACGCTATAGACGTATATAATGTTCCCCACGGACAGGTCTGGGCCGACACGACAGGGATTCTGTAAAACATAACCAGCGAGCGGCTAGATGGGTTAGGTTAGGTTATATTACGTTATAGACGTATATAACGTTCCCACCGAGAAGTAGGGGCCGACCCGCCAGGTGTGTTGTAAAATACTACATCCGAGGTGTTATGTTGTCTTAGGATAGGATATATAACGTTATAGACGTATATAATGTTCCCGCCGAGACGTACGGGGCTACAGGGACGCGATTCTACAAAACATTCCCAGCGAGGGGCTAGATGGGTTAGGTTAGGTCATATTACGTTATAGAGGTTTATAACGTTCCCACCGAGAAGTAGGGGCCGGCCCGCAAGGAATGTTGTAAAATACTACGTCCGAGGAGTGAGGTTGCCTTAGGTTATGATATATAACATTATAGACATATATAATGTCCCCACGGAGAGGTCTGGGCCGACGCGACCGGGATTCTGTAAAATATTACCAGCGAGGGGCTAAATGGGTTAGGTTAGGTTATATTACGTTATAGACATATATAATGTTCCCACCGAGAAGTAGGGGCCGGCCCGCCAGGTATGTTGTAAAATACAACATCCGAGATGTGAGGTTGACTTAGGTTAGCAAATATAACGTTATACACGTATATAATGTTCCCACGGACAGGGACGGGTCGACACGAACGGGATTCTACAAAACATTCCCTGCGAGGGGCTAGAGGGGTTAGGTTAGGTTATACTACGTTATAGACGTATATAATGTTCCCTCCGAGAAGTAGGGGCCGGCCCGCCATGAGTGTTGTAAAGTACTACATCCGAGGAGTGTGGTTGCCTTCGGTTAGGATATATAACGCTATAGACGTATATAATATTCCCACGGGCAGGTCTGGGCCGACACGACCGGGATTCTGTAAAACATTCCCAGCGAGGGGCTAGAAGGGTTAGGTTAGGTTGTATTACATTATAGACGTATATGACGTTCCCACCGAGAAGTAGGGGCCGACCCGCCAAGGAATGTTGTAAAATACTACATCCGAGGAGTGAGGTTGCCTTATGTTGTGATATATAACGTTATAGACGCATATAATGTCCCCACGGAGAGGAACGGGCCGACACGACCGGGATTCTGTAAAACATCACCAGCGAGGGGCTAGATGGGTTAGGTTAGGTTATATTACGTTATAGACGTATATAACGTTCCCACCGAGAAGTAGGGGCCGACCCGCCAGGAGTATTGTAAAATACTACATCCGAGGTGTTAGGTTGCCTTAGGTTAGGATAGATAACTTTATAGACGTATATATTGTTCCCACCGAGACGTACGGTGCTACACGAACGGGATTCTGCAAAACATTCCCAGCGAGGGGCTAGAGGGGTTAGGTTAGGTTATATTACGTTATAGACGTATATAATGTTCCCACCGAGAAGTAGGTGCCGGCCCGCCAGGATTGTTGTAAAATACTACATCCGAAATGTTAGGCTGCCTTAGGTTAGGATATATAATGTTATAGACGTATATAATGTTCCCACCGAGACGTACGGGGCTACACGAACGAGATTCTACAAAACATTCCCAGC
Organism: Xylocopa violacea; assembly: GCA_963969225.1. Taxonomy (NCBI): domain Eukaryota; kingdom Metazoa; phylum Arthropoda; class Insecta; order Hymenoptera; family Apidae; genus Xylocopa; species Xylocopa violacea. Next base: position 2,654,413 of record CAXAJV010000013.1, read on the forward strand.
GAGGGGCTAGATGGGTTAGGTTAGGTTATATTACTTTATAGACGTATATAACGTTCCCACCGAGAAGTAGGGGCCGACCCGCCAGGAATGTTGTAAAATACTACATCCGAGGTGTGAGGCTGCCTTAGCTTAGGATATATAACGCTATAGACTTATATAATGTTCCCCACGGACAGGTCTTGGCCGACACGACAGGGATTCTGTAAAACATAACCAGCGAGCGGCTAGATGGGTTAGGTTAGGTTATATTACGTTATAGACGTATATAACGTTCCCACCGAGAAGTAGGGGCCGACCCGCCAGGAGTGTTGTAAAATACTACATCCGAGATGTTAGGTTGTCTTAGGTTAGGATATATAACGTTATAGACGTATATAATGTTCCCACCGAGACGTACGGGGCTACAAGAACGGGATTCTACAAAACATTCCCAGCGAGGGGCTAGATGGGTTAGGTTAGGTTATATTACTTCATAGACGTATATAACGTTCCCACCGAGAAGTAGGGGCCGACCCGCTAGGAATGTTGTAAAATACTACATCCGAGGTGTGAGGCTGCCTTAGCTTAGGATATATAACGCTATAGACGTATATAATGTTCCCCACGGACAGGTCTGGGCCGACACGACAGGGATTCTGTAAAACATAACCAGCGAGCGGCTAGATGGGTTAGGTTAGGTTATATTACGTTATAGACGTATATAACGTTCCCACCGAGAAGTAGGGGCCGACCCGCCAGGAGTGTTGTAAAATACTACATCCGAGGTGTTAGGATGTCTTAGGTTAGGATATATAACGTTATAGACGTATATAATGTTCCCACCGAGACGTACGGGGCTACAGGGACGCGATTCTACAAAACATTCCCAGCGAGGGGCTAGATGGGTTAGGTTAGGTTATATTACGTTATAGAGTTTTATAACGTTCCCACCGAGAAGTAGCGGCCGGCCCGCAAGGAATGTTGTAAAATACTACGTCCGAGGAGTGAGGTTGCCTTAGGTTATGATATATAACATTATAGACATATATAATGTCCCCACGGAGAGGTCTGGGCCGACGCGACCGGGATTCTGTAAAACATTACCAGCGAGGGGCTAGATGGGTTAGGTTAGGTTATATTACGTTATAGACGTATATAACGTTCCCACCGAGAAGTAGGGGCCGACCCGCCAGGAGTGTTGTAAAATACTACATCCGAGGTGTTAGGTTGCCTTAGGTTAGGATAGATAACTTTATAGACGTATATAATGTTCCCACCGAGACGTACGGGGCTACACGAACGGGATTCTACAAAACATTCCCAGCGAGGGGCTAGATGGGTTAGGTTGGGTTATATTACTTTATAGACGTATATAACGTTCCCACGGAGAAGTAGGGGCCGACCCGCCAGGAATGTTGTAAAATACTACATCCGAGGTGTGAGGCTGCCTTAGCTTAGGATATATAACGCTATAGACTTATATAATGTTCCCCACGGACAGGTCTGGGCCGACACAACAGGGATTCTGTAAAACATAACCAGCGAGCGGCTAGATGGGTTAGGTTAGGTTATATTACGTTATAGACGTATATAACGTTCCCACCGAGAAGTAGGGGCCGACCCGCCAGGAGTGTTGTAAAATACTACATCCGAGATGTTAGGTTGTCTTAGGTTAGGATATATAACGTTATAGACGTATATAATGTTCCCACCGAGACGTACGGGGCTACAAGAACGGGATTCTACAAAACATTCCCAGCGAGGGGCTAGATGGGTTAGGTTAGGTTATATTACTTTATAGACGTATATAACGTTCCCACCGAGAAGTAGGGGCCGACCCGCCAGGAATGTTGTAAAATACTACATCCGAGGTGTGAGGCTGCCTTAGCTTAGGATATATAACGCTATAGACGTATATAATGTTCCCCACGGACAGGTCTGGGCCGACACGACAGGGATTCTGTAAAACATAACCAGCGAGGGGCTAGATGGGTTAGGTTAGGTTATATTACATTATAGACGTATATAACGTTCTCACCGAGAAGTAGGGGCCGACCCGCCAGGAGTGTTGTAAAATACTACATCCGAGGTGTTAGGATGTCTTAGGTTAGGATATATAACGTTATAGACGTATATAATGTTCCCACCGAGATGTACGGGGCTACAGCGACGCGATTCTACAAAACATTCCCGGCGAGGGGCTAGATGGGTTAGGTTAGGTTATATTACGTTATAGAGGTTTATAACGTTCCCACCGAGAAGTAGGGGCCGGCCCGCAAGGAATGTTGTAAAATACTACGTCCGAGGAGTGAGGTTGCCTTAGGTTATGATATATAACATTATAGACATATATAATGTCCCAGCGGAGAGGTCTGGGCCGACGCGACCGGGATTCTGTAAAACATTACCAGCGAGGGGCTAGATGGGTTAGGTTAGGTTATATTACGTTATAGACATATATAATGTTCCCACCGAGAAGTAGGGGCCGGCCCGCCAGGATTGTTGTAAAATACTACATCCGAGATGTTAGATTGCCTTAGGTTAGGATCTATAACGTGATAGACGTATATAATGTTTCCACCGAGACGTACGGGGCTACAAGAACGGGATTCAACAAAACATTCCCAGCGAGGGGCTTGAAGGGTTAGGTTAGGTTATATTACGCTATAGACGTATATAACGTTCCCACCGAGAAGTAGGGGCAGACCCGCCAGGAATGTTGTAAAATACTACATCCGAGATCTTAGGCTTCCTTAGGTTAGGATATATAACGCTATAGACGTATATAATGTTCCCACGGGCAGGTCTGGGCCGACACGACCGGGATTCTGTAAAACATTACCAGCGAGGGGCTAGATGGGTTAGGTTAGGTTATATTACGGTATAGACGTATATAACGTTCCCACCGAGAAGTAGGGGCCGACCCGCCATGAATGTTGTAAAATACTACATCCGAGGAGTGTGGTTGCCTTCGGTTAGGATATATAACGCTATAGACGTATATAATGTTCCCACGGACAGGTCTGGGCCGACACGACCGGGATTCTGTAAAACATTCCCAGCGAGGGGCTAGAAGGGTTAGGCGAGGTTATATTACATTATAGACGTATATAACGTTCCCACCGAGAAGTAGGGGCCGACCCGCCAAGGAATGTTGTAAAATACTACATCCGAGGAGTGAGGTTGCCTTAGGTTATGATATATAATGTTATAGACGCATATAATATCCCCACGGAGAGGAAAGGGCCGACACGACCGGGATTCTGTAAAACATTACCAGCGAGGGGCTAGATGGGTTAGGTTAGGTTATATTACGGTATAGACGTATATAATGTTCACACCGAGAAGTAGGGGCCGACCCGCCAGGATTGTTGTAAAATACTACATCCGAGATGTTAGATTGCCTTAGGTTAGGATATATAACGTGATAGACGTATATAATGTTCCCACCGAGACGTACGGGGCTACAAGAACGGGATTCTACAAAACATTCCCAACGAGGGGCTAGAAGGGTTAGGTTAGGTTATATTACGTTATAGACGTATATAATGTTCCAACCGAGAAGTAGGGCCCAGCCCGCCAGGAATGTTGTAAAATACTACATCCGAGGTGTGAGGTTGCCTTAGGTTATGATATATAACGTTATAGACGTATATAATGTCCCCACGGAGAGGAACGGGCCGACACGAAAAGGATTCTGTAAAACATTACCAGCGAGGGGCTAGATGGGTTAGGTTAGATTATATTACGTTATAGACGTATATAACGTTCACACCGAGAAGTAGGTGCCGACCCGCCAGGAATGCTGTAAAATACTACATCCGAGATGTTAGCCTGCCTTAGGTTAGCATATATAACGCTATAGACGTATATAATGTTCCCACGGACAGGTCTGGGCCGACACGACCGGGATTCTGTAAAATATTACCAGCGAGGGGCTAGATGGGTTAGGATAGGTTATATTACGTTATAGACGTATATATCGTTCCCACGGAGAAGTAGGGGCAGACCCGCCAGGAATGTTCTAAAATACTACATCCGAGATCTCAGGCTTCCTTAGGTTAGGATATATAACGGTATTGACGTATATTATGTTCCCACGGGCAGGTCTGGGCCGACACGACCGGGATTCTGTAAAACATTACCAGCAAGGGGCTAGATGGGTTAGGTTAGGTTATATTACGTTATAGACGTATATAACGTTCCCACCGAGAAGTAGGGGCCGGCCCGCCAGGATTGTTGTAAAATACTACATCCGAAATGTTAGGCTGCCTTAGGTTAGGATATATAATGTTATAGGCGTATATACTGTTCCCACCGAGACGTACGGGGCTACAAGAACGGGATTCTACAAAACATTCCCAGCGAGGGGCTAGATGGGTTAGCTTAGGTTATATTACGTTATAGACGTATATAACGCTCCCACCGAGAAGTAGGGGCCGACCCGCCAGGAGTGTGGTAAAATACTACATACGAGGTATTAGGATGTCTTAGGTTGGGATATATAACGTTATAGACGTATATAATGTCCCCACCGAGACGTACGGGGCTACAAGAACGGGATTCTACAAAACATTCCCAGCGAGGGGCTAGATGGGTTAGGTTAGGTTATATTACTTTATAGACGTATATAACGTTCCCACCGAGAAGTAGGGGCCGACCCGCCAGGAATGTTGTAAAATACTACATCCGAGGTGTGAGGCTGCCTTAGCTTAGGATATATAACGCTATAGACGTATATAATGTTCCCCACGGACAGGTCTGGGCCGACACGACAGGGATTCTGTAAAACATAACCAGCGAGGGGCTAGATGGGTTAGGTTAGGTTATATTACATTATAGACGTATATAACGTTCCCACCGAGAAGTAGGGGCCGACCCGCCAGGAGTGTTGTAAAATACTACATCCGAGGTGTTAGGATGTCTTAGGTTAGGATATATAACGTTATAGACGTATATAATGTTCCCACCGAGATGTACGGGGCTACAGCGACGCGATTCTACAAAACATTCCCAGCGAGGGGCTAGATGGGATAGGTTAGGTTATATTACGTTATAGAGGTTTATAACGTTCCCACCGAGAAGTAGGGGCCGGCCCGCAAGGAATGTTGTAAAATACTACGTCCGAGGAGTGAGGTTGCCTTAGGTTATGATATATAACATTATAGACATATATAATGTCCCAGCGGAGAGGTCTGGGCCGACGCGACCGGGATTCTGTAAAACATTACCAGCGAGGGGCTAGATGGGTTAGGTTAGGTTATATTACGTTATAGACATATATAATGTTCCCACCGAGAAGTAGGGGCCGGCCCGCCAGGATTGTTGTAAAATACTACATCCGAGATGTTAGATTGCCTTAGGTTAGGATATATAACGTGATAGACGTATATAATGTTCCCACCGAGACGTACGGGGCTACAAGAACGGGATTCAACAAAACATTCCCAGCGAGGGGCTAGAAGGGTTAGGTTAGGTTATATTACGCTATAGACGTATATAACGTTCCCACCGAGAAGTAGGGGCAGACCCGCCAGGAATGTTGTAAAATACTACATCCGAGATCTTAGGCTTCCTTAGGTTAGGATATATAACGCTATAGACGTATATAATGTTCCCACGGGCAGGTCTGGGCCGACACGACCGGGATTCTGTAAAACATTACCAGCAAGGGGCTAGATGGGTTAGGTTAGGTTATATTACGTTATAGACGTATATAACGTTCCCACCGAGAAGTAGGGGCCGGCCCGCCAGGATTGTTGTAAAATACTACATCCGAAATGTTAGGCTGCCTTAGGTTAGGATATATAATGTTATAGACGTATATACTGTTCCCACCGAGACGTACGGGGCTACAAGAACGGGATTCTACAAAACATTCCCAGCGAGGGGCTAGATGGGTTAGCTTAGGTTATATTACGTTATAGACGTATATAACGCTCCCACCGAGAAGTAGGGGCCGACCCGCCAGGAGTGTTGTAAAATACTACATACGAGGTATTAGGATGTCTTAGGTTGGGATATATAACGTTATAGACGTATATAATGTTCCCACCGAGACGTACGGGGCTACAGGAACGCGATTCTACAAAACATTCCCAGCGAGGGGCTAGATGGGTTAGGTTAGGTTATATTACGTTATAGAGGTTGATAACGTTCCCACCGAGAAGTAGGGGCAGGCCCGAAAGGAATGTTGTAAAATACTACGTCCGAGGAGTGAGGTTGCCTTAGGTTATGATATATAACATTATAGACATATATAATGTCCCCACGGAGAGGTCTGGGCCGACGCGACCGGGATTCTGTAAAACATTACCAGCGAGGGGCTAGATGGGTTAGGTTAGGTTATATTACGTTATAGACGTATATAACGTTCCCACCGAGAAGTAGGGGCCGACCCGCCAGGAGTGTTGTAAAATACTACATCCGAGGTGTTAGGTTGCCTTAGGTTAGGATAGATAACTTTATAGACGTATATAATGTTCCCACCGAGACGTACGGGGCTACACGAACGGGATTCTACAAAACATTCCCAGCGAGGGGCTAGATGGGTTAGGTTGGGTTATATTACTTTATAGACGTATATAACGTTCCCACGGAGAAGTAGGGGCCGACCCGCCAGGAATGTTGTAAAATACTACATCCGAGGTGTGAGGCTGCCTTAGCTTAGGATATATAACGCTATAGACTTATATAATGTTCCCCACGGACAGGTCTGGGCCGACACAACAGGGATTCTGTAAAACATAACCAGCGAGCGGCTAGATGGGTTAGGTTAGGTTATATTACGTTATAGACGTATATAACGTTCCCACCGAGAAGTAGGGGCCGACCCGCCAGGAGTGTTGTAAAATACTACATCCGAGATGTTAGGTTGTCTTAGGTTAGGATATATAACGTTATAGACGTATATAATGTTCCCACCGAGACGTACGGGGCTACAAGAACGGGATTCTACAAAACATTCCCAGCGAGGGGCTAGATGGGTTAGGTTAGGTTATATTACTTTATAGACGTATATAACGTTCCCACCGAGAAGTAGGGGCCGACCCGCCAGGAATGTTGTAAAATACTACATCCGAGGTGTGAGGCTGCCTTAGCTTAGGATATATAACGCTATAGACGTATATAATGTTCCCCACGGACAGGTCTGGGCCGACACGACAGGGATTCTGTAAAACATAACCAGCGAGGGGCTAGATGGGTTAGGTTAGGTTATATTACATTATAGACGTATATAACGTTCTCACCGAGAAGTAGGGGCCGACCCGCCAGGAGTGTTGTAAAATACTACATCCGAGGTGTTAGGATGTCTTAGGTTAGGATATATAACGTTATAGACGTATATAATGTTCCCACCGAGATGTACGGGGCTACAGCGACGCGATTCTACAAAACATTCCCGGCGAGGGGCTAGATGGGTTAGGTTAGGTTATATTACGTTATAGAGGTTTATAACGTTCCCACCGAGAAGTAGGGGCCGGCCCGCAAGGAATGTTGTAAAATACTACGTCCGAGGAGTGAGGTTGCCTTAGGTTATGATATATAACATTATAGACATATATAATGTCCCAGCGGAGAGGTCTGGGCCGACGCGACCGGGATTCTGTAAAACATTACCAGCGAGGGGCTAGATGGGTTAGGTTAGGTTATATTACGTTATAGACATATATAATGTTCCCACCGAGAAGTAGGGGCCGGCCCGCCAGGATTGTTGTAAAATACTACATGCGAGATGTTAGATTGCCTTAGGTTAGGATCTATAACGTGATAGACGTATATAATGTTTCCACCGAGACGTACGGGGCTACAAGAACGGGATTCAACAAAACATTCCCAGCGAGGGGCTTGAAGGGTTAGGTTAGGTTATATTACGCTATAGACGTATATAACGTTCCCACCGAGAAGTAGGGGCAGACCCGCCAGGAATGTTGTAAAATACTACATCCGAGATCTTAGGCTTCCTTAGGTTAGGATATATAACGCTATAGACGTATATAATGTTCCCACGGGCAGGTCTGGGCCGACACGACCGGGATTCTGTAAAACATTACCAGCGAGGGGCTAGATGGGTTAGGTTAGGTTATATTACGGTATAGACGTATATAACGTTCCCACCGAGAAGTAGGGGCCGACCCGCCATGAATGTTGTAAAATACTACATCCGAGGAGTGTGGTTGCCTTCGGTTAGGATATATAACGCTATAGACGTATATAATGTTCCCACGGACAGGTCTGGGCCGACACGACCGGGATTCTGTAAAACATTCCCAGCGAGGGGCTAGAAGGGTTAGGCGAGGTTATATTACATTATAGACGTATATAACGTTCCCACCGAGAAGTAGGGGCCGACCCGCCAAGGAATGTTGTAAAATACTACATCCGAGGAGTGAGGTTGCCTTAGGTTATGATATATAATGTTATAGACGCATATAATATCCCCACGGAGAGGAAAGGGCCGACACGACCGGGATTCTGTAAAACATTACCAGCGAGGGGCTAGATGGGTTAGGTTAGGTTATATTACGGTATAGACGTATATAATGTTCACACCGAGAAGTAGGGGCCGACCCGCCAGGATTGTTGTAAAATACTACATCCGAGATGTTAGATTGCCTTAGGTTAGGATATATAACGTGATAGACGTATATAATGTTCCCACCGAGACGTACGGGGCTACAAGAACGGGATTCTACAAAACATTCCCAACGAGGGGCTAGAAGGGTTAGGTTAGGTTATATTACGTTATAGACGTATATAATGTTCCAACCGAGAAGTAGGGCCCAGCCCGCCAGGAATGTTGTAAAATACTACATCCGAGGTGTGAGGTTGCCTTAGGTTATGATATATAACGTTATAGACGTATATAATGTCCCCACGGAGAGGAACGGGCCGACACGAAAAGGATTCTGTAAAACATTACCAGCGAGGGGCTAGATGGGTTAGGTTAGATTATATTACGTTATAGACGTATATAACGTTCACACCGAGAAGTAGGTGCCGACCCGCCAGGAATGCTGTAAAATACTACATCCGAGATGTTAGCCTGCCTTAGGTTAGCATATATAACGCTATAGACGTATATAATGTTCCCACGGACAGGTCTGGGCCGACACGACCGGGATTCTGTAAAATATTACCAGCGAGGGGCTAGATGGGTTAGGATAGGTTATATTACGTTATAGACGTATATATCGTTCCCACCGAGAAGTAGGGGCAGACCCGCCAGGAATGTTCTAAAATACTACATCCGAGATCTCAGGCTTCCTTAGGTTAGGATATATAACGGTATTGACGTATATTATGTTCCCACGGGCAGGTCTGGGCCGACACGACCGGGATTCTGTAAAACATTACCAGCAAGGGGCTAGATGGGTTAGGTTAGGTTATATTACGTTATAGACGTATATAACGTTCCCACCGAGAAGTAGGGGCCGGCCCGCCAGGATTGTTGTAAAATACTACATCCGAAATGTTAGGCTGCCTTAGGTTAGGATATATAATGTTATAGGCGTATATACTGTTCCCACCGAGACGTACGGGGCTACAAGAACGGGATTCTACAAAACATTCCCAGCGAGGGGCTAGATGGGTTAGCTTAGGTTATATTACGTTATAGACGTATATAACGCTCCCACCGAGAAGTAGGGGCCGACCCGCCAGGAGTGTGGTAAAATACTACATACGAGGTATTAGGATGTCTTAGGTTGGGATATATAACGTTATAGACGTATATAATGTCCCCACCGAGACGTACGGGGCTACAAGAACGGGATTCTACAAAACATTCCCAGCGAGGGGCTAGATGGGTTAGGTTAGGTTATATTACTTTATAGACGTATATAACGTTCCCACCGAGAAGTAGGGGCCGACCCGCCAGGAATGTTGTAAAATACTACATCCGAGGTGTGAGGCTGCCTTAGCTTAGGATATATAACGCTATAGACGTATATAATGTTCCCCACGGACAGGTCTGGGCCGACACGACAGGGATTCTGTAAAACATAACCAGCGAGGGGCTAGATGGGTTAGGTTAGGTTATATTACATTATAGACGTATATAACGTTCCCACCGAGAAGTAGGGGCCGACCCGCCAGGAGTGTTGTAAAATACTACATCCGAGGTGTTAGGATGTCTTAGGTTAGGATATATAACGTTATAGACGTATATAATGTTCCCACCGAGATGTACGGGGCTACAGCGACGCGATTCTACAAAACATTCCCAGCGAGGGGCTAGATGGGATAGGTTAGGTTATATTACGTTATAGAGGTTTATAACGTTCCCACCGAGAAGTAGGGGCCGGCCCGCAAGGAATGTTGTAAAATACTACGTCCGAGGAGTGAGGTTGCCTTAGGTTATGATATATAACATTATAGACATATATAATGTCCCAGCGGAGAGGTCTGGGCCGACGCGACCGGGATTCTGTAAAACATTACCAGCGAGGGGCTAGATGGGTTAGGTTAGGTTATATTACGTTATAGACATATATAATGTTCCCACCGAGAAGTAGGGGCCGGCCCGCCAGGATTGTTGTAAAATACTACATCCGAGATGTTAGATTGCCTTAGGTTAGGATATATAACGTGATAGACGTATATAATGTTCCCACCGAGACGTACGGGGCTACAAGAACGGGATTCAACAAAACATTCCCAGCGAGGGGCTAGAAGGGTTAGGTTAGGTTATATTACGCTATAGACGTATATAACGTTCCCACCGAGAAGTAGGGGCAGACCCGCCAGGAATGTTGTAAAATACTACATCCGAGATCTTAGGCTTCCTTAGGTTAGGATATATAACGCTATAGACGTATATAATGTTCCCACGGGCAGGTCTGGGCCGACACGACCGGGATTCTGTAAAACATTACCAGCAAGGGGCTAGATGGGTTAGGTTAGGTTATATTACGTTATAGACGTATATAACGTTCCCACCGAGAAGTAGGGGCCGGCCCGCCAGGATTGTTGTAAAATACTACATCCGAAATGTTAGGCTGCCTTAGGTTAGGATATATAATGTTATAGACGTATATACTGTTCCCACCGAGACGTACGGGGCTACAAGAACGGGATTCTACAAAACATTCCCAGCGAGGGGCTAGATGGGTTAGCTTAGGTTATATTACGTTATAGACGTATATAACGCTCCCACCGAGAAGTAGGGGCCGACCCGCCAGGAGTGTTGTAAAATACTACATACGAGGTATTAGGATGTCTTAGGTTGGGATATATAACGTTATAGACGTATATAATGTTCCCACCGAGACGTACGGGGCTACAGGAACGCGATTCTACAAAACATTCCCAGCGAGGGGCTAGATGGGTTAGGTTAGGTTATATTACGTTATAGAGGTTGATAACGTTCCCACCGAGAAGTAGGGGCAGGCCCGAAAGGAATGTTGTAAAATACTACGTCCGAGGAGTGAGGTTGCCTTAGGTTATGATATATAACATTATAGACATATATAATGTCCCCACGGAGAGGTCTGGGCCGACGCGACCGGGATTCTGTAAAACATTACCAGCGAGGGGCTAGATGGGTTAGGTTAGGTTATATTACGTTATAGACGTATATAATGTTCCCACCGAGAAGTAGGGGCCGGCCCGCCAGGATTGTTGTAAAATACTACATCCGAAATGTTAGGCTGCCTTAGGTTAGGATATATAATGTTATAGACGTATATACTGTTCCCACCGAGACGTACGGGGCTACAAGAACGGGATTCTACAAAACACTCCCAGCGAGGGGCTAGATGGGTTAGCTTAGGTTATATTACGTTATAGACGTATATAACGCTCCCACCGAGAAGTAGGGGCCGACCCGCCAGGAGTGTTGTAAAATACTACATCCGAGGTATTAGGATGTCTTAGGTTAGGATATATAACGTTATAGACGTATATAATGTTCCCACCGAGACGTACGGGGCTACAAGAACGGGATTCTACAAAACATTCCCAGCGAGGGGCTAGATGGGTTAGGTTAGGTTATATTACGTTATAGAGGTTTATAACGTTCCCACCGAGAGGTAGGGGCCGGCCCGCAAGGAATGTTGTAAAATACTACGTCCGAGGAGTGAGGTTGCCTTAGGTTATGATATATAACATTATAGACATATATAATGTCCCCACGGAGAGGTGTTGGCCGACGCGACCGGGATTCTGTAAAACATTACCAGCGTGGGGCTAGATGGGTTAGGTTAGGTTATATTACGTTATAGACGTATATAATGTTCCCGCCGAGAAGTAGGGGCCGGCCCGCCAGGATTGTTGTAAAATACTACATCCGAGATGTTAGATTGCCTTAGGTTAGGATAAATAACTTTATAGACGTATATAACGTTCCCACAGAGACGTACGGGGCTACACGAACGGGATTCTACAAAACATTCCCAGCGAGGGGCTAGATGGGTTAGGTTAGGTTATATTACGCTATAGACGTATATAACGTTCCCACCGAGAAGTAGGGGCAGACCCGCCAGGAATGTTGTAAAATACTGCATCCGAGATCTTAGGCTTCCTTAGGTTAGGATATATAACGCTATAGACGTATATAATGTCCCACGGACAGGTCTGGGCCGACACGACCGGGATTCTGTAAAACATTACCAGCGAGGGGCTAGATGGGTTAGGTTAGGTTATATTACGTTATAGACGTATATAACGTTCCCACCGAGAAGTAGGGGCCGACCCGCCATGAATGTTGTAAAATACTACATCCGAGGAGTGTGGTTGCCTTTGGTTATGATATATAACATTATAGACATATATAATGTCCCAGCGGAGAGGTCTGGGCCGACGCGACCGGGATTCTGTAAAACATTACCAGCGAGGGGCTAGATGGGTTAGGTTAGGTTATATTACGTTATAGACATATATAATGTTCCCACCGAGAAGTAGGGGCCGGCCCGCCAGGATTGTTGTAAAATACTACATCCGAGATGTTAGATTGCCTTAGGTTAGGATATATAACGTGATAGACGTATATAATGTTCCCACCGAGACGTACGGGGCTACAAGAACGGGATTCAACAAAACATTCCCAGCGAGGGGCTAGAAGGGTTAGGTTAGGTTATATTACGCTATAGACGTATATAACGTTCCCACCGAGAAGTAGGGGCAGACCCGCCAGGAATGTTGTAAAATACTACATCCGAGATCTTAGGCTTCCTTAGGTTAGGATATATAACGCTATAGACGTATATAATGTTCCCACGGGCAGGTCTGGGCCGACACGACCGGGATTCTGTAAAACATTACCAGCAAGGGGCTAGATGGGTTAGGTTAGGTTATATTACGTTATAGACGTATATAACGTTCCCACCGAGAAGTAGGGGCCGGCCCGCCAGGATTGTTGTAAAATACTACATCCGAAATGTTAGGCTGCCTTAGGTTAGGATATATAATGTTATAGACGTATATACTGTTCCCACCGAGACGTACGGGGCTACAAGAACGGGATTCTACAAAACATTCCCAGCGAGGGGCTAGATGGGTTAGGTTAGGTTATATTACGTTATAGACGTATATAATGTTCCCACCGAGAAGTAGGGGCCGGCCCGCCAGGATTGTTGTAAAATACTACATCCGAAATGTTAGGCTGCCTTAGGTTAGGATATATAATGTTATAGACGTATATACTGTTCCCACCGAGACGTACGGGGCTACAAGAACGGGATTCTACAAAACACTCCCAGCGAGGGGCTAGATGGGTTAGCTTAGGTTATATTACGTTATAGACGTATATAACGCTCCCACCGAGAAGTAGGGGCCGACCCGCCAGGAGTGTTGTAAAATACTACATCCGAGGTGTGAGGTTGCCTTAGGTTATGATATATAACATTATAGACATATATAATGTCCCCACGGAGAGGTCTGGGCCGACGCGACCGGGATTCTGTAAAACATTACCAGCGAGGGGCTAGATGGGTTAGGTTAGGTTATATTACGTTATAGACGTATATAATGTTCCCACCGAGAAGTAGGGGCCGGTCCGCCAGGATTGTTGTAAAATACTACATCCGAAATGTTAGGCTGCCTTAGGTTAGGATATATAATGTTATAGACGTATATACTGTTCCCACCGAGACGTACGGGGCTACAAGAACGGGATTCTACAAAACACTCCCAGCGAGGGGCTAGATGGGTTAGCTTAGGTTATATTACGTTATAGACGTATATAACGCTCCCACCGAGAAGTAGGGGCCGACCCGCCAGGAGTGTTGTAAAATACTACATCCGAGGTATTAGGATGTCTTAGGTTAGGATATATAACGTTATAGACGTATATAATGTTCCCACCGAGACGTACGGGGCTACAGGGACGCGATTCTACAAAACATTCCCAGCGAGGGGCTAGATGGGTTAGGTTAGGTTATATTACGTTATAGAGGTTTATAACGTTCCCACCGAGAAGTAGGGGCCGGCCCGCAAGGAATGTTGTAAAATACTACGTCCGAGGAGTGAGGTTGCCTTAGGTTATGATATATAACATTATAGACATATATAATGTCCCCACGGAGAGGTGTTGGCCGACGCGACCGGGATTCTGTAAAACATTACCAGCGTGGGGCTAGATGGGTTAGGTTAGGTTATATTACGTTATAGACGTATATAATGTTCCCGCCGAGAAGTAGGGGCCGGCCCGCCAGGATTGTTGTAAAATACTACATCCGAGATGTTAGATTGCCTTAGGTTAGGATAAATAACTTTATAGACGTATATAACGTTCCCACAGAGACGTACGGGGCTACACGAACGGGATTCTACAAAACATTCCCAGCGAGGGGCTAGATGGGTTAGGTTAGGTTATATTACGCTATAGACGTATATAACGTTCCCACCGAGAAGTAGGGGCAGACCCGCCAGGAATGTTGTAAAATACTGCATCCGAGATCTTAGGCTTCCTTAGGTTAGGATATATAACGCTATAGACGTATATAATGTCCCACGGACAGGTCTGGGCCGACACGACCGGGATTCTGTAAAACATTACCAGCGAGGGGCTAGATGGGTTAGGTTAGGTTATATTACGTTATAGACGTATATAACGTTCCCACCGAGAAGTAGGGGCCGACCCGCCATGAATGTTGTAAAATACTACATCCGAGGAGTGTGGTTGCCTTCGGTTAGGATATATAACGCTATAGACGTATATAATGTTCCCACGGGCAGGTCTGGGCCGACACGACCGGGATTCTGTAAAACATTCCCAGCGAGGGGCTAGAAGGGTTAGGTTAGGTTGTATTACATTATAGACGTATATAACGTTCCCACCGAGAAGTAGGGGCCGACACGCCAAGGAATGTTGTAAAATACTACATCCGAGGAGTGAGGTTGCCTTAGGTTATGATATATAACGCTATAGACGTATATAATGTCCCCACGGAGAGGAACGGGCCGACACGAAAAGGATTCTGTAAAACATTACCAGCGAGGGGCTAGATGGGTTAGGTTAGGTTATATTACGTTATAGACGTATATAACGTTCACACCGAGAAGTAGGGGCCGACCCGCCAGGAATGCTGTAAAATACTACATCCGAGATGTTAGCCTGCCTTAGGTTAGGATATGTAACGCTATAGACGTATATAATGTTCCCACGGACAGGTCTGGGCCGACACGACCGGGATTCTGTAAAATATTACCAGCGAGGGGCTAGATGGGTTAGGTTAGGTTATATTACGTTATAGACGTATATAACGTTCCCACCGAGAAGTAGGGGCTGACCCGCCAGGAATGTTCTAAAATACTACATCCGTGATCTTAGGCATCCTTAGGTTAGGATATATAACGCTATTGACGTATATTATGTTCCCACGGACAGGTCTGGGCCGACACGACCGGGATTCTGTAAAACATTCCCAGCGAGGGGCTAGAAGGGTTAGGTTAGGTTATATTACGTTATAGACGTATATAATGTTCCAACCGAGAAGTAGGGGCCAACCCGCCAGGAATGTTGTAAAATACTACATCCGAGGAGTGAGGTTGCCTTAGGTTATGATATATAACGTTATAGACGGATGTGATGTTCCCACGGACAGGTCTGGGCCGACACGACCGGGATTCTGTAAAACATTACGAGCGAGGGGCTAGGTGGGTTAGGTTAGGTTATATTACGTTATAGACGTATATAACGTTCCCACCGAGAAGTAGGGACCGACCCGCCATGAATGTTGTAAAATACTACATCCGAGGAGTGTGGTTGCCTTCGGTTAGGATATATAACGCTATAGACGTATATAATGTTCCCACGGACAGGTCTGGGCCGACACGACCGGGATTCTGTAAAACATTCCCAGCGAGGGGCTAGAAGGGTTAGGTTAGGTTATATTACATTATAGACGTATATACCGTTCCCACCGAGAAGTAGGGGCAGACCCGCCAGGATTGTTGTAAAATACTACATCCGAAATGTTAGGCTGCCTTAGGTTAGGATATATAATGTTATAGACGTATATACTGTTCCCACCGAGACGTACGGGGCTACAAGAACGGGATTCTACAAAACACTCCCAGCGAGGGGCTAGATGGGTTAGCTTAGGTTATATTACGTTATAGACGTATATAACGCTCCCACCGAGAAGTAGGGGCCGACCCGCCAGGAGTGTTGTAAAATACTACATCCGAGGTATTAGGATGTCTTAGGTTAGGATATATAACGTTATAGACGTATATAATGTTCCCACCGAGACGTACGGGGCTACAAGAACGGGATTCAACAAAACATTCCCAGCGAGGGGCTAGAAGGGTTAGGTTAGGTTATATTACGCTATAGACGTATATAACGTTCCCACCGAGAAGTAGGGGCAGACCCGCCAGGAATGTTGTAAAATACTACATCCGAGATCTTAGGCTTCCTTAGGTTAGGATATATAACGCTATAGACGTATATAATGTTCCCACGGGCAGGTCTGGGCCGACACGACCGGGATTCTGTAAAACATTACCAGCAAGGGGCTAGATGGGTTAGGTTAGGTTATATTACGTTATAGACGTATATAACGTTCCCACCGAGAAGTAGGGGCCGGCCCGCCAGGATTGTTGTAAAATACTACATCCGAAATGTTAGGCTGCCTTAGGTTAGGATATATAATGTTATAGACGTATATACTGTTCCCACCGAGACGTACGGGGCTACAAGAACGGGATTCTACAAAACATTCCCAGCGAGGGGCTAGATGGGTTAGGTTAGGTTATATTACGTTATAGACGTATATAATGTTCCCACCGAGAAGTAGGGGCCGGCCCGCCAGGATTGTTGTAAAATACTACATCCGAAATGTTAGGCTGCCTTAGGTTAGGATATATAATGTTATAGACGTATATACTGTTCCCACCGAGACGTACGGGGCTACAAGAACGGGATTCTACAAAACACTCCCAGCGAGGGGCTAGATGGGTTAGCTTAGGTTATATTACGTTATAGACGTATATAACGCTCCCACCGAGAAGTAGGGGCCGACCCGCCAGGAGTGTTGTAAAATACTACATCCGAGGTGTGAGGTTGCCTTAGGTTATGATATATAACATTATAGACATATATAATGTCCCCACGGAGAGGTCTGGGCCGACGCGACCGGGATTCTGTAAAACATTACCAGCGAGGGGCTAGATGGGTTAGGTTAGGTTATATTACGTTATAGACGTATATAATGTTCCCACCGAGAAGTAGGGGCCGGCCCGCCAGGATTGTTGTAAAATACTACATCCGAAATGTTAGGCTGCCTTAGGTTAGGATATATAATGTTATAGACGTATATACTGTTCCCACCGAGACGTACGGGGCTACAAGAACGGGATTCTACAAAACACTCCCAGCGAGGGGCTAGATGGGTTAGCTTAGGTTATATTACGTTATAGACGTATATAACGCTCCCACCGAGAAGTAGGGGCCGACCCGCCAGGAGTGTTGTAAAATACTACATCCGAGGTATTAGGATGTCTTAGGTTAGGATATATAACGTTATAGACGTATATAATGTTCCCACCGAGACGTACGGGGCTACAGGGACGCGATTCTACAAAACATTCCCAGCGAGGGGCTAGATGGGTTAGGTTAGGTTATATTACGTTATAGAGGTTTATAACGTTCCCACCGAGAAGTAGGGGCCGGCCCGCAAGGAATGTTGTAAAATACTACGTCCGAGGAGTGAGGTTGCCTTAGGTTATGATATATAACATTATAGACATATATAATGTCCCCACGGAGAGGTGTTGGCCGACGCGACCGGGATTCTGTAAAACATTACCAGCGTGGGGCTAGATGGGTTAGGTTAGGTTATATTACGTTATAGACGTATATAATGTTCCCGCCGAGAAGTAGGGGCCGGCCCGCCAGGATTGTTGTAAAATACTACATCCGAGATGTTAGATTGCCTTAGGTTAGGATAAATAACTTTATAGACGTATATAACGTTCCCACAGAGACGTACGGGGCTACACGAACGGGATTCTACAAAACATTCCCAGCGAGGGGCTAGATGGGTTAGGTTAGGTTATATTACGCTATAGACGTATATAACGTTCCCACCGAGAAGTAGGGGCAGACCCGCCAGGAATGTTGTAAAATACTGCATCCGAGATCTTAGGCTTCCTTAGGTTAGGATATATAACGCTATAGACGTATATAATGTCCCACGGACAGGTCTGGGCCGACACGACCGGGATTCTGTAAAACATTACCAGCGAGGGGCTAGATGGGTTAGGTTAGGTTATATTACGTTATAGACGTATATAACGTTCCCACCGAGAAGTAGGGGCCGACCCGCCATGAATGTTGTAAAATACTACATCCGAGGAGTGTGGTTGCCTTCGGTTAGGATATATAACGCTATAGACGTATATAATGTTCCCACGGGCAGGTCTGGGCCGACACGACCGGGATTCTGTAAAACATTCCCAGCGAGGGGCTAGAAGGGTTAGGTTAGGTTGTATTACATTATAGACGTATATAACGTTCCCACCGAGAAGTAGGGGCCGACACGCCAAGGAATGTTGTAAAATACTACATCCGAGGAGTGAGGTTGCCTTAGGTTATGATATATAACGCTATAGACGTATATAATGTCCCCACGGAGAGGAACGGGCCGACACGAAAAGGATTCTGTAAAACATTACCAGCGAGGGGCTAGATGGGTTAGGTTAGGTTATATTACGTTATAGACGTATATAACGTTCACACCGAGAAGTAGGGGCCGACCCGCCAGGAATGCTGTAAAATACTACATCCGAGATGTTAGCCTGCCTTAGGTTAGGATATGTAACGCTATAGACGTATATAATGTTCCCACGGACAGGTCTGGGCCGACACGACCGGGATTCTGTAAAATATTACCAGCGAGGGGCTAGATGGGTTAGGTTAGGTTATATTACGTTATAGACGTATATAACGTTCCCACCGAGAAGTAGGGGCTGACCCGCCAGGAATGTTCTAAAATACTACATCCGTGATCTTAGGCATCCTTAGGTTAGGATATATAACGCTATTGACGTATATTATGTTCCCACGGACAGGTCTGGGCCGACACGACCGGGATTCTGTAAAACATTCCCAGCGAGGGGCTAGAAGGGTTAGGTTAGGTTATATTACGTTATAGACGTATATAATGTTCCAACCGAGAAGTAGGGGCCAACCCGCCAGGAATGTTGTAAAATACTACATCCGAGGAGTGAGGTTGCCTTAGGTTATGATATATAACGTTATAGACGGATGTGATGTTCCCACGGACAGGTCTGGGCCGACACGACCGGGACTCTGTAAAACATTACGAGCGAGGGGCTAGGTGGGTTAGGTTAGGTTATATTACGTTATAGACGTATATAACGTTCCCACCGAGAAGTAGGGACCGACCCGCCATGAATGTTGTAAAATACTACATCCGAGGAGTGTGGTTGCCTTCGGTTAGGATATATAACGCTATAGACGTATATAATGTTCCCACGGACAGGTCTGGGCCGACACGACCGGGATTCTGTAAAACATTCCCAGCGAGGGGCTAGAAGGGTTAGGTTAGGTTATATTACATTATAGACGTATATACCGTTCCCACCGAGAAGTAGGGGCAGACCCGCCAGGATTGTTGTAAAATACTACATCCGAAATGTTAGGCTGCCTTAGGTTAGGATATATAATGTTATAGACGTATATACTGTTCCCACCGAGACGTACGGGGCTACAAGAACGGGATTCTACAAAACACTCCCAGCGAGGGGCTAGATGGGTTAGCTTAGGTTATATTACGTTATAGACGTATATAACGCTCCCACCGAGAAGTAGGGGCCGACCCGCCAGGAGTGTTGTAAAATACTACATCCGAGGTATTAGGATGTCTTAGGTTAGGATATATAACGTTATAGACGTATATAATGTTCCCACCGAGACGTACGGGGCTACAGGGACGCGATTCTACAAAACATTCCCAGCGAGGGGCTAGATGGGTTAGGTTAGGTTATATTACGTTATAGAGGTTTATAACGTTCCCACCGAGAAGTAGGGGCCGGCCCGCAAGGAATGTTGTAAAATACTACGTCCGAGGAGTGAGGTTGCCTTAGGTTATGATATATAACATTATAGACATATATAATGTCCCCACGGAGAGGTGTTGGCCGACGCGACCGGGATTCTGTAAAACATTACCAGCGTGGGGCTAGATGGGTTAGGTTAGGTTATATTACGTTATAGACGTATATAATGTTCCCGCCGAGAAGTAGGGGCCGGCCCGCCAGGATTGTTGTAAAATACTACATCCGAGATGTTAGATTGCCTTAGGTTAGGATAAATAACTTTATAGACGTATATAACGTTCCCACAGAGACGTACGGGGCTACACGAACGGGATTCTACAAAACATTCCCAGCGAGGGGCTAGATGGGTTAGGTTAGGTTATATTACGCTATAGACGTATATAACGTTCCCACCGAGAAGTAGGGGCAGACCCGCCAGGAATGTTGTAAAATACTGCATCCGAGATCTTAGGCTTCCTTAGGTTAGGATATATAACGCTATAGACGTATATAATGTCCCACGGACAGGTCTGGGCCGACACGACCGGGATTCTGTAAAACATTACCAGCGAGGGGCTAGATGGGTTAGGTTAGGTTATATTACGTTATAGACGTATATAACGTTCCCACCGAGAAGTAGGGGCCGACCCGCCATGAATGTTGTAAAATACTACATCCGAGGAGTGTGGTTGCCTTCGGTTAGGATATATAACGCTATAGACGTATATAATGTTCCCACGGGCAGGTCTGGGCCGACACGACCGGGATTCTGTAAAACATTCCCAGCGAGGGGCTAGAAGGGTTAGGTTAGGTTGTATTACATTATAGACGTATATAACGTTCCCACCGAGAAGTAGGGGCCGACACGCCAAGGAATGTTGTAAAATACTACATCCGAGGAGTGAGGTTGCCTTAGGTTATGATATATAACGCTATAGACGTATATAATGTCCCCACGGAGAGGAACGGGCCGACACGAAAAGGATTCTGTAAAACATTACCAGCGAGGGGCTAGATGGGTTAGGTTAGGTTATATTACGTTATAGACGTATATAACGTTCACACCGAGAAGTAGGGGCCGACCCGCCAGGAATGCTGTAAAATACTACATCCGAGATGTTAGCCTGCCTTAGGTTAGGATATGTAACGCTATAGACGTATATAATGTTCCCACGGACAGGTCTGGGCCGACACGACCGGGATTCTGTAAAATATTACCAGCGAGGGGCTAGATGGGTTAGGTTAGGTTATATTACGTTATAGACGTATATAACGTTCCCACCGAGAAGTAGGGGCTGACCCGCCAGGAATGTTCTAAAATACTACATCCGTGATCTTAGGCATCCTTAGGTTAGGATATATAACGCTATTGACGTATATTATGTTCCCACGGACAGGTCTGGGCCGACACGACCGGGATTCTGTAAAACATTCCCAGCGAGGGGCTAGAAGGGTTAGGTTAGGTTATATTACGTTATAGACGTATATAATGTTCCAACCGAGAAGTAGGGGCCAACCCGCCAGGAATGTTGTAAAATACTACATCCGAGGAGTGAGGTTGCCTTAGGTTATGATATATAACGTTATAGACGGATGTGATGTTCCCACGGACAGGTCTGGGCCGACACGACCGGGATTCTGTAAAACATTACGAGCGAGGGGCTAGGTGGGTTAGGTTAGGTTATATTACGTTATAGACGTATATAACGTTCCCACCGAGAAGTAGGGACCGACCCGCCATGAATGTTGTAAAATACTACATCCGAGGAGTGTGGTTGCCTTCGGTTAGGATATATAACGCTATAGACGTATATAATGTTCCCACGGACAGGTCTGGGCCGACACGACCGGGATTCTGTAAAACATTCCCAGCGAGGGGCTAGAAGGGTTAGGTTAGGTTATATTACATTATAGACGTATATACCGTTCCCACCGAGAAGTAGGGGCAGACCCGCCAGGAATGTTGTAAAATACTACATCCGAGATCTTAGGCTTCCTTAGGTTAGGATATATAACGCTATAGACGTATGTGATGTTCCCACGGACAGGTCTGGGCCGACACGACCGGGATTCTGTAAAACATTACGAGCGAGGGGCAAGGTGGGTTAGGTTAAGTTATATTACGTTATAGACGTATATAACGTTCCCACCGAGAAGTAGGGGCCGACCCGCCAAGGAATGTTGTAAAATACTACATCCGAGGAGTGAGGTTGCCTTAGGTTATGATATATAACGTTATAGACGCATATAATGTCCCCACGGAGAGGAACGGGCCGACACGACCGGGATTCTGTAAAACATTACGAGCGAGGGGCTAGGTGGGTTAGGTGAGGTTATATTACGTTATAGACGTATATAACGCTCCCACCGAGAAGTAGGGGCCGACCCGCCAGGAGTGTTGTAAAATACTACATCCGAGGTATTAGGATGTCTTAGGTTAGGATATATAACGTTATAGACGTATATAATGTTCCCACCGAGACGTACGGGGCTACAGGGACGCGATTCTACAAAACATTCCCAGCGAGGGGCTAGATGGGTTAGGTTAGGTTATATTACTTTATAGACGTATATAACGTTCCCACCGAGAAGTAGGGGCCGACCCGCCAGGAGTGTTGTAAAATACTACATCCGAGATGTTAGGTTGTCTTAGGTTAGGATATATAACGTTATAGACGTATATCATGTTCCCACCGAGACGTACGGGGCTACAAGAACGGGATTCTACAAAACATTCCCAGCGAGGGGCTAGATGGGTTAGGTTAGGTTATATTACTTTATAGACGTATATAACGTTCCCACCGAGAAGTAGGGGCCGACCCGCCAGGAATGTTGTAAAATACTACATCCGAGGTGTGAGGCTGCCTTAGCTTAGGATACATAACGCTATAGACGTATATAATGTTCCCCACGGACAGGTCTGGGCCGACACGACAGGGATTCTGTAAAACATAACCAGCGAGCGGCTAGATGGGTTAGGTTAGGTTATATTACGTTATAGACGTATATAACGTTCCCACCGAGAAGTAGGGGCCGACCCGCCAGGAGTGTTGTAAAATACTACATCCGAGATCTTAGGCTTCCTTAGGTTAGGATATATAACGCTATAGACGTATGTGATGTTCCCACGGACAGGTCTGGGCCGACACGACCGGGATTCTGTAAAACATTACGAGCGGGGGCTAGGTGGGTTAGGTTAGGTTATATTACGTTATAGAGGTTTATAACGTTCCCACCGAGAAGTAGGGTCCGACCCGCCAGGATTGTTGTAAAATACTACATCCGAGATGTTAGATTGCCTTAGGTTAGGATATATAACGTGATAGACGTATATAATGTTCCCACCGAGACGTACTGGGCTACAAGAACGAGATTCTACAAAACATTCCCAGCGAGGGGCTAGAAGGGTTAGGTTAGGTTATATTACGTTATAGACGTATATAATGTTCCAATCGAGAAGTAGGGGCCAACCCGCCAGGAATGTTGTAAAATACTACATCCGAGGAGTGAGGTTGCCTTAGGTTATGATATATAACGTTATAGACGGATGTGATGTTCCCACGGACAGGTCTGGGCCGACACGACCGGGATTCTGTAAAACATTACGAGCGAGGGGCTAGGTGGGTTAGGTTAGGTTATATTACGTTATAGACGTATATAACGTTCCCACCGAGAAGTAGGGACCGACCCGCCATGAATGTTGTAAAATACTACATCCGAGGAGTGTGGTTGCCTTCGGTTAGGATATATAACGCTATAGACGTATATAATGTTCCCACGGACAGGTCTGGGCCGACACGACCGGGATTCTGTAAAACATTCCCAGCGAGGGGCTAGATGGGTTAGGTTAGGTTATATTACGTTATAGACGTATATAATGTTCCCACCGAGAAGTAGGGGCCGGCCCGCCAGGATTGTTGTAAAATACTACATCCGAAATGTTAGGCTGCCTTAGGTTAGGATATATAATGTTATAGACGTATATACTGTTCCCACCGAGACGTACGGGGCTACAAGAACGGGATTCTACAAAACACTCCCAGCGAGGGGCTAGATGGGTTAGCTTAGGTTATATTACGTTATAGACGTATATAACGCTCCCACCGAGAAGTAGGGGCCGACCCGCCAGGAGTGTTGTAAAATACTACATCCGAGGTATTAGGATGTCTTAGGTTAGGATATATAACGTTATAGACGTATATAATGTTCCCACCGAGACGTACGGGGCTACAGGGACGCGATTCTACAAAACATTCCCAGCGAGGGGCTAGATGGGTTAGGTTAGGTTATATTACGTTATAGAGGTTTATAACGTTCCCACCGAGAAGTATGGGCCGGCCCGCAAGGAATGTTGTAAAATACTACGTCCGAGGAGTGAGGTTGCCTTAGGTTATGATATATAACATTATAGACATATATAATGACCCCACGGAGAGGTCTGGGCCGACGCGACCGGGATTCTGTAAAACATTACCAGCGAGGGGCTAGATGGGTTAGGTTAGGTTATAATACTTTATAGACGTATATAACGTTCCCACCGAGAAGTAGGGGCCGACTCGCCAGGAGTGTTGTAAAATACTACATCCGAGGTGTTAGGTTGTCTTAGGTTAGGATATATAACGTTATAGACGTATATAATGTTCCCACCGAGACGTACGGGGCTACAAGAACGGGATTCTACAAAACATTCCCAGCGAGGAGCTAGATGGGTTAGGTTAGGTTGTACTACGTTATAGACGTATATAACGTTCCCACCGAGAAGTAGGGGCCGACCCGCCAGGAATGTTGTACAATACAACATCCGAGATGTGAGGTTGACTTAGGTTAGGATATATAATGTTATACACGTATATAATGTTCCCACGGACAGGTACGGGTCGACACGACCGGGATTCCGTAAAACATTACCAGCAAGGGGCTAGATGGGTTAGGTTAGGTTATATTACGTTATAGACGTATATAATGTTCCCACCGAGAAGTAGGTGGCAACCCGCCAGTATTGTTGTAAAATACTACATCCGAGATGTTAGATTGCCTTAGGTTAGGATAAATAACTTTATAGACGTATATAACGTTCCCACAGAGACGTACGGGGCTACACGAACGGGATTCTACAAAACATTCCCAGCGTGGGGCTAGATGGGTTTTGTTAGGTTATATTACTTTATAGACGTATATAACGTTCCCACTGAGAAATAGCGGCCGACCCGCCAGAAATGTTGTAAAATACTACATCCGAGGTGTGAGGCTGCCTTAGCTTAGGATATATAACGCTATAGACTTATATAATGTTCCCCACGGACAGGTCTGGGCCGACACGACAGGGATTCTGTAAAACATAACCAGCGAGCGGCTAGATGGGTTAGGTTAGGTTATATTACGTTATAGACGTATATAACGTTCCCACCGAGAAGTTGGGGCCGACCCGCCAGGAGTGTTGTAAAATACTACATCCGAGATGTTAGGTTGTCTTAGGTTAGGATATATAACGTTATAGACGTATATCATGTTCCCACCGAGACGTACGGGGCTACAAGAACAGGATTCTACAAAACATTCCCAGCGAGGGGCTAGATGGGTTAGGTTAGGTTACATTACTTTATAGACGTATATAACGTTCCCACCGAGAAGTAGGGGCCGACCCGCCAGGAATGTTGTAAAATACTACATCCGAGGTGTGAGGCTGCCTTAGCTTAGGATATATAACGCTATAGACGTATATAATGTTCCCCACGGACATGTCTGGGCCGACACGACAGGGATTCTGTAAAACATAACCAGCGAGCGGCTAGATGGGTTAGGTTAGGTTATATTACGTTATAGACGTATATAACGTTCCCACCGAGAAGTAGGGGCCGACCCGCCAGGAGTGTTGTATAATACTACATTCGAGGCGTTAGGTTGTCTTAGGTTAGGATATATAACGTTATAGACGTATATACTGTTCCCACCGAGACGTACGGGGCTACAAGAACGGGATTCTACAAAACATTCCCAGCGAGGGGCTAGATGGGTTAGGTTAGGTTATATTACGTTATAGAGGTTTATAACGTTCCCACCGAGAAGTAGGGGCCGGCCCGCAAGGAATGTTGTAAAATACTACGTCCGAGATGTTAGGCTTCCTTAGGTTAGGATATATAACGCTATAGACGTATATAATGTCCCACGGACAGGTCTGGGCCGACACGACCGGGATTCTGTAAAACATTACCAGCGAGGGGCTAGATGGGTTAGGTTAGGTTATATTACGTTATAGACGTATATAACGTTCCCACCGAGAAGTAGGGGCCGACCCGCCATGAATGTTGTAAAATACTACATCCGAGGAGTGTGGTTGCCTTCGGTTAGGATATATAACGCTATAGACGTATATAATGTTCCCACGGGCAGGTCTGGGCCGACACGACCGGGATTCTGTAAAACATTCCCAGCGAGGGGCTAGAAGGGTTAGGTTAGGTTGTATTACATTATAGACGTATATAACGTTCCCACCGAGAAGTAGGGGCCGACACGCCAAGGAATGTTGTAAAATACTACATCCGAGGAGTGAGGTTGCCTTAGGTTATGATATATAACGTTATAGACGTATATAATGTCCCCACGGTGAGGAACGGGCCGACACGAAAAGGATTCTGTAAAACATTACCAGCGAGGGGCTAGATGGGTTACGTTAGGTTATATTACGTTATAGACGTATATAACGTTCCCACCGAGAAGTAGGGGCCGACCCGCCAGGAATGTTGTAAAATACAACATCCGAGATGTGAGGTTGACTTAGGTTAGGATATATAATGTTACACACGTATATAATTTTCCCACGGACAGGTACGGGTCGACACGACCGGGATTCTGTAAAACATTACCAGCAAGCGGCTAGATGGGTTAGGTTAGGTTATATTACGTTATAGACGTATATAATGTTCCCACCGAGAAGTAGGTGGCAACCCGCCAGGATTGTTGTAAAATACTACATCCGAGATGTTAGATTGCCTTAGGATAGGATAAATAACTTTATAGACGTATATAACGTTCCCACAGAGACGTACGGGGCTACACGAACGGGATTCTACAAAACATTCCCAGCGTGGGGCTAGATGGGTTTTGTTAGGTTATATTACTTTATAGACGTATATAACGTTCCCACTGAGAAATAGCGGCCGACCCGCCAGAAATGTTGTAAAATACTACATCCGAGGTGTGAGGCTGCCTTAGCTTAGGATATATAACGCTATAGACGTATATAATGTTCTCCACGGACAGGTCTGGGCCGACACGACAGGAATTCTGTAAAACATAACCAGCGAGCGGCTAGATGGGTTAGGTTAGGTTATATTACGTTATAGACGTATATAACGTTCCCACCGAGAAGTAGGGGCCGACCCGCCATGAATGTTGTAAAATACTACATCCGAGGAGTGTGGTTGCCTTCGATTAGGATATATAACGCTATAGACGTATATAATGTTCCCACGGGCAGGTCTGGGCCGACACGACCGGGATTCTGTAAAACATTCCCAGCGAGGGGCTAGAAGGGTTAGGTTAGGTTGTATTACATTATAGACGTATATAACGTTCCCACCGAGAAGTAGGGGCCGACACGCCAAGGAATGTTGTAAAATACTACATCCGAAATGTTAGGCTGCCTTAGGTTAGGATATATAATGTTATAGACGTATATAATGTTCCCACCGACACGTACGGGGCTACACGAACGAGATTCTACAAAACATTCCCAGCGAGGGGCTAGATGGGTTAGGTTAGGTTATATTACTTTATAGACGTATATAACGTTCCCACCGAGAAGTAGGGGCCGACCCGCCAGGAATGTTGTAAAATACTACATCCGAGGAGTGAGGCTGCCTTAGCTTAGGATATATAACGCTATAGACTTATATAATGTTCCCCACGGACAGGTCTGGGCCGACACGACAGGGATTCTGTAAAACATAACCAGCGAGCGGCTAGATGGGTTAGGTTAGGTTATATTACGTTATAGACGTATATAACGTTCCCACCGAGAAGTAGGGGCCGACCCGCCAGGAGTGTTGTAAAATACTACATCCGAGATGTTAGGTTGTCTTAGGTTAGGATATATAACGTTATAGACGTATATCATGTTCCCACCGAGACGTACGGGGCTACAAGAACGGGATTCTACAAAACATTCCCAGCAAGGGGCTAGATGGGTTAGGTTAGGTTACATTACTTTATAGACGTATATAACGTTCCCACCGAGAAGTAGGGGCCGACCCGCCAGGAATGTTGTAAAATACTACATCCGAGGTGTGAGGCTGCCTTAGCTTAGGATATATAACGCTATAGACGTATATAATGTTCCCCACGGACATGTCTGGGCCGACACGACAGGGATTCTGTAAAACATAACCAGCGAGCGGCTAGATGGGTTAGGTTAGGTTATATTACGTTATAGACGTATATAACGTTCCCACCGAGAAGTAGGGGCCGACCCGCCAGGAGTGTTGTAAAATACTACATTCGAGGTGTTAGGTTGTGTTAGGTTAGGATATATAACGTTATAGACGTATATACTGTTCCCACCGAGACGTACGGGGCTACAAGAACGGGATTCTACAAAACATTCCCAGCGAGGGGCTAGAGGGGTTAGGTTAGGATATATTACGTTGTAGACGTATATAATGTTCCCACCGAAAAGTAGGGGCCGGCCCGCCAGGATTGTTGTAAAATACTACATCCGAAATGTTAGGCTGCCTTAGGTTAGGATATATAATGTTATAGACGTATATAATGTTCCCACCGAGACGTACGGGGCTACACGAACGGGATTCTACAAAACATTCCCAGCGAGGGGCTAGATGGGTTTTGTTAGGTTATATTACTTTATAGACGTATATAACGTTCCCACCGAGAAGTAGCGGCCGACCCGCCAGAAATGTTGTAAAATACTGCATCCGAGGTGTGAGGCTGCCTTAGCTTAGGATATATAACGCTATAGACGTATATAATATTCTCCACGGACAGGTCTGGGCCGACACGACAGGAATTCTGTAAAACAAAACCAGCGAGCGACTAGATGGGTTAGGTTAGGTTATATTACGTTATAGACGTATATAACGTTCCCACCGAGAAATAGGGGCCGGCCCGCCAGGATTGTTGTAAAATACTACATCCGAGGTGTGAGGCTGCCTTAGGTTAGGATATATAACGCTATAGACGTATATAATGTTCCCACGGACAGGTCTAGGCCGACATGACAGGGATTCTGTAAAACATAACCAGCGAGGGGCTAGATGGGTTAGGTTAGGTTATATTACGTTATAGACGTATATAACGTTCGGACCGAGAAGTAGGGGCCGACCCGCCAGGTATGTTGTAAAATACAACATCCGAGATGTGAGGATGACTTAGGTTAGCATATATAACGTTATACACGTATATAATGTTCCCACGGACAGGGACGGGGCTACACGAACGGGATTCTACAAAACATTCCCAGCGAGGGGCTAGATGGGTTAGGTTAGGTTATATTACGTTATAGACGTATATAACGTTCCCACCGAGAAGTAGGGGCCGACCCGCCAGGAGTGTTGTAAAATACTACATTCGAGGTGTTTGGTTGTCTTAGGTTAGGATATATAACGTTATAGACGTATATACTGTTCCCACCGAGACGTACGGTGCTACAAGAACGGGATTCTACAAAACATTCCCAGTGAGGGGCTAGATGGGTTAGGTTAGGTTATATTACGTTATAGAGGTTTATAACGTTCCCACCGAGAAGTAGGGGCCGGCCCGCAAGGAATGTTGTAAAATACTACGTCCGAGATCTTAGGCTTCCTTAGGTTAGGATATATAACGCTATAGACGTATATAATGTCCCACGGACAGGTCTGGGCCGACACGACCGGGATTCTGTAAAACATTACCAGCGAGGGGCTAGATGGGTTAGGTTAGGTTATATTACGTTATAGACGTATATAACGTTCCCACCGAGAAGTAGGGGCCGACCCGCCATGAATGTTGTAAAATACTACATCCGAGGAGTGTGGTTGCCTTCGGTTAGGATATATAACGCTATAGACGTATATAATGTTCCCACGGGCAGGTCTGGGCCGACACGACCGGGATTCTGTAAAACATTCCCAGCGAGGGGCTAGAAGGGTTAGGTTAGGTTGTATTACATTATAGACGTATATAACGTTCCCACCGAGAAGTAGGGCCCGACACGCCAAGGAATGTTGTAAAATACTACATCCGAGGAGTGAGGTTGCCTTAGGTTATGATATATAACGTTATAGACGTATATAATGTCCCCACGGAGAGGAACGGGCCGACACGAAAAGGATTCTGTAAAACATTACCAGCGAGGGGCTAGATGGGTTACGTTAGGTTATATTACGTTATAGACGTATATAACGTTCCCACCGAGAAGTAGGGGCCGACCCGCCAGGAATGTTGTAAAATACAACTTCCGAGATGTGAGGTTGACTTAGGTTAGGATATATAATGTTACACACGTATATAATGTTCCCACGGACAGGTACGGGTCGACACGACCGGGATTCTGTAAAACATTACCAGCAAGGGGCTAGATGGGTTAGGTTAGGTTATATTACGTTATAGACGTATATAATGTTCCCACCGAGAAGTAGGTGGCAACCCGCCAGGATTGTTGTAAAATACTACATCCGAGATGTTAGATTGCCTTAGGTTAGGATAAATAACTTTATAGACGTATATAACGTTCCCACAGAGACGTACGGGGCTACACGAACGGGATTCTACAAAACATTCCCAGCGTGGGGCTAGATGGGTTTTGTTAGGTTATATTACTTTATAGACGTATATAACGTTCCCACTGAGAAATAGCGGCCGACCCGCCAGAAATGTTGTAAAATACTACATCCGAGGTGTGAGGCTGCCTTAGCTTAGGATATATAACGCTATAGACGTATATAATGTTCTCCACGGACAGGTATGGGCCGACACGACAGGAATTCTGTAAAACATAACCAGCGAGCGGCTAGATGGGTTAGGTTAGGTTATATTACGTTATAGACGTATATAACGTTCCCACCGAGAAGTAGGGGCCGACCCGCCATGAATGTTGTAAAATACTACATCCGAGGAGTGTGGTTGCCTTCGGTTAGGATATATAACGCTATAGACGTATATAATGTTCCCACGGGCAGGTCTGGGCCGACACGACCGGGATTCTGTAAAACATTCCCAGCGAGGGGCTAGAAGGGTTAGGTTAGGTTGTATTACATTATAGACGTATATAATGTTCACACCGAGAAGTAGGGTCCGACCCGCCAGGATTGTTGTAAAATACTACATCCGAGATGTTAGATTGCCTTAGGTTAGGATATATAACGTGATAGACGTATATAATGTTCCCACCGAGACGTACTGGGCTACAAGAACGGGATTCTACAAAACATTCCCAGCGAGGGGCTAGAAGGGTTAGGTTAGGTTATATTACGTTATAGACGTATATAATGTTCCAACCGAGAAGTAGGGGCCAACCTGCCAGGAATGTTGTAAAATACTACATCCGAGATGTTAGCCTGCCTTAGGTTAGGATATATAACGCTATAGACGTATATAATGTTCCCACGGACAGGTCTGGGCCGACACGACCGGGATTCTGTAAAATATTACAAGCGAGGGGCTAGATGGGTTAGGTTAGGTTATATTACGTTATAGACGTATATAACGTTCCCACCGAGAAGTACGGGCAGACCCGCCATGAATGTTGTAAAATAATACATCCAAGGAGTGTGGTTGCCTTCGGTTAGGATATATAACGCTATAGACGTATATAATGTTCCCACGGACAGGTCTGGGCCGACACGACCGGGATTCTGTAAAACATTCCCAGCGAGGGGCTAGAAGGGTTAGGTTAGGCTATATTACATTATAGACGTATATAATGTTCCCACCGAGAAGTAGGAGCCGACCCGCCAGGATTGTTGTAAAATACTACATCCGAGATGTTAGATTGCCTTAGGTTAGGATATATAACGTGATAGACGTATATAATGTTCCCACCGAGACGTACGGGGCTACAAGAACGGGATTCTCCAAAACATTCCCAGCGAGGAGCTAGAAGGGTTATGTTAGGTTATATTACGTTATAGACGTATATAATGTTCCAACCGAGAAGTAGGGGCCAGCCGGCCAGGAATGTTGTAAAATACTACATCCGAGGAGTGAGGTTGCCTTAGGTTACGATATATATCGCTATAGACGTATATTATGTTCCCACGGACAGGTCTGGGCCGACACGACCGGGATTCTGTAAAACATTACCAGCGAGGGGCTAGATGGGTTAGGTTAGGTTATATTACGTTATAGACGTATATAACGTTCCCACCGAGAAGTAGAGGCCGACCCGCCATGAATGTTGTAAAATACTACATCCGAGGAGTGTGGTTGCCTTCGGTTAGGATATATAACGCTATAGACGTATATAATGTTCCCACGGACAGGTCTGGGCCGACACGACCGGGATTCTGTAAAACATTCCCAGCGAGGGGCTATAAGCGTTAGGTTAGGTTATATTACATTATAGACGTATATAACGTTCCCACCGAGAAGTAGGGGCAGACCCGCCAGGAATGTTCTAAAATACTACATCCGAGATCTTAGGCTTCCTTAGGTTAGGATATATAAGGCTATTGACGTACATTATGTTCCCACGGACAGGTCTGGTCCGACACGACCGGGATTCTGTAAAACATTACCAGCGAGGGGCTAGATGGGTTAGGTTAGGTTATATTACGTTATAGACGTATATAACGTTCCCACCGAGAAGTAGGGGCCGACCCGCCATGAATGTTGTAAAATACTACATCCGAGGAGTGTGGTTGCCTTCGGTTAGGATATATAACGCTATAGACGTATATAATGTTCCCACGGACAGGTCTGGGCCGACACGACCGTGATTCTGTAAAACATTCCCAGCGAGGGGCTAGAAGGGTTAGGTTAGGTTATATTACATTATAGACGTATATAACATTCCCACCGAGAAGTAGGGGCCGACCCGCCAAGGAATGTTGTAAAATACTACATCCGAGGTGTGAGGTTGCCTTAGGTTATGATATATAACGTTATAGACCCATATAATGTCCCCACGGAGAGGAACGGGCCGACACGACCGGGATTCTGTAAAACATTACCAGCGAGGGACTAGATGGGTTAGGTTAGGTTATATTACGTTATAGACGTATATAAGGTTCACACCGAGAAGTAGGGGCCGCACCCGTCAGGATTGTTGTAAAATACTACATCCGAGATGTTAGATTGCCTTAGGTTAGGATATATAACGTGATAGACGTATATAATGTTCCCACCGAGACGTACGGGGCTACAAGAACGGGATTCTACAAAACATTCCCAGCGAGGGGCTAGAAGGGTTAGGTTAGGTTGTATTACATTATAGACGTATATAACGTTCCCACCGAGAAGTGGGGGCCGACCCGCCAAGGAATGTTGTAAAATACTACATCCGAGGAGTGTGGTTGCCTTCGGTTAGGATATATAACGCTATAGACGTATATAATGTTCCCACGGACAGGTCTGGGCCGACACGACCGGGATTCTGTAAAACATTCCCAGCGAGGGGCTATAAGCGTTAGGTTAGGTTATATTACATTATAGACGTATATAACGTTCCCACCGAGAAGTAGGGGCAGACCCGCCAGGAATGTTCTAAAATACTACATCCGAGATCTTAGGCTTCCTTAGGTTAGGATATATAACGCTATTGACGTACATTATGTTCCCACGGACAGGTCTGGTCCGACACGACCGGGATTCTGTAAAACATTACCAGCGAGGGGCTAGATGGGTTACGTTAGGTTATATTACGTTATAGACGTATATAACGTTCCCACCGAGAAGTAGGGACCGACCCGCCATGAATGTTGTAAAATACTACATCCGAGGAGTGTGGTTGCCTTCGGTTAGGATATATAACGCTATAGACGTATATAATGTTCCCACGGACAGGTCTGGGCCGACACGACCGTGATTCTGTAAAACATTCCCAGCGAGGGGCTAGAAGGGTTAGGTTAGGTTATATTACATTATAGACGTATATAACATTCCCACCGAGAAGTAGGGGCCGACCCGCCAAGGAATGTTGTAAAATACTACATCCGAGGTGTGAGGTTGCCTTAGGTTATGATATATAACGTTATAGACCCATATAATGTCCCCACGGAGAGGAACGGGCCGACACGACCGGGATTCTGTAAAACATTACCAGCGAGGGACTAGATGGGTTAGGTTAGGTTATATTACGTTATAGACGTATATAAGGTTCACACCGAGAAGTAGGGGCCGACCCGTCAGGATTGTTGTAAAATACTACATCCGAGATGTTAGATTGCCTTAGGTTAGGATATATAACGTGATAGACGTATATAATGTTCCCACCGAGACGTACGGGGCTACAAGAACGGGATTCTACAAAACATTCCCAGCGAGGGGCTAGAAGGGTTAGGTTAGGTTGTATTACATTATAGACGTATATAACGTTCCCACCGAGAAGTGGGGGCCGTCCCGCCAAGGAATGTTGTAAAATACTACATCCGAGGAGTGAGGTTGCCTTAGGTTATGATATATACCGTTATAGACGCATATAATGTTCCCACGAAGAGGAACGGGCCGACACGCCCGGTATTCTGTAAAACATTACCAGCGAGGGGCAAGATGGGTTAGGTTAGGTTATATTACGTTATAGACGTATATAATGTTCACACCGAGAAGTAGGGGCCGACCCGCCAGGATTGTTGTAAAATACTACATCCGAGATGTTAGATTGCCTTAGGTTAGGATATATAACGTGTAGACGTATATAATGTTCCCACCGAGACGTACGGGGCTACAAGAACCGGATTCTACAAAACATTCCCAGCGAGGGGCTAGAAGGGTTAGGTTAGGATATATTACGTTATAGACGTATATAACGTTCACACCGAGAAGTAGGTGCCGGCCCGCCAGGAATGCTGTAAAATACTACATCCGAGATGTTAGCCAGCCTTAGGTTAGGATATATAACGCTATAGACGTATATAATGTTCCCACGGACAGGTCTGGGCCGACACGACCGGGATTCTGTAAAATACTACCAGCGAGGGGCTAGATGGGTTAGGTTAGGTTATACTACGTTACAGACGTATATAACGCTCCCACCGAGAAGTCGGGGCCCACCCGCCATGAATGTTGTAAAATACTACATCCGAGGAGTGAGGTTGCCTTAGGTTATGATATATATCGTTATAGACGCATATAATGTCCCCACGGAGAGGAACGGGCCGACACGACCGGGATTCTGTAAAACATTCCCAGCGAGGGGCTAGATGGGTTAGGTTAGGTTATATTACGTTATAGACGTATATAATGTTCACACCGAGAACTAGGGGCCGACCCGCCAGGATTGTTGTAAAATACTACATCCGAGATGTTAGATTGCCTTAGGTTAGGATATATAACGTGATAGACGTATATAATGTTCCCACCGACACGTACGGGGCTACAAGAACGGGATTCTACAAAACATTCCCAGCGAGGGGCTAGAACGGTTAGGTTAGGTTATATTACGTTATAGACGTATATAATGTTCCAACCGAGAAGTAGGGGCCAGCCCGCCAGGAATGTTGTAAAACACTACATCCGAGGAGTGAGGTTGCCTTAGGTTATGATATATAACGTTATAGACGTATATAATGTCCCCACGGAGAGGAACGGGCCGACACGACCGGGATTCTGTAAAACATTCCCAGCGAGGGGCTAGATGGGTTAGGTTAGGTTATATTACGTTATAGACGTATATAATGTTCACACCGAGAAGTAGGGGCCGACCCGCCAGGATTGTTGTAAAATACTACATCCGAGATGTTAGATTGCCTTAGGTTAGGATATATAACGTGATAGACGTATATAATGTTCCCACCGACACGTACGGGGCTACAAGAACGGGATTCTACAAAACATTCCCAGCGAGGGGCTAGAACGGTTAGGTTAGGTTATATTACGTTATAGACGTATATAATGTTCCAACCGAGAAGTAGGGGCCAGCCCGCCAGGAATGTTGTAAAACACTACATCCGAGGAGTGAGGTTGCCTTAGGTTATGATATATAACGTTATAGACGTATATAATGTCCCCACGGAGAGGAACGGGCCGACACGACCGGGATTCTGTAAAACATTACCAGCAAGGGGCTAGATGGGTTAGGTTAGGTTATATTACGTTATAGACGTATATAATGTTCCCACCGAGAAGTAGGTGGCAACCCGCCAGGATTGTTGTAAAATACTACATCCGAGATGTTAGATTGCCTTAGGTTAGGATAAATAACTTTATAGACGTATATAACGTTCCCACCGAGACGTACGGGGCTACAAGAACCGGATTCTACAAAACATTCCCAGCGAGGGGCTAGAAGGGTTAGGTTAGGATATATTACGTTATAGACGTATATAACGTTCACACCGAGAAGTAGGTGCCGGCCCGCCAGGAATGCTGTAAAATACTACATCCGAGATGTTAGCCAGCCTTAGGTTAGGATATATAACGCTATAGACGTATATAATGTTCCCACGGACAGGTCTGGGCCGACACGACCGGGATTCTGTAAAATACTACCAGCGAGGGGCTAGATGGGTTAGGTTAGGTTATACTACGTTACAGACGTATATAACGTTCCCACGAGAAGTAGGGGCCCACCCGCCATGAATGTTGTAAAATACTACATCCGAGGAGTGAGGTTGCCTTAGGTTATGATATATAACGTTATAGACGCATATAATGTCCCCGCGGAGAGGAACGGGCCGACACGACCGGGATTCTGTAAAACATTCCCAGCGAGGGGCTAGATGGGTTAGGTTAGGTTATATTACGTTATAGACGTATATAATGTTCACACCGAGAAGTAGGGTCCGACCCGCCAGGATTGTTGTAAAATACTACATCCGAGATGTTAGATTGCCTTAGGTTAGGATATATAACGTGATAGACGTATATAATATTCCCACCGACACGTACGGGGCTACAAGAACGGGATTCTACAAAACATTCCCAGCGAGGGGCTAGAACGGTTAGGTTAGGTTATATTACGTTATAGACGTATATAATGTTCCAACCGAGAAGTAGGGGCCAACCCGCCAGGAATGTTGTAAAATACTACATCCGAGGAGTGAGGTTGCCTTAGGTTATGATATATAACGTTATAGACGTATGTGATGTTCCCACGGACAGGTCTGGGCCGACACGACCGGGATTCTGTAAAACATTACGAGCGAGGGGCTAGGTGGGTTAGGTTAGGTTATATTACGTTATAGACGTATATAACGTTCCCACCGAGAAGTAGGGACCGACCCGCCATGAATGTTGTAAAATACTACATCCGAGGAGTGTGGTTGCCTTCGGTTAGGATATATAACGCTATAGACGTATATAATGTTCCTACGGACAGGTCTGGGCCGACACGACCGGGATTCTGTAAAACATTCCCAGCGAGGGGCTAGAAGGGTTAGGTTAGGTTATATTACATTATAGACGTATATACCGTTCCCACCGAGAAGTAGGGGCAGATCCGCCAGGAATGTTGTAAAATACTACATCCGAGATCTTAGGCTTCCTTAGGTTAGGATATATAACGCTATAGACGTATGTGATGTTCCCACGGACAGGTCTGGGCCGACACGACCGGGATTCTGTAAAACATTACGAGCGAGGGGCTAGGTGGGTTAGGTTAGGTTATATTACGTTATAGACGTATATAACGTTCACACCGAGAAGTAGGGGCCGACCCGCCAGGAATGCTGTAAAATACTACATCCGAGATGTTAGCCTGCCTTAGGTTAGGATATATAACGCTATAGACGTATATAATGTTCCCACGGACAGGTCTGGGCCGACACGACCGGGATTCTGTAAAATATTACAAGCGAGGGGCTAGATGGGTTAGGTTAGGTTATATTACGTTATAGACGTATATAACGTTCCCACCGAGAAGTACGGGCAGACCCGCCATGAATGTTGTAAAATAATACATCCAAGGAGTGTGGTTGCCTTCGGTTAGGATATATAACGCTATAGACGTATATAATGTTCCCACGGACAGGTCTGGGCCGACACGACCGGGATTCTGTAAAACATTCCCAGCGAGGGGCTAGAAGGGTTAGGTTAGGCTATATTACATTATAGACGTATATAATGTTCCCACCGAGAAGTAGGAGCCGACCCGCCAGGATTGTTGTAAAATACTACATCCGAGATGTTAGATTGCCTTAGGTTAGGATATATAACGTGATAGACGTATATAATGTTCCCACCGAGACGTACGGGGCTACAAGAACGGGATTCTCCAAAACATTCCCAGCGAGGGGCTAGAAGGGTTATGTTAGGTTATATTACGTTATAGACGTATATAATGTTCACACCGAGAAGTAGGGGCCGACCCGCCAGGATTGTTGGAAAATACTACATCCGAGATGTTAGATTGCCTTAGGTTAGGATATATAACGTGATAGACGTATATAATGTTCCCACCGAGACGTACGGGGCTACAAGAACGGGATTCTACAAAACATTCCCAGCGAGGGGCTAGAAGGGTTAGGTTAGGTTATATTACGTTATAGACGTATATAATGTTCCAGCCGAGAAGTAGGGGCCAGACCGCCAGGAATGTTGTGAAATACTACATCCGAGAT
The DNA here is from genome assembly GCA_963969225.1 of Xylocopa violacea. Lineage (NCBI taxonomy): Eukaryota > Metazoa > Arthropoda > Insecta > Hymenoptera > Apidae > Xylocopa > Xylocopa violacea. The sequence continues at coordinate 2,693,607 of CAXAJV010000013.1, forward strand.
GTTAGATTGCCTTAGGTTAGGATATATAACGTGTAGACGTATATAATGTTCCCACCGAGACGTACGGGGCTACAAGAACCGGATTCTACAAAACATTCCCAGCGAGGGGCTAGAAGGGTTAGGTTAGGTTATATTACGTTATAGACGTATATAACGTTCACACCGAGAAGTAGGTGCCGGCCCGCCAGGAATGCTGTAAAATACTACATCCGAGATGTTATCCAGCCTTAGGTTAGGATATATAACGCTATAGACGTATATAATGTTCCCACGGACAGGTCTGGGCCGACACGACCGGGATTCTGTAAAATACTACCAGCGAGGGGCTAGATGGGTTAGGTTAGGTTATACTACGTTACAGACGTATATAACGTTCCCACCGAGAAGTAGGGGCCGACCCGCCATGAATGTTGTAAAATACTACATCCGAGGAGTGAGGTTGCCTTAGGTTATGATATATAACGTTATAGACGCATATAATGTCCCCACGGAGAGGAACGGGCCGACACGACCGGGATTCTGTAAAACATTCCCAGCGAGGGGCTAGATGGGTTAGGTTAGGTTATATTACGTTATAGACGTATATAATGTTCACACCGAGAAGTAGGGGCCGACCCGCCAGGATTGTTGTAAAATACTACATCCGAGATGTTAGATTGCCTTAGGTTAGGATATATAACGTGATAGACGTATATAATGTTCCCACCGACACGTACGGGGCTACAAGAACGGGATTCTACAAAACATTCCCAGCGAGGGGCTAGAACGGTTAGGTTAGGTTATATTACGTTATAGACGTATATAATGTTCCAACCGAGAAGTAGGGGCCAGCCCGCCAGGAATGTTGTAAAACACTACATCCGAGGAGTGAGGTTGCCTTAGGTTATGATATATAACGTTATAGACGTATATAATGTCCCCACGGAGAGGAACGGGCCGACACGACCGGGATTCTGTAAAACATTACCAGCGAGGGGCTAGATGGGTTAGGTTAGGTTATATTACATTATAGACGTATATAACGTTCCCACCGAGAAGTAGGGGCCGACCCGCCAAGGAATGTTGTAAAATACTACATCCGAGGAGTGAGGTTGCCTCAGGTTATGATATATAACATTATAGACGCATATAATGTCCCCACGGAGAGGAACGGGCCGACACGAAAAGGATTCTGTAAAACATTACCAGCGAGGGGATAGATGGGTTAGGTTAGGTTATATTACGTTATAGACGTATATAATGTTCACACCGAGAAGTAGGGGCCGACCCGCCAGGATTGTTGTAAAATACTACATCCGAGATGTTAGATTGCCTTAGGTTAGGTTATATAACGTGATAGACGTATATAATGTTCCCACCGAGACGTACGGGGCTACAAGTACGGGATTCTACAAAACATTCCCAGCGAGGGGCTAGAAGGGTTATGTTAGGTTATATTACGTTATAGACGTATATAATGTTCCAACCGAGAAGTAGGGGCCAGCCCGCCAGGAATGTTGTAAAATACTACATCCGAGGAGTGAGGTTGCCTTAGGTTAAGATATATAACGCTATAGACGTATATGATGTTCCCACGGACAGGTCTGGGCCGACACGACCGGGATTCTGTAAAACATTCCCAGCGAGGGGCTATAAGGGTTAGGTTAGGTTATATTACGTTATAGACGTATATAACGTTCCCACCGAGAAGTAGGGGCCGACCCGCCATGAATGTTGTAAAATACTACATCCTAGGAGTGTGGTTGCCTTCGGTTAGGATATATAACGCTATAGACGTATATAATGTTCCCACGGACAGGTCTGGGCCGATACGACCGGGATTCTGTGAAACATTCCCAGCGAGGGGCTAGATGGGTTAGGTTAGGTTATATTACGTTACAGACGTATATAACGTTCCCACCGAGAAGTAGGGGCCGACCCGCCATGAATGTTGTAAAATACTACATCCGAGGAGTGAGGTTGCCTTAGGTTATGATATATAACGTTATAGACGCATATAATGTCCCCACGGAGAGGAACGGGCCGACACGACCGGGATTCTGTAAAACATTCCCAGCGAGGGGCTAGATGGGTTAGGTTAGGTTATATTACGTTATAGACGTATATAATGTTCACACCGAGAAGTAGGGGCCGACCCGCCAGGATTGTTGTAAAATACTACATCCGAGATGTTAGATTGCCTTAGGTTAGGATATATAACGTGATAGACGTATATAATGTTCCCACCGACACGTACGGGGCTACAAGAACGGGATTATGTAAAATATTACCAGCGAGGGGCTAGATGGGTTAGGTTAGGTTATATTACGTTATAGACGTATATAACGTTCCCACCGAGAAGTAGGGGCCGACCCGCCATGAATGTTGTAAAATACTACATCCGAGGAGTGAGGTTGCCTTAGGTTATGATATATAACGTTATAGACGCATATAATGTCCCCACGGAGAGGAACGGGCCGACACGACCGGGATTCTGTAAAACATTCCCAGCGAGGGGCTAGAAGGGTTAGGTTAGGTTGTATTACATTATAGACGTATATAACGTTCCCACCGAGAAGTAGGGTCCGACCCGCCAAGGAATGTTGTAAAATACTACATCCGAGGAGTGAGGTTGCCTTAGGTTATGATATATAACGTTATAGACGCATACAATGTCCCCACGGAGAGGAACGGGCCGACACGAAAAGGATTCTGTAAAACATTACCAGCGAGGGGCTAGATGGGTTAGGTTAGGTTATATTACGTTGTAGACGTATATAATGTTCACACCGAGAAGTAGGGGCCGACCCGCCAGGATTGTTGTAAAATACTACATCCGAGATGTTAGATTGCCTTAGGTTAGGATATATAACGTGATAGACGTATATAATGTTCCCACCGAGACGTACGGGGCTACAAGTACGGGATTCTACAAAACATTCCCCGCGAGGGGCTAGAAGGGTTATGTTAGGTTATATTACGTTATAGACGTATATAATGTTCCAACCGAGAAGTAGGGGCCAGCCCGCCAGGAATGTTGTAAAATACTACATCCGAGGAGTGTGGTTGCCTTAGGTTAGGATATATAACGTTATAGACGCATATAATGTCCCGACGGAGAGGAACGGGCCGACACGACCGGGATTCTGTAAAACATTCCCAGCGAGGGTCTAGATGGGTTAGGTTAGGTTATATTACGTTATAGACGTATATAATGTTCACACCGAGAAGTAGGGGCCGACCCGCCAGGATTGTTGTAACATACTACATTCGAGATGTTAGATTGCCTTAGGTTAGGATATATAACGTGATAGACGTATATAATGTTCCCACCGAGACGTACGGGGCTACAAGAACGGGATTCTACAAAACATTCCCAGCGAGGGGCTAGAAGGGTTAGGTTAGGTTATATTACCTTATAGACGTATATAATGTTCCAACCGAGAAGTAGGGGCCAGCCCGCCAGGAATGTTGTAAAATACTACATCCGAGGAGTGAGGTTGCCTTAGGTTATGATATATAACGTTATAGACGTATATAATGTCCCCACGGAGAGGAACGGTCCGACACGACCGGGATTCTGTAAAACATTACCAGCGAGGGGCTAGATGGGTTAGGTTAGGTTATATTACGTTATAGACGTATATAATGTTCACACCGAGAAGTAGGGGCCGACCCGCCAGGATTGTTGTAAAATACTACATCCGAGATGTTAGATTGCCTTAGGTTAGGATATATAACGTGATAGACGTATATAATGTTCCCACCGAGACGTACGGGGCTACAAGAACGGGATTCTACAAAACATTCCCAGCGAGGGGCTAGAAGGGTTATGTTAGGTTATATTACGTTATAGACGTATATAACGTTCCTACCGAGAAGTAGGGGCGGACCCGCCATGAATGTTGTAAAATACTACATCCGAGGAGTGTGGTTGCCTTCGGTTAGGATATATAACGCTATAGACGTATATAATGTTCCCACGGACAGGTCTGGGCCGTCACGACCGGGATTCTGTTAAACATTCCCAGCGAGGGGCTAGATGGGTTAGGTTAGGTTATATTACGTTATAGACGTATATAATGTTCCCACCGAGAAGTAGGGGCCGACCCGCCATGAATGTTGTAAAATACTACATCCGAGGAGTGAGGTTGCCTTAGGTTATGATATATAACGATATAGACGCATATAATGTCCCCACGGAGAGGAACGGGCCGACACGACCGGGAATCTGTAAAACATTCCCAGCGAGGGGCTAGATGGGTTAGGTTAGGTTATATTACGTTATAGACGTATATAATGTTCACACCGAGAAGTAGGGGCCGACCCGCCAGGATTGTTGTAAAATACTACATCCGAGATGTTAGATTGCCTTAGGTTAGGATATATAACGTGATAGACGTATATAATGTTCCCACCGACACGTACGGGGCTACAAGAACGGGATTCTACAAAACATTCCCAGCGAGGGGCTAGAACGGTTAGGTTAGGTTATATTACGTTATAGACGTATATAATGTTCCAACCGAGAAGTAGGGGCCAGCCCGCCAGGAATGTTGTAAAACACTACATCCGAGGAGTGAGGTTGCCTTAGGTTATGATATATAACGTTATAGACGTATATAATGTCCCCACGGAGAGGAACGGGCCGACACGACCGGGATTCTGTAAAACATTACCAGCGAGGGGCTAGATGGGTTAGGTTAGGTTATATTACGTTATAGACGTATATAATGTTCACACCGAGAAGTAGGGGCCGACCCGCCAGGATTGTTGTAAAATACTACATCCGAGATGTTAGATTGCCTTAGGTTAGGATATATAACGTGATAGACGTATATAATGTTCCCACCGAGACGTACGGGGCTACAAGAACGGGATTCTACAAAACATTCCCAGCGAGGGGCTAGAAGGGTTATGTTAGGTTATATTACGTTATAGACGTATATAACGTTCCTACCGAGAAGTAGGGGCGGACCCGCCATGAATGTTGTAAAATACTACATCCGAGGAGTGTGGTTGCCTTCGGTTAGGATATATAACGCTATAGACGTATATAATGTTCCCACGGACAGGTCTGGGCCGTCACGACCGGGATTCTGTTAAACATTCCCAGCGAGGGGCTAGATGGGTTAGGTTAGGTTATATTACGTTATAGACGTATATAATGTTCCCACCGAGAAGTAGGGGCCGACCCGCCATGAATGTTGTAAAATACTACATCCGAGAAGTGAGGTTGCCTTAGGTTATGATATATAACGATATAGACGCATATAATGTCCCCACGGAGAGGAACGGGCCGACACGACCGGGAATCTGTAAAACATTCCCAGCGAGGGGCTAGATGGGTTAGGTTAGGTTATATTACGTTATAGACGTATATAATGTTCACACCGAGAAGTAGGGGCCGACCCGCCAGGATTGTTGTAAAATACTACATCCGAGATGTTAGATTGCCTTAGGTTAGGATATATAACGTGATAGACGTATATAATGTTCCCACCGACACGTACGGGGCTACAAGAACGGGATTCTACAAAACATTCCCAGCGAGGGGCTAGAACGGTTAGGTTAGGTTATATTACGTTATAGACGTATATAATGTTCCAACCGAGAAGTAGGGGCCAGCCCGCCAGGAATGTTGTAAAACACTACATCCGAGGAGTGAGGTTGCCTTAGGTTATGATATATAACGTTATAGACGTATATAATGTCCCCACGGAGAGGAACGGGCCGACACGACCGGGATTCTGTAAAACATTACCAGCGAGGGGCTAGATGGGTTAGGTTAGGTTATATTACGTTATAGACGTATATAATGTTCACACCGAGAAGTAGGGGCCGACCCGCCAGGATTGTTGTAAAATACTACATCCGAGATGTTAGATTGCCTTAGGTTAGGATATATAACGTGATAGACGTATATAATGTTCCCACCGAGACGTACGGGGCTACAAGAACCGGATTCTACAAAACATTCCCAGCGAGGGGCTAGAAGGGTTAGGTTAGGTTATATTACGTTATAGACGTATATAATGTTCCAACCGAGAAGTATGGGCCAGCCCGCCATGAATGTTGTAAAATACTACATCCGAGGAGTGTGGTTGCCTTCGGTTAGGATATATAACGCTATAGACGTATATAATGTACCCACGGACAGGTCTGGGCCGACTCGACCGGGATTCTGTGAAATATTACCAGCGAGGGGCTAGATGGGTTAGGTTAGGTTATATTACGTTATAGACGTATATAACGTTCCCACCGAGAAGTAAGGGCCGACCCGCCATGAATGTTGTAAAATACTACATCCGAGGAGTGAGGTTGCCTTAGGTTATGATATATAACGTTATAGACGTATATAATGTCCCCACGGAGAGGAACGGGCCGACACGACCGGGATTCTGTAAAACATTCCCAGCGAGGGGCTAGAAGGGTTAGGTTAGGTTGTATTACATTATAGACGTATATAACGTTCCCACCGAGAAGTAGGGTCCGACCCGCCAAGGAATGTTGTAAAATACTACATCCGAGATGTTAGATTGCCTTAGGTTAGGATATATAACGTGATAGACGTATATAATGTTCCCACCGAGACGTACGGGGCTACAAGAACGGGATTCTACAAAACATTCCCAGCGAGGGGCTAGAAGGGTTATGTTAGGTTATATTACGTTATAGACGTATATAATGTTCCAACCGAGAAGTAGGGGCCAGCCCGCCAGGAATGTTGTAAAATACTACATCCGAGGAGTGAGGTTGCCTTAGGTTAGGATATATAACGCTATAGACGTATATGATGTTCCCACGGACAGGTCTGGGCCGACACGACCGGGATTCTGTAAAACATTACCAGCGAGGGGCTAGATGGGTTAGGTTAGGTTATATTACGTTATAGACGTATATAACGTTCCCACCGAGAAGTAGAGGCCGACCCGCCATGAATGTTGTAAAATACTACATCCGAGGAGTGTGGTTGCCTTCGGTTAGGATATATAACGCTATAGACGTATATAATGTTCCCACGGACAGGTCTGGGCCGACACGACCGGGATTCTGTAAAACATTCCCAGCGAGGGGCTCGATGGGTTAGGTTATGTTATATTACGTTATAGACGTATATAATGTTCCAACCGAGAAGTAGGGGCCAGCCCGCCAGGAATGTTGTAAAATACTACATCCGAGGAGTGACGTTGCCTTAGGTTATGATATATAACGTTATAGACGTATATAATGTCCCCACGTAGAGGAACGGGCCGACACGACCGGGATTCTGTAAAACATTACCAGCGAGGGGCTAGATGGGTTAGGTTAGGTTATATTACGTTATAGACGTATATAATGTTCACACCGAGAAGTAGGGGCCGACCCGCCAGGATTGTTGTAAAATACTACATCCGAGGAGTGAGGTTGCCTTAGGTTAGGATATATAACGCTATAGACGTATATGATGTTCCCACGGACAGGTCTGGGCCGACACGACCGGGATTCTGTAAAACATTACCAGCGAGGGGCTAGATGGGTTAGGTTAGGTTATATTACGTTATAGACGTATATAACGTTCCCACCGAGAAGTAGAGGCCGACCCGCCATGAATGTTGTAAAATACTACATCCGAGGAGTGTGGTTGCCTTCGGTTAGGATATATAACGCTATAGACGTATATAATGTTCCCACGGACAGGTCTGGGCCGACACGACCGGGATTCTGTAAAACATTCCCAGCGAGGGGCTAGATGGGTTAGGTTATGTTATATTACGTTATAGACGTATATAACGTTCCCACCGAGAAGTAGGCGCCGACCCGCCATGAATGTTGTAAAATACTACATCCGAGGAGTGAGGTTGCCTTAGGTTATGATATATAACGTTATAGACGCATATAATGTCCCCACGGAGAGGAACGGGCCGACACGACCGGGATTCTGTAAAACATTACCAGCGAGGGGCTAGATGGGTTAGGTTAGGTTATATTACGTTATAGACGTATATAATGTTCACACCGAGAAGTAGGGGCCGACCCGCCAGGATTGTTGTAAAATACTACATCCGAGATGTTAGATTGCCTTAGGTTAGGATATATAACGTGATAGACGTATATAATGTTCCCACCGAGACGTACGGGGCTACAAGAACGGGATTCTACAAAACATTCCCAGCGAGGGGCTAGAAGGGTTAGGCTAGGTTATATTACGTTATAGACGTATATAATGTTCCAACCGAGAAGTAGGGGCCAGCCCGCCAGGAATGTTGTAAAACACTACATCCGAGGAGTGAGGTTGCCTTAGGTTATGATATATAACGTTATAGACGTATATAATGTCCCCACGGAGAGGAACGGGCCGACACGACCGGGATTCTGTAAAACATTACCAGCGAGGGGCTAGATGGGTTAGGTTAGGTTATATTACGTTAGAGACGTATATAATGTTCACACCGAGAAGTAGGGGCCGACCCGCCAGGATTGTTGTAAAATACTACATCCGAGGAGTGAGGTTGCCTTAGGTTAGGATATATAACGCTATAGACGTATATGATGTTCCCACGGACAGGTCTGGGCCGACACGACCGGGATTCTGTAAAACATTACCAGCGAGGGGCTAGATGGGTTAGGTTAGGTTATATTACGTTATAGACGTATATAACGTTCCCACCGAGAAGTAGAGGCCGACCCGCCATGAATGTTGTAAAATACTACATCCGAGGAGTGTGGTTGCCTTCGGTTAGGATATATAACGCTATAGACGTATATAATGTTCCCACGGACAGGTCTGGGCCGACACGACCGGGATTCTGTAAAACATTCCCAGCGAGGGGCTAGATGGGTTAGGTTATGTTATATTACGTTATAGACGTATATAACGTTCCCACCGAGAAGTAGGGGCCGACCCGCCATGAATGTTGTAAAATACTACATCCGAGGAGTGAGGTTGCCTTAGGTTATGATATATAACGTTATAGACGCATATAATGTCCCCACGGAGAGGAACGGGCCGACACGACCGGGATTCTGTAAAACATTACCAGCGAGGGGCTAGATGGGTTAGGTTAGGTTATATTACGTTATAGACGTATATAATGTTCACACCGAGAAGTAGGGGCCGACCCGCCAGGATTGTTGTAAAATACTACATCCGAGATGTTAGATTGCCTTAGGTTAGGATATATAACGTGATAGACGTATATAATGTTCCCACCGAGACGTACGGGGCTACAAGAACGGGATTCTACAAAACATTCCCAGCGAGGGGCTAGAAGGGTTAGGTTAGGTTATATTACGTTATAGACGTATATAATGTTCCAACCGAGAAGTAGGGGCCAGCCCGCCAGGAATGTTGTAAAATACTACATCCGAGGAGTGAGGTTGCCTTAGGTTATGATATATAACGTTATAGACGTATATAATGTCCCCACGGAGAGGAACGGGCCGACACGACCGGGATTCTGTAAAACATTACCAGCGAGGGGCTAGATGGGTTAGGTTAGGTTATATTACGTTATAGACGTATATAATGTTCACACCGAGAAGTAGGGGCCGACCCGCCAGGATTGTTGTAAAATACTACATCCGAGATGTTATATTGCCTTAGGTTAGGATATATAACGTGATAGACGTATATAATGTTCCCACCGAGACGTACGGGGCTACAAGAACGGGATTCTACAAAACATTCCCAGCGAGGGGCTAGAAGGGTTAGGTTAGGTTATATTACGTTATAGACGTATATAATGTTCCTACCGAGAAGTAGGGGCCGACCCGCCATGAATGTTGTAAAATACTACATCCGAGGAGTGAGGTTGCCTTAGGTTATGATATATAACGATATAGACGCATATAATGTCCCCACGGAGAGGAACGGGCCGACACGACCGGGAATCTGTAAAACATTACCAGCGAGGGGCTAGATGGGTTAGGTTAGGTTATATTACGTTATAGACGTATATAACGTTCCCACCGAGAAGTAGAGGCCGACCCGCCATGAATGTTGTAAAATACTACATCCGAGGAGTGTGGTTGCCTTCGGTTAGGATATATAACGCTATAGACGTATATAATGTTCCCACGGACAGGTCTGGCCCGACACGCCCGGGATTCTGTAAAACATTCCCAGCGAGGGGCTAGATGGGTTAGGTTAGGTTATATTACGTTATAGACGTATATAACGTTCCCACCGAGAAGTAGGGGCCGACCCGCCATGAATGTTGTAAAATACTACATCCGAGGAGTGAGGTTGCCTTAGGTTATGATATATAACGTTATAGACGCATATAATGTCCCCACGGAGAGGAACGGTCCGACACGACCGGGAATCTGTAAAACATTACCAGCGAGGGGCTAGATGGGTTAGGTTAGGTTATATTACGTTATAGACGTATATAATGTTCACACCGAGAAGTAGGGGCCGACCCGCCAGGATTGTTGTAAAATACTACATCCGAGATGTTAGATTGCCTTAGGTTAGGATATATAACGTTATAGACGTATATAATGTCCCCACGGAGAGGAACGGGCCGACACGACCGGGATTCTGTAAAACATTACCAGCGAGGGGCTAGGTGGGTTAGGTTAGGTTATATTACGTTATAGACGTATATAGTGTTCACACCGAGAAGTAGGGCCCGACCCGCCAGGATTGTTGTAAAATACTACATCCGAGATGTTAGATTGCCTTAGGTTAGGATATATAACGTGATAGACGTATATAATATTCCCACCGAGACGTACGGGGCTACAAGAACGGGATTCTACAAAACATTCCCAGCGAGGGGCTAGAAGGGTTATGTTAGGTTATATTACGTTATAGACGTATATAATGTTCCAACCGAGAAGTAGGGGCCAGCCCGCCAGGAATGTTGTAAAATACTGCATGCGAGGAGTGAGGTTGCCTTAGGTTAGGATATATAACGTTATAGACGTATATAATGTCCCCACGGAGAGGAACGGGCCGACACGAAAAGGATTCTGTGAAACATTACCAGCGAGGGGCTAGATGGGTTAGGTTAGGTTATATTACGTTATAGACGTATATAACGTTCACACCGAGAAGTAGGTGCCGGCCCGCCAGGAATGCTGCAAAATACTACATCCGAGATGTTAGCCAGCCTTAGGTTAGGATATATAACGCTATAGACGTATATAATGCTCCCACGGACAGGTCTGGGCCGACACGACCGTGATTCTGTAAAATATTACCAGCGAGAGGCTAGACGGGTTAGGTTAGGTTATATTACGTTATAGACGTATATAATGTTCCAACCGAGAAGTAGGGGCCAGCCCGCCAGGAATGTTGTAAAATACTACATCCGAGGAGTGAGGTTGCCTTAGGTTGATATATAAGGTTATAGACGTATATAATGTCCCCACGGAGAGGAACGGGCCGACACGACCGGGATTCTGTAAAACATTACCAGCGAGGGGCTAGATGGGTTAGGTTAGGTTATATTACGTTATAGACGTATATAATGTTCACACCGAGAAGTAGGGCCCGACCCGCCATGAATGTTGTAAAATACTACATCCGAGGAGTGTGGTTGCCTTCGGTTAGGATATATAACGCTATAGACGTATATAATGTTCCCACGGACAAGTCTGGGCCGACGCGACCGGGATTCTGTAAAACATTCCCAGCGAGGGGCTATAAGGGTTAGGTTAGGTTATATTACGTTATAGACGTATAAAACGTTCCCACCGAGAAGTAGGGGCCGACCCGCCATGAATGTTGTAAAATACTACATCCGAGGAGTGTGGTTGCCTTCGGTTAGGATATATAACGCTATAGACGTATATAATGTTCCCACGGACAGGTCTGGGCCGACACGACCGGGATTCTGTAAAACATTCCCAGCGAGGGGCTAGATGGGTTAGGTTAGGTTATATTACGTTATAGACGTATATAACGTTCACACCGAGAAGTAGGGGCCGACCCGCCAGGAATGCTGTAAAATACTACATCCGAGGAGTGTGGTTGCCTTCGGTTAGGATATATAACGCTATAGACGTATATAATGTTCCCACGGACAGGTCTGGGCCGACACGACCGGGATTCTGTAAAACATTCCCAGCGAGGGGCTAGATGGGTTAGGTTAGGTTATATTACGTTATAGACGTATATAATGTTCACACCGAGAAGTAGGGGCCGACCCGCCATGAATGTTGTAAAATACTACATCCGAGGAGTGAGGTTGCCTTAGGTTATGATATATAACGTTATAGACGCATATAATGTCCCCACGGAGAGGAACGGGCCCACACGACCGGGATTCTGTAAAACATTCCCAGCGAGGGGCAATAAGGGTTAGGTTAGGTTATATTACGTTATAGACGTATATAACGTTCCCACCGAGAAGTAGGGGCCGACCCGCCATGAATGTTGTAAAATACTACATCCGAGGAGTGTGGTTGCCTTCGGTTAGGATATATAACGCTATAGACGTATATAATGTTCCCACGGACAGGTCTGGGCCGACACGACCGGGATTCTGTAAAACATTCCCAGCGAGGGGCTAGAAGGGTTAGGTTAGGTTATATTACATTATAGACGTATATAACGTTCCCACCGAGAAGTAGGGGCCCAACAGCCAAGGAATGTTGTAAAATACTACATCCGAGGAGTGAGGTTGCCTTAGGTTATGATATATAACGTTATAGACGCATATAATGTCCCAACGGAGAGGAACGGACCGACACGACCGGGATTCTGTAAAACATTACCAGCGAGGGGCTAGATGGGTTAGGTTAGGTTATATTACGTTATAGACGTATATAATGTTCACACCGAGAAGTAGGGGCCGAGCCGCCAGGATTGTTGTAAAATACTACATCCGAGAAGTTAGATTGCCTTAGGTTAGGATATATAACGTGATAGACGTATATAATGTTCCCACCGAGACGTACGGGGCTACAAGAACGGGATTCTACAAAACATTCCCAGCGAGGGGCTAGAAGGGTTAGGTTAGGTTATATTACGTTATAGACGTATATAATGTTCCAACCGAGAAGTAGGGGCCAGCCCGCCAGGAATGTTGTAATATACTACATCCGAGGAGTGAGGTTGCCTTAGGTTATGATATATAACGTTATAGACGTATATAATGTATCCAAGGGAGAGGAACGAGCCGACACGAAAAGTATTCTGTAAAACATTACCAGCGAGGGGCTAGATGGGTTAGGTTAGGTTATATTACGTTATAGACGTATATAATGTTCACACCGAGAAGTAGGGGCCGACCCGCCAGGATTGTTGTAAAATACTACATCCGAGATGTTAGATTGCCTTAGGTTAGGATATATAACGTGATAGACGTATATAATGTTCCCACCGAGACGTACGGGGCTACAAGAACGGGATTCTACAAAACATTCCCAGCGAGGGGCTAGAAGGGTTAGGTTAGGTTATATTACGTTATAGACGTATATAATGTTCCAACCGAGAAGTAGGGGCCAGCCCGCCAGGAATGTTGTAAAATACTTCATCCGAGGAGTGAGGTTGCCTTAGGTTATGATATATAACGTTATAGACGTATATAATGTCCCCAAGGGAGAGGAACGAGCCGACACGAAAAGGATTCTGTAAAACATTACCAGGGAGGGGCTAGATGGGTTAGGTTAGGTTATATTACGTTATAGACGTATATAACGTTCACACCGAGAAGTAGGGGCCGACCCGCCAGGATTGTTGTAAAATACTACATCCGAGATGTTAGATTGCCTTAGGTTAGGATATATAACGTGATAGACGTATATAATGTTCCCACCGAGACGTACGGGGCTACAAGAACGGGATTCTACAAAACATTCCCAGCGAGGGGCTAGAAGGGTTATGTTAGGTTATATTACGTTATAGACGTATATAACGTTCCCACCGAGAAGTAGAGGCCGACCCGCCATGAATGTTGTAAAATACTACATCCGAGGAGTGTGGTTGCCTTCGGTTAGGATATATAACGCTATAGACGTATATAATGTTCCCACGGACAGGTCTGGGCCGACACGACCGGGATTCTGTAAAACATTCCCAGCGAGGGGCTAGATGGGTTAGGTTAGGTTATATTACGTTATAGACGTATATAACGTTCACACCGAGAAGTAGGGGCCGACCCGCCAGGATTGTTGTAAAATACTACATCCGAGATGTTAGATTGCCTTAGGTTAGGATATATAACGCGATAGACGTATATAATGTTCCCACCGAGACGTACGGGGCTACAAGAACGGGATTCTACAAAACATTCCCAGCGAGGGGCTAGAAGGGTTATGTTAGACTATATTACGTTATAGACGTATATAACGTTCCCACCGAGAAGTAGAGGCCGACCCGCCATGAATGTTGTAAAATACTACATCCGAGGAGTGTGGTTGCCTTCGGTTAGGATATATAACGCTATAGACGTATATAATGTTCCCACGGACAGGTCTGGGCCGACACGACCGGGATTCTGTAAAACATTCCCAGCGAGGGGCTAGATGGTTTAGGTTAGGTTATATTACGTTATAGACGTATATAACGTTCCCACCGAGAAGTAGGGGCCGACCCGCCATGAATGTTGTAAAATACTACATCCGAGGAGTGAGGTTGCCTTAGGTTATGATATATTACGTTATAGACGTATATAACGTTCACACCGAGAAGTAGGGGCCGACCCGCCAGGAATGCTGTAAAATACTACATCCGAGGAGTGTGGTTGCCTTCGGTTAGGATATATAACGCTATAGACGTATATAATGTTCCCACGGACAGGTCTGGGCCGACACGACCGGGATTCTGTAAAACATTCCCAGCGAGGGGCTAGATGGGTTAGGTTAGGTTATATTACGTTATAGACGTATATAATGTTCACACCGAGAAGTAGGGGCCGACCCGCCATGAATGTTGTAAAATACTACATCCGAGGAGTGAGGTTGCCTTAGGTTATGATATATAACGTTATAGACGCATATAATGTCCCCACGGAGAGGAACGGGCCCACACGACCGGGATTCTGTAAAACATTCCCAGCGAGGGGCAATAAGGGTTAGGTTAGGTTATATTACGTTATAGACGTATATAACGTTCCCACCGAGAAGTAGGGGCCGACCCGCCATGAATGTTGTAAAATACTACATCCGAGGAGTGTGGTTGCCTTCGGTTAGGATATATAACGCTATAGACGTATATAATGTTCCCACGGACAGGTCTGGGCCGACACGACCGGGATTCTGTAAAACATTCCCAGCGAGGGGCTAGAAGGGTTAGGTTAGGTTATATTACATTATAGACGTATATAACGTTCCCACCGAGAAGTAGGGGCCCAACAGCCAAGGAATGTTGTAAAATACTACATCCGAGGAGTGAGGTTGCCTTAGGTTATGATATATAACGTTATAGACGCATATAATGTCCCAACGGAGAGGAACGGACCGACACGACCGAGATTCTGTAAAACATTACCAGCGAGGGGCTAGATGGGTTAGGTTAGGTTATATTACGTTATAGACGTATATAATGTTCACACCGAGAAGTAGGGGCCGAGCCGCCAGGATTGTTGTAAAATACTACATCCGAGAAGTTAGATTGCCTTAGGTTAGGATATATAACGTGATAGACGTATATAATGTTCCCACCGAGACGTACGGGGCTACAAGAACGGGATTCTACAAAACATTCCCAGCGAGGGGCTAGAAGGGTTAGGTTAGGTTATATTACGTTATAGACGTATATAATGTTCCAACCGAGAAGTAGGGGCCAGCCCGCCAGGAATGTTGTAATATACTACATCCGAGGAGTGAGGTTGCCTTAGGTTATGATATATAACGTTATAGACGTATATAATGTATCCAAGGGAGAGGAACGAGCCGACACGAAAAGTATTCTGTAAAACATTACCAGCGAGGGGCTAGATGGGTTAGGTTAGGTTATATTACGTTATAGACGTATATAATGTTCACACCGAGAAGTAGGGGCCGACCCGCCAGGATTGTTGTAAAATACTACATCCGAGATGTTAGATTGCCTTAGGTTAGGATATATAACGTGATAGACGTATATAATGTTCCCACCGAGACGTACGGGGCTACAAGAACGGGATTCTACAAAACATTCCCAGCGAGGGGCTAGAAGGGTTAGGTTAGGTTATATTACGTTATAGACGTATATAATGTTCCAACCGAGAAGTAGGGGCCAGCCCGCCAGGAATGTTGTAAAATACTACATCCGAGGAGTGAGGTTGCCTTAGGTTATGATATATAACGTTATAGACGTATATAATGTCCCCAAGGGAGAGGAACGAGCCGACACGAAAAGGATTCTGTAAAACATTACCAGGGAGGGGCTAGATGGGTTAGGTTAGGTTATATTACGTTATAGACGTATATAACGTTCACACCGAGAAGTAGGGGCCGACCCGCCAGGATTGTTGTAAAATACTACATCCGAGATGTTAGATTGCCTTAGGTTAGGATATATAACGTGATAGACGTATATAGTGTTCCCACCGAGACGTACGGGGCTACAAGAACGGGATTCTACAAAACATTCCCAGCGAGGGGCTAGAAGGGTTATGTTAGGTTATATTACGTTATAGACGTATATAACGTTCCCACCGAGAAGTAGAGGCCGACCCGCCATGAATGTTGTAAAATACTACATCCGAGGAGTGTGGTTGCCTTCGGTTAGGATATATAACGCTATAGACGTATATAATGTTCCCACGGACAGGTCTGGGCCGACACGACCGGGATTCTGTAAAACATTCCCAGCGAGGGGCTAGATGGGTTAGGTTAGGTTATATTACGTTATAGACGTATATAACGTTCACACCGAGAAGTAGGGGCCGACCCGCCAGGATTGTTGTAAAATACTACATCCGAGATGTTAGATTGCCTTAGGTTAGGATATATAACGCGATAGACGTATATAATGTTCCCACCGAGACGTACGGGGCTACAAGAACGGGATTCTACAAAACATTCCCAGCGAGGGGCTAGAAGGGTTATGTTAGACTATATTACGTTATAGACGTATATAACGTTCCCACCGAGAAGTAGAGGCCGACCCGCCATGAATGTTGTAAAATACTACATCCGAGGAGTGTGGTTGCCTTCGGTTAGGATATATAACGCTATAGACGTATATAATGTTCCCACGGACAGGTCTGGGCCGACACGACCGGGATTCTGTAAAACATTCCCAGCGAGGGGCTAGATGGTTTAGGTTAGGTTATATTACGTTATAGACGTATATAACGTTCCCACCGAGAAGTAGGGGCCGACCCGCCATGAATGTTGTAAAATACTACATCCGAGGAGTGAGGTTGCCTTAGGTTATGATATATAACGTTATAGACGCATATAATGTCCCCACGGAGAGGAACGGGCCGACCCGACCGGGATTCTGTAAAACATTATCCGCGAGGGGCTAGATGGGTTAGGTTAGGTTATATTACGTTATAGACGTATATAATGTTCACACCGAGAAGTAGGGGCCGACCCGCCAGGATTGTTGTAAAATACTACGTCCGAGATGTTAGATTGCCTTAGGTTAGGATATATAACGTGATAGACGTATATAATGTTCCCACCGAGACGTACGGGGCTACAAGAACGGGATTCTACAAAACATTCCCAGCGAGGGGCTAGAAGGGTTAGGTTAGGTTATATTACGTTATAGACGTATATAATGTTCCAACCGAGAAGTAGGGGCCAGCCCGCCAGGAATGTTGTAAAATACTACATCCGAGGAGTGAGGTTGCCTTAGGTTATGATATATAACGCTATAGACGTATATAATGTTCCCACGGACAGGTCTGGGCCGACACGACCGGGATTCTGTAAAACATTCCCAGCGAGGGGCTAGAAGGGTTAGGTTAGGTTATATTACGTTATAGACGTATATAATGTTCCAACCGAGAAGTAGAGGCCAGGCCGCCAGGAATGTTGTACAATACTACATCCGAGGAGTGAGGTTGCCTTAGGTTATGATATATAACGTTATAGACGTATATAATGTCCCCACGGAGAGGAACGGGCCGACACGAAAAGGATTCTGTAAAACATTACCAGCGAGGGGCTAGATGGGTTAGGTTAGGTTATATTACGTTATAGACGTATATAATGTTCACACCGAGAAGTAGGGGCCGACCCGCCAGGATTGTTGTAAAATACTACATCCGAGATGTTAGATTGCCTTAGGTTAGGATATATAACGTGATAGACGTACATAATGTTCCCAACGAGACGTACGGGGCTACAAGAACGGGATTCTACAAAACATTCCCAGCGAGGGGCTAGAAGGGTTATGTTAGGTTATATTACCTTATAGACGTATATAACGTTCCCACCGAGAAGTAGAGGCCGACCCGCCATGAATGTTGTAAAATACTACATCCGACGAGTGTGGTTGTCTTCGGTTAGGATATATAACGCTATAGACGTATATAATGTTCCCACCGAGACGTACGGGGCTACAAGAACGGGATTCTACAAAACATTCCCAGCGAGGGGCTAGAAGGGTTAGGTTAGGTTATATTACGTTATAGACGTATATAATGTTCCAACCGAGAAGTAGGGGCCAGCCCGCCAGGAATGTTGTAAAATACTACATCCGAGGAGTGAGGTTGCCTTAGGTTATGATATATAACGTTATAGACGTATATAATGTCCCCAAGGGAGAGGAACGAGCCGACACGAAAAGGATTCTGTAAAACATTACCAGCGAGGGGCTAGATGGGTTAGGTTAGGTTATATTTCGTTATAGACGTATATAACGTTCACACCGAGAAGTAGGGGCCGACCCGCCAGGAATGCTGTAAAATACTACATCCGAGGAGTGTGGTTGCCTTCGGTTAGGATATATAACGCTATAGACGTATATAATGTTCCCACGGACAGGTCTGGGCCGACACGACCGGGATTCTGTAAAACATTCCCAGCGAGGGGCTAGATGGGTTAGGTTAGGTTATATTACGTTATAGACGTATATAATGTTCACACCGAGAAGTAGGGGCCGACCCGCCAGGATTGTTGTAAAATACTACATCCGAGGAGTGAGGTTGCCTTAGGTTATGATATATAACGTTATAGACGTATATAATGTCCCCACGGAGAGGAACGGGCCGACACGACCGGGATTCTGTAAAACATTACCAGCGAGGGGCTAGATGGGTTAGGTTAGGTTATATTACGTTATAGACGTATATAACGTTCACACCGAGAAGTAGGTGCCGGCCCGCCAGGAATGCTGTAAAATACTACATCCGAGATGTTAGCCAGCCTTAGGTTAGGATATATAACGCTATAGACGTATATAATGTTCCCACGGACAGGTCTGGCCGACACGACCGGGATTCTGTAAAATATTACCAGCGAGGGGCTAGATGGGTTAGGTTAGGTTATATTACGTTATAGACGTATATAACGTTCCCACCGAGAAGTAGGGGCCGACCCGCCATGAATGTTGTAAAATACTACATCCGAGGAGTGAGGTTGCCTTAGGTTATGATATATACCGTTATAGACGCATATAATGTCCCCACGGAGAGGAACGGGCCGACACGACCGGGATTCTGTAAAACATTACCAGCGAGGGGCTAGATGGGTTAGGTTAGGTTATATTACGTTATAGACGTATATAATGTTCACACCGAGAAGTAGGGGCCGACCCGCCAGGATTGTTGTAAAATACTACATCCGAGATGTTATATTGCCTTAGGTTAGGATATATAACGTGATAGACGTATATAATGTTCCCACCGAGACGTACGGGGCTACAAGAACGGGATTCTACAAAACATTCCCAGCGAGGGGCTAGAAGGGTTAGGTTAGGTTATATTACGTTATAGACGTATATAATGTTCCAACCGAGAAGTAGGGGCCAGCCCGCCAGGAATGTTGTAAAATACTACATCCGAGGAGTGAGGTTGCCTTAGGTTATGATATATAACGTTATAGACGTATATAATGTCCCCAAGGGAGAGGAACGAGCCGACACGAAAAGGATTCTGTAAAACATTACCAGCGAGGGGCTAGATGGGTTAGGTTAGGTTATATTTCGTTATAGACGTATATAACGTTCACACCGAGAAGTAGGGGCCGACCCGCCAGGAATGCTGTAAAATACTACATCCGAGGAGTGTGGTTGCCTTCGGTTAGGATATATAACGCTATAGACGTATATAATGTTCCCACGGACAGGTCTGGGCCGACACGACCGGGATTCTGTAAAACATTCCCAGCGAGGGGCTAGATGGGTTAGGTTAGGTTATATTACGTTATAGACGTATATAATGTTCACACCGAGAAGTAGGTGCCGACCCGCCAGGATTGTTGTAAAATACTACATCCGAGGAGTGAGGTTGCCTTAGGTTATGATATATAACGTTATAGACGTATATAATGTCCCCACGGAGAGGAACGGGCCGACACGACCGGGATTCTGTAAAACATTACCAGCGAGGGGCTAGATGGGTTAGGTTAGGTTATATTACGTTATAGACGTATATAACGTTCACACCGAGAAGTAGGTGCCGGCCCGCCAGGAATGCTGTAAAATACTACATCCGAGATGTTAGCCAGCCTTAGGTTAGGATATATAACGCTATAGACGTATATAATGTTCCCACGGACAGGTCTGGGCCGACACGACCGGGATTCTGTAAAATATTACCAGCGAGGGGCTAGATGGGTTAGGTTAGGTTATATTACGTTATAGACGTATATAACGTTCCCACCGAAAAGTAGGGGCCGACCCGCCATGAATGTTGTAAAATACTACATCCGAGGAGTGTGGTTGCCTTCGGTTAGGATATATAACGCTATAGACGTATATAATGTTCCCACGGACAGGTCTGGGCCGACACGACCGGGATTCTGTAAAACATTCCCAGCGAGGGGCTAGAAGGGTTAGGTTAGGTTATATTACATTATAGACGTACATAACGTTCCCACCGAGAAGTAGGGGCCGACCCGCCAAGGAATGTTGTAAAATACTACATCCGAGGAGGGAGGTTGCCTTAGGTTATGATATATAACGTTATAGACGCATATAATGTCCCCACGGAGAGGAACGGGCCGACACGACCGGGATTCTGTAAAACATTACCAGCGAGGGGCTAGATGGGTTAGGTTAGGTTATATTACGTTATAGACGTATATAATGTTCACACCGAGAAGTAGGGGCCGACCCGCCAGGATTGTTGTAAAATACTACATCCGAGATGTTAGATTGCCTTAGGTTAGGATATATAACGTGATAGACGTATATAATGTTCCCACCGAGACGTACGGGGCTACAAGAACGGGATTCTACAAAACATTCCCAGCGAGGGGCTAGAAGGGTTAGGTTAGGTTATATTACGTTATAGACGTATATAATGTTCCAACCGAGAAGTAGGGGCCAGCCCGCCAGGAATGTTGTAAAATACTACATCCGAGGAGTGAGGTTGCCTTAGGTTATGATATATAACGTTATAGACGTATATAATGTCCCCAAGGGAGAGGAACGAGCCGACACGAAAAGGATTCTGTAAAACATTACCAGCGAGGGGCTAGATGGGTCAGGCTAGGATATATTACGTTATAGACGTATATAACGTTCACACCGAGAAGTAGGGGCCGACCCGCCAGGAATGCTGTAAAATACTACATCCGAGGAGTGTGGTTGCCTTCGGTTAGGATATATAACGCTATAGACGTATATAATGTTCCCACGGACAGGTCTGGGCCGACACAACCGGGAATCTGTAAAACATTCCCAGCGAGGGGCTAGATGGGTTAGGTTAGGTTATATTACGTTATAGACGTATATAATGTCCACACCGAGAAGTAGGGGCCGACCCGCCAGGATTGTTGTAAAATACTACATCCGAGATGTTAGATTGCCTTAGGTTAGGATATATAACGTGATAGACGTATATAATGTTCCCACCGAGACGTACGGGGCTACAAGAACAGGATTCTACAAAACATTCCCAGCGAGGGGCTAGAAGGCTTAGGTTAGGTTATATTACGTTACAGACGTATATAATGTTCCAACCGAGAAGTAGGGGCCAGCCCGCCAGGAATGTTGTAAAATACTACATCCGAGGAGTGAGGTTGCCTTAGGTTATGATATATAACGTTATAGACGTATATAATGTCCCCACGGAGAGGAACGGGCCGACACGACCGGGATTCTGTAAAACATTACCAGCGAGGGGCTAGATGGGTTAGGTTAGGTTATATTACGTTATAGACGTATATAATGTTCACACCCAGAAGTAGGGGCCGACCCACCAAGATTGTTGTAAAATACTACATCCGAGATGTTAGATTGCCATAGGTTAGGATATATAACGTGATAGACGTATATAATGTTCCCACCGAGACGTACGGGGCCACAAGAACGGGATTCTACAAAACATTCCCAGCGAGGGGCTAGAAGGGTTAGGTTAGGTTATATTACGTTATAGACGTATATAATGTTCCAACCGAGAAGTAGGGGCCAGCCCGCCAGGAATGTTGTAAAATACTACATCCGAGGAGTGAGGTTGCCTTAGGTTATGATATATAACGTTATAGACGTATATAATGTCCCCAAGGGAGAGGAACGAGCCGACACGAAAAGGATTCTGTAAAACATTACCAGCGAGGGGCTAGATGGGTCAGGCTAGGATATATTACGTTATAGACGTATATAACGTTCACACCGAGAAGTAGGGGCCGACCCGACAGGAATGCTGTAAAATACTACATCCGAGGAGTGTGGTTGCCTTCGGTTAGGATATATAACGCTATAGACGTATATAATGTTCCCACGGACAGGTCTGGGCCGACACAACCGGGAATCTGTAAAACATTCCCAGCGAGGGGCTAGATGGGTTCGGTTAGGTTATATTACGTTATAGACGTATATAATGTTCACACCGAGAAGTAGGGGCCGACCCGCCAGGATTGTTGTAAAATACTACATCCGAGGAGTGAGGTTGCCTTAGGTTATGATATATAACGTTATAGACGCATATAATGTCCCCACGGAGAGGAACGGTCCGACACGACCGGGATTCTGTAAAACATTACCAGCGAGGGGCTAGATGGGTTAGGTTAGGTTATATTACGTTATAGACGTATATAATGTCCACACCGAGAAGTAGGGGCCGACCCGCCAGGATTGTTGTAAAATACTACATCCGAGATGTTAGATTGCCTTAGGTTAGGATATATAACGTGATAGACGTATATAATGTTCCCACCGAGACGTACGGGGCTACAAGAACGGGATTCTACAAAACATTCCCAGCGAGGGGCTAGAAGGCTTAGGTTAGGTTATATTACGTTACAGACGTATATAATGTTCCAACCGAGAAGTAGGGGCCAGCCCGCCAGGAATGTTGTAAAATACTACATCCGAGGAGTGAGGTTGCCTTAGGTTATGATATATAACGTTATAGACGTATATAATGTCCCCACGGAGAGGAACGGGCCGACACGACCGGGATTCTGTAAAACATTACCAGCGAGGGGCTAGATGGGTTAGGTTAGGTTATATTACGTTATAGACGTATATAATGTTCACACCCAGAAGTAGGGGCCGACCCACCAGGATTGTTGTAAAATACTACATCCGAGATGTTAGATTGCCTTAGGTTAGGATATATAACGTGATAGACGTATATAATGTTCCCACCGAGACGTACGGGGCTACAAGAACGGGATTCTACAAAACATTCCCAGCGAGGGGCTAGAAGGGTTATGTTAGGTTATATTACGTTATAGACGTATATAACGTTCCCACCGAGAAGTAGAGGCCGACCCGCCATGAATGTTGTAAAATACTACATCCGAGGAGTGTGGTTGCCTTCGGTTAGGATATATAACGCTATAGACGTATATAATGTTCCCACGGACAGGTCTGGGCCGACACGACCGGGGTTCTGTAAAACATTACCAGCGAGGGGCTAGATGGGTTAGGTTAGGTTATATTACGTTATAGACGTATATAATGTTCACACCGAGAAGTAGGGGCCGACCCGCCAGGATTGTTGTAAAATACTACATCCGAGATGTTAGATTGCCTTAGGTTAGGATATATAAAGTGATAGACGTATATAATGTTCCCACCGAGACTTACGGGGCTACAAGAACCGGATTCTACCAAACATTCCCAGCGAGGGGCTAGAAGGGTTAGGTTAGGTTATATTACGTTATAGACGTATATAATGTTCCAACCGAGAAGTAGGGGCCAGCCCGCCAGGAATGTTGTAAAATACTACATCCGAGGAGCGAGGTTGCCTTAGGTTATGATATATAACGTTATAGACGTATATAATGTCCCCACGGAGAGGAACGGGCCGACACGACCGGGATTCTGTAAAACATTACCAGCGAGGGGCTAGATGGGTTAGGTTAGGTTATATTACGTTATAGACGTATATAACGTTCACACCGAGAAGTAGGTGCCGGCCCGCCAGGAATGCTGTAAAATACTACATCCGAGATGTTAGCCAGCCTTAGGTTAGGATATATAACGCTATAGACGTATATAATGTTCCCACGGACAGGTCTGGGCCGACACGACCGGGATTCTGTAAAATATTACCAGCGAGGGGCTAGATGGGTTAGGTTAGGTTATATTACGTTATAGACGTATATAACGTTCCCACCGAGAAGTAGGGGCCGACACGCCATGAATGTTGTAAAATACTACATCCGAGGAGTGTGGTTGCCTTCGGTTAGGATATATAACGCTATAGACGTATATAATGTTCCCACGGACAGGTCTGGGCCGACACGACCGGGATTCTGTAAAACATTACCAGCGAGGGGCTAGATGGGTTAGGTTAGGTTATATTACGTTATAGACGTATATAATGTTCACACCGAGAAGTAGGGGCCGACCCGCCAGGATTGTTGTAAAATACTACATCCGATATGTTAGATTGCCTTAGGTTAGGATATATAACGTGATAGACGTATATAATGTTCCCACCGAGACGTACGGGGCTACAAGAACGGGATTCTACAAAACATTCCCAGCGAGGGGCTAGAAGGGTTAGGTTAGGTTATATTACGTTATAGACGTATATAATGTTCCAACCGAGAAGTAGGGGCCAGCCCGCCAGGAATGTTGTAAAATACTACATCCGAGGAGTGAGGTTGCCTTAGGTTATGATATATAACGTTATAGGCGTATATAATGTCCCCAAGGGAGAGGAACGAGCCGACACGAAAAGGATTCTGTAAAACATTACCAGCGAGGGGCTAGATGGGTTAGGTTAGGTTATATTACGTTATAGACGTATATAACGTTCACACCGAGAAGTAGGGGCCGACCCGCCTGGATTGTTGTAAAATACTACATCCGAGATGTTAGATTGCCTTAGGTTAGGATATATAACGTGATAGACGTATATAATGTTCCCACCGAGACGTGCGGGGCTACAAGAACGGGATTCTACAAAACATTCCCAGCGAGGGGCTAGAAGGGTTATGTTAGGTTATATTACGTTATAGACGTATATAACGTTGCCACCGAGAAGTAGAGGCCGACCCGCCATGAATGTTGTAAAATACTACATCCGAGGAGTGTGGTTGCCTTCGGTTAGGATATATAACGCTATAGACGTATATAATGTTCCCACGGACAGGTCTGCGCCGACACGTCCGGGATTCTGTAAAACATTCCCAGCGAGGGGCTAGATGGGTTAGGTTAGGTTATATTACGTTATAGACGTATATAACGTTCCCACCGAGAAGTAGGGGCCGACCCGCCATGAATGTTGTAAAATACTACATCCGAGGAGTGAGGTTGCCTTAGGTTATGATATATAACGTTATAGACGCATATAATGTCCCCACGGAGAGGAACGGGCCGACCCGACCGGGATTCTGTAAAACATTATCCGCGAGGGGCTAGATGGGTTAGGTTAGGTTATATTACGTTATAGACGTATATAATGTTCACACCGAGAAGTAGGGGCCGACCCGCCAGGATTGTTGTAAAATACTACATCCGAGATGTTAGATTGCCTTAGGTTAGGATATATAACGTGATAGACGTATATAATGTTCCCACCGAGACGTACGGGGCTACAAGAACGGGATTCTACAAAACATTCCCAGCGAGGGGCTAGAAGGGTTAGGTTAGGTTATATTACGTTATAGACGTATATAATGTTCCAACCGAGAAGTAGGGGCCAGCCCGCCAGGAATGTTGTAAAATACTACATCCGAGGAGTGAGGTTGCCTTAGGTTATGATATATAACGCTATAGACGTATATAATGTTCCCACGGACAGGTCTGGGCCGACACGACCGGGATTCTGTAAAACATTCCCAGCGAGGGGCTAGAAGGGTTAGGTTAGGTTATATTACGTTATAGACGTATATAATGTTCCAACCGAGAAGTAGGGGCCAGCCCGCCAGGAATGTTGTAAAATACTACATCCGAGGAGTGAGGTTGCCTTAGGTTATGATATATAACGTTATAGACGTATATAATGTCCCCACGGAGAGGAACGGGCCGACACGACCGGGATTCTGTAAAACATTACCAGCGAGGGGCTAGATGGGTTAGGTTAGGTTATATTACGTTATAGACGTATACAACGTTCACACCGAGAAGTAGGTGCCGGCCCGCCAGGAATGCTGTAAAATACTACATCCGAGATGTTAGCCAGCCTTAGGTTAGGATATATAACGCTATAGACGTAAATAATGTTCCCACGGACAGGTCTGGGCCGACACGACCGGGATTCTGTAAAATATTACCAGCGAGGGGCTAGATGGGTTAGGTTAGGTTATATTACGTTATAGACGTATATAACGTTCCCACCGAGAAGTAGGGGCCGACCCGCCATGAATGTTGTAAAATACTACATCCGAGGAGTGTGGTTGCCTTCGGTTAGGATATATAACGCTATAGACGTATATAATGTTCCCACGGACAGGTCTGGGCAGACACGACCGGGATTCTGTAAAACATTCCCAGCGAGGGGCTAGAAGGGTTAGGTTAGGTTATATTACATTATAGACGTATATAACGTTCCCACCGAGAAGTAGGGGCCGACCCGCCAAGGAATGTTGTAAAATACTACATCCGAGGAGTGAGGTTGCCTTAGGTTATGATATATAACGTTATAGACGCATATAATGTCCCCACGGAGAGGAACGTGCCGACACGACCGGGATTCTGTAAAACATTACCAGCGAGGGGCTAGATGGGTTAGGTTAGGTTATATTACGTTATAGACGTATATAATGTTCACACCGAGAAGTAGGGGCCGACCCGCCAGGATTGTTGTAAAATACTACATCCGATATGTTAGATTGCCTTAGGTTAGGATATATAACGTGATAGACGTATATAATGTTCCCACCGAGACGTACGGGGCTACAAGAACGGGATTCTACAAAACATTCCCAGCGAGGGGCTAGAAGGGTTAGGTTAGGTTATATTACGTTATAGACGTATATAATGTTCCAACCGAGAAGTAGGGGCCAGCCCGCCAGGAATGTTGTAAAATACTACATCCGAGGAGTGAGGTTGCCTTAGGTTATGATATATAACGTTATAGGCGTATATAATGTCCCCAAGGGAGAGGAACGAGCCGACACGAAAAGGATTCTGTAAAACATTACCAGCGAGGGGCTAGATGGGTTAGGTTAGGTTATATTACGTTATAGACGTATATAACGTTCACACCGAGAAGTAGGGGCCGACCCGCCTGGATTGTTGTAAAATACTACATCCGAGATGTTAGATTGCCTTAGGTTAGGATATATAACGTGATAGACGTATATAATGTTCCCACCGAGACGTGCGGGGCTACAAGAACGGGATTCTACAAAACATTCCCAGCGAGGGGCTAGAAGGGTTATGTTAGGTTATATTACGTTATAGACGTATATAACGTTGCCACCGAGAAGTAGAGGCCGACCCGCCATGAATGTTGTAAAATACTACATCCGAGGAGTGTGGTTGCCTTCGGTTAGGATATATAACGCTATAGACGTATATAATGTTCCCACGGACAGGTCTGCGCCGACACGTCCGGGATTCTGTAAAACATTCCCAGCGAGGGGCTAGATGGGTTAGGTTAGGTTATATTACGTTATAGACGTATATAACGTTCCCACCGAGAAGTAGGGGCCGACCCGCCATGAATGTTGTAAAATACTACATCCGAGGAGTGAGGTTGCCTTAGGTTATGATATATAACGCTATAGACGTATATAATGTTCCCACGGACAGGTCTGGGCCGACACGACCGGGATTCTGTAAAACATTCCCAGCGAGGGGCTAGAAGGGTTAGGTTAGGTTATATTACGTTATAGACGTATATAATGTTCCAACCGAGAAGTAGGGGCCAGCCCGCCAGGAATGTTGTAAAATACTACATCCGAGGAGTGAGGTTGCCTTAGGTTATGATATATAACGTTATAGACGTATATAATGTCCCCACGGAGAGGAACGGGCCGACACGAAAAGGATTCTGTAAAACATTACCAGCGAGGGGCTAGATGGGTTAGGTTAGGTTATATTACGTTATAGACGTATACAACGTTCACACCGAGAAGTAGGTGCCGGCCCGCCAGGAATGCTGTAAAATACTACATCCGAGATGTTAGCCAGCCTTAGGTTAGGATATATAACGCTATAGACGTATATAATGTTCCCACGGACAGGTCTGGGCCGACACGACCGGGATTCTGTAAAATATTACCAGCGAGGGGCTAGATGGGTTAGGTTAGGTTATATTACGTTATAGACGTATATAACGTTCCCACCGAGAAGTAGGGGCCGACCCGCCATGAATGTTGTAAAATACTACATCCGAGGAGTGTGGTTGCCTTCGGTTAGGATATATAACGCTATAGACGTATATAATGTTCCCACGGACAGGTCTGGGCAGACACGACCGGGATTCTGTAAAACATTCCCAGCGAGGGGCTAGAAGGGTTAGGTTAGGTTATATTACATTATAGACGTATATAACGTTCCCACCGAGAAGTAGGGGCCGACCCGCCAGGATTGTTGTAAAATACTACATCCGAGATGTTAGATTGCCTTAGGTTAGGATATATAAAGTGATAGACGTATATAATGTTCCCACCGAGACTTACGGGGCTACAAGAACCGGATTCTACCAAACATTCCCAGCGAGGGGCTAGAAGGGTTAGGTTAGGTTATATTACGTTATAGACGTATATAATGTTCCAACCGAGAAGTAGGGGCCAGCCCGCCAGGAATGTTGTAAAATACTACATCCGAGGAGCGAGGTTGCCTTAGGTTATGATATATAACGTTATAGACGTATATAATGTCCCCACGGAGAGGAACGGGCCGACACGACCGGGATTCTGTAAAACATTACCAGCGAGGGGCTAGATGGGTTAGGTTAGGTTATATTACGTTATAGACGTATATAACGTTCACACCGAGAAGTAGGTGCCGGCCCGCCAGGAATGCTGTAAAATACTACATCCGAGATGTTAGCCAGCCTTAGGTTAGGATATATAACGCTATAGACGTATATAATGTTCCCACGGACAGGTCTGGGCCGACACGACCGGGATTCTGTAAAATATTACCAGCGAGGGGCTAGATGGGTTAGGTTAGGTTATATTACGTTATAGACGTATATAACGTTCCCACCGAGAAGTAGGGGCCGACACGCCATGAATGTTGTAAAATACTACATCCGAGGAGTGTGGTTGCCTTCGGTTAGGATATATAACGCTATAGACGTATATAATGTTCCCACGGACAGGTCTGGGCCGACACGACCGGGATTCTGTAAAACATTACCAGCGAGGGGCTAGATGGGTTAGGTTAGGTTATATTACGTTATAGACGTATATAATGTTCACACCGAGAAGTAGGGGCCGACCCGCCAGGATTGTTGTAAAATACTACATCCGATATGTTAGATTGCCTTAGGTTAGGATATATAACGTGATAGACGTATATAATGTTCCCACCGAGACGTACGGGGCTACAAGAACGGGATTCTACAAAACATTCCCAGCGAGGGGCTAGAAGGGTTAGGTTAGGTTATATTACGTTATAGACGTATATAATGTTCCAACCGAGAAGTAGGGGCCAGCCCGCCAGGAATGTTGTAAAATACTACATCCGAGGAGTGAGGTTGCCTTAGGTTATGATATATAACGTTATAGGCGTATATAATGTCCCCAAGGGAGAGGAACGAGCCGACACGAAAAGGATTCTGTAAAACATTACCAGCGAGGGGCTAGATGGGTTAGGTTAGGATATATTACGTTATAGACGTATATAACGTTCACACCGAGAAGTAGGGGCCGACCCGCCTGGATTGTTGTAAAATACTACATCCGAGATGTTAGATTGCCTTAGGTTAGGATATATAACGTGATAGACGTATATAATGTTCCCACCGAGACGTGCGGGGCTACAAGAACGGGATTCTACAAAACATTCCCAGCGAGGGGCTAGAAGGGTTATGTTAGGTTATATTACGTTATAGACGTATATAACGTTGCCACCGAGAAGTAGAGGCCGACCCGCCATGAATGTTGTAAAATACTACATCCGAGGAGTGTGGTTGCCTTCGGTTAGGATATATAACGCTATAGACGTATATAATGTTCCCACGGACAGGTCTGCGCCGACACGTCCGGGATTCTGTAAAACATTCCCAGCGAGGGGCTAGATGGGTTAGGTTAGGTTATATTACGTTATAGACGTATATAACGTTCCCACCGAGAAGTAGGGGCCGACCCGCCATGAATGTTGTAAAATACTACATCCGAGGAGTGAGGTTGCCTTAGGTTATGATATATAACGTTATAGACGCATATAATGTCCCCACGGAGAGGAACGGGCGGACCCGACCGGGATTCTGTAAAACATTATCCGCGAGGGGCTAGATGGGTTAGGTTAGGTTATATTACGTTATAGACGTATATAATGTTCACACCGAGAAGTAGGGGCCGACCCGCCAGGATTGTTGTAAAATACTACATCCGAGATGTTAGATTGCCTTAGGTTAGGATATATAACGTGATAGACGTATATAATGTTCCCACCGAGACGTACGGGGCTACAAGAACGGGATTCTACAAAACATTCCCAGCGAGGGGCTAGAAGGGTTAGGTTAGGTTATATTACGTTATAGACGTATATAATGTTCCAACCGAGAAGTAGGGGCCAGCCCGCCAGGAATGTTGTAAAATACTACATCCGAGGAGTGAGGTTGCCTTAGGTTATGATATATAACGTTATAGGCGTATATAATGTCCCCAAGGGAGAGGAACGAGCCGACACGAAAAGGATTCTGTAAAACATTACCAGCGAGGGGCTAGATGGGTTAGGTTAGGTTATATTACGTTATAGACGTATATAACGTTCACACCGAGAAGTAGGGGCCGACCCGCCTGGATTGTTGTAAAATACTACATCCGAGATGTTAGATTGCCTTAGGTTAGGATATATAACGTGATAGACGTATATAATGTTCCCACCGAGACGTGCGGGGCTACAAGAACGGGATTCTACAAAACATTCCCAGCGAGGGGCTAGAAGGGTTATGTTAGGTTATATTACGTTATAGACGTATATAACGTTGCCACCGAGAAGTAGAGGCCGACCCGCCATGAATGTTGTAAAATACTACATCCGAGGAGTGTGGTTGCCTTCGGTTAGGATATATAACGCTATAGACGTATATAATGTTCCCACGGACAGGTCTGCGCCGACACGTCCGGGATTCTGTAAAACATTCCCAGCGAGGGGCTAGATGGGTTAGGTTAGGTTATATTACGTTATAGACGTATATAACGTTCCCACCGAGAAGTAGGGGCCGACCCGCCATGAATGTTGTAAAATACTACATCCGAGGAGTGAGGTTGCCTTAGGTTATGATATATAACGCTATAGACGTATATAATGTTCCCACGGACAGGTCTGGGCCGACACGACCGGGATTCTGTAAAACATTCCCAGCGAGGGGCTAGAAGGGTTAGGTTAGGTTATATTACGTTATAGACGTATATAATGTTCCAACCGAGAAGTAGGGGCCAGCCCGCCAGGAATGTTGTAAAATACTACATCCGAGGAGTGAGGTTGCCTTAGGTTATGATATATAACGTTATAGACGTATATAATGTCCCCACGGAGAGGAACGGGCCGACACGAAAAGGATTCTGTAAAACATTACCAGCGAGGGGCTAGATGGGTTAGATTAGGTTATATTACGTTATAGACGTATACAACGTTCACACCGAGAAGTAGGTGCCGGCCCGCCAGGAATGCTGTAAAATACTACATCCGAGATGTTAGCCAGCCTTAGGTTAGGATATATAACGCTATAGACGTATATAATGTTCCCACGGACAGGTCTGGGCCGACACGACCGGGATTCTGTAAAATATTACCAGCGAGGGGCTAGATGGGTTAGGTTAGGTTATATTACGTTATAGACGTATATAACGTTCCCACCGAGAAGTAGGGGCCGACCCGCCATGAATGTTGTAAAATACTACATCCGAGGAGTGTGGTTGCCTTCGGTTAGGATATATAACGCTATAGACGTATATAATGTTCCCACGGACAGGTCTGGGCAGACACGACCGGGATTCTGTAAAACATTCCCAGCGAGGGGCTAGAAGGGTTAGGTTAGGTTATATTACATTATAGACGTATATAACGTTCCCACCGAGAAGTAGGGGCCGACCCGCCAGGATTGTTGTAAAATACTACATCCGAGATGTTAGATTGCCTTAGGTTAGGATATATAAAGTGATAGACGTATATAATGTTCCCACCGAGACTTACGGGGCTACAAGAACCGGATTCTACCAAACATTCCCAGCGAGGGGCTAGAAGGGTTAGGTTAGGTTATATTACGTTATAGACGTATATAATGTTCCAACCGAGAAGTAGGGGCCAGCCCGCCAGGAATGTTGTAAAATACTACATCCGAGGAGCGAGGTTGCCTTAGGTTATGATATATAACGTTATAGACGTATATAATGTCCCCACGGAGAGGAACGGGCCGACACGACCGGGATTCTGTAAAACATTACCAGCGAGGGGCTAGATGGGTTAGGTTAGGTTATATTACGTTATAGACGTATATAACGTTCACACCGAGAAGCAGGTGCCGGCCCGCTAGGAATGCTGTAAAATACTACATCCGAGATGTTAGCCAGCCTTAGGTTAGGATATATAACGCTATAGACGTATATAATGTTCCCACGGACAGGTCTGGGCCGACACGACCGGGATTCTGTAAAATATTACCAGCGAGGGGCTAGATGGGTTAGGTTAGGTTATATTACGTTATAGACGTATATAACGTTCCCACCGAGAAGTAGGGGCCGACACGCCATGAATGTTGTAAAATACTACATCCGAGGAGTGTGGTTGCCTTCGGTTAGGATATATAACGCTATAGACGTATATAATGTTCCCACGGACAGGTCTGGGCCGACACGACCGGGATTCTGTAAAACATTACCAGCGAGGGGCTAGATGGGTTAGGTTAGGTTATATTACGTTATAGACGTATATAATGTTCACACCGAGAAGTAGGGGCCGACCCGCCAGGATTGTTGTAAAATACTACATCCGATATGTTAGATTGCCTTAGGTTAGGATATATAACGTGATAGACGTATATAACGTTCCCACCGAGACTTACGGGGCTACAAGAACCGGATTCTACAAAACATTCCCAGCGAGGGGCTAGAAGGGTTAGGTTAGGTTATATTACGTTATAGACGTATATAATGTTCCAACCGAGAAGTAGGGGCCAGCCCGCCAGGAATGTTGTAAAATACTACATCCGAGGAGTGAGGTTGCCTTAGGTTATGATATATAACGTTATAGGCGTATATAATGTCCCCAAGGGAGAGGAACGAGCCGACACGAAAAGGATTCTGTAAAACATTACCAGCGAGGGGCTAGATGGGTTAGGTTAGGTTATATTACGTTATAGACGTATATAACGTTCACACCGAGAAGTAGGGGCCGACCCGCCTGGATTGTTGTAAAATACTACATCCGAGATGTTAGATTGCCTTAGGTTAGGATATATAACGTGATAGACGTATATAATGTTCCCACCGAGACGTGCGGGGCTACAAGAACGGGATTCTACAAAACATTCCCAGCGAGGGGCTAGAAGGGTTATGTTAGGTTATATTACGTTATAGACGTATATAACGTTGCCACCGAGAAGTAGAGGCCGACCCGCCATGAATGTTGTAAAATACTACATCCGAGGAGTGTGGTTGCCTTCGGTTAGGATATATAACGCTATAGACGTATATAATGTTCCCACGGACAGGTCTGCGCCGACACGTCCGGGATTCTGTAAAACATTCCCAGCGAGGGGCTAGATGGGTTAGGTTAGGTTATATTACGTTATAGACGTATATAACGTTCCCACCGAGAAGTAGGGGCCGACCCGCCATGAATGTTGTAAAATACTACATCCGAGGAGTGAGGTTGCCTTAGGTTATGATATATAACGTTATAGACGCATATAATGTCCCCACGGAGAGGAACGGGCCGACCCGACCGGGATTCTGTAAAACATTATCCGCGAGGGGCTAGATGGGTTAGGTTAGGTTATATTACGTTATAGACGTATATAATGTTCACACCGAGAAGTAGGGGCCGACCCGCCAGGATTGTTGTAAAATACTACATCCGAGATGTTAGATTGCCTTAGGTTAGGATATATAACGTGATAGACGTATATAATGTTCCCACCGAGACGTACGGGGCTACAAGTACGGGATTCTACAAAACATTCCCAGCGAGGGGCTAGAAGGGTTAGGTTAGGTTATATTACGTTATAGACGTATATAATGTTCCAACCGAGAAGTAGGGGCCAGCCCGCCAGGAATGTTGTAAAATACTACATCCGAGGAGTGAGGTTGCCTTAGGTTATGATATATAACGCTATAGACGTATATAATGTTCCCACGGACAGGTCTGGGCCGACACGACCGGGATTCTGTAAAACATTCCCAGCGAGGGGCTAGAAGGGTTAGGTTAGGTTATATTACGTTATAGACGTATATAATGTTCCAACCGAGAAGTAGGGGCCAGCCCGCCAGGAATGTTGTAAAATACTACATCCGAGGAGTGAGGTTGCCTTAGGTTATGATATATAACGTTATAGACGTATATAATGTCCCCACGGAGAGGAACGGGCCGACACGAAAAGGATTCTGTAAAACATTACCAGCGAGGGGCTAGATGGGTTAGGTTAGGTTATATTACGTTATAGACGTATACAACGTTCACACCGAGAAGTAGGTGCCGGCCCGCCAGGAATGCTGTAAAATACTACATCCGAGATGTTAGCCAGCCTTAGGTTAGGATATATAACGCTATAGACGTAAATAATGTTCCCACGGACAGGTCTGGGCCGACACGACCGGGATTCTGTAAAATATTACCAGCGAGGGGCTAGATGGGTTAGGTTAGGTTATATTACGTTATAGACGTATATAACGTTCCCACCGAGAAGTAGGGGCCGACCCGCCATGAATGTTGTAAAATACTACATCCGAGGAGTGTGGTTGCCTTCGGTTAGGATATATAACGCTATAGACGTATATAATGTTCCCACGGACAGGTCTGGGCAGACACGACCGGGATTCTGTAAAACATTCCCAGCGAGGGGCTAGAAGGGTTAGGTTAGGTTATATTACATTATAGACGTATATAACGTTCCCACCGAGAAGTAGGGGCCGACCCGCCAAGGAATGTTGTAAAATACTACATCCGAGGAGTGAGGTTGCCTTAGGTTATGATATATAACGTTATAGACGCATATAATGTCACCACGGAGAGGAACGTGCCGACACGACCGGGATTCTGTAAAACATTACCAGCGAGGGGCTAGATGGGTTAGGTTAGGTTATATTACGTTATAGACGTATATAATGTTCACACCGAGAAGTAGGGGCCGACCCGCCAGGATTGTTGTAAAATACTACATCCGAGATGTTAGATTGCCTTAGGTTAGGATATATAACGTGATAGACGTATATAATGTTCCCACCGAGACGTACGGGGCTACAAGAACGGGATTCTACAAAACATTCCCAGCGAGGGGCTAGAAGGGTTAGGTTAGGTTATATTACGTTATAGACGTATATAATGTTCCAACCGAGAAGTAGGGGCCAGCCCGCCAGGAATGTTGTAAAATACTACATCCGAGGAGTGAGGTTGCCTTAGGTTATGATATATAACGTTATAGGCGTATATAATGTCCCCAAGGGAGAGGAACGAGCCGACACGAAAAGGATTCTGTAAAACATTACCAGCGAGGGGCTAGATGGGTTAGGTTAGGTTATATTACGTTATAGACGTATATAACGTTCACACCGAGAAGTAGGGGCCGACCCGCCTGGATTGTTGTAAAATACTACATCCGAGATGTTAGATTGCCTTAGGTTAGGATATATAACGTGATAGACGTATATAATGTTCCCACCGAGACGTGCGGGGCTACAAGAACGGGATTCTACAAAACATTCCCAGCGAGGGGCTAGAAGGGTTATGTTAGGTTATATTACGTTATAGACGTATATAACGTTGCCACCGAGAAGTAGAGGCCGACCCGCCATGAATGTTGTAAAATACTACATCCGAGGAGTGTGGTTGCCTTCGGTTAGGATATATAACGCTATAGACGTATATAATGTTCCCACGGACAGGTCTGCGCCGACACGTCCGGGATTCTGTAAAACATTCCCAGCGAGGGGCTAGATGGGTTAGGTTAGGTTATATTACGTTATAGACGTATATAACGTTCCCACCGAGAAGTAGGGGCCGACCCGCCATGAATGTTGTAAAATACTACATCCGAGGAGTGAGGTTGCCTTAGGTTATGATATATAACGCTATAGACGTATATAATGTTCCCACGGACAGGTCTGGGCCGACACGACCGGGATTCTGTAAAACATTCCCAGCGAGGGGCTAGAAGGGTTAGGTTAGGTTATATTACGTTATAGACGTATATAATGTTCCAACCGAGAAGTAGGGGCCAGCCCGCCAGGAATGTTGTAAAATACTACATCCGAGGAGTGAGGTTGCCTTAGGTTATGATATATAACGTTATAGACGTATATAATGTCCCCACGGAGAGGAACGGGCCGACACGAAAAGGATTCTGTAAAACATTACCAGCGAGGGGCTAGATGGGTTAGGTTAGGTTATATTACGTTATAGACGTATACAACGTTCACACCGAGAAGTAGGTGCCGGCCCGCCAGGAATGCTGTAAAATACTACATCCGAGATGTTAGCCAGCCTTAGGTTAGGATATATAACGCTATAGACGTATATAATGTTCCCACGGACAGGTCTGGGCCGACACGACCGGGATTCTGTAAAATATTACCAGCGAGGGGCTAGATGGGTTAGGTTAGGTTATATTACGTTATAGACGTATATAACGTTCCCACCGAGAAGTAGGGGCCGACCCGCCATGAATGTTGTAAAATACTACATCCGAGGAGTGTGGTTGCCTTCGGTTAGGATATATAACGCTATAGACGTATATAATGTTCCCACGGACAGGTCTGGGCAGACACGACCGGGATTCTGTAAAACATTCCCAGCGAGGGGCTAGAAGGGTTAGGTTAGGTTATATTACATTATAGACGTATATAACGTTCCCACCGAGAAGTAGGGGCCGACCCGCCAGGATTGTTGTAAAATACTACATCCGAGATGTTAGATTGCCTTAGGTTAGGATATATAAAGTGATAGACGTATATAATGTTCCCACCGAGACTTACGGGGCTACAAGAACCGGATTCTACCAAACATTCCCAGCGAGGGGCTAGAAGGGTTAGGTTAGGTTATATTACGTTATAGACGTATATAATGTTCCAACCGAGAAGTAGGGGCCAGCCCGCCAGGAATGTTGTAAAATACTACATCCGAGGAGCGAGGTTGCCTTAGGTTATGATATATAACGTTATAGACGTATATAATGTCCCCACGGAGAGGAACGGGCCGACACGACCGGGATTCTGTAAAACATTACCAGCGAGGGGCTAGATGGGTTAGGTTAGGTTATATTACGTTATAGACGTATATAACGTTCACACCGAGAAGTAGGTGCCGGCCCGCTAGGAATGCTGTAAAATACTACATCCGAGATGTTAGCCAGCCTTAGGTTAGGATATATAACGCTATAGACGTATATAATGTTCCCACGGACAGGTCTGGGCCGACACGACCGGGATTCTGTAAAATATTACCAGCGAGGGGCTAGATGGGTTAGGTTAGGTTATATTACGTTATAGACGTATATAACGTTCCCACCGAGAAGTAGGGGCCGACACGCCATGAATGTTGTAAAATACTACATCCGAGGAGTGTGGTTGCCTTCGGTTAGGATATATAACGCTATAGACGTATATAATGTTCCCACGGACAGGTCTGGGCCGACACGACCGGGATTCTGTAAAACATTACCAGCGAGGGGCTAGATGGGTTAGGTTAGGTTATATTACGTTATAGACGTATATAATGTTCACACCGAGAAGTAGGGGCCGACCCGCCAGGATTGTTGTAAAATACTACATCCGATATGTTAGATTGCCTTAGGTTAGGATATATAACGTGATAGACGTATATAACGTTCCCACCGAGACTTACGGGGCTACAAGAACCGGATTCTACAAAACATTCCCAGCGAGGGGCTAGAAGGGTTAGGTTAGGTTATATTACGTTATAGACGTATATAATGTTCCAACCGAGAAGTAGGGGCCAGCCCGCCAGGAATGTTGTAAAATACTACATCCGAGGAGTGAGGTTGCCTTAGGTTATGATATATAACGTTATAGGCGTATATAATGTCCCCAAGGGAGAGGAACGAGCCGACACGAAAAGGATTCTGTAAAACATTACCAGCGAGGGGCTAGATGGGTTAGGTTAGGTTATATTACGTTATAGACGTATATAACGTTCACACCGAGAAGTAGGGGCCGACCCGCCTGGATTGTTGTAAAATACTACATCCGAGATGTTAGATTGCCTTAGGTTAGGATATATAACGTGATAGACGTATATAATGTTCCCACCGAGACGTGCGGGGCTACAAGAACGGGATTCTACAAAACATTCCCAGCGAGGGGCTAGAAGGGTTATGTTAGGTTATATTACGTTATAGACGTATATAACGTTGCCACCGAGAAGTAGAGGCCGACCCGCCATGAATGTTGTAAAATACTACATCCGAGGAGTGTGGTTGCCTTCGGTTAGGATATATAACGCTATAG
Source organism: Xylocopa violacea (assembly GCA_963969225.1). Lineage (NCBI taxonomy): Eukaryota > Metazoa > Arthropoda > Insecta > Hymenoptera > Apidae > Xylocopa > Xylocopa violacea. The sequence goes on from CAXAJV010000013.1 coordinate 2,732,832, forward strand.
ACGTATATAATGTTCCCACGGACAGGTCTGCGCCGACACGTCCGGGATTCTGTAAAACATTCCCAGCGAGGGGCTAGATGGGTTAGGTTAGGTTATATTACGTTATAGACGTATATAACGTTCCCACCGAGAAGTAGGGGCCGACCCGCCATGAATGTTGTAAAATACTACATCCGAGGAGTGAGGTTGCCTTAGGTTATGATATATAACGTTATAGACGCATATAATGTCCCCACGGAGAGGAACGGGCCGACCCGACCGGGATTCTGTAAAACATTATCCGCGAGGGGCTAGATGGGTTAGGTTAGGTTATATTACGTTATAGACGTATATAATGTTCACACCGAGAAGTAGGGGCCGACCCGCCAGGATTGTTGTAAAATACTACATCCGAGATGTTAGATTGCCTTAGGTTAGGATATATAACGTGATAGACGTATATAATGTTCCCACCGAGACGTACGGGGCTACAAGTACGGGATTCTACAAAACATTCCCAGCGAGGGGCTAGAAGGGTTAGGTTAGGTTATATTACGTTATAGACGTATATAATGTTCCAACCGAGAAGTAGGGGCCAGCCCGCCAGGAATGTTGTAAAATACTACATCCGAGGAGTGAGGTTGCCTTAGGTTATGATATATAACGCTATAGACGTATATAATGTTCCCACGGACAGGTCTGGGCCGACACGACCGGGATTCTGTAAAACATTCCCAGCGAGGGGCTAGAAGGGTTAGGTTAGGTTATATTACGTTATAGACGTATATAATGTTCCAACCGAGAAGTAGGGGCCAGCCCGCCAGGAATGTTGTAAAATACTACATCCGAGGAGTGAGGTTGCCTTAGGTTATGATATATAACGTTATAGACGTATATAATGTCCCCACGGAGAGGAACGGGCCGACACGAAAAGGATTCTGTAAAACATTACCAGCGAGGGGCTAGATGGGTTAGGTTAGGTTATATTACGTTATAGACGTATACAACGTTCACACCGAGAAGTAGGTGCCGGCCCGCCAGGAATGCTGTAAAATACTACATCCGAGATGTTAGCCAGCCTTAGGTTAGGATATATAACGCTATAGACGTAAATAATGTTCCCACGGACAGGTCTGGGCCGACACGACCGGGATTCTGTAAAATATTACCAGCGAGGGGCTAGATGGGTTAGGTTAGGTTATATTACGTTATAGACGTATATAACGTTCCCACCGAGAAGTAGGGGCCGACCCGCCATGAATGTTGTAAAATACTACATCCGAGGAGTGTGGTTGCCTTCGGTTAGGATATATAACGCTATAGACGTATATAATGTTCCCACGGACAGGTCTGGGCAGACACGACCGGGATTCTGTAAAACATTCCCAGCGAGGGGCTAGAAGGGTTAGGTTAGGTTATATTACATTATAGACGTATATAACGTTCCCACCGAGAAGTAGGGGCCGACCCGCCAAGGAATGTTGTAAAATACTACATCCGAGGAGTGAGGTTGCCTTAGGTTATGATATATAACGTTATAGACGCATATAATGTCACCACGGAGAGGAACGTGCCGACACGACCGGGATTCTGTAAAACATTACCAGCGAGGGGCTAGATGGGTTAGGTTAGGTTATATTACGTTATAGACGTATATAATGTTCACACCGAGAAGTAGGGGCCGACCCGCCAGGATTGTTGTAAAATACTACATCCGATATGTTAGATTGCCTTAGGTTAGGATATATAACGTGATAGACGTATATAATGTTCCCACCGAGACGTACGGGGCTACAAGAACGGGATTCTACAAAACATTCCCAGCGAGGGGCTAGAAGGGTTAGGTTAGGTTATATTACGTTATAGACGTATATAATGTTCCAACCGAGAAGTAGGGGCCAGCCCGCCAGGAATGTTGTAAAATACTACATCCGAGGAGTGAGGTTGCCTTAGGTTATGATATATAACGTTATAGGCGTATATAATGTCCCCAAGGGAGAGGAACGAGCCGACACGAAAAGGATTCTGTAAAACATTACCAGCGAGGGGCTAGATGGGTTAGGTTAGGTTATATTACGTTATAGACGTATATAACGTTCACACCGAGAAGTAGGGGCCGACCCGCCTGGATTGTTGTAAAATACTACATCCGAGATGTTAGATTGCCTTAGGTTAGGATATATAACGTGATAGACGTATATAATGTTCCCACCGAGACGTGCGGGGCTACAAGAACGGGATTCTACAAAACATTCCCAGCGAGGGGCTAGAAGGGTTATGTTAGGTTATATTACGTTATAGACGTATATAACGTTGCCACCGAGAAGTAGAGGCCGACCCGCCATGAATGTTGTAAAATACTACATCCGAGGAGTGTGGTTGCCTTCGGTTAGGATATATAACGCTATAGACGTATATAATGTTCCCACGGACAGGTCTGCGCCGACACGTCCGGGATTCTGTAAAACATTCCCAGCGAGGGGCTAGATGGGTTAGGTTAGGTTATATTACGTTATAGACGTATATAACGTTCCCACCGAGAAGTAGGGGCCGACCCGCCATGAATGTTGTAAAATACTACATCCGAGGAGTGAGGTTGCCTTAGGTTATGATATATAACGTTATAGACGCATATAATGTCCCCACGGAGAGGAACGGGCCGTCCCGACCGGGATTCTGTACAACATTATCCGCGAGGGGCTAGATGGGTTAGGTTAGGTTATATTACGTTATAGACGTATATAATGTTCACACCGAGGAGTAGGGGCCGACCCGCCAGGATTGTTGTAAAATACTACATCCGAGATGTTAGATTGCCTTAGGTTAGGATATATAACGTGATAGACGTATATAATGTTCCCACCGAGACGTACTGGGCTACAAGAACGGGATTCTACAAAACATTCCCAGCGAGGGGCTAGAAGGGTTAGGTTAGGTTATATTACGTTATAGACGTATATAATGTTCCAACCGAGAAGTAGGGGCCAGCCCGCCAGGAATGTTGTAAAATACTACATCCGAGGAGTGAGGTTGCCTTAGGTTATGATATATAACGCTATAGACGTATATAATGTTCCCACGGACAGGTCTGGGCCGACACGACCGGGATTCTGTAAAACATTCCCAGCGAGGGGCTAGAAGGGTTAGGTTAGGTTATATTACGTTATAGACGTATATAATGTTCCAACCGAGAAGTAGGGGCCAGCCCGCCAGGAATGTTGTAAAATACTACATCCGAGGAGTGAGGTTGCCTTAGGTTATGATATATAACGTTATAGACGTATATAATGTCCCCACGGAGAGGAACGGGCCGACACGAAAAGGATTCTGTAAAACATTACCAGCGAGGGGCTAGATGGGTTAGGTTAGGTTATATTACGTTATAGACGTATACAACGTTCACACCGAGAAGTAGGTGCCGGCCCGCCAGGAATGCTGTAAAATACTACATCCGAGATGTTAGCCAGCCTTAGGTTAGGATATATAACGCTATAGACGTATATAATGTTCCCACGGACAGGTCTGGGCCGACACGACCGGGATTCTGTAAAATATTACCAGCGAGGGGCTAGATGGGTTAGGTTAGGTTATATTACGTTATAGACGTATATAACGTTCCCACCGAGAAGTAGGGGCCGACCCGCCATGAATGTTGTAAAATACTACATCCGAGGAGTGTGGTTGCCTTCGGTTAGGATATATAACGCTATAGACGTATATAATGTTCCCACGGACAGGTCTGGGCAGACACGACCGGGATTCTGTAAAACATTCCCAGCGAGGGGCTAGAAGGGTTAGGTTAGGTTATATTACATTATAGACGTATATAACGTTCCCACCGAGAAGTAGGGGCCGACCCGCCAAGGAATGTTGTAAAATACTACATCCGAGGAGTGAGGTTGCCTTAGGTTATGATATATAACGTTATAGACGCATATAATGTCCCCACGGAGAGGAACGTGCCGACACGACCGGGATTCTGTAAAACATTACCAGCGAAGGGCTAGATGGGTTAGGTTAGGTTATATTACGTTATAGACGTATATAATGTTCACACCGAGAAGTAGGGGCCGACCCGCCTGGATTGTTGTAAAATACTACATCCGAGATGTTAGATTGCCTTAGGTTAGGATATATAACGTGATAGACGTATATAATGTTCCCACCGAGACGTATGGGGCTACAAGAACGGGATTCTACAAAACATTCCCAGCGAGGGGCTAGAATGGTTAGGTTAGGTTATATTACGTTATAGACGTATATAATGTTCCAACCGAGAAGTAGGGGCCAGCCCGCCAGGAATGTTGTAAAATACTACATCCGAGGAGTGAGGTTGCCTTAGGTTATGATATATAACGTTATAGGCGTATATAATGTCCCCAAGGGAGAGGAACGAGCCGACACGAAAAGGATTCTGTAAAACATTACCAGCGAGGGGCTAGATGGGTTAGGTTAGGTTATATTACGTTATAGACGTATATAACGTTCACACCGAGAAGTAGGGGCCGATCCGCCTGGATTGTTGTAAAATACTACATCCGAGGAGTGAGGTTGCCTTAGGTTATGATATATAACGTTATAGACGTATATAATGTCCCCACGGAGAGGAACGGGCCGACACGAAAAGGATTCTGTAAAACATTACCAGCGAGGGGCTAGATGGGTTAGGTTAGGTTACATTACGTTATAGACGTATATAATGTTCACACCGAGAAGTAGGGGCCGACCCGCCAGGATTGTTGTAAAATACTACATCCGAGATGTTAGATTGCCTTAGGTTAGGATATATAACGTGATAGACGTATATAACGTTCCCACCGAGACTTACGGGGCTACAAGAACCGGATTCTACAAAACATTCCCAGCGAGGGGCTAGAAGGGTTAGGTTAGGTTATATTACGTTATAGACGTATATAATGTTCCAACCGAGAAGTAGGGGCCAGCCCGCCAGGAATGTTGTAAAATACTACATCCGAGGAGTGAGGTTGCCTTAGGTTATGATATATAACGTTATAGACGTATATAATGTCCCCAAGGGAGAGGAACGAGCCGACACGAAAAGGATTCTGTAAAACATTACCAGCGAGGGGCTAGATGGGTTAGGTTAGGTTATATTACGTTATAGACGTATATAACGTTCACACCGAGAAGTAGGGGCCGACCCGCCAGGATTGTTGTAAAATACTACATCCGATATGTTAGATTGCCTTAGGTTAGGATATATAACGTGATAGACGTATATAATGTTCCCACCGAGACGTACGGGGCTACAAGAACGGGATTCTACAAAACATTCCCAGCGAGGGGCTAGAAGGGTTAGGTTAGGTTATATTACGTTATAGACGTATATAATGTTCCAACCGAGAAGTAGGGGCCAGCCCGCCAGGAATGTTGTAAAATAATACATCCGAGGAGTGAGGTTGCCTTAGGTTATGATATATAACGTTATAGACGTATATAATGTACCCAAGGGAGAGGAACGAGCCGACACGAAAAGGATTCTGTCAAACATTACCAGCGAGGGGCTAGATGGGTTAGGTTAGGTTATATTACGTTATAGACGTATATAACGTTCACACCGAGAAGTAGGGGCCGACCCGCCTGGATTATTGTAAAATACTACATCCGAGATGTTAGATTGCCTTAGGTTAGGATATATAACGTGATAGACGTATATAATGTTCCCACCGAGACGTGCGGGGCTACAAGAACGGGATTCTACAAAACATTCCCAGCGAGGGGCTAGAAGGGTTATGTTAGGTTATATTACGTTATAGACGTATATAACGTTGCCACCGAGAAGTAGAGGCCGACCCGCCATGAATGTTGTAAAATACTACATCCGAGGAGTGTGGTTGCCTTCGGTTAGGATATATAACGTTATAGGCGTATATAATGTCCCCAAGGGAGAGGAACGAGCCGACACGAAAAGGATTCTGTAAAACATTACCAGCGAGGGGCTAGATGGGTTAGGTTAGGTTATATTACGTTATAGACGTATATAACGTTCACACCGAGAAGTAGGGGCCGACCCGCCTGGATTGTTGTAAAATACTACATCCGAGATGTTAGATTGCCTTAGGTTAGGATATATAACGTGATAGACGTATATAATGTTCCCACCGAGACGTGCGGGGCTACAAGAACGGGATTCTACAAAACATTCCCAGCGAGGGGCTAGAAGGGTTATGTTAGGTTATATTAGGTTATAGACGTATATAACGTTGCCACCGAGAAGTAGAGGCCGACCCGCCATGAATGTTGTAAAATACTACATCCGAGGAGTGTGGTTGCCTTCGGTTAGGATATATAACGCTATAGACGTATATAATGTTCCCACGGACAGGTCTGCGCCGACACGTCCGGGATTCTGTAAAACATTCCCAGCGAGGGGCTAGATGGGTTAGGTTAGGTTATATTACGTTATAGACGTATATAACGTTCCCACCGAGAAGTAGGGGCCGACCCGCCATGAATGTTGTAAAATACTACATCCGAGGAGTGAGGTTGCCTTAGGTTATGATATATAACGCTATAGACGTATATAATGTTCCCACGGACAGGTCTGGGCCGACACGACCGGGATTCTGTAAAACATTCCCAGCGAGGGGCTAGAAGGGTTAGGTTAGGTTATATTACGTTATAGACGTATATAATGTTCCAACCGAGAAGTAGGGGCCAGCCCGCCAGGAATGTTGTAAAATACTACATCCGAGGAGTGAGGTTGCCTTAGGTTATGATATATAACGTTATAGACGTATATGATGTCCCCACGGAGAGGAACGGGCCGACACGAAAAGGATTCTGTAAAACATTACCAGCGAGGGGCTAGATGGGTTAGGTTAGGTTATATTACGTTATAGACGTATACAACGTTCACACCGAGAAGTAGGTGCCGGCCCGCCAGGAATGCTGTAAAATACTACATCCGAGATGTTAGCCAGCCTTAGGTTAGGATATATAACGCTATAGACGTATATAATGTTCCCACGGACAGGTCTGGGCCGACACGACCGGGATTCTGTAAAATATTACCAGCGAGGGGCTAGATGGGTTAGGTTAGGTTATATTACGTTATAGACGTATATAACGTTCCCACCGAGAAGTAGGGGCCGACCCGCCATGAATGTTGTAAAATACTACATCCGAGGAGTGTGGTTGCCTTCGGTTAGGATATATAACGCTATAGACGTATATAATGTTCCCACGGACAGGTCTGGGCAGACACGACCGGGATTCTGTAAAACATTCCCAGCGAGGGGCTAGAAGGGTTAGGTTAGGTTATATTACATTATAGACGTATATAACGTTCCCACCGAGAAGTAGGGGCCGACCCGCCAAGGAATGTTGTAAAATACTACATCCGAGGAGTGAGGTTGCCTTAGGTTATGATATATAACGTTATAGACGCATATAATGTCCCCACGGAGAGGAACGTGCCGACACGACCGGGATTCTGTAAAACATTACCAGCGAAGGGCTAGATGGGTTAGGTTAGGTTATATTACGTTATAGACGTATATAATGTTCACACCGAGAAGTAGGGGCCGACCCGCCAGGATTGTTGTAAAATACTACATCCGATATGTTAGATTGCCTTAGGTTAGGATATATAACGTGATAGACGTATATAATGTTCCCACCGAGACGTATGGGGCTACAAGAACGGGATTCTACAAAACATTCCCAGCGAGGGGCTAGAATGGTTAGGTTAGGTTATATTACGTTATAGACGTATATAATGTTCCAACCGAGAAGTAGGGGCCAGCCCGCCAGGAATGTTGTAAAATACTACATCCGAGGAGTGAGGTTGCCTTAGGTTATGATATATAACGTTATAGGCGTATATAATGTCCCCAAGGGAGAGGAACGAGCCGACACGAAAAGGATTCTGTAAAACATTACCAGCGAGGGGCTAGATGGGTTAGGTTAGGTTATATTACGTTATAGACGTATATAACGTTCACACCGAGAAGTAGGGGCCGATCCGCCTGGATTGTTGTAAAATACTACATCCGAGGAGTGAGGTTGCCTTAGGTTATGATATATAACGTTATAGACGTATATAATGTCCCCACGGAGAGGAACGGGCCGACACGAAAAGGATTCTGTAAAACATTACCAGCGAGGGGCTAGATGGGTTAGGTTAGGTTACATTACGTTATAGACGTATATAATGTTCACACCGAGAAGTAGGGGCCGACCCGCCAGGATTGTTGTAAAATACTACATCCGAGATGTTAGATTGCCTTAGGTTAGGATATATAACGTGATAGACGTATATAACGTTCCCACCGAGACTTACGGGGCTACAAGAACCGGATTCTACAAAACATTCCCAGCGAGGGGCTAGAAGGGTTAGGTTAGGTTATATTACGTTATAGACGTATATAATGTTCCAACCGAGAAGTAGGGGCCAGCCCGCCAGGAATGTTGTAAAATACTACATCCGAGGAGTGAGGTTGCCTTAGGTTATGATATATAACGTTATAGACGTATATAATGTCCCCAAGGGAGAGGAACGAGCCGACACGAAAAGGATTCTGTAAAACATTACCAGCGAGGGGCTAGATGGGTTAGGTTAGGTTATATTACGTTATAGACGTATATAACGTTCACACCGAGAAGTAGGGGCCGACCCGCCAGGATTGTTGTAAAATACTACATCCGATATGTTAGATTGCCTTAGGTTAGGATATATAACGTGATAGACGTATATAATGTTCCCACCGAGACGTACGGGTCTACAAGAACGGGATTCTACAAAACATTCCCAGCGAGGGGCTAGAAGGGTTAGGTTAGGTTATATTACGTTATAGACGTATATAATGTTCCAACCGAGAAGTAGGGGCCAGCCCGCCAGGAATGTTGTAAAATACTACATCCGAGGAGTGAGGTTGCCTTAGGTTATGATATATAACGTTATAGACGTATATAATGTCCCCAAGGGAGAGGAACGAGCCGACACGAAAAGGATTCTGTAAAACATTACCAGCGAGGGGCTAGATGGGTTAGGTTAGGTTATATTACGTTATAGACGTATATAACGTTCACACCGAGAAGTAGGGGCCGACCCGCCAGGATTGTTGTAAAATACTACATCCGATATGTTAGATTGCCTTAGGTTAGGATATATAACGTGATAGACGTATATAATGTTCCCACCGAGACGTACGGGGCTACAAGAACGGGATTCTACAAAACATTCCCAGCGAGGGGCTAGAAGGGTTAGGTTAGGTTATATTACATTATAGACGTATATAATGTTCCAACCGAGAAGTAGGGGCCAGCCCGCCAGGAATGTTGTAAAATAATACATCCGAGGAGTGAGGTTGCCTTAGGTTATGATATATAACGTTATAGACGTATATAATGTACCCAAGGGAGAGGAACGAGCCGACACGAAAAGGATTCTGTCAAACATTACCAGCGAGGGGCTAGATGGGTTAGGTTAGGTTATATTACGTTATAGACGTATATAACGTTCACACCGAGAAGTAGGGGCCGACCCGCCTGGATTATTGTAAAATACTACATCCGAGATGTTAGATTGCCTTAGGTTAGGATATATAACGTGATAGACGTATATAATGTTCCCACCGAGACGTGCGGGGCTACAAGAACGGGATTCTACAAAACATTCCCAGCGAGGGGCTAGAAGGGTTATGTTAGGTTATATTACGTTATAGACGTATATAACGTTGCCACCGAGAAGTAGAGGCCGACCCGCCATGAATGTTGTAAAATACTACATCCGAGGAGTGTGGTTGCCTTCGGTTAGGATATATAACGTTATAGGCGTATATAATGTCCCCAAGGGAGAGGAACGAGCCGACACGAAAAGGATTCTGTAAAACATTACCAGCGAGGGGCTAGATGGGTTAGGTTAGGTTATATTACGTTATAGACGTATATAACGTTCACACCGAGAAGTAGGGGCCGACCCGCCTGGATTGTTGTAAAATACTACATCCGAGATGTTAGATTGCCTTAGGTTAGGATATATAACGTGATAGACGTATATAATGTTCCCACCGAGACGTGCGGGGCTACAAGAACGGGATTCTACAAAACATTCCCAGCGAGGGGCTAGAAGGGTTATGTTAGGTTATATTACGTTATAGACGTATATAACGTTGCCACCGAGAAGTAGAGGCCGACCCGCCATGAATGTTGTAAAATACTACATCCGAGGAGTGTGGTTGCCTTCGGTTAGGATATATAACGCTATAGACGTATATAATGTTCCCACGGACAGGTCTGGGCCGACACGTCCGGGATTCTGTAAAACATTCCCAGCGAGGGGCTAGATGGGTTAGGTTAGGTTATATTACGTTATAGACGTATATAACGTTCCCACCGAGAAGTAGGGGCCGACCCGCCATGAATGTTGTAAAATACTACATCCGAGGAGTGAGGTTGCCTTAGGTTATGATATATAACGTTATAGACGCATATAATGTCCCCACGGAGAGGAACGGGCCGACCCGACCGGGATTCTGTAAAACATTATCCGCGAGGGGCTAGATGGGTTAGGTTAGGTTATATTACGTTATAGACGTATATAATGTTCACACCGAGAAGTAGGGGCCGACCCGCCAGGATTGTTGTAAAATACTACATCCGAGATGTTAGATTGCCTTAGGTTAGGATATATAACGTGATAGACGTATATAATGTTCCCACCGAGACGTACGGGGCTACAAGAACGGGATTCTACAAAACATTCCCAGCGAGGGGCTAGAAGGGTTAGGTTAGGTTATATTACGTTATAGACGTATATAATGTTCCAACGGAGAAGTAGGGGCCAGCCCGCCAGGAATGTTGTAAAATACTACATCCGAGGAGTGAGGTTGCCTTAGGTTATGATATATAACGCTATAGACGTATATAATGTTCCCACGGACAGGTCTGGGCCGACACGACCGGGATTCTGTAAAACATTCCCAGCGAGGGGCTAGAAGGGTTAGGTTAGGTTATATTACGTTATAGACGTATATAATGTTCCAACCGAGAAGTAGGGGCCAGCCCGCCAGGAATGTTGTAAAATACTACATCCGAGGAGTGAGGTTGCCTTAGGTTATGATATATAACGTTATAGACGTATATAATGTCCCCACGGAGAGGAACGGGCCGACACGAAAAGGATTCTGTAAAACATTACCAGCGAGGGGCTAGATGGGTTAGGTTAGGTTATATTACGTTATAGACGTATACAACGTTCACACCGAGAAGTAGGTGCCGGCCCGCCAGGAATGCTGTAAAATACTACATCCGAGATGTTAGCCAGCCTTAGGTTAGGATATATAACGCTATAGACGTATATAATGTTCCCACGGACAGGTCTGGGCCGACACGACCGGGATTCTGTAAAATATTACCAGCGAGGGGCTAGATGGGTTAGGTTAGGTTATATTACGTTATAGACGTATATAACGTTCCCACCGAGAAGTAGGGGCCGACCCGCCATGAATGTTGTAAAATACTACATCCGAGGAGTGTGGTTGCCTTCGGTTAGGATATATAACGCTATAGACGTATATAATGTTCCCACGGACAGGTCTGGGCAGACACGACCGGGATTCTGTAAAACATTCCCAGCGAGGGGCTAGAAGGGTTAGGTTAGGTTATATTACATTATAGACGTATATAACGTTCCCACCGAGAAGTAGGGGCCGACCCGCCAAGGAATGTTGTAAAATACTACATCCGAGGAGTGAGGTTGCCTTAGGTTATGATATATAACGTTATAGACGCATACAATGTCCCCACGGAGAGGAACGTGCCGACACGACCGGGATTCTGTAAAACATTACCAGCGAGGGGCTAGATGGGTTAGGTTAGGTTATATTACGTTATAGACGTATATAATGTTCACACCGAGAAGTAGGGGCCGACCCGCCAGGATTGTTGTAAAATACTACATCCGAGATGTTAGATTGCCTTAGGTTAGGATATATAACGTGATAGACGTATATAATGTTCCCACCGAGACGTACAGGGCTACAAGAACGGGATTCTACAAAACATTCCCAGCGAGGTGCTAGAAGGGTTAGGTTAGGTTATATTACGTTATAGACGTATATAATGTTCCAACCGAGAAGTAGGGGCCAGCCCGCCAGGAATGTTGTAAAATACTACATCCGAGGAGTAAGGTTGCCTTAGGTTATGATATATAACGTTATAGACGTATATAATGTCCCCAAGGGAGAGGAACGAGCCGACACGAAAAGGATTCTGTAAAACATTACCAGCGAGGGGCTAGATGGGTTAGGTTAGGTTATATTACGTTATAGACGTATATAATGTTCACACCGAGAAGTAGGGGCCGACCCGCCAGGATTGTTGTAAAATACTACATCCGAGGAGTGAGGTTGCCTTAGGTTATGATATATAACGTTATAGACGTATATAATGTCCCCACGGAGAGGAACGGGCCGACACGAAAAGGATTCTGTAAAACATTACCAGCGAGGGGCTAGATGGGTTAGGTTAGGTTACATTACGTTATAGACCTATATAATGTTCACACCGAGAAGTAGGGGCCGACCCGCCAGGATTGTTGTAAAATACTACATCCGAGGAGTGTGGTTGCCTTCGGTTAGGATATATAACGCTATAGACGTATATAATGTTCCCACGGACAGGTCTGGGCCGACACGTCCGGGATTCTGTAAAACATTCCCAGCGAGGGGCTAGATGGGTTAGGTTAGGTTATATTACGTTATAGACGTATATAACGTTCCCACCGAGAAGTAGGGGCCGACCCGCCATGAATGTTGTAAAATACTACATCCGAGGAGTGAGGTTGCCTTAGGTTATGATATATAACGTTATAGACGCATATAATGTCCCCACGGAGAGGAACGGGCCGACCCGACCGGGATTCTGTAAAACATTATCCGCGAGGGGCTAGATGGGTTAGGTTAGGTTATATTACGTTATAGACGTATATAATGTTCACACCGAGAAGTAGGGGCCGACCCGCCAGGATTGTTGTAAAATACTACATCCGAGATGTTAGATTGCCTTAGGTTAGGATATATAACGTGACAGACGTATATAATGTTCCCACCGAGACGTACGGGGCTACAAGAACGGGATTCTACAAAACATTCCCAGCGAGGGGCTAGAAGGGTTAGGTTAGGTTATATTACGTTATAGACGTATATAATGTTCCAACCGAGAAGTAGGGGCCAGCCCGCCAGGAATGTTGTAAAATACTACATCCGAGGAGTGAGGTTGCCTTAGGTTATGATATATAACGCTATAGACGTATATAATGTTCCCACGGACAGGTCTGGGCCGACACGACCGGGATTCTGTAAAACATTCCCAGCGAGGGGCTAGAAGGGTTAGGTTAGGTTATATTACGTTATAGACGTATATAATGTTCCAACCGAGAAGTAGGGGCCAGCCCGCCAGGAATGTTGTAAAATACTACATCCGAGGAGTGAGGTTGCCTTAGGTTATGATATATAACGTTATAGACGTATATAATGTCCCCACGGAGAGGAACGGGCCGACACGAAAAGGATTCTGTAAAACATTACCAGCGAGGGGCTAGATGGGTTAGGTTAGGTTATATTACGTTATAGACGTATACAACGTTCACACCGAGAAGTAGGTGCCGGCCCGCCAGGAATGCTGTAAAATACTACATCCGAGATGTTAGCCAGCCTTAGGTTAGGATATATAACGCTATAGACGTATATAATGTTCCCACGGACAGGTCTGGGCCGACACGACCGGGATTCTGTAAAATATTACCAGCGAGGGGCTAGATGGGTTAGGTTAGGTTATATTACGTTATAGACGTATATAACGTTCCCACCGAGAAGTAGGGGCCGACCCGCCATGAATGTTGTAAAATACTACATCCGAGGAGTGTGGTTGCCTTCGGTTAGGATATATAACGCTATAGACGTATATAATGTTCCCACGGACAGGTCTGGGCAGACACGACCGGGATTCTGTAAAACATTCCCAGCGAGGGGCTAGAAGGGTTAGGTTAGGTTATATTACATTATAGACGTATATAACGTTCCCACCGAGAAGTAGGGGCCGACCCGCCAAGGAATGTTGTAAAATACTACATCCGAGGAGTGAGGTTGCCTTAGGTTATGATATATAACGTTATAGACGCATACAATGTCCCCACGGAGAGGAACGTGCCGACACGACCGGGATTCTGTAAAACATTACCAGCGAGGGGCTAGATGGGTTAGGTTAGGTTATATTACGTTATAGACGTATATAATGTTCACACCGAGAAGTAGGGGCCGACCCGCCAGGATTGTTGTAAAATACTACATCCGAGATGTTAGATTGCCTTAGGTTAGGATATATAACGTGATAGACGTATATAATGTTCCCACCGAGACGTACAGGGCTACAAGAACGGGATTCTACAAAACATTCCCAGCGAGGTGCTAGAAGGGTTAGGTTAGGTTATATTACGTTATAGACGTATATAATGTTCCAACCGAGAAGTAGGGGCCAGCCCGCCAGGAATGTTGTAAAATACTACATCCGAGGAGTAAGGTTGCCTTAGGTTATGATATATAACGTTATAGACGTATATAATGTCCCCAAGGGAGAGGAACGAGCCGACACGAAAAGGATTCTGTAAAACATTACCAGCGAGGGGCTAGATGGGTTAGGTTAGGTTATATTACGTTATAGACGTATATAATGTTCACACCGAGAAGTAGGGGCCGACCCGCCAGGATTGTTGTAAAATACTACATCCGAGGAGTGAGGTTGCCTTAGGTTATGATATATAACGTTATAGACGTATATAATGTCCCCACGGAGAGGAACGGGCCGACACGAAAAGGATTCTGTAAAACATTACCAGCGAGGGGCTAGATGGGTTAGGTTAGGTTACATTACGTTATAGACCTATATAATGTTCACACCGAGAAGTAGGGGCCGACCCGCCAGGATTGTTGTAAAATACTACATCCGAGATGTTAGATTGCCTTAGGTTAGGATATATAACGTGATAGACGTATATAATGTTCCCACCGAGACTTACGGGGCTACAAGAACCGGATTCTACAAAACATTCCCAGCGAGGGGCTAGAAGGGTTAGGTTAGGTTATATTACGGTATAGACGTATATAATGTTCCAACCGAGAAGTAGGGGCCAGCCCGCCAGGAATGTTGTAAAATACTACATGCGAGGAGTGAGGTTGCCTTAGGTTATGATATATAACGTTATAGACGTATATAATGTCCCCAAGGGAGAGGAACGAGCCGACACGAAAAGGATTCTGTAAAACATTACCAGCGAGGGGCTAGATGGGTTAGGTTAGGTTATATTACGTTATAGACGTATATAACGTTCACACCGAGAAGTAGTGGCCGACCCGCCAGGATTGTTGTAAAATACTACATCCGATATATTAGATTGCCTTAGGTTAGGATATATAACGTGATAGACGTATATAATGTTCCCACCGAGACGTACGGGGCTACAAGAACGGGATTCTACAAAACATTCCCAGCGAGGGGCTAGAAGGGTTAGGTTAGGTTATATTACGTTATAGACGTATATAATGTTCCAACCGAGAAGTAGGGGCCAGCCCGCCAGGAATGTTGTAAAATAATACATCCGAGGAGTGAGGTTGCCTTAGGTTATGATATATAACGTTATAGACGTATATAATGTACCCAAGGGAGAGGAACGAGCCGACACGAAAAGGATTCTGTAAAACATTACCAGCGAGGGGCTAGATGGGTTAGGTTAGGTTATATTACGTTATAGACGTATATAACGTTCACACCGAGAAGTAGGGGCCGACCCGCCTGGATTGTTGTAAAATACTACATCCGAGATGTTAGATTGCCTTAGGTTAGGATATATAACGTGATAGACGTATATAATGTTCCCACCGAGACGTGCGGGGCTACAAGAACGGGATTCTACAAAACATTCCCAGCGAGGGGCTAGAAGGGTTATGTTAGGTTATATTACGTTATAGACGTATATAACGTTGCCACCGAGAAGTAGAGGCCGACCCGCCATGAATGTTGTAAAATACTACATCCGAGGAGTGTGGTTGCCTTCGGTTAGGATATATAACGCTATAGACGTATATAATGTTCCAAGGACAGGTCTGGGCAGACACGACCGGGATTCTGTAAAACATTCCCAGCGAGGGGCTAGAAGGGTTAGGTTAGGTTATATTACATTATAGACGTATATAACGTTCCCACCGAGAAGTAGGGGCCGACCCGCCAAGGAATGTTGTAAAATACTACATCCGAGGAGTGAGGTTGCCTTAGGTTAGGATATATAACGCTATAGACGTATATAATGTTGCCACGGACAGGTCTGGGCAGACACGACCGGGATTCTGTAAAACATTCCCAGCGAGGGGCTAGAAGGGTTAGGTTAGGTTATATTACATTATAGACGTATATAACGTTCCCACCGAGAAGTAGGGTCCGACCCGCCATGAATGTTGTAAAATACTACATCCGAGGAGTGTGGTTGCCTTCGGTTAGGATATATAACGCTATAGACGTATATAATGTTCCCACGGACAGGTCTGGGCCGACACAACCGGGATTCTACAAAACATTCCCAGCGAGGGGCTAGAAGGGTTAGGTTAGGTTATATTACGTTATAGACGTATATAATGTTCCAACCGAAAAGTAGGGGCCAGCCCGCCAGGAATGTTGTAAAATACTACATCCGAGGAGTGAGGTTGCCTTAGGTTATGATATATAACGTTATAGACGTATATAATGTCCCCAAGGGAGAGGAACGAGCCGACACGAAAAGGATTCTGTAAAACATTACCAGCGAGGGGCTAGATGGGTTAGGTTAGGTTATATTACGTTATAGACGTATATAACGTTCACACCGAGAAGTAGGGGCCGACCCGCCAGGATTGTTGTAAAATACTACATCCGATATGTTAGATTGCCTTAGGTTAGGATATATAACGTGATAGACGTATATAATGTTCCCACCGAGACGTACGGGGCTACAAGAACGGGATTCTACAAAACATTCCCAGCGAGGGGCTAGAAGGGTTAGGTTAGGTTATATTACGTTATAGACGTATATAATGTTCCAACCGAGAAGTAGGGGCCAGCCCGCCAGGAATGTTGTAAAATACTACATCCGAGGAGTGAGGTTGCCTTAGGTTATGATATATAACGTTATAGACGTATATAATGTCCCCACGGAGAGGAACGGGCCGACACGAAAAGGATTCTGTAAAACATTACCAGCGAGGGGCTAGATGGGTTAGGTTAGGTTATATTACGTTATAGACGTATACAACGTTCACACCGAGAAGTAGGTGCCGGCCCGCCAGGAATGCTGTAAAATACTACATCCGAGATGTTAGCCAGCCTTAGGTTAGGATATATAACGCTATAGACGTATATAATGTTCCCACGGACAGGTCTGGGCCGACACGACCGGGATTCTGTAAAATATTACCAGCGAGGGGCTAGATGGGTTAGGTTAGGTTATATTACGTTATAGACGTATATAACGTTCCCACCGAGAAGTAGGGGCCGACCCGCCATGAATGTTGTAAAATACTACATCCGAGGAGTGTGGTTGCCTTCGGTTAGGATATATAACGCTATAGACGTATATAATGTTCCCACGGACAGGTCTGGGCAGACACGACCGGGATTCTGTAAAACATTCCCAGCGAGGGGCTAGAAGGGTTAGGTTAGGTTATATTACATTATAGACGTATATAACGTTCCCACCGAGAAGTAGGGGCCGACCCGCCAAGGAATGTTGTAAAATACTACATCCGAGGAGTGAGGTTGCCTTAGGTTATGATATATAACGTTATAGACGCATATAATGTCCCCACGGAGAGGAACGTGCCGACACGACCGGGATTCTGTAAAACATTACCAGCGAAGGGCTAGATGGGTTAGGTTAGGTTATATTACGTTATAGACGTATATAATGTTCACACCGAGAAGTAGGGGCCGACCCGCCAGGATTGTTGTAAAATACTACATCCGATATGTTAGATTGCCTTAGGTTAGGATATATAACGTGATAGACGTATATAATGTTCCCACCGAGACGTATGGGGCTACAAGAACGGGATTCTACAAAACATTCCCAGCGAGGGGCTAGAATGGTTAGGTTAGGTTATATTACGTTATAGACGTATATAATGTTCCAACCGAGAAGTAGGGGCCAGCCCGCCAGGAATGTTGTAAAATACTACATCCGAGGAGTGAGGTTGCCTTAGGTTATGATATATAACGTTATAGGCGTATATAATGTCCCCAAGGGAGAGGAACGAGCCGACACGAAAAGGATTCTGTAAAACATTACCAGCGAGGGGCTAGATGGGTTAGGTTAGGTTATATTACGTTATAGACGTATATAACGTTCACACCGAGAAGTAGGGGCCGATCCGCCTGGATTGTTGTAAAATACTACATCCGAGGAGTGAGGTTGCCTTAGGTTATGATATATAACGTTATAGACGTATATAATGTCCCCACGGAGAGGAACGGGCCGACACGAAAAGGATTCTGTAAAACATTACCAGCGAGGGGCTAGATGGGTTAGGTTAGGTTACATTACGTTATAGACGTATATAATGTTCACACCGAGAAGTAGGGGCCGACCCGCCAGGATTGTTGTAAAATACTACATCCGAGATGTTAGATTGCCTTAGGTTAGGATATATAACGTGATAGACGTATATAACGTTCCCACCGAGACTTACGGGGCTACAAGAACCGGATTCTACAAAACATTCCCAGCGAGGGGCTAGAAGGGTTAGGTTAGGTTATATTACGTTATAGACGTATATAATGTTCCAACCGAGAAGTAGGGGCCAGCCCGCCAGGAATGTTGTAAAATACTACATCCGAGGAGTGAGGTTGCCTTAGGTTATGATATATAACGTTATAGACGTATATAATGTCCCCAAGGGAGAGGAACGAGCCGACACGAAAAGGATTCTGTAAAACATTACCAGCGAGGGGCTAGATGGGTTAGGTTAGGTTATATTACGTTATAGACGTATATAACGTTCACACCGAGAAGTAGGGGCCGACCCGCCAGGATTGTTGTAAAATACTACATCCGATATGTTAGATTGCCTTAGGTTAGGATATATAACGTGATAGACGTATATAATGTTCCCACCGAGACGTACGGGGCTACAAGAACGGGATTCTACAAAACATTCCCAGCGAGGGGCTAGAAGGGTTAGGTTAGGTTATATTACGTTATAGACGTATATAATGTTCCAACCGAGAAGTAGGGGCCAGCCCGCCAGGAATGTTGTAAAATACTACATCCGAGGAGTGAGGTTGCCTTAGGTTATGATATATAACGTTATAGACGTATATAATGTCCCCAAGGGAGAGGAACGAGCCGACACGAAAAGGATTCTGTAAAACATTACCAGCGAGGGGCTAGATGGGTTAGGTTAGGTTATGTTACGTTATAGACGTATATAACGTTCACACCGAGAAGTAGGGGCCGACCCGCCAGGATTGTTGTAAAATACTACATCCGATATGTTAGATTGCCTTAGGTTAGGATATATAACGTGATAGACGTATATAATGTTCCCACCGAGACGTACGGGGCTACAAGAACGGGATTCTACAAAACATTCCCAGCGAGGGGCTAGAAGGGTTAGGTTAGGTTATATTACGTTATAGACGTATATAATGTTCCAACCGAGAAGTAGGGGCCAGCCCGCCAGGAATGTTGTAAAATAATACATCCGAGGAGTGAGGTTGCCTTAGGTTATGATATATAACGTTATAGACGTATATAATGTACCCAAGGGAGAGGAACGAGCCGACACGAAAAGGATTCTGTCAAACATTACCAGCGAGGGGCTAGATGGGTTAGGTTAGGTTATATTACGTTATAGACGTATATAACGTTCACACCGAGAAGTAGGGGCCGACCCGCCTGGATTATTGTAAAATACTACATCCGAGATGTTAGATTGCCTTAGGTTAGGATATATAACGTGATAGACGTATATAATGTTCCCACCGAGACGTGCGGGGCTACAAGAACGGGATTCTACAAAACATTCCCAGCGAGGGGCTAGAAGGGTTATGTTAGGTTATATTACGTTATAGACGTATATAACGTTGCCACCGAGAAGTAGAGGCCGACCCGCCATGAATGTTGTAAAATACTACATCCGAGGAGTGTGGTTGCCTTCGGTTAGGATATATAACGTTATAGGCGTATATAATGTCCCCAAGGGAGAGGAACGAGCCGACACGAAAAGGATTCTGTAAAACATTACCAGCGAGGGGCTAGATGGGTTAGGTTAGGTTATATTACGTTATAGACGTATATAACGTTCACACCGAGAAGTAGGGGCCGACCCGCCTGGATTGTTGTAAAATACTACATCCGAGATGTTAGATTGCCTTAGGTTAGGATATATAACGTGATAGACGTATATAATGTTCCCACCGAGACGTGCGGGGCTACAAGAACGGGATTCTACAAAACATTCCCAGCGAGGGGCTAGAAGGGTTATGTTAGGTTATATTACGTTATAGACGTATATAACGTTGCCACCGAGAAGTAGAGGCCGACCCGCCATGAATGTTGTAAAATACTACATCCGAGGAGTGTGGTTGCCTTCGGTTAGGATATATAACGCTATAGACGTATATAATGTTCCCACGGACAGGTCTGGGCCGACACGTCCGGGATTCTGTAAAACATTCCCAGCGAGGGGCTAGATGGGTTAGGTTAGGTTATATTACGTTATAGACGTATATAACGTTCCCACCGAGAAGTAGGGGCCGACCCGCCATGAATGTTGTAAAATACTACATCCGAGGAGTGAGGTTGCCTTAGGTTATGATATATAACGTTATAGACGCATATAATGTCCCCACGGAGAGGAACGGGCCGACCCGACCGGGATTCTGTAAAACATTATCCGCGAGGGGCTAGATGGGTTAGGTTAGGTTATATTACGTTATAGACGTATATAATGTTCACACCGAGAAGTAGGGGCCGACCCGCCAGGATTGTTGTAAAATACTACATCCGAGATGTTAGATTGCCTTAGGTTAGGATATATAACGTGATAGACGTATATAATGTTCCCACCGAGACGTACGGGGCTACAAGAACGGGATTCTACAAAACATTCCCAGCGAGGGGCTAGAAGGGTTAGGTTAGGTTATATTACGTTATAGACGTATATAATGTTCCAACCGAGAAGTAGGGGCCAGCCCGCCAGGAATGTTGTAAAATACTACATCCGAGGAGTGAGGTTGCCTTAGGTTATGATATATAACGCTATAGACGTATATAATGTTCCCACGGACAGGTCTGGGCCGACACGACCGGGATTCTGTAAAACATTCCCAGCGAGGGGCTAGAAGGGTTAGGTTAGGTTATATTACGTTATAGACGTATATAATGTTCCAACCGAGAAGTAGGGGCCAGCCCGCCAGGAATGTTGTAAAATACTACATCCGAGGAGTGAGGTTGCCTTAGGTTATGATATATAACGTTATAGACGTATATAATGTCCCCACGGAGAGGAACGGGCCGACACGAAAAGGATTCTGTAAAACATTACCAGCGAGGGGCTAGATGGGTTAGGTTAGGTTATATTACGTTATAGACGTATACAACGTTCACACCGAGAAGTAGGTGCCGGCCCGCCAGGAATGCTGTAAAATACTACATCCGAGATGTTAGCCAGCCTTAGGTTAGGATATATAACGTGATAGACGTATATAATGTTCCCACCGAGACGTACGGGGCTACAAGAACGGGATTCTACAAAACATTCCCAGCGAGGGGCTAGAAGGGTTAGGTTAGGTTATATTACGTTATAGACGTATATAATGTTCCAACCGAGAAGTAGGGGCCAGCCCGCCAGGAATGTTGTAAAATACTACATCCGAGGAGTGAGGTTGCCTTAGGTTATGATATATAACGTTATAGACGTATATAATGTCCCCAAGGGAGAGGAACGAGCCGACACGAAAAGGATTCTGTAAAACATTACCAGCGAGGGGCTAGATGGGTTAGGTTAGGTTATATTACGTTATAGACGTATATAACGTTCACACCGAGAAGTAGGGGCCGACCCGCCAGGATTGTTGTAAAATACTACATCCGATATGTTAGATTGCCTTAGGTTAGGATATATAACGTGATAGACGTATATAATGTTCCCACCGAGACGTACGGGGCTACAAGAACGGGATTCTACAAAACATTCCCAGCGAGGGGCTAGAAGGGTTAGGTTAGGTTATATTACGTTATAGACGTATATAATGTTCCAACCGAGAAGTAGGGGCCAGCCCGCCAGGAATGTTGTAAAATAATACATCCGAGGAGTGAGGTTGCCTTAGGTTATGATATATAACGTTATAGACGTATATAATGTACCCAAGGGAGAGGAACGAGCCGACACGAAAAGGATTCTGTCAAACATTACCAGCGAGGGGCTAGATGGGTTAGGTTAGGTTATATTACGTTATAGACGTATATAACGTTCACACCGAGAAGTAGGGGCCGACCCGCCTGGATTATTGTAAAATACTACATCCGAGATGTTAGATTGCCTTAGGTTAGGATATATAACGTGATAGACGTATATAATGTTCCCACCGAGACGTGCGGGGCTACAAGAACGGGATTCTACAAAACATTCCCAGCGAGGGGCTAGAAGGGTTATGTTAGGTTATATTACGTTATAGACGTATATAACGTTGCCACCGAGAAGTAGGGGCCAGCCCGCCAGGAATGTTGTAAAATAATACATCCGAGGAGTGAGGTTGCCTTAGGTTATGATATATAACGTTATAGACGTATATAATGTACCCAAGGGAGAGGAGCGAGCCGACACGAAAAGGATTCTGTCAAACATTACCAGCGAGGGGCTAGATGGGTTAGGTTAGGTTATATTACGTTATAGACGTATATAACGTTCACACCGAGAAGTAGGGGCCGACCCGCCTGGATTATTGTAAAATACTACATCCGAGATGTTAGATTGCCTTAGGTTAGGATATATAACGTGATAGACGTATATAATGTTCCCACCGAGACGTGCGGGGCTACAAGAACGGGATTCTACAAAACATTCCCAGCGAGGGGCTAGAAGGGTTATGTTAGGTTATATTACGTTATAGACGTATATAACGTTGCCACCGAGAAGTAGAGGCCGACCCGCCATGAATGTTGTAAAATACTACATCCGAGGAGTGTGGTTGCCTTCGGTTAGGATATATAACGTTATAGGCGTATATAATGTCCCCAAGGGAGAGGAACGAGCCGACACGAAAAGGATTCTGTAAAACATTACCAGCGAGGGGCTAGATGGGTTAGGTTAGGTTATATTACGTTATAGACGTATATAACGTTCACACCGAGAAGTAGGGGCCGACCCGCCTGGATTGTTGTAAAATACTACATCCGAGATGTTAGATTGCCTTAGGTTAGGATATATAACGTGATAGACGTATATAATGTTCCCACCGAGACGTGCGGGGCTACAAGAACGGGATTCTACAAAACATTCCCAGCGAGGGGCTAGAAGGGTTATGTTAGGTTATATTACGTTATAGACGTATATAACGTTGCCACCGAGAAGTAGAGGCCGACCCGCCATGAATGTTGTAAAATACTACATCCGAGGAGTGTGGTTGCCTTCGGTTAGGATATATAACGCTATAGACGTATATAATGTTCCCACGGACAGGTCTGGGCCGACACGTCCGGGATTCTGTAAAACATTCCCAGCGAGGGGCTAGATGGGTTAGGTTAGGTTATATTACGTTATAGACGTATATAACGTTCCCACCGAGAAGTAGGGGCCGACCCGCCATGAATGTTGTAAAATACTACATCCGAGGAGTGAGGTTGCCTTAGGTTATGATATATAACGTTATAGACGCATATAATGTCCCCACGGAGAGGAACGGGCCGACCCGACCGGGATTCTGTAAAACATTATCCGCGAGGGGCTAGATGGGTTAGGTTAGGTTATATTACGTTATAGACGTATATAATGTTCACACCGAGAAGTAGGGGCCGACCCGCCAGGATTGTTGTAAAATACTACATCCGAGATGTTAGATTGCCTTAGGTTAGGATATATAACGTGATAGACGTATATAATGTTCCCACCGAGACGTACGGGGCTACAAGAACGGGATTCTACAAAACATTCCCAGCGAGGGGCTAGAAGGGTTAGGTTAGGTTATATTACGTTATAGACGTATATAATGTTCCAACCGAGAAGTAGGGGCCAGCCCGCCAGGAATGTTGTAAAATACTACATCCGAGGAGTGAGGTTGCCTTAGGTTATGATATATAACGCTATAGACGTATATAATGTTCCCACGGACAGGTCTGGGCCGACACGACCGGGATTCTGTAAAACATTCCCAGCGAGGGGCTAGAAGGGTTAGGTTAGGTTATATTACGTTATAGACGTATATAATGTTCCAACCGAGAAGTAGGGGCCAGCCCGCCAGGAATGTTGTAAAATACTACATCCGAGGAGTGAGGTTGCCTTAGGTTATGATATATAACGTTATAGACGTATATAATGTCCCCACGGAGAGGAACGGGCCGACACGAAAAGGATTCTGTAAAACATTACCAGCGAGGGGCTAGATGGGTTAGGTTAGGTTATATTACGTTATAGACGTATACAACGTTCACACCGAGAAGTAGGTGCCGGCCCGCCAGGAATGCTGTAAAATACTACATCCGAGATGTTAGCCAGCCTTAGGTTAGGATATATAACGCTATAGACGTATATAATGTTCCCACGGACAGGTCTGGGCAGACACGACCGGGATTCTGTAAAACATTCCCAGCGAGGGGCTAGAAGGGTTAGGTTAGGTTATATTACATTATAGACGTATATAACGTTCCCACCGAGAAGTAGGGGCCGACCCGCCAAGGAATGTTGTAAAATACTACATCCGAGGAGTGAGGTTGCCTTAGGTTATGATATATAACGTTATAGACGCATACAATGTCCCCACGGAGAGGAACGTGCCGACACGACCGGGATTCTGTAAAACATTACCAGCGAGGGGCTAGATGGGTTAGGTTAGGTTATATTACGTTATAGACGTATATAATGTTCACACCGAGAAGTAGGGGCCGACCCGCCAGGATTGTTGTAAAATACTACATCCGAGATGTTAGATTGCCTTAGGTTAGGATATATAACGTGATAGACGTATATAATGTTCCCACCGAGACGTACAGGGCTACAAGAACGGGATTCTACAAAACATTCCCAGCGAGGTGCTAGAAGGGTTAGGTTAGGTTATATTACGTTATAGACGTATATAATGTTCCAACCGAGAAGTAGGGGCCAGCCCGCCAGGAATGTTGTAAAATACTACATCCGAGGAGTAAGGTTGCCTTAGGTTATG
Organism: Xylocopa violacea; assembly: GCA_963969225.1. NCBI lineage: Eukaryota > Metazoa > Arthropoda > Insecta > Hymenoptera > Apidae > Xylocopa > Xylocopa violacea. The sequence goes on from CAXAJV010000013.1 coordinate 2,758,236, forward strand.
ATATATAACGTTATAGACGTATATAATGTCCCCAAGGGAGAGGAACGAGCCGACACGAAAAGGATTCTGTAAAACATTACCAGCGAGGGGCTAGATGGGTTAGGTTAGGTTATATTACGTTATAGACGTATATAATGTTCACACCGAGAAGTAGGGGCCGACCCGCCAGGATTGTTGTAAAATACTACATCCGAGGAGTGAGGTTGCCTTAGGTTATGATATATAACGTTATAGACGTATATAATGTCCCCACGGAGAGGAACGGGCCGACACGAAAAGGATTCTGTAAAACATTACCAGCGAGGGGCTAGATGGGTTAGGTTAGGTTACATTACGTTATAGACGTATATAATGTTCACACCGAGAAGTAGGGGCCGACCCGCCATGAATGTTGTAAAATACTACATCCGAGATGTTAGATTGCCTTAGGTTAGGATATATAACGTGATAGACGTATATAATGTTCCCACCGAGACTTACGGGGCTACAAGAACCGGATTCTACAAAACATTCCCAGCGAGGGGCTAGAAGGGTTAGGTTAGGTTATATTACGTTATAGACGTATATAATGTTCCAACCGAGAAGTAGGGGCCAGCCCGCCAGGAATGTTGTAAAATACTACATGCGAGGAGTGAGGTTGCCTTAGGTTATGATATATAACGTTATAGACGTATATAATGTCCCCAAGGGAGAGGAACGAGCCGACACGAAAAGGATTCTGTAAAACATTACCAGCGAGGGGCTAGATGGGTTAGGTTAGGTTATATTACGTTATAGACGTATATAACGTTCACACCGAGAAGTAGTGGCCGACCCGCCAGGATTGTTGTAAAATACTACATCCGATATGTTAGATTGCCTTAGGTTAGGATATATAACGTGATAGACGTATATAATGTTCCCACCGAGACGTACGGGGCTACAAGAACGGGATTCTACAAAACATTCCCAGCGAGGGGCTAGAAGGGTTAGGTTAGGTTATATTACGTTATAGACGTATATAATGTTCCAACCGAGAAGTAGGGGCCAGCCCGCCAGGAATGTTGTAAAATAATACATCCGAGGAGTGAGGTTGCCTTAGGTTATGATATATAACGTTATAGACGTATATAATGTACCCAAGGGAGAGGAACGAGCCGACACGAAAAGGATTCTGTAAAACATTACCAGCGAGGGGCTAGATGGGTTAGGTTAGGTTATATTACGTTATAGACGTATATAACGTTCACACCGAGAAGTAGGGGCCGACCCGCCTGGATTGTTGTAAAATACTACATCCGAGATGTTAGATTGCCTTAGGTTAGGATATATAACGTGATAGACGTATATAATGTTCCCACCGAGACGTGCGGGGCTACAAGAACGGGATTCTACAAAACATTCCCAGCGAGGGGCTAGAAGGGTTATGTTAGGTTATATTACGTTATAGACGTATATAACGTTGCCACCGAGAAGTAGAGGCCGACCCGCCATGAATGTTGTAAAATACTACATCCGAGGAGTGTGGTTGCCTTCGGTTAGGATATATAACGCTATAGACGTATATAATGTTCCAAGGACAGGTCTGGGCAGACACGACCGGGATTCTGTAAAACATTCCCAGCGAGGGGCTAGAAGGGTTAGGTTAGGTTATATTACGTTATAGACGTATATAATGTTCCAACCGAAAAGTAGGGGCCAGCCCGCCAGGAATGTTGTAAAATACTACATCCGAGGAGTGAGGTTGCCTTAGGTTATGATATATAACGTTATAGACGTATATAATGTCCCCAAGGGAGAGGAACGAGCCGACACGAAAAGGATTCTGTAAAACATTACCAGCGAGGGGCTAGATGGGTTAGGTTAGGTTATATTACGTTATAGACGTATATAACGTTCACACCGAGAAGTAGGGGCCGACCCGCCAGGATTGTTGTAAAATACTACATCCGATATGTTAGATTGCCTTAGGTTAGGATATATAACGTGATAGACGTATATAATGTTCCCACCGAGACGTACGGGGCTACAAGAACGGGATTCTACAAAACATTCCCAGCGAGGGGCTAGAAGGGTTAGGTTAGGTTATATTACGTTATAGACGTATATAATGTTCCAACCGAGAAGTAGGGGCCAGCCCGCCAGGAATGTTGTAAAATACTACATCCGAGGAGTGAGGTTGCCTTAGGTTATGATATATAACGTTATAGACGTATATAATGTACCCAAGGGAGAGGAACGAGCCGACACGAAAAGGATTCTGTAAAACATTACCAGCGAGGGGCTAGATGGGTTAGGTTAGGTTATATTACGTTATAGACGTATATAACGTTCACACCGAGAAGTAGGGGCCGACCCGCCTGGATTGTTGTAAAATACTACATCCGAGATGTTAGATTGCCTTAGGTTAGGATATATAACGTGATAGACGTATATAATGTTCCCACCGAGACGTGCGGGGCTACAAGAACGGGATTCTACAAAACATTCCCAGCGAGGGGCTAGAAGGGTTATGTTAGGTTATATTACGTTATAGACGTATATAACGTTGCCACCGAGAAGTAGAGGCCGATCCGCCATGAATGTTGTAAAATACTACATCCGAGGAGTGTGGTTGCCTTCGGTTAGGATATATAACGCTATAGACGTATATAATGTTCCCACGGACAGGTCTGGGCAGACACGACCGGGATTCTGTAAAACATTCCCAGCGAGGGGCTAGAAGGGTTAGGTTAGGTTATATTACATTATAGACGTATATAACGTTCCCACCGAGAAGTAGGGGCCGACCCGCCAAGGAATGTTGTAAAATACTACATCCGAGGAGTGAGGTTGCCTTAGGTTATGATATATAACGTTATAGACGCATATAATGTCCCCACGGAGAGGAACGTGCCGACACGACCGGGATTCTGTAAAACATTACCAGCGAGGGGCTAGATGGGTTAGGTTAGGTTATATTACGTTATAGACGTATATAATGTTCACACCGAGAAGTAGGGGCCGACCCGCCAGGATTGTTGTAAAATACTACATCCGAGATGTTAGATTGCCTTAGGTTAGGATATATAACGTGATAGACGTATATAATGTTCCCACCGAGACGTACAGGGCTACAAGAACGGGATTCTACAAAACATTCCCAGCGAGGTGCTAGAAGGGTTAGGTTAGGTTATATTACGTTATAGACGTATATAATGTTCCAACCGAGAAGTAGGGGCCAGCCCGCCAGGAATGTTGTAAAATACTACATCCGAGGAGTAAGGTTGCCTTAGGTTATGATATATAACGTTATAGACGTATATAATGTCCCCAAGGGAGAGGAACGAGCCGACACGAAAAGGATTCTGTAAAACATTACCAGCGAGGGGCTAGATGGGTTAGGTTAGGTTATATTACGTTATAGACGTATATAATGTTCACACCGAGAAGTAGGGGCCGACCCGCCAGGATTGTTGTAAAATACTACATCCGAGGAGTGAGGTTGCCTTAGGTTATGATATATAACGTTATAGACGTATATAATGTCCCCACGGAGAGGAACGGGCCGACACGAAAAGGATTCTGTAAAACATTACCAGCGAGGGGCTAGATGGGTTAGGTTGGGTTACATTACGTTATAGACGTATATAATGTTCACACCGAGAAGTAGGGGCCGACCCGCCAGGATTGTTGTAAAATACTACATCCGAGATGTTAGATTGCCTTAGGTTAGGATATATAACGTGATAGACGTATATAATGTTCCCACCGAGACTTACGGGGCTACAAGAACCGGATTCTACAAAACATTCCCAGCGAGGGGCTAGAAGGGTTAGGTTAGGTTATATTACGTTATAGACGTATATAATGTTCCAACCGAGAAGTAGGGGCCAGCCCGCCAGGAATGTTGTAAAATACTACATCCGAGGAGTGAGGTTGCCTTAGGTTATGATATATAACGTTATAGACGTATATAATGTCCCCAAGGGAGAGGAACGAGCCGACACGAAAAGGATTCTGTAAAACATTACCAGCGAGGGGCTAGATGGGTTAGGTTAGGTTATATTACGTTATAGACGTATATAACGTTCACACCGAGAAGTAGTGGCCGACCCGCCAGGATTGTTGTAAAATACTACATCCGATATGTTAGATTGCCTTAGGTTAGGATATATAACGTGATAGACGTATATAATGTTCCCACCGAGACGTACGGGGCTACAAGAACGGGATTCTACAAAACATTCCCAGCGAGGGGCTAGAAGGGTTAGGTTAGGTTATATTACGTTGTAGACGTATATAATGTTCCAACCGAGAAGTAGGGGCCAGCCCGCCAGGAATGTTGTAAAATAATACATCCGAGGAGTGAGGTTGCCTTAGGTTATGATATATAACGTTATAGACGTATATAATGTACCCAAGGGAGAGGAACGAGCCGACACGAAAAGGATTCTGTAAAACATTACCAGCGAGGGGCTAGATGGGTTAGGTTAGGTTATATTACGTTATAGACGTATATAACGTTCACACCGAGAAGTAGGGGCCGACCCGCCTGGATTGTTGTAAAATACTACATCCGAGATGTTAGATTGCCTTAGGTTAGGATATATAACGTGATAGACGTATATAATGTTCCCACCGAGACGTGCGGGGCTACAAGAACGGGATTCTACAAAACATTCCCAGCGAGGGGCTAGAAGGGTTATGTTAGGTTATATTACGTTATAGACGTATATAACGTTGCCACCGAGAAGTAGAGGCCGACCCGCCATGAATGTTGTAAAATACTACATCCGAGGAGTGTGGTTGCCTTCGGTTAGGATATATAACGCTATAGACGTATATAATGTTCCAAGGACAGGTCTGGGCAGACACGACCGGGATTCTGTAAAACATTCCCAGCGAGGGGCTAGAAGGGTTAGGTTAGGTTATATTACATTATAGACGTATATAACGTTCCCACCGAGAAGTAGGGGCCGACCCGCCAAGGAATGTTGTAAAATACTACATCCGAGGAGTGAGGTTGCCTTAGGTTATGATATATAACGTTATAGACGCATATAATGTCCCCACGGAGAGGAACGTGCCGACACGACCGGGATTCTGTAAAACATTACCAGCGAGGGGCTAGATGGGTTAGGTTAGGTTATATTACGTTATAGACGTATATAATGTTCACACCGAGAAGTAGGGGCCGACCCGCCAGGATTGTTGTAAAATACTACATCCGAGATGTTAGATTGCCTTAGGTTAGGATATATAACGTGATAGACGTATATAATGTTCCCACCGAGACGTACGGGGCTACAAGAACGGGATTCTACAAAACATTCCCAGCGAGGGGCTAGAAGGGTTAGGTTAGGTTATATTACGTTATAGACGTATATAATGTTCCAACCGAGAAGTAGGGGCCAGCCCGCCAGGAATGTTGTAAAATACTACATCCCAGGAGTAAGGTTGCCTTAGGTTATGATATATAACGTTATAGACGTATATAATGTCCCCAAGGGAGAGGAACGAGCCGACACGAAAAGGATTCTGTAAAACATTACCAGCGAGGGGCTAGATGGGTTAGGTTAGGTTATATTACGTTATAGACGTATATAATGTTCACACCGAGAAGAAGGGGCCGACCCGCCAGGATTGTTGTAAAATACTACATCCGAGATGTTAGATTGCCTTAGGTTAGGATATATAACGTGATAGACGTATATAATGTTCCCACCGAGACTTACGGGGCTACAAGAACCGGAATCTACAAAACATTCCCAGCGAGGGGCTAGAAGGGTTAGGTTAGGTTATATTACGTTATAGACGTATATAATGTTCCAACCGAGAAGTAGGGGCCAGCCCGCCAGGAATGTTGTAAAATACTACATCCGAGGAGTGAGGTTGCCTTAGGTTATGATATATAACGTTATAGACGTATATAATGTCCCCAAGGGAGAGGAACGAGCCGACACGAAAAGGATTCTGTAAAACATTACCAGCGAGGGGCTAGATGGGTTAGGTTAGGTTATATTACGTTATAGACGTATATAACGTTCACACCGAGAAGTAGGGGCCGACCCGCCAGGATTGTTGTAAAATACTACATCCGATATGTTAGATTGCCTTAGGTTAGGGTATATAACGTGATAGACGTATATAATGTTCCCACCGAGACGTACGGGGCTACAAGAACGGGATTCTACAAAACATTCCCAGCGAGGGGCTAGAAGGGTTAGGTTAGGTTATATTACGTTATAGACGTATATAATGTTCCAACCGAGAAGTAGGGGCCAGCCCGCCAGGAATGTTGTAAAGTAATACATCCGAGGAGTGAGGTTGCCTTAGGTTATGATATATAACGTTATAGACGTATATAATGTACCCAAGGGAGAGGAACGAGCCGACACGAAAAGGATTCTGTAAAACATTACCAGCGAGGGGCTAGATGGGTTAGGTTAGGTTATATTACGTTATAGACGTATATAACGTTCACACCGAGAAGTAGGGGCCGACCCGCCTGGATTGTTGTAAAATACTACATCCGAGATGTTAGATTGCCTTAGGTTAGGATATATAACGTGATAGGCGTATATAATGTTCCCACCGAGACGTGCGGGGCTACAAGAACGGGATTCTACAAAACATTCCCAGCGAGGGGCTAGAAGGGTTATGTTAGGTTATATTACGTTATAGACGTATATAACGTTGCCGTCGAGAAGTAGAGGCCGACCCGCCATGAATGTTGTAAAATACTACATCCAAGGAGTGTGGTTGCCTTCGGTTAGGATATATAACGCTATAGACGTATATAATGTTCCCACGGACAGGTCTGGGCAGACACGACCGGGATTCTGTAAAACATTCCCAGCGAGGGGCTAGAAGGGTTAGGTTAGGTTATATTACATTATAGACGTATCTAACGTTCCCACCGAGAAGTAGGGTCCGACCCGCCATGAATGTTGTAAAATACTACATCCGAGGAGTGTGGTTGCCTTCGGTTAGGATATATAACGCTATAGACGTATATAATGTTCCCACGGACAGGTCTGGGCCGACACAACCGGGATTCTACAAAACATTCCCAGCGAGGGGCTAGAAGGGTTAGGTTAGGTTATATTACGTTATAGACGTATATAATGTTACAACCGAAAAGTAGGGGCCAGCCCGCCAGGAATGTTGCAAAATACTACATCCGAGGAGTGAGGTTGCCTTAGGTTATGATATATAACGTTATAGACGTATATAATGTCCCCAAGGGAGAGGAACGAGCCGACACGAAAAGGATTCTGTAAAACATTACCAGCGAGGGGCTAGATGGGTTAGGTTAGGTTATATTACGTTATAGACGTATATAACGTTCACACCGAGAAGTAGGGGCCGACCCGCCTGGATTGTTGTAAAATACTACATCCGAGATGTTAGATTGCCTTAGGTTAGGATATATAACGTGATAGACGTATATAATGTTCCCACCGAGACGTGCGGGGCTACAAGAACGGGATTCTACAAAACATTCCCAGCGAGGGGCTAGAAGGGTTATGTTAGGTTATATTACGTTATAGACGTATATAACGTTGCCACCGAGAAGTAGAGGCCGATCCGCCATGAATGTTGTAAAATACTACATCCGAGGAGTGTGGTTGCCTTCGGTTAGGATATATAACGCTATAGACGTATATAATGTTCCCACGGACAGGTCTGGGCCGACACGTCCGGGATTCTGTAAAACATTCCCAGCGAGGGGCTAGATGGGTTAGGTTAGGTTATATTACGTTATAGACGTATATAACGTTCCCACCGAGAAGTAGGGGCCGACCCGCCATGAATGTTGTAAAATACTACATCCGAGGAGTGAGGTTGCCTTAGGTTATGATATATAACGTTATAGACGCATATAATGTCCCCACGGAGAGGAACGGGCCGACCCGACCGGGATTCTGTAAAACATTATCCGCGAGGGGCTAGATGGGTTAGGTTAGGTTATATTACGTTATAGACGTATATAATGTTCACACCGAGAAGTAGGGGCCGACCCGCCAGGATTGTTGTAAAATACTACATCCGAGATGTTAGATTGCCTTAGGTTAGGACATATATAACGTGATAGACGTATATAATGTTCCCACCGAGACGTACGGGGCTACAAGAAGGGGTTCTACAAAACATTCCCAGCGAGGGGCTAGAAGGGTTAGGTTAGGTTATATTACGTTATAGACGTATATAATGTTCCAACCGAGAAGTAGGGGCCAGCCCGCCAGGAATGTTGTAAAATACTACATCCGAGGAGTGAGGTTGCCTTAGGTTATGATATATAACGCTATAGACGTATATAATGTTCCCACGGACAGGTCTGGGCCGACACGACCGGGATTCTGTAAAACATTCCCAGCGAGGGGCTAGAAGGGTTAGGTTAGGTTATATTACGTTATAGACGTATATAATGTTCCAACCGAGAAGTAGGGGCCAGCCCGCCAGGAATGTTGTAAAATACTACATCCGAGGAGTGAGGTTGCCTTAGGTTATGATATATAACGTTATAGACGTATATAATGTCCCCACGGAGAGGAACGGGCCGACACGAAAAGGATTCTGTAAAACATTACCAGCGAGGGGCTAGATGGGTTAGGTTAGGTTATATTACGTTATAGACGTATACAACGTTCACACCGAGAAGTAGGTGCCGGCCCGCCAGGAATGCTGTAAAATACTACATCCGAGATGTTAGCCAGCCTTAGGTTAGGATATATAACGCTATAGACGTAAATAATGTTCCCACGGACAGGTCTGGGCCGACACGACCGGGATTCTGTAAAATATTACCAGCGAGGGGCTAGATGGGTTAGGTTAGGTTATATTACGTTATAGACGTATATAACGTTCCCACCGAGAAGTAGGGGCCGACCCGCCATGAATGTTGTAAAATACTACATCCGAGGAGTGTGGTTGCCTTCGGTTAGGATATATAACGCTATAGACGTATATAATGTTCCCACGGACAGGTCTGGGCAGACACGACCGGGATTCTGTAAAACATTCCCAGCGAGGGGCTAGAAGGGTTAGGTTAGGTTATATTACATTATAGACGTATATAACGTTCCCACCGAGAAGTAGGGGCCGACCCGCCAAGGAATGTTGTAAAATACTACATCCGAGGAGTGAGGTTGCCTTAGGTTATGATATATAACGTTATAGACGCATATAATGTCCCCACGGAGAGGAACGTGCCGACACGACCGGGATTCTGTAAAACATTACCAGCGAGGGGCTAGATGGGTTAGGTTAGGTTATATTACGTTATAGACGTATATAATGTTCACACCGAGAAGTAGGGGCCGACCCGCCAGGATTGTTGTAAAATACTACATCCGATATGTTAGATTGCCTTAGGTTAGGATATATAACGTGATAGACGTATATAATGTTCCCACCGAGACGTACGGGGCTACAAGAACGGGATTCTACAAAACATTCCCAGCGAGGGGCTAGAAGGGTTAGGTTAGGTTATATTACGTTATAGACGTATATAATGTTCCAACCGAGAAGTAGGGGCCAGCCCGCCAGGAATGTTGTAAAATACTACATCCGAGGAGTGAGGTTGCCTTAGGTTATGATATATAACGTTATAGGCGTATATAATGTCCCCAAGGGAGAGGAACGAGCCGACACGAAAAGGATTCTGTAAAACATTACCAGCGAGGGGCTAGATGGGTTAGGTTAGGTTATATTACGTTATAGACGTATATAACGTTCACACCGAGAAGTAGGGGCCGACCCGCCTGGATTGTTGTAAAATACTACATCCGAGATGTTAGATTGCCTTAGGTTAGGATATATAACGTGATAGACGTATATAATGTTCCCACCGAGACGTGCGGGGCTACAAGAACGGGATTCTACAAAACATTCCCAGCGAGGGGCTAGAAGGGTTATGTTAGGTTATATTACGTTATAGACGTATATAACGTTGCCACCGAGAAGTAGAGGCCGACCCGCCATGAATGTTGTAAAATACTACATCCGAGGAGTGTGGTTGCCTTCGGTTAGGATATATAACGCTATAGACGTATATAATGTTCCCACGGACAGGTCTGCGCCGACACGTCCGGGATTCTGTAAAACATTCCCAGCGAGGGGCTAGATGGGTTAGGTTAGGTTATATTACGTTATAGACGTATATAACGTTCCCACCGAGAAGTAGGGGCCGACCCGCCATGAATGTTGTAAAATACTACATCCGAGGAGTGAGGTTGCCTTAGGTTATGATATATAACGTTATAGACGCATATAATGTCCCCACGGAGAGGAACGGGCCGTCCCGACCGGGATTCTGTACAACATTATCCGCGAGGGGCTAGATGGGTTAGGTTAGGTTATATTACGTTATAGACGTATATAATGTTCACACCGAGGAGTAGGGGCCGACCCGCCAGGATTGTTGTAAAATACTACATCCGAGATGTTAGATTGCCTTAGGTTAGGATATATAACGTGATAGACGTATATAATGTTCCCACCGAGACGTACTGGGCTACAAGAACGGGATTCTACAAAACATTCCCAGCGAGGGGCTAGAAGGGTTAGGTTAGGTTATATTACGTTATAGACGTATATAATGTTCCAACCGAGAAGTAGGGGCCAGCCCGCCAGGAATGTTGTAAAATACTACATCCGAGGAGTGAGGTTGCCTTAGGTTATGATATATAACGCTATAGACGTATATAATGTTCCCACGGACAGGTCTGGGCCGACACGACCGGGATTCTGTAAAACATTCCCAGCGAGGGGCTAGAAGGGTTAGGTTAGGTTATATTACGTTATAGACGTATATAATGTTCCAACCGAGAAGTAGGGGCCAGCCCGCCAGGAATGTTGTAAAATACTACATCCGAGGAGTGAGGTTGCCTTAGGTTATGATATATAACGTTATAGACGTATATAATGTCCCCACGGAGAGGAACGGGCCGACACGAAAAGGATTCTGTAAAACATTACCAGCGAGGGGCTAGATGGGTTAGGTTAGGTTATATTACGTTATAGACGTATACAACGTTCACACCGAGAAGTAGGTGCCGGCCCGCCAGGAATGCTGTAAAATACTACATCCGAGATGTTAGCCAGCCTTAGGTTAGGATATATAACGCTATAGACGTATATAATGTTCCCACGGACAGGTCTGGGCCGACACGACCGGGATTCTGTAAAATATTACCAGCGAGGGGCTAGATGGGTTAGGTTAGGTTATATTACGTTATAGACGTATATAACGTTCCCACCGAGAAGTAGGGGCCGACCCGCCATGAATGTTGTAAAATACTACATCCGAGGAGTGTGGTTGCCTTCGGTTAGGATATATAACGCTATAGACGTATATAATGTTCGCACGGACAGGTCTGGGCAGACACGACCGGGATTCTGTAAAACATTCCCAGCGAGGGGCTAGAAGGATTAGGTTAGGTTATATTACATTATAGACGTATATAACGTTCCCACCGAGAAGTAGGGGCCGACCCGCCAAGGAATGTTGTAAAATACTACATCCGAGGAGTGAGGTTGCCTTAGGTTATGATATATAACGTTATAGACGCATATAATGTCCCCACGGAGAGGAACGTGCCGACACGACCGGGATTCTGTAAAACATTACCAGCGAAGGGCTAGATGGGTTAGGTTAGGTTATATTACGTTATAGACGTATATAATGTTCACACCGAGAAGTAGGGGCCGACCCGCCAGGATTGTTGTAAAATACTACATCCGATATGTTAGATTGCCTTAGGTTAGGATATATAACGTGATAGACGTATATAATGTTCCCACCGAGACGTATGGGGCTACAAGAACGGGATTCTACAAAACATTCCCAGCGAGGGGCTAGAATGGTTAGGTTAGGTTATATTACGTTATAGACGTATATAATGTTCCAACCGAGAAGTAGGGGCCAGCCCGCCAGGAATGTTGTAAAATACTACATCCGAGGAGTGAGGTTGCCTTAGGTTATGATATATAACGTTATAGGCGTATATAATGTCCCCAAGGGAGAGGAACGAGCCGACACGAAAAGGATTCTGTAAAACATTACCAGCGAGGGGCTAGATGGGTTAGGTTAGGTTATATTACGTTATAGACGTATATAACGTTCACACCGAGAAGTAGGGGCCGATCCGCCTGGATTGTTGTAAAATACTACATCCGAGGAGTGAGGTTGCCTTAGGTTATGATATATAACGTTATAGACGTATATAATGTCCCCACGGAGAGGAACGGGCCGACACGAAAAGGATTCTGTAAAACATTACCAGCGAGGGGCTAGATGGGTTAGGTTAGGTTACATTACGTTATAGACGTATATAATGTTCACACCGAGAAGTAGGGGCCGACCCGCCAGGATTGTTGTAAAATACTACATCCGAGATGTTAGATTGCCTTAGGTTAGGATATATAACGTGATAGACGTATATAACGTTCCCACCGAGACTTACGGGGCTACAAGAACCGGATTCTACAAAACATTCCCAGCGAGGGGCTAGAAGGGTTAGGTTAGGTTATATTACGTTATAGACGTATATAATGTTCCAACCGAGAAGTAGGGGCCAGCCCGCCAGGAATGTTGTAAAATACTACATCCGAGGAGTGAGGTTGCCTTAGGTTATGATATATAACGTTATAGACGTATATAATGTCCCCAAGGGAGAGGAACGAGCCGACACGAAAAGGATTCTGTAAAACATTACCAGCGAGGGGCTAGATGGGTTAGGTTAGGTTATATTACGTTATAGACGTATATAACGTTCACACCGAGAAGTAGGGGCCGACCCGCCAGGATTGTTGTAAAATACTACATCCGATATGTTAGATTGCCTTAGGTTAGGATATATAACGTGATAGACGTATATAATGTTCCCACCGAGACGTACGGGGCTACAAGAACGGGATTCTACAAAACATTCCCAGCGAGGGGCTAGAAGGGTTAGGTTAGGTTATATTACGTTATAGACGTATATAATGTTCCAACCGAGAAGTAGGGGCCAGCCCGCCAGGAATGTTGTAAAATACTACATCCGAGGAGTGAGGTTGCCTTAGGTTATGATATATAACGTTATAGACGTATATAATGTCCCCAAGGGAGAGGAACGAGCCGACACGAAAAGGATTCTGTAAAACATTACCAGCGAGGGGCTAGATGGGTTAGGTTAGGTTATATTACGTTATAGACGTATATAACGTTCACACCGAGAAGTAGGGGCCGACCCGCCTGGATTGTTGTAAAATACTACATCCGAGATGTTAGATTGCCTTAGGTTAGGATATATAACGTGATAGACGTATATAATGTTCCCACCGAGACGTGCGGGGCTACAAGAACGGGATTCTACAAAACATTCCCAGCGAGGGGCTAGAAGGGTTATGTTAGGTTATATTACGTTATAGACGTATATAACGTTGCCACCGAGAAGTAGAGGCCGACCCGCCATGAATGTTGTAAAATACTACATCCGAGGAGTGTGGTTGCCTTCGGTTAGGATATATAACGCTATAGACGTATATAATGTTCCCACGGACAGGTCTGCGCCGACACGTCCGGGATTCTGTAAAACATTCCCAGCGAGGGGCTAGATGGGTTAGGTTAGGTTATATTACGTTATAGACGTATATAACGTTCCCACCGAGAAGTAGGGGCCGACCCGCCATGAATGTTGTAAAATACTACATCCGAGGAGTGAGGTTGCCTTAGGTTATGATATATAACGTTATAGACGCATATAATGTCCCCACGGAGAGGAACGGGCCGTCCCGACCGGGATTCTGTACAACATTATCCGCGAGGGGCTAGATGGGTTAGGTTAGGTTATATTACGTTATAGACGTATATAATGTTCACACCGAGGAGTAGGGGCCGACCCGCCAGGATTGTTGTAAAATACTACATCCGAGATGTTAGATTGCCTTAGGTTAGGATATATAACGTGATAGACGTATATAATGTTCCCACCGAGACGTACTGGGCTACAAGAACGGGATTCTACAAAACATTCCCAGCGAGGGGCTAGAAGGGTTAGGTTAGGTTATATTACGTTATAGACGTATATAATGTTCCAACCGAGAAGTAGGGGCCAGCCCGCCAGGAATGTTGTAAAATACTACATCCGAGGAGTGAGGTTGCCTTAGGTTATGATATATAACGCTATAGACGTATATAATGTTCCCACGGACAGGTCTGGGCCGACACGACCGGGATTCTGTAAAACATTCCCAGCGAGGGGCTAGAAGGGTTAGGTTAGGTTATATTACGTTATAGACGTATATAATGTTCCAACCGAGAAGTAGGGGCCAGCCCGCCAGGAATGTTGTAAAATACTACATCCGAGGAGTGAGGTTGCCTTAGGTTATGATATATAACGTTATAGACGTATATAATGTCCCCACGGAGAGGAACGGGCCGACACGAAAAGGATTCTGTAAAACATTACCAGCGAGGGGCTAGATGGGTTAGGTTAGGTTATATTACGTTATAGACGTATACAACGTTCACACCGAGAAGTAGGTGCCGGCCCGCCAGGAATGCTGTAAAATACTACATCCGAGATGTTAGCCAGCCTTAGGTTAGGATATATAACGCTATAGACGTATATAATGTTCCCACGGACAGGTCTGGGCCGACACGACCGGGATTCTGTAAAATATTACCAGCGAGGGGCTAGATGGGTTAGGTTAGGTTATATTACGTTATAGACGTATATAACGTTCCCACCGAGAAGTAGGGGCCGACCCGCCATGAATGTTGTAAAATACTACATCCGAGGAGTGTGGTTGCTTTCGGTTAGGATATATAACGCTATAGACGTATATAATGTTCGCACGGACAGGTCTGGGCAGACACGACCGGGATTCTGTAAAACATTCCCAGCGAGGGGCTAGAAGGGTTAGGTTAGGTTATATTACATTATAGACGTATATAACGTTCCCACCGAGAAGTAGGGGCCGACCCGCCAAGGAATGTTGTAAAATACTACATCCGAGGAGTGAGGTTGCCTTAGGTTATGATATATAACGTTATAGACGCATATAATGTCCCCACGGAGAGGAACGTGCCGACACGACCGGGATTCTGTAAAACATTACCAGCGAAGGGCTAGATGGGTTAGGTTAGGTTATATTACGTTATAGACGTATATAATGTTCACACCGAGAAGTAGGGGCCGACCCGCCAGGATTGTTGTAAAATACTACATCCGATATGTTAGATTGCCTTAGGTTAGGATATATAACGTGATAGACGTATATAATGTTCCCACCGAGACGTATGGGGCTACAAGAACGGGATTCTACAAAACATTCCCAGCGAGGGGCTAGAATGGTTAGGTTAGGTTATATTACGTTATAGACGTATATAATGTTCCAACCGAGAAGTAGGGGCCAGCCCGCCAGGAATGTTGTAAAATACTACATCCGAGGAGTGAGGTTGCCTTAGGTTATGATATATAACGTTATAGGCGTATATAATGTCCCCAAGGGAGAGGAACGAGCCGACACGAAAAGGATTCTGTAAAACATTACCAGCGAGGGGCTAGATGGGTTAGGTTAGGTTATATTACGTTATAGACGTATATAACGTTCACACCGAGAAGTAGGGGCCGATCCGCCTGGATTGTTGTAAAATACTACATCCGAGGAGTGAGGTTGCCTTAGGTTATGATATATAACGTTATAGACGTATATAATGTCCCCACGGAGAGGAACGGGCCGACACGAAAAGGATTCTGTAAAACATTACCAGCGAGGGGCTAGATGGGTTAGGTTAGGTTACATTACGTTATAGACGTATATAATGTTCACACCGAGAAGTAGGGGCCGACCCGCCAGGATTGTTGTAAAATACTACATCCGAGATGTTAGATTGCCTTAGGTTAGGATATATAACGTGATAGACGTATATAACGTTCCCACCGAGACTTACGGGGCTACAAGAACCGGATTCTACAAAACATTCCCAGCGAGGGGCTAGAAGGGTTAGGTTAGGTTATATTACGTTATAGACGTATATAATGTTCCAACCGAGAAGTAGGGGCCAGCCCGCCAGGAATGTTGTAAAATACTACATCCGAGGAGTGAGGTTGCCTTAGGTTATGATATATAACGTTATAGACGTATATAATGTCCCCAAGGGAGAGGAACGAGCCGACACGAAAAGGATTCTGTAAAACATTACCAGCGAGGGGCTAGATGGGTTAGGTTAGGTTATATTACGTTATAGACGTATATAACGTTCACACCGAGAAGTAGGGGCCGACCCGCCAGGATTGTTGTAAAATACTACATCCGATATGTTAGATTGCCTTAGGTTAGGATATATAACGTGATAGACGTATATAATGTTCCCACCGAGACGTACGGGGCTACAAGAACGGGATTCTACAAAACATTCCCAGCGAGGGGCTAGAAGGGTTAGGTTAGGTTATATTACGTTATAGACGTATATAATGTTCCAACCGAGAAGTAGGGGCCAGCCCGCCAGGAATGTTGTAAAATACTACATCCGAGGAGTGAGGTTGCCTTAGGTTATGATATATAACGTTATAGACGTATATAATGTCCCCAAGGGAGAGGAACGAGCCGACACGAAAAGGATTCTGTAAAACATTACCAGCGAGGGGCTAGATGGGTTAGGTTAGGTTATATTACGTTATAGACGTATATAACGTTCACACCGAGAAGTAGGGGCCGACCCGCCAGGATTGTTGTAAAATACTACATCCGATATGTTAGATTGCCTTAGGTTAGGATATATAACGTGATAGACGTATATAATGTTCCCACCGAGACGTACGGGGCTACAAGAACGGGATTCTACAAAACATTCCCAGCGAGGGGCTAGAAGGGTTAGGTTAGGTTATATTACGTTATAGACGTATATAATGTTCCAACCGAGAAGTAGGGGCCAGCCCGCCAGGAATGTTGTAAAATAATACATCCGAGGAGTGAGGTTGCCTTAGGTTATGATATATAACGTTATAGACGTATATAATGTACCCAAGGGAGAGGAACGAGCCGACACGAAAAGGATTCTGTCAAACATTACCAGCGAGGGGCTAGATGGGTTAGGTTAGGTTATATTACGTTATAGACGTATATAACGTTCACACCGAGAAGTAGGGGCCGACCCGCCTGGATTATTGTAAAATACTACATCCGAGATGTTAGATTGCCTTAGGTTAGGATATATAACGTGATAGACGTATATAATGTTCCCACCGAGACGTGCGGGGCTACAAGAACGGGATTCTACAAAACATTCCCAGCGAGGGGCTAGAAGGGTTATGTTAGGTTATATTACGTTATAGACGTATATAACGTTGCCACCGAGAAGTAGAGGCCGACCCGCCATGAATGTTGTAAAATACTACATCCGAGGAGTGTGGTTGCCTTCGGTTAGGATATATAACGTTATAGGCGTATATAATGTCCCCAAGGGAGAGGAACGAGCCGACACGAAAAGGATTCTGTAAAACATTACCAGCGAGGGGCTAGATGGGTTAGGTTAGGTTATATTACGTTATAGACGTATATAACGTTCACACCGAGAAGTAGGGGCCGACCCGCCTGGATTGTTGTAAAATACTACATCCGAGATGTTAGATTGCCTTAGGTTAGGATATATAACGTGATAGACGTATATAATGTCCCCACGGAGTGGAACGGGCCGACACGACCGGGATTCTGTAAAACATTACCAGCGAGGGGCTAGATGGGTTAGGTTAGGTTATATTACGTTATAGACGTATATAACGTTCCCACCGAGAAGTAGTGGCCGACCCGCCATGAATGTTGTAAAATACTACATCCGAGGAGTGAGGTTGCCTTAGGTTATGATATATAACGTTATAGACGTATATAATGTCCCCACGGAGTGGAACGGGCCGACACGACCGGGATTCTGTAAAACATTACCAGCGAGGGGCTAGATGGGTTAGGTTAGGTTATATTACGTTATAGACGTATATAATGTTCACACCGAGGAGTAGGGGCCGACCCGCCAGGATTGTTGTAAAATACTACATCCGAGATGTTAGATTGCCTTAGGTTAGGATATATAACGTGATAGACGTATATAATGTTCCCACCGAGACGTACTGGGCTACAAGAACGGGATTCTACAAAACATTCCCAGCGAGGGGCTAGAAGGGTTAGGTTAGGTTATATTACGTTATAGACGTATATAATGTTCCAACCGAGAAGTAGGGGCCAGCCCGCCAGGAATGTTGTAAAATACTACATCCGAGGAGTGAGGTTGCCTTAGGTTATGATATATAACGCTATAGACGTATATAATGTTCCCACGGACAGGTCTGGGCCGACACGACCGGGATTCTGTAAAACATTCCCAGCGAGGGGCTAGAAGGGTTAGGTTAGGTTATATTACGTTATAGACGTATATAATGTTCCAACCGAGAAGTAGGGGCCAGCCCGCCAGGAATGTTGTAAAATACTACATCCGAGGAGTGAGGTTGCCTTAGGTTATGATATATAACGTTATAGACGTATATAATGTCCCCACGGAGAGGAACGGGCCGACACGAAAAGGATTCTGTAAAACATTACCAGCGAGGGGCTAGATGGGTTAGGTTAGGTTATATTACGTTATAGACGTATACAACGTTCACACCGAGAAGTAGGTGCCGGCCCGCCAGGAATGCTGTAAAATACTACATCCGAGATGTTAGCCAGCCTTAGGTTAGGATATATAACGCTATAGACGTGTATAATGTTCCCACGGACAGGTCTGGGCCGACACGACCGGGATTCTGTAAAATATTACCAGCGAGGGGCTAGATGGGTTAGGTTAGGTTATATTACGTTATAGACGTATATAACGTTCCCACCGAGAAGTAGGGATCGACCCGCCATGAATGTTGTAAAATACTACATCCGAGGAGTGTGGTTGCCTTCGGTTAGGATATATAACGCTATAGACGTATATAATGTTCCCACGGACAGGTCTGGGCAGACACGACCGGGATTCTGTAAAACATTCCCAGCGAGGGGCTAGAAGGGTTAGGTTAGGTTATATTACATTATAGACGTATATAACGTTCCCACCGAGAAGTAGGGGCCGATCCGCCTGGATTGTTGTAAAATACTACATCCGAGGAGTGAGGTTGCCTTAGGTTATGATATATAACGTTATAGACGTATATAATGTCCCCACGGAGAGGAACGGGCCGACACGAAAAGGATTCTGTAAAACATTACCAGCGAGGGGCTAGATGGGTTAGGTTAGGTTACATTACGTTATAGACGTATATAATGTTCACACCGAGAAGTAGGGGCCGACCCGCCAGGATTGTTGTAAAATACTACATCCGAGATGTTAGATTGCCTTAGGTTAGGATATATAACGTGATAGACGTATATAACGTTCCCACCGAGACTTACGGGGCTACAAGAACCGGATTCTACAAAACATTCCCAGCGAGGGGCTAGAAGGGTTAGGTTAGGTTATATTACGTTATAGACGTATATAATGTTCCAACCGAGAAGTAGGGGCCAGCCCGCCAGGAATGTTGTAAAATACTACATCCGAGGAGTGAGGTTGCCTTATGTTATGATATATAACGTTATAGACGTATATAATGTCCCCAAGGGAGAGGAACGAGCCGACACGAAAAGGATTCTGTAAAACATTACCAGCGAGGGGCTAGATGGGTTAGGTTAGGTTATATTACGTTATAGACGTATATAACGTTCACACCGAGAAGTAGGGGCCGACCCGCCAGGATTGTTGTAAAATACTACATCCGATATGTTAGATTGCCTTAGGTTAGGATATATAACGTGATAGACGTATATAATGTTCCCACCGAGACGTACGGGGCTACAAGAACGGGATTCTACAAAACATTCCCAGCGAGGGGCTAGAAGGGTTAGGTTAGGTTATATTACGTTATAGACGTATATAATGTTCCAACCGAGAAGTAGGGGCCAGCCCGCCAGGAATGTTGTAAAATACTACATCCGAGGAGTGAGGTTGCCTTAGGTTATGATATATAACGTTATAGACGTATATAATGTCCCCAAGGGAGAGGAACGAGCCGACACGAAAAGGATTCTGTAAAACATTACCAGCGAGGGGCTAGATGGGTTAGGTTAGGTTATATTACGTTATAGACGTATATAACGTTCACACCGAGAAGTAGGGGCCGACCCGCCAGGATTGTTGTAAAATACTACATCCGATATGTTAGATTGCCTTAGGTTAGGATATATAACGTGATAGACGTATATAATGTTCCCACCGAGACGTACGGGGCTACAAGAACGGGATTCTACAAAACATTCCCAGCGAGGGGCTAGAAGGGTTAGGTTAGGTTATATTACGTTATAGACGTATATAATGTTCCAACCGAGAAGTAGGGGCCAGCCCGCCAGGAATGTTGTAAAATAATACATCCGAGGAGTGAGGTTGCCTTAGGTTATGATATATAACGTTATAGACGTATATAATGTACCCAAGGGAGAGGAACGAGCCGACACGAAAAGGATTCTGTCAAACATTACCAGCGAGGGGCTAGATGGGTTAGGTTAGGTTATATTACGTTATAGACGTATATAACGTTCACACCGAGAAGTAGGGGCCGACCCGCCTGGATTATTGTAAAATACTACATCCGAGATGTTAGATTGCCTTAGGTTAGGATATATAACGTGATAGACGTATATAATGTTCCCACCGAGACGTGCGGGGCTACAAGAACGGGATTCTACAAAACATTCCCAGCGAGGGGCTAGAAGGGTTATGTTAGGTTATATTACGTTATAGACGTATATAACGTTGCCACCGAGAAGTAGAGGCCGACCCGCCATGAATGTTGTAAAATACTACATCCGAGGAGTGTGGTTGCCTTCGGTTAGGATATATAACGTTATAGGCGTATATAATGTCCCCAAGGGAGAGGAACGAGCCGACACGAAAAGGATTCTGTAAAACATTACCAGCGAGGGGCTAGATGGGATAGGTTAGGTTATATTACGTTATAGACGTATATAACGTTCACACCGAGAAGTAGGGGCCGACCCGCCTGGATTGTTGTAAAATACTACATCCGAGATGTTAGATTGCCTTAGGTTAGGATATATAACGTGATAGACGTATATAATGTTCCCACCGAGACGTACGGGGCTACAAGAACGGGATTCTACAAAACATTCCCAGCGAGGGGCTAGAAGGGTTAGGTTAGGTTATATTACGTTATAGACGTATATAATGTTCCAACCGAGAAGTAGGGGCCAGCCCGCCAGGAATGTTGTAAAATACTACATCCGAGGAGTGAGGTTGCCTTAGGTTATGATATATAACGCTATAGACGTATATAATGTTCCCACGGACAGGTCTGGGCCGACACGACCGGGATTCTGTAAAACATTCCCAGCGAGGGGCTAGAAGGGTTAGGTTAGGTTATATTACGTTATAGACGTATATAATGTTCCAACCGAGAAGTAGGGGCCAGCCCGCCAGGAATGTTGTAAAATACTACATCCGAGGAGTGAGGTTGCCTTAGGTTATGATATATAACGTTATAGACGTATATAATGTCCCCACGGAGAGGAACGGGCCGACACGAAAAGGATTCTGTAAAACATTACCAGCGAGGGGCTAGATGGGTTAGGTTAGGTTATATTACGTTATAGACGTATACAACGTTCACACCGAGAAGTAGGTGCCGGCCCGCCAGGAATGCTGTAAAATACTACATCCGAGATGTTAGCCAGCCTTAGGTTAGGATATATAACGCTATAGACGTATATAATGTTCCCACGGACAGGTCTGGGCCGACACGACCGGGATTCTGTAAAATATTACCAGCGAGGGGCTAGATGGTTTAGGTTAGGTTATATTACGTTATAGACGTATATAACGTTCCCACCGAGAAGTAGGGGCCGACCCGCCATGAATGTTGTAAAATACTACATCCGAGGAGTGTGGTTGCCTTCGGTTAGGATATATAACGCTATAGACGTATATAATGTTCCCACGGACAGGTCTGGGCAGACACGACCGGGATTCTGTAAAACATTCCCAGCGAGGGGCTAGAAGGGTTAGGTTAGGTTATATTACATTATAGACGTATATAACGTTCCCACCGAGAAGTAGGGGCCGACCCGCCAAGGAATGTTGTAAAATACTACATCCGAGGAGTGAGGTTGCCTTAGGTTATGATATATAACGTTATAGACGCATACAATGTCCCCACGGAGAGGAACGTGCCGACACGACCGGGATTCTGTAAAACATTACCAGCGAGGGGCTAGATGGGTTAGGTTAGGTTATATTACGTTATAGACGTATATAATGTTCACACCGAGAAGTAGGGGCCGACCCGCCAGGATTGTTGTAAAATACTACATCCGAGATGTTAGATTGCCTTAGGTTAGGATATATAACGTGATAGACGTATATAATGTTCCCACCGAGACGTACAGGGCTACAAGAACGGGATTCTACAAAACATTCCCAGCGAGGTGCTAGAAGGGTTAGGTTAGGTTATATTACGTTATAGACGTATATAATGTTCCAACCGAGAAGTAGGGGCCAGCCCGCCAGGAATGTTGTAAAATACTACATCCGAGGAGTAAGGTTGCCTTAGGTTATGATATATAACGTTATAGACGTATATAATGTCCCCAAGGGAGAGGAACGAGCCGACACGAAAAGGATTCTGTAAAACATTACCAGCGAGGGGCTAGATGGGTTAGGTTAGGTTATATTACGTTATAGACGTATATAATGTTCACACCGAGAAGTAGGGGCCGACCCGCCAGGATTGTTGTAAAATACTACATCCGAGGAGTGAGGTTGCCTTAGGTTATGATATATAACGTTATAGACGTATATAATGTCCCCACGGAGAGGAACGGGCCGACACGAAAAGGATTCTGTAAAACATTACCAGCGAGGGGCTAGATGGGTTAGGTTAGGTTACATTACGTTATAGACGTATATAATGTTCACACCGAGAAGTAGGGGCCGACCCGCCAGGATTGTTGTAAAATACTACATCCGAGATGTTAGATTGCCTTAGGTTAGGATATATAACGTGATAGACGTATATAATGTTCCCACCGAGACTTACGGGGCTACAAGAACCGGATTCTACAAAACATTCCCAGCGAGGGGCTAGAAGGGTTAGGTTAGGTTATATTACGTTATAGACGTATATAATGTTCCAACCGAGAAGTAGGGGCCAGCCCGCCAGGAATGTTGTAAAATACTACATGCGAGGAGTGAGGTTGCCTTAGGTTATGATATATAACGTTATAGACGTATATAATGTCCCCAAGGGAGAGGAACGAGCCGACACGAAAAGGATTCTGTAAAACATTACCAGCGAGGGGCTAGATGGGTTAGGTTAGGTTATATTACGTTATAGACGTATATAACGTTCACACCGAGAAGTAGTGGCCGACCCGCCAGGATTGTTGTAAAATACTACATCCGATATGTTAGATTGCCTTAGGTTAGGATATATAACGTGATAGACGTATATAATGTTCCCACCGAGACGTACGGGGCTACAAGAACGGGATTCTACAAAACATTCCCAGCGAGGGGCTAGAAGGGTTAGGTTAGGTTATATTACGTTATAGACGTATATAATGTTCCAACCGAGAAGTAGGGGCCAGCCCGCCAGGAATGTTGTAAAATAATACATCCGAGGAGTGAGGTTGCCTTAGGTTATGATATATAACGTTATAGACGTATATAATGTACCCAAGGGAGAGGAACGAGCCGACACGAAAAGGATTCTGTAAAACATTACCAGCGAGGGGCTAGATGGGTTAGGTTAGGTTATATTACGTTATAGACGTATATAACGTTCACACCGAGAAGTAGGGGCCGACCCGCCTGGATTGTTGTAAAATACTACATCCGAGATGTTAGATTGCCTTAGGTTAGGATATATAACGTGATAGACGTATATAATGTTCCCACCGAGACGTGCGGGGCTACAAGAACGGGATTCTACAAAACATTCCCAGCGAGGGGCTAGAAGGGTTATGTTAGGTTATATTACGTTATAGACGTATATAACGTTGCCACCGAGAAGTAGAGGCCGACCCGCCATGAATGTTGTAAAATACTACATCCGAGGAGTGTGGTTGCCTTCGGTTAGGATATATAACGCTATAGACGTATATAATGTTCCAAGGACAGGTCTGGGCAGACACGACCGGGATTCTGTAAAACATTCCCAGCGAGGGGCTAGAAGGTTTAGGTTAGGTTATATTACATTATAGACGTATATAACGTTCCCACCGAGAAGTAGGGGCCGACCCGCCAAGGAATGTTGTAAAATACTACATCCGAGGAGTGAGGTTGCCTTAGGTTAGGATATATAACGCTATAGACGTATATAATGTTCCCACGGACAGGTCTGGGCAGACACGACCGGGATTCTGTAAAACATTCCCAGCGAGGGGCTAGAAGGGTTAGGTTAGGTTATATTACATTATAGACGTATATAACGTTCCCACCGAGAAGTAGGGTCCGACCCGCCATGAATGTTGTAAAATACTACATCCGAGGAGTGTGGTTGCCTTCGGTTAGGATATATAACGCTATAGACGTATATAATGTTCCCACGGACAGGTCTGGGCCGACACAACCGGGATTCTACAAAACATTCCCAGCGAGGGGCTAGAAGGGTTAGGTTAGGTTATATTACGTTATAGACGTATATAATGTTCCAACCGAAAAGTAGGGGCCAGCCCGCCAGGAATGTTGTAAAATACTACATCCGAGGAGTGAGGTTGCCTTAGGTTATGATATATAACGTTATAGACGTATATAATGTCCCCAAGGGAGAGGAACGAGCCGACACGAAAAGGATTCTGTAAAACATTACCAGCGAGGGGCTAGATGGGTTCGGTTAGGTTATATTACATTATAGACGTATATAACGTTCACACCGAGAAGTAGGGGCCGACCCGCCAGGATTGTTGTAAAATACTACATCCGATATGTTAGATTGCCTTAGGTTAGGATATATAACGTGATAGACGTATATAATGTTCCCACCGAGACGTACGGGGCTACAAGAACGGGATTCTACAAAACATTCCCAGCGAGGGTCTAGAAGGGTTAGGTTAGGTTATATTACGTTATAGACGTATATAATGTTCCAACCGAGAAGTAGGGGCCAGCCCGCCAGGAATGTTGTAAAATACTACATCCGAGGAGTGAGGTTGCCTTAGGTTATGATATATAACGTTATAGACGTATATAATGTACCCAAGGGAGAGGAACGAGCCGACACGAAAAGGATTCTGTAAAACATTACCAGCGAGGGGCTAGATGGGTTAGGTTAGGTTATATTACGTTATAGACGTATATAACGTTCACACCGAGAAGTAGGGGCCGACCCGCCTGGATTGTTGTAAAATACTACATCCGAGATGTTAGATTGCCTTAGGTTAGGATATATAACGTGATAGACGTATATAATGTTCCCACCGAGACGTGCGGGGCTACAAGAACGGGATTCTACA
The DNA here is from genome assembly GCA_963969225.1 of Xylocopa violacea. Lineage (NCBI taxonomy): Eukaryota > Metazoa > Arthropoda > Insecta > Hymenoptera > Apidae > Xylocopa > Xylocopa violacea. The sequence continues at coordinate 2,783,730 of CAXAJV010000013.1, forward strand.
AAACATTCCCAGCGAGGGGCTAGAAGGGTTATGTTAGGTTATATTACGTTATAGACGTATATAACGTTGCCACCGAGAAGTAGAGGCCGATCCGCCATGAATGTTGTAAAATACTACATCCGAGGAGTGTGGTTGCCTTCGGTTAGGATATATAACGCTATAGACGTATATAATGTTCCCACGGACAGGTCTGGGCAGACACGACCGGGATTCTGTAAAACATTCCCAGCGAGGGGCTAGAAGGGTTAGGTTAGGTTATATTACATTATAGACGTATATAACGTTCCCACCGAGAAGTAGGGGCCGACCCGCCAAGGAATGTTGTAAAATACTACATCCGAGGAGTGAGGTTGCCTTAGGTTATGATATATAACGTTATAGACGCATATAATGTCCCCACGGAGAGGAACGTGCCGACACGACCGGGATTCTGTAAAACATTACCAGCGAGGGGCTAGATGGGTTAGGTTAGGTTATATTACGTTATAGACGTATATAATGTTCACACCGAGAAGTAGGGGCCGACCCGCCAGGATTGTTGTAAAATACTACATCCGAGATGTTAGATTGCCTTAGGTTAGGATATATAACGTGATAGACGTATATAATGTTCCCACCGAGACGTACAGGGCTACAAGAACGGGATTCTACAAAACATTCCCAGCGAGGTGCTAGAAGGGTTAGGTTAGGTTATATTACGTTATAGACGTATATAATGTTCCAACCGAGAAGTAGGGGCCAGCCCGCCAGGAATGTTGTAAAATACTACATCCGAGGAGTAAGGTTGCCTTAGGTTATGATATATAACGTTATAGACGTATATAATGTCCCCAAGGGAGAGGAACGAGCCGACACGAAAAGGATTCTGTAAAACATTACCAGCGAGGGGCTAGATGGGTTAGGTTAGGTTGTATTACGTTATAGACGTATATAATGTTCACACCGAGAAGTAGGGGCCGACCCGCCAGGATTGTTGTAAAATACTACATCCGAGGAGTGAGGTTGCCTTAGGTTATGATATATAACGTTATAGACGTATATAATGTCCCCACGGAGAGGAACGGGCCGACACGAAAAGGATTCTGTAAAACATTACCAGCGAGGGGCTAGATGGGTTAGGTTAGGTTACATTACGTTATAGACGTATATAATGTTCACACCGAGAAGTAGGGGCCGACCCGCCAGGATTGTTGTAAAATACTACATCCGAGATGTTAGATTGCCTTAGGTTAGGATATATAACGTGATAGACGTATATAATGTTCCCACCGAGACTTACGGGGCTACAAGAACCGGATTCTACAAAACATTCCCAGCGAGGGGCTAGAAGGGTTAGGTTAGGTTATATTACGTTATAGACGTATATAATGTTCCAACCGAGAAGTAGGGGCCAGCCCGCCAGGAATGTTGTAAAATACTACATCCGAGGAGTGAGGTTGCCTTAGGTTATGATATATAACGTTATAGACGTATATAATGTCCCCAAGGGAGAGGAACGAGCCGACACGAAAAGGATTCTGTAAAACATTACCAGCGAGGGGCTAGATGGGTTAGGTTAGGTTATATTACGTTATAGACGTATATAACGTTCACACCGAGAAGTAGTGGCCGACCCGCCAGGATTGTTGTAAAATACTACATCCGATATGTTAGATTGCCTTAGGTTAGGATATATAACGTGATAGACGTATATAATGTTCCCACCGAGACGTACGGGGCTACAAGAACGGGATTCTACAAAACATTCCCAGCGAGGGGCTAGAAGGGTTAGGTTAGGTTATATTACGTTATAGACGTATATAATGTTCCAACCGAGAAGTAGGGGCCAGCCCGCCAGGAATGTTGTAAAATAATACATCCGAGGAGTGAGGTTGCCTTAGGTTATGATATATAACGTTATAGACGTATATAATGTACCCAAGGGAGAGGAACGAGCCGACACGAAAAGGATTCTGTAAAACATTACCAGCGAGGGGCTAGATGGGTTAGGTTAGGTTATATTACGTTATAGACGTATATAACGTTCACACCGAGAAGTAGGGGCCGACCCGCCTGGATTGTTGTAAAATACTACATCCGAGATGTTAGATTGCCTTAGGTTAGGATATATAACGTGATAGACGTATATAATGTTCCCACCGAGACGTACGGGGCTACAAGAACGGGATTCTACAAAACATTCCCAGCGAGGGGCTAGAAGGGTTACGTTAGGTTATATTACGTTATAGACGTATATAATGTTCCAACCGAGAAGTAGGGGCCAGCCCGCCAGGAATGTTGTAAAATACTACATCCCAGGAGTAAGGTTGCCTTAGGTTATGATATATAACGTTATAGACGTATATAATGTCCCCAAGGGAGAGGAACGAGCCGACACGAAAAGGATTCTGTAAAACATTACCAGCGAGGGGCTAGATGGGTTAGGTTAGGTTATATTACGTTATAGACGTATATAATGTTCACACCGAGAAGAAGGGGCCGACCCGCCAGGATTGTTGTAAAATACTACATCCGAGATGTTAGATTGCCTTAGGTTAGGATATATAACGTGATAGACGTATATAATGTTCCCACCGAGACTTACGGGGCTACAAGAACCGGAATCTACAAAACATTCCCAGCGAGGGGCTAGAAGGGTTAGGTTAGGTTATATTACGTTATAGACGTATATAATGTTCCAACCGAGAAGTAGGGGCCAGCCCGCCAGGAATGTTGTAAAATACTACATCCGAGGAGTGAGGTTGCCTTAGGTTATGATATATAACGTTATAGACGTATATAATGTCCCCAAGGGAGAGGAACGAGCCGACACGAAAAGGATTCTGTAAAACATTACCAGCGAGGGGCTAGATGGGTTAGGTTAGGTTATATTACGTTATAGACGTATATAACGTTCACACCGAGAAGTAGTGGCCGACCCGCCAGGATTGTTGTAAAATACTACATCCGATATGTTAGATTGCCTTAGGTTAGGATATATAACGTGATAGACGTATATAATGTTCCCACCGAGACGTACGGGGCTACAAGAACGGGATTCTACAAAACATTCCCAGCGAGGGGCTAGAAGGGTTAGGTTAGGTTATATTACGTTATAGACGTATATAATGTTCCAACCGAGAAGTAGGGGCCAGCCCGCCAGGAATGTTGTAAAATAATACATCCGAGGAGTGAGGTTGCCTTAGGTTATGATATATAACGTTATAGACGTATATAATGTACCCAAGGGAGAGGAACGAGCCGACACGAAAAGGATTCTGTAAAACATTACCAGCGAGGGGCTAGATGGGTTAGGTTAGGTTATATTACGTTATAGACGTATATAACGTTCACACCGAGAAGTAGGGGCCGACCCGCCTGGATTGTTGTAAAATACTACATCCGAGATGTTAGATTGCCTTAGGTTAGGATATATAACGTGATAGACGTATATAATGTTCCCACCGAGACGTGCGGGGCTACAAGAACGGGATTCTACAAAACATTCCCAGCGAGGGGCTAGAAGGGTTATGTTAGGTTATATTACGTTATAGACGTATATAACGTTGCCACCGAGAAGTAGAGGCCGACCCGCCATGAATGTTGTAAAATACTACATCCGAGGAGTGTGGTTGCCTTCGGTTAGGATATATAACGCTATAGACGTATATAATGTTCCAAGGACAGGTCTGGGCAGACACGACCGGGATTCTGTAAAACATTCCCAGCGAGGGGCTAGAAGGTTTAGGTTAGGTTATATTACATTATAGACGTATATAACGTTCCCACCGAGAAGTAGGGGCCGACCCGCCAAGGAATGTTGTAAAATACTACATCCGAGGAGTGAGGTTGCCTTAGGTTAGGATATATAACGCTATAGACGTATATAATGTTCCCACGGACAGGTCTGGGCAGACACGACCGGGATTCTGTAAAACATTCCCAGCGAGGGGCTAGAAGGGTTAGGTTAGGTTATATTACATTATAGACGTATATAACGTTCCCACCGAGAAGTAGGGTCCGACCCGCCATGAATGTTGTAAAATACTACATCCGAGGAGTGTGGTTGCCTTCGGTTAGGATATATAACGCTATAGACGTATATAATGTTCCCACGGACAGGTCTGGGCCGACACAACCGGGATTCTACAAAACATTCCCAGCGAGGGGCTAGAAGGGTTAGGTTAGGTTATATTACGTTATAGACGTATATAATGTTCCAACCGAAAAGTAGGGGCCAGCCCGCCAGGAATGTTGTAAAATACTACATCCGAGGAGTGAGGTTGCCTTAGGTTATGATATATAACGTTATAGACGTATATAATGTCCCCAAGGGAGAGGAACGAGCCGACACGAAAAGGATTCTGTAAAACATTACCAGCGAGGGGCTAGATGGGTTCGGTTAGGTTATATTACATTATAGACGTATATAACGTTCACACCGAGAAGTAGGGGCCGACCCGCCAGGATTGTTGTAAAATACTACATCCGATATGTTAGATTGCCTTAGGTTAGGATATATAACGTGATAGACGTATATAATGTTCCCACCGAGACGTACGGGGCTACAAGAACGGGATTCTACAAAACATTCCCAGCGAGGGTCTAGAAGGGTTAGGTTAGGTTATATTACGTTATAGACGTATATAATGTTCCAACCGAGAAGTAGGGGCCAGCCCGCCAGGAATGTTGTAAAATACTACATCCGAGGAGTGAGGTTGCCTTAGGTTATGATATATAACGTTATAGACGTATATAATGTACCCAAGGGAGAGGAACGAGCCGACACGAAAAGGATTCTGTAAAACATTACCAGCGAGGGGCTAGATGGGTTAGGTTAGGTTATATTACGTTATAGACGTATATAACGTTCACACCGAGAAGTAGGGGCCGACCCGCCTGGATTGTTGTAAAATACTACATCCGAGATGTTAGATTGCCTTAGGTTAGGATATATAACGTGATAGACGTATATAATGTTCCCACCGAGACGTGCGGGGCTACAAGAACGGGATTCTACAAAACATTCCCAGCGAGGGGCTAGAAGGGTTATGTTAGGTTATATTACGTTATAGACGTATATAACGTTGCCACCGAGAAGTAGAGGCCGATCCGCCATGAATGTTGTAAAATACTACATCCGAGGAGTGTGGTTGCCTTCGGTTAGGATATATAACGCTATAGACGTATATAATGTTCCCACGGACAGGTCTGGGCAGACACGACCGGGATTCTGTAAAACATTCCCAGCGAGGGGCTAGAAGGGTTAGGTTAGGTTATATTACATTATAGACGTATATAACGTTCCCACCGAGAAGTAGGGGCCGACCCGCCAAGGAATGTTGTAAAATACTACATCCGAGGAGTGAGGTTGCCTTAGGTTATGATATATAACGTTATAGACGCATATAATGTCCCCACGGAGAGGAACGTGCCGACACGACCGGGATTCTGTAAAACATTACCAGCGAGGGGCTAGATGGGTTAGGTTAGGTTATATTACGTTATAGACGTATATAATGTTCACACCGAGAAGTAGGGGCCGACCCGCCAGGATTGTTGTAAAATACTACATCCGAGATGTTAGATTGCCTTAGGTTAGGATATATAACGTGATAGACGTATATAATGTTCCCACCGAGACGTACAGGGCTACAAGAACGGGATTCTACAAAACATTCCCAGCGAGGTGCTAGAAGGGTTAGGTTAGGTTATATTACGTTATAGACGTATATAATGTTCCAACCGAGAAGTAGGGGCCAGCCCGCCAGGAATGTTGTAAAATACTACATCCGAGGAGTAAGGTTGCCTTAGGTTATGATATATAACGTTATAGACGTATATAATGTCCCCAAGGGAGAGGAACGAGCCGACACGAAAAGGATTCTGTAAAACATTACCAGCGAGGGGCTAGATGGGTTAGGTTAGGTTGTATTACGTTATAGACGTATATAATGTTCACACCGAGAAGTAGGGGCCGACCCGCCAGGATTGTTGTAAAATACTACATCCGAGGAGTGAGGTTGCCTTAGGTTATGATATATAACGTTATAGACGTATATAATGTCCCCACGGAGAGGAACGGGCCGACACGAAAAGGATTCTGTAAAACATTACCAGCGAGGGGCTAGATGGGTTAGGTTAGGTTACATTACGTTATAGACGTATATAATGTTCACACCGAGAAGTAGGGGCCGACCCGCCAGGATTGTTGTAAAATACTACATCCGAGATGTTAGATTGCCTTAGGTTAGGATATATAACGTGATAGACGTATATAATGTTCCCACCGAGACTTACGGGGCTACAAGAACCGGATTCTACAAAACATTCCCAGCGAGGGGCTAGAAGGGTTAGGTTAGGTTATATTACGTTATAGACGTATATAATGTTCCAACCGAGAAGTAGGGGCCAGCCCGCCAGGAATGTTGTAAAATACTACATCCGAGGAGTGAGGTTGCCTTAGGTTATGATATATAACGTTATAGACGTATATAATGTCCCCAAGGGAGAGGAACGAGCCGACACGAAAAGGATTCTGTAAAACATTACCAGCGAGGGGCTAGATGGGTTAGGTTAGGTTATATTACGTTATAGACGTATATAACGTTCACACCGAGAAGTAGTGGCCGACCCGCCAGGATTGTTGTAAAATACTACATCCGATATGTTAGATTGCCTTAGGTTAGGATATATAACGTGATAGACGTATATAATGTTCCCACCGAGACGTACGGGGCTACAAGAACGGGATTCTACAAAACATTCCCAGCGAGGGGCTAGAAGGGTTAGGTTAGGTTATATTACGTTATAGACGTATATAATGTTCCAACCGAGAAGTAGGGGCCAGCCCGCCAGGAATGTTGTAAAATAATACATCCGAGGAGTGAGGTTGCCTTAGGTTATGATATATAACGTTATAGACGTATATAATGTACCCAAGGGAGAGGAACGAGCCGACACGAAAAGGATTCTGTAAAACATTACCAGCGAGGGGCTAGATGGGTTAGGTTAGGTTATATTACGTTATAGACGTATATAACGTTCACACCGAGAAGTAGGGGCCGACCCGCCTGGATTGTTGTAAAATACTACATCCGAGATGTTAGATTGCCTTAGGTTAGGATATATAACGTGATAGACGTATATAATGTTCCCACCGAGACGTGCGGGGCTACAAGAACGGGATTCTACAAAACATTCCCAGCGAGGGGCTAGAAGGGTTATGTTAGGTTATATTACGTTATAGACGTATATAACGTTGCCACCGAGAAGTAGAGGCCGACCCGCCATGAATGTTGTAAAATACTACATCCGAGGAGTGTGGTTGCCTTCGGTTAGGATATATAACGCTATAGACGTATATAATGTTCCAAGGACAGGTCTGGGCAGACACGACCGGGATTCTGTAAAACATTCCCAGCGAGGGGCTAGAAGGGTTAGGTTAGGTTATATTACATTATAGACGTATATAACGTTCCCACCGAGAAGTAGGGGCCGACCCGCCAAGGAATGTTGTAAAATACTACATCCGAGGAGTGAGGTTGCCTTAGGTTATGATATATAACGTTATAGACGCATATAATGTCCCCACGGAGAGGAACGTGCCGACACGACCGGGATTCTGTAAAACATTACCAGCGAGGGGCTAGATGGGTTAGGTTAGGTTATATTACGTTATAGACGTATATAATGTTCACACCGAGAAGTAGGGGCCGACCCGCCAGGATTGTTGTAAAATACTACATCCGAGATGTTAGATTGCCTTAGGTTAGGATATATAACGTGATAGACGTATATAATGTTCCCACCGAGACGTACGGGGCTACAAGAACGGGATTCTACAAAACATTCCCAGCGAGGGGCTAGAAGGGTTACGTTAGGTTATATTACGTTATAGACGTATATAATGTTCCAACCGAGAAGTAGGGGCCAGCCCGCCAGGAATGTTGTAAAATACTACATCCCAGGAGTAAGGTTGCCTTAGGTTATGATATATAACGTTATAGACGTATATAATGTCCCCAAGGGAGAGGAACGAGCCGACACGAAAAGGATTCTGTAAAACATTACCAGCGAGGGGCTAGATGGGTTAGGTTAGGTTATATTACGTTATAGACGTATATAATGTTCACACCGAGAAGAAGGGGCCGACCCGCCAGGATTGTTGTAAAATACTACATCCGAGATGTTAGATTGCCTTAGGTTAGGATATATAACGTGATAGACGTATATAATGTTCCCACCGAGACTTACGGGGCTACAAGAACCGGAATCTACAAAACATTCCCAGCGAGGGGCTAGAAGGGTTAGGTTAGGTTATATTACGTTATAGACGTATATAATGTTCCAACCGAGAAGTAGGGGCCAGCCCGCCAGGAATGTTGTAAAATACTACATCCGAGGAGTGAGGTTGCCTTAGGTTATGATATATAACGTTATAGACGTATATAATGTCCCCAAGGGAGAGGAACGAGCCGACACGAAAAGGATTCTGTAAAACATTACCAGCGAGGGGCTAGATGGGTTAGGTTAGGTTATATTACGTTATAGACGTATATAACGTTCACACCGAGAAGTAGGGGCCGACCCGCCAGGATTGTTGTAAAATACTACATCCGATATGTTAGATTGCCTTAGGTTAGGGTATATAACGTGATAGACGTATATAATGTTCCCACCGAGACGTACGGGGCTACAAGAACGGGATTCTACAAAACATTCCCAGCGAGGGGCTAGAAGGGTTAGGTTAGGTTATATTACGTTATAGACGTATATAATGTTCCAACCGAGAAGTAGGGGCCAGCCCGCCAGGAATGTTGTAAAGTAATACATCCGAGGAGTGAGGTTGCCTTAGGTTATGATATATAACGTTATAGACGTATATAATGTACCCAAGGGAGAGGAACGAGCCGACACGAAAAGGATTCTGTAAAACATTACCAGCGAGGGGCTAGATGGGTTAGGTTAGGTTATATTACGTTATAGACGTATATAACGTTCACACCGAGAAGTAGGGGCCGACCCGCCTGGATTGTTGTAAAATACTACATCCGAGATGTTAGATTGCCTTAGGTTAGGATATATAACGTGATAGGCGTATATAATGTTCCCACCGAGACGTGCGGGGCTACAAGAACGGGATTCTACAAAACATTCCCAGCGAGGGGCTAGAAGGGTTATGTTAGGTTATATTACGTTATAGACGTATATAACGTTGCCGTCGAGAAGTAGAGGCCGACCCGCCATGAATGTTGTAAAATACTACATCCAAGGAGTGTGGTTGCCTTCGGTTAGGATATATAACGCTATAGACGTATATAATGTTCCCACGGACAGGTCTGGGCAGACACGACCGGGATTCTGTAAAACATTCCCAGCGAGGGGCTAGAAGGGTTAGGTTAGGTTATATTACATTATAGACGTATATAACGTTCCCACCGAGAAGTAGGGTCCGACCCGCCATGAATGTTGTAAAATACTACATCCGAGGAGTGTGGTTGCCTTCGGTTAGGATATATAACGCTATAGACGTATATAATGTTCCCACGGACAGGTCTGGGCCGACACAACCGGGATTCTACAAAACATTCCCAGCGAGGGGCTAGAAGGGTTAGGTTAGGTTATATTACGTTATAGACGTATATAATGTTCCAACCGAAAAGTAGGGGCCAGCCCGCCAGGAATGTTGTAAAATACTACATCCGAGGAGTGAGGTTGCCTTAGGTTATGATATATAACGTTATAGACGTATATAATGTCCCCAAGGGAGAGGAACGAGCCGACACGAAAAGGATTCTGTAAAACATTACCAGCGAGGGGCTAGATGGGTTAGGTTAGGTTATATTACGTTATAGACGTATATAACGTTCACACCGAGAAGTAGGGGCCGACCCGCCAGGATTGTTGTAAAATACTACATCCGATATGTTAGATTGCCTTAGGTTAGGATATATAACGTGATAGACGTATATAATGTTCCCACCGAGACGTACGGGGCTACAAGAACGGGATTCTACAAAACATTCCCAGCGAGGGGCTAGAAGGGTTAGGTTAGGTTATATTACGTTATAGACGTATATAATGTTCCAACCGAGAAGTAGGGGCCAGCCCGCCAGGAATGTTGTAAAATACTACATCCGAGGAGTGAGGTTGCCTTAGGTTATGATATATAACGTTATAGACGTATATAATGTACCCAAGAGAGAGGAACGAGCCGACACGAAAAGGATTCTGTAAAACATTACCAGCGAGGGGCTAGATGGGTTAGGTTAGGTTATATTACGTTATAGACGTATATAACGTTCACACCGAGAAGTAGGGGCCGACCCGCCTGGATTGTTGTAAAATACTACATCCGAGATGTTAGATTGCCTTAGGTTAGGATATATAACGTGATAGACGTATATAATGTTCCCACCGAGACGTGCGGGGCTACAAGAACGGGATTCTACAAAACATTCCCAGCGAGGGGCTAGAAGGGTTATGTTAGGTTATATTACGTTATAGACGTATATAACGTTGCCACCGAGAAGTAGAGGCCGATCCGCCATGAATGTTGTAAAATACTACATCCGAGGAGTGTGGTTGCCTTCGGTTAGGATATATAACGCTATAGACGTATATAATGTTCCCACGGACAGGTCTGGGCCGACACGTCCGGGATTCTGTAAAACATTCCCAGCGAGGGGCTAGATGGGTTAGGTTAGGTTATATTACGTTATAGACGTATATAACGTTCCCACCGAGAAGTAGGGGCCGACCCGCCATGAATGTTGTAAAATACTACATCCGAGGAGTGAGGTTGCCTTAGGTTATGATATATAACGTTATAGACGCATATAATGTCCCCACGGAGAGGAACGGGCCGACCCGACCGGGATTCTGTAAAACATTATCCGCGAGGGGCTAGATGGGTTAGGTTAGGTTATATTACGTTATAGACGTATATAATGTTCACACCGAGAAGTAGGGGCCGACCCGCCAGGATTGTTGTAAAATACTACATCCGAGATGTTAGATTGCCTTAGGTTAGGATATATAACGTGATAGACGTATATAATGTTCCCACCGAGACGTACGGGGCTACAAGAAGGGGTTCTACAAAACATTCCCAGCGAGGGGCTAGAAGGGTTAGGTTAGGTTATATTACGTTATAGACGTATATAATGTTCCAACCGAGAAGTAGGGGCCAGCCCGCCAGGAATGTTGTAAAATACTACATCCGAGGAGTCAGGTTGCCTTAGGTTATGATATATAACGTTATAGACGCATATAATGTCCCCACGGAGAGGAACGTGCCGACACGACCGGGATTCTGTAAAACATTACCAGCGAGGGGCTAGATGGGTTAGGTTAGGTTATATTACGTTATAGACGTATATAATGTTCCAACCGAGAAGTAGGGGCCAGCCCGCCAGGAATGTTGTAAAATACTACATCCGAGGAGTGAGGTTGCCTTAGGTTATGATATATAACGTTATAGACGTATATAATGTCCCCACGGAGAGGAACGGGCCGACACGACCGGGATTCTGTAAAACATTACCAGCGAGGGGCTAGATGGGTTAGGTTAGGTTATATTACGTTATAGACGTATATAACGTTCACACCGAGAAGTAGGTGCCGGCCCGCCAGGAATGCTGTAAAATACTACATCCGAGATGTTAGCCAGCCTTAGGTTAGGATATATAACGCTATAGACGTATATAATGTTCCCACGGACAGGTCTGGGCCGACACGACCGGGATTCTGTAAAACATTCCCAGCGAGGGGCTAGAAGGGTTAGGTTAGGTTATATTACGCCATAGACGTATATAATGTTCCAACCGAGAAGTAGGGGCCAGCCCGCCAGGAATGTTGTAAAATACTACATCCGAGGAGTGAGGTTGCCTTAGGTTATGATATATAACGTTATAGACGTATATAATGTCTCCACGGAGAGGAACGGGCCGACACGAAAAGGATTCTGTAAAACATTACCAGCGAGGGGCTAGATGGGTTAGGTTAGGTTATATTACGTTATAGACGTATATAACGTTCACACCGAGAAGTAGGTGCCGGCCCGCCAGGAATGCTGTAAAATACTACATCCGAGATGTTAGCCAGCCTTAGGTTAGGATATATAACGCTATAGACGTATATAATTTTCCCACGGACAGGTCTGGGCCGACACGACCGGGATTCTGTAAAATATTACCAGCGAGGGGCTAGATGGGTTAGGTTAGGTTATATTACGTTATAGACGTATATAACGTTCCCACCGAGAAGTAGGGGCCGACCCGCCATGAATGTTGTAAAATACTACATCCGAGGAGTGTGGTTGCCTTCGGTTAGGATATATAACGCTATAGACGTATATAATGTTCCCACGGACAGGTCTGGGCAGACACGACCGAGATTCTGTAAAACATTCCCAGCGAGGGGCTAGAAGGGTTAGGTTAGGTTATATTACATTATAGACGTATATAACGTTCCCACCGAGAAGTAGGGGCCGACCCGCCAAGGAATGTTGTAAAATACTACATCCGAGGAGTGAGGTTGCCTTAGGTTATGATATATAACGTTATAGACGCATATAATGTCCCCACGGAGAGGAACGTGCCGACACGACCGGGATTCTGTAAAACATTACCAGCGAGGGGCTAGATGGGTTAGGTTAGGTTATATTACGTTATAGACGTATATAATGTTCACACCGAGAAGTAGGTGCCGACCCGCCAGGATTGTTGTAAAATACTACATCCGAGATGTTAGATTGCCTTAGGTTAGGATATATAACGTGATAGACGTATATAATGTTCCCACCGAGACGTGCGGGGCTACAAGAACGGGATTCTACAAAACATTCCCAGCGAGGGGCTAGAAGGGTTATGTTAGGTTATATTACGTTATAGACGTATATAACGTTGCCACCGAGAAGTAGGGGCCGACCCGCCATGAATGTTGTAAAATACTACATCCGAGGAGTGTGGTTGCCTTCGGTTAGGATATATAACGCTATAGACGTATATAATGTTCCCACGGACAGGTCTGGGCAGAAACGACCGGGATTCTGTAAAACATTCCCAGCGAGGGGCTAGAAGGGTTAGGTTAGGTTATATTACATTATAGACGTATATAACGTTCCCACCGAGAAGTAGGGGCCGACCCGCCAAGGAATGTTGTAAAATACTACATCCGAGGAGTGAGGTTGCCTTAGGTTATGATATATAACGTTATAGACGCATATAATGTCCCCACGGAGAGGAACGTGCCGACACGACCGGGATTCTGTAAAACATTACCAGCGAGGGGCTAGATGGGTTAGGTTAGGTTATATTACGTTATAGACGTATATAATGTTCACACCGAGAAGTAGGGGCCGACCCGCCAGGATTGTTGTAAAATACTACATCCGAGATGTTAGATTGCCTTAGGTTAGGATATATAACGTGATAGACGTATATAATGTTCCCACCGAGACGTAAGGGGCTACAAGAACGGGATTCTACAAAACATTCCCAGCGAGGGGCTAGAAGGGTTAGGTTAGGTTATATTACGTTATAGACGTATATAATGTTCCAACCGAGAAGTAGGGGCCAGCCCGCCAGGAATGTTGTAAAATACTACATCCCAGGAGTAAGGATGCCTTAGGTTATGATATATAACGTTATAGACGTATATAATGTCCCCAAGGGAGAGGAACGAGCCGACACGAAAAGGATTCTGTAAAACATTACCAGCGAGGGGCTAGATGGGTTAGGTTAGGTTATATTACGTTATAGACGTCTATAACGTTCACACCGAGAAGTAGGTGCCGGCCCGCCAGGAATGCTGTAAAATACTACATCCGAGATGTTAGCCAGCCTTAGGTTAGGATATATAACGTTATAGACGCATATAATGTCCCCACGGAGAGGAACGGGCCGATACGACCGGGATTCTGTAAAACATTACCAGCGAGGGGCTAGATGGGTTAGGTTAGGTTATATTACGTTATAGACGTATATAACGTTCCCACCGAGAAGTAGGGTCCGACCCGCCATGAATGTTGTAAAATACTACATCCGAGGAGTGTGGTTGCCTTCGGTTAGGATATATAACGCTATAGACGCATATAATGTTCCCACGGACAGGTCTGGGCCGACACAACCGGGAATCTGTAAAACATTCCCAGCGAGGGGCTAGATGGGTTAGGTTAGGTTATATTACGTTATAGACGTATATAATGTTCACACCGAGAAGTAGGGGCCGACCCGCCAGGATTGTTGTAAAATACTACATCCGAGGAGTGAGGTTGCCTTAGGTTATGATATATAACGTTATAGACGTATATAATGTCCCCACGGAGAGGAACGGGCCGACACGAAAAGGATTCTGTAAAACATTACCAGCGAGGGGCTAGATGGGTTAGGTTAGGTTACATTACGTTATAGACGTATATAATGTTCACACCGAGAAGTAGGGGCCGACCCGCCAGGATTGTTGTAAAATACTACATCCGAGATGTTCGATTGCCTTAGGTTAGGATATATAACGTGATAGACGTATATAATGTTCCCACCGAGACGTACGGGGCTACAAGAACGGGATTCTACAAAACATTCCCAGCGAGGGGCTAGAAGGGTTATGTTAGGTTATATTACGTTATAGACGTATATAACGTTGCCACCGAGAAGTAGAGGCCGACCCGCCATGAATGTTGTAAAATACTACATCCGAGGAGTGTTTTTGCCTTCGGTTAGGATATATAACGCTATAGACGTATATAATGTTCCCACGGACAGGTCTGGGCAGACACGACCGGGATTCTGTAAAACATTCCCAGCGAGGGGCTAGAAGGGTTAGGTTAGGTTATATTACATTATAGACGTATATAACGTTCCCACCGAGAAGTAGGGGCCGACCCGCCAAGGAATGTTGTAAAATACTACATCCGAGGAGTGAGGTTGCCTTAGGTTATGATATATAACGTTATAGACGCATATAATGTCCCCACGGAGAGGAACGTGCCGACACGACCGGGATTCTGTAAAACATTACCAGCGAGGGGCTAGATGGGTTAGGTTAGGTTATATTACGTTATAGACGTATATAATGTTCACACCGAGAAGTAGGGGCCGACCCGTCAGGATTGTTGTAAAATACTACATCCGAGATGTTAGATTGCCTTAGGTTAGGATATATAACGTGATAGACGTATATAATTTTCCCACCGAGACGTACGGGGCTACAAGAACGGGATTCTACAAAACATTCCCAGCGAGGGGCTAGAAGGGTTAGGTTAGGTTATATTACGTTATAGACGTATATAATGTTCCAACCGAGAAGTAGGGGCCAGCCCGCCAGGAATGTTGTAAAATACTACATCCGAGGAGTAAGGTTGCCTTAGGTTATGATATATAACGTTATAGAAGTATATAATGTCCCCAAGGGAGAGGAACGAGCCGACACGAAAAGGATTCTGTAAAACATTACCAGCGAGGGGCTAGATGGGTTAGGTTAGGTTATATTACGTTATAGACGTATATAATGTTCACACCGAGAAGTAGGGGCCGACCCGCCAGGATTGTTGTAAAATACTACATCTGAGGAGTGAGGTTGCCTTAGGTTATGATATATAACGTTATAGACGCATATAATGTCCCCACGGAGAGGAACGGGCCGACACGACCGGGATTCTGTAAAACATTACCAGCGAGGGGCTAGATGGGTTAGGTTAGGTTATATTACGTTATAGACGTATATAATGTTCACACCGAGAAGTAGGGGCCGACCCGCCAGGATTGTTGTAAAATACTACATCCGAGATGTTAGATTGCCTTAGGCTAGGATATATAACGTGATAGACGTATGTAATGTTCCCACCGAGACTTACGGGGCTACAAGAACGGGATTCTACAAAACATTCCCAGCGAGGGGCTAGAAGGGTTAGGTTAGGTTATATTACGTTATAGACGTATATAATGTTCCAACCGAGAAGTAGGGGCCAGCCCGCCAGGAATGTTGTAAAATACTACATCCGAGGAGTGAGGTTGCCTTAGGTTATGATATATAACGCTATAGACGTATATAATGTTCCTACGGACAGGTCTGGGCCGACACGACCGGTATTCTGTAAAACATTCCCAGCGAGGGGCTAGAAGGGTTAGGTAAGGTTATATTACGTTATAGACGTATATAATGTTCCAACCGAGAAGTAGGGGCCAGCCCGCCAGGAATGTTGTAAAATACTACATCCGAGGAGTGAGGTTGCCTTAGGTTATGATATATAACGTTATAGACGTATATAATGTCCCCACGGAGAGGAACGGGCCGACACAACCGGGATTCTGTAAAACATTACCAGCGAGGGGCTAGATGGGTTAGGTTAGGTTATATTACGTTATAGACGTATATAATGTTCACACCGAGAAGTAGGGGCCGACCCGCCAGGATTGTTGTAAAATACTACATCCGAGATGTTAGATTGCCTTAGGTTAGGATATATAACGTGATAGACGTATATAATGTTCCCACCGAGACGTACGGGGCTACAAGAACGGGATTCTACAAAACATTCCCAGCGAGGGGCTAGAAGGGTTAGGTTAGGTTATATTACGTTATAGACGTATATAATGTTCCAACCGAGAAGTAGGGGCCAGCCCGCCAGGAATGTTGTAAAATAATACATCCGAGGAGTGAGGTTGCCTTAGGTTATGATATATAACGTTATAGACGTATATAATGTACCCAAGGGAGAGGAACGAGCCGACACGAAAAGGATTCTGTAAAACATTACCAGCGAGGGGCTAGATGGGTTAGGTTAGGTTATATTACGTTATAGACGTATATAACGTTCACACCGAGAAGTAGGGGCCGACCCGCCTGGATTGTTGTAAAATACTACATCCGAGATGTTAGATTGCCTTAGGTTAGGATATATAACGTGATAGACGTATATAATGTTCCCACCGAGACGTGCGGGGCTACAAGAACGGGATTCTACAAAACATTCCCAGCGAGGGGCTAGAAGGGTTATGTTAGGTTATATTACGTTATAGACGTATATAACGTTGCCACCGAGAAGTAGAGGCCGACCCGCCATGAATGTTGTAAAATACTACATCCGAGGAGTGTGGTTGCCTTCGGTTAGGATATATAACGCTATAGACGTATATAATGTTCCAAGGACAGGTCTGGGCAGACACGACCGGGATTCTGTAAAACATTCCCAGCGAGGGGCTAGAAGGGTTAGGTTAGGTTATATTACATTATAGACGTATATAACGTTCCCACCGAGAAGTAGGGGCCGACCCGCCAAGGAATGTTGTAAAATACTACATCCGAGGAGTGAGGTTGCCTTAGGTTATGATATATAACGTTATAGACGCATATAATGTCCCCACGGAGAGGAACGTGCCGACACGACCGGGATTCTGTAAAACATTACCAGCGAGGGGCTAGATGGGTTAGGTTAGGTTATATTACGTTATAGACGTATATAATGTTCACACCGAGAAGTAGGGGCCGACCCGCCAGGATTGTTGTAAAATACTACATCCGAGATGTTAGATTGCCTTAGGTTAGGATATATAACGTGATAGACGTATATAATGTTCCCACCGAGACGTACGGGGCTACAAGAACGGGATTCTACAAAACATTCCCAGCGAGGGGCTAGAAGGGTTAGGTTAGGTTATATTACGTTATAGACGTATATAATGTTCCAACCGAGAAGTAGGGGCCAGCCCGCCAGGAATGTTGTAAAATACTACATCCCAGGAGTAAGGTTGCCTTAGGTTATGATATATAACGTTATAGACGTATATAATGTCCCCAAGGGAGAGGAACGAGCCGACACGAAAAGGATTCTGTAAAACATTACCAGCGAGGGGCTAGATGGGTTAGGTTAGGTTATATTACGTTATAGACGTATATAATGTTCACACCGAGAAGAAGGGGCCGACCCGCCAGGATTGTTGTAAAATACTACATCCGAGATGTTAGATTGCCTTAGGTTAGGATATATAACGTGATAGACGTATATAATGTTCCCACCGAGACTTACGGGGCTACAAGAACCGGAATCTACAAAACATTCCCAGCGAGGGGCTAGAAGGGTTAGGTTAGGTTATATTACGTTATAGACGTATATAATGTTCCAACCGAGAAGTAGGGGCCAGCCCGCCAGGAATGTTGTAAAATACTACATCCGAGGAGTGAGGTTGCCTTAGGTTATGATATATAACGTTATAGACGTATATAATGTCCCCAAGGGAGAGGAACGAGCCGACACGAAAAGGATTCTGTAAAACATTACGAGCGAGGGGCTAGATGGGTTAGGTTAGGTTATATTACGTTATAGACGTATATAACGTTCACACCGAGAAGTAGGGGCCGACCCGCCAGGATTGTTGTAAAATACTACATCCGATATGTTAGATTGCCTTAGGTTAGGGTATATAACGTGATAGACGTATATAATGTTCCCACCGAGACGTACGGGGCTACAAGAACGGGATTCTACAAAACATTCCCAGCGAGGGGCTAGAAGGGTTAGGTTAGGTTATATTACGTTATAGACGTATATAATGTTCCAACCGAGAAGTAGGGGCCAGCCCGCCAGGAATGTTGTAAAGTAATACATCCGAGGAGTGAGGTTGCCTTAGGTTATGATATATAACGTTATAGACGTATATAATGTACCCAAGGGAGAGGAACGAGCCGACACGAAAAGGATTCTGTAAAACATTACCAGCGAGGGGCTAGATGGGTTAGGTTAGGTTATATTACGTTATAGACGTATATAACGTTCACACCGAGAAGTAGGGGCCGACCCGCCTGGATTGTTGTAAAATACTACATCCGAGATGTTAGATTGCCTTAGGTTAGGATATATAACGTGATAGGCGTATATAATGTTCCCACCGAGACGTGCGGGGCTACAAGAACGGGATTCTACAAAACATTCCCAGCGAGGGGCTAGAAGGGTTATGTTAGGTTATATTACGTTATAGACGTATATAACGTTGCCGTCGAGAAGTAGAGGCCGACCCGCCATGAATGTTGTAAAATACTACATCCAAGGAGTGTGGTTGCCTTCGGTTAGGATATATAACGCTATAGACGTATATAATGTTCCCACGGACAGGTCTGGGCAGACACGACCGGGATTCTGTAAAACATTCCCAGCGAGGGGCTAGAAGGGTTAGGTTAGGTTATATTACATTATAGACGTATATAACGTTCCCACCGAGAAGTAGGGTCCGACCCGCCATGAATGTTGTAAAATACTACATCCGAGGAGTGTGGTTGCCTTCGGTTAGGATATATAACGCTATAGACGTATATAATGTTCCCACGGACAGGTCTGGGCCGACACAACCGGGATTCTACAAAACATTCCCAGCGAGGGGCTAGAAGGGTTAGGTTAGGTTATATTACGTTATAGACGTATATAATGTTCCAACCGAAAAGTAGGGGCCAGCCCGCCAGGAATGTTGTAAAATACTACATCCGAGGAGTGAGGTTGCCTTAGGTTATGATATATAACGTTATAGACGTATATAATGTCCCCAAGGGAGAGGAACGAGCCGACACGAAAAGGATTCTGTAAAACATTACCAGCGAGGGGCTAGATGGGTTAGGTTAGGTTATATTACGTTATAGACGTATATAACGTTCACACCGAGAAGTAGGGGCCGACCCGCCAGGATTGTTGTAAAATACTACATCCGATATGTTAGATTGCCTTAGGTTAGGATATATAACGTGATAGACGTATATAATGTTCCCACCGAGACGTACGGGGCTACAAGAACGGGATTCTACAAAACATTCCCAGCGAGGGGCTAGAAGGGTTAGGTTAGGTTATATTACGTTATAGACGTATATAATGTTCCAACCGAGAAGTAGGGGCCAGCCCGCCAGGAATGTTGTAAAATACTACATCCGAGGAGTGAGGTTGCCTTAGGTTATGATATATAACGTTATAGACGTATATAATGTACCCAAGAGAGAGGAACGAGCCGACACGAAAAGGATTCTGTAAAACATTACCAGCGAGGGGCTAGATGGGTTAGGTTAGGTTATATTACGTTATAGACGTATATAATGTTCACACCGAGAAGTAGGGGCCGACCCGCCAGGATTGTTGTAAAATACTACATCCGAGATGTTAGATTGCCTTAGGTTAGGATATATAACGTGATAGACGTATATAATGTTCCCACCGAGACGTACGGGGCTACAAGAAGGGGTTCTACAAAACATTCCCAGCGAGGGGCTAGAAGGGTTAGGTTAGGTTATATTACGTTATAGACGTATATAATGTTCCAACCGCGAAGTAGGGGCCAGCCCGCCAGGAATGTTGTAAAATACTACATCCGAGGAGTCAGGTTGCCTTAGGTTATGATATATAACGTTATAGACGCATATAATGTCCCCACGGAGAGGAACGTGCCGACACGACCGGGATTCTGTAAAACATTACCAGCGAGGGGCTAGATGGGTTAGGTTAGGTTATATTACGTTATAGACGTATATAATGTTCCAACCGAGAAGTAGGGGCCAGCCCGCCAGGAATGTTGTAAAATACTACATCCGAGGAGTGAGGTTGCCTTAGGTTATGATATATAACGTTATAGACGTATATAATGTCTCCACGGAGAGGAACGGGCCGACACGAAAAGGATTCTGTAAAACATTACCAGCGAGGGGCTAGATGGGTTAGGTTAGGTTATATTACGTTATAGACGTATATAACGTTCACACCGAGAAGTAGGTGCCGGCCCGCCAGGAATGCTGTAAAATACTACATCCGAGATGTTAGCCAGCCTTAGGTTAGGATATATAACGCTATAGACGTATATAATTTTCCCACGGACAGGTCTGGGCCGACACGACCGGGATTCTGTAAAATATTACCAGCGAGGGGCTAGATGGGTTAGGTTAGGTTATATTACGTTATAGACGTATATAACGTTCCCACCGAGAAGTAGGGGCCGACCCGCCATGAATGTTGTAAAATACTACATCCGAGGAGTGTGGTTGCCTTCGGTTAGGATATATAACGCTATAGACGTATATAATGTTCCCACGGACAGGTCTGGGCAGACACGACCGAGATTCTGTAAAACATTCCCAGCGAGGGGCTAGAAGGGTTAGGTTAGGTTATATTACATTATAGACGTATATAACGTTCCCACCGAGAAGTAGGGGCCGACCCGCCAAGGAATGTTGTAAAATGCTACATCCGAGGAGTGAGGTTGCCTTAGGTTATGATATATAACGTTATAGACGCATATAATGTCCCCACGGAGAGGAACGTGCCGACACGACCGGGATTCTGTAAAACATTACCAGCGAGGGGCTAGATGGGTTAGGTTAGGTTATATTACGTTATAGACGTATATAATGTTCACACCGAGAAGTAGGTGCCGACCCGCCAGGATTGTTGTAAAATACTACATCCGAGATGTTAGATTGCCTTAGGTTAGGATATATAACGTGATAGACGTATATAATGTTCCCACCGAGACGTGCGGGGCTACAAGAACGGGATTCTACAAAACATTCCCAGCGAGGGGCTAGAAGGGTTATGTTAGGTTATATTACGTTATAGACGTATATAACGTTGCCACCGAGAAGTAGGGGCCGACCCGCCATGAATGTTGTAAAATACTACATCCGAGGAGTGTGGTTGCCTTCGGTTAGGATATATAACGCTATAGACGTATATAATGTTCCCACGGACAGGTCTGGGCAGACACGACCGGGATTCTGTAAAACATTCCCAGCGAGGGGCTAGAAGGGTTAGGTTAGGTTATATTACATTATAGACGTATATAACGTTCCCACCGAGAAGTAGGGGCCGACCCGCCAAGGAATGTTGTAAAATACTACATCCGAGGAGTGAGGTTGCCTTAGGTTATGATATATAACGTTATAGACGCATATAATGTCCCCACGGAGAGGAACGTGCCGACACGACCGGGATTCTGTAAAACATTACCAGCGAGGGGCTAGATGGGTTAGGTTAGGTTATATTACGTTATAGACGTATATAATGTTCACACCGAGAAGTAGGGGCCGACCCGCCAGGATTGTTGTAAAATACTACATCCGAGATGTTAGATTGCCTTAGGTTAGGATATATAACGTGATAGACGTATATAATGTTCCCACCGAGACGTAAGGGGCTACAAGAACGGGATTCTACAAAACATTCCCAGCGAGGGGCTAGAAGGGTTAGGTTAGGTTATATTACGTTATAGACGTATATAATGTTCCAACCGAGAAGTAGGGGCCAGCCCGCCAGGAATGTTGTAAAATACTACATCCCAGGAGTAAGGTTGCCTTAGGTTATGATATATAACGTTATAGACGTATATAATGTCCCCAAGGGAGAGGAACGAGCCGACACGAAAAGGATTCTGTAAAACATTACCAGCGAGGGGCTAGATGGGTTAGGTTAGGTTATATTACGTTATAGACGTCTATAACGTTCACACCGAGAAGTAGGTGCCGGCCCGCCAGGAATGCTGTAAAATACTACATCCGAGATGTTAGCCAGCCTTAGGTTAGGATATATAACGTTATAGACGCATATAATGTCCCCACGGAGAGGAACGGGCCGATACGACCGGGATTCTGTAAAACATTACCAGCGAGGGGCTAGATGGGTTAGGTTAGGTTATATTACGTTATAGACGTATATAATGTTCACACCGAGAAGTAGGGGCCGACCCGCCAGGATTGTTGTAAAATACTACATCCGAGATGTTAGATTGCCTTAGGTTAGGATATATAACGTGATAGACGTATATAATGTTCCCACCGAGACTTACGGGGCTACAAGAACCGGATTCTACAAAACATTCCCAGCGAGGGGCTAGAAGGGTTAGGTTAGGTTATATTACGTTATAGACGTATATAATGTTCCAACCGAGAAGTAGGGGCCAGCCCGCCAGGAATGTTGTAAAATACTACATCCGAGGAGTGAGGTTGCCTTAGGTTATGATATATAACGTTATAGACGTATATAATGTCCCCACGGAGAGGAACGGGCCGACACGAAAAGGATTCTGTAAAACATTACCAGCGAGGGGCTAGATGGGTTAGGTTAGGTTATATTACGTTATAGACGTATATAACGTTCACACCGAGAAGTAGGTGCCGGCCCGCCAGGAATGCTGTAAAATACTACATCCGAGATGTTAGCCAGCCTTAGGTTAGGATATATAACGCTATAGACGTATATAATGTTCCCACGGACAGGTCTGGGCCGACACGACCGGGATTCTGTAAAATATTACCAGCGAGGGGCTAGATGGGTTAGGTTAGGTTATATTACGTTATAGACGTATATAACGTTCCCACCGAGAAGTAGGGTCCGACCCGCCATGAATGTTGTAAAATACTACATCCCAGGAGTGTGGTTGCCTTCGGTTAGGATATATAACGCTATAGACGTATATAATGTTCCCACGGACAGGTCTGGGCCGACACAACCGGGAATCTGTAAAACATTCCCAGCGAGGGGCTAGATGGGTTAGGTTAGGTTATATTACGTTATAGACGTATATAATGTTCACACCGAGAAGTAGGGGCCGACCCGCCAGGATTGTTGTAAAATACTACATCCGAGGAGTGAGGTTGCCTTAGGTTATGATATATAACGTTATAGACGTATATAATGTCCCCACGGAGAGGAACGGGCCGACACGAAAAGGATTCTGTAAAACATTACCAGCGAGGGGCTAGATGGGTTAGGTTAGGTTACATTACGTTATAGACGTATATAATGTTCACACCGAGAAGTAGGGGCCGACCCGCCAGGATTGTTGTAAAATACTACATCCGAGATGTTCGATTGCCTTAGGTTAGGATATATAACGTGATAGACGTATATAATGTTCCCACCGAGACGTACGGGGCTACAAGAACGGGATTCTACAAAACATTCCCAGCGAGGGGCTAGAAGGGTTAGGTTAGGTTATATTACGTTATAGACGTATATAATGTTCCAACCGAGAAGTAGGGGCCAGCCCGCCAGGAATGTTGTAAAATACTACATCCGAGGAGTGAGGTTGCCTTAGGTTATGATATATAACGTTATAGACGTATATAATGTACCCAAGGGAGAGGAACGAGCCGACACGAAAAGGATTCTGTAAAACATTACCAGCGAGGGGCTAGATGGGTTAGGTTAGGTTATATTACGTTATAGACGTATATAACGTTCACACCGAGAAGTAGGGGCCGACCCGCCTGGATTGTTGTAAAATACTACATCCGAGATGTTAGATTGCCTTAGGTTAGGATATATAACGTGATAGACGTATATAATGTTCCCACCGAGACGTGCGGGGCTACAAGAACGGGATTCTACAAAACATTCCCAGCGAGGGGCTAGAAGGGTTATGTTAGGTTATATTACGTTATAGACGTATATAACGTTGCCACCGAGAAGTAGAGGCCGACCCGCCATGAATGTTGTAAAATACTACATCCGAGGAGTGTGGTTGCCTTCGGTTAGGATATATAACGCTATAGACGTATATAATGTTCCCACGGACAGGTCTGGGCAGACACGACCGGGATTCTGTAAAACATTCCCAGCGAGGGGCTAGAAGGGTTAGGTTAGGTTATATTACATTATAGACGTATATAACGTTCCCACCGAGAAGTAGGGGCCGACCCGCCAAGGAATGTTGTAAAATACTACATCCGAGGAGTGAGGTTGCCTTAGGTTATGATATATAACGTTATAGACGCATATAATGTCCCCACGGAGAGGAACGTGCCGACACGACCGGGATTCTGTAAAACATTACCAGCGAGGGGCTAGATGGGTTAGGTTAGGTTATATTACGTTATAGACGTATATAATGTTCACACCGAGAAGTAGGGGCCGACCCGCCAGGATTGTTGTAAAATACTACATCCGAGATGTTAGATTGCCTTAGGTTAGGATATATAACGTGATAGACGTATATAATGTTCCCACCGAGACTTACGGGGCTACAAGAACCGGATTCTACAAAACATTCCCAGCGAGGGGCTAGAAGGGTTAGGTTAGGTTATATTACGTTATAGACGTATATAATGTTCCAACCGAGAAGTAGGGGCCAGCCCGCCAGGAATGTTGTAAAATACTACATCCGAGGAGTGAGGTTGCCTTAGGTTATGATATATAACGTTATAGACGTATATAATGTCCCCACGGAGAGGAACGGGCCGACACGAAAAGGATTCTGTAAAACATTACCAGCGAGGGGCTAGATGGGTTAGGTTAGGTTATATTACGTTATAGACGTATATAACGTTCACACCGAGAAGTAGGTGCCGGCCCGCCAGGAATGCTGTAAAATACTACATCCGAGATGTTAGCCAGCCTTAGGTTAGGATATATAACGCTATAGACGTATATAATGTTCCCACGGACAGGTCTGGGCCGACACGACCGGGATTCTGTAAAATATTACCAGCGAGGGGCTAGATGGGTTAGGTTAGGTTATATTACGTTATAGACGTATATAACGTTCCCACCGAGAAGTAGGGTCCGACCCGCCATGAATGTTGTAAAATACTACATCCCAGGAGTGTGGTTGCCTTCGGTTAGGATATATAACGCTATAGACGTATATAATGTTCCCACGGACAGGTCTGGGCCGACACAACCGGGAATCTGTAAAACATTCCCAGCGAGGGGCTAGATGGGTTAGGTTAGGTTATATTACGTTATAGACGTATATAATGTTCACACCGAGAAGTAGGGGCCGACCCGCCAGGATTGTTGTAAAATACTACATCCGAGGAGTGAGGTTGCCTTAGGTTATGATATATAACGTTATAGACGTATATAATGTCCCCACGGAGAGGAACGGGCCGACACGAAAAGGATTCTGTAAAACATTACCAGCGAGGGGCTAGATGGGTTAGGTTAGGTTACATTACGTTATAGACGTATATAATGTTCACACCGAGAAGTAGGGGCCGACCCGCCAGGATTGTTGTAAAATACTACATCCGAGATGTTCGATTGCCTTAGGTTAGGATATATAACGTGATAGACGTATATAATGTTCCCACCGAGACGTACGGGGCTACAAGAACGGGATTCTACAAAACATTCCCAGCGAGGGGCTAGAAGGGTTAGGTTAGGTTATATTACGTTATAGACGTATATAATGTTCCAACCGAGAAGTAGGGGCCAGCCCGCCAGGAATGTTGTAAAATACTACATCCGAGGAGTGAGGTTGCCTTAGGTTATGATATATAACGTTATAGACGTATATAATGTACCCAAGGGAGAGGAACGAGCCGACACGAAAAGGATTCTGTAAAACATTACCAGCGAGGGGCTAGATGGGTTAGGTTAGGTTATATTACGTTATAGACGTATATAACGTTCACACCGAGAAGTAGGGGCCGACCCGCCTGGATTGTTGTAAAATACTACATCCGAGATGTTAGATTGCCTTAGGTTAGGATATATAACGTGATAGACGTATATAATGTTCCCACCGAGACGTGCGGGGCTACAAGAACGGGATTCTACAAAACATTCCCAGCGAGGGGCTAGAAGGGTTATGTTAGGTTATATTACGTTATAGACGTATATAACGTTGCCACCGAGAAGTAGAGGCCGACCCGCCATGAATGTTGTAAAATACTACATCCGAGGAGTGTGGTTGCCTTCGGTTAGGATATATAACGCTATAGACGTATATAATGTTCCCACGGACAGGTCTGGGCAGACACGACCGGGATTCTGTAAAACATTCCCAGCGAGGGGCTAGAAGGGTTAGGTTAGGTTATATTACATTATAGACGTATATAACGTTCCCACCGAGAAGTAGGGGCCGACCCGCCAAGGAATGTTGTAAAATACTACATCCGAGGAGTGAGGTTGCCTTAGGTTATGATATATAACGTTATAGACGCATATAATGTCCCCACGGAGAGGAACGTGCCGACACGACCGGGATTCTGTAAAACATTACCAGCGAGGGGCTAGATGGGTTAGGTTAGGTTATATTACGTTATAGACGTATATAATGTTCACACCGAGAAGTAGGGGCCGACCCGCCAGGATTGTTGTAAAATACTACATCCGAGATGTTAGATTGCCTTAGGTTAGGATATATAACGTGATAGACGTATATAATTTTCCCACCGAGACGTACGGGGCTACAAGAACGGGATTCTACAAAACATTCCCAGCGAGGGGCTAGAAGGGTTAGGTTAGGTTATATTACGTTATAGACGTATATAATGTTCCAACCGAGAAGTAGGGGCCAGCCCGCCAGGAATGTTGTAAAATACTACATCCGAGGAGTAAGGTTGCCTTAGGTTATGATATATAACGTTATAGACGTATATAATGTCCCCAAGGGAGAGGAACGAGCCGACACGAAAAGGATTCTGTAAAACATTACCAGCGAGGGGCTAGATGGGTTAGGTTAGGTTATATTACGTTATAGACGTATATAATGTTCACACCGAGAAGTAGGGGCCGACCCGCCAGGATTGTTGTAAAATACTACATCTGAGGAGTGAGGTTGCCTTAGGTTATGATATATAACGTTATAGACGCATATAATGTCCCCACGGAGAGGAACGGGCCGACACGACCGGGATTCTGTAAAACATTACCAGCGAGGGGCTAGATGGGTTAGGTTAGGTTATATTACGTTATAGACGTATATAATGTTCACACCGAGAAGTAGGGGCCGACCCGCCAGGATTGTTGTAAAATACTACATCCGAGATGTTAGATTGCCTTAGGCTAGGATATATAACGTGATAGACGTATATAATGTTCCCACCGAGACTTACGGGGCTACAAGAACGGGATTCTACAAAACATTCCCAGCGAGGGGCTAGAAGGGTTAGGTTAGGTTATATTACGTTATAGACGTATATAATGTTCCAACCGAGAAGTAGGGGCCAGCCCGCCAGGAATGTTGTAAAATACTACATCCGAGGAGTGAGGTTGCCTTAGGTTATGATATATAACGCTATAGACGTATATAATGTTCCCACGGACAGGTCTGGGCCGACACGACCGGTATTCTGTAAAACATTCCCAGCGAGGGGCTAGAAGGGTTAGGTAAGGTTATATTACGTTATAGACGTATATAATGTTCCAACCGAGAAGTAGGGGCCAGCCCGCCAGGAATGTTGTAAAATACTACATCCGAGGAGTGAGGTTGCCTTAGGTTATGATATATAACGTTATAGACGTATATAATGTCCCCACGGAGAGGAACGGGCCGACACGACCGGGATTCTGTAAAACATTACCAGCGAGGGGCTAGATGGGTTAGGTTAGGTTATATTACGTTATAGACGTATATAATGTTCACACCGAGAAGTAGGGGCCGACCCGCCAGGATTGTTGTAAAATACTACATCCGAGATGTTAGATTGCCTTAGGTTAGGATATATAACGTGATAGACGTATATAATGTTCCCACCGAAACGTACGGGGCTACAAGAACGGGATTCTACAAAACATTCCCAGCGAGGGGCTAGAAGGGTTAGGTTAGGTTATATTACGTTATAGACGTATATAATGTTCCAACCGAGAAGTAGGGGCCAGCCCGCCAGGAATGTTGTAAAATACTACATCCGAGGAGTGAGGTTGGCTTAGGTTATGATATATAAGGTTATAGACGTATATAATGTCCCCAAGGGAGAGGAACGAGCCGACACGAAAAGGATTCTGTAAAACATTACCAGCGAGGGGCTAGATGGGTTAGGTTAGGTTATATTACGTTATAGACGTATATAATGTTCCCACCGAGACTTACGGGGCTACAAGAACCGGATTCTACAAAACATTCCCAGAGAGGGGCTAGAAGGGTTGGGTTAGGTTATATTACGTTATAGACGTATATAATGTTCCAACCGAGAAGTAGGGGCCAGCCCGCCAGGAATGTTGTAAAATACTACATCCGAGGAGTGAGGTTGCCTTAGGTTATGATATATAACGTTATAGACGTATATAATGTCCCCACGGAGAGGAACGGGCCGACACGACCGGGATTCTGTAAAACATTACCAGCGAGGGGCTAGATGGGTTAGGTTAGGTTATATTACGTTATAGACGTATATAATGTTCACACCCAGAAGTAGGGGCCGACCCGCCAGGATTGTTGTAAAATACTACATCCGAGATGTTAGATTGCCTTAGGTTAGGATATATAACGTGATAGACGTATATAATGTTCCCACCGAGACGTACGGGGCTACAAGAACGGGATTCTACAAAACTTTCCCAGCGAGGGGCTAGAAGGGTTATGTTAGGTTATATTACGTTATAGACGTATATAACGTTCCCACCGTGAAGTAGAGGCCGACCCGCCATGAATGTTGTAAAATACTACATCCGAGGAGTGTGGTTGCCTTCCGTTAGGATATATAACGCTATAGACATATATAATGTTCCCACGGACAGGTCTGGGCCGACACGACCGGGATTCTGTAAAACATTACCAGCGAGGGGCTAGATGGGTTAGGTTAGGTTATATTACGTTATAGACGTATATAATGTTCACACCGAGAAGTAGGGGCCGACCCGCCAGGATTGTTGTAAAATACTACATCCGAGATGTTAGATTGCCTTAGGTTAGGATATATAACGTGATAGACGTATATAATGTTCCCACCGAGACGTGCGGGGCTACAAGAACGGGATTCTACAAAACATTCCCAGCGAGGGGCTAGAAGGGTTATGTTAGGTTATATTACGTTATAGACGTATATAACGTTGCCACCGAGAAGTATTGGCCGACCCGCCATGAATGTTGTAAAATACTACATCCGAGGAGTGTGGTTGCCTTCGGTTAGGATATATAACGCTATAGACGTATATAATGTTCCCACGGACAGGTCTGGGCAGACACGACCGGGATTCTGTAAAACATTCCCAGCGAGGGGCTAGAAGGGTTAGGTTAGGTTATATTACATTATAGACGTATATAACGTTCCCACCGAGAAGTAGGGGCCGACCCGCCAAGGAATGTTGTAAAATACTACATCCGAGGAGTGAGGTTGCCTTAGGTTATGATATATAACGTTATAGACGCATATAATGTCCCCACGGAGAGGAACGTGCCGACACGACCGGGATTCTGTAAAACATTACCAGCGAGGGGCTAGATGGGTTAGGTTAGGTTATATTACGTTATAGACGTATATAATGTTCACACCGAGAAGTAGGGGCCGACCCGCCAGGATTGTTGTAAAATACTACATCCGAGATGTTAGATTGCCTTAGGTTAGGATATATAACGTGATAGACGTATATAATTTTCCCACCGAGACGTACGGGGCTACAAGAACGGGATTCTACAAAACATTCCCAGCGAGGGGCTAGAAGGGTTAGGTTAGGTTATATTACGTTATAGACGTATATAATGTTCCAACCGAGAAGTAGGGGCCAGCCCGCCAGGAATGTTGTAAAATACTACATCCGAGGAGTAAGGTTGCCTTAGGTTATGATATATAACGTTATAGACGTATATAATGTCCCCAAGGGAGAGGAACGAGCCGACACGAAAAGGATTCTGTAAAACATTACCAGCGAGGGGCTAGATGGGTTAGGTTAGGTTATATTACGTTATAGACGTATATAATGTTCACACCGAGAAGTAGGGGCCGACCCGCCAGGATTGTTGTAAAATACTACATCTGAGGAGTGAGGTTGCCTTAGGTTATGATATATAACGTTATAGACGCATATAATGTCCCCACGGAGAGGAACGGGCCGACACGACCGGGATTCTGTAAAACATTACCAGCGAGGGGCTAGATGGGTTAGGTTAGGTTATATTACGTTATAGACGTATATAATGTTCACACCGAGAAGTAGGGGCCGACCCGCCAGGATTGTTGTAAAATACTACATCCGAGATGTTAGATTGCCTTAGGCTAGGATATATAACGTGATAGACGTATATAATGTTCCCACCGAGACTTACGGGGCTACAAGAACGGGATTCTACAAAACATTCCCAGCGAGGGGCTAGAAGGGTTAGGTTAGGTTATATTACGTTATAGACGTATATAATGTTCCAACCGAGAAGTAGGGGCCAGCCCGCCAGGAATGTTGTAAAATACTACATCCGAGGAGTGAGGTTGCCTTAGGTTATGATATATAACGCTATAGACGTATATAATGTTCCCACGGACAGGTCTGGGCCGACACGACCGGTATTCTGTAAAACATTCCCAGCGAGGGGCTAGAAGGGTTAGGTAAGGTTATATTACGTTATAGACGTATATAATGTTCCAACCGAGAAGTAGGGGCCAGCCCGCCAGGAATGTTGTAAAATACTACATCCGAGGAGTGAGGTTGCCTTAGGTTATGATATATAACGTTATAGACGTATATAATGTCCCCACGGAGAGGAACGGGCCGACACGACCGGGATTCTGTAAAACATTACCAGCGAGGGGCTAGATGGGTTAGGTTAGGTTATATTACGTTATAGACGTATATAATGTTCACACCGAGAAGTAGGGGCCGACCCGCCAGGATTGTTGTAAAATACTACATCCGAGATGTTAGATTGCCTTAGGTTAGGATATATAACGTGATAGACGTATATAATGTTCCCACCGAAACGTACGGGGCTACAAGAACGGGATTCTACAAAACATTCCCAGCGAGGGGCTAGAAGGGTTAGGTTAGGTTATATTACGTTATAGACGTATATAATGTTCCAACCGAGAAGTAGGGGCCAGCCCGCCAGGAATGTTGTAAAATACTACATCCGAGGAGTGAGGTTGGCTTAGGTTATGATATATAAGGTTATAGACGTATATAATGTCCCCAAGGGAGAGGAACGAGCCGACACGAAAAGGATTCTGTAAAACATTACCAGCGAGGGGCTAGATGGGTTAGGTTAGGTTATATTACGTTATAGACGTATATAATGTTCCCACCGAGACTTACGGGGCTACAAGAACCGGATTCTACAAAACATTCCCAGAGAGGGGCTAGAAGGGTTGGGTTAGGTTATATTACGTTATAGACGTATATAATGTTCCAACCGAGAAGTAGGGGCCAGCCCGCCAGGAATGTTGTAAAATACTACATCCGAGGAGTGAGGTTGCCTTAGGTTATGATATATAACGTTATAGACGTATATAATGTCCCCACGGAGAGGAACGGGCCGACACGACCGGGATTCTGTAAAACATTACCAGCGAGGGGCTAGATGGGTTAGGTTAGGTTATATTACGTTATAGACGTATATAATGTTCACACCCAGAAGTAGGGGCCGACCCGCCAGGATTGTTGTAAAATACTACATCCGAGATGTTAGATTGCCTTAGGTTAGGATATATAACGTGATAGACGTATATAATGTTCCCACCGAGACGTACGGGGCTACAAGAACGGGATTCTACAAAACTTTCCCAGCGAGGGGCTAGAAGGGTTATGTTAGGTTATATTACGTTATAGACGTATATAACGTTCCCACCGTGAAGTAGAGGCCGACCCGCCATGAATGTTGTAAAATACTACATCCGAGGAGTGTGGTTGCCTTCCGTTAGGATATATAACGCTATAGACATATATAATGTTCCCACGGACAGGTCTGGGCCGACACGACCGGGATTCTGTAAAACATTACCAGCGAGGGGCTAGATGGGTTAGGTTAGGTTATATTACGTTATAGACGTATATAATGTTCACACCGAGAAGTAGGGGCCGACCCGCCAGGATTGTTGTAAAATACTACATCCGAGATGTTAGATTGCCTTAGGTTAGGATATATAACGTGATAGACGTATATAATGTTCCCACCGAGACGTGCGGGGCTACAAGAACGGGATTCTACAAAACATTCCCAGCGAGGGGCTAGAAGGGTTATGTTAGGTTATATTACGTTATAGACGTATATAACGTTGCCACCGAGAAGTATTGGCCGACCCGCCATGAATGTTGTAAAATACTACATCCGAGGAGTGTGGTTGCCTTCGGTTAGGATATATAACGCTATAGACGTATATAATGTTCCCACGGACAGGTCTGGGCAGACACGACCGGGATTCTGTAAAACATTCCCAGCGAGGGGCTAGAAGGGTTAGGTTAGGTTATATTACATTATAGACGTATATAACGTTCCCACCGAGAAGTAGGGGCCGACCCGCCAAGGAATGTTGTAAAATACTACATCCGAGGAGTGAGGTTGCCTTAGGTTATGATATATAACGTTATAGACGCATATAATGTCCCCACGGAGAGGAACGTGCCGACACGACCGGGATTCTGTAAAACATTACCAGCGAGGGGCTAGATGGGTTAGGTTAGGTTATATTACGTTATAGACGTATATAATGTTCACACCGAGAAGTAGGGGCCGACCCGCCAGGATTGTTGTAAAATACTACATCCGAGATGTTAGATTGCCTTAGGTTAGGATATATAACGTGATAGACGTATATAATGTTCCCACCGAGACGTAAGGGGCTACAAGAACGGGATTCTACAAAACATTCCCAGCGAGGGGCTAGAAGGGTTAGGTTAGGTTATATTACGTTATAGACGTATATAATGTTCCAACCGAGAAGTAGGGGCCAGCCCGCCAGGAATGTTGTAAAATACTACATCCCAGGAGTAAGGTTGCCTTAGGTTATGATATATAACGTTATAGACGTATATAATGTCCCCAAGGGAGAGGAACGAGCCGACACGAAAAGGATTCTGTAAAACATTACCAGCGAGGGGCTAGATGGGTTAGGTTAGGTTATATTACGTTATAGACGTCTATAACGTTCACACCGAGAAGTAGGTGCCGGCCCGCCAGGAATGCTGTAAAATACTACATCCGAGATGTTAGCCAGCCTTAGGTTAGGATATATAACGTTATAGACGCATATAATGTCCCCACGGAGAGGAACGGGCCGATACGACCGGGATTCTGTAAAACATTACCAGCGAGGGGCTAGATGGGTTAGGTTAGGTTATATTACGTTATAGACGTATATAATGTTCACACCGAGAAGTAGGGGCCGACCCGCCAGGATTGTTGTAAAATACTACATCCGAGATGTTAGATTGCCTTAGGTTAGGATATATAACGTGATAGACGTATATAATGTTCCCACCGAGACTTACGGGGCTACAAGAACCGGATTCTACAAAACATTCCCAGCGAGGGGCTAGAAGGGTTAGGTTAGGTTATATTACGTTATAGACGTATATAATGTTCCAACCGAGAAGTAGGGGCCAGCCCGCCAGGAATGTTGTAAAATACTACATCCGAGGAGTGAGGTTGCCTTAGGTTATGATATATAACGTTATAGACGTATATAATGTCCCCACGGAGAGGAACGGGCCGACACGAAAAGGATTCTGTAAAACATTACCAGCGAGGGGCTAGATGGGTTAGGTTAGGTTATATTACGTTATAGACGTATATAACGTTCACACCGAGAAGTAGGTGCCGGCCCGCCAGGAATGCTGTAAAATACTACATCCGAGATGTTAGCCAGCCTTAGGTTAGGATATATAACGCTATAGACGTATATAATGTTCCCACGGACAGGTCTGGGCCGACACGACCGGGATTCTGTAAAATATTACCAGCGAGGGGCTAGATGGGTTAGGTTAGGTTATATTACGTTATAGACGTATATAACGTTCCCACCGAGAAGTAGGGTCCGACCCGCCATGAATGTTGTAAAATACTACATCCGAGGAGTGTGGTTGCCTTCGGTTAGGATATATAACGCTATAGACGTATATAATGTTCCCACGGACAGGTCTGGGCCGACACAACCGGGAATCTGTAAAACATTCCCAGCGAGGGGCTAGATGGGTTAGGTTAGGTTATATTACGTTATAGACGTATATAATGTTCACACCGAGAAGTAGGGGCCGACCCGCCAGGATTGTTGTAAAATACTACATCCGAGGAGTGAGGTTGCCTTAGGTTATGATATATAACGTTATAGACGTATATAATGTCCCCACGGAGAGGAACGGGCCGACACGAAAAGGATTCTGTAAAACATTACCAGCGAGGGGCTAGATGGGTTAGGTTAGGTTACATTACGTTATAGACGTATATAATGTTCACACCGAGAAGTAGGGGCCGACCCGCCAGGATTGTTGTAAAATACTACATCTGAGGAGTGAGGTTGCCTTAGGTTATGATATATAACGTTATAGACGCATATAATGTCCCCACGGAGAGGAACGGGCCGACACGACCGGGATTCTGTAAAACATTACCAGCGAGGGGCTAGATGGGTTAGGTTAGGTTATATTACGTTATAGACGTATATAATGTTCACACCGAGAAGTAGGGGCCGACCCGCCAGGATTGTTGTAAAATACTACATCCGAGATGTTAGATTGCCTTAGGCTAGGATATATAACGTGATAGACGTATACAATGTTCCCACCGAGACTTACGGGGCTACAAGAACGGGATTCTACTAAACATTCCCAGCGAGGGGCTAGAAGGGTTAGGTTAGGTTATATTACGTTATAGACGTATATAATGTTCCAACCGAGAAGTAGGGGCCAGCCCGCCAGGAATGTTGTAAAATACTACATCCGAGGAGTGAGGTTGCCTTAGGTTATGATATATAACGCTATAGACGTATATAATGTTCCCACGGACAGGTCTGGGCCGACACGACCGGTATTCTGTAAAACATTCCCAGCGAGGGGCTAGAAGGGTTAGGTAAGGTTATATTACGTTATAGACGTATATAATGTTCCAACCGAGAAGTAGGGGCCAGCCCGCCAGGAATGTTGTAAAATACTACATCCGAGGAGTGAGGTTGCCTTAGGTTATGATATATAACGTTATAGACGTATATAATGTCCCCACGGAGAGGAACGGGCCGACACGACCGGGATTCTGTAAAACATTACCAGCGAGGGGCTAGATGGGTTAGGTTAGGTTATATTACGTTATAGACGTATATAATGTTCACACCGAGAAGTAGGGGCCGACCCGCCAGGATTGTTGTAAAATACTACATCCGAGGAGTGAGGTTGGCTTAGGTTATGATATATAACGTTATAGACGTATATAATGACCCCAAGGGAGAGGAACGAGCCGACACGAAAAGGATTCTGTAAAACATTACCAGCGAGGGGCTAGATGGGTTAGGTTAGGTTATATTACGTTATAGACGTATATAATGTTCACACCGAGAAGTAGGGGCCGACCCGCCAGGATTGTTGTAAAATACTACATCCGAGGAGTGAGGTTGCCTTAGGTTATGATATATAACGTTATAGACGTATATAATGTCCCCACGGAGAGGAACGGGCCGACACGAAAAGGATTCTGTAAAACATTACCA
This sequence comes from Xylocopa violacea, assembly GCA_963969225.1. Taxonomy (NCBI): domain Eukaryota; kingdom Metazoa; phylum Arthropoda; class Insecta; order Hymenoptera; family Apidae; genus Xylocopa; species Xylocopa violacea. The sequence goes on from CAXAJV010000013.1 coordinate 2,820,021, forward strand.
GCGAGGGGCTAGATGGGTTAGGTTAGGTTACATTACGTTATAGACGTATATAATGTTCACACCGAGAAGTAGGGGCCGACCCGCCAGGATTGTTGTAAAATACTACATCTGAGGAGTGAGGTTGCCTTAGGTTATGATATATAACGTTATAGACGCATATAATGTCCCCACGGAGAGGAACGGGCCGACACGACCGGGATTCTGTAAAACATTACCAGCGAGGGGCTAGATGGGTTAGGTTAGGTTATATTACGTTATAGACGTATATAATGTTCACACCGAGAAGTAGGGGCCGACCCGCCAGGATTGTTGTAAAATACTACATCCGAGATGTTAGATTGCCTTAGGCTAGGATATATAACGTGATAGACGTATACAATGTTCCCACCGAGACTTACGGGGCTACAAGAACGGGATTCTACTAAACATTCCCAGCGAGGGGCTAGAAGGGTTAGGTTAGGTTATATTACGTTATAGACGTATATAATGTTCCAACCGAGAAGTAGGGGCCAGCCCGCCAGGAATGTTGTAAAATACTACATCCGAGGAGTGAGGTTGCCTTAGGTTATGATATATAACGCTATAGACGTATATAATGTTCCCACGGACAGGTCTGGGCCGACACGACCGGTATTCTGTAAAACATTCCCAGCGAGGGGCTAGAAGGGTTAGGTAAGGTTATATTACGTTATAGACGTATATAATGTTCCAACCGAGAAGTAGGGGCCAGCCCGCCAGGAATGTTGTAAAATACTACATCCGAGGAGTGAGGTTGCCTTAGGTTATGATATATAACGTTATAGACGTATATAATGTCCCCACGGAGAGGAACGGGCCGACACGACCGGGATTCTGTAAAACATTACCAGCGAGGGGCTAGATGGGTTAGGTTAGGTTATATTACGTTATAGACGTATATAATGTTCACACCGAGAAGTAGGGGCCGACCCGCCAGGATTGTTGTAAAATACTACATCCGAGGAGTGAGGTTGGCTTAGGTTATGATATATAACGTTATAGACGTATATAATGACCCCAAGGGAGAGGAACGAGCCGACACGAAAAGGATTCTGTAAAACATTACCAGCGAGGGGCTAGATGGGTTAGGTTAGGTTATATTACGTTATAGACGTATATAATGTTCACACCGAGAAGTAGGGGCCGACCCGCCAGGATTGTTGTAAAATACTACATCCGAGGAGTGAGGTTGCCTTAGGTTATGATATATAACGTTATAGACGCATATAATGTCCCCACGGAGAGGAACGGGCCGACACGACCGGGAATCTGTAAAACATTACCAGCGAGGGGCTAGATGGGTTAGGTTAGGTTATATTACGTTATAGACGTATATAATGTTCACACCCAGAAGTAGGGGCCGACCCGCCAGGATTGTTGTAAAATACTACATCCGAGATGTTAGATTGCCTTAGGTTAGGATATATAACGTGATAGACGTATATAATGCTCCCACCGAGACGTACGGGGCTACAAGAACGGGATTCTACAAAACATTCCCAGCGAGGGGCTAGAAGGGTTAGGTTAGGTTATATTACGTTATAGACGTATATAATGTTCCAACCGAGAAGTAGGGGCCAGGCCGCCAGGAATGTTGTAAAATACTACATCCGAGGAGTGAGGTTGCCTTAGGTTATGATATATAACGTTATAGACGTATATAATGTCCCCACGGAGAGGAACGGGCCGACACGAAAAGGATTCTGTAAAACATTACCAGCGAGGGGCTAGATGGGTTAGGTTAGGTTATATTACGTTATAGACGTATATAACGTTCACACCGAGAAGTAGGGGCCGACCCGCCAGGAATGCTGTAAAATACTACATCCGAGATGTTAGATTGCCTTAGGTTAGGATATATAACGTGATAGACGTATATAATGCTCCCACCGAGACGTACGCGGCTACAAGAACGGGATTCTACAAAACATTCCCAGCGAGGGGCTAGAAGGGTTAGGTTAGGTTATATTACGTTATAGACGTATATAATGTTCCAACCGAGAAGTAGGGGCCAGCCCGCCAGGAATGTTGTAAAATACTACATCCGAGGAGTGAGGTTGCCTTAGGTTATGATATATAACGTTATAGACGTATATAATGTCCCCACGGAGAGGAACGGGCCGACACGAAAAGGATTCTGTAAAACATTACCAGCGAGGGGCTAGATGGGTTAGGTTAGGTTACATTACGTTATAGACGTATATAATGTTCACACCGAGAAGTAGGGGCCGACCCGCCAGGATTGTTGTAAAATACTACATCCGAGATGTTAGATTGCCTTAGGTTAGGATATATAACGTGATAGACGTATATAATGTTCCCACCGGGACTTACGGGACTACAAGAACCGGATTCTACAAAACATTCCCAGCGAGGGGCTAGAAGGGTTAGGTTAGGTTATATTACGTTATAGACGTATATAATGTTCCAACCGAGAAGTAGGGGCCAGCCCGCCAGGAATGTTGTAAAATACTACATCCGAGGAGTGAGGTTGCCTTAGGTTATGATATATAACGTTATAGACATATATAATGTCCCCAAGGGAGAGGAACGAGCCGACACGAAAAGGATTCTGTAAAACATTACCAGCGAGGGGCTAGATGGGTTAGGTTAGGTTATATTACGTTATAGACGTATATAACGTTCACACCGAGAAGTAGGGGCCGACCCGCCAGGAATGCTGTAAAATACTACATCCGAGGAGTGTGGTTGCCGTCGGTTAGGATATATAACGCTATAGACGTATATAATGTTCCCACGGACAGGGCTGGGCCGACACGACCGGGATTCTGTAAAACATTCCCAGCGAGGGGCTAGATGGGTTAGGTTAGGTTATATTACGTTATAGACGTATATAATGTTCCAACCGAGAAGTAGGGGCCAGCCCGCCAGGAATGTTGTAAAATACTACATCCGAGGAGTGAGGTTGCCTTAGGTTATGATATATAACGCTATAGACGTATATAATGTTCCCACGGACAAGTCTGGGCTGACACGACCGGGATTCTGTAAAACATTCCCAGCGAGGGGCTAGAAGGGTTAGGTTAGGTTATGTTACGTTATAGACGTATATAATGTTCACACCGAGAAGTAGGGGCAGACCCGCCAGGATTGTTGTAAAATACTACATCCGAGATGTTAGATTGCCTTAGGTTAGGATATATAACGTGATAGACGTATATAATGCTCCCACCGAGACGTACGGGGCTACAAGAACGGGATTCTACAAAACATTCCCAGCGAGGGGCTAGAAGGGTTAGGTTAGGTTATATTACGTTATAGACGTATATAATGTTCACACCGAGAAGTAGGGGCCGACCCGCCAGGATTGTTGTAAAATACTACATCCGAGATGTTAGATTGCCTTAGGTTAGGATATATAACGTGATAGACGTATATAATGTTCCCACCGAGACTTACGGGGCTACAAGAACCGGATTCTACAAAACATTCCCAGCGAGGGGTTGGAAGGGTTAGGTTAGGTTATATTACGTTATAGACGTATATAATGTTCCAACCGAGAAGTAGGGGCCAGCCCGCCAGGAATGTTGTAAAATACTACATCCGAGGAGTGAGGTTGCCTTAGGTTATGATATATAACGCTATAGACGTATATAATGTTCCCACGAACAAGTCTGGGCCGACACGACCGGGATTCTGTAAAACATTCCCAGCGAGGTGCTAGAAGGGTTAGGTTAGGTTATATTACGTTATAGACGTATATAATGTTCACACCGAGAAGTAGGGGCCGACCCGCCAGGATTGTTGTAAAATACTACATCCGAGATGTTAGATTGCCTTAGGTTAGGATATATAACGTGATAGACGTATATAATGCTCCCACCGAGACGTACGGGGCTACAAGAACGGGATTCTACAAAACATTCCCAGCGAGGGGCTAGAAGGGTTAGGTTAGGTTATATTACGTTATAGACGTATATAATGTTCCAACCGAGAAGTAGGGGCCAGCCCGCCAGGAAAGTTGTAAAATACTACATCCGAGGAGTGAGGTTGCCTTAGGTTATGATATATAACGTTATAGACGTATATAATGTCCCCATGGAGAGGAACGGGCCGACACGAAAAGGATTCTGTAAAACATTACCAGCGAGGGGCTAGATGGGTTAGGTTAGGTTATATTACGTTATAGACGTATATAATGTTCACACCGAGAAGTAGGGGCCGACCCGCCAGGATTGTTGTAAAATACTACATCCGAGATGTTAGATTGCCTTAGGTTAGGATATATAACGTGATAGACGTATATAATGCTCCCACCGAGACGTACGCGGCTACAAGAACGGGATTCTACAAAACATTCCCAGCGAGGGGCTAGAAGGGTTAGGTTAGGTTATGTTACGTTATAGACGTATATAATGTTCCAACCGAGAAGTAGGGGCCAGCCCGCCAGGAATGTTGTAAAATACTACATCCGAGGAGTGAGGTTGCCTTAGGTTATGATATATAACGTTATAGACGTATATAATGTCCCCACGGAGAGGAACGGGCCGACACGAAAAGGATTCTGTAAAACATTACCAGCGAGGGGCTAGATGGGTTAGGTTAGGTTACATTACGTTATAGACGTATATAATGTTCACACCGAGAAGTAGGGGCCGACCCGCCAGGATTGTTGTAAAATACTACATCCGAGATGTTAGATTGCCTTTGGTTAGGATATATAACGTGATAGACGTATATAATGTTCCCACCGGGACTTACGGGACTACAAGAACCGGATTCTACAAAACATTCCCAGCGAGGGGCTAGAAGGGTTAGGTTAGGTTATATTACGTTATAGACGTATATAATGTTCCAACCGAGAAGTAGGGGCCAGCCCGCCAGGAATGTTGTAAAATACTACATCCGAGGAGTGAGGTTGCCTTAGGTTATGATATATAACGTTATAGACATATATAATGTCCCCAAGGGAGAGGAACGAGCCGACACGAAAAGGATTCTGTAAAACATTACCAGCGAGGGGCTAGATGGGTTAGGTTAGGTTATATTACGTTATAGACGTATATAACGTTCACACCGAGAAGTAGGGGCCGACCCGCCAGGAATGCTGTAAAATACTACATCCGAGGAGTGTGGTTGCCGTCGGTTAGGATATATAACGCTATAGACGTATATAATGTTCCCACGGACAGGGCTGGGCCGACACGACCGGGATTCTGTAAAACATTCCCAGCGAGGGGCTAGATGGGTTAGGTTAGGTTATATTACGTTATAGACGTATATAATGTTCCAACCGAGAAGTAGGGGCCAGCCCGCCAGGAATGTTGTAAAATACTACATCCGAGGAGTGAGGTTGCCTTAGGTTATGATATATAACGCTATAGACGTATATAATGTTCCCACGGACAAGTCTGGGCTGACACGACCGGGATTCTGTAAAACATTCCCAGCGAGGGGCTAGAAGGGTTAGGTTAGGTTATATTACGTTATAGACGTATATAATGTTCACACCGAGAAGTAGGGGCCGACCCGCCAGGATTGTTGTAAAATACTACATCCGAGATGTTAGATTGCCTTAGGTTAGGATATATAACGTGATAGACGTATATAATGCTCCCACCGAGACGTACGGGGCTACAAGAACGGGATTCTACAAAACATTCCCAGCGAGGGGCTAGAAGGGTTAGGTTAGGTTATATTACGTTATAGACGTATATAATGTTCCAACCGAGAAGTAGGGGCCAGCCCGCCAGGAATGTTGTAAAATACTACATCCGAGGAGTGAGGTTGCCTTAGGTTATGATATATAACGTTATAGACGTATATAATGTCCCCACGGAGAGGAACGGGCCGACACGAAAAGGATTCTATAAAACATTACCAGCGAGGGGCTAGATGGGTTAGGTTAGGTTACATTACGTTATAGACGTATATAATGTTCACACCGAGAAGTAGGGGCCGACCCGCCAGGATTGTTGTAAAATACTACATCCGAGATGTTAGATTGCCTTAGGTTAGGATATATAACGTGATAGACGTATATAATGTTCCCACCGGGACTTACGGGACTACAAGAACCGGATTCTACAAAACATTCCCGGCGAGGGGCTAGAAGGGTTAGGTTAGGTTATATTACGTTATAGACGTATATAATGTTCCAACCGAGAAGTAGGGGCCAGCCCGCCAGGAATGTTGTAAAATACTACATCCGAGGAGTGAGGTTGCCTTAGGTTATGATATATAACGTTATAGACATATATAATGTCCCCAAGGGAGAGGAACGAGCCGACACGAAAAGGATTCTGTAAAACATTACCAGCGAGGGGCTAGATGGGTTAGGTTAGGTTATATTACGTTATAGACGTATATAATGTTCACACCGAGAAGTAGGGGCCGACCCGCCAGGATTGTTGTAAAATACTACATCCGAGATGTTAGATTGCCTTAGGTTAGGATATATAACGTGATAGACGTATATAATGTTCCCACCGAGACGTACGGGGCTACAAGAACGGGATTCTACAAAACATTCCCAGCGAGGGGCTAGAAGGGTTAGGTTAGGTTATATTACGTTATAGACGTATATAATGTTCCAACCGAGAAGTAGGGGCCGACCCGCCAGGATTGTTGTAAAATACTACATCCGAGATGTTAGATTGCCTTAGGTTAGGATATATAACGTGATAGACGTATATAATGTTCCCACCGAGACGTACGGGGCTACAAGAACGGGATTCTACAAAACATTCCCAGCGAGGGGCTAGAAGGGTTATGTTAGGTTATATTACGTTATAGACGTATATAACGTTCCCACCGAGAAGTAGAGGCCGACCCGCCATGAATGTTGTAAAATACTACATCCGAGGAGTGTGGTTGCCTTCGGTTAGGATATATAACGCTATAGACGTATATAATGTTCCCACGGACAGGTCTGGGCCGACACGACCGGGATTCTGTAAAACATTCCCAGCGAGGGGCTAGATGGGTTAGGTTAGGTTATATGACGTTATAGACGTATATAACGTTCCCACCGAGAAGTAGGGGCCGACCCGCCATGAATGTTGTAAAATACTACATCCGAGGAGTGAGGTTGCCTTAGGTTATGATATATAACGTCATAGACGCATATAATGTCCCCACGGAGAGGAACGGGCCGACCCGACCGGGATTCTGTAAAACATTATCCGCGAGGGGCTAGATGGGTTAGGTTAGGTTATATTACGTTATAGACGTATATAATGTTCCAACCGAGAAGTAGGGGCCAGCCCGCCAGGAATGTTGTAAAATACTACATCCGAGGAGTGAGGTTGCCTTAGGTTATGATATATAACGCTATAGACGTATATAATGTTCCCACGGACAAGTCTGGGCCGACACGACCGGGATTCTGTAAAACATTCCCAGCGAGGGGCTAGAAGGGTTAGGTTAGGTTATATTACGTTATAGACGTATATAATGTTCCAACCGAGAAGTAGGGGCCAGCCCGCCAGGATTGTTGTGAAATACTACATCCGAGATGTTAGATTGCCTTAGGTTAGGATATATAACGTGATAGACGTATATAATGCTCCCACCGAGACGTACGGGGCTACAAGAAAGGGGTTCTACAAAACATTCCCAGCGAGGGGCTAGAAGGGTTAGGTTAGGTTATATTACGTTATAGACGTATATAATGTTCCAACCGAGAAGTAGGGGCCAGCCCGCCAGGAATGTTGTAAAATACTACATCCGAGGAGTGAGGTTGCCTTAGGTTATGATATATAACGTTATAGACGTATATAATGTCCCCACCGGGACTTACGGGACTACAAGAACCGGATTCTACAAAACATTCCCAGCGAGGGGCTAGAAGGGTTAGGTTAGGTTATATTACGTTATAGACGTATATAATGTTCCAACCGAGAAGTAGGGGCCAGCCCGCCAGGAATGTTGTAAAATACTACATCCGAGGAGTGAGGTTGCCTTAGGTTATGATATATAACGTTATAGACATATATAATGTCCCCAAGGGAGAGGAACGAGCCGACACGAAAAGGATTCTGTAAAACATTACCAGCGAGGGGCTAGATGGGTTAGGTTAGGTTATATTACGTTATAGACGTATATAACGTTCACACCGAGAAGTAGGGGCCGACCCGCCAGGAATGCTGTAAAATACTACATCCGAGGAGTGTGGTTGCCGTCGGTTAGGATATATAACGCTATAGACGTATATAATGTTCCCACGGACAGGGCTGGGCCGACACGACCGGGATTCTGTAAAACATTCCCAGCGAGGGGCTAGATGGGTTAGGTTAGGTTATATTACGTTATAGACGTATATAATGTTCCAACCGAGAAGTAGGGGCCAGCCCGCCAGGAATGTTGTAAAATACTACATCCGAGGAGTGAGGTTGCCTTAGGTTATGATATATAACGTTATAGACGCATATAATGTCCCCACGGAGAGGAACGGGCCGACCCGACCGGGATTCTGTAAAACATTATCCGCGAGGGGCTATATGGGTTAGGTTAGGTTATATTACGTTATAGACGTATATAATGTTCCAACCGAGAAGTAGGGGCCAGCCCGCCAGGAATGTTGTAAAATGCTACATCCGAGGAGTGAGGTTGCCTTAGGTTATGATATATAACGCTATAGACGTATATAATGTTCCCACGGACAAGTCTGGGCCGACACGACCGGGATTCTGTAAAACATTCCCAGCGAGGGGCTAGAAGGGTTAGGTTAGGTTATATTACGTTATAGACGTATATAATGTTCCAACCGAGAAGTAGGGGCCAGCCCGCCAGGAATGTTGTAAAATACTACATCCGAGGAGTGAGGTTGCCTTAGGTTATGATATATAACGTTATAGACGTATATAATGTCCCCACGGAGAGGAAAGGGCCGACACGAAAAGGATTCTGTAAAACATTACCAGCGAGGGGCTAGATGGGTTAGGTTAGGTTATATTACGTTATAGACGTATATAATGTTCACACCGAGAAGTAGGGGCCGACCCGCCAGGATTGTTGTAAAATACTACATCCGAGATGTTAGATTGCCTTAGGTTAGGATATATAACGTGATAGACGTATATAATGTTCCCACCGAGACGTACGGAGCTACAAGAACCGGATTCTACAAAACGTTCCCAGCGAGGGGCGAGAAGGGTTACGTTAGGTTATATTACGTTATAGACGTATATAATGTTCCAACCGAGAAGTATGGGCCAGCCCGCCATGAATGTTGTAAAATACTACATCCGAGGAGTGTGGTTGCCTTCGGTTATGATATATAACGCTATAGACGTATATAATGTCCCCACGGAGAGGAACGGGCCGACACGAAAAGGATTCTGTAAAACATTACCAGCGAGGGGCGAGATGGGTTAGTTATAGACGTATATAACGTTCACACCGAGAAGTAGGTGCCGGCCCGCCAGGAATGCTGTAAAATACTACATCCGAGATGTTAGCCAGCCTTAGGTTAGGATATATAACGCTATAGACGTATATAATGTTCCCACGGACACGTCTGGGCCGACACGACCGGGATTCTGTAAAACATTCCCAGCGAGGGGCTAGATGGGTTAGGTTAGGTTATATTACGTTATAGACGTATATAACGTTCCCACCGAGAAGTAGGGGCCGACCCGCCAGGAATGCTGTAAAATACTACATCCGAGGAGTGTGGTTGCCGTCGGTTAGGATATATAACGCTATAGACGTATATAATGTTCCCACGGACAGGGCTGGGCCGACACGACCGGGATTCTGTAAAACATTCCCAGCGAGGGGCTAGATGGGTTAGGTTAGGTTATATTACGTTATAGACGTATATAATGTTCCAACCGAGAAGTAGGGGCCAGCCCGCCAGGAATGTTGTAAAATACTACATACGAGGAGTGAGGTTGCCTTAGGTTATGATATATAACGCTATAGACGTATATAATGTTCCCACGGACAAGTCTGGGCTGACACGACCGGGATTCTGTAAAACATTCCCAGCGAGGGGCTAGAAGGGTTAGGTTAGGTTAAATTACGTTATAGACGTATATAATGTTCACACCGAGAAGTAGGGGCCGACCCGCCAGGATTGTTGTAAAATACTACATCCGAGATGTTAGATTGCCTTAGGTTAGGATATATAACGTGATAGACGTATATAATGCTCCCACCGAGACGTACGGGGCTACAAGAACGGGATTCTACAAAACATTCCCAGCGAGGGGCTAGAAGGGTTAGGTTAGGTTATATTACGTTATAGACGTATATAATGTTCCAACCGAGAAGTAGGGGCCAGCCCGCCAGGAATGTTGTAAAATACTACATCCGAGGAGTGAGGTTGCCTTAGGTTATGATATATAACGTTATAGACGTATATAATGTCCCCACGGAGAGGAAAGGGCCGACACGAAAAGGATTCTGTAAAACATTACCAGCGAGGGGCTAGATGGGTTAGGTTAGGTTATATTACGTTATAGACGTATATAATGTTCACACCCAGAAGTAGGGGCCGACCCGCCAGGATTGTTGTAAAATACTACATCCGAGATGTTAGATTGCCTTAGGTTAGGATATATAACGTGATAGACGTATATAATGTTCCCACCGAGACGTACGGGGCTACAAGAACGGGATTCTACAAAACATTCCCAGCGAGGGGCTAGAAGGGTTATGTTAGGTTATATTACGTTATAGACGTATATAACGTTCCCACCGTGAAGTAGAGGCCGACCCGCCATGAATGTTGTAAAATACTACATCCGAGGAGTGTGGTTGCCTTCCGTTAGGATATATAACGCTATAGACATATATAATGTTCCCACGGAAAGGTCTGGGCCGACGCGACCGGGATTCTGTAAAACATTCCCAGCGAGGGGCTAGATGGGTTAGGTTAGGTTATATTACGTTATAGACGTATATAATGTTCACACCGAGAAGTAGGGACCGACCCGCCAGGATTGTTGTAAAATACTACATCCGAGATGTTAGATTGCCTTAGGTTAGGATATATAACGTGATAGACGTATATAATGCTCCCACCGAGACGTACGGTGCTACAAGAACGGGATTCTACAAAACATTCCCAGCGAGGGGCTAGAAGGGTTAGGTTAGGTTATATTACGTTATAGACGTATATAATGTTCCAACCGAGAAGTAGGGGCCAGCCCGCCAGGAATGTTGTAAAATACTACATCCGAGGAGTGAGGTTGGCTTAGGTTATGATATATAACGTTATAGACGTATATAATGACCCCAAGGGAGAGGAACGAGCCGACACGAAAAGGATTCTGTAAAACATTACCAGCGAGGGGCTAGATGGGTTAGGTTAGGTTATATTACGTTATAGACGTATATAATGTTCACACCGAGAAGTAGGGGCCGACCCGCCAGGATTGTTGTAAAATACTACATCCGAGGAGTGAGGTTGCCTTAGGTTATGATATATAACGTTATAGACGCATATAATGTCCCCACGGAGAGGAACGGGCCGACACGACCGGGAATCTGTAAAACATTACCAGCGAGGGGCTAGATGGATTAGGTTAGGTTATATTACGTTATAGACGTATATAATGTTCACACCGAGAAGTAGGGGCCGACCCGCCAGGATTGTTGTAAAATACTACATCCGAGATGTTAGATTGCCTTAGGTTAGGATATATAACGTGATAGACGTATATAATGTTCCCACCGAGACTTACGGGGCTACAAGAACCGGATTCTACAAAACATTCCCAGCGAGGGGCTAAAAGGGTTGGGTTAGGTTATATTACGTTATAGACGTATATAATGTTCCAACCGAGAAGTAGGGGCCAGCCCGCCAGGAATGTTGTAAAATACTACATCCGAGGAGTGAGGTTGCCTTAGGTTATGATATATAACGTTATAGACGTATATAATGTCCCCACGGAGAGGAACGGGCCGACACGACCGGGATTCTGTAAAACATTACCAGCGAGGGGCTAGATGGGTTAGGTTAGGTTATATTACGTTATAGACGTATATAATGTTCACACCCAGAAGTAGGGGCCGACCCGCCAGGATTGTTGTAAAATACTACATCCGAGATGTTAGATTGCCTTAGGTTAGGATATATAACGTGATAGACGTATATAATGTTCCTACCGAGACGTACGGGGCTACAAGAACGGGATTCTACAAAACATTCCCAGCGAGGGGCTAGAAGGGTTATGTTAGGTTATATTACGTTATAGACGTATATAACGTTCCCACCGAGAAGTAGAGGCCGACCCGCCATGAATGTTGTAAAATACTACATCCGAGGAGTGTGGTTGCCTTCGGTTAGGATATATAACGCTATAGACATATATAATGTTCCCACGGACAGGTCTGGGCCGACACGACCGGGATTCTGTAAAACATTCCCAGCGAGGGGCTAGATGGGTTAGGTTAGGTTATATTACGTTATAGACGTATATAATGTTCACACCGAGAAGTAGGGACCGACCCGCCAGGATTGTTGTAAAATACTACATCCGAGATGTTAGATTGCCTTAGGTTAGGATATATAACGTGATAGACGTATATAATGCTCCCACCGAGACGTACGGGGCTACAAGAACGGGATTCTACAAAACATTCCCAGCGAGGGGCTAGAAGGGTTAGGTTAGGTTATATTACGTTATAGACGTATATAATGTTCCAACCGAGAAGTAGGGGCCAGGCCGCCAGGAATGTTGTAAAATACTACATCCGAGGAGTGAGGTTGCCTTAGGTTATGATATATAACGTTATAGACGTATATAATGTCCCCACGGAGAGGAACGGGCCGACACGAAAAGGATTCTGTAAAACATTACCAGCGAGGGGCTAGATGGGTTAGGTTAGGTTATATTACGTTATAGACGTATATAACGTTCACACCGAGAAGTAGGGGCCGACCCGCCAGGAATGCTGTAAAATACTACATCCGAGATGTTAGATTGCCTTAGGTTAGGATATATAACGTGATAGACGTATATAATGCTCCCACCGAGACGTACGCGGCTACAAGAACGGGATTCTACAAAACATTCCCAGCGAGGGGCTAGAAGGGTTAGGTTAGGTTATATTACGTTATAGACGTATATAATGTTCCAACCGAGAAGTAGGGGCCAGCCCGCCAGGAATGTTGTAAAATACTACATCCGAGGAGTGAGGTTGCCTTAGGTTATGATATATAACGTTATAGACGTATATAATGTCCCCACGGAGAGGAACGGGCCGACACGAAAAGGATTCTGTAAAACATTACCAGCGAGGGGCTAGATGGGTTAGGTTAGGTTACATTACGTTATAGACGTATATAATGTTCACACCGAGAAGTAGGGGCCGACCCGCCAGGATTGTTGTAAAATACTACATCCGAGATGTTAGATTGCCTTAGGTTAGGATATATAACGTGATAGACGTATATAATGTTCCCACCGGGACTTACGGGACTACAAGAACCGGATTCTACAAAACATTCCCAGCGAGGGGCTAGAAGGGTTAGGTTAGGTTATATTACGTTATAGACGTATATAATGTTCCAACCGAGAAGTAGGGGCCAGCCCGCCAGGAATGTTGTAAAATACTACATCCGAGGAGTGAGGTTGCCTTAGGTTATGATATATAACGTTATAGACATATATAATGTCCCCAAGGGAGAGGAACGAGCCGACACGAAAAGGATTCTGTAAAACATTACCAGCGAGGGGCTAGATGGGTTAGGTTAGGTTATATTACGTTATAGACGTATATAACGTTCACACCGAGAAGTAGGGGCCGACCCGCCAGGAATGCTGTAAAATACTACATCCGAGGAGTGTGGTTGCCGTCGGTTAGGATATATAACGCTATAGACGTATATAATGTTCCCACGGACAGGGCTGGGCCGACACGACCGGGATTCTGTAAAACATTCCCAGCGAGGGGCTAGATGGGTTAGGTTAGGTTATATTACGTTATAGACGTATATAATGTTCCAACCGAGAAGTAGGGGCCAGCCCGCCAGGAATGTTGTAAAATACTACATCCGAGGAGTGAGGTTGCCTTAGGTTATGATATATAACGCTATAGACGTATATAATGTTCCCACGGACAAGTCTGGGCTGACACGACCGGGATTCTGTAAAACATTCCCAGCGAGGGGCTAGAAGGGTTAGGTTAGGTTATGTTACGTTATAGACGTATATAATGTTCACACCGAGAAGTAGGGGCAGACCCGCCAGGATTGTTGTAAAATACTACATCCGAGATGTTAGATTGCCTTAGGTTAGGATATATAACGTGATAGACGTATATAATGCTCCCACCGAGACGTACGGGGCTACAAGAACGGGATTCTACAAAACATTCCCAGCGAGGGGCTAGAAGGGTTAGGTTAGGTTATATTACGTTATAGACGTATATAATGTTCACACCGAGAAGTAGGGGCCGACCCGCCAGGATTGTTGTAAAATACTACATCCGAGATGTTAGATTGCCTTAGGTTAGGATATATAACGTGATAGACGTATATAATGTTCCCACCGAGACTTACGGGGCTACAAGAACCGGATTCTACAAAACATTCCCAGCGAGGGGTTGGAAGGGTTAGGTTAGGTTATATTACGTTATAGACGTATATAATGTTCCAACCGAGAAGTAGGGGCCAGCCCGCCAGGAATGTTGTAAAATACTACATCCGAGGAGTGAGGTTGCCTTAGGTTACGATATATAACGCTATAGACGTATATAATGTTCCCACGAACAAGTCTGGGCCGACACGACCGGGATTCTGTAAAACATTCCCAGCGAGGGGCTAGAAGGGTTAGGTTAGGTTATATTACGTTATAGACGTATATAATGTTCACACCGAGAAGTAGGGGCCGACCCGCCAGGATTGTTGTAAAATACTACATCCGAGATGTTAGATTGCCTTAGGTTAGGATATATAACGTGATAGACGTATATAATGCTCCCACCGAGACGTACGGGGCTACAAGAACGGGATTCTACAAAACATTCCCAGCGAGGGGCTAGAAGGGTTAGGTTAGGTTATATTACGTTATAGACGTATATAATGTTCCAACCGAGAAGTAGGGGCCAGCCCGCCAGGAAAGTTGTAAAATACTACATCCGAGGAGTGAGGTTGCCTTAGGTTATGATATATAACGTTATAGACGTATATAATGTCCCCATGGAGAGGAACGGGCCGACACGAAAAGGATTCTGTAAAACATTACCAGCGAGGGGCTAGATGGGTTAGGTTAGGTTATATTACGTTATAGACGTATATAATGTTCACACCGAGAAGTAGGGGCCGACCCGCCAGGATTGTTGTAAAATACTACATCCGAGATGTTAGATTGCCTTAGGTTAGGGTATATAACGTGATAGACGTATATAATGCTCCCACCGAGACGTACGCGGCTACAAGAACGGGATTCTACAAAACATTCCCAGCGAGGGGCTAGAAGGGTTAGGTTAGGTTATGTTACGTTATAGACGTATATAATGTTCCAACCGAGAAGTAGGGGCCAGCCCGCCAGGAATGTTGTAAAATACTACATCCGAGGAGTGAGGTTGCCTTAGGTTATGATATATAACGTTATAGACGTATATAATGTCCCCACGGAGAGGAACGGGCCGACACGAAAAGGATTCTGTAAAACATTACCAGCGAGGGGCTAGATGGGTTAGGTTAGGTTACATTACGTTATAGACGTATATAATGTTCACACCGAGAAGTAGGGGCCGACCCGCCAGGATTGTTGTAAAATACTACATCCGAGATGTTAGATTGCCTTTGGTTAGGATATATAACGTGATAGACGTATATAATGTTCCCACCGGGACTTACGGGACTACAAGAACCGGATTCTACAAAACATTCCCAGCGAGGGGCTAGAAGGGTTAGGTTAGGTTATATTACGTTATAGACGTATATAATGTTCCAACCGAGAAGTAGGGGCCAGCCCGCCAGGAATGTTGTAAAATACTACATCCGAGGAGTGAGGTTGCCTTAGGTTATGATATATAACGTTATAGACATATATAATGTCCCCAAGGGAGAGGAACGAGCCGACACGAAAAGGATTCTGTAAAACATTACCAGCGAGGGGCTAGATGGGTTAGGTTAGGTTATATTACGTTATAGACGTATATAACGTTCACACCGAGAAGTAGGGGCCGACCCGCCAGGAATGCTGTAAAATACTACATCCGAGGAGTGTGGTTGCCGTCGGTTAGGATATATAACGCTATAGACGTATATAATGTTCCCACGGACAGGGCTGGGCCGACACGACCGGGATTCTGTAAAACATTCCCAGCGAGGGGCTAGATGGGTTAGGTTAGGTTATATTACGTTATAGACGTATATAATGTTCCAACCGAGAAGTAGGGGCCAGCCCGCCAGGAATGTTGTAAAATACTACATCCGAGGAGTGAGGATGCCTTAGGTTATGATATATAACGCTATAGACGTATATAATGTTCCCACGGACAAGTCTGGGCTGACACGACCGGGATTCTGTAAAACATTCCCAGCGAGGGGCTAGAAGGGTTAGGTTAGGTTATATTACGTTATAGACGTATATAATGTTCACACCGAGAAGTAGGGGCCGACCCGCCAGGATTGTTGTAAAATACTACATCCGAGATGTTAGATTGCCTTAGGTTAGGATATATAACGTGATAGACGTATATAATGCTCCCACCGAGACGTACGGGGCTACAAGAACGGGATTCTACAAAACATTCCCAGCGAGGGGCTAGAAGGGTTAGGTTAGGTTATATTACGTTATAGACGTATATAATGTTCCAACCGAGAAGTAGGGGCCAGCCCGCCAGGAATGTTGTAAAATACTACATCCGAGGAGTGAGGTTGCCTTAGGTTATGATATATAACGTTATAGACGTATATAATGTCCCCACGGAGAGGAACGGGCCGACACGAAAAGGATTCTGTAAAACATTACCAGCGAGGGGCTAGATGGGTTAGGTTAGGTTACATTACGTTATAGACGTATATAATGTTCACACCGAGAAGTAGGGGCCGACCCGCCAGGATTGTTGTAAAATACTACATCCGAGATGTTAGATTGCCTTAGGTTAGGATATATAACGTGATAGACGTATATAATGTTCCCACCGGGACTTACGGGACTACAAGAACCGGATTCTACAAAACATTCCCGGCGAGGGGCTAGAAGGGTTAGGTTAGGTTATATTACGTTATAGACGTATATAATGTTCCAACCGAGAAGTAGGGGCCAGCCCGCCAGGAATGTTGTAAAATACTACATCCGAGGAGTGAGGTTGCCTTAGGTTATGATATATAACGTTATAGACATATATAATGTCCCCAAGGGAGAGGAACGAGCCGACACGAAAAGGATTCTGTAAAACATTACCAGCGAGGGGCTAGATGGGTTAGGTTAGGTTATATTACGTTATAGACGTATATAATGTTCACACCGAGAAGTAGGGGCCGACCCGCCAGGATTGTTGTAAAATACTACATCCGAGATGTTAGATTGCCTTAGGTTAGGATATATAACGTGATAGACGTATATAATGTTCCCACCGAGACGTACGGGGCTACAAGAACGGGATTCTACAAAACATTCCCAGCGAGGGGCTAGAAGGGTTAGGTTAGGTTATATTACGTTATAGACGTATATAATGTTCCAACCGAGAAGTAGGGGCCGACCCGCCAGGATTGTTGTAAAATACTACATCCGAGATGTTAGATTGCCTTAGGTTAGGATATATAACGTGATAGACGTATATAATGTTCCCACCGAGACGTACGGGGCTACAAGAACGGGATTCTACAAAACATTCCCAGCGAGGGGCTAGAAGGGTTATGTTAGGTTATATTACGTTATAGACGTACATAACGTTCCCACCGAGAAGTAGAGGCCGACCCGCCATGAATGTTGTAAAATACTACATCCGAGGAGTGTGGTTGCCTTCGGTTAGGATATATAACGCTATAGACGTATATAATGTTCCCACGGACAGGTCTGGGCCGACACGACCGGGATTCTGTAAAACATTCCCAGCGAGGGGCTAGATGGGTTAGGTTAGGTTATATGACGTTATAGACGTATATAACGTTCCCACCGAGAAGTAGGGGCCGACCCGCCATGAATGTTGTAAAATACTACATCCGAGGAGTGAGGTTGCCTTAGGTTATGATATATAACGTCATAGACGCATATAATGTCCCCACGGAGAGGAACGGGCCGACCCGACCGGGATTCTGTAAAACATTATCCGCGAGGGGCTAGATGGGTTAGGTTAGGTTATATTACGTTATAGACGTATATAATGTTCCAACCGAGAAGTAGGGGCCAGCCCGCCAGGAATGTTGTAAAATACTACATCCGAGGAGTGAGGTTGCCTTAGGTTATGATATATAACGTTATAGACGTATATAATGTTCCCACGGACAAGTCTGGGCCGACACGACCGGGATTCTGTAAAACATTCCCAGCGAGGGGCTAGAAGGGTTAGGTTAGGTTATATTACGTTATAGACGTATATAATGTTCCAACCGAGAAGTAGGGGCCAGCCCGCCAGGATTGTTGTGAAATACTACATCCGAGATGTTAGATTGCCTTAGGTTAGGATATATAACGTGATAGACGTATATAATGCTCCCACCGAGACGTACGGGGCTACAAGAAAGGGGTTCTACAAAACATTCCCAGCGAGGGGCTAGAAGGGTTAGGTTAGGTTATATTACGTTATAGACGTATATAATGTTCCAACCGAGAAGTAGGGGCCAGCCCGCCAGGAATGTTGTAAAATACTACATCCGAGGAGTGAGGTTGCCTTAGGTTATGATATATAACGTTATAGACGTATATAATGTCCCCACCGGGACTTACGGGACTACAAGAACCGGATTCTACAAAACATTCCCAGCGAGGGGCTAGAAGGGTTAGGTTAGGTTATATTACGTTATAGACGTATATAATGTTCCAACCGAGAAGTAGGGGCCAGCCCGCCAGGAATGTTGTAAAATACTACATCCGAGGAGTGAGGTTGCCTTAGGTTATGATATATAACGTTATAGACATATATAATGTCCCCAAGGGAGAGGAACGAGCCGACACGAAAAGGATTCTGTAAAACATTACCAGCGAGGGGCTAGATGGGTTAGGTTAGGTTATATTACGTTATAGACGTATATAACGTTCACACCGAGAAGTAGGGGCCGACCCGCCAGGAATGCTGCAAAATACTACATCCGAGGAGTGTGGTTGCCGTCGGTTAGGATATATAACGCTATAGACGTATATAATGTTCCCACGGACAGGGCTGGGCCGACACGACCGGGATTCTGTAAAACATTCCCAGCGAGGGGCTAGATGGGTTAGGTTAGGTTATATTACGTTATAGACGTATATAATGTTCCAACCGAGAAGTAGGGGCCAGCCCGCCAGGAATGTTGTAAAATACTACATCCGAGGAGTGAGGTTGCCTTAGGTTATGATATATAACGTTATAGACGCATATAATGTCCCCACGGAGAGGAACGGGCCGACCCGACCGGGATTCTGTAAAACATTATCCGCGAGGGGCTAGATGGGTTAGGTTAGGTTATATTACGTTATAGACGTATATAATGTTCCAACCGAGAAGTAGGGGCCAGCCCGCCAGGAATGTTGTAAAATGCTACATCCGAGGAGTGAGGTTGCCTTAGGTTATGATATATAACGCTATAGACGTATATAATGTTCCCACGGACAAGTCTGGGCCGACACGACCGGGATTCTGTAAAACATTCCCAGCGAGGGGCTAGAAGGGTTAGGTTAGGTTATATTACGTTATAGACGTATATAATGTTCCAACCGAGAAGTAGGGGCCAGCCCGCCAGGAATGTTGTAAAATACTACATCCGAGGAGTGAGGTTGCCTTAGGTTATGATATATAACGTTATAGACGTATATAATGTCCCCACGGAGAGGAAAGGGCCGACACGAAAAGGATTCTGTAAAACATTACCAGCGAGGGGCTAGATGGGTTAGGTTAGGTTATATTACGTTATAGACGTATATAATGTTCACACCGAGAAGTAGGGGCCGACCCGCCAGGATTGTTGTAAAATACTACATCCGAGATGTTAGATTGCCTTAGGTTAGGATATATAACGTGATAGACGTATATAATGTTCCCACCGAGACGTACGGAGCTACAAGAACCGGATTCTACAAAACGTTCCCAGCGAGGGGCGAGAAGGGTTACGTTAGGTTATATTACGTTATAGACGTATATAATGTTCCAACCGAGAAGTATGGGCCAGCCCGCCATGAATGTTGTAAAATACTACATCCGAGGAGTGTGGTTGCCTTCGGTTATGATATATAACGCTATAGACGTATATAATGTCCCCACGGAGAGGAACGGGCCGACACGAAAAGGATTCTGTAAAACATTACCAGCGAGGGGCGAGATGGGTTAGTTATAGACGTATATAACGTTCACACCGAGAAGTAGGTGCCGGCCCGCCAGGAATGCTGTAAAATACTACATCCGAGATGTTAGCCAGCCTTAGGTTAGGATATATAACGCTATAGACGTATATAATGTTCCCACGGACACGTCTGGGCAGACACGACCGGGTTTCTGTAAAACATTCCCAGCGAGGGGCTAGATGGGTTAGGTTAGGTTATATTACGTTATAGACGTATATAACGTTCCCACCGAGAAGTAGGGGCCGACCCGCCAGGAATGCTGTAAAATACTACATCCGAGGAGTGTGGTTGCCGTCGGTTAGGATATATAACGCTATAGACGTATATAATGTTCCCACGGACAGGGCTGGGCCGACACGACCGGGATTCTGTAAAACATTCCCAGCGAGGGGCTAGATGGGTTAGGTTAGGTTATATTACGTTATAGACGTATATAATGTTCCAACCGAGAAGTAGGGGCCAGCCCGCCAGGAATGTTGTAAAATACTACATACGAGGAGTGAGGTTGCCTTAGGTTATGATATATAACGCTATAGACGTATATAATGTTCCCACGGACAAGTCTGGGCTGACACGACCGGGATTCTGTAAAACATTCCCAGCGAGGGGTTAGAAGTGTTAGGTTAGGTTAAATTACGTTATAGACGTATATAATGTTCACACCGAGAAGTAGGGGCCGACCCGCCAGGATTGTTGTAAAATACTACATCCGAGATGTTAGATTGCCTTAGGTTAGGATATATAACGTGATAGACGTATATAATGCTCCCACCGAGACGTACGGGGCTACAAGAACGGGATTCTACAAAACATTCCCAGCGAGGGGCTAGAAGGGTTAGGTTAGGTTATATTACGTTATAGACGTATATAATGTTCCAACCGAGAAGTAGGGGCCAGCCCGCCAGGAATGTTGTAAAATACTACATCCGAGGAGTGAGGTTGCCTTAGGTTATGATATATAACGTTATAGACGTATATAATGTCCCCACGGAGAGGAAAGGGCCGACACGAAAAGGATTCTGTAAAACATTACCAGCGAGGGGCTAGATGGGTTAGGTTAGGTTATATTACGTTATAGACGTATATAATGTTCACACCGAGAAGTAGGGGCCGACCCGCCAGGATTGTTGTAAAATACTACATCCGAGATGTTAGATTGCCTTAGGTTAGGATATATAACGTGATAGACGTATATAATGTTCCCACCGAGACGTACGGGGCTACAAGAACGGGATTCTACAAAACATTCCCAGCGAGGGGCTAGAAGGGTTAGGTTAGGTTATATTACGTTATAGACGTATATAATGTTCCAACCGAGAAGTAGGGGCCAGCCCGCCAGGAATGTTGTAAAATACTACATCCGAGGAGTGAGGTTGCCTTAGGTTATGATATATAACGTTATAGACGTATATAATGTCCCCAAGGGAGAGGAACGAGCCGAC
Source organism: Xylocopa violacea (assembly GCA_963969225.1). Classification (NCBI taxonomy): domain Eukaryota; kingdom Metazoa; phylum Arthropoda; class Insecta; order Hymenoptera; family Apidae; genus Xylocopa; species Xylocopa violacea. Next base: position 2,841,889 of record CAXAJV010000013.1, read on the forward strand.
ACGAAAAGGATTCTGTAAAACATTACCAGCGAGGGGCTAGATGGGTTAGGTTAGGTTATATTACGTTATAGACGTATATAACGTTCACACCGAGAAGTAGGGGCCGACCCGCCAGGATTGTTGTAAAATACTACATCCGAGATGTTAGATTGCCTTAGGTTAGGATATATAACGTGATAGACGTATATAATGTTCCCACCGAGACGTACGGGGCTACAAGGACGGGATTCTACAAAACATTCCCAGCGAGGGGCTAGAAGGGTTATGTTAGGTTATATTACGTTATAGACGTATATAACGTTCCCACCGAGAAGTAGAGGCCGACCCGCCATGAATGTTGTAAAATACTACATCCGAGGAGTGTGGTTGCCTTCGGTTAGGATATATAACGCTATAGACGTATATAATGTTCCCACGGACAGGTCTGGGCCGACACGACCGGGATTCTGTAAAACATTCCCAGCGAGGGGCTAGATGGGTTAGGTTAGGTTATATGACGTTATAGACGTATATAACGTTCCCACCGAGAAGTAGGGGCCGACCCGCCATGAATGTTGTAAAATACTACATCCGAGGAGTGAGGTTGCCTTAGGTTATGATATATAACGTTATAGACGCATATAATGTCCCCACGGAGAGGAACGGGCCGACCCGACCGGGATTCTGTAAAACATTATCCGCGAGGGGCTAGATGGGTTAGGTTAGGTTATATTACGTTATAGACGTATATAATGTTCCAACCGAGAAGTAGGGGCCAGCCCGCCAGGAATGTTGTAAAATGCTACATCCGAGGAGTGAGGTTGCCTTAGGTTATGATATATAACGCTATAGACGTATATAATATTCCCACGGACAAGTCTGGGCCGACACGACCGGGATTCTGTAAAACATTCCCAGCGAGGGGCTAGAAGGGTTAGGTTAGGTTATATTACATTATAGACGTATATAACGTTCCCACCGAGAAGTAGGGGCCGACCCGCCAAGGAATGTTGTAAAATACTACATCCGAGGAGTGAGGTTGGCTTAGGTTATGATATATAACGTTATAGACGTATATAATGTCCCCAAGGGAGAGGAACGAGCCGACACGAAAAGGATTCTGTAAAACATTACCAGCGAGGGGCTAGATGGGTTAGGTTAGGTTATATTACGTTATAGACGTATATAACGTTCACACCGAGAAGTAGGTGCCGGCCCGCCAGGAATGCTGTAAAATACTACATCTGAGATGTTAGCCAGCCTTAGGTTAGGATATATAACGCTATAGACGTATATAATGTTCCCACGGACAGGTCTGGGCCGACACGACCGGGATTTTGTAAAATATTACCAGCGAGGGGCTAGATGGGTTAGGTTAGGTTACATTACGTTATAGACGTATATAACGTTCCCACCGAGAAGTAGGGGCCGACCCGCCATGAATGTTGTAAAATACTACATCCGAGGAGTGAGGTTGCCTTAGGTTATGATATATAACGTTATAGACGCATATAATGTCCCCACGGAGAGGAACGGGCCGACACGACCGGGATTCTGTAAAACATTACCAGCGAGGGGCTAGATGGGTTAGGTTAGGTTATATTACGTTATAGACGTATATAATGTTCACACCGAGAAGTAGGGGCCGACCCGCCAGGATTATTGTAAAATACTACATCCGAGATGTTAGATTGCCTTAGGTTAGGATATATAACGTGATAGACATATATAATGCTCCCACCGAGACGGACGGGGCTACAAGAACGGGATTCTACAAAACATTCCCAGCGAGGGGCTAGAAGGGTTAGGTTAGGTTATATTACGTTATAGACGTATATAATGTTCCAACCGAGAAGTAGGGGCCAGCCCGCCAGGAATGTTGTAAAATACTACATCCGAGGAGTGAGGTTGCCTTAGGTTATGATATATAACGTTATAGACGTATATAATGTCCCCACGGAGAGGAACGGGCCGACACGACCGGGATTCTATAAAACATTACCAGCGAGGGGCTAGATGGGTTAGGTTAGGTTATATTACGTTATAGACGTATATAATGTTCACACCGAGAAGTAGGGGCCGACCCGCCAGGATTGTTGTAAAATACTACATCCGAGATGTTAGATTGCCTTAGGTTAGGATATATAACGTGATAGACGTATATAATGTTCCCACCGAGACGTACGGGGCTACAAGAACGGGATTCTACAAAACATTCCCAGCGAGGGGCTAGAAGGGTTAGGTTAGGTTATACTACGCTATAGACGTATATAATGTTCCAACCGAGAAGTAGGGGCCAGCCCGCCAGGAATGTTGTAAAATACTACATCCGAGGAGTGAGGTTGCCTTAGGTTATGATATATAACGTTATAGACGTATATAATGTCCCCACGGACAGGAACGGGCCGACACGAAAAGGATTCTGTAAAACATTACCAGCGAGGGGCTAGATGGATTAGGTTAGGTTATATTACGTTATAGACGTATATAATGTTCACACCGAGAAGTAGGGGCCGACCCGCCAGGATTGTTGTAAAATACTACATCCGAGATGTTAGATTGCCTTAGGTTAGGATATATAACGTGATAGACGTGTATAATGTTCCCACCGAGACGTACGGGGCTACAAGAACGGGATTCTACAAAACATTCCCAGCGAGGGGCTAGAAGGGTTATGTTAGGTTATATTACGTTATAGACGTATATAACGTTCCCACCGAGAAGTAGAGGCCGACCCGCCATGAATGTTGTAAAATACTACATCCGAGGAGTGTGGTTGCCTTCGGTTAGGATATATAACGCTATAGACATATATAATGTTCCCACGGACAGGTCTGGGCCGACACGACCGGGATTCTGTAAAACATTACCAGCGAGGGGCTAGATGGGTTAGGTTAGGTTATATTACGTTATAGACGTATATAATGTTCACACCGAGAAGTAGGGGCCGACCCGCCAGGATTGTTGTAAAATACTACATCCGAGATGTTAGATTGCCTTAGGTTAGGATATATAACGTGATAGACGTATATAATGTTCCCACCGAGACGTACGGGGCTACAAGAACGGGATTCTACAAAACATTCCCAGCAAGGGGCTAGAAGGTTTAGGTTAGGTTATATTACGTTATAGTCGTATATAATGTTCCAACCGAGAAGTAGGGGCCAGCCCGCCAGGAATGTTGTAAAATACTACATCCGAGGAGTGAGGTTGCCTTAGGTTATGATATATAACGCTATAGACGTATATAATGTTCCCACGGACAAGTCTGGGCCGACACGACCGGGATTCTGTAAAACATTCCCAGCGAGGGGCTAGAAGGGTTAGGTTAGGTTATATTACGTTATAGACGTATATAATGTTCCAACCGAGAAGTAGGGGCCAGCCCGCCAGGAATGTTGTAAAATACTACATCCGAGGAGTGAGGTTGCCTTAGGTTATGATATATAACGTTATAGACGTATATAATGTTCCCACGGACACGTCTGGGCCGACACGACCGGGATTCTGTAAAACATTCCCAGCGAGGGGCTAGAAGGGTTAGGTTAGGTTATATTACATTATAGACGTATATAACGTTCCCACCGAGAAGTAGGGGCCGACCCGCCAAGGAATGTTGTAAAATACTACATCCGAGGAGTGAGGTTGGCTTAGGTTATGATATATAACGTTATAGACGTATATAATGTCCCCAAGGGAGAGGAACGAGCCGACACGAAAAGGATTCTGTAAAACATTACCAGCGAGGGGCTAGATGGGTTAGGTTAGGTTATATTACGTTATAGACGTATATAACGTTCACACCGAGAAGTAGGTGCCGGCCCGCCAGGAATGCTGTAAAATACTACATCTGAGATGTTAGCCAGCCTTAGGTTAGGATATATAACGCTATAGACGTATATAATGTTCCCACGGACAGGTCTGGGCCGACACGACCGGGATTTTGTAAAATATTACCAGCGAGGGGCTAGATGGGTTAGGTTAGGTTATATTACGTTATAGACGTATATAACGTTCCCACCGAGAAGTAGGGGCCGACCCGCCATGAATGTTGTAAAATACTACATCCGAGGAGTGAGGTTGCCTTAGGTTATGATATATAACGTTATAGACGCATATAATGTCCCCACGGAGAGGAACGGGCCGACACGACCGGGATTCTGTAAAACATTACCAGCGAGGGGCTAGATGGGTTAGGTTAGGTTATATTACGTTATAGACGTATATAATGTTCACACCGAGAAGTAGGGGCCGACCCGCCAGGATTATTGTAAAATACTACATCCGAGATGTTAGATTGCCTTAGGTTAGGATATATAACGTGATAGACATATATAATGCTCCCACCGAGACGGACGGGGCTACAAGAACGGGATTCTACAAAACATTCCCAGCGAGGGGCTAGAAGGGTTAGGTTAGGTTATATTACGTTATAGACGTATATAATGTTCCAACCGAGAAGTAGGGGCCAGCCCGCCAGGAATGTTGTAAAATACTACATCCGAGGAGTGAGGTTGCCTTAGGTTATGATATATAACGTTATAGACGTATATAATGTCCCCACGGAGAGGAACGGGCCGACACGACCGGGATTCTATAAAACATTACCAGCGAGGGGCTAGATGGGTTAGGTTAGGTTATATTACGTTATAGACGTATATAATGTTCACACCGAGAAGTAGGGGCCGACCCGCCAGGATTGTTGTAAAATACTACATCCGAGATGTTAGATTGCCTTAGGTTAGGATATATAACGTGATAGACGTATATAATGTTCCCACCGAGACGTACGGGGCTACAAGAACGGGATTCTACAAAACATTCCCAGCGAGGGGCTAGAAGGGTTAGGTTAGGTTATACTACGCTATAGACGTATATAATGTTCCAACCGAGAAGTAGGGGCCAGCCCGCCAGGAATGTTGTAAAATACTACATCCGAGGAGTGAGGTTGCCTTAGGTTATGATATATAACGTTATAGACGTATATAATGTCCCCACGGACAGGAACGGGCCGACACGAAAAGGATTCTGTAAAACATTACCAGCGAGGGGCTAGATGGATTAGGTTAGGTTATATTACGTTATAGACGTATATAATGTTCACACCGAGAAGTAGGGGCCGACCCGCCAGGATTGTTGTAAAATACTACATCCGAGATGTTAGATTGCCTTAGGTTAGGATATATAACGTGATAGACGTGTATAATGTTCCCACCGAGACGTACGGGGCTACAAGAACGGGATTCTACAAAACATTCCCAGCGAGGGGCTAGAAGGGTTATGTTAGGTTATATTACGTTATAGACGTATATAACGTTCCCACCGAGAAGTAGAGGCCGACCCGCCATGAATGTTGTAAAATACTACATCCGAGGAGTGTGGTTGCCTTCGGTTAGGATATATAACGCTATAGACATATATAATGTTCCCACGGACAGGTCTGGGCCGACACGACCGGGATTCTGTAAAACATTACCAGCGAGGGGCTAGATGGGTTAGGTTAGGTTATATTACGTTATAGACGTATATAATGTTCACACCGAGAAGTAGGGGCCGACCCGCCAGGATTGTTGTAAAATACTACATCCGAGATGTTAGATTGCCTTAGGTTAGGATATATAACGTGATAGACGTATATAATGTTCCCACCGAGACGTACGGGGCTACAAGAACGGGATTCTACAAAACATTCCCAGCAAGGGGCTAGAAGGTTTAGGTTAGGTTATATTACGTTATAGTCGTATATAATGTTCCAACCGAGAAGTAGGGGCCAGCCCGCCAGGAATGTTGTAAAATACTACATCCGAGGAGTGAGGTTGCCTTAGGTTATGATATATAACGCTATAGACGTATATAATGTTCCCACGGACAAGTCTGGGCCGACACGACCGGGATTCTGTAAAACATTCCCAGCGAGGGGCTAGAAGGGTTAGGTTAGGTTATATTACGTTATAGACGTATATAATGTTCCAACCGAGAAGTAGGGGCCAGCCCGCCAGGAATGTTGTAAAATACTACATCCGAGGAGTGAGGTTGCCTTAGGTTATGATATATAACGTTATAGACGTATATAATGTCCCCACGGAGAGGAAAGGGCCGACACGAAAAGGATTCTGTAAAACATTACCAGCGAGGGGCTAGATGGTTTAGGTTAGGTTATATTACGTTATAGACGTATATAACGTTCCCATCGAGAAGTAGGGGCGGACCCGCTATGAATGTTGTAAAATACTACATCCGAGGAGTGTGGTTGCCTTCGGTTAGGATATATAACGCCATAGACGTATATAATGTTCCCACGGACAGGTCTGGGCCGACACGACCGGGATTCTGTAAAACATTGCCAGCGAGGGGCTAGATGGGTTAGGTTAGGTTATATTACGTTATAGACGTATATAATGTTCACACCGAGAAGTAGGGACCGACCCGCCAGGATTGTTGTAAAATGCTACATCCGAGATGTTAGATTGCCTTAGGTTAGGATATATAACGTGATAGACGTATATAATGCTCCCACCGAGACGTACGGGGCTACAAGAACGGGATTCTACAAAACATTCCCAGCGAGGGGCTAGAAGGGTTAGGTTAGGTTATATTACGTTATAGACGTATATAATGTTCCAACCGAGAAATAGGGGCCAGCCCGCCAGGAATGTTGTAAAATACTACATCCGAGGAGTGAGGTTGCCTTAGGTTATGATATATAACGTTATAGACGTATATAATGTCCCCACGGAGTGGAACGGGCCGACACGACCGGGATTCTGTAAAACATTACCAGCGAGGGGCTAGATGGGTTAGGTTAGGTTATATTACGTTATAGACGTATATAACGTTCCCACCGAGAAGTAGTGGCCGACCCGCCATGAATGTTGTAAAATACTACATCCGAGGAGTGTGGTTGCCTTCGGTTAGGATATATAACGCTATAGACGTATATAATGTTCCCACGGACAGGTCTGGGCCGACACGACCGGGATTCTGTAAAACATTCCCAGCGAGGGGCTAGATGGGTTAGGTTAGGTTATATTACGTTATAGACGTATATAACGTTCCCACCGAGAAGTAGGGGCGGACCCGCCATGAATGTTGTAAAACACTACATCCGAGAAGTGAGGTTGCCTTAGGTTATGATATATAACGTTATAGACGCATATAATGTCCCCACGGAGAGGAACGGGCCGACACGACCGGGATTCTGTAAAACATTGCCAGCGAGGGCTAGATGGGTTAGGTTAGGTTATATTACGTTATAGACGTATATAACGTTCCCACCGAGAAGTAGAGGCCGACCCGCCATGAATGTTGTAAAATACTACATCCGAGGAGTGTGGTTGCCTTCGGTTAGGATATATAACGCTATAGACGTATATAATGTTCCCACGGACAGGTCTGGGCCGACACGACCGGGATTCTGTAAAACATTCCCAGCGAGGGGCTAGAAGGGTTAGGTTAGGTTATATTACATTATAGACGTATATAATGTTCACACCGAGAAGTAGGGGCCGACCCGCCAGGATTGTTGTAAAATACTACGTCCGAGATGTTAGATTGCCTTAGGTTAGGATATATAACATGATAGACGTATATAATGTTCCCACCGAGACGTACGGGGCTACAAGAACCGGATTCTACAAAACATTCCCAGCGAGGGGCGAGAAGGGTTACGTTAGGTTATATTACGTTATAGACGTATATAATGTTCCAACCGAGAAGTATGGGCCAGCCCGCCATGAATGTTGTAAAATACTACATCCGAGGAGTGTGGTTGCCTTCGGTTATGATATATAACGTTATAGACGTATATAATGTCACCACGGAGAGGAACGGGCCGACACGAAAAGGATTCTGTAAAACATTACCAGCGAGGGGCTAGATGGGTTAGGTTAGGTTATATTACGTTATAGACGTATATAACGTTCACACCGAGAAGTAGGTGCCGGCCCGCCAGGAATGCTGTAAAATACTACATCCGAGATGTTAGCCAGCCTTAGGTTAGGATATATAACGCTATAGACGTATATAATGTTCCCACGGACAGGTCTGGGCCGACACGACAGGGATTCTGTAAAATATTACCAGCGAGGGGCTAGATGGGTTAGGTTAGGTTATATTACGTTATAGACGTATATAACGTTCCCACCGAGAAGTAGGGGCCGACCCGCCATGAATGTTGTAAAATACTACATCCGAGGAGTGAGGTTGCCTTAGGTTATGATATATAACGTTATAGACGCATATAATGTCCCTACGGAGAGGAACGGGCCGACACGACCGGGATTCTGTAAAACATTACCAGCGAGGGGCTAGATGGGTTAGGTTAAGTTATATTACGTTATAGACGTATATAATGTTCACACCGAGAAGTAGGGGCCGACCCGCCAGGATTATTGTAAAATACTACATCCGAGATGTTAGATTGCCTTAGGTTAGGATATATAACGTGATAGACATATATAATGTTCCCACCGAGACGGACGGGGCTGCAAGAACGGGATTCTACAAAACATTCCCAGCGAGGGGCTAGAATGGTTAGGTAAGGTTATATTACGTTATAGACGTATATAATGTTCCAGCCGAGAAGTAGGGGCCAGCCCGCCAGGAATGTTGTAAAATACTACATCCGAGGAGTGAGGTTGCCTTAGGTTATGATATATAACGTTATAGACGTATATAATGTCCCCACGGAGAGGAACGGGCCGACACGACCGGGATTCTATAAAACATTACCAGCGAGGGGCTAGATGGGTTAGGTTAGGTTATATTACGTTATAGACGTATATAATGTTCACACCGAGAAGTAGGGGCCGACCCGCCAGGATAGTTGTAAAATACTACATCCGAGATGTTAGATTGCCTTAGGTTAGGATATATAACGTGATAGACGTATATAATGTTCCCACCGAGACGTACGGGGCTACAAGAACGGGATTCTACAAAACATTCCCAGCGAGGGGCTAGAAGGGTTAGGTTAGGTTATGCTACGCTATAGACGTATATAATGTTCCAACCGAGAAGTAGGGGCCAGCCCGCCAGGAATGTTGTAAAATACTACATCCGAGGAGTGAGGTTGCCTTAGGTTATGATATATAACGTTATAGACGTATATAATGTCCCCACGGACAGGAACGGGCCGACACGAAAAGGATTCTGTAAAACATTACCAGCGAGGGGCTAGATGGATTAGGTTAGGTTATATTACGTTATAGACGTATATAATGTTCACACCGAGAAGTAGGGGCCGACCCGCCAGGATTGTTGTAAAATACTACATCCGAGATGTTAGATTGCCTTAGGTTAGGATATATAACGTGACAGACGTATATAATGTTCCCACCGAGACGTACGGGGCTACAAGAACGGGATTCTACAAAACATTCCCAGCGAGGGGCTAGAAGGGTTATGTTAGGTTATATTACGTTATAGACGTATATAACGTTCCCACCGAGAAGTAGAGGCCGACCCGCCATGAATGTTGTAAAATACTACATCCGAGGAGTGTGGTTGCCTTCGGTTAGGATATATAACGCTATAGACATATATAATGTTCCCACGGACAGGTCTGGGCCGACACGACCGGGATTCTGTAAAACATTACCAGCGAGGGGCTAGATGGGTTAGGTTAGGTTATATTACGTTATGGACGTATATAATGTTCACACCGAGAAGTAGGGGCCGACCCGCCAGGATTGTTGTAAAATACTACATCCGAGATGTTAGCTTGCCTTAGGTTAGGATATATAACGTGATAGACGTATATAATGTTCCCACCGAGACGTACGGGGCTACAAGAACGGGATTCTACAAAACATTCCCAGCGAGGGGCTAGAAGGGTTAGGTTAGGTTATATTACGTTATAGACGTATATAATGTTCCAACCGAGAAGTAGGGGCCAGCCCGCCAGGAATGTTGTAAAATACTACATCCGAGGAGTGAGGTTGCCTTAGGTTATGATATATAACGTTGTAGACGCATATAATGTCCCCACGGAGAGGAACGGGCCGACCCGACCGGGATTCTGTAAAACATTATCCGCGAGGGGCTAGATGGGTTAGGTTAGGTTATATTACGTTATAGACGTATATAATGTTCACGCCGAGAAGTAGGGGCCGACCCGCCAGGATTGTTGTAAAATACTACACCCGAGATGTTAGATTGCCTTAGGTTAGGATATATAACGTGATAGACGTATATAATGTTCCCACCGAGACGTACGGGGCTACAAGAACGGGATTCTACAAAACATTCCCAGCAAGGGGCTAGAAGGTTTAGGTTAGGTTATATTACGTTATAGTCGTATATAATGTTCCAACCGAGAAGTAGGGGCCAGCCCGCCAGGAATGTTGTAAAATACTACATCCGAGGAGTGAGGTTGCCTTAGGTTATGATATATAACGCTATAGACGTATATAATGTTCCCACGGACAAGTCTGGGCCGACACGACCGGGATTCTGTAAAACATTCCCAGCGAGGGGCTAGAAGGGTTAGGTTAGGTTATATTACGTTATAGACGTATATAATGTTCCAACCGAGAAGTAGGGGCCAGCCCGCCAGGAATGTTGTAAAATACTACATCCGAGGAGTGAGGTTGCCTTAGGTTATGATATATAACGTTATAGACGTATATAATGTCCCCACGGAGAGGAAAGGGCCGACACGAAAAGGATTCTGTAAAACATTACCAGCGAGGGGCTAGATGGTTTAGGTTAGGTTATATTACGTTATAGACGTATATAACGTTCCCATCGAGAAGTAGGGGCCGACCCGCCATGAATGTTGTAAAATACTACATCCGAGGAGTGTGGTTGCCTTCGGTTAGGATATATAACGCCATAGACGTATATAATGTCCCCACGGAGTGGAACGGGCCGACACGACCGGGATTCTGTAAAACATTACCAGCGAGGGGCTAGATGGGTTAGGTTAGGTTATATTACGTTATAGACGTATATAACGTTCCCACCGAGAAGTAGAGGCCGACCCGCCATGAATGTTGTAAAATACTACATCCGAGGAGTGTGGTTGCCTTCGGTTAGGATATATAACGCTATAGACGTATATAATGTTCCCACGGACAGGTCTGGGCCGACACGACCGGGATTCTGTAAAACATTCCCAGCGAGGGGCTAGATGGGTTAGGTTAGGTTATATTACGTTATAGACGTATATAACGTTCCCACCGAGAAGTAGGGGCGGACTCGCCATGAATGTTGTAAAACACTACATCCGAGGAGTGAGGTTGCCTTAGGTTATGATATATAACGTTATAGACGCATATAATGTCCCCACGGAGAGGAACGGGCCGACACGACCGGGATTCTGTAAAACATTACCAGCGAGGGCTAGATGGGTTAGGTTAGCTTATATTACGTTATAGACGTATATAATGTTCACACCGAGAAGTAGGGGCCGACCCGCCAGGATTGTTGTAAAATACTACATACGAGATGTTAGATTGCCTTAGGTTAGGATATATAACGTGATAGACGTATATAATGTTCCCACCGAGACGTACGGGGCTACAAGAGCGGGATTCTACAAAACATTCCCAGCGAGGGGCTAGAAGGGTTAGGTTAGGTTATATTACGTTATAGACGTATATAACGTTCCCACCGAGAAGTAGGGGCGGACCCGCCATGAATGTTGTAAAACACTACATCCGAGAAGTGAGGTTGCCTTAGGTTATGATATATAACGTTATAGACGCATATAATGTCCCCACGGAGAGGAACGGGCCGACACGACCGGGATTCTGTAAAACATTACCAGCGAGGGCTAGATGGGTTAGGTTAGGTTATGTTACGTTATAGACGTATATAACGTTCCCACCGAGAAGTAGAGGCCGACCCGACATGAATGTTGTAAAATACTACATCCGAGGAGTGTGGTTGCCTTCGGTTAGGATATATAACGCTATAGACGTATATAATGTTCCCACGGACAGGTCTGGGCCGACACGACCGGGATTCTGTAAAACATTCCCAGCGAGGGGCTAGAAGGGTTAGGTTAGGTTATATTACATTATAGACGTATATAATGTTCACACCGAGAAGTAGGGGCGGACCCGCCATGAATGTTGTAAAACACTACATCCGAGAAGTGAGGTTGCCTTAGGTTATGATATATAACGTTATAGACGCATATAATGTCCCCACGGAGAGGAACGGGCCGACACGACCGGGATTCTGTAAAACATTACCAGCGAGGGCTAGATGGGTTAGGTTAGGTTATATTACGTTATAGACGTATATAACGTTCCCACCGAGAAGTAGAGGCCGACCCGACATGAATGTTGTAAAATACTACATCCGAGGAGTGTGGTTGCCTTCGGTTAGGATATATAACGCTATAGACGTATATAATGTTCCCACGGACAGGTCTGGGCCGACACGACCGGGATTCTGTAAAACATTCCCAGCGAGGGGCTAGAAGGATTAGGTTAGGTTATATTACATTATAGACGTATATAATGTTCACACCGAGAAGTAGGGGCCGACCCGCCAGGATTGTTGTAAAATACTACATCCGAGATGTTAGATTGCCTTAGGTTAGGATATATAACATGATAGACGTATATAATGTTCCCACCGAGACGTACGGGGCTACAAGAACCGGATTCTACAAAACATTCCCAGCGAGGGGCGAGAAGGGTTACGTTAAGTTATATTACGTTATAGACGTATATAATGTTCCAACCGAGAAGTATGGGCCAGCCCGCCATGAATGTTGTAAAATACTACATCCGAGGAGTGTGGTTGCCTTCGGTTATGATATATAACGTTATAGACGTATATAATGTCACCACGGAGAGGAACGGGCCGACACGAAAAGGATTCTGTAAAACATTACCAGCGAGGGGCTAGATGGGTTAGGTTAGGTTATATTACGTTATAGACGTATATAACGTTCACACCGAGAAGTAGGTGCCGGCCCGCCAGGAATGCTGTAAAATACTACATCCGAGATGTTAGCCAGCCTTAGGTTAGGATATATAACGCTATAGACGTATATAATGTTCCCACGGACAGGTCTGGGCCGACACGACAGGGATTCTGTAAAATATTACCAGCGAGGGGCTAGATGGGTTAGGTTAGGTTATATTACGTTATAGACGTATATAACGTTCCCACCGAGAAGTAGGGGCCGACCCGCCATGAATGTTGTAAAATACTACATCCGAGGAGTGAGGTTGCCTTAGGTTATGATATATAACGTTATAGACGCATATAATGTCCCTACGGAGAGGAACGGGCCGACACGACCGGGATTCTGTAAAACATTACCAGCGAGGGGCTAGATGGGTTAGGTTAGGTTATATTACGTTATAGACGTATATAATGTTCACACCGAGAAGTAGGGGCCGACCCGCCAGGATTATTGTAAAATACTACATCCGAGATGTTAGATTGCCTTAGGTTAGGATATATAACGTGATAGACATATATAATGTTCCCACCGAGACGGACGGGGCTACAAGAACGGGATTCTACAAAACATTCCCAGCGAGGGGCTAGAAGGGTTAGGTTAGGTTATATTACTTTATAGACGTATATAATGTTCCAACCGAGAAGTAGGGGCCAGCCCGCCAGGAATGTTGTAAAATACTACATCCGAGGAGTGAGGTTGCCTTAGGTTATGATATATAACGTTATAGACGTATATAATGTTCCCACGGACAGGTCTGGGCCGACACGACCGGGATTCTGTAAAACATTCCCAGCGAGGGGCTAGAAGGGTTAGGTTAGGTTATATTACATTATAGACGTATATAATGTTCACACCGAGAAGTAGGGGCGGACCCGCCATGAATGTTGTAAAACACTACATCCGAGAAGTGAGGTTGCCTTAGGTTATGATATATAGCGTTATAGACGCATATAATGTCCCCACGGAGAGGAACGGGCCGACATGACCGGGATTCTGTAAAACATTACCAGCGAGGGGCTAGAAGGATTAGGTTAGGTTATATTACATTATAGACGTATATAATGTTCACACCGAGAAGTAGGGGCCGACCCGCCAGGATTGTTGTAAAATACTACATCCGAGATGTTAGATTGCCTTAGGTTAGGATATATAACATGATAGACGTATATAATGTTCCCACCGAGACGTACGGGGCTAAGAGAACCGGATTCTACAAAACATTCCCAGCGAGGGGCGAGAAGGGTTACGTTAAGTTATATTACGTTATAGACGTATATAATGTTCCAACCAAGAAGTATGGGCCAGCCCGCCATGAATGTTGTAAAATACTACATCCGAGGAGTGTGGTTGCCTTCGGTTATGATATATAACGTTATAGACGTATATAATGTCACCACGGAGAGGAACGGGCCGACACGAAAAGGATTCTGTAAAACATTACCAGCGAGGGGCTAGATGGGTTAGGTTAGGTTATATTACGTTATAGACGTATATAACGTTCACACCGAGAAGTAGGTGCCGGCCCGCCAGGAATGCTGTAAAATACTACATCCGAGATGTTAGCCAGCCTTAGGTTAGGATATATAACGCTATAGACGTATATAATGTTCCCACGGACAGGTCTGGGCCGACACGACAGGGATTCTGTAAAATATTACCAGCGAGGGGCTAGATGGGTTAGGTTAGGTTATATTACGTTATAGACGTATATAACGTTCCCACCGAGAAGTAGGGGCCGACCCGCCATGAATGTTGTAAAATACTACATCCGAGGAGTGAGGTTGCCTTAGGTTATGATATATAACGTTATAGACGCATATAATGTCCCTACGGAGAGGAACGGGCCGACACGACCGGGATTCTGTAAAACATTACCAGCGAGGGGCTAGATGGGTTAGGTTAGGTTATATTACGTTATAGACGTATATAATGTTCACACCGAGAAGTAGGGGCCGACCCGCCAGGATTATTGTAAAATACTACATCCGAGATGTTAGATTGCCTTAGGTTAGGATATATAACGTGATAGACATATATAATGTTCCCACCGAGACGGACGGGGCTACAAGAACGGGATTCTACAAAACATTCCCAGCGAGGGGCTAGAAGGGTTAGGTTAGGTTATATTACGTTATAGACGTATATAACGTTCACACCGAGAAGTAGGTGCCGGCCCGCCAGGAATGCTGTAAAATACTACATCCGAGATGTTAGCCAGCCTTAGGTTAGGATATATAACGCTATAGACGTATATAATGTTCCCACGGACAGGTCTGGGCCGACACGACAGGGATTCTGTAAAATATTACCAGCGAGGGGCTAGATGGGTTAGGTTAGGTTATATTACGTTATAGACGTATATAACGTTCCCACCGAGAAGTAGGGGCCGACCCGCCATGAATGTTGTAAAATACTACATCCGAGGAGTGAGGTTGCCTTAGGTTATGATATATAACGTTATAGACGCATATAATGTCCCTACGGAGAGGAACGGGCCGACACGACCGGGATTCTGTAAAACATTCCCAGCGAGGGGCGAGAAGGGTTACGTTAAGTTATATTACGTTATAGACGTATATAATGTCCCAACCGAGAAGTATGGGCCAGCCCGCCATGAATGTTGTAAAATACTACATCCGAGGAGTGTGGTTGCCTTCGGTTATGATATATAACGTTATAGACGTATATAATGTCACCACGGAGAGGAACGGGCCGACACGAAAAGGATTCTGTAAAACATTACCAGCGAGGGGCTAGATGGGTTAGGTTAGGTTATATTACGTTATAGTCGTATATAACGTTCACACCGAGAAGTAGGTGCCGGCCCGCCAGGAATGCTGTAAAATACTACATCCGAGATGTTAGCCAGCCTTAGGTTAGGATATATAACGCTATAGACGTATATAATGTTCCCACCGAGACGTACGGGGCTACAAGAGCGGGATTCTACAAAACATTCCCAGCGAGGGGCTAGAAGGGTTAGGTTAGGTTATATTACGTTATAGACGTATATAACGTTCCCACCGAGAAGTAGGGGCGGACCCGCCATGAATGTTGTAAAACACTACATCCGAGAAGTGAGGTTGCCTTAGGTTATGATATATAACGTTATAGACGCATATAATGTCCCCACGGAGAGGAACGGGCCGACACGACCGGGATTCTGTAAAACATTACCAGCGAGGGCTAGATGGGTTAGGTTAGGTTATGTTACGTTATAGACGTATATAACGTTCCCACCGAGAAGTAGAGGCCGACCCGACATGAATGTTGTAAAATACTACATCCGAGGAGTGTGGTTGCCTTCGGTTAGGATATATAACGCTATAGACGTATATAATGTTCCCACGGACAGGTCTGGGCCGACACGACCGGGATTCTGTAAAACATTCCCAGCGAGGGGCTAGAAGGGTTAGGTTAGGTTATATTACATTATAGACGTATATAATGTTCACACCGAGAAGTAGGGGCGGACCCGCCATGAATGTTGTAAAACACTACATCCGAGAAGTGAGGTTGCCTTAGGTTATGATATATAACGTTATAGACGCATATAATGTCCCCACGGAGAGGAACGGGCCGACACGACCGGGATTCTGTAAAACATTACCAGCGAGGGCTAGATGGGTTAGGTTAGGTTATATTACGTTATAGACGTATATAACGTTCCCACCGAGAAGTAGAGGCCGACCCGACATGAATGTTGTAAAATACTACATCCGAGGAGTGTGGTTGCCTTCGGTTAGGATATATAACGCTATAGACGTATATAATGTTCCCACGGACAGGTCTGGGCCGACACGACCGGGATTCTGTAAAACATTCCCAGCGAGGGGCTAGAAGGATTAGGTTAGGTTATATTACATTATAGACGTATATAATGTTCACACCGAGAAGTAGGGGCCGACCCGCCAGGATTGTTGTAAAATACTACATCCGAGATGTTAGATTGCCTTAGGTTAGGATATATAACATGATAGACGTATATAATGTTCCCACCGAGACGTACGGGGCTACAAGAACCGGATTCTACAAAACATTCCCAGCGAGGGGCGAGAAGGGTTACGTTAAGTTATATTACGTTATAGACGTATATAATGTTCCAACCGAGAAGTATGGGCCAGCCCGCCATGAATGTTGTAAAATACTACATCCGAGGAGTGTGGTTGCCTTCGGTTATGATATATAACGTTATAGACGTATATAATGTCACCACGGAGAGGAACGGGCCGACACGAAAAGGATTCTGTAAAACATTACCAGCGAGGGGCTAGATGGGTTAGGTTAGGTTATATTACGTTATAGACGTATATAACGTTCACACCGAGAAGTAGGTGCCGGCCCGCCAGGAATGCTGTAAAATACTACATCCGAGATGTTAGCCAGCCTTAGGTTAGGATATATAACGCTATAGACGTATATAATGTTCCCACGGACAGGTCTGGGCCGACACGACAGGGATTCTGTAAAATATTACCAGCGAGGGGCTAGATGGGTTAGGTTAGGTTATATTACGTTATAGACGTATATAACGTTCCCACCGAGAAGTAGGGGCCGACCCGCCATGAATGTTGTAAAATACTACATCCGAGGAGTGAGGTTGCCTTAGGTTATGATATATAACGTTATAGACGCATATAATGTCCCTACGGAGAGGAACGGGCCGACACGACCGGGATTCTGTAAAACATTACCAGCGAGGGGCTAGATGGGTTAGGTTAGGTTATATTACGTTATAGACGTATATAATGTTCACACCGAGAAGTAGGGGCCGACCCGCCAGGATTATTGTAAAATACTACATCCGAGATGTTAGATTGCCTTAGGTTAGGATATATAACGTGATAGACATATATAATGTTCCCACCGAGACGGACGGGGCTACAAGAACGGGATTCTACAAAACATTCCCAGCGAGGGGCTAGAAGGGTTAGGTTAGGTTATATTACTTTATAGACGTATATAATGTTCCAACCGAGAAGTAGGGGCCAGCCCGCCAGGAATGTTGTAAAATACTACATCCGAGGAGTGAGGTTGCCTTAGGTTATGATATATAACGTTATAGACGTATATAATGTTCCCACGGACAGGTCTGGGCCGACACGACCGGGATTCTGTAAAACATTCCCAGCGAGGGGCTAGAAGGGTTAGGTTAGGTTATATTACATTATAGACGTATATAATGTTCACACCGAGAAGTAGGGGCGGACCCGCCATGAATGTTGTAAAACACTACATCCGAGAAGTGAGGTTGCCTTAGGTTATGATATATAGCGTTATAGACGCATATAATGTCCCCACGGAGAGGAACGGGCCGACATGACCGGGATTCTGTAAAACATTACCAGCGAGGGGCTAGAAGGATTAGGTTAGGTTATATTACATTATAGACGTATATAATGTTCACACCGAGAAGTAGGGGCCGACCCGCCAGGATTGTTGTAAAATACTACATCCGAGATGTTAGATTGCCTTAGGTTAGGATATATAACATGATAGACGTATATAATGTTCCCACCGAGACGTACGGGGCTAAGAGAACCGGATTCTACAAAACATTCCCAGCGAGGGGCGAGAAGGGTTACGTTAAGTTATATTACGTTATAGACGTATATAATGTTCCAACCGAGAAGTATGGGCCAGCCCGCCATGAATGTTGTAAAATACTACATCCGAGGAGTGTGGTTGCCTTCGGTTATGATATATAACGTTATAGACGTATATAATGTCACCACGGAGAGGAACGGGCCGACACGAAAAGGATTCTGTAAAACATTACCAGCGAGGGGCTAGATGGGTTAGGTTAGGTTATATTACGTTATAGACGTATATAACGTTCACACCGAGAAGTAGGTGCCGGCCCGCCAGGAATGCTGTAAAATACTACATCCGAGATGTTAGCCAGCCTTAGGTTAGGATATATAACGCTATAGACGTATATAATGTTCCCACGGACAGGTCTGGGCCGACACGACAGGGATTCTGTAAAATATTACCAGCGAGGGGCTAGATGGGTTAGGTTAGGTTATATTACGTTATAGACGTATATAACGTTCCCACCGAGAAGTAGGGGCCGACCCGCCATGAATGTTGTAAAATACTACATCCGAGGAGTGAGGTTGCCTTAGGTTATGATATATAACGTTATAGACGCATATAATGTCCCTACGGAGAGGAACGGGCCGACACGACCGGGATTCTGTAAAACATTACCAGCGAGGGGCTAGATGGGTTAGGTTAGGTTATATTACGTTATAGACGTATATAATGTTCACACCGAGAAGTAGGGGCCGACCCGCCAGGATTATTGTAAAATACTACATCCGAGATGTTAGATTGCCTTAGGTTAGGATATATAACGTGATAGACATATATAATGTTCCCACCGAGACGGACGGGGCTACAAGAACGGGATTCTACAAAACATTCCCAGCGAGGGGCTAGAAGGGTTAGGTTAGGTTATATTACTTTATAGACGTATATAATGTTCCAACCGAGAAGTAGGGGCCAGCCCGCCAGGAATGTTGTAAAATACTACATCCGAGGAGTGAGGTTGCCTTAGGTTATGATATATAACGTTATAGACGTATATAATGTTCCCACGGACAGGTCTGGGCCGACACGACCGGGATTCTGTAAAACATTCCCAGCGAGGGGCTAGAAGGATTAGGTTAGGTTATATTACATTATAGACGTATATAATGTTCACACCGAGAAGTAGGGGCCGACCCGCCAGGATTGTTGTAAAATACTACATCCGAGATGTTAGATTGCCTTAGGTTAGGATATATAACATGATAGACGTATATAATGTTCCCACCGAGACGTACGGGGCTACAAGAACCGGATTCTACAAAACATTCCCAGCGAGGGGCGAGAAGGGTTACGTTAAGTTATATTACGTTATAGACGTATATAATGTCCCAACCGAGAAGTATGGGCCAGCCCGCCATGAATGTTGTAAAATACTACATCCGAGGAGTGTGGTTGCCTTCGGTTATGATATATAACGTTATAGACGTATATAATGTCACCACGGAGAGGAACGGGCCGACACGAAAAGGATTCTGTAAAACATTACCAGCGAGGGGCTAGATGGGTTAGGTTAGGTTATATTACGTTATAGTCGTATATAACGTTCACACCGAGAAGTAGGTGCCGGCCCGCCAGGAATGCTGTAAAATACTACATCCGAGATGTTAGCCAGCCTTAGGTTAGGATATATAACGCTATAGACGTATATAATGTTCCCACGGACAGGTCTGGGCCGACACGACAGGGATTCTGTAAAATATTACCAGCGAGGGGCTAGATGGGTTAGGTTAGGTTATATTACGTTATAGACGTATATAACGTTCCCACCGAGAAGTAGGGGCCCGACCCGCCATGAATGTTGTAAAATACTACATCCGAGGAGTGAGGTTGCCTTAGGTTATGATATATAACGTTATAGACGCATATAATGTCCCTACGGAGAGGAACGGGCCTACACGACCGGGATTCTGTAAAACATTCCCAGCGAGGGGCTAGATGGGTTAGGTTAGGTTATATTACGTTATAGACGTATATAATGTTCACACCGAGAAGTAGGGACCGACCCGCCAGGATTGTTGTAAAATACTACATCCGAGATGTTAGATTGCCTTAGGTTAGGATATATAACGTGATAGACGTATATAATGCTCCCACCGAGACGTACGGGGCTACAAGAACGGGATTCTACAAAACATTCCCAGCGAGGGGCTAGAAGGGTTAGGTTAGGTTATATTACGTTATAGACGTATATAATGTTCCAACCGAGAAGTAGGGGCCAGCCCGCCAGGAATGTTGTAAAATACTACATCCGAGGAGTGAGGTTGCCTTAGGCTATGATATATAACGTTATAGACGTATATAATGTCCCCACGGAGTGGAACGGGCCGACACGACCGGGATTCTGTAAAACATTACCAGCGAGGGGCTAGATGGGTTAGGTTAGGTTATATTACGTTATAGACGTATATAACGTTCCCACCGAGAAGTAGTGGCCGACCCGCCATGAATGTTGTAAAATACTACATCCGAGGAGTGTGGTTGCCTTCGGTTAGGATATATAACGCTATAGACGTATATAATGTTCCCACGGACAGGTCTGGGCCGACACGACCGGGATTCTGTAAAACATTCCCAGCGAGGGGCTAGATGGGTTAGGTTAGGTTATATTACGTTATAGACGTATATAATGTTCACACCGAGAAGTAGGGACCGACCCGCCAGGATTGTTGTAAAATACTACATCCGAGATGTTAGATTGCCTTAGGTTAGGGTATATAACGTGATAGACGTATATAATGCTCCCACCGAGACGTACGGGGCTACAAGAACGGGATTCTACAAAACATTCCCAGCGAGGGGCTAGAAGGGTTAGGTTAGGTTATATTACGTTATAGACGTATATAATGTTCCAACCGAGAAGTAGGGGCCAGCCCGCCAGGAATGTTGTAAAATACTACATCCGAGGAGTGAGGTTGCCTTAGGTTATGATATATAACGTTATAGACGTATATAATGTCCCCACGGAGTGGAACGGGCCGACACGACCGGGATTCTGTAAAACATTACCAGCGAGGGGCTAGATGGGTTAGGTTAGGTTATATTACGTTATAGACGTATATAACGTTCACACCGAGAAGTAGGTGCCGGCCCGCCAGGAATGCTGTAAAATACTACATCCGAGATGTTAGCCAGCCTTAGGTTAGGATATATAACGCTATAGACGTATATAATGTTCCCACGGACAGGTCTGGGCCTACACGACAGGGATTCTGTAAAATATTACCAGCGAGGGGCTAGATGGGTTAGGTTAGGTTATATTACGTTATAGACGTATATAACGTTCCCACCGAGAAGTAGGGGCCGACCCGCCATGAATGTTGTAAAATACTACATCCGAGGAGTGAGGTTGCCTTAGGTTATGATATATAACGTTATAGACGCATATAATGTCCCTACGGAGAGGAACGGGCCGACACGACCGGGATTCTGTAAAACATTACCAGCGAGTGGCTAGATGGGTTAGGTTAGGTTATATTACGTTCTAGACGTATATAATGTTCACACCGAGAAGTAGGGGCCGACCCGCCAGGATTATTGTAAAATACTACATCCGAGATGTTAGATTGCCTTAGGTTAGGATATATAACGTGATAGACATATATAATGTTCCCACCGAGACGGACGGGGCTACAAGAACGGGATTCTACAAAACATTCCCAGCGAGGGGCTAGAAGGGTTAGGTTAGGTTATATTACTTTATAGACGTATATAATGTTCCAACCGAGAAGTAGGGGCCAGCCGGCCAGGAATGTTGTAAAATACTACATCCGAGGAGTGAGGTTGCCTTAGGTTATGATATATAACGTTATAGACGTATATAATGTCCCCACGGAGAGGAACGGGCCGACACGACCGGGATTCTATAAAACATTACCAGCGAGGGGCTAGATGGGTTAGGTTAGGTTATATTACGTTATAGACGTATACAATGTTCACACCGAGAAGTAGGGGCCGACCCGCCAGGATTGTTGTAAAATACTACATCCGAGATGTTAGATTGCCTTAGGTTAGGATATATAACGTGATAGACGTATATAATGTTCCCACCGAGACGTACGGGGCTACAAGAACGGGATTCTACAAAACATTCCCAGCGAGGGGCTAGAAGGGTTAGGTTAGGTTATATTACGTTATAGACGTATATAATGTTCCAACCGAGAAGTAGGGGCCAGCCCGCCAGGAATGTTGTAAAATACTACATCCGAGGAGTGAGGTTGCCTTAGGTTATGATATATAACGTTATAGACGTATATAATGTCCCCAAGGGAGAGGAACGAGCCGACACGAAAAGGATTCTGTAAAACATTACCAGGGAGGGGCTAGATGGGTTAGGTTAGGTTATATTACGTTATAGACGTATATAACGTTCACACCGAGAAGTAGGGGCCGACCCGCCAGGATTGTTGTAAAATACTACATCCGAGATGTTAGATTGCCTTAGGTTAGGATATATAACGTGATAGACGTATATAATGTTCCCACCGAGACGTACGGGGCTACAAGAACGGGATTCTACAAAACATTCCCAGCGAGGGGCTAGATGGGTTAGGT
This sequence comes from Xylocopa violacea, assembly GCA_963969225.1. NCBI lineage: Eukaryota > Metazoa > Arthropoda > Insecta > Hymenoptera > Apidae > Xylocopa > Xylocopa violacea. The sequence continues at coordinate 2,864,942 of CAXAJV010000013.1, forward strand.
TAGGTTATATTACGTTATAGACGTATATAACGTTCCCACCGAGAAGTAGGGGCCGACCCGCCATGAATGTTGTAAAATACTACATCCGAGGAGTGAGGTTGCCTTAGGTTATGATATATAACGTTATAGACGCATATAATGTCCCTACGGAGAGGAACGGGCCGACACGACCGGGATTCTGTAAAACATTACCAGCGAGGGGCTAGATGGGTTAGGTTAGGTTATATTACGTTATAGACGTATATAATGTTCACAACGAGAAGTAGGGGCCGACCCGCCAGGATTATTGTAAAATACTACATCCGAGATGTTAGATTGCCTTAGGTTAGGATATATAACGTGATAGACATATATAATGTTCCCACCGAGACGGACGGGGCTACAAGAACGGGATTCTACAAAACATTCCCAGCGAGGGGCTAGAAGGGTTAGGTTAGGTTATATTACGTTATAGACGTATATAATGTTCCAACCGAGAAGTAGGGGCCAGCCCGCCAGGAATGTTGTAAAATACTACATCCGAGGAGTGAGGTTGCCTTAGGTTATGATATATAACGTTATAGACGTATATAATGTCCCCACGGAGAGGAATGGGCCGACACGACCGGGATTCTATAAAACATTACCAGCGAGGGGCTAGATGGGTTAGGTTAGGTTATATTACGTTATAGACGTATATAATGTTCACACCGAGAAGTAGGGGCCGACCCGCCAGGATTGTTGTAAAATACTACATCCGAGATGTTAGATTGCCTTAGGTTAGGATATATAACGTGATAGACGTATATAATGTTCCCACCGAGACGTACGGGGCTACAAGAACGGGATTCTACAAAACATTCCCAGCGAGGGGCTAGAAGGGTTAGGTTAGGTTATATTACGTTATAGACGTATATAATGTTCCAACCGAGAAGTAGGGGCCAGCCCGCCAGGAATGTTGTAAAATACTACATCCGAGGAGTGAGGTTGCCTTAGGTTATGATATATAACGCTATAGACGTATATAATGTTCCCACGGACAGGTCTGGTCCGACACGACCGGGATTCTGTAAAACATTCCCAGCGAGGGGCTAGAAGGGTTAGGTTAGGTTATATTACGTTATAGACGTGTATAACGTTCACACCGAGAAGTAGGGGCCGACCCGCCAGGATTGTTGTAAAATACTACATCCGAGATGTTAGATTGCCTTAGGTTAGGATATATAACGTGATAGACGTATATAATGTTCCCACCGAGACGTACGGGGCTACAAGAACGGGATTCTACAAAACATTCCCAGCGAGGGGCTAGAAGGGTTAGGTTAGGTTATATTACGTTATAGACGTATATAATGTTCCAACCGAGAAGTAGGGGCCAGCCCGCCAGGAATGTTGTAAAATACTGCATCCGAGGAGTGAGGTTGCCTTAGGTTATGATATATAACGTTATAGACGTATATAATGTCCCCAAGGGAGAGGAACGAGCCGACACGAAAAGGATTCTGTAAAACATTACCAGGGAGGGGCTAGATGGGTTAGGTTAGGTTATATTACGTTATAGACGTATATAACGTTCACACCGAGAAGTAGGGGCCGACCCGCCAGGATTGTTGTAAAATACTACATCCGAGATGTTAGATTGCCTTAGGTTAGGATATATAACGTGATAGACGTATATAATGTTCCCACCGAGACGTACGGGGCTACAAGAACGGGATTCTACAAAACATTCCCAGCGAGGGGCTAGAAGGGTTATGTTAGGTTATATTACGTTATAGACGTATATAATGTTCCAACCGAGAAGTAGGGGCCAGCCCGCCATGAATGTTGTAAAATACTACATCCGAGGAGTGAGGTTGCCTTAGGTTATGATATATAACGTTATAGACGCATATAATGTCCCCACGGAGAGGAACGGGCCGACCCGACCGGGATTCTGTAAAACATTATCCGCGAGGGGCTAGATGGGTTAGGTTAGGTTATATTACGTTATAGACGTATATAATGTTCACACCGAGAAGTAGGGGCCGTCCCGCCAGGATTGTTGTAAAATACTACATCCGAGATGTTAGATTGCCTTAGGTTAGGATATATAACGTGATAGACGTATATAATGTTCCCACCGAGACGTACGGGGCTACAAGAACGGGATTCTACAAAACATTCCCAGCAAGGGGCTAGAAGGTTTAGGTTAGGTTATATTACGTTATAGTCGGATATAATGTTCCAACCGAGAAGTAGGGGCCAGCCCGCCAGGAATGTTGTAAAATACTACATCCGAGGAGTGAGGTTGCCATAGGTTATGATATATAACGCTATAGACGTATATAATGTTCCCACGGACAAGTCTGGGCCGACACGACCGGGATTCTGTAAAACATTCCCAGCGAGGGGCTAGATGGGTTAGGTTAGGTTATATTACGTTATAGACGTATATAATGTTCACACCGAGAAGTCGGGGCCGACCCGCCAGGATTGTTGTAAAATACTACATCCGAGATGTTAGATTGCCTTAGGTTAGGATATATAACGTGATAGACGTATATAATGTTCCCACCGAGACATACGGGGCTACAAGAACGGGATTCTACAAAACATTCCCAGCGAGGGGCTAGAAGGGTTAGGTTAGGTTATATTACGTTATAGACGTATATAATGTTCCAACCGAGAAGTAGGGGCCAGCCCGCCAGGAATGTTGTAAAATACTACATCCGAGGAGTGAGGTTGCCTTAGGTTATGATATATAACGTTATAGACGTATATAATGTCCCCAAGGGAGAGGAACGAGCCGACACGAAAAGGATTCTGTAAAACATTACCAGGGAGGGGCTAGATGGGTTAGGTTAGGTTATATTACGTTATAGACGTATATAACGTTCACACCGAGAAGTAGGGGCCGACCCGCCAGGATTGTTGTAAAATACTACATCCGAGATGTTAGATTGCCTTAGGTTAGGATATATAACGTGATAGACGTATATAATGTTCCCACCGAGACGTACGGGGCTACAAGAACGGGATTCTACAAAACATTCCCAGCGAGGGGCTAGATGGGTTAGGTTAGGTTATATTACGTTATAGACGTATATAACGTTCCCACCGAGAAGTAGGGGCCGACCCGCCATGAATGTTGTAAAATACTACATCCGAGGAGTGAGGTTGCCTTAGGTTATGATATATAACGTTATAGACGCATATAATGTCCCTACGGAGAGGAACGGGCCGACACGACCGGGATTCTGTAAAACATTACCAGCGAGGGGCTAGATGGGTTAGGTTAGGTTATATTACGTTATAGACGTATATAATGTTCACAACGAGAAGTAGGGGCCGACCCGCCAGGATTATTGTAAAATACTACATCCGAGATGTTAGATTGCCTTAGGTTAGGATATATAACGTGATAGACATATATAATGTTCCCACCGAGACGGACGGGGCTACAAGAACGGGATTCTACAAAACATTCCCAGCGAGGGGCTAGAAGGGTTAGGTTAGGTTATATTACGTTATAGACGTATATAATGTTCCAACCGAGAAGTAGGGGCCAGCCCGCCAGGAATGTTGTAAAATACTACATCCGAGGAGTGAGGTTGCCTTAGGTTATGATATATAACGTTATAGACGTATATAATGTCCCCACGGAGAGGAATGGGCCGACACGACCGGGATTCTATAAAACATTACCAGCGAGGGGCTAGATGGGTTAGGTTAGGTTATATTACGTTATAGACGTATATAATGTTCACACCGAGAAGTAGGGGCCGACCCGCCAGGATTGTTGTAAAATACTACATCCGAGATGTTAGATTGCCTTAGGTTAGGATATATAACGTGATAGACGTATATAATGTTCCCACCGAGACGTACGGGGCTACAAGAACGGGATTCTACAAAACATTCCCAGCGAGGGGCTAGAAGGGTTAGGTTAGGTTATATTACGTTATAGACGTATATAATGTTCCAACCGAGAAGTAGGGGCCAGCCCGCCAGGAATGTTGTAAAATACTACATCCGAGGAGTGAGGTTGCCTTAGGTTATGATATATAACGCTATAGACGTATATAATGTTCCCACGGACAGGTCTGGTCCGACACGACCGGGATTCTGTAAAACATTCCCAGCGAGGGGCTAGAAGGGTTAGGTTAGGTTATATTACGTTATAGACGTGTATAACGTTCACACCGAGAAGTAGGGGCCGACCCGCCAGGATTGTTGTAAAATACTACATCCGAGATGTTAGATTGCCTTAGGTTAGGATATATAACGTGATAGACGTATATAATGTTCCCACCGAGACGTACGGGGCTACAAGAACGGGATTCTACAAAACATTCCCAGCGAGGGGCTAGAAGGGTTAGGTTAGGTTATATTACGTTATAGACGTATATAATGTTCCAACCGAGAAGTAGGGGCCAGCCCGCCAGGAATGTTGTAAAATACTGCATCCGAGGAGTGAGGTTGCCTTAGGTTATGATATATAACGTTATAGACGTATATAATGTCCCCAAGGGAGAGGAACGAGCCGACACGAAAAGGATTCTGTAAAACATTACCAGGGAGGGGCTAGATGGGTTAGGTTAGGTTATATTACGTTATAGACGTATATAACGTTCACACCGAGAAGTAGGGGCCGACCCGCCAGGATTGTTGTAAAATACTACATCCGAGATGTTAGATTGCCTTAGGTTAGGATATATAACGTGATAGACGTATATAATGTTCCCACCGAGACGTACGGGGCTACAAGAACGGGATTCTACAAAACATTCCCAGCGAGGGGCTAGAAGGGTTATGTTAGGTTATATTACGTTATAGACGTATATAATGTTCCAACCGAGAAGTAGGGGCCAGCCCGCCATGAATGTTGTAAAATACTACATCCGAGGAGTGAGGTTGCCTTAGGTTATGATATATAACGTTATAGACGCATATAATGTCCCCACGGAGAGGAACGGGCCGACCCGACCGGGATTCTGTAAAACATTATCCGCGAGGGGCTAGATGGGTTAGGTTAGGTTATATTACGTTATAGACGTATATAATGTTCACACCGAGAAGTAGGGGCCGTCCCGCCAGGATTGTTGTAAAATACTACATCCGAGATGTTAGATTGCCTTAGGTTAGGATATATAACGTGATAGACGTATATAATGTTCCCACCGAGACGTACGGGGCTACAAGAACGGGATTCTACAAAACATTCCCAGCAAGGGGCTAGAAGGTTTAGGTTAGGTTATATTACGTTATAGTCGGATATAATGTTCCAACCGAGAAGTAGGGGCCAGCCCGCCAGGAATGTTGTAAAATACTACATCCGAGGAGTGAGGTTGCCATAGGTTATGATATATAACGCTATAGACGTATATAATGTTCCCACGGACAAGTCTGGGCCGACACGACCGGGATTCTGTAAAACATTCCCAGCGAGGGGCTAGAAGGGTTAGGTTAGGTTATATTACGTTATAGACGTATATAATGTTCCAACCGAGAAGTAGGGGCCAGCCCGACAGGAATGTTGTAAAATACTACATCCGAGGAGTGAGGTTGCCTTAGGTTATGATATATAACGTTATAGACGTATATAATGTCCCCACGGAGAGGAAAGGGCCGACACGAAAAGGATTCTGTAAAACATTACCAGCGAGGGGCTAGATGGTTTAGGTTAGGTTATATTACGTTATAGACGTATATAACGTTCCCATCGAGAAGTAGGGGCCGACCCGCCATGAATGTTGTAAAATACTACATCCGAGTAGTGTGGTTGCCTTCGGTTAGGATATATAACGCCATAGACGTATATAATGTTCCCACGGACAGGTCTGGGCCGACACGACCGGGATTCTGTAAAACATTCCCAGCGAGGGGCTAGATGGGTTAGGTTAGGTTATATTACGTTATAGACGTATATAATGTTCACACCGAGAAGTCGGGGCCGACCCGCCAGGATTGTTGTAAAATACTACATCCGAGATGTTAGATTGCCTTAGGTTAGGATATATAACGTGATAGACGTATATAATGTTCCCACCGAGACATACGGGGCTACAAGAACGGGATTCTACAAAACATTCCCAGCGAGGGGCTAGAAGGGTTAGGTTAGGTTATATTACGTTATAGACGTATATAATGTTCCAACCGAGAAGTAGGGGCCAGCCCGACAGGAATGTTGTAAAATACTACATCCGAGGAGTGAGGTTGCCTTAGGTTATGATATATAACGTTATAGACGTATATAATGTCCCCACGGAGTGGAACGGGCCGACACGACCGGGATTCTGTAAAACATTACCAGCGAGGGGCTAGATGGGTTAGGTTAGGTTATATTACGTTATAGACGTATATAACGTTCCCACCGAGAAGTAGAGGCCGACCCGCCATGAATGTTGTAAAATACTACATCCGAGGAGTGTGGTTGCCTTCGGTTAGGATATATAACGCTATAGACGTATATAATGTTCCCACGGACAGGTCTGGGCCGACACGACCGGGATTCTGTAAAACACTCCCAGCGAGGGGCTAGATGGGTTAGGTTAGGTTATATTACGTTATAGACGTATATAACGTTCCCACCGAGAAGTAGGGGCGGACCCGCCATGAATGTTGTAAAACACTACATCCGAGGAGTGAGGTTGCCTTAGGTTATGATATATAACGTTATAGACGCATATAATGTCCCCACGGAGAGGAACGGGCCGACACGACCGGGATTCTGTAAAACATTACCAGCGAGGGGCTAGATGGGTTAGGTTAGGTTATATTACGTTATAGACGTATATAATGTTCACAACGAGAAGTAGGGGCCGACCCGCCAGGATTATTGTAAAATACTACATCCGAGATGTTAGATTGCCTTAGGTTAGGATATATAACGTGATAGACATATATAATGTTCCCACCGAGACGGACGGGGCTACAAGAACGGGATTCTACAAAACATTCCCAGCGAGGGGCTAGAAGGGTTAGGTTAGGTTATATTACGTTATAGACGTATATAATGTTCCAACCGAGAAGTAGGGGCCAGCCCGCCAGGAATGTTGTAAAATACTACATCCGAGGAGTGAGGTTGCCTTAGGTTATGATATATAACGTTATAGACGTATATAATGTCCCCACGGAGAGGAACGGGCCGACACGACCGGGATTCTATAAAACATTACCAGCGAGGGGCTAGATGGGTTAGGTTAGGTTATATTACGTTATAGACGTATATAATGTTCACACCGAGAAGTAGGGGCCGACCCGCCAGGATTGTTGTAAAATACTACATCCGAGATGTTAGATTGCCTTAGGTTAGGATATATAACGTGATAGACGTATATAATGTTCCCACCGAGACGTACGGGGCTACAAAAACGGGATTCTACAAAACATTCCCAGCGAGGGGCTAGAAGGGTTAGGTTAGGTTATATTACGTTATAGACGTATATAATGTTTCAACCGAGAAGTAGGGGCCAGCCCGCCAGGAATGTTGTAAAATACTACATCCGAGGAGTGAGGTTGCCTTAGGTTATGATATATAACGTTATAGACGTATATAATGTCCCCAAGGGAGAGGAACGAGCCGACACGAAAAGGATTCTGTAAAACATTACCAGGGAGGGGCTAGATGGGTTAGGTTAGGTTATATTACGTTATAGACGTATATAACGTTCACACCGAGAAGTAGGGGCCGACCCGCCAGGATTGTTGTAAAATACTACATCCGAGATGTTAGATTGCCTTAGGTTAGGATATATAACGTGATAGACGTATATAATGTTCCCACCGAGACGTACGGGGCTACAAGAACGGGATTCTACAAAACATTCCCAGCGAGGGGCTAGAAGGGTTATGTTAGGTTATATTACGTTATAGACGTATATAATGTTCCAACCGAGAAGTAGGGGCCAGCCCGCCATGAATGTTGTAAAATACTACATCCGAGGAGTGAGGTTGCCTTAGGTTATGATATATAACGTTATAGACGCATATAATGTCCCCACGGAGAGGAACGGGCCGACCCGACCGGGATTCTGTAAAACATTATCCGCGAGGGGCTAGATGGGTTAGGTTAGGTTATATTACGTTATAGACGTATATAATGTTCACACCGAGAAGTAGGGGCCGACCCGCCAGGATTGTTGTAAAATACTACATCCGAGATGTTAGATTGCCTTAGGTTAGGATATATAACGTGATAGACGTATATAATGTTCCCACCGAGACGTACGGGGCTACAAGAACGGGATTCTACAAAACATTCCCAGCAAGGGGCTAGAAGGTTTAGGTTAGGTTATATTACGTTATAGTCGGATATAATGTTCCAACCGAGAAGTAGGGGCCAGCCCGCCAGGAATGTTGTAAAATACTACATCCGAGGAGTGAGGTTGCCATAGGTTATGATATATAACGCTATAGACGTATATAATGTTCCCACGGACAAGTCTGGGCCGACACGACCGGGATTCTGTAAAACATTCCCAGCGAGGGGCTAGAAGGGTTAGGTTAGGTTATATTACGTTATAGACGTATATAATGTTCCAACCGAGAAGTAGGGGCCAGCCCGACAGGAATGTTGTAAAATACTACATCCGAGGAGTGAGGTTGCCTCAGGTTATGATATATAACGTTATAGACGTATATAATGTCCCCACGGAGAGGAAAGGGCCGACACGAAAAGGATTCTGTAAAACATTACCAGCGAGGGGCTAGATGGTTTAGGTTAGGTTATATTACGTTATAGACGTATATAACGTTCCCATCGAGAAGTAGGGGCCGACCCGCCATGAATGTTGTAAAATACTACATCCGAGGAGTGTGGTTGCCTTCGGTTAGGATATATAACGCCATAGACGTATATAATGTTCCCACGGACAGGTCTGGGCCGACACGACCGGGATTCCGTAAAACATTCCCAGCGAGGGGCTAGATGGGTTAGGTTAGGTTATATTACGTTATAGACGTATATAATGTTCACACCGAGAAGTCGGGGCCGACCCGCCAGGATTGTTGTAAAATACTACATCCGAGATGTTAGATTGCCTTAGGTTAGGATATATAACGTGATAGACGTATATAATGTTCCCACCGAGACATACGGGGCTACAAGAACGGGATTCTACAAAACATTCCCAGCGAGGGGCTAGAAGGGTTAGGTTAGGTTATATTACGTTATAGACGTATATAATGTTCCAACCGAGAAGTAGGGGCCAGCCCGACAGGAATGTTGTAAAATACTACATCCGAGGAGTGAGGTTGCCTTAGGTTATGATATATAACGTTATAGACGTATATAATGTCCCCACGGAGTGGAACGGGCCGACACGACCGGGATTCTGTAAAACATTACCAGCGAGGGGCTAGATGGGTTAGGTTAGGTTATATTACGTTATAGACGTATATAACGTTCCCACCGAGAAGTAGAGGCCGACCCGCCATGAATGTTGTAAAATACTACATCCGAGGAGTGTGGTTGCCTTCGGTTAGGATATATAACGCTATAGACGTATATAATGTTCCCACGGACAGGTCTGGGCCGACACGACCGGGATTCTGTAAAACACTCCCAGCGAGGGGCTAGATGGGTTAGGTTAGGTTATATTACGTTATAGACGTATATAACGTTCCCACCGAGAAGTAGGGGCGGACCCGCCATGAATGTTGTAAAACACTACATCCGAGGAGTGAGGTTGCCTTAGGTTATGATATATAACGTTATAGACGCATATAATGTCCCCACGGAGAGGAACGGGCCGACACGACCGGGATTCTGTAAAACATTACCAGCGAGGGCTAGATGGGTTAGGTTAGGTTATATTACGTTATAGACGTATATAATGTTCACACCGAGAAGTAGGGGCCGACCCGCCAGGATTGTTGTAAAATACTACATCCGAGATGTTAGATTGCCTTAGGTTAGGATATATAACGTGATAGACGTATATAATGTTCCCACCGAGACGTACGGGGCTACAAGAACGGGATTCTACAAAACATTCCCAGCGAGGGGCTAGAAGGGTTAGGTTAGGTTATATTACGTTATAGACGTATATAATGTTCCAACCGAGAAGTAGGGGCCAGCCCGCCAGGAATGTTGTAAAATACTACATCCGAGGAGTGAGGTTGCCTTAGGTTATGATATATAACGCTATAGACGTATATAATGTTCCCACGGACAGGTCTGTGCCGACACGACCGGGATTCTGTAAAACATTCCCAGCGAGGGGCTAGAAGGGTTAGGTTAGGTTATATTACGTTATAGACGTATATAACGTTCGCACCGAGAAGTAGGGGCCGACCCGCCAGGATTGTTGTAAAATACTACATCCGAGATGTTAGATTGCCTTAGGTTAGGATATATAACGTGATAGACGTATATAATATTCCCACCGAGACGTACGGGGCTACAAGAACGGGATTCTACAAAACATTCCCAGCGAGGGGCTAGAAGGGTTAGGTTAGGTTATATTACGTTATAGACGTATATAATGTTCCAACCGAGAAGTAGGGGCCAGCCCGCCAGGAATGTTGTAAAATACTGCATCCGAGGAGTGAGGTTGCCTTAGGTTATGATATATAACGTTATAGACGTATATAATGTCCCCAAGGGAGAGGAACGAGCCGACACGAAAAGGATTCTGTAAAACATTACCAGGGAGGGGCTAGATGGGTTAGGTTAGGTTATATTACGTTATAGACGTATATAACGTTCACACCGAGAAGTAGGGGCCGACCCGCCAGGATTGTTGTAAAATACTACATCCGAGATGTTAGATTGCCTTAGGTTAGGATATATAACGTGATAGACGTATATAATGTTCCCACCGAGACGTACGGGGCTACAAGAACGGGATTCTACAAAACATTCCCAGCGAGGGGCTAGATGGGTTAGGTTAGGTTATATTACGTTATAGACGTATATAACGTTCCCACCGAGAAGTAGGGGCCGACCCGCCATGAATGTTGTAAAATACTACATCCGAGGAGTGAGGTTGCCTTAGGTTATGATATATAACGTTATAGACGCATATAATGTCCCTACGGAGAGGAACGGGCCGACACGACCGGGATTCTGTAAAACATTACCAGCGAGGGGCTAGATGGGTTAGGTTAGGTTATATTACGTTATAGACGTATATAATGTTCACAACGAGAAGTAGGGGCCGACCCGCCAGGATTATTGTAAAATACTACATCCGAGATGTTAGATTGCCTTAGGTTAGGATATATAACGTGATAGACATATATAATGTTCCCACCGAGACGGACGGGGCTACAAGAACGGCATTCTACAAAACACTCCCAGCGAGGGGCTAGAAGGGTTAGGTTAGGTTATATTACGTTATAGACGTATATAATGTTCCAACCGAGAAGTAGGGGCCAGCCCGCCAGGAATGTTGTAAAATACTACATCCGAGGAGTGAGGTTGCCTTAGGTTATGATATATAACGTTATAGACGTATATAATGTCCCCACGGAGAGGAACGGGCCGACACGACCGGGATTCTATAAAACATTACCAGCGAGGGGCTAGATGGGTTAGGTTAGGTTATATTACGTTATAGACGTATATAATGTTCACACCGAGAAGTAGGGGCCGACCCGCCAGGATTGTTGTAAAATACTACATCCGAGATGTTAGATTGCCTTAGGTTAGGATATATAACGTGATAGACGTATATAATGTTCCCACCGAGACGTACGGGGCTACAAGAACGGGATTCTACAAAACATTCCCAGCGAGGGGCTAGAAGGGTTAGGTTAGGTTATATTACGTTATAGACGTATATAACGTTCACACCGAGAAGTAGGGGCCGACCCGCCAGGATTGTTGTAAAATACTACATCCGAGATGTTAGATTGCCTTAGGTTAGGATATATAACGTGATAGACGTATATAATGTTCCCACCGAGACGTACGGGGCTACAAGAACGGGATTCTACAAAACATTCCCAGCGAGGGGCTAGAAGGGTTATGTTAGGTTATATTACGTTATAGACGTATATAATGTTCCAACCGAGAAGTAGGGGCCAGCCCGCCATGAATGTTGTAAAATACTACATCCGAGGAGTGAGGTTGCCTTAGGTTATGATATATAACGTTATAGACGCATATAATGTCCCCACGGAGAGGAACGGGCCGACCCGACCGGGATTCTGTAAAACATTATCCGCGAGGGGCTAGATGGGTTAGGTTAGGTTATATTACGTTATAGACGTATATAATGTTCACACCGAGAAGTAGGGGCCGACCCGCCAGGATTGTTGTAAAATACTACATCCGAGATGTTAGATTGCCTTAGGTTAGGATATATAACGTGATAGACGTATATAATGTTCCCACCGAGACGTACGGGGCTACAAGAACGGGATTCTACAAAACATTCCCAGCAAGGGGCTAGAAGGTTTAGGTTAGGTTATATTACGTTATAGTCGGATATAATGTTCCAACCGAGAAGTAGGGGCCAGCCCGCCAGGAATGTTGTAAAATACTACATCCGAGGAGTGAGGTTGCCATAGGTTATGATATATAACGCTATAGACGTATATAATGTTCCCACGGACAAGTCTGGGCCGACACGACCGGGATTCTGTAAAACATTCCCAGCGAGGGGCTAGAAGGGTTAGGTTAGGTTATATTACGTTATAGACGTATATAATGTTCCAACCGAGAAGTAGGGGCCAGCCCGACAGGAATGTTGTAAAATACTACATCCGAGGAGTGAGGTTGCCTTAGGTTATGATATATAACGTTATAGACGTATATAATGTCCCCACGGAGAGGAAAGGGCCGACACGAAAAGGATTCTGTAAAACATTACCAGCGAGGGGCTAGATGGTTTAGGTTAGGTTATATTACGTTATAGACGTATATAACGTTCCCATCGAGAAGTAGGGGCCGACCCGCCATGAATGTTGTAAAATACTACATCCGAGGAGTGTGGTTGCCTTCGGTTAGGATATATAACGCCATAGACGTATATAATGTTCCCACGGACAGGTCTGGGCCGACACGACCGGGATTCTGTAAAACATTCCCAGCGAGGGGCGAGATGGATTAGGTTAGGTTATATTACGTTATAGACGTATATAATGTTCACACCGAGAAGTAGGGGCCGACCCGCCAGGATTGTTGTAAAATACTACATCCGAGATGTTAGATTGCCTTAGGTTAGGATATATAACGTGATAGACGTATATAATGTTCCCACCGAGACGTACGGGGCTACAAGAACGGGATTCTACAAAACATTCCCAGCGAGGGGCTAGAAGGGTTAGGTTAGGTTATATTACGTTATAGACGTATATAACGTTCACACCGAGAAGTAGGGGCCGACCCGCCAGGATTGTTGTAAAATACTACATCCGAGATGTTAGATTGCCTTAGGTTAGGATATATAACGTGATAGACGTATATAATGTTCCCACCGAGACGTACGGGGCTACAAGAACGGGATTCTACAAAACATTCCCAGCGAGGGGCTAGAAGGGTTAGGTTAGGTTATATTACGTTATAGACGTATATAACGTTCACACCGAGAAGTAGGGCCGACCCGCCAGGATTGTTGTAAAATACTACATCCGAGATGTTAGATTGCCTTAGGTTAGGATATATAACGTGATAGACGTATATAATGTTCCCACCGAGACGTACGGGGCTACAAGAACGGGATTCTACAAAACATTCCCAGCGAGGGGCTAGAAGGGTTATGTTAGGTTATATTACGTTATAGACGTATATAATGTTCCAACCGAGAAGTAGGGGCCAGCCCGCCATGAATGTTGTAAAATACTACATCCGAGGAGTGAGGTTGCCTTAGGTTATGATATATAACGTTATAGACGCATATAATGTCCCCACGGAGAGGAACGGGCCGACCCGACCGGGATTCTGTAAAACATTATCCGCGAGGGGCTAGATGGGTTAGGTTAGGTTATATTACGTTATAGACGTATATAATGTTCACACCGAGAAGTAGGGGCCGGCCCGCCAGGATTGTTGTAAAATACTACATCCGAGATGTTAGATTGCCTTAGGTTAGGATATATAACGTGATAGACGTATATAATGTTCCCACCGAGACGTACGGGGCTACAAGAACGGGATTCTACAAAACATTCCCAGCAAGGGGCTAGAAGGTTTAGGTTAGGTTATATTACGTTATAGTCGGATATAATGTTCCAACCGAGAAGTAGGGGCCAGCCCGCCAGGAATGTTGTAAAATACTACATCCGAGGAGTGAGGTTGCCATAGGTTATGATATATAACGCTATAGACGTATATAATGTTCCCACGGACAAGTCTGGGCCGACACGACCGGGATTCTGTAAAACATTCCCAGCGAGGGGCTAGAAGGGTTAGGTTAGGTTATATTACGTTATAGACGTATATAATGTTCCAACCGAGAAGTAGGGGCCAGCCCGACAGGAATGTTGTAAAATACTACATCCGAGGAGTGAGGTTGCCTTAGGTGATGATATATAACGTTATAGACGTATATAATGTCCCCACGGAGAGGAAAGGGCCGACACGAAAAGGATTCTGTAAAACATTACCAGCGAGGGGCTAGATGGTTTAGGTTAGGTTATATTACGTTATAGACGTATATAACGTTCCCATCGAGAAGTAGGGGCCGACCCGCCATGAATGTTGTAAAATACTACATCCGAGGAGTGTGGTTGCCTTCGGTTAGGATATATAACGCCATAGACGTATATAATGTTCCCACGGACAGGTCTGGGCCGACACGACCGGGATTCTGTAAAACATTCCCAGCGAGGGGCTAGATGGGTTAGGTTAGGTTATATTACGTTATAGACGTATATAATGTTCACACCGAGAAGTCGGGGCCGACCCGCCAGGATTGTTGTAAAATACTACATCCGAGATGTTAGATTGCCTTAGGTTAGGATATATAACGTGATAGACGTATATAATGTTCCCACCGAGACATACGGGGCTACAAGAACGGGATTCTACAAAACATTCCCAGCGAGGGGCTAGAAGGGTTAGGTTAGGTTATATTACGTTATAGACGTATATAATGTTCCAACCGAGAAGTAGGGGCCAGCCCGACAGGAATGTTGTAAAATACTACATCCGAGGAGTGAGGTTGCCTTAGGTTATGATATATAACGTTATAGACGTATATAATGTCCCCACGGAGTGGAACGGGCCGACACGACCGGGATTCTGTAAAACATTACCAGCGAGGGGCTAGATGGGTTAGGTTAGGTTATATTACGTTATAGACGTATATAACGTTCCCACCGAGAAGTAGAGGCCGACCCGCCACGAATGTTGTAAAATACTACATCCGAGGAGTGTGGTTGCCTTCGGTTAGGATATATAACGCTATAGACGTATATAATGTTCCCACGGACAGGTCTGGGCCGACACGACCGGGATTCTGTAAAACACTCCCAGCGAGGGGCTAGATGGGTTAGGTTAGGTTATATTACGTTATAGACGTATATAACGTTCCCACCGAGAAGTAGGGGCGGACCCGCCATGAATGTTGTAAAACACTACATCCGAGGAGTGAGGTTGCCTTAGGTTATGATATATAACGTTATAGACGCATATAATGTCCCCACGGAGAGGAACGGGCGGACACGACCGGGATTCTGTAAAACATTACCAGCGAGGGCTAGATGGGTTAGGTTAGGTTATATTACGTTATAGACGTATATAATGTTCACACCGAGAAGTAGGGGCCGACCCGCCAGGATTGTTGTAAAATACTACATCCGAGATGTTAGATTGCCTTAGGTTAGGATATATAACGTGATAGACGTATATAATGTTCCCACCGAGACGTACGGGGCTACAAGAACGGGATTCTACAAAACATTCCCAGCGAGGGGCTAGAAGGGTTATGTTAGGTTATATTACGTTATAGACGTATATAATGTTCCAACCGCGAAGTAGGGGCCAGCCCCCCATGAATGTTGTAAAATACTACATCCGAGGAGTGAGGTTGCCTTAGGTTATGATATATAACGTTATAGACGCATATAATGTCCCCACGGAGAGGAACGGGCCGACCCGACCGGGATTCTGTAAAACATTATCCGCGAGGGGCTAGATGGGTTAGGTTAGGTTATATTACGTTATAGACGTATATAATGTTCACACCGAGAAGTAGGGGCCGACCCGCCAGGATTGTTGTAAAATACTACATCCGAGATGTTAGATTGCCTTAGGTTAGGATATATAACGTGATAGACGTATATAATGTTCCCACCGAGACGTACGGGGCTACAAGAACGGGATTCTACAAAACATTCCCAGCAAGGGGCTAGAAGGTTTAGGTTAGGTAATATTACGTTATAGTCGTATATAATGTTCCAACCGAGAAGTAGGGGCCAGCCCGCCAGGAATGTTGTAAAATACTACATCCGAGGAGTGAGGTTGCCTTAGGTTATGATATATAACGCTATAGACGTATATAATGTTCCCACGGACAAGTCTGGGCCGACACGACCGGGATTCTGTAAAACATTCCCAGCGAGGGGCTAGAAGGGTTAGGTTAGGTTATATTACGTTATAGACGTATATAATGTTCCAACCGAGAAGTAGGGTCCAGCCCGACAGGAATGTTGTAAAATACTACATCCGAGGAGTGAGGTTGCCTTAGGTTATGATATATAACGTTATAGACGTATATAATGTCCCCACGGAGAGGAAAGGGCCGACACGAAAAGGATTCTGTAAAACATTACCAGCGAGGGGCTAGATGGTTTAGGTTAGGTTATATTACGTTATAGACGTATATAACGTTCCCATCGAGAAGTAGGGGCCGACCCGCCATGAATGTTGTAAAATACTACATCCGAGGAGTGTGGTTGCCTTCGGTTAGGATATATAACGCCATAGACGTATATAATGTTCCCACGGACAGGTCTGGGCCGACAGGACCGGGATTCTGTAAAACATTCCCAGCGAGGGGCTAGATGGGTTAGGTTAGGTTATATTACGTTATAGGCGTATATAATGTTCACACCGAGAAGTCGGGGCCGACCCGCCAGGATTGTTGTAAAATACTACATCCGAGATGTTAGATTGCCTTAGGTTAGGATATATAACGTGATAGACGTATATAATGTTCCCACCGAGACATACGGGGCTACAAGAACGGGATTCTACAAAACATTCCCAGCGAGGGGCTAGAAGGGTTAGGTTAGGTTATATTACGTTATAGACGTATATAATGTTCCAACCGAGAAGTAGGGGCCAGCCCGACAGGAATGTTGTAAAATACTACATCCGAGGAGTGAGGTTGCCTTAGGTTATGATATATAACGTTATAGACGTATATAATGTCCCCACGGAGTGGAACGGGCCGACACGACCGGGATTCTGTAAAACATTACCAGCGAGGGGCTAGATGGGTTAGGTTAGGTTATATTACGTTATAGACGTATATAACGTTCCCACCGAGAAGTAGAGGCCGACCCGCCATGAATGTTGTAAAATACTACATCCGAGGAGTGTGGTTGCCTTCGGTTAGGATATATAACGCTATAGACGTATATAATGTTCCCACGGACAGGTCTGGGCCGACACGACCGGGATTCTGTAAAACATTCCCAGCGAGGGGCTAGAAGGGTTAGGTTAGGTTATATTACGTTATAGACGTATATAATGTTCACACCGAGAAGTAGGGGCCGACCCGCCAGGATTGTTGTATAATACTACATCCGAGATGTTAGATTGCCTTAGGTTAGGATATATAACATGATAGACGTATATAATGTTCCCACCGAGACGTACCGGGCTACAAGAACCGGATTCTACAAAACATTCCCAGCGAGGGGCGAGAAGGGTTACGTTAGGTTATATTACGTTATAGACGTATATAACGTTCCCACCGAGAAGTAGGGGCCGACCCGCCATGAATGTTGTAAAATACTACATCCGAGGAGTGAGGTTGCCTTAGTTTATGATATATAACGTTATAGACGTATATAATGTCACCACGGAGAGGAACGGGCCGACACGAAAAGGATTCTGTAAAACATTACCAGCGAGGGGCTAGATGGGTTAGGTTAGGTTATATTACGTTATAGACGTATATAACGTTCACACCGAGAAGTAGGTGCCGGCCCGCCAGGAATGCTGTAAAATACTACATCCGAGATGTTAGCCAGCCTTAGGTTAGGATATATAACGCTATAGACGTATATAATGTTCCCACCGAGACGGACGGGGCTACAAGAACGGGATTCTACAAAACATTCCCAGCGAGGGGCTAGAAGGGTTAGGTTAGGTTATACTACGCTATAGACGTATATAATGTTCCAACCGAGAAGTAGGGGCCAGCCCGCCAGGAATGCTGTAAAATACTACATCCGAGATGTTAGCCAGCCTTAGGTTAGGATATATAACGCTATAGACGTATATAATGTTCCCACGGACAGGTCTGGTCCGACACGACCGGGATTCTGTAAAATATTACCAGCGAGGGGCTAGATGGGTTAGGTTAGGTTATATTACGTTATAGACGTATATAACGTTCCCACCGAGAAGTAGGGGCCGACCCGCCATGAATGTTGTAAAATACTACATCCGAGGAGTGAGGTTGCCTTAGTTTATGATATATAACGTTATAGACGCATATAATGTCCCCACGGAGAGGAACGGGCCAACACGACCGGGATTCTGTAAAACATTACAAGCGAGGGGCTAGATGGGTTAGGTTAGGTTATATTACGTTATAGACGTATATAATGTTCACACCGAGAAGTAGGGGCCGACCCGCCAGGATTGTTGTAAAATACTACATCCGAGATGTTAGATTGCCTTAGGTTAGGATATATAACGTGATAGACGTATATAATGTTCCCACCGAGACGTACGGGGCTACAAGAACCGGATTCTACAAAACATTCCCAGCGATGGGCTAGAAGGGTTACGTTAGGTTATATTACGTTATAGACGTATATAATGTTCCAACCGAGAAGTATGGGCCAGCCCGCCATGAATGTTGTAAAATACTACATCCGAGGAGTGTGGTTGCCTTCGGTTAGGATATATAACGCTATAGACGTATATAATGTTCCCACGGACAGGTCTGGGCCGACACGACCGGGATTCTGTAAAACATTCCGAGCAAGGCGCTAGAAGGGTTAGGTTAGGTTGTATTACATTATAGACGTATATAACGTTCCCACCGAGAAGTAGGGGCCGACCCGCCAAGGAATGTTGTAAAATACTACATCCGAGGAGTGAGGTTGCCTTAGGTTATGATATATAACGTTATAGACGCATATAATGTCCCCACGGAGAGGAACGGGCCGACACGACCGGGATTCTGTAAAACATTACCAGCGAGGGGCTAGATAGGTTAGGTTAGGTTATATTACGTTATAGACGTATATAACGTTCCCACCGAGAAGTAGGGGCCGACCCGCCATGAATGTTGTAAAATACTACATCCGAGGAGTGAGGTTGCCTTAGGTTATGATATATAACGTTATAGACGCATATAATGTCCCCACGGAGAGGAACGGGCCGACACGACCGGGATTCTGTAAAACATTACCAGCGAGGGGCTAGATGGGTTAGGTTAGGTTATATTACGTTATAGACGTATATAATGTTCACACCGAGAAGTAGGGGCCGACCCGCCAGGATTGTTGTAAAATACTACATCCGAGATGTTAGATTGCCTTAGGTTAGGATATATAACGTGATAGACGTATATAATGTTCCCACCGAGACGTACGGGGCTACAAAAACGGGATTCTACAAAACATTCCCAGCGAGGGGCTAGAAGGGTTAGGTTAGGTTATATTACGTTATAGACGTATATAATGTTCACACCGAGAAGTAGGGGCCGACCCGCCAGGATTGTTGTAAAATACTACATCCGAGATGTTAGATTGCCTTAGGTTAGGATATATAACGTGATAGACGTATATAATGTTCCCACCGAGACGTACGGGGCTACAAGAACGGGATTCTACAAAACATTCCCAGCGAGGGGCTAGAAGGGTTAGGTTAGGTTATATTACGTTATAGACGTATATAATGTTCCAACCGAGAAGTAGGGGCCAGCCCGCCAGGAATGTTGTAAAATACTACATCCGAGGAGTGAGGTTGCCTTAGGTTATGATATATAACGTTATAGACGTATATAATGTCCCCACGGAGAGGAACGGGCCGACACGACCGGGATTCTATAAAACATTACCAGCGAGGGGCTAGATGGGTTAGGTTAGGTTATATTACGTTATAGACGTATATAATGTTCACACCGAGAAGTAGGGGCCGACCCGCCAGGATTGTTGTAAAATACTACATCCGAGATGTTAGATTGCCTTAGGTTAGGATATATAACGTGATAGACGTATATAATGTTCCCACCGAGACGTACGGGGCTACAAAAACGGGATTCTACAAAACATTCCCAGCGAGGGGCTAGAAGGGTTAGGTTAGGTTATATTACGTTATAGACGTATATAATGTTCACACCGAGAAGTAGGGGCCGACCCGCCAGGATTGTTGTAAAATACTACATCCGAGATGTTAGATTGCCTTAGGTTAGGATATATAACGTGATAGACGTATATAATGTTCCCACCGAGACGTACGGGGCTACAAGAACGGGATTCTACAAAACATTCCCAGCGAGGGGCTAGAAGGGTTAGGTTAGGTTATATTACGTTATAGACGTATATAATGTTCCAACCGAGAAGTAGGGGCCAGCCCGCCAGGAATGTTGTAAAATACTACATCCGAGGAGTGAGGTTGCCTTAGGTTATGATATATAACGTTATAGACGTATATAATGTCCCCACGGAGAGGAACGGGCCGACACGACCGGGATTCTATAAAACATTACCAGCGAGGGGCTAGATGGGTTAGGTTAGGTTATATTACGTTATAGACGTATATAATGTTCACACCGAGAAGTAGGGGCCGACCCGCCAGGATTGTTGTAAAATACTACATCCGAGATGTTAGATTGCCTTAGGTTAGGATATATAACGTGATAGACGTATATAATGTTCCCACCGAGACGTACGGGGCTACAAGAACGGGATTCTACAAAACATTCCCAGCGAGGGGCTAGAAGGGTTAGGTTAGGTTATACTACGCTATAGACGTATATAATGTTCCAACCGAGAAGTAGGGGCCAGCCCGCCAGGAATGCTGTAAAATACTACATCCGAGATGTTAGCCAGCCTTAGGTTAGGATATATAACGCTATAGACGTATATAATGTTCCCACGGACAGGTCTGGTCCGACACGACCGGGATTCTGTAAAATATTACCAGCGAGGGGCTAGATGGGTTAGGTTAGGTTATATTACGTTATAGACGTATATAACGTTCCCACCGAGAAGTAGGGGCCGACCCGCCATGAATGTTGTAAAATACTACATCCGAGGAGTGAGGTTGCCTTCGTTTATGATATATAACGTTATAGACGCATATAATGTCCCCACGGAGAGGAACGGGCCAACACGACCGGGATTCTGTAAAACATTACAAGCGAGGGGCTAGATGGGTTAGGTTAGGTTATATTACGTTATAGACGTATATAATGTTCACACCGAGAAGTAGGGGCCGACCCGCCAGGATTGTTGTAAAATACTACATCCGAGATGTTAGATTGCCTTAGGTTAGGATATATAACGTGATAGACGTATATAATGTTCCCACCGAGACGTACGGGGCTACAAGAACCGGATTCTACAAAACATTCCCAGCGATGGGCTAGAAGGGTTACGTTAGGTTATATTACGTTATAGACGTATATAATGTTCCAACCGAGAAGTATGGGCCAGCCCGCCATGAATGTTGTAAAATACTACATCCGAGGAGTGTGGTTGCCTTCGGTTAGGATATATAACGCTATAGACGTATATAATGTTCCCACGGACAGGTCTGGGCCGACACGACCGGGATTCTGTAAAACATTACCAGCGAGGGGCTAGATAGGTTAGGTTAGGTTATATTACGTTATAGACGTATATAACGTTCCCACCGAGAAGTAGGGGCCGACCCGCCATGAATGTTGTAAAATACTACATCCGAGGAGTGAGGTTGCCTTAGGTTATGATATATAACGTTATAGACGCATATAATGTCCCCACGGAGAGGAACGGGCCGACACGACCGGGATTCTGTAAAACATTACCAGCGAGGGGCTAGATGGGTTAGGTTAGGTTATATTACGTT
This sequence comes from Xylocopa violacea, assembly GCA_963969225.1. Taxonomy (NCBI): domain Eukaryota; kingdom Metazoa; phylum Arthropoda; class Insecta; order Hymenoptera; family Apidae; genus Xylocopa; species Xylocopa violacea. The sequence goes on from CAXAJV010000013.1 coordinate 2,887,095, forward strand.
ATAGACGTATATAATGTTCACACCGAGAAGTAGGGGCCGACCCGCCAGGATTGTTGTAAAATACTACATCCGAGATGTTAGATTGCCTTAGGTTAGGATATATAACGTGATAGACGTATATAATGTTCCCACCGAGACGTACGGGGCTACAAAAACGGGATTCTACAAAACATTCCCAGCGAGGGGCTAGAAGGGTTAGGTTAGGTTATATTACGTTATAGACGTATATAATGTTCACACCGAGAAGTAGGGGCCGACCCGCCAGGATTGTTGTAAAATACTACATCCGAGATGTGAGATTGCCTTAGGTTAGGATATATAACGTGATAGACGTATATAATGTTCCCACCGAGACGTACGGGTCTACAAAAACGGGATTCTACAAAACATTCCCAGCGAGGGGCTAGAAGGGTTAGGTTAGGTTATATTACGTTATAGACGTATATAATGTTCCAACCGAGAAGTAGGGGCCGACCCGTCAAGGAATGTTGTAAAATACTACATCCGAGGAGTGAGGTTGCCTTAGGTTATGATATATAACGTTATAGACGCATATAATGTCCCCACGGAGAGGAACGGGCCGACACGACCGGGATTCTGTAAAACATTACCAGCGAGGGGCTAGGTGGGTTAGGTTAGGTTATATTACGTTATAGACGTATATAACGTTCCCACCGAGAAGTAGGGGCCGACCCGCCATGAATGTTCTAAAATACTACATCCGAGGAGAGAGGTTGCCTTAGTTTATGATATATAACGTTATAGACGCATATAATGTCCCCACGGAGAGGAACGGGCCAACACGACCGGGATTCTGTAAAACATTACCAGCGAGGGGCTAGATGGGTTAGGTTAGGTTATATTACGTTATAGACGTATATAATGTTCACACCGAGAAGTAGGGGCCGACCCGTCAGGATTGTTGTAAAATACTACATCCGAGATGTTAGATTGGCTTAGGTTAGGATATATAACGTGATAGACGTATATAATGTTCCCACCGAGACGTACGGGGCTACAAGAACGGGATTCTACAAAACATTCCCAGCGAGGGGCTAGAAGGGTTAGGTTAGGTTATATTACGTTATAGACGTATATAATGTTCCAACCGAGAAGAAGGGGCCAGCCCGACATGAATGTTGTAAAATACTACATCCGAGGAGTGTGGTTGCCTTCGGTTAGGATATATAACGCTATAGACGTATATAATGTTCCCACGGACAGGTCTGGGCCGACACGACCGGGATTCTGTAAAACATTCCGAGCGAGGCGCTAGAAGGGTTACGTTAGGTTGTATTACATTATAGACGTATATAACGTTCCCACCGAGAAGTAGGGGCCGACCCGCCAAGGAATGTTGTAAAATACTACATCCGAGGAGTGAGGTTGCCTTAGTTTATGATATATAACGTTATAGACGCATATAATGTCCCCACGGAGAGGAACGGGCCAACACGACCGGGATTCTGTAAAACAATACCAGCGAGGGGCTAGATGGGTTAGGTTAGGTTATATTACATTATAGACGTATATAATGTTCACACCGAGAAGTAGGGGCCGACCCGTCAGGATTGTTGTAAAATACTACATCCGAGATGTTAGATTGGCTTAGGTTAGGATATATAACGTGATAGACGTATATAATGTTCCCACCGAGACGTACGGGGCTACAAGAACGGGATTCTACAAAACATTCCCAGCGAGGGGCTAGAAGGGTTAGGTTAGGTTATATTACGTTATAGACGTATATAATGTTCCAACCGAGAAGAAGGGGCCAGCCCGACATGAATGTTGTAAAATACTACATCCGAGGAGTGTGGTTGCCTTCGGTTAGGATATATAACGCTATAGACGTATATAATGTTCCCACGGACAGGTCTGGGCCGACACGACCGGGATTCTGTAAAACATTCCGAGCGAGGCGCTAGAAGGGTTAGGTTAGGTTGTATTACATTATAGACGTATATAACGTTCCCACCGAGAAGTAGGGGCCGACCCGCCAAGGAATGTTGTAAAATACTACATCCGAGGAGTGAGGTTGCCTTAGGTTATGATATATAACGTTATAGACGCATATAATGTCCCCACGGAGAGGAACGGGCCGACACGACCGGGATTCTGTAAAACATTACCAGCGAGGGGCTAGATAGGTTAGGTTAGGTTATATTACGTTATAGACGTATATAACGTTCCCACCGAGAAGTAGGGGCCGACCCGCCATGAATGTTGTAAAATACTACATCCGAGGAGTGAGGTTGCCTTAGGTTATGATATATAACGTTATAGACGCATATAATGTCCCCACCGAGACGTACGGGCTACAAGAACCGGATTCTACAAAACATTCCCAGCGATGGGCTAGAAGGGTTACGTTAGGTTATATTACGTTATAGACGTATATAATGTTCCAACCGAGAAGTATGGGCCAGCCCGCCATGAATGTTGTAAAATACTACATCCGAGGAGTGTGGTTGCCTTCGGTTAGGATATATAACGCTATAGACGTATATAATGTTCCCACGGACAGGTCTGGGCCGACACGACCGGTATTCTCTAAAACATTCCGAGCAAGGCGCTAGAAGGGTTAGGTTAGGTTGTATTACATTATAGACGTATATAACGTTCCCACCGAGAAGTAGGGGCCGACCCGCCAAGGAATGTTGTAAAATACTACATCCGAGGAGTGAGGTTGCCTTAGGTTATGATATATAACGTTATAGACGCATATAATGTCCCCACGGAGAGGAACGGGCCGACACGACCGGGATTCTGTAAAACATTACCAGCGAGGGGCTAGATAGGTTAGGTTAGGTTATATTACGTTATAGACGTATATAACGTTCCCACCGAGAAGTAGGGGCCGACCCGCCATGAATGTTGTAAAATACTACATCCGAGGAGTGAGGTTGCCTTAGGTTATGATGTATAACGTTATAGACGCATATAATGTCCCCACGGAGAGGAACGGGCCGACACGACCGGGATTCTGTAAAACATTACCAGCGAGGGGCTAGATGGGTTAGGTTAGGTTATATTACGTTATAGACGTATATAATGTTCACACCGAGAAGTAGGGGCCGACCCGCCAGGATTGTTGTAAAATACTACATCCGAGATGTTAGATTGCCTTAGGTTAGGATATATAACGTGATAGACGTATATAATGTTCCCACCGAGACGTACGGGGCTACAAAAACGGGATTCTACAAAACATTCCCAGCGAGGGGCTAGAAGGGTTAGGTTAGGTTATATTACGTTATAGACGTATATAATGTTCACACCGAGAAGTAGGGGCCGACCCGCCAGGATTGTTGTAAAATACTACATCCGAGATGTGAGATTGCCTTAGGTTAGGATATATAACGTGATAGACGTATATAATGTTCCCACCGAGACGTACGGGGCTACAAAAACGGGATTCTACAAAACATTCCCAGCGAGGGGCTAGAAGGGTTAGGTTAGGTTATATTACGTTATAGACGTATATAATGTTCCAACCGAGAAGTAGGGGCCGACCCGTCAAGGAATGTTGTAAAATACTACATCCGAGGAGTGAGGTTGCCTTAGGTTATGATATATAACGTTATAGACGCATATAATGTCCCCACGGAGAGGAACGGGCCGACACGACCGGGATTCTGTAAAACATTACCAGCGAGGGGCTAGATGGGTTAGGTTAGGTTATATTACGTTATAGACGTATATAACGTTCACACCGAGAAGTAGGGGCCGACACACCAGGAATGCTGTAAAATACTACATCCGAGATGTTAGCCTGCCTTAGGTTAGGATATATAACGCTATAGACGTATATAATGTTCCCACGGACAGGTCTGGGCCGACACGACCGGGATTCTGTAAAATATTACCAGCGAGGGGCTAGATGGGTTAGGTTAGGTTATATTACGTTATAGACGTATATAACGTTCCCACCGAGATGTAGGGGCCGACCCGCCATGAATGTTGTAAAATACTACATCCGAGGAGTGAGGTTGCCTTAGTTTATGATATATAACGTTATAGACGCATATAATGTCCCCACGGAGAGGAACGGGCCAACACGACCGGGATTCTATAAAACATTACCAGCGAGGGGCTAGATGGGTTAGGTTAGGTTATATTACGTTATAGACGTATATAATGTTCACACCGAGAAGTAGGGGCCGACCCGCCAGGATTGTTGTAAAATATTACATCCGAGATGTTAGATTGCCTTAGGTTAGGATATATAACGTGATAGACGTATATAATGTTCCCACCGAGACGTACGGGGCTACAAGAACGGGATTATACAAAACATTCCCAGCGAGGGGCTAGAAGGGTTAGGTTAGGTTATACTACGCTATAGACGTATATAATGTTCCAACCGAGAAGTAGGGGCCAGCCCGCCAGGAATGCTGTAAAATACTACATCCGAGATGTTAGCCAGCCTTAGGTTAGGATATATAACGCTATAGACGTATATAATGTTCCCACGGACAGGTCTGGTCCGACACGACCGGGATTCTGTAAAATATTACCAGCGAGGGGCTAGATGGGTTAGGTTAGGTTATATTACGTTATAGACGTATATAACGTTCCCACCGAGAAGTAGGGGCCGACCCGCCATGAATGTTGTAAAATACTACATCCGAGGAGTGAGGTTGCCTTAGTTTATGATATATAACGTTATAGACGCATATAATGTCCCCACGGAGACGTACGGGGCTACAAAAACGGGATTCTACAAAACATTCCCAGCGAGGGGCTAGAAGGGTTAGGTTAGGTTATATTACGTTATAGACGTATATAATGTTCACACCGAGAAGTAGGGGCCGACCCGCCAGGATTGTTGTAAAATACTACATCCGAGATGTGAGATTGCCTTAGGTTAGGATATATAACGTGATAGACGTATATAATGTTCCCACCGAGACGTACGGGGCTACAAAAACGGGATTCTACAAAACATTCCCAGCGAGGGGCTAGAAGGGTTAGGTTAGGTTATATTACGTTATAGACGTATATAATGTTCCAACCGAGAAGTAGGGGCCGACCCGTCAAGGAATGTTGTAAAATACTACATCCGAGGAGTGAGGTTGCCTTAGGTTATGATATATAACGTTATAGACGCATATAATGTCCCCACGGAGAGGAACGGGCCGACACGACCGGGATTCTGTAAAACATTACCAGCGAGGGGCTAGATGGGTTAGGTTAGGTTATATTACGTTATAGACGTATATAACGTTCACACCGAGAAGTAGGGGCCGACACACCAGGAATGCTGTAAAATACTACATCCGAGATGTTAGCCTGCCTTAGGTTAGGATATATAACGCTATAGACGTATATAATGTTCCCACGGACAGGTCTGGGCCGACACGACCGGGATTCTGTAAAATATTACCAGCGAGGGGCTAGATGGGTTAGGTTAGGTTATATTACGTTATAGACGTATATAACGTTCCCACCGAGAAGTAGGGGCCGACCCGCCATGAATGTTGTAAAATACTACATCCGAGGAGAGAGGTTGCCTTAGTTTATGATATATAACGTTATAGACGCATATAATGTCCCCACGGAGAGGAACGGGCCAACACGACCGGGATTCTGTAAAACATTACCAGCGAGGGGCTAGATGGGTTAGGTTAGGTTATATTACGTTATAGACGTATATAATGTTCACACCGAGAAGTAGGGGCCGACCCGTCAGGATTGTTGTAAAATACTATATCCGAGATGTTAGATTGGCTTAGGTTAGGATATATAACGTGATAGACGTATATAATGTTCCCACCGAGACGTACGGGGCTACAAGAACGGGATTCTACAAAACATTCCCAGCGAGGGGCTAGAAGGGTTAGGTTAGGTTATATTACGATATAGACGTATATAATGTTCCAACCGAGAAGAAGGGGCCAGCCCGACAGGAATGTTGTAAAATACTACATCCGAGGATTGAGGTTGCCTTAGGTTATGATATATAACGTTATAGACGTATATAATGTCCCCACGGAGAGGAACGGGCCGACACGACCGGGATTCTGTAAAACATTACCAGCGAGGGGCTAGATGGGTTAGGTTAGGTTATATTACATTATAGACGTATATAATGTTCACACCGAGAAGTAGGGGCCGACCCGCCAGGATTGTTGTAAAATACTACATCCGAGATGTTAGATTGCCTTAGGTTAGGATATATAACGTAATAGACGTATATAATGTTCCCACCGAGACGTACGGGGCTACAAGAACGGGATTCTACAAAACATTACCAGCGAGGGGCTAGAAGGGTTAGGTTAGGTTATATTATGTTATAGACGTATATAATGTTCCAACCGAGAAGTAGGGGCCAGCCCACCAGGAATGTTGTAAAATACTACATCCGAGGAGTGAGGTTGCCTTAGGTTATGATATATAACGTTATAGACGTATATAATGTCCCCACGGAGAGGAACGGGCCGACACGAAAAGGATTGTGTAAAACATTACCAGCAAGGGGCTAGATGGGTTAGGTTAGGTTATATTACGTTATAGACGTATATAATGTTCACACCGAGAAGTAGGGGCCGACCCGCCAGGATTGTTGTAAAATACTACATCCGAGATGTTAGATTGCCTTAGGTTAGGATATATAACGTGATAGACGTATATAATGTTCCCACCGACACGTACGGGGCTACAAGAACCGGATTCTACAAAACATTCCCAGCGAGGGGCTAGAAGGGTTACGTTAGGTTATATTACGTTATAGACGTATATAATGTTCCAACCGAGATGTATGGGCCAGCCCGCCATGAATGTTGTAAAATACTACATCCGAGGAGTGCGGTTGCCTTCGGTTAGGATATATAACGCTATAGACGTATATAATGTTCCCACGGACAGGTCTGGGCCGACACGACCGGGATTCTGTAAAACATTCCCAGCGAGGGGCTAGAAGGGTTAGGTTAGGTTGTATTACATTATAGACGTATATAACGTTCCCACCGAGAAGTAGGGGCCGACCCGTCAAGGTATGTTGTAAAATACTACATCCGAGGAGTGAGGTTGCCTTAGGTTATGATATATAACGTTATAGACGCATATAATGTCACCACGGAGAGGAACGGGCCGACACGACCGGGATTCTGTAAAACATTACCAGCGAGGGGCTAGATGGGTCAGGTTAGGTTATATTACGTTATAGACGTATATAACGTTCACACCGAGAAGTAGGGGCCGACACACCAGGAATGCTGTAAAATACTACATCCGAGATGTTAGCCTGCCTTAGGTTAGGATATATAACGCTATAGACGTATATAATGTTCCCACGGACAGGTCTGGGCCGACACGACCGGGATTCTGTAAAATATTACCAGCGAGGAGCTAGATGGCTTAGGTTAGGTTATATTACGTTATAGACGTATATAACGTTCCCACCGAGAAGTAGGGGCCGACCCGCCATGAATGTTGTAAAATACTACATCCGAGGAGTGAGGTTGCCTTAGTTTATAATATATAACGTTATAGACGCATATAATGTCCCCACGGAGAGGAACGGGCCGACACGACCGGGATTCTGTAAAACATTACCAGCGAGGGGCTAGATAGGTTAGGTTAGGTTATATTACGTTATAGACGTATATAACGTTCCCACCGAGAAGTAGGGGCCGACCCGCCATGAATGTTGTAAAATACTACATCCGAGGAGTGAGGTCGCCTTAGGTTATGATATATAACGTTATAGACGCATATAATGTCCCCACCGAGACGTACGGGGCTACAAGAGCCGGATTCTACAAAACATTCCCAGCGATGGGCTAGAAGGGTTACGTTAGGTTATATTACGTTATAGACGTATATAATGTTCCAACCGAGAAGTATGGGCCAGCCCGCCATGAATGTTGTAAAATACTACATCCGAGGAGTGTGGTTGCCTTCGGTTAGGATATATAACGCTATAGACGTATATAATGTTCCCACGGACAGGTCTGGGCCGACACGACCGGGATTCTGTAAAACATTCCGAGCGAGGCGCTAGAAGGGTTAGGTTAGGTTGTATTACATTATAGACGTATATAACGTTCCCACCGAGAAGTAGGGTCCGACCCGCCAAGGAATGTTGTAAAATACTACATCCGAGGAGTGAGGTTGCCTTAGGTTATGATATATAACGTTATAGACGCATATAATGTCCCCACGGAGAGGAACGGGCCGACACGACCGGGATTCTGTAAAACATTACCAGCGAGGGGCTAGATGGGTTAGGTTAGGTTATATTACGTTATAGACGTATATAATGTTCACACCGAGAAGTAGGGGCCGACCCGCCAGGATTGTTGTAAAATACTACATCCGAGATGTTAGATTGCCTTAGGTTAGGATATATAACGTGATAGACGTATATAATGTTCCCACCGAGACGTACGGGGCTACAAAAACGGGATTCTACAAAACATTCCCAGCGAGGGGCTAGAAGGGTTAGGTTAGGTTATATTACGTTATAGACGTATATAATGTTCACACCGAGAAGTAGGGGCCGACCCGCCAGGATTGTTGTAAAATACTACATCCGAGATGTGAGATTGCCTTAGGTTAGGATATATAACGTGATATACGTATATAATGTTCCCACCGAGACGTACGGGGCTACAAAAACGGGATTCTACAAAACATTCCCAGCGAGGGGCTAGAAGGGTTAGGTTAGGTTATATTACGTTATAGACGTATATAATGTTCACACCGAGAAGTAGGGGCCGACCCGTCAAGGAATGTTGTAAAATACTACATCCGAGGAGTGAGGTTGCCTTAGGTTATGATATATAACGTTATAGACGCATATAATGTCCCCACGGAGAGGAACGGGCCGACACGACCGGGATTCTGTAAAACATTACCAGCGAGGGGCTAGATGGGTTAGGTTAGGTTATATTACGTTATAGACGTATATAACGTTCACACCGAGAAGTAGGGGCCGACACACCAGGAATGCTGTAAAATACTACATCCGAGATGTTAGCCTGCCTTAGGTTAGGATATATAACGCTATAGACGTATATAATGTTCCCACGGACAGGTCTGGGCCGACACGACCGGGATTCTGTAAAATATTACCAGCGAGGGGCTAGATGGGTTAGGTTAGGTTATATTACGTTATAGACGTATATAACGTTCCCACCGAGAAGTAGGGGCCGACCCGCCATGAATGTTGTAAAATACTACATCCGAGGAGAGAGGTTGCCTTAGTTTATGATATATAACGTTATAGACGCATATAATGTCCCCACGGAGAGGAACGGGCCAACACGACCGGGATTCTGTAAAACATTACCAGCGAGGGGCTAGATGGGTTAGGTTAGGTTATATTACGTTATAGACGTATATAATGTTCACACCGAGAAGTAGGGGCCGACCCGTCAGGATTGTTGTAAAATACTATATGCGAGATGTTAGATTGGCTTAGGTTAGGATATATAACGTGATAGACGTATATAATGTTCCCACCGAGACGTACGGGGCTACAAGAACGGGATTCTACAAAACATTCCCAGCGAGGGGCTAGAAGGGTTAGGTTAGGTTATATTACGTTATAGACGTATATAATGTTCCAACCGAGAAGAAGGGGCCAGCCCGACAGGAATGTTGTAAAATACTACATCCGAGGATTGAGGTTGCCTTAGGTTATGATATATAACGTTATAGACGTATATAATGTCCCCACGGAGAGGAACGGGCCGACACGACCGGGATTCTGTAAAACATTACCAGCGAGGGGCTAGATGGGTTAGGTTAGGTTATATTACATTATAGACGTATATAATGTTCACACCGAGAAGTAGGGGCCGACCCGCCAGGATTGTTGTAAAATACTACATCCGAGATGTTAGATTGCCTTAGGTTAGGATATATAACGTAATAGACGTATATAATGTTCCCACCGAGACGTACGGGGCTACAAGAACGGGATTCTACAAAACATTACCAGCGACGGGCTAGAAGGGTTAGGTTAGGTTATATTATGTTATAGACGTATATAATGTTCCAACCGAGAAGTAGGGGCCAGCCCACCAGGAATGTTGTAAAATACTACATCCGAGGAGTGAGGTTGCCTTAGGTTATGATATATAACGTTATAGACGTATATAATGTCCCCACGGAGAGGAACGGGCCGACACGAAAAGGATTGTGTAAAACATTACCAGCGAGGGGCTAGATGGGTTAGGTTAGGTTATATTACGTTATAGACGTATATAATGTTCACACCGAGAAGTAGGGGCCGACCCGCCAGGATTGTTGTAAAATACTACATCCGAGATGTTAGATTGCCTTAGGTTAGGATATATAACGTGATAGACGTATATAATGTTCCCACCGACACGTACGGGGCTACAAGAACCGGATTCTACAAAACATTCCCAGCGAGGGGCTAGAAGGGTTACGTTAGGTTATATTACGTTATAGACGTATATAATGTTCCAACCGAGATGTATGGGCCAGCCCGCCATGAATGTTGTAAAATACTACATCCGAGGAGTGCGGTTGCCTTCGGTTAGGATATATAACGCTATAGACGTATATAATGTTCCCACGGACAGGTCTCGGCCGACACGACCGGGATTCTGTAAAACATTCCCAGCGAGGGGCTAGAAGGGTTAGGTTAGGTTGTATTACATTATAGACGTATATAACGTTCCCACCGAGAAGTAGGGGCCGACCCGTCAAGGTATGTTGTAAAATACTACATCCGAGGAGTGAGGTTGCCTTAGGTTATGATATATAACGTTATAGACGCATATAATGTCACCACGGAGAGGAACGGGCCGACACGACCGGGATTCTGTAAAACATTACCAGCGAGGGGCTAGATGGGTCAGGTTAGGTTATATTACGTTATAGACGTATATAACGTTCACACCGAGAAGTAGGGGCCGACACACCAGGAATGCTGTAAAATACTACATCCGAGATGTTAGCCTGCCTTAGGTTAGGATATATAACGCTATAGACGTATATAATGTTCCCACGGACAGGTCTGGGCCGACACGACCGGGATTCTGTAAAATATTACCAGCGAGGAGCTAGATGGCTTAGGTTAGGTTATATTACGTTATAGACGTATATAACGTTCCCACCGAGAAGTAGGGGCCGACCCGCCATGAATGTTGTAAAATACTACATCCGAGGAGTGAGGTTGCCTTAGTTTATAATATATAACGTTATAGACGCATATAATGTCCCCACGGAGAGGAACGGGCCGACACGACCGGGATTCTGTAAAACATTACCAGCGAGGGGCTAGATAGGTTAGGTTAGGTTATATTACGTTATAGACGTATATAACGTTCCCACCGAGAAGTAGGGGCCGACCCGCCATGAATGTTGTAAAATACTACATCCGAGGAGTGAGGTCGCCTTAGGTTATGATATATAACGTTATAGACGCATATAATGTCCCCACCGAGACGTACGGGGCTACAAGAGCCGGATTCTACAAAACATTCCCAGCGATGGGCTAGAAGGGTTACGTTAGGTTATATTACGTTATAGACGTATATAATGTTCCAACCGAGAAGTATGGGCCAGCCCGCCATGAATGTTGTAAAATACTACATCCGAGGAGTGTGGTTGCCTTCGGTTAGGATATATAACGCTATAGACGTATATAATGTTCCCACGGACAGGTCTGGGCCGACACGACCGGGATTCTGTAAAACATTCCGAGCGAGGCGCTAGAAGGGTTAGGTTAGGTTGTATTACATTATAGACGTATATAACGTTCCCACCGAGAAGTAGGGTCCGACCCGCCAAGGAATGTTGTAAAATACTACATCCGAGGAGTGAGGTTGCCTTAGGTTATGATATATAACGTTATAGACGCATATAATGTCCCCACGGAGAGGAACGGGCCGACACGACCGGGATTCTGTAAAACATTACCAGCGAGGGGCTAGATGGGTTAGGTTAGGTTATATTACGTTATAGACGTATATAATGTTCACACCGAGAAGTAGGGGCCGACCCGCCAGGATTGTTGTAAAATACTACATCCGAGATGTTAGATTGCCTTAGGTTAGGATATATAACGTGATAGACGTATATAATGTTCCCACCGAGACGTACGGGGCTACAAAAACGGGATTCTACAAAACATTCCCAGCGAGGGGCTAGAAGGGTTAGGTTAGGTTATATTACGTTATAGACGTATATAATGTTCACACCGAGAAGTAGGGGCCGACCCGCCAGGATTGTTGTAAAATACTACATCCGAGATGTGAGATTGCCTTAGGTTAGGATATATAACGTGATAGACGTATATAATGTTCCCACCGAGACGTACGGGGCTACAAAAACGGGATTCTACAAAACATTCCCAGCGAGGGGCTAGAAGGGTTAGGTTAGGTTATATTACGTTATAGACGTATATAATGTTCACACCGAGAAGTAGGGGCCGACCCGTCAAGGAATGTTGTAAAATACTACATCCGAGGAGTGAGGTTGCCTTAGGTTATGATATATAACGTTATAGACGCATATAATGTCCCCACGGAGAGGAACGGGCCGACACGACCGGGATTCTGTAAAACATTACCAGCGAGGGGCTAGATGGGTTAGGTTAGGTTATATTACGTTATAGACGTATATAACGTTCACACCGAGAAGTAGGGGCCGACACACCAGGAATGCTGTAAAATACTACATCCGAGATGTTAGCCTGCCTTAGGTTAGGATATATAACGCTATAGACGTATATAATGTTCCCACGGACAGGTCTGGGCCGACACGACCGGGATTCTGTAAAATATTACCAGCGAGGGGCTAGATGGGTTAGGTTAGGTTATATTACGTTATAGACGTATATAACGTTCCCACCGAGAAGTAGGGGCCGACCCGCCATGAATGTTGTAAAATACTACATCCGAGGAGAGAGGTTGCCTTAGTTTATGATATATAACGTTATAGACGCATATAATGTCCCCACGGAGAGGAACGGGCCAACACGACCGGGATTCTGTAAAACATTACCAGCGAGGGGCTAGATGGGTTAGGTTATGTTATATTACGTTATAGACGTATATAATGTTCACACCGAGAAGTAGGGGCCGACCCGTCAGGATTGTTGTAAAATACTACATCCGAGATGTTAGATTGGCTTAGGTTAGGATATATAACGTGATAGACGTATATAATGTTCCCACCGAGACGTACGGGGCTACAAGAACGGGATTCTACAAAACATTACCAGCGACGGGCTAGAAGGGTTAGGTTAGGTTATATTATGTTATAGACGTATATAATGTTCCAACCGAGAAGTAGGGGCCAGCCCACCAGGAATGTTGTAAAATACTACATCCGAGGAGTGAGGTTGCCTTAGGTTATGATATATAACGTTATAGACGTATATAATGTCCCCACGGAGAGGAACGGGCCGACACGAAAAGGATTCTGTAAAACATTACCAGCGAGGGGCTACTGGGTTAGGTTAGGTTATATTACGTTATAGACGTATATAATGTTCACACCGAGAAGTAGGGGCCGACCCGCCAGGATTGCTGTAAAATACTACATCCGAGATGTTAGATTGCCTTAGGTTAGGTTATATAACGTGATAGACGTATATAATGTTCCCACCGACACGTACGGGGCTACAAGAACCGGATTCTACAAAACATTCCCAGCGAGGGGCTAGAAGGGTTACGTTAGGTTATATTACGTTATAGACGTATATAATGTTCCAACCGAGATGTATGGGCCAGCCCGCCATGAATGTTGTAAAATACTACATCCGAGGAGTGCGGTTGCCTTCGGTTAGGATATATAACGCTATAGACGTATATAATGTTCCCACGGACAGGTCTGGGCCGACACGACCGGGATTCTGTAAAACATTCCCAGCGAGGGGCTAGAAGGGTTAGGTTAGGTTGTATTACATTATAGACGTATATAACGTTCCCACCGAGAAGTAGGGGCCGACCCGTCAAGGTATGTTGTAAAATACTACATCCGAGGAGTGAGGTTGCCTTAGGTTATGATATATAACGTTATAGACGTATATAATGTCCCCACGGAGAGGAACGGGCCGACACGACCGGGATTCTGTAAAACATTACCAGCGAGGGGCTAGATGGGTCAGGTTAGGTTATATTACGTTATAGACGTATATAACGTTCACACCGAGAAGTAGGGGCCGACACACCAGGAATGCTGTAAAATACTACATCCGAGATGTTAGCCTGCCTTAGGTTAGGATATATAACGCTATAGACGTATATAATGTTCCCACGGACAGGTCTGGGCCGACACGACCGGGATTCTGTAAAATATTACCAGCGAGGAGCTAGATGGCTTAGGTTAGGTTATATTACGTTATAGACGTATATAACGTTCCCACCGAGAAGTAGGGGCCGACCCGCCATGAATGTTGTAAAATACTACATCCGAGGAGTGAGGTTGCCTTAGTTTATGATATACAACGTTATAGACGCATATAATGTCCCCACGGGGAGGAACGGGCCAACACGACCGCGATTCTGTAAAACATTACCAGCGAGGGGCTAGATGGGTTAGGTTAGGTTATATTACGTTATAGACGTATATAATGTTCACACCGAGAAGTAGGGGCCGACCCGTCAGGATTGTTGTAAAATACTACATCCGAGATGTTAGATTGCCTTAGGTTAGGATATATAACGTGATAGACGTATATAATGTTCCCACCGAGAAGTACGGGGCTACAAGAACGGGATTCTACAAAACATTCCCAGCGAGGGGCTAGACGGGTTAGGTTAGGTTATATTACGTTATAGACGTATATAATGTTCCAACCGAGAAGAAGGGGCCAGCCCGACAGGAATGTTGTAAAATACTACATCCGAGGAGTGAGGTTGCCTTAGGTTATGATATATAACGTTATAGACGTATATAATGTCCCCACGGAGAGGAACGGGCCGACACGACCGGGATTCTGTAAAACATTACCAGCGAGGGGCTAGATGGGTTAGGTTAGGTTATATTACATTATAGACGTATATAATGTTCACACCGAGAAGTAGGTGCCGACCCGCCAGGATTGTTGTAAAATACTACATCCGAGATGTTAGATTGCCTTAGGTTAGGATATATAACGTAATAGACGTATATAATGTTCCCACCGAGACGTACGGGGCTACAAGAACGGGATTCTACAAAACATTACCAGCGAGGGGCTAGAAGGGTTAGGTTAGGTTATATTATGTTATAGACGTATATAATGTTCCAACCGAGAAGTAGGGGCCAGCCCACCAGGAATGTTGTAAAATACTACATCCGAGATGTTAGATTGCCTTAGGTTAGGATATATAACGTGATAGACGTATATAATGTTCCCACCGAGACGTACGGGTCTACAAGAACCGGATTCTACAAAACATTCCCAGCGAGGGGCTAGAAGGGTTACGTTAGGTTATATTACGTTATAGACGTATATAATGTTCCAACCGAGAAGTATGGGCCAGCCCGCCATGAATGTTGTAAAATACTACATCCGAGGAGTGTGGTTGCCTTCGGTTAGGATATATAACGCTATAGACGTATATAATGTTCCCACGGACAGGTATGGGCCGACACGACCGGGATTCTGTAAAACATTCCCAGCGAGGGGCTAGAAGGGTTACGTTAGGTTGTATTACATTATAGACGTATATAACGTTCCCACCGAGAAGTAGGGGCCGACCCGTCAAGGTATGCTGTAAAATACTACATCCGAGGAGTGAGGTTGCCTTAGGTTATGATATATAACGTTATAGACGCATATAATGTACCCACGGAGAGGAACGGGCCGACACGACCGGGATTCTGTAAAACATTACCAGCGAGGGGCTAGATGGGTCAGGTTAGGTTATATTACGTTATAGACGTATATAACGTTCACACCGAGAAGTAGGGGCCGACACACCAGGAATGCTGTAAAATACTACATCCGAGATGTTAGCCTGCCTTAGGTTAGGATATATAACGCTATAGACGTATATAATGTTCCCACGGACAGGTCTGGGCCGATACGACCGGGATTCTGTAAAATATTACCAGCGAGGAGCTAGATGGCGTAGGTTAGGATATATAACGTGATAGACGTATATAATGTTCCCACCGAGACGTACGGGGCTACAAGAACGGGATTCTACAAAACATTACCAGCGAGGGGCTAGAAGGGTTAGGTTAGGTTATATTACGTTATAGACGTATATAATGTTCCAACCGAGAAGTAGGGGCCAGCCTGCCAGGAATGTTGTAAAATACTACATCCGAGGAGTGAGGTTGCCTTAGGTTATGATATATAACGTTATAGACGTATATAATGTCCCCACGGAGAGGAACGGGCCGACACGAAAAGGATTCTGTAAAACATTACCAGCGAGGGGCTAGATGGGTTAGGTTAGGTTATATTACGTTATAGACGTATATAATGTTCACACCGAGAAGTAGGGGCCGACCCGCCAGGATTGTTGTAAAATACTACATCCGAGATGTTAGATTGCCTTAGGTTAGGATATATAACGTGATAGACGTATATAATGTTCCCACCGAGACGTACGGGGCTACAAGAACCGGATTCCACAAAACATTCCCAGCGATGGGCTAGAAGGGTTACGTTAGGTTATATTACGTTATAGACGTATATAATGTTCCAACCGAGAAGTAGGGGCCAGCCTGCCAGGAATGTTGTAAAATACTACATCCGAGGAGTGAGGTTGCCTTGGGTTATGATATATAACGTTATAGACGTATATAATGTCCCCACGGAGAGGAACGGGCCGACACGAAAAGGATTCTGTAAAACATTACCAGCGAGGGGCTAGATGGGTTAGGTTAGGTTATATTACGTTATAGACGTATATAATATTCACACCGAGAAGTAGGGGCCGACCCGCCAGGATTGTTGTAAAATACTACATCCGAGATGTTAGATTGCCTTAGGTTAGGATATATAACGTGATAGACGTATATAATGTTCCCACCGAGACGTACGGGGCTACAAAAACGGGATTCTACAAAACATTCCCAGCGAGGGGCTAGAAGGGTTAGGTTAGGTTATATTACGTTATAGACGTATATAATGTTCACACCGAGAAGTAGGGGCCGACCCGCCAGGATTGTTGTAAAATACTACATCCGAGATGTTAGATTGCCTTAGGTTAGGATATATAACGTGATAGACGGATATAATGTTCCCACCGAGACGTACGGGGCTACAAGAACGGGATTCTACAAAACATTCCCAGCGAGGGGCTAGAAGGGTTAGGTTAGGTTATATTACGTTATAGACGTATATAATGTTCCAACCGAGAAGTAGGGGCCAGCCCGCCAGGAATGTTGTAAAATACTACATCGGAGGAGTGAGGTTGCCTTAGGTTATGATATATAACGTTATAGACGTATATAATGTTCCCACGGAGAGGAACGGGCCGACACGACCGGGATTCTGTAAAACATTACCAGCGAGGGGCTAGATGGGTTAGGTTAGGTTATATTACGTTATAGACGTATATAATGTTCGAAGCGAGATGTATGGGCCGACCCGCCAGGAATGTTGTAAAATACTACATTCGAGATGTTAGATTGCCTTAGGTTAGGATATATAACGTGATAGACGTATATAATGTTCCCACCGAGACGTGCGGGGCTACAGGAACGGGATTCTACAAAACATTCCCAGCGAGGGGCTAGAAGGGTTAGGTTAGGTTATATTACGTTATAGACGTATATAATGTTCCAACCGAGAAGTAGGGTCCAGCCCGCCAGGAATGTTGTGAAATACTACATCCGAGGAGTGAGGTTGCCTTAGGTTATGATATATAACGTTATAGACGTATATAATGTCCCCACGGAGAGGAACGGGCCGACACGAAAAGGATTCTGTAAAACATTACCAGCGAGGGGCTAGATGGGTTAGGTTAGGTTATATTACGTTATAGACGTATATAACGATCACACCGAGAAGTAGGTGCCGGCCCGCCAGGAATGCTGTAAAATACTACATCCGAGATGTTAGCCAGCCTTAGGTTAGGATATATAACGCTATAGACGTATATAATGTTCCCACGGACAGGTCTGGGCCGACACGATAGGGATTCTGTAAAATATTACCAGCGAGGGGCTAGATGGGTTAGGTTAGGTTATATTACGTTATAGACGTATATAACGTTCCCACCGAGAAGTAGGGGCCGACCCGCCATGAATGATGTAAAATACTACATCCGAGGAGTGAGGTTGCCTTAGGTTATGATATATAACGTTATAGACGTATATAATGTCCCCACGGAGAGGAACGGGCCGACACGAAATGGATTCTGTAAAACATTACCAGCGAGGGGCTAGATGGGTTAGGTTAGGTTATATTACGTTATAGACGTATATAATGTTCACACCGAGAAGTAGGGGCCGACCCGCCAGGATTGTTGTAAAATACTACATCCGAGATGTTAGATTGCCTTAGGTTAGGATATATAACGTGATAGACGTATATAATGTTCCCACCGAGACGTGCGGGGCTACAAGAACGGGATTCTACAAAACATTCCCAGCGAGGGGCTAGAAGGGTTAGGTTAGGTTATATTACGTTAGAGACGTATATAATGTTCCAACCGAGAAGTAGGGGCCAGCCCGCCAGGAATGTTGTGAAATACTACATCCGAGGAGTGAGGTTGCCTTAGGTTATGATATATAACGTTATAGACGCATATAATGTCCCCACGGAGAGGAACGGGCCGACTCGACCGGGATTCTGTAAAACATTACCAGCGAGGGGCTAGATGGCTTAGGTTAGGTTATATTACGTTATAGACGTATATAATGTTCACACCGAGAAGTAGGGGCCGACCCGAGATGAATGTTGTAAAATACTACATCCGAGGAGTGAGGTTGCCTTAGGTTATGATATATAACGTTATAGACGCATATAATGTCCCCACGGAGAGGAACGGGCCGACACGACCGGGATTCTGTAAAACATTACCAGCGAGGGGCTAGATGGGTTAGGTTAGGTTATATTACGTTATAGACGTATATAATGTTCACACCGAGAAGTAGGGGCCGACCCGCCAGGATTGTTGTAAAATACTACATCCGAGATGTGAGATTGCCTTAGGTTAGGATATATAACGTGATAGACGTATATAATGTTCCCAACGAGACGTACGGGGCTACAAGAACGGGATTCTACAAAACATTCCCAGCGAGGGGCTAGAAGGGTTAGGTTAGGTTATATTACGTTATAGACGTATATAATGTTCCAACCGAGAAGCAGGGGCCAGCCCACCAGGAATGTTGTAAAATACTACATCCGAGGAGTGAGGTTGCCTTAGGTTATGATATATAACGTTATAGACGCATATAATGTCCCCACGGAGAGGAACGGGCCGACACGAAAAGGATTCTGTAAAACATTACCAGCGAGGGGCTAGATGGGTTAGGTTAGGTTATATTACGTTATAGACGTATATAATGTTCACACCGAGAAGTAGGGGCCGACCCGCCAGGATTGTTGTAAAATACTACATCCGAGATGTTAGATTGCCTTAGGTTAGGATATATAACGTGATAGACGTATATAATGCTCCCACCGAGACGTACGGGGCTACAAGAACGGGATTCTACAAAACATTCCCAGCGAGGGGCTAGAAGGGTTAGGTTAGGTTATATTACGTTATAGACGTATATAATGTTCCAACCGAGAAGCAGGGGCCAGCCCGCCAGGAATGTTGTAAAATACTACATCCGAGGAGTGAGGTTGCCTTAGGTTATGATATATAACGTTATAGACGTATATAATGTCCCCACGGAGAGGAACGGGCCGACACGAAAAGGATTCTGTAAAACATTACCAGCGAGGGGCTAGATGGGTTAGGTTAGGTTATATTACGTTATAGACGTATATAACGTTCACACCGAGAAGTAGGGGCCGACCCGCCAGGATTGTTGTAAAATACTACATCCGAGATGTTAGATTGCCTTAGGTTAGGATATATAACGTGATAGACGTATATAATGTTCCCACCGAGACGTAGGGGGTACAAGAACGGGATTCTACAAAACATTCCCAGCGAGGGGCTAGAAGGGTTAGGTTAGGTTATATTACGTTATAGACGTATATAATGTTCCAACCGAGAAGTAGGGGCCAGCCCGCCAGGAATGTTGTAAAATACTACATCCGAGGAGTGAGGTTGCCTTAGGTTATGATATATAACGTTATAGACGTATATAATGTCCCCACGGAGAGGAACGGGCCGACACGACCGGGATTCTGTAAAACATTACCAGCGAGGGGCTAGATGGGTTAGGTTAGGTTATATTTCGTTATAGACGTATATAATGTTCACACCGAGAAGTAGGGGCCGACCCGCCAGGATTGTTGTAAAATACTACATCCGAGATGTTAGCTTGCCTTAGGTTAGGATATATAACGTGATAGACGTATATAATGTTCCCACCGAGACGTAGGGGGTACAAGAACGGGATTCTACAAAACATTCCCAGCGAGGGGCTAGAAGGGTTAGGTTAGGTTATATTACGTTATAGACGTATATAATGTTCCAACCGAGAAGCAGGGGCCAGCCCGCCAGGAATGTTGTAAAATACTACATCCGAGGAGTGAGGTTGCCTTAGGTTATGATATATAACGTTATAGACGTATATAATGTCCCCACGGAGAGGAACGGGCCGACACGAAAAGGATTCTGTAAAACATTACCAGCGAGGGGCTAGATGGGTTAGGTTGGGTTATATTACGTTATAGACGTATATAATGTTCACACCGAGAAGTAGGGGCCGACCCGCCAGGATTGTTGTAAAATACTACATCCGAGATGTTAGATTGCCTTAGGTTAGGATATATAACGTGATAGACGTATATAATGCTCCCACCGAGACGTACGGGGCTACAAGAACCGGATTCTACAAAACATTCCCAGCGATGGGCTAGAAGGGTTACGTTAGGTTATATTACGTTATAGACTTATATAATGTTCCAACCGAGAAGTATGGGCCAGCCCGCCATGAATGTTGTAAAATACTACATCCGAGGAGTGTGGTTGGCTTCGATTAGGATATATAACGCTATAGACGTATATAATGTTCCCACGGACAGTTCTGGGCCGACACGACCGGGATTCTGTAAAACATTCCCAGCGAGGGGCTAGAAGGGTTAGGTTAGGTTGTATTACATTATAGACGTATATAACGTTCCCACCGAGAAGTAGGGGCCGACCCGCCAAGGAATGTTGTAAAATACTACATCCGAGGAGTGAGGTTGCCTTAGGTTAAGATATATAACGTTATAGACGCATATAATGTCCCCACGGAGAGGAACGGGCCGACTCGACCGGGATTCTGTAAAACATTACCAGCGAGGGGTTAGATGGGTTAGGTTAGGTTATATTACGTTATAGACGTATATAACGTTCACACCGAGAAGTAGGGGCCGACACGCCAGGAATGCTGTAAAATACTACATCCGAGATGTTAGCCTGCCTTAGGTTAGGATATATAACGCTATAGACGTATATAATGTTCCCACGGACAGGTCTGTGCCGACACGACCGGGATTCTGTAAAATATTACCAGCGAGGAGCTAGATGGCTTAGGTTAGGATATATTACGTTATAGACGTATATAATGTTCACACCGAGAAGTAGGGGCCGACCCGCCAGGATTGTTGTAAAATACTACATCCGAGATGTTAGATTGCCTTAGGTTAGGATATATAACGTGATAGACGTATATAATGTTCCCACCGAGACGTGCGGGGCTACAAGAACGGGATTCTACAAAACATTCCCAGCGAGGGGCTAGAAGGGTTAGGTTAGGTTATATTACGTTATAGACGTATATAATGTTCCAACCGAGAAGTAGGGGCCAGCCCGCCAGGAATGTTGTGAAATACTACATCCGAGGAGTGAGGTTGCCTTAGGTTATGATATATAACGTTATAGACGTATATAATGTCCCCACGGAGAGGAACGGGCCGACACGACCGGGATTCTGTAAAACATTACCAGCGAGGGGCTAGATGGGTTAGGTTAGGTTATATTACGTTATAGACGTATATAATGTTCACACCGGGATGTAGGGGCCGACCCGCCATGATTGTTGTAAAATACTACATCCAAGTTGTGAGATTGCCTTAGGTTAGGATATATAACGTGATAGACGTATATAATGTTCCCACCGAGACGTACGGGGCTACAAGAACGGGATTCTACAAAACATTCCCAGCGAGGGGCTAGAAGGGTTAGGTTAGGTTATATTACGTTATAGACGTATATAATGTTCCAACCGAGAAGCAGGGGCCAGCCCGCCAGGAATGTTGTAAAATACTACATCCGAGGAGTGAGGTTGCCTTAGGTTATGATATATAACGTTATAGACGTATATAATGTCCCCACGGAGAGGAACGGGCCGACACGAAAAGGATTCTGTAAAACATTACCAGCGAGGGGCTAGATGGGTTAGGTTAGGTTATATTACGTTATAGACGTATATAATGTTCACACCGAGAAGTAGGGGCCGACCCGCCAGGATTGTTGTAAAATACTACATCCGAGATGTTAGATTGCCTTAGGTTAGGATATATAACGTGATAGACGTATATAATGTTCCCACCGAGACGTACGGGGCTACAAGAACCGGATTCTACAAAACATTCCCAGCGAGGGGCTAGAAGGGTTACGTTAGGTTATATTACGTTATTGACGTATATAATGTTCCAACCGAGAAGTATGGGCCAGCCCGCCATGAATGTTGAAAAATACTACATCCGAAGAGTGTGGTTGCCTTCGGTTAGGATATATAACGCTATAGACGTATATAATGTTCCCACGGACAGTTCTGGGCCGACACGACCGGGATTCTGTAAAACATTCCCAGCGAGGGGCTAGAAGGGTTAGGTTAGGTTGTATTACATTATAGACGTATATAACGTTCCCACCGAGAAGTAGGGGCCGACCCGCCAAGGAATGTTGTAAAATACTACATCCGAGGAGTGAGGTTGCCTTAGGTTAAGATATATAACGTTATAGACGCATATAATGTCCCCACGGAGAAGAACGGGCCGACTCGACCGGGATTCTGTAAAACATTACCAGCGAGGGGTTAGATGGGTTAGGTTAGGTTATATTACGTTATAGACGTATATAACGTTCACACCGAGAAGTAGGGGCCGACACGCCAGGAATGCTGTAAAATACTACATCCGAGATGTTAGCCTGCCTTAGGTTAGGATATATAACGCTATAGACGTATATAATGTTCCCACGGACAGGTCTGTGCCGACACGACCGGGATTCTGTAAAATATTACCAGCGAGGAGCTAGATGGCTTAGGTTATTATATATTACGTTATAGACGTATATAATGTTCACACCGAGAAGTAGGGGCCGATCCGCCAGGATTGTTGTAAAATACTACATCCGAGATGTTAGATTGCCTTAGGTTAGGATATATAACGTGATAGACGTATATAATGTTCCCACCGAGACGTGCGGGGCTACAAGAACGGGATTCTACAAAACATTCCCAGCGAGGGGCTAGAAGGGTTAGGTTAGGTTATATTACGTTATAGACGTATATAATGTTCCAACCGAGAAGTAGGGGCCAGCCCGCCAGGAATGTTGTGAAATACTACATCCGAGGAGTGAGGTTGCCTTAGGTTATGATATATAACGTTATAGACGTATATAATGTCCCCACGGAGAGGAACGGGCCGACACGAAAAGGATTCTGTAAAACATTACCAGCGAGGGGCTAGATGGGTTAGGTTAGGTTATATTACGTTATAGACGTATATAATGTTCACACCGAGAAGTAGGGGCCGACCCGCCAGGATTGTTGTAAAATACTACATCCGAGATGTTAGATTGCCTTAGGTTAGGATATATAACGTGATAGACGTATATAATGTTCCCACCGAGACGTACGGGGCTACAAGAACCGGATTCTACAAAACATTCCCAGCGAGGGGCTAGAAGGGTTACGTTAGGTTATATTACGTTATAGACGTATATAATGTTCCAACCGAGAAGTATGGGCCAGCCCGCCATGAATGTTGAAAAATACTACATCCGAGGAGTGTGGTTGCCTTCGGTTAGGATATATAACGCTATAGACGTATATAATGTTCCCACGGACAGTTCTGGGCCGACACGACCGGGATTCTGTAAAACATTCCCAGCGAGGGTCTAGAAGGGTTAGGTTAGGTTGTATTACATTATAGACGTATATAACGTTCCCACCGAGAAGTAGGGGCCGACCCGCCAAGGAATGTTGTAAAATACTACATCCGAGGAGTGGGGTTGCCTTAGGTTATGATATATAACTTTATAGACGCATATAATGTCCCCACGGAGAGGAACGGGCCGACTCGACCGGGATTCTGTAAAACATTACCAGCGAGGGGCTAGATGGGTTAGGTTAGGTTATATTACGTTATAGACGTATATAACGTTCACACCGAGAAGTAGGGGCCGACACGCCAGGAATGTTGTAAAATACTACATCCGAGGAGTGAGGTTGCCTTAGGTTATGATATGTAACATTATAGACGTATATAATGTCCCCACGGAGAGGAACGGGCCGACACGAAAAGGATTCTGTAAAACATTACCAGCGAGGGGCTAGATGGGTTAGGTTAGGTTATATTACGTTATAGACGTATATAATGTTCACACCGAGAAGTAGGGGCCGACCCGCCAGGATTGTTGTAAAATACTACATCCGAGATGTTAGATTGCCTTAGGTTAGGATATATAACGTGATAGACGTATATAATGCTCCCACCGAGACGTACGGGGCTACAAGAACCGGATTCTACAAAACATTCCCAGCGAGGGGCTAGAAGGGTTAGGTTAGGTTATATTACGTTATAGACGTATATAATGTTCCAACCGAGAAGTAGGGGCCAGCCCGCCAGGAGTGTTGTGCAATACTACATCCGAGGAGTGAAGTTGCCTTAGGTTATGATATATAACGTTATATACGTATATAATGTCCCCACGGAGAGGAACGGGCCGACACGACCGGGATTCTGTAAAACCTTACCAGCGAGGGGCTAGATGGGTTAGGTTAGGTTATATTACGTTATAGACGTATATAATGTTCACACCGAGAAGTAGGGGCCGACCCGCCAGGATTGTTGTAAAATACTACATCCGAGGAGTGAGGTTGCCTTAGGTTATGATATATAACGTTATAGACGTATATAATGTCCCCACGGAGAGGAACGGGCCGACACGACCGGGATTCTGTAAAACATTACCAGCGAGGGGCTAGATGGGTTAGGTTAGATTATATTACGTTATAGACGTATATAATGTTCACACCGAGAAGTAGGGGCCGACCCGCCAGGATTGTTGTAAAATACTACATCCGAGATGTTAGATTGCCTTAGGTTAGGATATATAACGTGATAGACGTATATAATGTTCCCACCGAGACGTGCGGGGCTACAAGAACGGGATTCTACAAAACATTCCCAGCGAGGGGCTAGAAGGGTTAGGTTAGGTTATATTACGTTATAGACGTATATAATGTTCCAACCGAGAAGTAGGGGCCAGCCCGCCAGGAATGTTGTGAAATACTACATCCGAGGAGTGAAGTTGCCTTAGGTTATGATATATAACGTTATAGACGTATATAATGTCCCCACGGAGAGGAACGGGCCGACACGACCGGGATTCTGTAAAACCTTACCAGCGAGGGGCTAGATGGGTTAGGTTAGGTTATATTACGTTATAGACGTATATAATGTTCACACCGAGAAGTAGGGGCCGACCCGCCAGGATTGTTGTAAAATACTACATCCAAGATGTGAGATTGCCTTAGGTTAGGATATATAACGTGATAGACGCATATAATGTCCCCACGGAGAGGAACGGGCCGACTCGACCGGGATTCTGTAAAACATTACCAGCGAGGGGCTAGATGGGTTAGGTTAGGTTATATTACGTTATAGACGTATATAATGTTCACACCGAGAAGTAGGGGCCGACCCGCCAGGATTGTTGTAAAATACTACATCCGAGATGTTAGATTGCCTTAGGTTAGGATATATAACGTTATAGACGTATATAATGTCCCCACGGAGAGGAACGGGCCGACACGAAAAGGATTCTGTAAAACATTACCAGCGAGGGGCTAGATGGGTTAGGTTAGGTTATATTACGTTATAGACGTATATAATGTTCACACCGAGAAGTAGGGGCCGACCCGCCAGGATTGTTGTAAAATACTACATCCGAGATGTTAGATTGCCTTAGGTTAGGATATATAACGTGATAGACGTATATAATGTTCCCACCGAGACGTACGGGGCTACAAGAACCGGATTCTACAAAACATTCCCAGCGAGGGGCTAGAAGGGTTACGTTAGGTTATATTACGTTATAGACGTATATAATGTTCCAACCGAGAAGTATGGGCCAGCCCGCCATGAATGTCGAAAAATACTACATCCGAGGAGTGTGGTTGCCTTCGGTTAGGATATATAACGCTATAGACGTATATAATGTTCCCACGGACAGTTCTGGGCCGACACGACCGGGATTCTGTAAAACATTCCCAGCGAGGGGCTAGAAGGGTTAGGTTAGGTTGTATTACATTATAGACGTATATAACGTTCCCACCGAGAAGTAGGGGCCGACCCGCCAGGGAATGTTGTAAAATACTACATCCGAGGAGTGAGGTTGCCTTAGGTTATGATATATAACGTTATAGACGCATATAATGTCCCCACGGAGAGGAACGGGCCGACTCGACCGGGATTCTGTAAAACATTACCAGCGAGGGGCTAGATGGGTTAGGTTAGGTTATATTACGTTATAGACGTATATAACGTTCACACCGAGAAGTAGGGGCCGACACGCCAGGAATGTTGTAAAATACTACATCCGAGGAGTGAGGTTGCCTTAGGTTATGATATGTAACATTATAGACGTATATAATGTCCCCACGGAGAGGAACGGGCCGACACGAAAAGGATTCTGTAAAACATTACCAGCGAGGGGCTAGATGGGTTAGGTTAGGTTATATTACGTTATAGACGTATATAATGTTCACACCGAGAAGTAGGGGCCGACCCGCCAGGATTGTTGTAAAATACTACATCCGAGATGTTAGATTGCCTTAGGTTAGGATATATAACGTGATAGACGTATATAATGCTCCCACCGAGACGTACGGGGCTACAAGAACCGGATTCTACAAAACATTCCCAGCGAGGGGCTAGAAGGGTTAGGTTAGGTTATATTACGTTATAGACGTATATAATGTTCCAACCGAGAAGTAGGGGCCAGCCCGCCAGGAGTGTTTTGAAATACTACATCCGAGGAGTGAAGTTGCCTTAGGTTATGATATATAACGTTATAGACGTATATAATGTCCCCACGGAGAGGAACGGGCCGACACGACCGGGATTCTGTAAAACCTTACCAGCGAGGGGCTAGATGGGTTAGGTTAGGTTATATTACGTTATAGACGTATATAATGTTCACACCGAGAAGTAGGGGCCGACCCGCCAGGATTGTTGTAAAATACTACATCCGAGGAGTGAGGTTGCCTTAGGTTATGATATATAACGTTATAGACGTATATAATGTCCCCACGGAGAGGAAAGGGCCGACACGACCGGGATTCTGTAAAACATTACCAGCGAGGGGCTAGATGGGTTAGGTTAGGTTATATTACGTTATAGACGTATATAATGTTCACACCGAGAAGTAGGGGCCGACCCGCCAGGATTGTTGTAAAATACTACATCCGAGATGTTAGATTGCCTTAGGTTAGGATATATAACGTGATAGACGTATATAATGTTCCCACCGAGACGTGCGGGGCTACAAGAACGGGATTCTACAAAACATTCCCAGCGAGGGGCTAGAAGGGTTAGGTTAGGTTATATTACGTTATAGACGTATATAATGTTCCAACCGAGAAGTAGGGGCCAGCCCGCCAGGAATGTTGTGAAATACTACATCCGAGGAGTGAAGTTGCCTTAGGTTATGATATATAACGTTATAGACGTATATAATGTCCCCACGGAGAGGAACGGGCCGACACGACCGGGATTCTGTAAAACCTTACCAGCGAGGGGCTAGATGGGTTAGGTTAGGTTATATTACGTTATAGACGTATATAATGTTCACACCGAGAAGTAGGGGCCGACCCGCCAGGATTGTTGTAAAATACTACATCCAAGATGTGAGATTGCCTTAGGTTAGGATATATAACGTGATAGACGCATATAATGTCCCCACGGAGAGGAACGGGCCGACTCGACCGGGATTCTGTAAAACATTACCAGCGAGGGGCTAGATGGGTTAGGTTAGGTTATATTACGTTATAGACGTATATAATGTTCACACCGAGAAGTAGGGGCCGACCCGCCAGGATTGTTGTAAAATACTACATCCGAGATGTTAGATTGCCTTAGGTTAGGATATATAACGTGATAGACGTATATAATGCTCCCACCGAGACGTACGGGGCTACAAGAACCGGATTCTACAAAACATTCCCAGCGAGGGGCTAGAAGGGTTAGGTTAGGTTATATTACGTTATAGACGTATATAATGTTCCAACCGAGAAGTAGGGGCCAGCCCGCCAGGAATGTTGTAAAATACTACATCCGAGGAGTGAGGTTGCCTTAGGTTATGATATATAACGTTATAGACGTATATAATGTCCCCACGGAGAGGAACGGGCCGACACGACCGGGATTCTGTAAAACATTACCAGCGAGGGGCTAGATGGGTTAGGTTAGGTTATATTACGTTATAGACGTATATAATGTTCACACCGAGAAGTAGGGGCCGACCCGCCAGGATTGTTGTAAAATACTACATCCAAGATGTGAGATTGCCTTAGGTTAGGATATATAACGTGATAGACGTATATAATGTTCCCACCGAGACGTACGGGGCTACAAGAACGGGATTCTACAAAACATTCCCAGCGAGGGGCTAGAAGGGTTAGGTTAGGTTATATTACGTTATAGACGTATATAATGTTCCAACCGAGAAGCAGGGGCCAGCCCGCCAGGAATGTTGTAAAATACTACATCCGAGGAGTGAGGTTGCCTTAGGTTATGATATATAACGTTATAGACGTATATAATGTCCCCACGGAGAGGAACGGGCCGATACGAAAAGGATTCTGTAAAACATTACCAGCGAGGGGCTAGATGGGTCAGGTTAGGTTATATTACGTTATAGACGTATATAATGTTCACACCGAGAAGTAGGGGCCGACCCGCCAGGATTGTTGTAAAATACTACATCCGAGATGTTAGATTGCCTTAGGTTAGGATATATAACGTGATAGACGTATATAATGTTCCCACCGAGACGTACGGGGCTACAAGAACCGGATTCTACAAAACATTCCCAGCGAGGGGCTAGAAGGGTTACGTTAGGTTATATTACGTTATAGACGTATATAATGTTCCAACCGAGAAGTATGGGCCAGCCCGCCATGAATGTTGAAAAATACTACATCCGAGGAGTGTGGTTGCCTTCGGTTAGGATATATAACGTTATAGACGTATATAATGTTCCCACGGACAGTTCTGGGCCGACACGACCGGGATTCTGTAAAACATTCCCAGCGAGGGGCTAGAAGGGTTAGGTTAGGTTGTATTACATTATAGACGTATATAACTTTCCCACCGAGAAGTAGGGGCCGACCCGCCAAGGAATGTTGTAAAATGCTACATCCGAGGAGTGAGGTTGCCTTAGGTTATGATATATAACGTTATAGACGCATATAATGTCCCCACGGAGAGGAACGGGCCGACTCGACCGGGATTCTGTAAAACATTACCAGCGAGGGGCTAGATGGGTTAGGTTAGGTTATATTACGTTATAGACGTATATAACGTTCACACCGAGAAGTAGGGGCCGACACGCCAGAAATGCTGTAAAATACTACATCCGAGATGTTAGCCTGCCTTAGGTTAGGATATATAACGCTATAGACGTATATAATGTTCCCACGGACAGGTCTGGGCCGACACGACCGGGATTGTGTAAAATATTACCAGCGAGGAGCTAGATGGCTTAGGTTAGGATATATTACGTTATAGACGTATATAATGTTCACACCGAGAAGTAGGGGCCGACCCGCCAGGATTGTTGTAAAATACTACATCCGAGATGTTAGATTGCCTTAGGTTAGGATATATAACGTGATAGACGTATATAATGTTTCCACCGAGACGTGCGGGGCTACAAGAACGGGATTCTACAAAACATTCCCAGCGAGGGGCTAGAAGGGTTAGGTTAGGTTATATTACGTTATAGACGTATATAATGTTCCAACCGAGAAGTAGGGGCCAGCCCGCCAGGAATGTTGTGAAATACTACATCCGAGGCGTGAAGATGCCTTAGGTTATGATATATAACGTTATAGACGTATATAATGTCCCCACGGAGAGGAACGGGCCGACACGACCGGGATTCTGTAAAACCTTACCAGCGAGGGGCTAGATGGGTTAGGTTAGGTTATATTACGTTATAGACGTATATAATGTTCACACCGAGAAGTAGGGGCCGACCCGCCAGGATTGTTGTAAAATACTACATCCGAGGAGTGAGGTTGCCTTAGGTTATGATATATAACGTTATAGACGTATATAATGTCCCCACGGAGAGGAAAGGGCCGACACGACCGGGATTCTGTAAAACATTACCAGCGAGGGGCTAGATGGGTTAGGTTAGGTTATATTACGTTATAGACGTATATAATGTTCACACCGAGAAGTAGGGGCCGACCCGCCAGGATTGTTGTAAAATACTACATCCGAGATGTTAGATTGCCTTAGGTTAGGATATATAACGTGATAGACGTATATAATGTTCCCACCGAGACGTGCGGGGCTACAAGAACGGGATTCTACAAAATATTCCCAGCGAGGGGCTAGAAGGGTTAGGTTAGGTTATATTACGTTATAGACGTATATAATGTTCCAACCGAGAAGTAGGGGCCAGCCCGCCAGGAATGTTGTGAAATACTACATCCGAGGAGTGAAGTTGCCTTAGGTTATGATATATAACGTTATAGACGTATATAATGTCCCCACGGAGAGGAACGGGCCGACACGACCGGGATTCTGTAAAACCTTACCAGCGAGGGGCTAGATGGGTTAGGTTAGGTTATATTACGTTATAGACGTATATAATGTTCACACCGAGAAGTAGGGGCCGACCCGCCAGGATTGTTGTAAAATACTACATCCAAGATGTGAGATTGCCTTAGGTTAGGATATATAACGTGATAGACGCATATAATGTCCCCACGGAGAGGAACGGGCCGACTCGACCGGGATTCTGTAAAACATTACCAGCGAGGGGCTAGATGGGTTAGGTTAGGTTATATTACGTTATAGACGTATATAATGTTCACACCGAGAAGTAGGGGCCGACCCGCCAGGATTGTTGTAAAATACTACATCCGAGATGTTAGATTGCCTTAGGTTAGGATATATAACGTGATAGACGTATATAATGTTCCCACCGAGACGTAGGGGGTACAAGAACGGGATTCTACAAAACATTCCCAGCGAGGGGCTAGAAGGGTTAGGTTAGGTTATATTACGTTATAGACGTATATAATGTTCCAACCGAGAAGTAGGGGCCAGCCCGCCAGGAGTGTTGTGAAATACTACATCCGAGGAGTGAAGTTGCCTTAGGTTATGATATATAACGTTATAGACGTATATAATGTCCCCACGGAGAGGAACGGGCCGACACGACCGGGATTCTGTAAAACCTTACCAACGAGGGGCTAGATGGGTTAGGTTAGGTTATATTACGTTATAGACGTATATAATGTTCACACCGAGAAGTAGGGGCCGACCCGCCAGGATTGTTGTAAAATACTACATCCGAGATGTTAGATTGCCTTAGGTTAGGATATATAACGTGATAGACGTATATAATGTTCCCACCGAGACGTGCGGGGCTACAAGAACGGGATTCTACAAAACATTCCCAGCGAGGGGCTAGAAGGGTTAGGTTAGGTTATATTACGTTATAGACGTATATAATGTTCCAACCGAGAAGTAGGGGCCAGCCCGCCAGGAATGTTGTGAAATACTACATCCGAGGAGTGAAGTTGCCTTAGGTTATGATATATAACGTTATAGACGTATATAATGTCCCCACGGAGAGGAACGGGCCGACACGACCGGGATTCTGTAAAACCTTACCAGCGAGGGGCTAGATGGGTTAGGTTAGGTTATATTACGTTATAGACGTATATAATGTTCACACCGAGAAGTAGGGGCCGACCCGCCAGGATTGTTGTAAAATACTACATCCAAGATGTGAGATTGCCTTAGGTTAGGATATATAACGTGATAGACGCATATAATGTCCCCACGGAGAGGAACGGGCCGACTCGACCGGGATTCTGTAAAACATTACCAGCGAGGGGCTAGATGGGTTAGGTTAGGTTATATTACGTTATAGACGTATATAATGTTCACACCGAGAAGTAGGGGCCGACCCGCCAGGATTGTTGTAAAATACTACATCCGAGATGTTAGATTGCCTTAGGTTAGGATATATAACGTGATAGACGTATATAATGCTCCCACCGAGACGTACGGGGCTACAAGAACCGGATTCTACAAAACATTCCCAGCGAGGGGCTAGAAGGGTTAGGTTAGGTTATATTACGTTATAGACGTATATAATGTTCCAACCGAGAAGTAGGGGCCAGCCCGCCAGGAATGTTGTAAAATACTACATCCGAGGAGTGAGGTTGCCTTAGGTTATGATATATAACGTTATAGACGTATATAATGTCCCCACGGAGAGGAACGGGCCGACACGACCGGGATTCTGTAAAACATTACCAGCGAGGGGCTAGATGGGTTAGGTTAGGTTATATTACGTTATAGACGTATATAATGTTCACACCGAGAAGTAGGGGCCGACCCGCCAGGATTGTTGTAAAATACTACATCCAAGATGTGAGATTGCCTTAGGTTAGGATATATAACGTGATAGACGTATATAATGTTCCCACCGAGACGTACGGGGCTACAAGAACGGGATTCTACAAAACATTCCCAGCGAGGGGCTAGAAGGGTTAGGTTAGGTTATATTACGTTATAGACGTATATAATGTTCCAACCGAGAAGCAGGGGCCAGCCCGCCAGGAATGTTGTAAAATACTACATCCGAGGAGTGAGGTTGCCTTAGGTTATGATATATAACGTTATAGACGTATATAATGTCCCCACGGAGAGGAACGGGCCGATACGAAAAGGATTCTGTAAAACATTACCAGCGAGGGGCTAGATGGGTCAGGTTAGGTTATATTACGTTATAGACGTATATAATGTTCACACCGAGAAGTAGGGGCCGACCCGCCAGGATTGTTGTAAAATACTACATCCGAGATGTTAGATTGCCTTAGGTTAGGATATATAACGTGATAGACGTATATAATGTTCCCACCGAGACGTACGGGGCTACAAGAACCGGATTCTACAAAACATTCCCAGCGAGGGGCTAGAAGGGTTACGTTAGGTTATATTACGTTATAGACGTATATAATGTTCCAACCGAGAAGTATGGGCCAGCCCGCCATGAATGTTGAAAAATACTACATCCGAGGAGTGTGGTTGCCTTCGGTTAGGATATATAACGTTATAGACGTATATAATGTTCCCACGGACAGTTCTGGGCCGACACGACCGGGATTCTGTAAAACATTCCCAGCGAGGGGCTAGAAGGGTTAGGTTAGGTTGTATTACATTATAGACGTATATAACTTTCCCACCGAGAAGTAGGGGCCGACCCGCCAAGGAATGTTGTAAAATGCTACATCCGAGGAGTGAGGTTGCCTTAGGTTATGATATATAACGTTATAGACGCATATAATGTCCCCACGGAGAGGAACGGGCCGACTCGACCGGGATTCTGTAAAACATTACCAGCGAGGGGCTAGATGGGTTAGGTTAGGTTATATTACGTTATAGACGTATATAACGTTCACACCGAGAAGTAGGGGCCGACACGCCAGAAATGCTGTAAAATACTACATCCGAGATGTTAGCCTGCCTTAGGTTAGGATATATAACGCTATAGACGTATATAATGTTCCCACGGACAGGTCTGGGCCGACACGACCGGGATTGTGTAAAATATTACCAGCGAGGAGCTAGATGGCTTAGGTTAGGATATATTACGTTATAGACGTATATAATGTTCACACCGAGAAGTAGGGGCCGACCCGCCAGGATTGTTGTAAAATACTACATCCGAGATGTTAGATTGCCTTAGGTTAGGATATATAACGTGATAGACGTATATAATGTTTCCACCGAGACGTGCGGGGCTACAAGAACGGGATTCTACAAAACATTCCCAGCGAGGGGCTAGAAGGGTTAGGTTAGGTTATATTACGTTATAGACGTATATAATGTTCCAACCGAGAAGTAGGGGCCAGCCCGCCAGGAATGTTGTGAAATACTACATCCGAGGCGTGAAGATGCCTTAGGTTATGATATATAACGTTATAGACGTATATAATGTCCCCACGGAGAGGAACGGGCCGACACGACCGGGATTCTGTAAAACCTTACCAGCGAGGGGCTAGATGGGTTAGGTTAGGTTATATTACGTTATAGACGTATATAATGTTCACACCGAGAAGTAGGGGCCGACCCGCCAGGATTGTTGTAAAATACTACATCCGAGGAGTGAGGTTGCCTTAGGTTATGATATATAACGTTATAGACGTATATAATGTCCCCACGGAGAGGAAAGGGCCGACACGACCGGGATTCTGTAAAACATTACCAGCGAGGGGCTAGATGGGTTAGGTTAGGTTATATTACGTTATAGACGTATATAATGTTCACACCGAGAAGTAGGGGCCGACCCGCCAGGATTGTTGTAAAATACTACATCCGAGATGTTAGATTGCCTTAGGTTAGGATATATAACGTGATAGACGTATATAATGTTCCCACCGAGACGTGCGGGGCTACAAGAACGGGATTCTACAAAATATTCCCAGCGAGGGGCTAGAAGGGTTAGGTTAGGTTATATTACGTTATAGACGTATATAATGTTCCAACCGAGAAGTAGGGGCCAGCCCGCCAGGAATGTTGTGAAATACTACATCCGAGGAGTGAAGTTGCCTTAGGTTATGATATATAACGTTATAGACGTATATAATGTCCCCACGGAGAGGAACGGGCCGACACGACCGGGATTCTGTAAAACCTTACCAGCGAGGGGCTAGATGGGTTAGGTTAGGTTATATTACGTTATAGACGTATATAATGTTCACACCGAGAAGTAGGGGCCGACCCGCCAGGATTGTTGTAAAATACTACATCCAAGATGTGAGATTGCCTTAGGTTAGGATATATAACGTGATAGACGCATATAATGTCCCCACGGAGAGGAACGGGCCGACTCGACCGGGATTCTGTAAAACATTACCAGCGAGGGGCTAGATGGGTTAGGTTAGGTTATATTACGTTATAGACGTATATAATGTTCACACCGAGAAGTAGGGGCCGACCCGCCAGGATTGTTGTAAAATACTACATCCGAGATGTTAGATTGCCTTAGGTTAGGATATATAACGTGATAGACGTATATAATGTTCCCACCGAGACGTAGGGGGTACAAGAACGGGATTCTACAAAACATTCCCAGCGAGGGGCTAGAAGGGTTAGGTTAGGTTATATTACGTTATAGACGTATATAATGTTCCAACCGAGAAGTAGGGGCCAGCCCGCCAGGAGTGTTGTGAAATACTACATCCGAGGAGTGAAGTTGCCTTAGGTTATGATATATAACGTTATAGACGTATATAATGTCCCCACGGAGAGGAACGGGCCGACACGACCGGGATTCTGTAAAACCTTACCAGCGAGGGGCTAGATGGGTTAGGTTAGGTTATATTACGTTATAGACGTATATAATGTTCACACCGAGAAGTAGGGGCCGACCCGCCAGGATTGTTGTAAAATACTACATCCGAGGAGTGAGGTTGCCTTAGGTTATGATATATAACGTTATAGACGTATATAATGTCCCCACGGAGAGGAACGGGCCGACACGACCGGGATTCTGTAAAACATTACCAGCGAGGGGCTAGATGGGTTAGGTTAGGTTTAATTACGTTATAGACGTATATAATGTTCACACCGAGAAGTAGGGGCCGACCCGCCAGGATTGTTGTAAAATACTACATCCGAGATGTTAGATTGCCTTAGGTTAGGATATATAACGTGATAGACGTATATAATGTTCCCACCGAGACGTGCGGGGCTACAAGAACGGGATTCTACAAAACATTCCCAGCGAGGGGCTAGAAGGGTTAGGTTAGGTTATATTACGTTATAGACGTATATAATGTTCCAACCGAGAAGTAGGGGCCAGCCCGCCAGAATGTTGTGAAATACTACATCCGAGGAGTGAAGTTGCCTTAGGTTATGATATATAACGTTATAGACGTATATAATGTCCCCACGGAGAGGAACGGGCCGACACGACCGGGATTCTGTAAAACCTTACCAGCGAGGGGCTAGATGGGTTAGGTTAGGTTATATTACGTTATAGACGTATATAATGTTCACACCGAGAAGTAGGGGCCGACCCGCCAGGATTGTTGTAAAATACTACATCCAAGATGTGAGATTGCCTTAGGTTAGGATATATAACGTGATAGACGCATATAATGTCCCCACGGAGAGGAACGGGCCGACTCGACCGGGATTCTGTAAAACATTACCAGCGAGGGGCTAGATGGGTTAGGTTAGGTTATATTACGTTATAGACGTATATAATGTTCACACCGAGAAGTAGGGGCCGACCCGCCAGGATTGTTGTAAAATACTACATCCGAGATGTTAGATTGCCTTAGGTTAGGATATATAACGTTATAGACGTATATAATGTCCCCACGGAGAGGAACGGGCCGACACGACCGGGATTCTGTAAAACCTTACCAGCGAGGGGCTAGATGGGTTAGGTTAGGTTATATTACGTTATAGACGTATATAATGTTCACACCGAGAAGTAGGGGCCGACCCGCCAGGATTGTTGTAAAATACTACATCCAAGATGTGAGATTGCCTTAGGTTAGGATATATAACGTGATAGACGCATATAATGTCCCCACGGAGAGGAACGGGCCGACTCGACCGGGATTCTGTAAAACATTACCAGCGAGTGGCTAGATGGGTTAGGTTAGGTTATATTACGTTATAGACGTATATAATGTTCACACCGAGAAGTAGGGGCCGACCCGCCAGGATTGTTGTAAAATACTACATCCGAGATGTTAGATTGCCTTAGGTTAGGATATATAACGTGATAGACGTATATAATGTTCCCACCGAGACGTAGGGGGTACAAGAACGGGATTCTACAAAACATTCCCAGCGAGGGGCTAGCAGGGTTAGGTTAGGTTATATTACGTTATAGACGTATATAATGTTCCAACCGAGAAGTAGGGGCCAGCCCGCCAGGAATGTTGTAAAATACTACATCCGAGGAGTGAGGTTGCCTTAGGTTATGATATATAACGTTATAGACGTATATAATGTCCCCACGGAGAGGAACGGGCCGACACGACTTGGATTCTGTAAAACATTACCAGCGAGGGGCTAGATGGGTTAGGTTAGGTTATATTACGCTATAGACGTATATAATGTTCACACCGAGAAGTAGGGGCCGACCCGCCAGGATTGTTGTAAAATACTACATCCAAGATGTGAGATTGCCTTAGGTTAGGATATATAACGTGATAGACGTATATAATGTTCCCACCGAGACGTACGGGGCTACAAGAACGGGATTCTACAAAACATTCCCAGCGAGGGGCTAGAAGGGTTAGGTTAGGTTATATTACGTTATAGACGTATATAATGTTCCAACCGAGAAGCAGGGGCCAGCCCGCCAGGAATGTTGTAAAATACTACATCCGAGGAGTGAGGTTGCCTTAGGTTATGATATATAACGTTATAGACGTATATAATGTCCCCACGGAGAGGAACGGGCCGATACGAAAAGGATTCTGTAAAACATTACCAGCGAGGGGCTAGATGGGTCAGGTTAGGTTATATTACGTTATAGACGTATATAATGTTCACACCGAGAAGTAGGGGCCGACCCGCCAGGATTGTTGTAAAATACTACATCCGAGATGTTAGATTGCCTTAGGTTAGGATATATAACGTGATAGACGTATATAATGTTCCCACCGAGACGTACGGGGCTACAAGAACCGGATTCTACAAAACATTCCCAGCGAGGGGCTAGAAGGGTTACGTTAGGTTATATTACGTTATAGACGTATATAATGTTCCAACCGAGAAGTATGGGCCAGCCCGCCATGGATGTTGAAAAATACTACATCCGAGGAGTGTGGTTGCCTTCGGTTAGGATATATAACGCTATAGACGTATATAATGTTCCCACGGACAGTTCTGGGCCGACACGACCGGGATTCTGTAAAACATTCCCAGCGAGGGGCTAGAAGGGTTAGGTTAGGTTGTATTACATTATAGACGTATATAACTTTCCCACCGAGAAGTTGGGGCCGACCCGCCAAGGAATGTTGTAAAATACTACATCCGAGGAGTGAGGTTGCCTTAGGTTATGATATATAACGTTATAGACGCATATAATGTCCCCACGGAGAGGAACGGGCCGACTCGACCGGGATTCTGTAAAACATTACCAGCGAGGGGCTAGATGGGTTAGGTTAGGTTATATTACGTTATAGACGTATATAACGTTCACACCGAGAAGTAGGGGCCGACACGCCAGAAATGCTGTAAAATACTACATCCGAGATGTTAGCCTGCCTTAGGTTAGGATATATAACGCTATAGACGTACATAATGTTCCCACGGACAGGTCTGGGCCGACACGACCGGGATTCTGTAAAATATTACCAGCGAGGAGCTAGATGGCTTAGGTTAGGATATATTACGTTATAGACGTATATAATGTTCACACCGAGAAGTAGGGGCCGACCCGCCAGGATTGTTGTAAAATACTACATCCGAGATGTTAGATTGCCTTAGGTTAGGATATATAACGTGATAGACGTATATAATGTTTCCACCGAGACGTGCGGGGCTACAAGAACGGGATTCTACAAAACATTCCCAGCGAGGGGATAGAAGGGTTAGGTTAGGTTATATTACGTTATAGACGTATATAATGTTCCAACCGAGAAGTAGGGGCCAGCCCGCCAGGAATGTTGTGAAATACTACATCCGAGGAGTGAAGATGCCTTAGGTTATGATATATAACGTTATAGACGTATATAATGTCCCCACGGAGAGGAACGGGCCGACACGACCGGGATTCTGTAAAACCTTACCAGCGAGGGGCTAGATGGGTTAGGTTAGGTTATATTACGTTATAGACGTATATAATGTTCACACCGAGAAGTAGGGGCCGACCCGCCAGGATTGTTGTAAAATACTACATCCGAGGAGTGAGGTTGCCTTAGGTTATGATATATAACGTTATAGACGTATATAATGTCCCCACGGAGAGGAAAGGGCCGACACGACCGGGATTCTGTAAAACATTACCAGCGAGGGGCTAGATGGGTTAGGTTAGGTTATATTACGTTATAGACGTATATAATGTTCACACCGAGAAGTAGGGGCCGACCCGCCAGGATTGTTGTAAAATACTACATCCGAGATGTTAGATTGCCTTAGGTTAGGATATATAACGTGATAGACGTATATAATGTTCCCACCGAGACGTGCGGGGCTACAAGAACGGGATTCTACAAAACATTCCCAGCGAGGGGCTAGAAGGGTTAGGTTAGGTTATATTACGTTATAGACGTATATAATGTTCCAACCGAGAAGTAGGGGCCAGCCCGCCAGGAATGTTGTGAAATACTACATCCGAGGAGTGAAGTTGCCTTAGGTTATGATATATAACGTTATAGACGTATATAATGTCCCCACGGAGAGGAACGGGCCGACACGACCGGGATTCTGTAAAACCTTACCAGCGAGGGGCTAGATGGGTTAGGTTAGGTTATATTACGTTATAGACGTATATAATGTTCACACCGAGAAGTAGGGGCCGACCCGCCAGGATTGTTGTAAAATACTACATCCGAGATGTTAGATTGCCTTAGGTTAGGATATATAACGTGATAGACGTATATAATGTTCCCACCGAGACGTAGGGGGTACAAGAACGGGATTCTACAAAACATTCCCAGCGAGGGGCTAGCAGGGTTAGGTTAGGTTATATTACGTTATAGACGTATATAATGTTCCAACCGAGAAGTAGGGGCCAGCCCGCCAGGAATGTTGTAAAATACTACATCCGAGGAGTGAGGTTGCCTTAGGTTATGATATATAACGTTATAGACGTATATAATGTCCCCACGAAGAGGAACGGGCCGATACGAAAAGGATTCTGTAAAACATTACCAGCGAGGGGCTAGATGGGTCAGGTTAGGTTATATTACGTTATAGACGTATATAATGTTCACACCGAGAAGTAGGGGCCGACCCGCCAGGATTGTTGTAAAATACTACATCCGAGATGTTAGATTGCCTTAGGTTAGGATATATAACGTGATAGACGTATATAATGTTCCCACCGAGACGTACGGGGCTACAAGAACCGGATTCTACAAAACATTCCCAGCGAGGGGCTAGAAGGGTTACGTTAGGTTATATTACGTTATAGACGTATATAATGTTCCAACCGAGAAGTATGGGCCAGCCCGCCATGGATGTTGAAAAATACTACATCCGAGGAGTGTGGTTGCCTTCGGTTAGGATATATAACGCTATAGACGTATATAATGTTCCCACGGACAGTTCTGGGCCGACACGACCGGGATTCTGTAAAACATTACCAGCGAGGGGCTAGAAGGGTTAGGTTAGGTTGTATTACATTATAGACGTATATAACTTTCCCACCGAGAAGTTGGGGCCGACCCGCCAAGGAATGTTGTAAAATACTACATCCGAGGAGTGAGGTTGCCTTAGGTTATGATATATAACGTTATAGACGCATATAATGTCCCCACGGAGAGGAACGGGCCGACTCGACCGGGATTCTGTAAAACATTACCAGCGAGGGGCTAGATGGGTTAGGTTAGGTTATATTACGTTATAGACGTATATAACGTTCACACCGAGAAGTAGGGGCCGACACGCCAGAAATGCTGTAAAATACTACATCCGAGATGTTAGCCTGCCTTAGGTTAGGATATATAACGCTATAGACGTATATAATGTTCCCACGGACAGGTCTGGGCCGACACGACCGGGATTCTGTAAAATATTACCAGCGAGGAGCTAGATGGCTTAGGTTAGGATATATTACGTTATAGACGTATATAATGTTCACACCGAGAAGTAGGGGCCGACCCGCCAGGATTGTTGTAAAATACTACATCCGAGATGTTAGATTGCCTTAGGTTAGGATATATAACGTGATAGACGTATATAATGTTTCCACCGAGACGTGCGGGGCTACAAGAACGGGATTCTACAAAACATTCCCAGCGAGGGGCTAGAAGGGTTAGGTTAGGTTATATTACGTTATAGACGTATATAATGTTCCAACCGAGAAGTAGGGGCCAGCCCGCCAGGAATGTTGTGAAATACTACATCCGAGGAGTGAAGATGCCTTAGGTTATGATATATAACGTTATAGACGTATATAATGTCCCCACGGAGAGGAACGGGCCGACACGACCGGGATTCTGTAAAACCTTACCAGCGAGGGGCTAGATGGGTTAGGTTAGGTTATATTACGTTATAGACGTATATAATGTTCACACCGAGAAGTAGGGGCCGACCCGCCAGGATTGTTGTAAAATACTACATCCGAGGAGTGAGGTTGCCTTAGGTTATGATATATAACGTTATAGACGTATATAATGTCCCCACGGAGAGGAAAGGGCCGACACGACCGGGATTCTGTAAAACATTACCAGCGAGGGGCTAGATGGGTTAGGTTAGGTTATATTACGTTATAGACGTATATAATGTTCACACCGAGAAGTAGGGGCCGACCCGCCAGGATTGTTGTAAAATACTACATCCGAGATGTTAGATTGCCTTAGGTTAGGATATATAACGTGATAGACGTATATAATGTTCCCACCGAGACGTGCGGGGCTACAAGAACGGGATTCTACAAAACATTCCCAGCGAGGGGCTAGAAGGGTTAGGTTAGGTTATATTACGTTATAGACGTATATAATGTTCCAACCGAGAAGTAGGGGCCAGCCCGCCAGGAATGTTGTGAAATACTACATCCGAGGAGTGAAGTTGCCTTAGGTTATGATATATAACGTTATAGACGTATATAATGTCCCCACGGAGAGGAACGGGCCGACACGACCGGGATTCTGTAAA
Source organism: Xylocopa violacea (assembly GCA_963969225.1). Taxonomy (NCBI): domain Eukaryota; kingdom Metazoa; phylum Arthropoda; class Insecta; order Hymenoptera; family Apidae; genus Xylocopa; species Xylocopa violacea. The sequence continues at coordinate 2,929,483 of CAXAJV010000013.1, forward strand.
ACCTTACCAGCGAGGGGCTAGATGGGTTAGGTTAGGTTATATTACGTTATAGACGTATATAATGTTCACACCGAGAAGTAGGGGCCGACCCGCCAGGATTGTTGTAAAATACTACATCCAAGATGTGAGATTGCCTTAGGTTAGGATATATAACGTGATAGACGCATATAATGTCCCCACGGAGAGGAACGGGCCGACTCGACCGGGATTCTGTAAAACATTACCAGCGAGTGGCTAGATGGGTTAGGTTAGGTTATATTACGTTATAGACGTATATAATGTTCACACCGAGAAGTAGGGGCCGACCCGCCAGGATTGTTGTAAAATACTACATCCGAGATGTTAGATTGCCTTAGGTTAGGATATATAACGTGATAGACGTATATAATGTTCCCACCGAGACGTAAGGGGTACAAGAACGGGATTCTACAAAACATTCCCAGCGAGGGGCTAGCAGGGTTAGGTTAGGTTATATTACGTTATAGACGTATATAATGTTCCAACCGAGAAGTAGGGGCTAGCCCGCCAGGAATGTTGTAAAATACTACATCCGAGGAGTGAGGTTGCCTTAGGTTATGATATATAACGTTATAGACGTATATAATGTCCCCACGGAGAGGAACGGGCCGACACGACTTGGATTCTGTAAAACATTACCAGCGAGGGGCTAGATGGGTTAGGTTAGGTTATATTACGCTATAGACGTATATAATGTTCACACCGAGAAGTAGGGGCCGACCCGCCAGGATTGTTGTAAAATACTACATCCAAGATGTGAGATTGCCTTAGGTTAGGATATATAACGTGATAGACGTATATAATGTTCCCACCGAGACGTACGGGGCTACAAGAACGGGATTCTACAAAACATTCCCAGCGAGGGGCTAGAAGGGTTAGGTTAGGTTATATTACGTTATAGACGTATATAATGTTCCAACCGAGAAGCAGGGGCCAGCCCGCCAGGAATGTTGTAAAATACTACATCCGAGGAGTGAGGTTGCCTTAGGTTATGATATATAACGTTATAGACGTATATAATGTCCCCACGGAGAGGAACGGGCCGATACGAAAAGGATTCTGTAAAACATTACCAGCGAGGGGCTAGATGGGTCAGGTTAGGTTATATTACGTTATAGACGTATATAATGTTCACACCGAGAAGTAGGGGCCGACCCGCCAGGATTGTTGTAAAATACTACATCCGAGATGTTAGATTGCCTTAGGTTAGGATATATAACGTGATAGACGTATATAATGTTCCCACCGAGACGTACGGGGCTACAAGAACCGGATTCTACAAAACATTCCCAGCGAGGGGCTAGAAGGGTTACGTTAGGTTATATTACGTTATAGACGTATATAATGTTCCAACCGAGAAGTATGGGCCAGCCCGCCATGGATGTTGAAAAATACTACATCCGAGGAGTGTGGTTGCCTTCGGTTAGGATATATAACGCTATAGACGTATATAATGTTCCCACGGACAGTTCTGGGCCGACACGACCGGGATTCTGTAAAACATTCCCAGCGAGGGGCTAGAAGGGTTAGGTTAGGTTGTATTACATTATAGACGTATATAACTTTCCCACCGAGAAGTTGGGGCCGACCCGCCAAGGAATGTTGTAAAATACTACATCCGAGGAGTGAGGTTGCCTTAGGTTATGATATATAACGTTATAGACGCATATAATGTCCCCACGGAGAGGAACGGGCCGACTCGACCGGGATTCTGTAAAACATTACCAGCGAGGGGCTAGATGGGTTAGGTTAGGTTATATTACGTTATAGACGTATATAACGTTCACACCGAGAAGTAGGGGCCGACACGCCAGAAATGCTGTAAAATACTACATCCGAGATGTTAGCCTGCCTTAGGTTAGGATATATAACGCTATAGACGTATATAATGTTCCCACGGACAGGTCTGGGCCGACACGACCGGGATTCTGTAAAATATTACCAGCGAGGAGCTAGATGGCTTAGGTTAGGATATATTACGTTATAGACGTATATAATGTTCACACCGAGAAGTAGGGGCCGACCCGCCAGGATTGTTGTAAAATACTACATCCGAGATGTTAGATTGCCTTAGGTTAGGATATATAACGTGATAGACGTATATAATGTTTCCACCGAGACGTGCGGGGCTACAAGAACGGGATTCTACAAAACATTCCCAGCGAGGGGCTAGAAGGGTTAGGTTAGGTTATATTACGTTATAGACGTATATAATGTTCCAACCGAGAAGTAGGGGCCAGCCCGCCAGGAATGTTGTGAAATACTACATCCGAGGAGTGAAGATGCCTTAGGTTATGATATATAACGTTATAGACGTATATAATGTCCCCACGGAGAGGAACGGGCCGACACGACCGGGATTCTGTAAAACCTTACCAGCGAGGGGCTAGATGGGTTAGGTTAGGTTATATTACGTTATAGACGTATATAATGTTCACACCGAGAAGTAGGGGCCGACCCGCCAGGATTGTTGTAAAATACTACATCCGAGGAGTGAGGTTGCCTTAGGTTATGATATATAACGTTATAGACGTATATAATGTCCCCACGGAGAGGAAAGGGCCGACACGACCGGGATTCTGTAAAACATTACCAGCGAGGGGCTAGATGGGTTAGGTTAGGTTATATTACGTTATAGACGTATATAATGTTCACACCGAGAAGTAGGGGCCGACCCGCCAGGATTGTTGTAAAATACTACATCCGAGATGTTAGATTGCCTTAGGTTAGGATATATAACGTGATAGACGTATATAATGTTCCCACCGAGACGTGCGGGGCTACAAGAACGGGATTCTACAAAACATTCCCAGCGAGGGGCTAGAAGGGTTAGGTTAGGTTATATTACGTTATAGACGTATATAATGTTCCAACCGAGAAGTAGGGGCCAGCCCGCCAGGAATGTTGTGAAATACTACATCCGAGGAGTGAAGTTGCCTTAGGTTATGATATATAACGTTATAGACGTATATAATGTCCCCACGGAGAGGAACGGGCCGACACGACCGGGATTCTGTAAAACCTTACCAGCGAGGGGCTAGATGGGTTAGGTTAGGTTATATTACGTTATAGACGTATATAATGTTCACACCGAGAAGTAGGGGCCGACCCGCCAGGATTGTTGTAAAATACTACATCCAAGATGTGAGATTGCCTTAGGTTAGGATATATAACGTGATAGACGTATATAATGTTCCCACCGAGACGTACGGGGCTACAAGAACGGGATTCTACAAAACATTCCCAGCGAGGGGCTAGAAGGGTTAGGTTAGGTTATATTACGTTATAGACGTATATAATGTTCCAACCGAGAAGCAGGGGCCAGCCCGCCAGGAATGTTGTAAAATACTACATCCGAGGAGTGAGGTTGCCTTAGGTTATGATATATAACGTTATAGACGTATATAATGTCCCCACGGAGAGGAACGGGCCGATACGAAAAGGATTCTGTAAAACATTACCAGCGAGGGGCTAGATGGGTCAGGTTAGGTTATATTACGTTATAGACGTATATAATGTTCACACCGAGAAGTAGGGGCCGACCCGCCAGGATTGTTGTAAAATACTACATCCGAGATGTTAGATTGCCTTAGGTTAGGATATATAACGTGATAGACGTATATAATGTTCCCACCGAGACGTACGGGGCTACAAGAACCGGATTCTACAAAACATTCCCAGCGAGGGGCTAGAAGGGTTACGTTAGGTTATATTACGTTATAGACGTATATAATGTTCCAACCGAGAAGTATGGGCCAGCCCGCCATGAATGTTGAAAAATACTACATCCGAGGAGTGTGGTTGCCTTCGGTTAGGATATATAACGCTATAGACGTATATAATGTTCCCACGGACAGTTCTGGGCCGACACGACCGGGATTCTGTAAAACATTCCCAGCGAGGGGCTAGAAGGGTTAGGTTAGGTTGTATTACATTATAGACGTATATAACTTTCCCACCGAGAAGTAGGGGCCGACCCGCCAAGGAATGTTGTAAAATACTACATCCGAGGAGTGAGGTTGCCTTAGGTTATGATATATAACGTTATAGACGCATATAATGTCCCCACGGAGAGGAACGGGCCGACTCGACCGGGATTCTGTAAAACATTACCAGCGAGGGGCTAGATGGGTTAGGTTAGGTTATATAACGTTATAGACGTATATAACGGTCACACCGAGAAGTAGGGGCCGACACGCCAGAAATGCTGTAAAATACTACATCCGAGATGTTAGCCTGCCTTAGGTTAGGATATATAACGCTATAGACGTATATAATGTTCCCACGGACAGGTCTGGGCCGACACGACCGGGATTCTGTAAAATATTACCAGCGAGGAGCTAGATGGCTTAGGTTAGGATATATTACGTTATAGACGTATATAATGTTCACACCGAGAAGTAGGGGCCGACCCGCCAGGATTGTTGTAAAATACTACATCCGAGATGTTAGATTGCCTTAGGTTAGGATATATAACGTGATAGACGTATATAATGTTCCCACCGAGACGTGCGGGGCTACAAGAACGGGATTCTACAAAACATTCCCAGCGAGGGGCTAGAAGGGTTAGGTTAGGTTATATTACGTTATAGACGTATATAATGTTCCAACCGAGAAGTAGGGGCCAGCCCGCCAGGAATGTTGTGAAATACTACATCCGAGGAGTGAAGTTGCCTTAGGTTATGATATATAACGTTATAGACGTATATAATGTCCCCACGGAGAGGAACGGGCCGACACGACCGGGATTCTGTAAAACCTTACCAGCGAGGGGCTAGATGGGTTAGGTTAGGTTATATTACGTTATAGACGTATATAATGTTCACACCGAGAAGTAGGGGCCGACCCGCCAGGATTGTTGTAAAATACTACATCCAAGATGTGAGATTGCCTTAGGTTAGGATATATAACGTGATAGACGCATATAATGTCCCCACGGAGAGGAACGGGCCGACTCGACCGGGATTCTGTAAAACATTACCAGCGAGTGGCTAGATGGGTTAGGTTAGGTTATATTACGTTATAGACGTATATAATGTTCACACCGAGAAGTAGGGGCCGACCCGCCAGGATTGTTGTAAAATACTACATCCGAGATGTTAGATTGCCTTAGGTTAGGATATATAACGTGATAGACGTATATAATGTTCCCACCGAGACGTAGGGGGTACAAGAACGGGATTCTACAAAACATTCCCAGCGAGGGGCTAGCAGGGTTAGGTTAGGTTATATTACGTTATAGACGTATATAATGTTCCAACCGAGAAGTAGGGGCCAGCCCGCCAGGAATGTTGTAAAATACTACATCCGAGGAGTGAGGTTGCCTTAGGTTATGATATATAACGTTATAGACGTATATAATGTCCCCACGAAGAGGAACGGGCCGATACGAAAAGGATTCTGTAAAACATTACCAGCGAGGGGCTAGATGGGTCAGGTTAGGTTATATTACGTTATAGACGTATATAATGTTCACACCGAGAAGTAGGGGCCGACCCGCCAGGATTGTTGTAAAATACTACATCCGAGATGTTAGATTGCCTTAGGTTAGGATATATAACGTGATAGACGTATATAATGTTCCCACCGAGACGTACGGGGCTACAAGAACCGGATTCTACAAAACATTCCCAGCGAGGGGCTAGAAGGGTTACGTTAGGTTATATTACGTTATAGACGTATATAATGTTCCAACCGAGAAGTATGGGCCAGCCCGCCATGGATGTTGAAAAATACTACATCCGAGGAGTGTGGTTGCCTTCGGTTAGGATATATAACGCTATAGACGTATATAATGTTCCCACGGACAGTTCTGGGCCGACACGACCGGGATTCTGTAAAACATTACCAGCGAGGGGCTAGAAGGGTTAGGTTAGGTTGTATTACATTATAGACGTATATAACTTTCCCACCGAGAAGTTGGGGCCGACCCGCCAAGGAATGTTGTAAAATACTACATCCAAGATGTGAGATTGCCTTAGGTTAGGATATATAACGTGATAGACGCATATAATGTCCCCACGGAGAGGAACGGGCCGACTCGACCGGGATTCTGTAAAACATTACCAGCGAGTGGCTAGATGGGTTAGGTTAGGTTATATTACGTTATAGACGTATATAATGTTCACACCGAGAAGTAGGGGCCGACCCGCCAGGATTGTTGTAAAATACTACATCCGAGATGTTAGATTGCCTTAGGTTAGGATATATAACGTGATAGACGTATATAATGTTCCCACCGAGACGTAAGGGGTACAAGAACGGGATTCTACAAAACATTCCCAGCGAGGGGCTAGCAGGGTTAGGTTAGGTTATATTACGTTATAGACGTATATAATGTTCCAACCGAGAAGTAGGGGCTAGCCCGCCAGGAATGTTGTAAAATACTACATCCGAGGAGTGAGGTTGCCTTAGGTTATGATATATAACGTTATAGACGTATATAATGTCCCCACGGAGAGGAACGGGCCGACACGACTTGGATTCTGTAAAACATTACCAGCGAGGGGCTAGATGGGTTAGGTTAGGTTATATTACGCTATAGACGTATATAATGTTCACACCGAGAAGTAGGGGCCGACCCGCCAGGATTGTTGTAAAATACTACATCCAAGATGTGAGATTGCCTTAGGTTAGGATATATAACGTGATAGACGTATATAATGTTCCCACCGAGACGTACGGGGCTACAAGAACGGGATTCTACAAAACATTCCCAGCGAGGGGCTAGAAGGGTTAGGTTAGGTTATATTACGTTATAGACGTATATAATGTTCCAACCGAGAAGCAGGGGCCAGCCCGCCAGGAATGTTGTAAAATACTACATCCGAGGAGTGAGGTTGCCTTAGGTTATGATATATAACGTTATAGACGTATATAATGTCCCCACGGAGAGGAACGGTCCGATACGAAAAGGATTCTGTAAAACATTACCAGCGAGGGGCTAGATGGGTCAGGTTAGGTTATATTACGTTATAGACGTATATAATGTTCACACCGAGAAGTAGGGGCCGACCCGCCAGGATTGTTGTAAAATACTACATCCGAGATGTTAGATTGCCTTAGGTTAGGATATATAACGTGATAGACGTATATAATGTTCCCACCGAGACGTACGGGGCTACAAGAACCGGATTCTACAAAACATTCCCAGCGAGGGGCTAGAAGGGTTACGTTAGGTTATATTACGTTATAGACGTATATAATGTTCCAACCGAGAAGTATGGGCCAGCCCGCCATGGATGTTGAAAAATACTACATCCGAGGAGTGTGGTTGCCTTCGGTTAGGATATATAACGCTATAGACGTATATAATGTTCCCACGGACAGTTCTGGGCCGACACGACCGGGATTCTGTAAAACATTCCCAGCGAGGGGCTAGAAGGGTTAGGTTAGGTTGTATTACATTATAGACGTATATAACTTTCCCACCGAGAAGTTGGGGCCGACCCGCCAAGGAATGTTGTAAAATACTACATCCGAGGAGTGAGGTTGCCTTAGGTTATGATATATAACGTTATAGACGCATATAATGTCCCCACGGAGAGGAACGGGCCGACTCGACCGGGATTCTGTAAAACATTACCAGCGAGGGGCTAGATGGGTTAGGTTAGGTTATATTACGTTATAGACGTATATAACGTTCACACCGAGAAGTAGGGGCCGACACGCCAGAAATGCTGTAAAATACTACATCCGAGATGTTAGCCTGCCTTAGGTTAGGATATATAACGCTATAGACGTATATAATGTTCCCACGGACAGGTCTGGGCCGACACGACCGGGATTCTGTAAAATATTACCAGCGAGGAGCTAGATGGCTTAGGTTAGGATATATTACGTTATAGACGTATATAATGTTCACACCGAGAAGTAGGGGCCGACCCGCCAGGATTGTTGTAAAATACTACATCCGAGATGTTAGATTGCCTTAGGTTAGGATATATAACGTGATAGACGTATATAATGTTTCCACCGAGACGTGCGGGGCTACAAGAACGGGATTCTACAAAACATTCCCAGCGAGGGGCTAGATGGGTTAGGTTAGGTTATATTACGTTATAGACGTATATAATGTTCACACCGAGAAGTAGGGGCCGACCCGCCAGGATTGTTGTAAAATACTACATCCGAGATGTTAGATTGCCTTAGGTTAGGATATATAACGTGATAGACGTATATAATGTTCCCACCGAGACGTGCGGGGCTACAAGAACGGGATTCTACAAAACATTCCCAGCGAGGGGCTAGAAGGGTTAGGTTAGGTTATATTACGTTATAGACGTATATAATGTTCCAACCGAGAAGTAGGGGCCAGCCCGCCAGGAATGTTGTGAAATACTACATCCGAGGAGTGAAGTTGCCTTAGGTTATGATATATAACGTTATAGACGTATATAATGTCCCCACGGAGAGGAACGGGCCGACACGACCGGGATTCTGTAAAACCTTACCAGCGAGGGGCTAGATGGGTTAGGTTAGGTTATATTACGTTATAGACGTATATAATGTTCACACCGAGAAGTAGGGGCCGACCCGCCAGGATTGTTGTAAAATACTACATCCAAGATGTGAGATTGCCTTAGGTTAGGATATATAACGTGATAGACGTATATAATGTTCCCACCGAGACGTACGGGGCTACAAGAACGGGATTCTACAAAACATTCCCAGCGAGGGGCTAGAAGGGTTAGGTTAGGTTATATTACGTTATAGACGTATATAATGTTCCAACCGAGAAGCAGGGGCCAGCCCGCCAGGAATGTTGTAAAATACTACATCCGAGGAGTGAGGTTGCCTTAGGTTATGATATATAACGTTATAGACGTATATAATGTCCCCACGGAGAGGAACGGGCCGATACGAAAAGGATTCTGTAAAACATTACCAGCGAGGGGCTAGATGGGTCAGGTTAGGTTATATTACGTTATAGACGTATATAATGTTCACACCGAGAAGTAGGGGCCGACCCGCCAGGATTGTTGTAAAATACTACATCCGAGATGTTAGATTGCCTTAGGTTAGGATATATAACGTGATAGACGTATATAATGTTCCCACCGAGACGTACGGGGCTACAAGAACCGGATTCTACAAAACATTCCCAGCGAGGGGCTAGAAGGGTTACGTTAGGTTATATTACGTTATAGACGTATATAATGTTCCAACCGAGAAGTATGGGCCAGCCCGCCATGAATGTTGAAAAATACTACATCCGAGGAGTGTGGTTGCCTTCGGTTAGGATATATAACGCTATAGACGTATATAATGTTCCCACGGACAGTTCTGGGCCGACACGACCGGGATTCTGTAAAACATTCCCAGCGAGGGGCTAGAAGGGTTAGGTTAGGTTGTATTACATTATAGACGTATATAACTTTCCCACCGAGAAGTAGGGGCCGACCCGCCAAGGAATGTTGTAAAATACTACATCCGAGGAGTGAGGTTGCCTTAGGTTATGATATATAACGTTATAGACGCATATAATGTCCCCACGGAGAGGAACGGGCCGACTCGACCGGGATTCTGTAAAACATTACCAGCGAGGGGCTAGATGGGTTAGGTTAGGTTATATTACGTTATAGACGTATATAACGGTCACACCGAGAAGTAGGGGCCGACACGCCAGAAATGCTGTAAAATACTACATCCGAGATGTTAGCCTGCCTTAGGTTAGGATATATAACGCTATAGACGTATATAATGTTCCCACGGACAGGTCTGGGCCGACACGACCGGGATTCTGTAAAATATTACCAGCGAGGAGCTAGATGGCTTAGGTTAGGATATATTACGTTATAGACGTATATAATGTTCACACCGAGAAGTAGGGGCCGACCCGCCAGGATTGTTGTAAAATACTACATCCGAGATGTTAGATTGCCTTAGGTTAGGATATATAACGTGATAGACGTATATAATGTTTCCACCGAGACGTGCGGGGCTACAAGAACGGGATTCTACAAAACATTCCCAGCGAGGGGCTAGAAGGGTTAGGTTAGGTTATATTACGTTATAGACGTATATAATGTTCCAACCGAGAAGTAGGGGCCAGCCCGCCAGGAATGTTGTGAAATACTACATCCGAGGAGTGAAGTTGCCTTAGGTTATGATATATAACGTTATAGACGTATATAATGTCCCCACGGAGAGGAACGGGCCGACACGACCGGGATTCTGTAAAACCTTACCAGCGAGGGGCTAGATGGGTTAGGTTAGGTTATATTACGTTATAGACGTATATAATGTTCACACCGAGAAGTAGGGGCCGACCCGCCAGGATTGTTGTAAAATACTACATCCGAGGAGTGAGGTTGCCTTAGGTTATGATATATAACGTTATAGACGTATATAATGTCCCCACGGAGAGGAACGGGCCGACACGACCGGGATTCTGTAAAACATTACCAGCGAGGGGCTAGATGGGTTAGGTTAGGTTATATTACGTTATAGACGTATATAATGTTCACACCGAGAAGTAGGGGCCGACCCGCCAGGATTGTTGTAAAATACTACATCCGAGATGTTAGATTGCCTTAGGTTAGGATATATAACGTGATAGACGTATATAATGCTCCCACCGAGACGTACGGGGCTACAAGAACCGGATTCTACAAAACATTCCCAGCGATGGGCTAGAAGGATTACGTTAGGTTATATTACGTTATAGACGTATATAATGTTCCAACCGAGAAGTATGGGCCAGCCCGCCATGAATGTTGTAAAATACTACATCCGAGGAGTGTGGTTGCCTTCGGTTAGGATATATAACGCTATAGACGTATATAATGTTCCCACGGACAGTTCTGGGCCGACACGACCGGGATTCTGTAAAACATTCCCAGCGAGGGGCTAGAAGGGTTAGGTTAGGTTGTATTACATTATAGACGTATATAACGTTCCTACCGAGAAGTAGGGGCCGACCCGCCAAGGAATGTTGTAAAATACTACATCCGAGGAGTGAGGTTGCCTTAGGTTAAGATATATAACGTTATAGACGCATATAATGTCCCCACGGAGAGGAACGGGCCGACTCGACCGGGATTCTGTAAAACATTACCAGCGAGGGGTTAGATGGGTTAGGTTAGGTTATATTACGTTATAGACGTATATAACGTTCACACCGAGAAGTAGGGGCCGACACGCCAGGAATGCTGTAAAATACTACATCCGAGATGTTAGCCTGCCTTAGGTTAGGATATATAACGCTATAGACGTATATAATGTTCCCACGGACAGGTCTGGGCCGACACGACCGGGATTCTGTAAAATATTACCAGCGAGGAGCTAGATGGCTTAGGTTAGGATATATTACGTTATAGACGTATATAATGTTCACACCGAGAAGTAGGGGCCGACCCGCCAGGATTGTTGTAAAATACTACATCCGAGATGTTAGATTGCCTTAGGTTAGGATATATAACGTGATAGACGTATATAATGTTCCCACCGAGACGTACGGGGCTACAAGAACGGGATTCTACAAAACATTCCCAGCGAGGGGCTAGAAGGGTTAGGTTAGGTTATATTACGTTATAGACGTATATAATGTTCCAACCGAGAAGCAGGGGCCAGCCCGCCAGGAATGTTGTAAAATACTACATCCGAGGAGTGAGGTTGCCTTAGGTTATGATATATAACGTTATAGACGTATATAATATCCCCACGGAGAGGAACGGGCCGATACGAAAAGGATTCTGTAAAACATTACCAGCGAGGGGCTAGATGGGTCAGGTTAGGTTATATTACGTTATAGACGTATATAATGTTCACACCGAGAAGTAGGGGCCGACCCGCCAGGATTGTTGTAAAATACTACATCCGAGATGTTAGATTGCCTTAGGTTAGGATATATAACGTGATAGACGTATATAATGTTCCCACAGAGACGTACGGGGCTACAAGAACCGGATTCTACAAAACATTCCCAGCGAGGGGCTAGAAGGGTTACGTTAGGTTATATTACGTTATAGACGTATATAATGTTCCAACCGAGAAGTATGGGCCAGCCCGCCATGAATGTTGAAAAATACTACATCCGAGGAGTGTGGTTGCCTTCGGTTAGGATATATAACGCTATAGACGTATATAATGTTCCCACGGACAGGTCTGGGCCGACACGACCGGGATTCTGTAAAACATTCCCAGCGAGGGGCTAGAAGGGTTAGGTTAGGCTGTATTACATTATAGACGTATATAACGTTCCCACCGAGAAGTAGGGGCCGACTCGCCAAGGAATGTTGTAAAATACTACATCCGAGGAGTGAGGTTGCCTTAGGTTATGATACATAACGTTATAGACGCATATAATGTCCCCACGGAGACGAACGGGCCGACTCGACCGGGATTCTGTAAAACATTACCAGCGAGGGGCTAGATGGGTTAGGTTAGGTTATATTACGTTATAGACGTATATAATGTTCACACCGAGAAGTAGGGGCCGACCCGACAGGATTGTTGTAAAATACTACATCCGAGATGTTAGATTGCCTTAGGTTAGGATATATAACGTGATAGACGTATATAATGTTCCCACCGAGACGTACGGGGCTACAAGAACGGGATTCTACAAAACATTCCCAGCGAGGGGCTAGAAGGGTTAGGTTAGGTTATATTACGTTATAGACGTATATAATGTTCCAACCGAGAAGCAGGGGCCAGCCCGCCAGGAATGTTGTAAAATACTACATCCGAGGAGTGAGGTTGCCTTAGGTTATGATATATAACGTTATAGACGTATATAATATCCCCACGGAGAGGAACGGGCCGATACGAAAAGGATTCTGTAAAACATTACCAGCGAGGGGCTAGATGGGTCAGGTTAGGTTATATTACGTTATAGACGTATATAATGTTCACACCGAGAAGTAGGGGCCGACCCGCCAGGATTGTTGTAAAATACTACATCCGAGATGTTATATTGCCTTAGGTTAGGATATATAACGTGATAGACGTATATAATGTTCCCACAGAGACGTACGGGGCTACAAGAACCGGATTCTACAAAACATTCCCAGCGAGGGGCTAGAAGGGTTACGTTAGGTTATATTACGTTATAGACGTATATAATGTTCCAACCGAGAAGTATGGGCCAGCCCGCCATGAATGTTGAAAAATACTACATCCGAGGAGTGTGGTTGCCTTCGGTTAGGATATATAACGCTATAGACGTATATAATGTTCCCACGGACAGGTCTGGGCCGACACGACCGGGATTCTGTAAAACATTCCCAGCGAGGGGCTAGAAGGGTTAGGTTAGGCTGTATTACATTATAGACGTATATAACGTTCCCACCGAGAAGTAGGGGCCGACTCGCCAAGGAATGTTGTAAAATACTACATCCGAGGAGTGAGGTTGCCTTAGGTTATGATACATAACGTTATAGACGCATATAATGTCCCCACGGAGACGAACGGGCCGACTCGACCGGGATTCTGTAAAACATTACCAGCGAGGGGCTAGATGGGTTAGGTTAGGGTATATTACGTTATAGACGTATATAATGTTCACACCGAGAAGTAGGGGCCGACCCGACAGGATTGTTGTAAAATACTACATCCGAGATGTTAGATTGCCTTAGGTTAGGATATATAACGTGATAGACGTATATAATGTTCCCACCGAGACGTACGGGGCTACAAGAACGGGATTCTACAAAACATTCCCAGCGAGGGGCTAGAAGGGTTAGGTTAGGTTATATTACGTTATAGACGTATATAATGTTCCAACCGAGAAGCAGGGGCCAGCCCGCCAGGAATGTTGTAAAATACTACATCCGAGGAGTGAGGTTGCCTTAGGTTATGATATATAACGTTATAGACGTATATAATGTCCCCACGGAGAGGAACGGGCCGACACGAAAAGGATTCTGTAAAACATTACCAGCGAGGGGCTAGATGGGTTAGGTTAGGTTATATTACGTTATAGACGTATATAATGTTCACACCGAGAAGTAGGGGCCGACCCGCCAGGATTGTTGTAAAATACTACATCCGAGATGTTAGATTGCCTTAGGTTAGGATATATAACGTGATAGACGTATATAATGTTCCCACCGAGACGTAGGGGGTACAAGAACGGGATTCTACAAAACATTCCCAGCGAGGGGCTAGAAGGGTTAGGTTAGGTTATATTACGTTATAGACGTATATAATGTTCCAACCGAGAAGTAGGGGCCAGCCCGCCAGGAATGTTGTGAAATACTACATCCGAGGAGTGAAGTTGCCTTAGGTTATGATATATAACGTTATAGACGTATATAATGTCCCCACGGAGAGGAACGGGCCGACACGACCGGGATTCTGTAAAACCTTACCAGCGAGGGGCTAGATGGGTTAGGTTAGGTTGTATTACATTATAGACGTATATAACGTTCCCACCGAGAAGTAGGGGCCGACCCGCCAAGGAATGTTGTAAAATACTACATCCGAGGAGTGAGGTTGCCTTAGGTTAAGATATATAACGTTATAGACGCATATAATGTCCCCACGGAGAGGAACGGGCCGACTCGACCGGGATTCTGTAAAACATTACCAGCGAGGGGTTAGATGGGTTAGGTTAGGTTATATTACGTTATAGACGTATATAACGTTCACACCGAGAAGTAGGGGCCGACACGCCAGGAATGCTGTAAAATACTACATCCGAGATGTTAGCCTGCCTTAGGTTAGGATATATAACGCTATAGACGTATATAATGTTCCCACGGACAGGTCTGGGCCGAAACGACCGGGATTCTGTAAAATATTACCAGCGAGGAGCTAGATGGCTTAGGTTAGGATATATTACGTTATAGACGTATATAATGTTCACACCGAGAAGTAGGGGCCGACCCGCCAGGATTGTTGTAAAATACTACATCCGAGATGTTAGATTGCCTTAGGTTAGGATATATAACGTGATAGACGTATATAATGTTCCCACCGAGACGTGCGGGGCTACAAGAACGGGATTCTACAAAACATTCCCAGCGAGGGGCTAGAAGGGTTAGGTTAGGTTATATTACGTTATAGACGTATATAATGTTCCAACCGAGAAGTAGGAGCCAGCCCGCCAGGAATGTTGTGAAATACTACATCCGAGGAGTGAAGTTGCCTTAGGTTATGATATATAACGTTATAGACGTATATAATGTCCCCACGGAGAGGAACGGGCCGACACGACCGGGATTCTGTAAAACCTTACCAGCGAGGGGCTAGATGGGTTAGGTTAGGTTATATTACGTTATAGACGTATATAATGTTCACACCGAGAAGTAGGGGCCGACCCGCCAGGATTGTTGTAAAATACTACATCCAAGATGTGAGATTGCCTTTGGTTAGGATATATAACGTGATAGACGCATATAATGTCCCCACGGAGAGGAACGGGCCGACTCGACCGGGATTCTGTAAAACATTACCAGCGAGGGGCTAGATGGGTTAGGTTAGGTTATATTACGTTATAGACGTATATAATGTTCACACCGAGAAGTAGGGGCCGACCCGCCAGGATTGTTGTAAAATACTACATCCGAGATGTTAGATTGCCTTAGGTTAGGATATATAACGTGATTGACGTATATAATGTTCCCACCGAGACGTAGGGGGTACAAGAACGGGATTCTACAAAACATTCCCAGCGAGGGGCTAGAAGGGTTAGGTTAGGTTATATTACGTTATAGACGTATATAATGTTCCAACCGAGAAGTAGGGGCCAGCCCGCCAGGAATGTTGTAAAATACTACATCCGAGGAGTGAGGTTGCCTTAGGTTATGATATATAACGTTATAGACGTATATAATGTCCCCACGGAGAGGAACGGGCCGACACGACCGGGATTCTGTAAAACATTACCAGCGATGGGCTAGATGGGTTAGGTTAGGTTATATTACGTTATAGACGTATATAATGTTCACACCGAGAAGTAGGGGCCGACCCGCCAGGATTGTTGTAAAATACTACATCCAAGATGTGAGATTGCCTTAGGTTAGGATATATAACGTGATAGACGTATATAATGTTCCCACCGAGACGTACGGGGCTACAAGAACCGGATTCTACAAAACATTCCCAGCGAGGGGCTGGAAGGGTTACGTTAGGTTATATTACGTTATAGACGTATATAATGTTCCAACCGAGAAGTATGGGCCAGCCCGCCATGAATGTTGAAAAATACCACATCCGAGGAGTGTGGTTGCCTTCGGTTAGGATATATAACGCTATAGACGTATATAATGTTCCCACGGACAGGTCTGGGCCGACACGACCGGGATTCTGTAAAACATTCCCAGCGAGGGGCTAGAAGGGTTAGGTTAGGCTGTATTACATTATAGACGTATATAACGTTCCCACCGAGAAGTAGGGGCCGACTCGCCAAGGAATGTTGTAAAATACTACATCCGAGGAGTGAGGTTGCCTTAGGTTAGGATATATAACGCTATAGACGTATATGATGTTCCCACGGACAGGTCTGGGCCTACACGACCGGGATTCTGTAAAACATTACCAGCGAGGGGCTAGATGGGTTACGTTAGGTTATATTACGTTATAGACGTATATAACGTTCCCACCGAGAAGTAGGGGCCAGCCCGCCAGGAATGTTGTGAAATACTACATCCGAGGAGTGAGGTTGCCTTAGGTTATGATATATAACGTTATAGACGTATATAATGTCCCCACGGAGAGGAACGGGCCGACACGAAAAGGATTCTGTAAAACATTACCAGCGAGGGGCTAGATGGGTTAGGTTAGGCTATATTACGTTATAGACGTATATAACGTTCACACCGAGAAGTAGGTGCCGGCCCGCCAGGATTGTTGTAAAATACTACATCCGAGATGTTAGATTGCCTTAGGTTAGGATATATAACGTGATAGACGTATATAATGTTATCACCGAGACGTACGGGGCTACAAGAACGGGATTCTACAAAACATTCCCAGCGAGGGGCTAGAAGGGTTAGGTTAGGTTATATTACGTTATAGACGTATATAATGTTCCAACCGAGAAGTAGGGGCCAGCCCGCCAGGAATGTTGTAAAATACTACATCCGAGGAGAGAGGTTGCCTTAGGTTATGATATATAACGTTATAGACGTATATAATGTCCCCACGGAGAGGAACGGGCCGACACGAAAAGGATTCTGTAAAACATTACCAGCGAGGGGCTAGATGGGTTAGGTTAGGTTATATTACGTTATAGACGTATATAATGTTCACACCGAGAAGTAGGGGCCGACCCGCCAGGATTGTTTTAAACTACTACATCCGAGATTTTAGATTGCCTTAGGTTAGGATATATAACGTGATAGACGTATATAATGTTCCCACCGAGACGTACGGGGCTACAAGAACCGGATTCTACAAAACATTCCCAGCGAGGGGCTAGAAGGGTTAGGTTAGGTTGTATTACATTATAGACGTATATAACGTTCCCACCGAGAAGTAGGGGCCGACCCGCCAAGGAATGTTGTAAAATACTACATCCGAGGAGTGAGGTTGCCTTAGGTTAGGATATATAACGCTATAGACGTATATGATGTTCCCACGGACAGGTCTGGGCCTACACGACCGGGATTCTG
Source organism: Xylocopa violacea (assembly GCA_963969225.1). NCBI lineage: Eukaryota > Metazoa > Arthropoda > Insecta > Hymenoptera > Apidae > Xylocopa > Xylocopa violacea. The sequence continues at coordinate 2,947,062 of CAXAJV010000013.1, forward strand.
TAAAACATTACCAGCGAGGGGCTAGATGGGTTACGTTAGGTTATATTACGTTATAGACGTATATAACGTTCCCACCGAGAAGTAGAGGCCGACCCGCCATGAATGTTGTAAAATACTACATCCGAGGAGTGTGGTTGCCTTCGGTTAGGATATATAACGCTATAGACGTATATAATGTTCCCACGGACAGGTCTGGGCCGACATGACCGGGATTCTGTAAAACATTCCCAGCGAGGGGCTATAAGGGTTAGGTATGGTTATATTACTATATAGACGTATATAACGTTCCCACCGAGAAGTAGGGGCAGACCCGCCAGGAATGTTCTAAAATACTACATCCGAAATCTTAGGCTTCCTTATGTTAGGATATATAACGCTATTGACGTACATTATGTTCCCACGGACAGGTCTGGTCCAACACGACCGGGATTCTGTAAAACATTACCAGCGAGGGGCTAGATGGGTTAGGTTAGGTTATATTACGTTATAGACGTATATAACGTTCACACCGAGAAGTAGGTGCCGGCCCGCCAGGATTGTTGTAAAATACTACATCCGAGATGTTAGATTGCCTTAGGTTAGGATATATAACGTGATAGACGTATATAATGTTATCACCGAGACGTACGGGGCTACAAGAACGGGATTCTACAAAACATTCCCAGCGAGGGGCTAGAAGGGTTAGGTTAGGTTATATTACGTTATAGACGTATATAATGTTCCAACCGAGAAGTAGGGGCCAGCCCGCCAGGAATGTTGTGAAATACTACATCCGAGGAGTGAGGTTGCCTTAGGTTATGATATATAACGTTATAGACGTATATAATGTCCCCACGGAGAGGAACGGCCCGACACGAAAAGGATTCTGTAAAACATTACCAGCGAGGGGCTAGATGGGTTAGGTTAGGTTATATTACGTTATAGACGTATATAACGTTCCCACCGAGAAGTAGGGGCCGACCCGCCAGGAATGTTGTAAAATACTACATCAGAGATGTCAGGCAGCCTTAGGTTAGGATATATAACGCTATAGACGTATATGATGTTCCCACGGACAGGTCTGGGCCGACACGACCGGGATTCTGTAAAACATTACCAGCGAGGGGCTAGATGGGTTAGGTTAGGTTATATTACGTTATAGACGTATATAACGTTCCCACCGAGAATTAGTGGCCGACCCGCCATGAATGTTGTAAAATACTACATCCGAGGAGTGAGGTTGCCTTAGGTTATGATATATAACGTTATAGACGCATATAATGTCCCCACGGAGAGGAACGGGCCGACACGACCGGGATTCTGTAAAACATTACCAGCGAGGGGCTAGATGGGTTAGGTTAGGTTATATTACGTTATAGACGTATATAATGTTCACACCGAGAAGTAGGGGCCGACCCGCCAGGATTGTTGTAAAATAGTACATGCGAGATGTTAGATTGCCTTAGGTTAGGATATATAACGTGATAGACGTATATAATGTTCCCACCGAGACGTACGGGGCTACAAGAACCGGATTCTACAAAACATTCCCAGCGCGGGGCTAGAAGGGTTAGGTTAGGTTGTATTACATTATAGACGTATATAACGTTCCCACCGAGAAGTGGGGGCCGACCCGCCAAGCAATGTTGTAAAATACTACATCCGAGGAGTGAGGTTGCCTTAGGTTATGATATATACCGTTATAGACGCATATAATGTCCCCACGGAGAGGAACGGGCCGACACGACCGGGATTCTGTAAAACATTACCAGCGAGGGGCTAGAAGGGTTAGGTTAGGTTATATTACGTTATAGACGTATATAATGTTCACACCGAGAAGAAGGGGCCAGCCCGCCAGGAATGTTGTGAAATACTACATCCGAGGAGTGAGGTTGCCTTAGGTTATGATATATAACGTTATAGACGTATATAATGTCCCCACGGAGAGGAACGGGCCGACACGAAAAGGATTCTGTAAAACATTACCAGCGAGGGGCTAGATGGGTGAGGTTAGGTTATATTACGTTATAGACGTATATAACGTTCACACCGAGAAGTAGGTGCCGGCCCGCCAGGATTGTTGTAAAATACTACATCCGAGATGTTAGATTGCCTTAGGTTAGGATATATAACGTGATAGACGTAAATAATGTTCCCACCGAGACGTACGGGGCTACAAGAACGGGATTCTACAAAACATTCCCAGCGAGGGGCTAGAAGGGTTAGGTTAGGTTATATTACGTTATAGACGTATATAATGTTCCAACCGAGAAGTAGGGGCCAGCCCGCCAGGAATGTTGTAAAATACTACATCCGAGGAGTGAGGTTGCCTTAGGTTATGATATATAACGTTATAGACGTATATAATGTCCCCACGGAGAGGAACGAGCCGACATGAAAAGGATTCTGTAAAACATTACCAGCGAGGGGCTAGATGGGTTAGGTTAGGTTATATTACGTTATAGACGTATATAACGTTCACACCGAGAAGTAGGGGCCGACCCGCCAGGAATGCTGCAAAATACTACATCCGAGATGTTAGCCTGCCTTAGGTTAGGATATATAACGCTATAGACGTATATAATGTTCCCACGGACAGGTCTGGGCCGACACGACCGGGATTCTGTAAAATATTACCAGCGAGGAGCTAGATGGCTTAGGTTAGGTTATATTACGTTATAGACGTATATAACGTTCCCACCGAGAAGTAGGGGCAGACCCGCCAGGAATGTTCTAAAATACTACATCCGAGATCTTAGGCTTCCTTAGGTTAGGATATATAACGCTATTGACGTATATGATATTCCCACGGACAGGTCTGGGCCGACACGACCGGGATTCTGTAAAACATTCCGAGCGAGGGGCTAGGAGGGTTAGGTTAGGTTGTATTACATTATAGACGTATATAACGTTCCCACCGAGAAGTGGGGGCCGACCCGGCAAGCAATGTTGTAAAATACTACATCCGAGGAGTGAGGTTGCCTTAGGTTATGATATATACCGTTATAGACGCATATAATGTCCCCACGCAGAGGAACGGGCCGACACGACCCGGATTCTGTAAAACATTACCAGCGAGGGGCTAGAAGGATTAGGTTAGGTTATATTACGTTATAGACGTATATAATGTTCACACCGAGAAGAAGGGGCCAGCCCGCCAGGAATGTTGTGAAATACTACATCCGAGGAGTGAGGTTGCCTTAGGTTATGATATATAACGTTATAGACGTATATAATGTCCCCACGGAGAGGAACGGGCCGACACGAAAAGGATTCTGTAAAACATTACCAGCGAGGGGCTAGATGGGTGAGGTTAGGTTATATTACGTTATAGACGTATATAACGTTCACACCGAGAAGTAGGTGCCGGCCCGCCAGGATTGTTGTAAAATACTACATCCGAGATGTTAGATTGCCTTAGGTTAGGATATATAACGTGATAGACGTATATAATGTTCCCACCGAGACGTACGGGGCTGCAAGAACGGGATTCTACAAAACATTCCCAGCGAGGGGCTAGAAGGGTTAGGTTAGGTTATATTACGTTATAGACGTATATAATGTTCCAACCGAGAAGTAGGGGCCAGCCCGCCAGGAATGTTGTAAAATACTACATCCGAGGAGAGAGGTTGCCTTAGGTTATGATATATAACGTTATAGACGTATATAATGTCCCCACGGAGAGGAACGGGCCGACACGAAAAGGATTCTGTAAAACATTACCAGCGAGGGGCTAGATGGGTTAGGTTAGGTTATATTACGTTATAGACGTATATAACGTTCCCACCGAGAAGTAGGGGCCGACCCGCCATGAATGTTGTAAAATACTACATCCGAGGAGTGAGGTTGCCTTAGGTTATGATATATAACGTTATAGACGTATATAATGTCCCCACGGAGAGGAACGGGCCGACACGACCGGGATTCTGTAGAACATTACCAGCGAGGGGCTAGATGGGTTAGGTTAGGTTATATTACGTTATAGACGTATATAATGTTCACACCAAGAAGTAGGGGCCGACCCGCCAGGATTGTTGTAAAATACTACATCCGAGATGTTAGATTGCCTTAGGTTAGGATATATAACGTGATAGACGTATATAATGTTCCCACCGAGACGTACGGGGCTACAAGAACGGGATTCTACAAAACATTCCCAGCGAGGGGCTAGAAGGGTTATGTTAGGTTATATTACGTTATAGACGTATATAATGTTCCAACCGAGAAGTAGGGGCCAGCCCGCCAGGAATGTTGTAAAATACTACATCCGAGGAGTGAGGTTGCCTTAGGTTAGGATATATAACGCTATAGACGTATATGATGTTCCCACGGACAGGTCTGGACCGACACGACCGGGATTCTGTAAAACATTACCAGCGAGGGGCTAGATGGGTTAGGTTAGGTTATATTACGTTAAAGACGTATATAACGTTCCCACCGAGAAGTAGGGGCCGACCCGCCAGGATTGTTGTAAAATACTACATCCGAGAAGTTAGATTGCCTTAGGTTAGGATATATAACGTTATAGACGCACATAATGTCCCCACGGAGAGGAACGGGCCGACACGACCGGGATTCTGTAAAACATTACCAGCAAGGGTCTAGATGGGTTAGGTTAGGTTATATTACGTTATAGACGTATATAACGTTCACACCGAGAAGTAGGGGCCGACCCGCCAGGAATGCTGTAAAATACTACATCCGAGTTGTTAGCCTGCCTTAGGTTAGGATATATAACGTTACAGACGTATATAATGTTCCCACGGACAGGTCTGGGCCGACACGACCGGGATTCTGTAAAATATTACCAGCGAGGAGCTAGATGGCTTAGGTTAGGTTATATTACGTTATAGACGTATATAACGTTCCCACCGAGAAGTAGGGGCCGACCCGCCAGGAATGTTGCAAAATACTACATCAGACATGTTAGGCTGCCTTAGGTTAGGATATATAACGCTATAGACGTATATGATATTCCCACGGACAGGTCTGGGCCGACACGACCGGGATTCTGTAAAACATTACCAGCGAGGGGCTAGATGGGTTAGGTTAGGTTATATTACGTTATAGACGTATATAACGTTCCCACCGAGAAGTAGGGGCCGACCCGCCAAGGAATGTTGTAAAATAATACATCCGAGGAGTGAGGTTGCCTTAGGTTATGATATATACCGTTATAGACGCATATAATGTCCCCACGGAGAGGAACGGGCCGACACGACCGGGATTCTGTAAAACATTACCAGCGAGGGGCTAGAAGGGTTAGGTTAGGTTATATTACGTTATAGACGTATATAATGTTCACACCGAGAAGAAGGGGCCAGCCCGCCAGGAATGTTGTGAAATACTACATCCGAGGAGTGAGGTTGCCTTAGGTTATGATATATAACGTTATAGACGTATATAATGTCCCCACGGAGAGGAACGGGCCGACACGAAAAGGATTCTGTAAAACATTACCAGCGAGGGGCTAGGTGGGTGAGGTTAGGTTATATTACGTTATAGACGTATATAACGTTCACACCGAGAAGTAGGTGCCGGCCCGCCAGGATTGTTGTAAAATACTACATCCGAGATGTTAGATTGCCTTAGGTTAGGATATATAACGTGTTGGACGTAAATAATGTTCCCACCGAGACGTACGGGGCTACAAGAACGGGATTCTACAAAACATTCCCAGCGAGGGGCTAGAAGGGTTAGGTTAGGTTATATTACGTTATAGACGTATATAATGTTCCAACCGAGAAGTAGGGGCCAGCCCGCCAGGAATGTTGTAAAATACTACATCCGAGGAGTGAGGTTGCCTTAGGTTATGATATATAACGTTATAGACGTATATAATGTCCCCACGGAGAGGAACGAGCCGACATGAAAAGGATTCTGTAAAACATTACCAGCGAGGGGCTAGATGGGTTAGGTTAGGTTATATTACGTTATAGACGTATATAACGTTCACACCGAGAAGTAGGGGCCGACCCGCCAGGAATGCTGCAAAATACTACATCCGAGATGTTAGCCTGCCTTAGGTTAGGATATATAACGCTATAGACGTATATAATGTTCCCACGGACAGGTCTGGGCCGACACGACCGGGATTCTGTAAAATATTACCAGCGAGGAGCTAGATGGCTTAGGTTAGGTTATATTACGTTATAGACGTATATAACGTTCCCACCGAGAAGTAGGGGCAGACCCGCCAGGAATGTTCTAAAATACTACATCCGAGATCTTAGGCTTCCTTAGGTTAGGATATATAACGCTATTGACGTATATGATATTCCCACGGACAGGTCTGGGCCGACACGACCGGGATTCTGTAAAACATTCCGAGCGAGGGGCTAGGAGGGTTAGGTTAGGTTGTATTACATTATAGACGTATATAACGTTCCCACCGAGAAGTGGGGGCCGACCCGGCAAGCAATGTTGTAAAATACTACATCCGAGGAGTGAGGTTGCCTTAGGTTATGATATATACCGTTATAGACGCATATAATGTCCCCACGCAGAGGAACGGGCCGACACGACCCGGATTCTGTAAAACATTACCAGCGAGGGGCTAGAAGGGTTAGGTTAGGTTATATTACGTTATAGACGTATATAATGTTCACACCGAGAAGAAGGGGCCAGCCCGCCAGGAATGTTGTGAAATACTACATCCGAGGAGTGAGGTTGCCTTAGGTTATGATATATAACGTTATAGACGTATATAATGTCCCCACGGAGAGGAACGGGCCGACACGAAAAGGATTCTGTAAAACATTACCAGCGAGGGGCTAGATGGGTGAGGTTAGGTTATATTACGTTATAGACGTATATAACGTTCACACCGAGAAGTAGGTGCCGGCCCGCCAGGATTGTTGTAAAATACTACATCCGAGATGTTAGATTGCCTTAGGTTAGGATATATAACGTGATAGACGTATATAATGTTCCCACCGAGACGTACGGGGCTGCAAGAACGGGATTCTACAAAACATTCCCAGCGAGGGGCTAGAAGGGTTAGGTTAGGTTATATTACGTTATAGACGTATATAATGTTCCAACCGAGAAGTAGGGGCCAGCCCGCCAGGAATGTTGTAAAATACTACATCCGAGGAGAGAGGTTGCCTTAGGTTATGATATATAACGTTATAGACGTATATAATGTCCCCACGGAGAGGAACGGGCCGACACGAAAAGGATTCTGTAAAACATTACCAGCGAGGGGCTAGATGGGTTAGGTTAGGTTATATTACGTTATAGACGTATATAACGTTCCCACCGAGAAGTAGGGGCCGACCCGCCATGAATGTTGTAAAATACTACATCCGAGGAGTGAGGTTGCCTTAGGTTATGATATATAACGTTATAGACGTATATAATGTCCCCACGGAGAGGAACGGGCCGACACGACCGGGATTCTGTAGAACATTACCAGCGAGGGGCTAGATGGGTTAGGTTAGGTTATATTACGTTATAGACGTATATAATGTTCACACCAAGAAGTAGGGGCCGACCCGCCAGGATTGTTGTAAAATACTACATCCGAGATGTTAGATTGCCTTAGGTTAGGATATATAACGTGATAGACGTATATAATGTTCCCACCGAGACGTACGGGGCTACAAGAACGGGATTCTACAAAACATTCCCAGCGAGGGGCTAGAAGGGTTATGTTAGGTTATATTACGTTATAGACGTATATAATGTTCCAACCGAGAAGTAGGGGCCAGCCCGCCAGGAATGTTGTAAAATACTACATCCGAGGAGTGAGGTTGCCTTAGGTTAGGATATATAACGCTATAGACGTATATGATGTTCCCACGGACAGGTCTGGACCGACACGACCGGGATTCTGTAAAACATTACCAGCGAGGGGCTAGATGGGTTAGGTTAGGTTATATTACGTTAAAGACGTATATAACGTTCCCACCGAGAAGTAGGGGCCGACCCGCCAGGATTGTTGTAAAATACTACATCCGAGAAGTTAGATTGCCTTAGGTTAGGATATATAACGTTATAGACGCACATAATGTCCCCACGGAGAGGAACGGGCCGACACGACCGGGATTCTGTAAAACATTACCAGCAAGGGTCTAGATGGGTTAGGTTAGGTTATATTACGTTATAGACGTATATAACGTTCACACCGAGAAGTAGGGGCCGACCCGACAGGAATGCTGTAAAATACTACATCCGAGTTGTTAGCCTGCCTTAGGTTAGGATATATAACGTTATAGACGCACATAATGTCCCCACGGAGAGGAACGGGCCGACACGACCGGGATTCTGTAAAACATTACCAGCAAGGGTCTAGATGGGTTAGGTTAGGTTATATTACGTTATAGACGTATATAACGTTCACACCGAGAAGTAGGGGCCGACCCGCCAGGAATGCTGTAAAATACTACATCCGAGTTGTTAGCCTGCCTTAGGTTAGGATATATAACGTTACAGACGTATATAATGTTCCCACGGACAGGTCTGGGCCGACACGACCGGGATTCTGTAAAATATTACCAGCGAGGAGCTAGATGGCTTAGGTTAGGTTATATTACGTTATAGACGTATATAACGTTCCCACCGAGAAGTAGGGGCCGACCCGCCAGGAATGTTGCAAAATACTACATCAGACATGTTAGGCTGCCTTAGGTTAGGATATATAACGCTATAGACGTATATGATATTCCCACGGACAGGTCTGGGCCGACACGACCGGGATTCTGTAAAACATTACCAGCGAGGGGCTAGATGGGTTAGGTTAGGTTATATTACGTTATAGACGTATATAACGTTCCCACCGAGAAGTAGGGGCCGACCCGCCAAGGAATGTTGTAAAATAATACATCCGAGGAGTGAGGTTGCCTTAGGTTATGATATATAACGTGATAGACGCATATAATGTCCCCACGGAGAGGAACGGGCCGACACGACCGGGACTCTGTAAAACATTCCCAGCGAGGGGCTAGATGGGTTAGGTTAGGTTATATTACGTTATAGACGTATATAATGTTCACACCGAGAAGTAGGGGCCGACCCGCCAGGATTGTTGTAAAATACTACATCCGAGGTGTTAGATTGCCTTAGGTTAGGATATATAACGTGATAGACGTATATAATGTTCCCACCGAGACGTGCGGGGCTACAAGAACGGGATTCTACAAACATTCCCAGCGAGGGGCTAGAAGGGTTAGGTTAGGTTATATTACGTTATAGACGTATATAATGTTCCAACCGAGAAGTAGGGGCCAGCCCGCCAGGAATGTTGTGAAATACTACATCCGAGGAGTGAGGTTGCCTTAGGTTATGATATATAACGTTATAGACGTATATAATGTCCCCACGGAGAGGAACGAGCCGACACGAAAAGGATTCTGTAAAACATTACCAGCGAGGGGCTAGATGGGTTAGGTTAGGTTATATTACGTTATAGACGTATATAACGTTCACACCGAGAAGTAGGGGCCGACCCGCCAGGAATGCTGTAAAATACTACATCCGAGATGTTAGCGTGCCTTAGGTTAGGATATATAACGCTATAGACGTATATAATGTTCCCACGGACAGGTCTGGGCCGACACGACCGGAATTCTGTAAAATATTACCAGCGAGGAGCTAGATGGCTTAGGTTAGGTTATATTACGTTATAGACGTATATAACGTTCCCACCGAGAAGTAGGGGCAGACCCGCCAGGAATGTTCTAAAATACTACATCCGAGATCTTAGGCTTCCTTAGGTTAGGATATATAACGCTATTGACGTATATGATATTCCCACGGACAGGTCTGGGCCGACACGACCGGGATTCTGTAAAACATTCCGAGCGAGGGGCTAGGAGGGTTAGGTTAGGTTGTGTTACATTATAGACGTATATAACGTTCCCACCGAGAAGTGGGGGCCGACCCGCCAAGCAATGTTGTAAAATACTACATCCGAGGAGTGAGGTTGCCTTAGGTTATGATATATACCGTTATAGACGCATATAATGTCCCCACGGAGAGGAACGGGCCGACACGACCGGGATTCTGTAAAACATTACCAGCGAGGGGCTAGAAGGGTTAGGTTAGGTTATATTACGTTATAGACGTATATAATGTTCCAACCGAGAAGTAGGGGCCAGCCCGCCAGGAATGTTGTAAAATACTACATCCGAGAAGTGAGGTTGCCTTAGGTTATGATATATAACGTTATAGACGTATATAATGTCCCCACGGAGAGGAACGGGCCGACACGAAAAGGATTCTGTAAAACATTACCAGCGAGGGGCTAGATGGGTTAAGTTAGGTTATATTACGTTATAGACGTATATAATGTTCACACCGAGAAGTAGGGGCCGACCCGCCATGAATGTTGTAAAATACTACATCCGAGGAGTGTGGTTGCCTTCGGTTAGGATATATAACGCTATAGACGTATATAATGTTCCCACGGACAGGTCTGGGCCGACATGACCGGGATTCTGTAAAACATTCCCAGCGAGGGGCTATAAGGGTTAGGTTAGGTTATATTACATTATAGACGTATATAACGTTCCCACCGAGAAGTAGGGGCAGACCCGCCAGGAATGTTCTAAAATACTACATCCGAGATCTTAGGCTTCCTTAGGTTAGGATATATAACGCTATTGACGTACATTGTGTTCCCACGGACAGGTCTGGTCCGACACGACCGGGATTCTGTAAAACATTACCAGCGAGGGGCTAGATGGGTTAGGTTAGGTTATATTACGTTATAGACGTATATAATGTTCACACCGAGAAGAAGGGGCCAGCCCGCCAGGAATGTTGTGAAATACTACATCCGAGGAGTGAGGTTGCCTTAGGTTATGATATATAACGTTATAGACGTATATAATGTCCCCACGGAGAGGAACGGGCCGACACGAAAAGGATTCTGTAAAACATTACCAGCGAGGGGCTAGATGGGTGAGGTTAGGTTATATTACGTTATAGACGTATATAACGTTCACACCGAGAAGTAGGTGCCGGCCCGCCAGGATTGTTGTAAAATACTACATCCGAGATGTTAGATTGCCTTAGGTTAGGATATATAACGTGATAGACGTAAATAATGTTCCCACCGAGACGTACGGGGCTACAAGAACGGGATTCTACAAAACATTCCCAGCGAGGGGCTAGAAGGGTTAGGTTAGGTTATATTACGTTATAGACGTATATAATGTTCCAACCGAGAAGTAGGGGCCAGCCCGCCAGGAATGTTGTAAAATACTACATCCGAGGAGTGAGGTTGCCTTAGGTTATGATATATAACGTTATAGACGTATATAATGTCCCCACGGAGAGGAACGAGCCGACATGAAAAGGATTCTGTAAAACATTACCAGCGAGGGGCTAGATGGGTTAGGTTAGGTTATATTACGTTATAGACGTATATAACGTTCACACCGAGAAGTAGGGGCCGACCCGCCAGGAATGCTGCAAAATACTACATCCGAGATGTTAGCCTGCCTTAGGTTAGGATATATAACGCTATAGACGTATATAATGTTCCCACGGACAGGTCTGGGCCGACACGACCGGGATTCTGTAAAATATTACCAGCGAGGAGCTAGATGGCTTAGGTTAGGTTATATTACGTTATAGACGTATATAACGTTCCCACCGAGAAGTAGGGACAGACCCGCCAGGAATGTTCTAAAATACTACATCCGAGATCTTAGGCTTCCTTAGGTTAGGATATATAACGCTATTGACGTATATGATATTCCCACGGACAGGTCTGGGCCGACACGACCGGGATTCTGTAAAACATTCCGAGCGAGGGGCTAGGAGGGTTAGGTTAGGTTGTATTACATTATAGACGTATATAACGTTCCCACCGAGAAGTGGGGGCCGACCCGCCAAGCAATGTTGTAAAATACTACATCCGAGGAGTGAGGTTGCCTTAGGTTATGATATATACCGTTATAGACGCATATAATGTCCCCACGCAGAGGAACGGGCCGACACGACCCGGATTCTGTAAAACATTACCAGCGAGGGGCTAGAAGGGTTAGGTTAGGTTATATTACGTTATAGACGTATATAATGTTCACACCGAGAAGAAGGGGCCAGCCCGCCAGGAATGTTGTGAAATACTACATCCGAGGAGTGAGGTTGCCTTAGGTTATGATATATAACGTTATAGACGTATATAATGTCCCCACGGAGAGGAACGGGCCGACACGAAAAGGATTCTGTAAAACATTACCAGCGAGGGGCTAGATGGGTGAGGTTAGGTTATATTACGTTATAGACGTATATAACGTTCACACCGAGAAGTAGGTGCCGGCCCGCCAGGATTGTTGTAAAATACTACATCCGAGATGTTAGATTGCCTTAGGTTAGGATATATAACGTGATAGACGTATATAATGTTCCCACCGAGACGTACGGGGCTGCAAGAACGGGATTCTACAAAACATTCCCAGCGAGGGGCTAGAAGGGTTAGGTTAGGTTATATTACGTTATAGACGTATATAATGTTCCAACCGAGAAGTAGGGGCCAGCCCGCCAGGAATGTTGTAAAATACTACATCCGAGGAGAGAGGTTGCCTTAGGTTATGATATATAACGTTATAGACGTATATAATGTCCCCACGGAGAGGAACGGGCCGACACGAAAAGGATTCTGTAAAACATTACCAGCGAGGGGCTAGATGGGTTAGGATAGGTTATATTACGTTATAGACGTATATAACGTTCCCACCGAGAAGTAGGGGCCGACCCGCCATGAATGTTGTAAAATACTACATCCGAGGAGTGAGGTTGCCTTAGGTTATGATATATAACGTTATAGACGTATATAATGTCCCCACGGAGAGGAACGGGCCGACACGACCGGGATTCTGTAGAACATTACCAGCGAGGGGCTAGATGGGTTAGGTTAGGTTATATTACGTTATAGACGTATATAATGTTCACACCAAGAAGTAGGGGCCGACCCGCCAGGATTGTTGTAAAATACTACATCCGAGATGTTAGGTTGCCTTAGGTTAGGATATATAACGTGATAGACGTATATAATGTTCCCACCGAGACGTACGGGGCTACAAGAACGGGATTCTACAAAACATTCCCAGCGAGGGGCTAGAAGGGTTATGTTAGGTTATATTACGTTATAGACGTATATAATGTTCCAACCGAGAAGTAGGGGCCAGCCCGCCAGGAATGTTGTAAAATACTACATCCGAGGAGTGAGGTTGCCTTAGGTTAGGATATATAACGCTATAGACGTATATGATGTTCCCACGGACAGGTCTGGACCGACACGACCGGGATTCTGTAAAACATTACCAGCGAGGGGCTAGATGGGTTAGGTTAGGTTATATTACGTTAAAGACGTATATAACGTTCCCACCGAGAAGTAGGGGCCGACCCGCCAGGATTGTTGTAAAATACTACATCCGAGAAGTTAGATTGCCTTGGGTTAGGATATATAACGTTATAGACGCACATAATGTCCCCACGGAGAGGAACGGGCCGACACGACCGGGATTCTGTAAAACATTACCAGCAAGGGTCTAGATGGGTTAGGTTAGGTTATATTACGTTATAGACGTATATAACGTTCACACCGAGAAGTAGGGGCCGACCCGCCAGGAATGCTGTAAAATACTACATCCGAGTTGTTAGCCTGCCTTAGGTTAGGATATATAACGTTATAGACGCACATAATGTCCCCACGGAGAGGAACGGGCCGACACGACCGGGATTCTGTAAAACATTACCAGCAAGGGTCTAGATGGGTTAGGTTAGGTTATATTACGTTATAGACGTATATAACGTTCACACCGAGAAGTAGGGGCCGACCCGCCAGGAATGCTGTAAAATACTACATCCGAGTTGTTAGCCTGCCTTAGGTTAGGATATATAACGTTACAGACGTATATAATGTTCCCACGGACAGGTCTGGGCCGACACGACCGGGATTCTGTAAAATATTACCAGCGAGGAGCTAGATGGCTTAGGTTAGGTTATATTACGTTATAGACGTATATAACGTTCCCACCGAGAAGTAGGGGCCGACCCGCCAGGAATGTTGCAAAATACTACATCAGACATGTTAGGCTGCCTTAGGTTAGGATATATAACGCTATAGACGTATATGATATTCCCACGGACAGGTCTGGGCCGACACGACCGGGATTCTGTAAAACATTACCAGCGAGGGGCTAGATGGGTTAGGTTAGGTTATATTACGTTATAGACGTATATAACGTTCCCACCGAGAAGTAGGGGCCGACCCGCCAAGGAATGTTGTAAAATAATACATCCGAGGAGTGAGGTTGCCTTAGGTTATGATATATAACGTGATAGACGCATATAATGTCCCCACGGAGAGGAACGGGCCGACACGACCGGGACTCTGTAAAACATTCCCAGCGAGGGGCTAGATGGGTTAGGTTAGGTTATATTACGTTATAGACGTATATAATGTTCACACCGAGAAGTAGGGGCCGACCCGCCAGGATTGTTGTAAAATACTACATCCGAGGTGTTAGATTGCCTTAGGTTAGGATATATAACGTGATAGACGTATATAATGTTCCCACCGAGACGTGCGGGGCTACAAGAACGGGATTCTACAAAACATTCCCAGCGAGGGGCTAGAAGGGTTAGGTTAGGTTATATTACGTTATAGACGTATATAATGTTCCAACCGAGAAGTAGGGGCCAGCCCGCCAGGAATGTTGTGAAATACTACATCCGAGGAGTGAGGTTGCCTTAGGTTATGATATATAACGTTATAGACGTATATAATGTCCCCACGGAGAGGAACGAGCCGACACGAAAAGGATTCTGTAAAACATTACCAGCGAGGGGCTAGATGGGTTAGGTTAGGTTATATTACGTTATAGACGTATATAACGTTCACACCGAGAAGTAGGGGCCGACCCGCCAGGAATGCTGTAAAATACTACATCCGAGATGTTAGCGTGCCTTAGGTTAGGATATATAACGCTATAGACGTATATAATGTTCCCACGGACAGGTCTGGGCCGACACGACCGGAATTCTGTAAAATATTACCAGCGAGGAGCTAGATGGCTTAGGTTAGGTTATATTACGTTATAGACGTATATAACGTTCCCACCGAGAAGTAGGGGCAGACCCGCCAGGAATGTTCTAAAATACTACATCCGAGATCTTAGGCTTCCTTAGGTTAGGATATATAACGCTATTGACGTATATGATATTCCCACGGACAGGTCTGGGCCGACACGACCGGGATTCTGTAAAACATTCCGAGCGAGGGGCTAGGAGGGTTAGGTTAGGTTGTGTTACATTATAGACGTATATAACGTTCCCACCGAGAAGTGGGGGCCGACCCGCCAAGCAATGTTGTAAAATACTACATCCGAGGAGTGAGGTTGCCTTAGGTTATGATATATACCGTTATAGACGCATATAATGTCCCCACGGAGAGGAACGGGCCGACACGACCGGGATTCTGTAAAACATTACCAGCGAGGGGCTAGAAGGGTTAGGTTAGGTTATATTACGTTATAGACGTATATAATGTTCACACCGAGAAGAAGGGGCCAGCCCGCCAGGAATGTTGTGAAATACTACATCCGAGGAGTGAGGTTGCCTTAGGTTATGATATATAACGTTATAGACGTATATAATGTCCCCACGGAGAGGAACGGGCCGACACGAAAAGGATTCTGTAAAACATTACCAGCGAGGGGCTAGATGGGTGAGGTTAGGTTATATTAAGTTATAGACGTATATAACGTACACACCGAGAAGTAGGTGCCGGCCCGCCAGGATTGTTGTAAAATACTACATCCGAGATGTTAGATTGCCTTAGGTTAGGATATATAACGTGATAGACGTATATAATGTTCCCACCGAGACGTACGGGGCTACAAGAACGGGATTCTACAAAACATTCCCAGCGAGGGGCTAGAAGGGTTAGGTTAGGTTATATTACGTTATAGACGTATATAATGTTCCAACCGAGAAGTAGGGGCCAGCCCGCCAGGAATGTTGTAAAATACTACATCCGAGGAGTGAGGTTGCCTTAGGTTAGGATATATAACGCTATAGACGTATATGATGTTCCCACGGACAGGTCTGGACCGACACGACCGGGATTCTGTAAAACATTACCAGCGAGGGGCTAGATGGGTTAGGTTAGGTTATATTACGTTATAGACGTATATAACGTTCCCACCGAGAAGTAGGGGCGGACCCGCCAGGATTGTTGTAAAATACTACATCCGAGAAGTTAGATTGCCTTAGGTTAGGATATATAACGTTATAGACGCACATAATGTCCCCACGGAGAGGAACGGGCCGACACGACCGGGATTCTGTAAAACATTACCAGCAAGGGTCTAGATGGGTTAGGTTAGGTTATATTACGTTATAGACGTATATAACGTTCACACCGAGAAGTAGGGGCCGACCCGCCAGGAATGCTGTAAAATACTACATCCGAGTTGTTAGCCTGCCTTAGGTTAGGATATATAACGTTACAGACGTATATAATGTTCCCACGGACAGGTCTGGGCCGACACGACCGGGATTCTGTAAAATATTACCAGCGAGGAGCTAGATGGCTTAGGTTAGGTTATATTACGTTATAGACGTATATAACATTCCCACCGAGAAGTAGGGGCCGACCCGCCAGGAATGTTGCAAAATACTACATCAGACATGTTAGGCTGCCTTAGGTTAGGATATATAACGCTATAGACGTATATGATATTCCCACGGACAGGTCTGGGCCGACACGACCGGGATTCTGTAAAACATTACCAGCGAGGGGCTAGATGGGTTAGGTTAGGTTATATTACGTTATAGACGTATATAACGTTCCCACTGAGAAGTAGGGGCCGACCCGCCAAGGAATGTTGTAAAATAATACATCCGAGGAGTGAGGTTGCCTTAGGTTATGATATATAACGTGATAGACGCATATAATGTCCCCACGGAGAGGAACGGGCCGACACGACCGGGACTCTGTAAAACATTCCCAGCGAGGGGCTAGATGGGTTAGGTTAGGTTATATTACGTTATAGACGTATATAATGTTCACACCGAGAAGTAGGGGCCGACCCGCCAGGATTGTTGTAAAATACTACATCCGAGGTGTTAGATTGCCTTAGGTTAGGATATATAACGTGATAGACGTATATAATGTTCCCACCGAGACGTGCGGGGCTACAAGAACGGGATTCTACAAAACATTCCCAGCGAGGGGCTAGAAGGGTTAGGTTAGGTTATATTACGTTATAGACGTATATAATGTTCCAACCGAGAAGTAGGGGCCAGCCCGCCAGGAATGTTGTGAAATACTACATCCGAGGAGTGAGGTTGCCTTAGGTTATGATATATAACGTTATAGACGTATATAATGTCCCCACGGAGAGGAACGAGCCGACACGAAAAGGATTCTGTAAAACATTACCAGCGAGGGGCTAGATGGGTTAGGTTAGGTTATATTACGTTATAGACGTATATAACGTTCACACCGAGAAGTAGGGGCCGACCCGCCAGGAATGCTGTAAAATACTACATCCGAGATGTTAGCGTGCCTTAGGTTAGGATATATAACGCTATAGACGTATATAATGTTCCCACGGACAGGTCTGGGCCGACACGACCGGGATTCTGTAAAATATTACCAGCGAGGAGCTAGATGGCTTAGGTTAGGTTATATTACGTTATAGACGTATATAACGTTCCCACCGAGAAGTAGGGGCAGACCCGCCAGGAATGTTCTAAAATACTACATCCGAGATCTTAGGCTTCCTTAGGTTAGGATATATAACGCTATTGACGTATATGATATTCCCACGGACAGGTCTGGGCCGACACGACCGGGATTCTGTAAAACATTCCGAGCGAGGGGCTAGGAGGGTTAGGTTAGGTTGTGTTACATTATAGACGTATATAACGTTCCCACCGAGAAGTGGGGGCCGACCCGCCAAGCAATGTTGTAAAATACTACATCCGAGGAGTGAGGTTGCCTTAGGTTATGATATATACCGTTATAGACGCATATAATGTCCCCACGGAGAGGAACGGGCCGACACGACCGGGATTCTGTAAAACATTACCAGCGAGGGGCTAGAAGGGTTAGGTTAGGTTATGTTACGTTATAGACGTATATAATGTTCACACCGAGAAGAAGGGGCCAGCCCGCCAGGAATGTTGTGAAATACTACATCCGAGGAGTGAGGTTGCCTTAGGTTATGATATATAATGTTATAGACGTATATAATGTCCCCACGGAGAGGAACGGGCCGACACGAAAAGGATTCTGTAAAACATTACCAGCGAGGGGCTAGATGGGTGAGGTTAGGTTATATTACGTTATTGACGTATATAACGTACACACCGAGAAGTAGGTGCCGGCCCGCCAGGATTGTTGTAAAATACTACATCCGAGATGTTAGATTGCCTTAGGTTAGGATATATAACGTGATAGACGTATATAATGTTCCCACCGAGACGTACGGGGCTACAAGAACGGGATTCTACAAAACATTCCCAGCGAGGGGCTAGAAGGGTTAGGTTAGGTTATATTACGTTATAGACGTATATAATGTTCCAACCGAGAAGTAGGGCCCAGCCCGCCAGGAATGTTGTAAAATACTACATCCGAGAAGTGAGGTTGCCTTAGGTTATGATATATAACGTTATAGACGTATATAATGTCCCCACGGAGAGGAACGGGCCGACACGAAAAGGATTCTGTAAAACATTACCAGCGAGGGGCTAGATGGGTTAGGTTAGGTTATATTACGTTATAGACGTATATAATGTTCACACCGAGAAGTAGGGGCCGACCCGCCATGAATGTTGTAAAATACTACATCCGAGGAGTGTGGTTGCCTTCGGTTAGGATATATAACGCTATAGACGTATATAATGTTCCCACGGACAGGTCTGGGCCGACATGACCGGGATTCTGTAAAACATTCCCAGCGAGGGGCTATAAGGGTTAGGTTAGGTTATATTACATTATAGACGTATATAACGTTCCCACCGAGAAGTAGGGGCAGACCCGCCAGGAATGTTCTAAAATACTACATCCGAGATCTTAGGCTTCCTTAGGTTAGGATATATAACGCTATTGACGTACATTGTGTTCCCACGGAGAGGTCTGGTCCGACACGACCGGGATTCTGTAAAACATTACCAGCGAGGGGCTAGATGGGTTAGGTTAGGTTATATTACGTTATAGACGTATATAACGTTCCCACCGAGAAGTAGGGGCCGACCCGCCATGAATGTTGTAAAATACTACATCCGAGGAGTGTGGTTGCCTTCGGTTAGGATATATAACGCTATAGACGTATATGATGTTCCCACGGACAGGTCTGGGCCGACACGACCGGGATTCTGTAAAACATTCCCAGCGAGGGGCTAGAAGGGTTAGGTTAGGTTATATTACATTATAGACCTATATAACGTTCCCACCGAGAAGTAGGGGCCGACCCGCCAGGATTGTTGTAAAATACTACATCCGAGAAGTTAGATTGCCTTAGGTTAGGATATATAACGTTATAGACGCATATAATGTCCCCACGGAGAGGAACGGGCCGACACGACCGGGATTCTGTAAAACATTACCAGCGAGGGGCTAGATGGGTTAGGTTAGGTTATATTACGTTATAGACGTATATAACGTTCACATCGAGAAGTATTGGCCGACCCGCCAGGAATGCTGTAAAATACTACATCCGAGATGTCAGCCTGCCTTAGGTTAGGATATATAACGCTACAGACGTATATAATGTTCCCACGGACAGGTCTGGGCCGACACGACCGGTATTCTGTAAAATATTACCAGCGGGGAGCTAGATGGCTTAGGTTAGGTTATATTACGTTATAGACGTATATAACGTTCCCACCGAGAAGTAGGGGCCGACCCGCCAGGAATGTTGCAAAATACTACATCAGAGATGTTAGGCTGCCTTAGGTTAGGATATATAACGCTATAGACGTATATGATATTCCCACGGACAGGTCTGGGCCGACACGACCGGGATTCTGTAAAACATTACCAGCGAGGGGCTAGATGGGTTAGGTTAGGTTATATTACGTTATAGACGTATATAACGTTCCCACCGAGAAGTAGGGGCCGACCCGCCAAGGAATGTTGTAAAATACTACATCCGAGGAGTGAGGTTGCCTTCGGTTATGATATATAACGTGATAGACGCATATAATGTCCCCACGGAGAGGAACGGGCCGACACGACCGGGACTCTGTAAAACATTCCCAGCGAGGGGCTAGATGGGTTATGTTAGGTTATATTACGTTATAGACGTATATAACGTTCACACCGAGAAGTAGGGGCCGACCCGCCAGGAATGCTGTAAAATACTACATCCGAGATGTTAGCCTGCCTTAGGTTAGGATATATAACGCTATAGACGTATATAATGTTCCCACGGACAGGTCTGGGCCGACACGACCGGGATTCTGTAAAATATTACCAGCGAGGAGCTAGATGGCTTAGGTTAGGTTATATTACGTTATAGACGTATATAACGTTCCCACCGAGAAGTAGGGGCCGACCCGCCAGGAATGTTGCAAAATACTACATCAGAGATGTTAGGCTGCCTTAGGTTAGGATATATAACGCTATAGACGTATATGATATTCCCACGGACAGGTCTGGGCCGACACGACCGGGATTCTGTAAAACATTACCAGCGAGGGGCTAGATGGGTTAGGTTAGGTTATATTACGTTATAGACGTATATAACGTTCCCACCGAGAAGTAGGGGCAGACCCGCCATGAATGTTCTAAAATACTACATCCGAGATCTTAGGCTTCCTTAGGTTAGGATATATAACGCTATTGACGTACATTGTGTTCCCACGGACAGGTCTGGTCCGACACGACCGGGATTCTGTAAAACATTACCAGCGAGGGGCTAGATGGGTTAGGTTAGGTTATATTACGTTATAGACGTATATAACGTTCACACCGAGAAGTAGGTGCCGGCCCGCCAGGAATGCTGTAAAATACTACATCCGAGATGTTAGCCAGCCTTAGGTTAGGATATATAACGCTATAGACGTATCTGATGTTCCCACGGACAGGTCTGGGCCGACACGACCGGGATTCTGTAAAATATTACCAGCGAGGAGCTAGATGGCTTAGGTTAGGTTATATTACGTTATAGACGTATATAACGTTCCCACCGAGAAGTAGGGGCAGACCCGCCAGGAATGTTCTAAAATACTACATCCGAGATCTTAGGCTTCCTTAGGTTAGGATATATAACGCTATTGACGTATATGATATTCCCACGGACAGGTCTGGGCCGACACGACCGGGATTCTGTAAAACATTCCGAGCGAGGGGCTAGGAGGGTTAGGTTAGGTTGTGTTACATTATAGACGTATATAACGTTCCCACCGAGAAGTGGGGGCCGACCCGCCAAGCAATGTTGTAAAATACTACATCCGAGGAGTGAGGTTGCCTTAGGTTATGATATATACCGTTATAGACGCATATAATGTCCCCACGGAGAGGAACGGGCCGACACGACCGGGATTCTGTAAAACATTACCAGCGAGGGGCTAGAAGGGTTAGGTTAGGTTATGTTACGTTATAGACGTATATAATGTTCACACCGAGAAGAAGGGGCCAGCCCGCCAGGAATGTTGTGAAATACTACATCCGAGGAGTGAGGTTGCCTTAGGTTATGATATATAATGTTATAGACGTATATAATGTCCCCACGGAGAGGAACGGGCCGACACGAAAAGGATTCTGTAAAACATTACCAGCGAGGGGCTAGATGGGTGAGGTTAGGTTATATTACGTTATTGACGTATATAACGTACACACCGAGAAGTAGGTGCCGGCCCGCCAGGATTGTTGTAAAATACTACATCCGAGATGTTAGATTGCCTTAGGTTAGGATATATAACGTGATAGACGTATATAATGTTCCCACCGAGACGTACGGGGCTACAAGAACGGGATTCTACAAAACATTCCCAGCGAGGGGCTAGAAGGGTTAGGTTAGGTTATATTACGTTATAGACGTATATAATGTTCCAACCGAGAAGTAGGGCCCAGCCCGCCAGGAATGTTGTAAAATACTACATCCGAGAAGTGAGGTTGCCTTAGGTTATGATATATAACGTTATAGACGTATATAATGTCCCCACGGAGAGGAACGGGCCGACACGAAAAGGATTCTGTAAAACATTACCAGCGAGGGGCTAGATGGGTTAGGTTAGGTTATATTACGTTATAGACGTATATAATGTTCACACCGAGAAGTAGGGGCCGACCCGCCATGAATGTTGTAAAATACTACATCCGAGGAGTGTGGTTGCCTTCGGTTAGGATATATAACGCTATAGACGTATATAATGTTCCCACGGACAGGTCTGGGCCGACATGACCGGGATTCTGTAAAACATTCCCAGCGAGGGGCTATAAGGGTTAGGTTAGGTTATATTACATTATAGACGTATATAACGTTCCCACCGAGAAGTAGGGGCAGACCCGCCAGGAATGTTCTAAAATACTACATCCGAGATCTTAGGCTTCCTTAGGTTAGGATATATAACGCTATTGACGTACATTGTGTTCCCACGGAGAGGTCTGGTCCGACACGACCGGGATTCTGTAAAACATTACCAGCGAGGGGCTAGATGGGTTAGGTTAGGTTATATTACGTTATAGACGTATATAACGTTCCCACCGAGAAGTAGGGGCCGACCCGCCATGAATGTTGTAAAATACTACATCCGAGGAGTGTGGTTGCCTTCGGTTAGGATATATAACGCTATAGACGTATATGATGTTCCCACGGACAGGTCTGGGCCGACACGACCGGGATTCTGTAAAACATTCCCAGCGAGGGGCTAGAAGGGTTAGGTTAGGTTATATTACATTATAGACCTATATAACGTTCCCACCGAGAAGTAGGGGCCGACCCGCCAGGATTGTTGTAAAATACTACATCCGAGAAGTTAGATTGCCTTAGGTTAGGATATATAACGTTATAGACGCATATAATGTCCCCACGGAGAGGAACGGGCCGACACGACCGGGATTCTGTAAAACATTACCAGCGAGGGGCTAGATGGGTTAGGTTAGGTTATATTACGTTATAGACGTATATAACGTTCACATCGAGAAGTATTGGCCGACCCGCCAGGAATGCTGTAAAATACTACATCCGAGATGTCAGCCTGCCTTAGGTTAGGATATATAACGCTACAGACGTATATAATGTTCCCACGGACAGGTCTGGGCCGACACGACCGGTATTCTGTAAAATATTACCAGCGGGGAGCTAGATGGCTTAGGTTAGGTTATATTACGTTATAGACGTATATAACGTTCCCACCGAGAAGTAGGGGCCGACCCGCCAGGAATGTTGCAAAATACTACATCAGAGATGTTAGGCTGCCTTAGGTTAGGATATATAACGCTATAGACGTATATGATATTCCCACGGACAGGTCTGGGCCGACACGACCGGGATTCTGTAAAACATTACCAGCGAGGGGCTAGATGGGTTAGGTTAGGTTATATTACGTTATAGACGTATATAACGTTCCCACCGAGAAGTAGGGGCCGACCCGCCAAGGAATGTTGTAAAATACTACATCCGAGGAGTGAGGTTGCCTTCGGTTATGATATATAACGTGATAGACGCATATAATGTCCCCACGGAGAGGAACGGGCCGACACGACCGGGACTCTGTAAAACATTCCCAGCGAGGGGCTAGATGGGTTATGTTAGGTTATATTACGTTATAGACGTATATAACGTTCACACCGAGAAGTAGGGGCCGACCCGCCAGGAATGCTGTAAAATACTACATCCGAGATGTTAGCCTGCCTTAGGTTAGGATATATAACGCTATAGACGTATATAATGTTCCCACGGACAGGTCTGGGCCGACACGACCGGGATTCTGTAAAATATTACCAGCGAGGAGCTAGATGGCTTAGGTTAGGTTATATTACGTTATAGACGTATATAACGTTCCCACCGAGAAGTAGGGGCCGACCCGCCAGGAATGTTGCAAAATACTACATCAGAGATGTTAGGCTGCCTTAGGTTAGGATATATAACGCTATAGACGTATATGATATTCCCACGGACAGGTCTGGGCCGACACGACCGGGATTCTGTAAAACATTACCAGCGAGGGGCTAGATGGGTTAGGTTAGGTTATATTACGTTATAGACGTATATAACGTTCCCACCGAGAAGTAGGGGCAGACCCGCCATGAATGTTCTAAAATACTACATCCGAGATCTTAGGCTTCCTTAGGTTAGGATATATAACGCTATTGACGTACATTGTGTTCCCACGGACAGGTCTGGTCCGACACGACCGGGATTCTGTAAAACATTACCAGCGAGGGGCTAGATGGGTTAGGTTAGGTTATATTACGTTATAGACGTATATAACGTTCACACCGAGAAGTAGGTGCCGGCCCGCCAGGAATGCTGTAAAATACTACATCCGAGATGTTAGCCAGCCTTAGGTTAGGATATATAACGCTATAGACGTATCTGATGTTCCCACGGACAGGTCTGGGCCGACACGACCGGGATTCTGTAAAACATTACCAGCGAGGGGCTAGATGGGTTAGGTTAGGTTATATTACGTTATAGACGTATATAACGTTCCCACCGAGAAGTAG
Source organism: Xylocopa violacea (assembly GCA_963969225.1). Lineage (NCBI taxonomy): Eukaryota > Metazoa > Arthropoda > Insecta > Hymenoptera > Apidae > Xylocopa > Xylocopa violacea. The sequence goes on from CAXAJV010000013.1 coordinate 2,971,681, forward strand.
GGGCCGACCCGCCATGAATGTTGTAAAATACTACATCCGAGGAGTGTGGTTGCCTTCGGTTAGGATATATAACGCTATAGACGTATATGATGTTCCCACGGACAGGTCTGGGCCGACACGACCGGGATTCTGTAAAACATTCCCAGCGAGGGGCTAGAAGGGTTAGGTTAGGTTATATTACATTATAGACGTATATAACGTTCCCACCGAGAAGTAGGGGCCGACCCGCCAGGATTGTTGTAAAATACTACATCCGAGAAGTTAGATTGCCTTAAGTTAGGATATATAACGTTATAGACGCATATAATGTCCCCACGGAGAGGAACGGGCCGACACGACCGGGATTCTGTAAAACATTACCAGCGAGGGGCTAGATGGGTTAGGTTAGGTTATATTACGTTATAGACGTATATAACGTTCACATCGAGAAGTATTGGCCGACCCGCCAGGAATGCTGTAAAATACTACATCCGAGATGTCAGCCTGCCTTAGGTTAGGATATATAACGCTACAGACGTATATAATGTTCCCACGGACAGGTCTGGGCCGACACGACCGGTATTCTGTAAAATATTACCAGCGGGGAGCTAGATGGCTTAGGTTAGGTTATATTACGTTATAGACGTATATAACGTTCCCACCGAGAAGTAGGGGCCGACCCGCCAGGAATGTTGCAAAATACTACATCAGAGATGTTAGGCTGCCTTAGGTTAGGATATATAACGCTATAGACGTATATGATATTCCCACGGACAGGTCTGGGCCGACACGACCGGGATTCTGTAAAACATTACCAGCGAGGGGCTAGATGGGTTAGGTTAGGTTATATTACGTTATAGACGTATATAACGTTCCCACCGAGAAGTAGGGGCAGACCCGCCAGGAATGTTCTAAAATACTACATCCGAGATCTTAGGCTTCCTTAGGTTAGGATATATAACGCTATTGACGTACATTGTGTTCCCACGGACAGGTCTGGTCCGACACGACCGGGATTCTGTAAAACATTACCAGCGAGGGGCTAGATGGGTTAGGTTAGGTTATATTACGTTATAGACGTATATAACGTTCACACCGAGAAGTAGGTGCCGGCCCGCCAGGAATGCTGTAAAATACTACATCCGAGATGTTAGCCAGCCTTAGGTTAGGATATATAACGCTATAGACGTATATGATGTTCCCACGGACAGGTCTGGGCCGACACGACCGGGATTCTGTAAAACATTACCAGCGAGGGGCTAGATGGGTTAGGTTAGGTTATATTACGTTATAGACGTATATAACGTTGCCACCGAGAAGTAGGGGCCGACCCGCCATGAATGTTGTAAAATACTACATCCGAGGAGTGAGGTTGCCTTAGGTTATGATATATAACGTTATAGACGCATATAATGTCCCCACGGAGAGGAACGGGCCGACACGACTGGGATTCTGTAAAACATTACCAGCGAGGGGCTAGATGGGTTAGGTTAGGTTATATTACGTTATAGACGTATATAACGTTCCCACCGAGAAGTAGGGGCCGACCCGCCATGAATGTTGTAAAATACTACATCCGAGGAGTGTGGTTGCCTTCGGTTAGGATATATAACGCTATAGACGTATATGATGTTCCCACGGACAGGTCTGGGCCGACACGACCGGGATTCTGTAAAACATTCCCAGCGAGGGGCTAGAAGGGTTAGGTTAGGTTATATTACATTATAGACGTATATAACGTTCCCACCGAGAAGTAGGGGCCGACCCGCCAGGATTGTTGTAAAATACTACATCCGAGAAGTTAGATTGCCTTAGGTTAGGATATATAACGTTATAGACGCATATAATGTCCCCACGGAGAGGAACGGGCCGACACGACCGGGATTCTGTAAAACATTACCAGCGAGGGGCTAGATGGGTTAGGTTAGGTTATATTACGTTATAGACGTATATAACGTTCACATCGAGAAGTATTGGCCGACCCGCCAGGAATGCTGTAAAATACTGCATCCGAGATGTCAGCCTGCCTTAGGTTAGGATATATAACGCTACAGACGTATATAATGTTCCCACGGACAGGTCTGGGCCGACACGACCGGTATTCTGTAAAATATTACCAGCGGGGAGCTAGATGGCTTAGGTTAGGTTATATTACGTTATAGACGTATATAACGTTCCCACCGAGAAGTAGGGGCCGACCCGCCAGGAATGTTGCAAAATACTACATCAGAGATGTTAGGCTGCCTTAGGTTAGGATATATAACGCTATAGACGTATATGATATTCCCACGGACAGGTCTGGGCCGACACGACCGGGATTCTGTAAAACATTACCAGCGAGGGGCTAGATGGGTTAGGTTAGGTTATATTACGTTATAGACGTATATAACGTTCCCACCGAGAAGTAGGGGCAGACCCGCCAGGAATGTTCTAAAATACTACATCCGAGATCTTAGGCTTCCTTACGTTAGGATATATAACGCTATTGACGTACATTGTGTTCCCACGGACAGGTCTGGTCCGACACGACCGGGATTCTGTAAAACATTACCAGCGAGGGGCTAGATGGGTTAGGTTAGGTTATATTACGTTATAGACGTATATAACGTTCACACCGAGAAGTAGGTGCCGGCCCGCCAGGAATGCTGTAAAATACTACATCCGAGATGTTAGCCAGCCTTAGGTTAGGATATATAACGCTATAGACGTATATGATGTTCCCACGGACAGGTCTGGGCCGACACGACCGGGATTCTGTAAAATATTACCAGCGAGGTGCTAGATGGGTTAGGTTAGGTTATATTACGTTATAGACCTATATAACGTTCCCACCGAGAAGTAGGGGACGACCCGCCAGGAATGTTGTAAAATACTACATCAGAGATGTCAGGCTGCCTTAGGTTAGGATATATAACGCTATAGACGTATATGATGTTCCCACGGACAGGTCTGGGCCGACACGACCGGGATTCTGTAAAACATTACCAGCGAGGGGCTAGATGGGTTAGGTTAGGTTATATTACGTTATAGACGTATATAACGTTGCCACCGAGAAGTAGGGGCCGACCCGCCATGAATGTTGTAAAATACTACATCCGAGGAGTGAGGTTGCCTTAGGTTATGATATATAACGTTATAGACGCATATAATGTCCCCACGGAGAGGAACGGGCCGACACGACTGGGATTCTGTAAAACATTACCAGCGAGGGGCTAGATGGGTTAGGTTAGGTTATATTACGTTATAGACGTATATAACGTTCCCACCGAGAAGTAGGGGCCGACCCGCCATGAATGTTGTAAAATACTACATCCGAGGAGTGTGGTTGCCTTCGGTTAGGATATATAACGCTATAGACGTATATGATGTTCCCACGGACAGGTCTGGGCCGACACGACCGGGATTCTGTAAAACATTCCCAGCGAGGGGCTAGAAGGGTTAGGTTAGGTTATATTACATTATAGACGTATATAACGTTCCCACCGAGAAGTAGGGGCCGACCCGCCAGGATTGTTGTAAAATACTACATCCGAGAAGTTAGATTGCCTTAGGTTAGGATATATAACGTTATAGACGCATATAATGTCCCCACGGAGAGGAACGGGCCGACACGACCGGGATTCTGTAAAACATTACCAGCGAGGGGCTAGATGGGTTAGGTTAGGTTATATTACGTTATAGACGTATATAACGTTCACATCGAGAAGTATTGGCCGACCCGCCAGGAATGCTGTAAAATACTACATCCGAGATGTCAGCCTGCCTTAGGTTAGGATATATAACGCTACAGACGTATATAATGTTCCCACGGACAGGTCTGGGCCGACACGACCGGTATTCTGTAAAATATTACCAGCGGGGAGCTAGATGGCTTAGGTTAGGTTATATTACGTTATAGACGTATATAACGTTCCCACCGAGAAGTAGGGGCCGACCCGCCAGGAATGTTGCAAAATACTACATCAGAGATGTTAGGCTGCCTTAGGTTAGGATATATAACGCTATAGACGTATATGATATTCCCACGGACAGGTCTGGGCCGACACGACCGGGATTCTGTAAAACATTACCAGCGAGGGGCTAGATGGGTTAGGTTAGGTTATATTACGTTATAGACGTATATAACGTTCCCACCGAGAAGTAGGGGCAGACCCGCCAGGAATGTTCTAAAATACTACATCCGAGATCTTAGGCTTCCTTACGTTAGGATATATAACGCTATTGACGTACATTGTGTTCCCACGGACAGGTCTGGTCCGACACGACCGGGATTCTGTAAAACATTACCAGCGAGGGGCTAGATGGGTTAGGTTAGGTTATATTACGTTATAGACGTATATAACGTTCACACCGAGAAGTAGGTGCCGGCCCGCCAGGAATGCTGTAAAATACTACATCCGAGATGTTAGCCAGCCTTAGGTTAGGATATATAACGCTATAGACGTACATGATGTTCCCACGGACAGGTCTGGGCCGACACGACCGGGATTCTGTAAAATATTACCAGCGAGGTGCTAGATGGGTTAGGTTAGGTTATATTACGTTATAGACCTATATAACGTTCCCACCGAGAAGTAGGGGACGACCCGCCAGGAATGTTGTAAAATACTACATCAGAGATGTCAGGCTGCCTTAGGTTAGGATATATAACGCTATAGACGTATATGATGTTCCCACGGACAGGTCTGGGCCGACACGACCGGGATTCTGTAAAACATTACCAGCGAGGGGCTAGATGGGTTAGGTTAGGTTATATTACGTTATAGACGTACATAACGTTGCCACCGAGAAGTAGGGGCCGACCCGCCATGAATGTTGTAAAATACTACATCCGAGGAGTGAGGTTGCCTTAGGTTATGATATATAACGTTATAGACGCATATAATGTCCCCACGGAGAGGAACGGGCCGACACGACCGGGATTCTGTAAAACATTACCAGCGAGGGGCTAGATGGGTTAGGTTAGGTTATATTACGTTATAGACGTATATAATGTTCACACCGAGAAGTAGGGGCCGACCCGCCAGGATTGTTGTAAAATACTACATCCGAGATGTTAGATTGCCTTAGGTGAGGATATATAACGTGATAGACGTATATAATGTTCCCACCGAGACGTACGGGGCTACAAGAACCGGATTCTACAAAACATTCCCAGCGAGGGGCTAGAAGGGTTAGGTTAGGTTGTATTACATTATAGACGTATATAACGTTCCCACCGAGAAGTAGGGGCCGACCCGCCAAGGAATGTTGTAAAATACTACATCCGAGGAGTGAGGTTGCCTTAGGTTAGGATATATAACGCTATAGACGTATATGATGTTCCCACGGACAGGTCTGGGCCTACACGACCGGGATTCTGTAAAACATTACCAGCGAGGGGCTAGATGGGTTAGGTTAGGTTATATTACGTTATAGATATATATAACGTTCCCACCGAGAAGTAGAGCCCGACCCGCCATGAATGTTGTAAAATACTACATCCGAGGAGTGTGGTTGCCTTCGGTTAGGATATATAACGCTATAGACGTGTATAATGTTCCCACGGACAGGTCTGGGCCGACACGACCGGGATTCTGTAAAACATTCCCAGCGTGGGGCTATAAGGGTTAGGTTAGGTTATATTACATTATAGACGTATATAACGTTCCCACCGAGATGTAGGGGCAGACCCGCCAGGAATGTTCTAAAATACTACATCCGAGATCTTAGGCTTCCTTAGGTTAGGATATATAACGCTATTGACGTACATTATGTTCCCACGGACAGGTCTGATCCGACACGACCGGGATTCTGTAAAACATTACCAGCGAGGGGCTAGATGGGTTAGGTTAGGTTATATTACGTTATAGACGTATATAACGTTCCCACCGAGAAGTAGGGGCCGACCCGCCATGAATGTTGTAAAATACTACATCCGAGGAGTGTGGTTGCCTTCGGTTAGGATATATAACGCTATAGACGTATATAATGTTCCCACGGACAGGTCTGGGCCGACACGACCGGGATTCTGTAAAACATTCCCAGCGAGGGGCTAGAAGGGTTAGGTTAGGTTATATTACATTATAGACGCATATAACGTTCCCACCGGGAAGTAGGGGCCGACCCGCCAAGGAATGTTGTAAAATACTACATCCGAGATCTTAGGCTTCCTTAGGTTAGGATATATAACGCTATTGACGTATATTATGTTCCCACGGACAGGTCTGGTCCGACACGACCGGGATTCTGTAAAACATTACCAGCGAGAGGCTAGATGGGTTAGGTTAGGTTATATTACGTTATAGACGTATATAACGTTCCCACCGAGAAGTAGGGGCAGACCCGCCAGGAATGTTCTAAAACACTACATCCGAGGAGTGTGGTTGCCTTCGGTTAGGATATATAACGCTATAGACGTATATAATGTTCCCACGGACAGGTCTGGGCCGACACGACCGGGATTCTGTAAAACATTCCCAGCGAGGGGCTAGATGAGTTAGGTTAGGTTGCATTACGTTATAGACGTATATAATGTTCACACCGAGAAGTAGGGGCCGACCCGCCAGGATTGTTGTAAAATACCACATCCGAGATGTTAGATTGCCTTACGTTAGGATATATAACGTGATAGACGTATATAATGTTCCCACCGAGACGTACGGGGCTACAAGAACGGGATTCTACAAAACATTCCCAGCGAGGGGCTAGAAGGGTTATGTTATGTTATATTACGTTATAGACGTATATAATGTTCCAACCGAGAAGTAGGGGCCAGCCCGCCAGGAATGTTGTAAAATACTACATCCGAGGAGTGAGGTTGCCTTAGGTTAGGATATATAACGCTATAGACGTATATGATGTTCCCACGGACAGGTCTGGACCGACACGACCGGGATTCTGTAAAACATTACCAGCGAGGGGCTAGATGGGTTAGGTTAGGTTATATTACGTTATAGACGTATATAACGTTCCCACCGAGAAGTAGGGGCCGACCCGCCAGGATTGTTGTAAAATACTACATCCGAGAAGTTAGATTGCCTTAGGTTAGGATATATAACGTTATAGACGCATATAATGTCCCCACGGAGAGGAACGGGCCGACACGACCGGGATTCTGTAAAACATTACCAGCGAGGGGCTAGATGTGTTAGGTTAGGTTATATTACGTTATAGACGTATATAATGTTCACACCGAGAAGTAGGGGCCGACCCGCCAGGATTGTTGTAAAATACTACATCCGAGATGTTAGATTGCCTTAGGTTAGGATATATAATGTGATAGACGTATATAATGTTCCCACAGAGACGTACGGGGCTACAAGAACCGGATTCTACAAAACATTCCCAGCGAGGGGCTAGAAGGGTTAGGTTAGGTTGTATGACATTATAGACGTATATAACGTTCCCACCGAGAAGTAGGGGCCGACCCGCCAAGGAATGTTGTAAAATACTACATCCGAGGAGTGAGGTTGCCTTAGGTTAGGATATATAACGCTATAGACGTATATGATGTTCCCACGGACAGGTCTGGGCCTACACGACCGGGATTCTGTAAAACATTACCAGCGAGGGGCTAGATGGGTTAGGTTAGGTTATATTACGTTATAGACGTATATAACGTTCCCACCGAGAAGTAGGGGCCGACCCGCCATGAATGTTGTAAAATACCACATCCGAGGAGTGTGGTTGCCTTCGGTTAGGATATATAACGCTATAGACGTATATAATGTTCCCACGGACAGGTCTGGCCCGACACGACCGGGATTCTGTAAAACATTCCCAGCGAGGGGCTAGAAGGGTTAGGTTAGGTTATATTACATTATAGACGTATATAACGTTCCCACCGAGAAGTAGGGGCCGACCCGCCAAGGACTGTTGTAAAATACTACATCCGAGATCTTAGGCTTCCTTAGGTTAGGATATATAACGCTATTGACGTATATTATGTTCCCACGGACAGGTCTGGTCCGACACGACCGGGATTCTGTAAAACATTACCAGCGAGGGGCTAGATGGGTTAGGTTAGGTTATATTACGTTATAGACGTATATAATGTTCACACCGAGAAGTAGGGGCCGACCCGCCAGGATTGTTGTAAAATACTACATCCGAGATGTTAGATTGCCTTAGGTTAGGATATATAACGTGATAGACGTATATAATGTTCCCACCGAGACGTACGGGGCTACAAGAACGGGATTCTACAAAACATTCCCAGCGAGGGGCTAGAAGGGTTATGTTATGTTATATTACGTTATAGACGTATATAATGTTCCAACCGAGAAGTAGGGGCCAGCCCGCCAGGAATGTTGTAAAATACTACATCCGAGGAGTGAGGTTGCCTTAGGTTAGGATATATAACGCTATAGACGTATATGATGTTCCCACGGACAGGTCTGGACCGACACGACCGGGATTCTGTAAAACATTACCAGCGAGGGGCTAGATGGGTTAGGTTAGGTTATATTACGTTATAGACGTATATAACGTTCCCACCGAGAAGTAGGGGCCGACCCGCCAGGATTGTTGTAAAATACTACATCCGAGAAGTTAGATTGCCTTAGGTTAGGATATATAACGTTATAGACGCATATAATGTCCCCACGGAGAGGAACGGGCCGACACGACCGGGATTCTGTAAAACATTACCAGCGAGGGGCTAGATGGGTTAGGTTAGGTTATATTACGTTATAGACGTATATAATGTTCACACCGAGAAGTAGGGGCCGACCCGCCAGGATTGTTGTAAAATACTACATCCGAGATGTTAGATTGCCTTAGGTTAGGATATATAACGTGATAGACGTATATAATGTTCCCACCGAGACGTACGGGGCTACAAGAACGGGATTCTACAAAACATTCCCAGCGAGGGGCTAGAAGGGTTAGGTTAGGTTATATTACGTTATAGACGTATATAACGTTCCCACCGAGAAGTAGAGCCCGACCCGCCATGAATGTTGTAAAATACTACATCCGAGGAGTGTGGTTGCCTTAGGTTAGGATATATAACGCTATAGACGTATATGATGTTCCCACGGACAGGTCTGGACCGACACTACCGGGATTCTGTAAAACATTACCAGCGAGGGGCTAGATGGGTTAGGTTAGGTTATATTACGTTATAGACGTATATAACGTTCCCACCGAGAAGTAGGGGCCGACCCGCCAAGGAATGTTGTAAAATACTACATCCGAGGAGTGAGGTTGCCTTAGGTTATGATATATAACGTGATAGACGCATATAATGTCCCCACGGAGAGGAACGCGCCGACACGACCGGGACTCTGTAAAACATTATTAGCGAGGGTCTAGATGGGTTAGGTTAGGTTATATTACTTTATAGACGTATATAATGTTCACACCGAGAAGTAGGGGCCGACCCGCCAGGATTGTTGTAAAATACTACATCCGAGATGTTAGATTGCCTTAGGTTAGGATATATAACGTGATAGACGTATATAATGTTCCCACCGAGACGTGCGGGGCTACAAGAACGGGATTCTACAAAACATTCCCAGCGAGGGGCTAGAAGGGTTAGGTTAGGTTATATTACGTTATAGACGTATATAATGTTCCAACCGAGAAGTAGGGGCCAGCCCGCCAGGAATGTTGTGAAATACTACATCCGAGGAGTGAGGTTGCCTTAGGTTATGATATATAACGTTATAGACGTATATAATGTCCCCACGGAGAGGAACGGCCCGACACGAAAAGGATTCTGTAAAACATTACCAGCGAGGGGCTAGATGGGTTAGGTTAGGTTATATTACGTTATAGACGTATATAACGTTCACACCGAGAAGTAGGTGCCGGCCCGCCAGGAATGCTGTAAGATACTACATCCGAGATGTTAGCCAGACTTAGGTTAGGATATATAACGCTATAGATGTATATAATGTTCCCACGGACAGGTCTGGGCCGACACGACCGGGATTCTGTAAAATATTACCAGCGAGGGGCTAGATGGGTTAGGTTAGGTTATATTACGTTATAGACGTATATAACGTTCCCACCGAGAAGTAGGGGCCGACCCGCCGGGAATGTTGTAAAATACTACATCAGAGATGTCAGGCTGCCTTAGGTTAGGATATATAACGCTATAGACGTATATGATGTTCCCACGGACAGGTCTGGGCCGACACGACCGGGATTCTGTAAAACATTACCAGCGAGGGGCTAGATGGGTTAGGTTAGGTTATATTACGTTATAGACGTATATAACGTTCCCACCGAGAAGTAGGGGCCGACCCGCCATGAATGTTGTAAAATACTACATCCGAGGAGTGAGGTTGCCTTAGGTTATGATATATAACGTTATAGACGCATATAATGTCCCCACGGAGAGGAACGGGCCGACACGACCGGGATTCTGTAAAACATTACCAGCGAGGGGCTAGCTGGGTTAGGTTAGGTTATATTACGTTATAGACGTATATAATGTTCACACCGAGAAGTAGGGGCCGACCCGCCAGGATTGTTGTAAAATACTACATCCGAGATGTTAGATTGCCTTAGGTTAGGATATATAACGTGATAGACGTATATAATGTTCCCACCGAGACGTACGGGGCTACAAGAACGGGATTCTACAAAACATTCCCAAGCGAGGGGCTAGAAGGGTTAGGTTAGGTTATATTACGTTATAGACGTATATAATGTTCTAACCGAGAAGTAGGGGCCAGCCCGCCAGGAATGTTGTGAAATACTACATCCGAGGAGTGAGGTTGCCTTAGGTTATGATATATAACGTTATAGACGTATATAATGTCCCCACGGCGAGGAACAGGCCGACACGAAAAGGATTCTGTAAAACATTACCAGCGAGGGGCTAGATGGGTTAGGTTAGGTTATATTACGTTATAGACGTATATAACGTTCACACCGAGAAGTAGGTGCCGGCCCGCCAGGAATGCTGTAAAATACTACATCCGAGATGTTAGCCAGCCTTAGGTTAGGATATATAACGCTATAGACGTATGTAATGTTCCCACGGACAGGTCTGGGCCGACACGACCGGGATTCTGTAAAATATTACCAGCGAGGGGCTAGATGGGTTGGGTTAGGTTATATTACGTTATAGACGTATATAACGTTCCCACCGAGAAGTAGGGGCCGACCCGCCAGGAATGTTGTAAAATACTACATCAGAGATGTCAGGCTGCCTTAGGTTAGGATATATAACGCTATAGACGTATATGATGTTCCCACGGACAGGTCTGGGCCGACACGACCGGGATTCTGTAAAACATTACCAGCGAGGGGCTAGATGGGTTAGGTTAGGTTATATTACGTTATGACGTATATAACGTTCTCACTGAGAAGTAGGGGCCGACCCGCCATGAATGTTGTAAAATACTACATCCGAGGAGTGAGGTTGCCTTAGGTATGATATATAACGTTATAGACGCATATAATGTCCCCACGGAGAGGAACGGGCCGACACGACCGGGATTCTGTAAAACATTACCAGCGAGGGGCTAGATGGGTTAGGTTAGGTTATATTACGTTATAGACGTATATAATGTTCACACCGAGAAGTAGGGGCCGTCCCGCCAGGATTGTTGTAAAATACTACATCCGAGATGTTAGATTGCCTTAGGTTAGGATATATAACGTGATAGACGTATATAATGTTCCCACCAAGACGTACGGGGCTACAAGAACGGGATTCTAAAAACATTCCCAGCGAGGGTCTAGAAGGGTTAGGTTAGGTTATATTACGTTATAGACGTATATAATGTTCCAACCGAGAAGTAGGGGCCAGCCCGCCAGGAATGTTGTAAAATACTACATCCGAGGAGTGAGGTTGCCTTAGGTTATGATATATAACGTTATAGACGTATATAATGTCCCCACGGCGAGGAACAGGCCGACACGAAAAGGATTCTGTAAAACATTACCAGCGAGGGGCTAGATGGGTTAGGTTAGGTTATATTACGTTATAGACGTATATAACGTTCACACCGAGAAGTAGGTGCCGGCCCGCCAGGAATGCTGTAAAATACTACATCCGAGATGTTAGCCAGCCTTAGGTTAGGATATATAACGCTATAGACGTATGTAATGTTCCCACGGACAGGTCTGGGCCGACACGACCGGGATTCTGTAAAATATTACCAGCGAGGGGCTAGATGGGTTGGGTTAGGTTATATTACGTTATAGACGTATATAACGTTCCCACCGAGAAGTAGGGGCCGACCCGCCAGGAATGTTGTAAAATACTACATCAGAGATGTCAGGCTGCCTTAGGTTAGGATATATAACGCTATAGACGTATATGATGTTCCCACGGACAGGTCTGGGCCGACACGACCGGGATTCTGTAAAACATTACCAGCGAGGGGCTAGATGGGTTAGGTTAGGTTATATTACGTTATGACGTATATAACGTTCTCACTGAGAAGTAGGGGCCGACCCGCCATGAATGTTGTAAAATACTACATCCGAGGAGTGAGGTTGCCTTAGGTATGATATATAACGTTATAGACGCATATAATGTCCCCACGGAGAGGAACGGGCCGACACGACCGGGATTCTGTAAAACATTACCAGCGAGGGGCTAGATGGGTTAGGTTAGGTTATATTACGTTATAGACGTATATAATGTTCACACCGAGAAGTAGGGGCCGTCCCGCCAGGATTGTTGTAAAATACTACATCCGAGATGTTAGATTGCCTTAGGTTAGGATATATAACGTGATAGACGTATATAATGTTCCCACCAAGACGTACGGGGCTACAAGAACGGGATTCTAAAAACATTCCCAGCGAGGGTCTAGAAGGGTTAGGTTAGGTTATATTACGTTATAGACGTATATAATGTTCCAACCGAGAAGTAGGGGCCAGCCCGCCAGGAATGTTGTAAAATACTACATCCGAGGAGTGAGGTTGCCTTAGGTTATGATATATAACGTTATAGACGTATATAATGTCCCCACGGAGAGGAACGGCCCGACACGAAAAGAATTCTGTAAAACATTACCAGCGAGGGGCTAGATGGGTTAGGTTAGGTTATATTACGTTATAGACGTATATAACGTTCACACCGAGAAGTAGGTGCCGGCCCGCCAGGAATGCTGTAAGATACTACATCCGAGATGTTAGCCAGACTTAGGTTAGGATATATAACGCTATAGACGTATATAATGTTCCCACGGACAGGTCTGGGCCGACACGACCGGGATTCTGTAAAATATTACCAGCGAGGGGCTAGATGGGTTAGGTTAGGTTATATTACGTTATAGACGTATATAACGCTCCCACCGAGAAGTAGGGGCCGACCCGCCATGAATGTTGTAAAATACTACATCCGAGGAGTGAGGTTGCCTTAGGTTATGATATATAACGTTATAGACGCATATAATGTCCCCACGGAGAGGAACGGGCCGACACGACCGGGATTCTGTAAAACATTACCAGCGAGGGGCTAGCTGGGTTAGGTTAGGTTATATTACGTTATAGACGTATATAATGTTCACACCGAGAAGTAGGGGCCGACCCGCCAGGATTGTTGTAAAATACTACATCCGAGATGTTAGATTGCCTTAGGTTAGGATATATAACGTGATAGACGTATATAATGTTCCCACCGAGACGTACGGGGCTACAAGAACGGGATTCTACAAAACATTCCCAAGCGAGGGGCTAGAAGGGTTAGGTTAGGTTATATTACGTTATAGACGTATATAATGTTCTAACCGAGAAGTAGGGGCCAGCCCGCCAGGAATGTTGTGAAATGCTACATCCGAGGAGTGAGGTTGCCTTAGGTTATGATATATAACGTTATAGACGTATATAATGTCCCCACGGCGAGGAACAGGCCGACACGAAAAGGATTCTGTAAAACATTACCAGCGAGGGGCTAGATGGGTTAGGTTAGGTTATATTACGTTATAGACGTATATAACGTTCACACCGAGAAGTAGGTGCCGGCCCGCCAGGAATGCTGTAAAATACTACATCCGAGATGTTAGCCAGCCTTAGGTTAGGATATATAACGCTATAGACGTATGTAATGTTCCCACGGACAGGTCTGGGCCGACACGACCGGGATTCTGTAAAATATTACCAGCGAGGGGCTAGATGGGTTGGGTTAGGTTATATTACGTTATAGACGTATATAACGTTCCCACCGAGAAGTAGGGGCCGACCCGCCAGGAATGTTGTAAAATACTACATCAGAGATGTCAGGCTGCCTTAGGTTAGGATATATAACGCTATAGACGTATATGATGTTCCCACGGACAGGTCTGGGCCGACACGACCGGGATTCTGTAAAACATTACCAGCGAGGGGCTAGATGGGTTAGGTTAGGTTATATTACGTTATGACGTATATAACGTTCTCACTGAGAAGTAGGGGCCGACCCGCCATGAATGTTGTAAAATACTACATCCGAGGAGTGAGGTTGCCTTAGGTATGATATATAACGTTATAGACGCATATAATGTCCCCACGGAGAGGAACGGGCCGACACGACCGGGATTCTGTAAAACATTACCAGCGAGGGGCTAGATGGGTTAGGTTAGGTTATATTACGTTATAGACGTATATAATGTTCACACCGAGAAGTAGGGGCCGTCCCGCCAGGATTGTTGTAAAATACTACATCCGAGATGTTAGATTGCCTTAGGTTAGGATATATAACGTGATAGACGTATATAATGTTCCCACCGAGACGTACGGGGCTACAAGAACGGGATTCTAAAAACATTCCCAGCGAGGGTCTAGAAGGGTTAGGTTAGGTTATATTACGTTATAGACGTATATAATGTTCCAACCGAGAAGTAGGGGCCAGCCCGCCAGGAATGTTGTAAAATACTACATCCGAGGAGTGAGGTTGCCTTAGGTTATGATATATAACGCTATAGACGTATATAATGTCCCCACGGAGAGGAACGGGCCGACACGACCGGGATTCTGTAAAACATTACCAGCGAGGGGCTAGATGGGTTAGGTTAGGTTATATTACGTTATAGACGTATATAACGTTCACACCGAGAAGTAGGGGCCGGCCCGCCAGGAATGCTGTAAAATACTACATCCGAGATGTTAGCCAGCCTTAGGTTAGGATATATAACGCTATAGACGTATATAATGTTCCCACGGACAGGTCTGGGCCGACACGACCGGGATTCTGTAAAATATCACCAGCGAGGGGCTAGATGGGTTAGGTTAGGTTATATTACGTTATAGACGTATATAACGTTCCCACCGAGAAGTAGGGGCCGACCCGCCAGGAATGTTGTAAAATACTACATCAGAGATGTCAGGCTGCCTTAGGTTAGGATATATAACGCTATAGACGTATATGATGTTCTCACGGACAGGTCTGGGCCGACACGACCGGGATTCTGTAAAACATTACCAGCGAGGGGCTAGATGGGTTAGGTTAGGTTATATTACGTTATGACGTATATAACGTTCTCACTGAGAAGTAGGGGCCGACCCGCCATGAATGTTGTAAAATACTACATCCGAGGAGTGAGGTTGCCTTAGGTATGATATATAACGTTATAGACGCATATAATGTCCCCACGGAGAGGAACGGGCCGACACGACCGGGATTCTGTAGAACATTACCAGCGAGGGGCTAGATGGGTTAGGTTAGGTTATATTACGTTATAGACGTATATAATGTTCACACCGAGAAGTAGGGGCCGTCCCGCCAGGATTGTTGTAAAATACTACATCCGAGATGTTAGATTGCCTTAGGTTAGGATATATAACGTGATAGACGTATATAATGTTCCCACCGAGACGTACGGGGCTACAAGAACGGGATTCTAAAAACATTCCCAGCGAGGGTCTAGAAGGGTTAGGTTAGGTTATATTACGTTATAGACGTATATAATGTTCCAACCGAGAAGTAGGGGCCAGCCCGCCAGGAATGTTGTAAAATACTACATCCGAGGAGTGAGGTTGCCTTAGGTTATGATATATAACGCTATAGACGTATATAATGTCCCCGCGGAGAGGAACGGGCCGACACGACCGGGATTCTGTAAAACATTACCAGCGAGGGGCTAGATGGGTTAGGTTAGGTTATATTACGTTATAGACGTATATAATATTCACACCGAGAAGTATGGGCCGACCCGCCAGGATTGTTGTAAAATACAACATCCGAGATGTTAGATTGCCTTAGGTTAGTATATATAACGTGATAGACGTATATAATGTTCCCACCGAGACGTACGGGGCTACAAGAACGGGATTCTACAAAACATTCCCAGCGAGGGGCTAGAAGGGTTAGGTTAGGTTATATTACGTTATAGACGTATATAATCTTCCAACCGAGAAGTAGGGGCCAGCCCGCCAGGAATGTTGTGAAGTACTACATCCGAGGAGTGAGGTTGCCTTAGGTTATGATATATAACGTTATAGACGTATATAATGTCCCCACGGAGAGGAACGGGCCGACACGAAAAGGATTCTGTAAAACATTACCAGCGAGGGGCTAGATGGGTTAGGTTAGGTTATATTACGTTATAGACGTATATAACGTTCACACCGAGAAGTAGGGGCCGGCCCGCCAGGAATGCTGTAAAATACTACATCCGAGATGTTAGCCAGCCTTAGGTTAGGATATATAACGCTATAGACGTATATAATGTTCCCACGGACAGGTCTGGGCCGACACGACCGGGATTTTGTAAAATATTACCAGCGAGGGGCTAGATGGGTTAGGTTAGGTTATATTACGTTATAGACGTATATAACGTTCCCACCGAGAAGTAGGGGCCGACCCGCCAGGAATGTTGTAAAATACTACATCAGAGATGTCAGGCTGCCTTAGGTTCGGATATATAACGCTATAGACGTATATGATGTTCTCACGGACAGGTCTGGGCCGACACGACCGGGATTCTGTAAAACATTACCAGCGAGGGGCTAGATGGGTTAGGTTAGGTTATATTACGTTATGACGTATATAACGTTCTCACTGAGAAGTAGGGGCCGACCCGCCATGAATGTTGTAAAATACTACATCCGAGGAGTGAGGTTGCCTTAGGTATGATATATAACGTTATAGACGCATATAATGTCCCCACGGAGAGGAACGGCCCGACACGACCGGGATTCTGTAAAACATTACCAGCGAGGGGCTAGATGGGTTAGGTTAGGTTATATTACGTTATAGACGTATATAATGTTCACACCGAGAAGTAGGGGCCGTCCCGCCAGGATTGTTGTAAAATACTACATCCGAGATGTTAGATTGCCTTAGGTTAGGATATATAACGTGATAGACGTATATAATGTTCCCACCGAGACGTACGGGGCTACAAGAACGGGATTCTAAAAACATTCCCAGCGAGGGTCTAGAAGGGTTAGGTTAGGTTATATTACGTTATAGACGTATATAATGTTCCAACCGAGAAGTAGGGGCCAGCCCGCCAGGAATGTTGTAAAATACTACATCCGAGGAGTGAGGTTGCCTTAGGTTATGATATATAACGCTATAGACGTATATAATGTCCCCACGGAGAGGAACGGGCCGACACGACCGGGATTCTGTAAAACATTACCAGCGAGGGGCTAGATAGGTTAGGTTAGGTTATATTACGTTATAGACGTATATAATGTTCACACCGAGAAGTATGGGCCGACCCGCCAGGATTGTTGTAAAATACAACATCCGAGATGTTAGATTGCCTTAGGTTAGTATATATAACGTGATAGACGTATATAATGTTCCCACCGAGACGTACGGGGCTACAAGAACGGGATTCTACAAAACATTCCCAGCGAGGGGCTAGAAGGGTTAGGTTAGGTTATATTACGTTATAGACGTATATAATCTTCCAACCGAGAAGTAGGGGCCAGCCCGCCAGGAATGTTGTGAAGTACTACATCCGAGGAGTGAGGTTGCCTTAGGTTATGATATATAACGTTATAGACGTATATAATGTCCCCACGGAGAGGAACGGGCCGACACGAAAAGGATTCTGTAAAACATTACCAGCGAGGGGCTAGATGGGTTAGGTTAGGTTATATTACGTTATAGACGTATATAACGTTCACACCGAGAAGTAGGGGCCGGCCCGCCAGGAATGCTGTAAAATACTACATCCGAGATGTTAGCCAGCCTTAGGTTAGGATATATAACGCTATAGACGTATATAATGTTCCCACGGACAGGTCTGTGCCGACACGACCGGGATTCTGTAAAATATTACCAGCGAGGGGCTAGATGGGTTAGGTTAGGTTATATTACGTTATAGACGTATATAACGTTCCCACCGAGAAGTAGGGGCCGACCCGCCAGGAATGTTGTAAAATACTACATCAGAGATGTCAGGCTGCCTTAGGTTAGGATATATAACGCTATAGACGTATATGATGTTCTCACGGACAGGTCTGGGCCGACACGACCGGGATTCTGTAAAACATTACCAGCGAGGGGCTAGATGGGTTAGGTTAGGTTATATTACGTTATGACGTATATAACGTTCTCACTGAGAAGTAGGGGCCGACCCGCCATGAATGTTGTAAAATACTACATCCGAGGAGTGAGG
The DNA here is from genome assembly GCA_963969225.1 of Xylocopa violacea. Lineage (NCBI taxonomy): Eukaryota > Metazoa > Arthropoda > Insecta > Hymenoptera > Apidae > Xylocopa > Xylocopa violacea. Next base: position 2,990,166 of record CAXAJV010000013.1, read on the forward strand.
TTGCCTTAGGTATGATATATAACGTTATAGACGCATATAATGTCCCCACGGAGAGGAACGGGCCGACACGACCGGGATTCTGTAAAACATTACCAGCGAGGGGCTAGATGGGTTAGGTTAGGTTATATTACGTTATAGACGTATATAATGTTCACACCGAGAAGTAGGGGCCGTCCCGCCAGGATTGTTGTAAAATACTACATCCGAGATGTTAGATTGCCTTAGGTTAGGATATATAACGTGATAGACGTATATAATGTTCCCACCGAGACGTACGGGGCTACAAGAACGGGATTCTAAAAACATTCCCAGCGAGGGTCTAGAAGGGTTAGGTTAGGTTATATTACGTTATAGACGTATATAATGTTCCAACCGAGAAGTAGGGGCCAGCCCGCCAGGAATGTTGTAAAATACTACATCCGAGGAGTGAGGTTGCCTTAGGTTATGATATATAACGCTATAGACGTATATAATGTCCCCACGGAGAGGAACGGGCCGACACGACCGGGATTCTGTAAAACATTACCAGCGAGGGGCTAGATGGGTTAGGTTAGGTTATATTACGTTATAGACGTATATAATGTTCACACCGAGAAGTATGGGCCGACCCGCCAGGATTGTTGTAAAATACAACATCCGAGATGTTAGATTGCCTTAGGTTAGTATATATAACGTGATAGACGTATATAATGTTCCCGCCGAGACGTACGGGGCTACAAGAACGGGATTCTACAAAACATTCCCAGCGAGGGGCTAGAAGGGTTAGGTTAGGTTATATTACGTTATAGACGTATATAATGTTCCAACCGAGAAGTAGGGGCCAGCCCGCCAGGAATGTTGTGAAGTACTACATTCGAGGAGTGAGGTTGCCTTAGGTTATGATATATAACGTTATAGACGTATATAATGTCCCCACGGAGAGGAACGGGCCGACACGAAAAGGATTCTGTAAAACATTACCAGCGAGGGGCTAGATGGGTTAGGTTAGGTTATATTACGTTATAGACGTATATAACGTTCACACCGAGAAGTAGGGGCCGGCCCGCCAGGAATGCTGTAAAATACTACATCCGAGATGTTAGCCAGCCTTAGGTTAGGATATATAACGCTATAGACGTATATAATGTTCCCACGGACAGGTCTGGGCCGACACGACCGGGATTCTGTAAAATATTACCAGCGAGGGGCTAGATGGGTTAGGTTAGGTTATATTACGTTATAGACGTATATAACGTTCCCACCGAGAAGTAGGGGCCGACCCGCCAGGAATGTTGTAAAATACTACATCAGAGATGTCAGGCTGCCTTAGGTTAGGATATATAACGCTATAGACGTATATGATGTTCTCACGGACAGGTCTGGGCCGACACGACCGGGATTCTGTAAAACATTACCAGCGAGGGGCTAGAAGGGTTAGGTTAGGTTATATTACGTTATAGACGTATATAATGTTCCAACCGAGAAGTAGGGGCCAGCCCGCCAGGAATGTTGTAAAATACTACATCCGAGGAGTGAGGTTGCCTTAGGTTATGATATATAACGCTATAGACGTATGTAATGTCCCCACGGAGAGGAACGGGCCGACACGAAAGGGATTCTGTAAAACATTACCAGCGAGGGGCTAGATGGGTTAGGTTAGGTTATTTTACGTTATAGACGTATATAATGTTCACACCGAGAAGTAGGGGCCGACCCGCCAGGATTGTTGTAAAATACTACATCCGAGATGTTAGATTGCCTTAGGTTAGGATATATAACGTGATAGACGTATATAATGTTCTCACCGAGACGTACGGGGCTACAAGAACCGGATTCTACAAAACATTCCCAGCGAGGGGCTAGAAGGGTTAGGTTAGGTTATATTACGTTATAGACGTATATAATGTCCACACCGAGAAGTAGGGGCCGACCCGCCAGGATTGTTGTAAAATACTACATCTGAGGAGTGTGGTTGCCTTCGGTTAGCATATATACCGCTATAGACGTATATAATGTTCCCACGGACAGGTCTGGGCCGACACGACCGGGATTCTGTAAAACATTCCCAGCGAGAGGCTAGAAGAGTTAGGTTAGGTTGTATTACATTATAGACGTATATAACGTTCCCACCGAGAAGTAGGGGCCGACCCGCCAAGGAATGTTGTAAAATACTACACCCGAGGAGTGAGGTTGCCTTAGGTTATGATATATAACGTTATAGACGCATATAATGTCCCCACGGAGAGGAACGGGCCGACACGACCGGGATTCTGTAAAACATTACCAGCGAGGGGCTAGATGGGTTAGGTTAGGTTATATTACGTTATAGACGTATATAATGTTCACACCGAGAAGTAGGGGCCGGCCCACCAGGATTGTTGTAAAATACTACATCCGAGATGTTAGATTGCCTTAGGTTAGGATATATAACGTGATAGACGTATATAATGTTCCCACCGAGACGTACGGGGCTACAAGAACGGGATTCTAAAAACATTCCCAGCGAGGGGCTAGAAGGGTTAGGTTAGGTTATATTACGTTATAGACGTATATAACGTTCCCACCGAGAAGTAGGGGCCGACCCGCCATGAATGTTGTAAAATACTACATCCGAGGTGTGAGGTTGCCTTAGGTTATGATATATAACGTTATAGACGTATATAATGTCCCCACGGAGAGGAACGGGCCGACACGACCGGGATTCTGTAAAACATTACCAGCGAGGGGCTAGATGGGTTAGGTTAGGTTATATTACGTTATAGACGTATATAATGTTCACACCGAGAAGTAGGGGCCAGCCCGCCAGGAATGTTGTAAAATACTACATCCGAGGAGTGAGGTTGCCTTAGGTTTTGATATATAACGTTATAGACGTATATAATGTCCCCACGGAGAGGAACGGGCCGACACGAAAAGGATTCTGTAAAACATTACCAGCGAGGGGCTAGATGGGTTAGGTTAGGTTATATTACGTTATAGACGTATATAACGTTCACACCGAGAAGTAGGGGCCGACCCGCCAGGAATGCTGTAAAATACTACATCCGAGATGTTAGATTGCCTTAGGTTAGGATATATAACGTGATAGACGTATATAATGTTCCCACCGAGACGTACGGGGCTACAAGAACGGGATTCTACAAAACATTCCCAGCGAGGGGCTAGAAGGGTTAGGTTAGGTTATATTACGTTATAGACGTATATAATGTTCCAACCGAGAAGTAGGGGCCGACCCGCCAGGAATGTTGTAAAATACTACATCAGAGATGTTAGGCTGCCTTAGGTTAGGATATATAACGCTATAGACGTATATGATGTTCCCACGGACAGGTCTGGGCCGACACGACCGGGATTCTGTAAAACATTACCAGCGAAGGGCTAGATGGGTTAGGTTAGATTATATTACGTTATAGACGTATATAACGTTCACACCGAGAAGTAGGGGCCGACCCGCCAGGATTGTTGTAAAATACTACATCCGAGATGTTAGATTGCCTTAGGTTAGGATATATAACGTGATAGACGTATATAATGTTCCCACGGACAGGTCTGGGCCGACACGACCGGGATTCTGTAAAACATTACCAGCGAGGGGCTAGATGGGTTAGGTTAGGTTATATTACGTTATGACGTATATAACGTTCTCACTGAGAAGTAGGGGCCGACCCGCCATGAATGTTGTAAAATACTACATCCGAGGAGTGAGGTTGCCTTAGGTATGATATATAACGTTATAGACGCATATAATGTCCCCACGGAGAGGAACGGGCCGACACGACTGGGATTCTGTAAAACATTACCAGCGAGGGGCTAGATGGGTTAGGTTAGGTTATATTACGTTATAGACGTATATAATGTTGACACCGAGAAGTAGGGGCCATCCCGCCAGGATTGTTGTAAAATACTACATCCGAGATGTTAGATTGCCTTAGGTTAGGATATATAACGTGATAGACGTATATGACGTTCCCACCGAGACGTACGGGGCTACAAGAACGGGATTCTAAAAACATTCCCAGCGAGGGGCTAGAAGGGTTAGGTTAGGTTATATTACGTTATAGACGTATATAATGTTCCAACCGAGAAGTAGGGGCCAGCCCGCCAGGAATGTTGTAAAATACTACATCCGAGGAGTGAGGTTGCCTTAGGTTATGATATATAACGTTATAGACGTATATAATGTCCCCACGGAGAGGAACGGGCCGACACGAAACGGATTCTGTAAAACATTACCAGCGAGGGGCTAGATGGGTTAGGTTAGGTTATATTACGTTATAGACGTATATAATGTTCACACCGAGAAGTAGGGGCCGACCCGCCAGGATTGTTGTAAAATACTACATCCGAGATGTTAGATTGCCTTAGGTTAGGATATATAACGCTATAGACGTATATAATGTTCCCACGGACAGGTCTGGGCCGACACGACCGGGATTCTGTAAAATATTATCAGCGAGGGGCTAGATGGGTTAGGTTAGGTTATATTACGTTATAGACGTATATAACGTTCCCACCGAGAAGTAGGGGCCGACCCGCCAGGAATGTTGTAACATACTACATCAGAGATGTTAGGCTGTCTTAGGTTAAGATATATAACGCTATAGACGTATATGATGTTCCCACGGACAGGTCTGGGCCGACACGACCGGGATTCTGTAAAACATTACCAGCGAGGGGCTAGATGGGTTAGGTTAGGCTATATTACGTTATAGACGTATATAACGTTCCCACCGAGAAGTAGGGGCCGACCCGCCATGAATGTTGTAAAATACTACATCCGAGGAGTGAGGTTGCCTTAGGTTATGATATATAACGTTATAGACGCATATAATGTCCGCACGGAGAGGAACGGGCCGACACGACCGGGATTCTCTAAAACATTACCAGCGAGGGGCTAGATGGGTTAGGTTAGGTTATATTACGTTATAGACGTATATAATGTTCACACCGCCAAGTAGGGGCCGACCCGCCAGGATTGTTGTAAAATACTACATCCGAGATGTTACATCGCCTTAGGTTAGGATATATAACGTGATGGACGTATATAATGTCCCCATGGAGAGGAACGGGCCGACACGACCGGGATTCTGTAAAACATTCCCAGCGAGGGGCTAGAAGGGTTAGGTTAGGTTGTATTACATTATAGACGTATATAACGTTCCCACCGAGAAGTGGGGGCCGACCCGCCAAGGAATGTTGTAAAATACTACATCCGAGGAGTGAGGCTGCCTTAGGTTAGGATATATAACGCTAAAGACGTATATAATGTTCCCACGGACAGGTCTGGGCCGACACGACCGGGATTCTGTAAAACATTACCAGCGAGGGGCTAGATGGGTTAGGTTAGGTTATATTACGTTATGACGTATATAACGTTCTCACTGAGAAGTAGGGGCCGACCCGCCATGAATGTTGTAAAATACTACATCCGAGGAGTGAGGTTGCCTTAGGTATGATATATAACGTTATAGACGCATATAATGTCCCCACGGAGAGGAACGGGCCGACACGACTGGGATTCTGTAAAACATTACCAGCGAGGGGCTAGATGGGTTAGGTTAGGTTATATTACGTTATAGACGTATATAATGTTGACACCGAGAAGTAGGGGCCATCCCGCCAGGATTGTTGTAAAATACTACATCCGAGATGTTAGATTGCCTTAGGTTAGGATATATAACGTGATAGACGTATATGACGTTCCCACCGAGACGTACGGGGCTACAAGAACGGGATTCTAAAAACATTCCCAGCGAGGGGCTAGAAGGGTTAGGTTAGGTTATATTACGTTATAGACGTATATAATGTTCCAACCGAGAAGTAGGGGCCAGCCCGCCAGGAATGTTGTAAAATACTACATCCGAGGAGTGAGGTTGCCTTAGGTTATGATATATAACGTTATAGACGTATATAATGTCCCCACGGAGAGGAACGGGCCGACACGAAACGGATTCTGTAAAACATTACCAGCGAGGGGCTAGATGGGTTAGGTTAGGTTATATTACGTTATAGACGTATATAATGTTCACACCGAGAAGTAGGGGCCGACCCGCCAGGATTGTTGTAAAATACTACATCCGAGATGTTAGATTGCCTTAGGTTAGGATATATAACGCTATAGACGTATATAATGTTCCCACGGACAGGTCTGGGCCGACACGACCGGGATTCTGTAAAATATTATCAGCGAGGGGCTAGATGGGTTAGGTTAGGTTATATTACGTTATAGACGTATATAACGTTCCCACCGAGAAGTAGGGGCCGACCCGCCAGGAATGTTGTAAAATATTACATCAGAGATGTTAGGCTGTCTTAGGTTAAGATATATAACGCTATAGACGTATATGATGTTCCCACGGACAGGTCTGGGCCGACACGACCGGGATTCTGTAAAACATTACCAGCGAGGGGCTAGATGGGTTAGGTTAGGTTATATTACGTTATAGACGTATATAACGTTCCCACCGAGAAGTAGGGGCCGACCCGCCATGAATGTTGTAAAATACTACATCCGAGGAGTGAGGTTGCCTTAGGTTATGATATATAACGTTATAGACGCATATAATGTCCGCACGGAGAGGAACGGGCCGACACGACCGGGATTCTCTAAAACATTACCAGCGAGGGGCTAGATGGGTTAGGTTAGGTTATATTACGTTATAGACGTATATAATGTTCACACCGCCAAGTAGGGGCCGACCCGCCAGGATTGTTGTAAAATACTACATCCGAGATGTTACATCGCCTTAGGTTAGGTTATATAACGTGATGGACGTATATAATGTCCCCATGGAGAGGAACGGGCCGACACGACCGGGATTCTGTAAAACATTCCCAGCGAGGGGCTAGAAGGGTTAGGTTAGGTTGTATTACATTATAGACGTATATAACGTTCCCACCGAGAAGTGGGGGCCGACCCGCCAAGGAATGTTGTAAAATACTACATCCGAGGAGTGAGGTTGCCTTAGGTTATGATATATAACGTTATAGACGCATATAATGTCCCCACGGAGAGGAACGGGCCGACACGACCGGGATTCTGTAAAACATTACCAGCGAGGGGCTAGATGGGTTAGGTTAGGTTATATTACGTTATAGACGTATATAATGTTCACACCGAGAAGTTGGGGCCGACCCGCCAGGATTGTTGTAAAATACTACATCCGAGATGTTAGATTGCCTTAGATTAGGATATATAACGTGATAGACGTATATAATGTTCCCACCGAGACGTACGGGGCTACAAGAACGGGATTCTACAAAACATTCCCAGCGAGGGGCTAGAAGGGTTAGGTTAGGTTATATTACGTTATAGACGTATATAATGTTCACACCGAGAAGTAGGGGCCGACCCGCCAGGATTGTTGTAAAATACTACATCCGAGATGTTAGATTGCCTTAGGTTAGGATATATAACGTGATAGACGTATATGACGTTCCCACCGAGACGTACGGGGCTACAAGAACGGGATTCTACAAAACATTCCCAAGCGAGGGGCTAGAAGGGTTAGGTTAGGTTATATTACGTTATAGACGTATATAATGTTCCAACCGAGAAGTAGGGGCCAGCCCGCCAGGAATGTTGTGAAATACTACATCCGAGGAGTGAGGTTGCCTTAGGTTATGATATATAACGTTATAGACGTATATAATGTCCCCACGGAGAGGAACGGGCCGACACGAAAAGGATTCTGTAAAACATTACCAGCGAGGGGCTAGATGGGTTAGGTTAGGTTATATTACGTTATAGACGTATATAATGTTCACACCGAGAAGTAGGGGCCGACCCGCCAGGATTGTTGTAAAATACTACATCCGAGATGTTAGATTGCCTTAGGTTAGGATATATAACGTGATGGACGTATATAATGTCCCCACGGAGAGGAACGGGCCGACACGACCGGGATTCTGTAAAACATTACCAGCGAGGGGCTAGATGGGTTAGGTTAGGTTATATTACGTTATAGACGTATATAATGTTCCAACCGAGAAGTAGGGGCCAGCCCGCCAGGAATGTTGTAAAATACTACATCCGAGGAGTGAGGTTGCCTTAGGTTATGATATATAACGTTATAGACGCATATAATGTCCCCACGGAGAGGAACGGGCCGACACGACCGGGATTCTGTAAAACATTACCAGCGAGGGGCTAGATGGGTTAGGTTAGGTTATATTACGTTATAGACGTATATAATGTTCACACCGAGAAGTTGGGGCCGACCCGCCAGGATTGTTGTAAAATACTACATCCGAGATGTTAGATTGCCTTAGATTAGGATATATAACGTGATAGACGTATATAATGTTCCCACCGAGACGTACGGGGCAACAAGAACGGGATTCTACAAAACATTCCCAGCGGGGGGCTAGAAGGGTTAGGTTAGGTTATATTACGTTATAGACGTATATAATGTTCACACCGAGAAGTAGGGGCCGACCAGCCAGGATTGTTGTAAAATACTACATCCGAGATGTTAGATTGCCTTAGGTTAGGATATATAACGTGATAGACGTATATGACGTTCCCACCGAGACGTACGGGGCTACAAGAACGGGATTCTACAAAACATTCCCAAGCGAGGGGCTAGAAGGGTTAGGTTAGGTTATATTACGTTATAGACGTATATAATGTTCCAACCGAGAAATAGGGGCCAGCCCGCCAGGAATGTTGTGAAATACTACATCCGAGGAGTGAGGTTGCCTTAGGTTATGATATATAACGTTATAGACGTATATAATGTCCCCACGGAGAGGAACGGGCCGACACGAAAAGGATTCTGTAAAACATTACCAGCGAGGGGCTAGGTGGGTTAGGTTAGGTTATATTACGTTATAGACGTATATAATGTTCCCACCGAGAAGTAGGGGCCGACCCGCCAGGATTGTTGTAAAATACTACATCCGAGATGTTAGATTGCCTTAGGTTAGGATATATAACGTGATGGACGCATATAATGTCCCCACGGAGAGGAACGGGCCGACACGACCGGGATTCTGTAAAACATTACCAGCGAGGTGCTAGATGGGTTAGGTTAGGTTATAGTACGTTATAGACGTATATAATGTTCCAACCAAGAAGTAGGGGCCAGCCCGCCAGGAATGTTGTAAAATACTACATCCGAGGAGTGAGGTTGCCTTAGGTTATGATATATAACGTTATCGACGCATATAATGTCCCCACGGAGAGGAACGGGCCGACACGACCGGGATTCTGTAAAACATTACCAGCGAGGGGCTAGATGGGTTAGGTTAGGTTATATTACGTTATAGACGTATATAATGTTCACACCGAGAAGTTGGGGCCGACCCGCCAGGATTGTTGTAAAATACTACATCCGAGATGTTAGATTGCCTTAGATTAGGATATATAACGTGATAGACGTATATAATGTTCCCACCGAGACGTACGGGGCTACAAGAACGGGATTCTACAAAACATTCCCAGCGAGGGGCTAGAAGGGTTAGGTTAGATTATATTACGTTATAGACGTATATAATGTTCACACCGAGAAGTAGGGGCCGACCCGCCAGGATTGTTGTAAAATACTACATCCGAGATGTTAGATTGCCTTAGGTTAGGATATATAACGTGATAGACGTATATGACGTTCCCACCGAGACGTACGGAGCTACAAGAACGGGATTCTACAAAACAATCCCAAGCGAGAGGCTAGAAGGGTTAGGTTAGGTTATATTACGTTATAGACGTATATAACGTTCCAACCGAGAAGTAGGGGCCAGCCCGCCAGGAATGTTGTGAAATACTACATCCGAGATGTTAGATTGCCTTAGATTAGGATATATAACGTGATAGACGTATATAATGTTCCCACCGAGACGTACGGGGCTACAAGAACGGGATTCTACAAAACATTCCCAGCGAGGGGCTAGAAGGGTTAGGTTAGGTTATATTACGCTATAGACGTATATAATGTTCACACCGAGAAGTAGGGGCCGACCCGCCAGCATTGTTGTAAAATACTACATCCGAGATGTTAGATTGCCTTAGGTTAGGATATATAACGTGATAGACGTATATGACGTTCCCACCGAGACGTACGGTGCTACAAGAACGGGATTCTACAAAACATTCCCAAGCAAGGGGCTAGAAGGGTTAGGTTAGGTTATATTACGTTATAGACGTATATAATATTCCAACCGAGAAGTAGAGGCCAGCCCGCCAGGAATGTTGTAAAATACTACATCCGAGGAGTGAGGTTGCCTTTGGTTATGATATATAACGTTATAGACGTATATAATGTCCCCACGGAGAGGAACGGGCCGACACGAAAAGGATTCTGTAAAACATTACCAGCGAGGGGCTAGATGGGTTAGGTTAGGTTATATTACGTTACAGACGTATATAACGTTCACACCGAGAAGTAGGGGCCGACCCGCCAGGAATGCTGTAAAATACTACATCCGAGATGTTAGATTGCCTTAGGTTAGGATATATAACGTGATAGACGTATATAATGTTCCCACCGAGACGTACGGGGCTACAAGAACGGGATTCTACAAAACATTCCCAGCGAGGGGCTAGAAGGGATAGGTTAGGTTATATTACGTTATAGACTTATATAACGTTCCCACCGAGAAGTAGGGGCCGATCCGCCAGGAATGTTGTAAAATACTACATCAGAGACGTTAGGCTGCCTTAGGTTAGGATATATAACGCTATAGACGTATATAATGTTCCCACCGAGAGGAACGGGCCTACACGACCGGGATTCTGTAAAACATTACCAGCGAGGGGCTAGATGGGTTAGGTTAGGTTATATTACGTTATAGACGTATATAATGTTCACACCGAGAAGTAGGGGCCGACCCGCCAGGATTGTTGTAAAATACTACATCCGAGATGTTAGATTGCCTTAGGTTAGGATATATAACGTGATGGACGTATATAGTGTCCCCAAGGAGAGGAACGGGCCGACACGACCGGGATTCTGTAAAACATTACCAGCGAGGGGCTAGATGGGTTAGGTTAGGTTATATTACTTTATAGACATATATAATGTTCCAACCGAGAAGTAGGGGCCAGCCCGCCAGGAATGTTGTAAAATACTACATCCGAGGAGTGAGGTTGCCTTAGGTTATGATATATAACGTTATAGATGCATATAATGTCCCCACGGAGAGGAACGGGCCGACACGACCGGGATTCTGTAAAACATTACCAGCGAGGGGCTAGATGGGTTAGGTTAGGTTATATTACGTTATAGACGTATATAATGTTCACACCGAGAAGTTGGGGCCGACCCGCCAGGATTGTTGTAAAATACTACATCCGAGATGTTAGATTGCCTTAGATTAGGATATATAACGTGATAGACGTATATAATGTTCCCACCGAGACGTACGGGGCTACAAGAACGGGATTCTACAAAACATTCCCAGCGAGGGGCTAGAAGGGTTAGGTTAGGTTATATTACGTTATAGACGTATATAATGTTCACACCGAGAAGTAGGGGCCGACCCGCCAGGATTGTTGTAAAATACTACATCCGAGGAGTGAGGCTGCCTTAGGTTACGATATATAACGTTATAGACGTATATAATGTCCCCAGGGAGAGGAACGGGCCGACACGAAAAGGATTCTGTAAAACATTACCAGCGAGGGGCTAGATGGGTTAGGTTACGTTATATTACGTTATAGACGTATATAACGTTCACACCGAGAAGTAGGGGCCGACCCGCCAGGAATGCTGTAAAATACTACATCCGAGAAGTTATATTGCCTTAGGTTAGGATATATAACGTGATAGACGTATATAATGTTCCCACCGAGACGTACGGGGCTACAAGAACGGGATTCTACAAAACATTCCCAGCGAGGGGCTAGAAGGGTTAGGTTAGGTTATATTACGTTATAGACGTATATAATGTTCCAACCGAGAAGTAGGGGCCGACCCGCCAGGAATGTTGTAAAATACTACATCAGAGATGTTAGGCTGCCTTAGGTTAGGATATATAACGCTATAGACGTATATGATGTTCCCACGGAGAGGAACGGGCCGACACGACCGGGATTCTGTAAAACATTCCGAGCGAGGGGCTAGAAGGGTTAGGTTAGGTTGTATTACATTATAGACGTATATAACGTTCCCACCGAGAAGTGGGGGCCGACCCGCCAAGGAATGTTGTAAAATACTACATCCGAGGAGTGAGGTTGCCTTAGGTTATGATATATAACGTTATAGACGCATATAATGTCCCCACGGAGAGGAACGGGCCGACACGACCGGGATTCTGTAAAACATTACCAGCGAGGGGCTAGATGGGTTAGGTTAGGTTATATTACGTTATAGACGTATATAATGTTCACACCGAGAAGTAGGGGCCGACCCGCCAGCATTGTTGTAAAATACTACATCCGAGATGTTAGATTGCCTTAGGTTAGGATATATAACGTGATAGACGTATATGACGTTCCCACCGAGACGTACGGGGCTACAAGAACGGGATTCTACAAAACATTCCCAAGCGAGGGGCTAGAAGGGTTAGGTTAGGTTATATTACGTTATAGACGTATATAATGTTCCAACCGAGAAGTAGGGGCCAGCTCGCCAGGAATGTTGTGAAATACTACATCCGAGGAGTGAGGTTGCCTTAGGTTATGATATATAACGTTATAGACGTATATAATGTCCCCACGGAGAGGAACGGGCCGGCACGAAGAGGATTCTGTAAAACATTACCAGCGAGGGGCTAGATGGGTTAGGTTAGGTTATATTACGTTATAGACGTATATAATGTTCACACCGAGAAGTAGGGGCCGACCCGCCAGGATTGTTGTAAAATACTACATCCGAGATGTTAGATTGCCTTAGGTTAGGATATATAACGTGATGGACGTATATAATGTCCCCACGGAGAGGAACGGGCCGACACGACCGGGATTCTGTAAAACATTACCAGCGAGGGGCTAGATGGGTTAGGTTAGGTTATATTACGTTATAGACGTATATAATGTTCCAACCGAGAAGTAGGGGCCAGCCCGCCAGGAATGTTGTAAAATACTACATCCGAGGAGTGAGGTTGCCTTAGGTTATGATATATAACGTTATAGACGTATATAATGTCCCCACGGAGAGGAACGGGCCGACACGAAAAGGATTCTGTAAAACATTACCAGCGAGGGGCTAGATGGGTTAGGTTAGGTTATATTACGTTATAGACGTATGTAACGTTCACACCGAGAAGTAGGGGCCGACCCGCCAGGAATGCTGTAAAATACTACATCCGAGATGTTAGATTGCCTTAGGTTAGGATATATAACGTGATAGACGTATATAATGTTCCCACCGAGACGTACGGGGCTACAAGGACGGGATTCTACAAAACATTCCCAGCGAGGGGCTAGAAGGGTTAGGTTAGGTTATATTACGTTATAGACGTATATAATGTTCCAACCGAGAAGTAGGGGCCGACCCGCCAGGAATGTTGTAAAATACTACATCAGAGATGTTAGGCTGCCTTAGGTTAGGATATATAACGCTATAGACGTATATGATGTTCCCAAGGAGAGGAACGGGCCGACACGACCGGGATTCTGTAAAACATTCCGAGCGAGGGGCTAGAAGGGTTAGGTTAGGTTGTATTACATTATAGACGTATATAACGTTCCCACCGAGAAGTGGGGGCCGACCCGCCAAGGAATGTTGTAAAATACTACATCCGAGGAGTGAGGTTGCCTTAGGTTATGATATATAACGTTATAGACGCATATAATGTCCTCGCGGAGAGGAACGGGCCGACACGACCGGGATTCTGTAAAACATTACCAGCGAGGGGCTAGATGGGTTAGGTTAGGTTATATTACGTTATAGACGTATATAACGTTCACACCGAGAAGTAGGGGCCGACCCGCCAGGATTGTTGTAAAATACTACATCCGAGATGTTAGATTGCCTTAGATTAGGATATATAACGTGATAGACGTATATAATGTTCCCACCGAGACGTACGGGGCTACAAGAACGGGATTCTACAAAACATTCCCAGCGAGGGGCTAGAAGGGTTAGGTTAGGTTATATTACGTTATAGACGTATATAATGTTCCAACCGAGAAGTAGGGGCCAGCCCGCCAGGAATGTTGTGAAATACTACATCCGAGGAGTGAGGTTGCCTTAGGTTATGATATATAACGTTATAGACGTATATAATGTCCCCACGGAGAGGAACGGGCCGACACGAAAAGGATTCTGTAAAACATTACCAGCGAGGGGCTAGATGGGTTAGGTTAGGTTATATTACGTTATAGACGTATATAATGTTCACACCGAGAAGTAGGGGCCGACCCGCCAGGATTGTTGGAAAATACTACATCCGAGATGTTAGATTGCCTTAGGTTAGGATATATAACGTGATAGACGTATATAATGTTCCCACCGAGACGTACGGGGCTACAAGAACGGGATTCTACAAAACATTCCCAGCGAGGGGCTAGAAGGGTTAGGTTAGGTTATATTACGTTATAGACGTATATAATGTTCCAACCGAGAAGTAGGGGCCGACCCGCCAGGATTGTTGTAAAATACTACATCCGAGGAGTGAGGTTGCCTTAGGTTACGATATATAACGTTATAGACGTATATAATGTCCCCACGGAGAGGAACGGGCCGACACGAAAAGGATTCTGTAAAACATTACCAGCGAGGGGCTAGATGGGTTAGGTTAGGTTATATTACGTTATAGACGTATATAACGTTCACACCGAGAAGTAGGGGCCGACCCGCCAGGAATGCTGTAAAATCTACATCCGAGATGTCATATTGCCTTAGGTTAGGATATATAACGTGATAGACGTATATAATGTTCCCACCGAGACGTACGGGGCTACAAGAACGGGATTCTACAAGACATTCCCAGCGAGGGGCTAGAAGGGTTAGGTTAGGTTATATTACGTTATAGACGTATATAATGTTCCAACCGAGAAGTAGGGGCCGACCCGCCAGGAATGTTGTAAAATACTACATCAGAGATGTTAGGCTGCCTTAGGTTAGGATATATAACGCTATAGACGTATATGATGTTCCCACGGAGAGGAACGGGCCGACACGACCGGGATTCTGTAAAACATTCCGAGCGAGGGGCTAGAAGGGTTAGGTTAGGTTGTATTACATTATAGACGTATATAACGTTCCCACCGAGAAGTGGGGGCCGACCCGCCAAGGAATGTTGTAAAATACTACATCCGAGGAGTGAGGTTGCCTTAGGTTATGATATATAACGTTATAGACGCATATAATGTCCCCACGGAGAGGAACGGGCCGACACGACCGGGATTCTGTAAAACATTACCAGCGAGGGGCTAGATGGGTTAGGTTAGGTTATATTACGTTATAGACGTATATAATGTTCACACCGAGAAGTTGGCGCCGACCCGCCAGGATTGTTGTAAAATACTACATCCGAGATGTTAGATTGCCTTAGATTAGGATATATAACGTGATAGACGTATATAATGTTCCCACCGAGACGTACGGGGCTACAAGAACGGGATTCTACAAAACATTCCCAGCGAGGGGCTAGAAGGGTTAGGTTAGGTTATATTACGTTATAGACGTATATAATGTTCACACCGAGAAGTAGGGGCCGACCCGCCAGCATTGTTGTAAAATACTACATCCGAGATGTTAGATTGCCTTAGGTTAGGATATATAACGTGATAGACGTATATGACGTTCCCACCGAGACGTACGGGGCTACAAGAACGGGATTCTACAAAACATTCCCAAGCGAGGGGCTAGAAGGGTTAGGTTAGGTTATATTACGTTATAGACGTATATAATGTTCCAACCGAGAAGTAGGGGCCAGCCCGCCAGGAATGTTGTGAAATACTACATCCGAGGAGTGAGGTTGCCTTAGGTTATGATATATAACGTTATAGACGTATATAATGTCCCCACGGAGAGGAACGGGCCGACACGAAAAGGATTCTGTAAAACATTACCAGCGAGGGGCTAGATGGGTTAGGTTAGGTTATATTACGTTATAGACGTATATAATGTTGACACCGAGAAGTAGGGGCCTACCCGCCAGGATTGTTGTAAAATACTACATCCGAGATGTTAGATTGCCTTAGGTTAGGATATATAACGTGATGGACGTATATAATGTCCCCACGGAGAGGAACGGGCCGACACGACCGGGATTCTGTAAAACATTACCAGCGAGGGGCTAGATCGGTTAGGTTAGGTTATATTACGTTATAGACGTATATAATGTTCCAACCGAGAAGTAGGGGCCAGCCCGCCAGGAATGTTGTAAAATACTACATCCGAGGAGTGAGGTTGCCTTAGGTTATGATATATAACGTTATAGACGTATATAATGTCCCCACGGAGAGGAACGGGCCGACACGAAAAGGATTCTGTAAAACATTACCAGCGAGGGGCTAGATGGGTTAGGTTAGGTTATATTACGTTATAGACGTATATAACGTTCACACCGAGAAGTAGGGGCCGACCCGCCAGGAATGCTGTAAAATACTACATCCGAGATGTTAGATTGCCTTAGGTTAGGATATATAACGTGATAGACGTATATAATGTTCCCACCGAGACGTACGGGGCTACAAGAACGGGATTCTACAAAACATTCCTAGCGAGGGGCTAGAAGGGTTAGGTTAGATTATATTACGTTATAGACGTATATAATGTTCACACCGAGAAGTAGGGGCCGACCCGCCAGGATTGTTGTAAAATACTACATCCGAGATGTTAGATTGCCTTAGGTTAGTATATATAACGTGATAGACGTATATGATGTTCCCACCGAGACGTACGGGGCTACAAGAACGGGATTCTACAAAACATTCCCAAGCGAGGGGCTAGAAGGGTCAGGTTAGGTTATATTACGTTATAGACGTATATAACGTTCCAACCGAGAAGTAGGGGCCAGCCCGCCAGGAATGTTGTGAAATACTACATCCGAGGAGTGAGGTTGCCTTAGGTTATGATATATAACGTTATAGACGTATATAATGTCCCCGCGGAGAGGAACGGGCCGACACGAAAAGGATTGTGTAAAACATTACCAGCGAGGGGCTAGATGGGTTAGGTTAGGTTATATTACGTTATAGACGTATATAACGTTCACACCGAGAAGTAGGGGCCGACCCGCCAGGATTGTTATAAAATACTACATCCGAGATGTTAGATTGCCTTAGGTTAGGATATATAACGTGATAGACGTATATAATGTTCCCACCGAGACGTACGGGGCTACAAGAACGGGATTCTACAAAACATTCCCAGCGAGGGGCTGGAAGGGTTAGGCTAGGTTATATTACGTTATAGACGTATATAATGTTCCAACCGAGAAGTAGGGGCCAGCCCGCCAGGAATGTTGTAAAATACTACATCCGAGGAGTGAGGTTGCCTTAGGTTATGATATATAACGTTATAGACGTATATAATGTCCCCACGGAGAGGAACGGGCCGATACGAAAAGGATTCTGTAAAACATTACCAGCGAGGGGCTAGATGGGTTAGGTTAGGTTATATTACGTTATAGACGTATATAATGTTCACACCGAGACGTAGGGGCCGACCCGCCAGGATTGTTGTAAAATACTACATCCGAGGAGTGAGGTTGCCTTAGGTTATGATATATAACGTTATAGACGTATATAATGTCCCCACGGAGAGGAACGGGCCGACACGAAAAGGATTCTGTAATACATTACCAGCGAGGGGCTAGATGGGTTAGGTTAGGTTATATTACGTTATAGACTTATATAACGTTCCCACCGAGAAGTAGGGGCCGATCCGCCAGGAATGTTGTAAAATACTACATCAGAGATGTTAGGCTGCCTTAGGTTAGGATATATAACGCTATAGACGTATATGATGTTCCACGGACAGGTCTGGGCCGACACGACCGGGATTCTGTAAAACATTACCAGCGAGGGGCTAGATGGGTTAGGTTAGGTTATATTACGTTATAGACGTATATAACGTTCCCACCGAGAAGTAGGGGCCGACCCGCCATGAATGTTGTAAAATACTACATCCGAGGAGTGAGGTTGCCTTAGGTTATGACATATAACGTTATAGACGCATATAATGTCCCCACGGAGAGGAACGGACCGACAGGACCGGGATTCTGTAAAACATTACCAGCGAGGGGCTAGATGGGTTAGGTTAGGTTATATTACGTTATAGACGTATATAATGTTCACACCGAGAAGTAGGTGCCGACCCGCCGGGATTGTTGTAAAATACTACATCCGAGATGTTAGATTGCCTTCGGTTAGGATATATAACGTGATAGACGTATATAATGTTCCCACCGAGATGTACGGGGCTACAAGAACGGGATTCTACAAAACATTCCCAGCGAGGGGCTAGAAGGGTTAGGCTAGGTTATATTACGTTATAGACGTATATAATGTTCCAACCGAGAAGTAGGGGCCAGCCCGCCAGGAATGTTGTAAAATACTACATTCGAGGAGTGAGGTTGCCTTAGGTTATGATATATAACGTTATAGACGTATATAATGTCCCCACGGAGAGGAACGGGCCGACACGAAAAGGATTCTGTAAAACATTACCAGCGAGGGGCTAGATGGGTTAGGTTAGGTTATATTACGTTATAGACGTATATAATGTTCACACCGAGACGTAGGGGCCGACCCGCCAGGATTTTTGTAAAATACTACATTCGAGGAGTGAGGTTGCCTTAGGTTAGGATATATAACGCTATAGACGTATATAATGTTCCCACGGACAGGTCTAGGCCGACACGACCGGGATTCTGTAAAATATTATCAGCGAGGGGCTAGATGGGTTAGGTTAGGTTATATTACGTTATAGACGTATATAATGTTCCCACCGAGAAGTAGGGGCCGACCCGCCAGGAATGTTGTAAAATACTACATCCGAGGAGTGAGGTTGCCTTAGGTTATGATATATAACGTTATAGACGTATATAATGTCCCCACGGAGAGGAACGGGCCGACACGAAAAGGATTCTGTAAAACATTACCAGCGAGGGGCTAGATGGGTTAGGTTAGGTTATATTACGTTATAGACGTATATAACGTTCACACCGAGAAGTAGGGGCCGGCCCGCCAGGAATGCTGTAAAATACTACATCCGAGGTGTTAGCCAGCCTTAGGTTAGGATATATAACGCTATAGACGTATATAATATTCCCACGGACAGGTCTGGGCCGACACGACCGGGATTCTGTAAAATATTACCAGCGAGGGGCTAGATGGGTTAGGTTAGGTTATATTACGTTATAGACGTATATAACGTTCCCACCGAGAAGTAGGGGCCGACCCGCCATGAATGTTGTAAAATACTACATCCGAGGAGTGTGGTTGCATTCGGTTAGGATATATAACGCTATAGACGTATATAATGTTCCCATGGACAGGTCTGGGCCGACACGACCGGGATTCTGTAAAACATTCCGAGTGAGGGGCAAGAAGGGTTAGGTTAGGTTGTATTACATTATAGACGTATATAACGTTCCCACCGAGAAGTGGGGGCCGACCCGCCAAGGAATGCTGTAAAATACTACATCCGAGGAGTGAGGTTGCCTTAGGTTATGATATATAACGTTATAGACGCATATAATGTCCCCACGGAGAGGAACGGGCTGACACGACCGGGATTCTGTAAAACATTACCAGCGAGGGGCTAGATGGGTTAGGTTAGGTTATATTACGTTATAGACGTATATAATGTTCCAACCGAGAAGTAGGGGCCAGCCCGCCAGGAATGTTGTAAAATACTACATCCGAGGAGTGAGGTTGCCTTAGGTTATGATATATAACGCTATAGACGTATATAATGTCCCCACGGAGAGGAACGGACCAACACGAAAAGGATTCTGTAAAACATTACCAGCGAGGGACTAGATGGGTTAGGTTAGGTTATATTACGTTACAGACGTATATAATGTTCACACCGAGAAGTAGGGGCCGACGCGCCAGGATTGTTGTAAAATACTACATCCGAAATGTTAGATTGCCTTAGGTTAGGATATATAACGTGATAGACGTATATAATGTTCCCACCGAGACGTACGGGGCTACAAGAACGGGATTCTACAAAACATTCCCAGCGATGGGCTAGAAGGGTTAGGTTAGGTGATATTACGTTATAGACGTATATTATGTTCCAACCGAGAAGTAGGGGCCAGCCCGCCAGGAATGTTGTGAAGTACTACACCCGAGGAGTGAGGTTGCCTTAGGTTATGATATATAACGTTATAGACGTATACAATGTCCCCACGGAGAGGAACGGGCCGACACGAAAAGGATTCTGTAAAACATTACCAGCGAGGGGCTAGATGGGATAGGTTAGGTTATATTACGTTATAGACGTATATAACGTTCACACCGAGAAGTAGGGGCCGGCCCGCCAGGAATGCTGTAAAATACTACATCCGAGATGTTAGCCAGCCTTAGGTTAGGATATATAACGCTATAGACGTATATAATGTTCCCACGGACAGGTCTGGGCCGACACGACCGGGATTCTGTAAAATATTACCAGCGAGGGGCTAGATGGGTTAGGTTAGGTTATATTACGTTATAGACGTATATAACGTTCCCACCGAGAAGTAGGGGCCGACCCGCCAGTAGTGTTGTAAAATACTACATCAGAGATGTCAGGCTACCTTAGGTTAGGATATATAACACTATAGACGTATATGATGTTCTCACGGACAGTTCTGGGCCGACACGAACGGGATTCTGTAAAACATTACCAGCGAGGGGCTAGATGGGTTAGGTTAGGTTATATTACGTTATGACGTATATAACGTTCTCACCGAGAAGTAGGGGCCGACCCGCCATGAATGTTGTAAAATACTACATCCGAGGAGTGAGGTTGCCGTAGGTTATGATATATAACGCTATAGACGCATATAATGTCCCCACGGAGAGGAACGGGCCGACACGAAAAGGATTCTGTAAAATATTATCAGCGAGGGGCTAGATGGGTTAGGTTAGGTTATATTACGTTATAGACGTATATAACGTTCCCACCGAGAAGTAGGGGCCGACCCGCCATGAATGTTGTAAAATACTACATCCGAGCAGTGTGGTTGCCTTCGGTTAGGATATATAACGTTTAGACGTATATAATGTTCCCACGGAGAGGAACGAGCCGACACGAAAGGGATTCTGTAAAACATTACCAGCGAGGGGCTAGATGGGTTAGGTTAGGTTGTATTACGTTATAGACGTATATAACGTTCACACCGAGAAGTAGGGGCCGGCCCGCCAGGAATGCTGTAAAATACTACATCCGAGATGTTAGCCAGCCTTAGGTTAGGATATATAACGCTATAGACGTATATAATGTTCCCACGGACAGGTCTGGGCCGACACGACCGGGATTCTGTAAAATATTACCAGCGAGGGGCTAGATGGGTTAGGTTAGGTTATATTACGTTATAGACGTATATAACGTTCCCACCGAGAAGTAGGGGCCCACCCGCCAGTAATGTTGTAAAATACTACATCAGAGATGTCAGGCTGCCTTAGGTTAGGATATATAACACTATAGACGTATATGATGTTCTCACGGACAGTTCTGGGCCGACACGAACGGGATTCTGTAAAACATTACCAGCGAGGGGCTAGATGGGTTAGGTTAGGTTATATTACGTTATGACGTATATAACGTTCTCACCGAGAAGTAGGGGCCGACCCGCCATGAATGTTGTAAAATACTACATCCGAGGAGTGAGGTTGCCTTAGGTTATGATATATAACGTTATAGACGCATATAATGTCCCCACGGAGAGGAACGGGCCGACACGAAAAGGATTCTGTAAAACATTACCAGCGAGGGGCTAGATGGGTTAGGTTAGGTTATATTACGTTATGACGTATATAACGTTCTCACCGAGAAGTAGGGGCCGACCCGCCATGAATGTTGTAAAATACTACATCCGAGGAGTGAGGTTGCCTTAGGTTATGATATATAACGTTATAGACGCATATAATGTCCCCACGGAGAGGAACGGGCCGACACGAAAAGGATTCTGTAAAACATTACCAGCGAGGGTCTAGATGGGTTAGGTTAGGTTATATTACGTTATAGACGTATATAACGTTCCCACCGAGAAGTAGGGTCCGACCCGCCATGAATGTTGTAAAATACTACATCCGAGGAGTGTGGTTGCCTTCGGTTAGGATATATAACGCTATAGACGTATATAATGTTCCCACGGACAGGTCTGGGCCGACACGACCGGGATTCTGTAAAACATTCCGAGCGAGGGGCTAGAAGGGTTAGGTTAGGTTGTATTACGTTATAGACGTATATAACGTTCACACCGAGAAGTAGGGGCCGGCCCGCCAGGAATGCTGTAAAATACTACATCCGAGATGTTAGCCAGCCTTAGGTTAGGATATATAACGCTATAGACGTATATAATGTTCCCACGGACAGGTCTGGGCCGACACGACCGGGATTCTGTAAAATATTACCAGCGAGGGGCTAGATGGGTTAGGTTAGGTTATATTACGTTATAGACGTATATAACGTTCCCACCGAGAAGTAGGGGCCGACCCGCCAGTAATGTTGTAAAATACTACATCCGAGGAGTGAGGTTGCCTTAGGTTAGGATATATAACACTATAGACGTATATGATGTTCTCACGGACAGTTCTGGGCCGACACGAACGGGATTCTGTAAAACATTACCAGCGTGGGGCTAGATGGGTTAGGTTGGGTTATATTACGTTATGACGTATATAACGTTCTCACCGAGAAGTAGGGGCCGACCCGCCATGAATGTTGTAAAATACTACATCCGAGGAGTGACGTTGCCTTAGGTTATGATATATAACGTTATAGACGCATATAATGTCCCCACGGAGAGGAACGGGCCGACACGAAAAGGATTCTGTAAAACATTACCAGCGAGGGGCTAGATGGGTTAGGTTAGGTTATATTACGTTATAGACGTATATAACGTTCCCACCGAGAAGTAGGGGCCGACCCGCCATGAATGTTGTAAAATACTACATCCGAGGAGTGTGGTTGCCTTCGGTTAGGATATATAACGCTATAGACGTATATAATGTTCCCACGGACAGGTCTGGGCCGACACGACCGGGATTCTGTAAAACATTCCGAGCGAGGGGCTAGAAGGGTTAGGTTAGGTTGTATTACATTATAGACGTATATAACGTTCCCACCGAGAAGTGGGGGCCGACCCGCCAAGGAATGCTGTAAAATACTACATCCGAGGAGTGAGGTTGCCTTAGGTTATGACATATAACGTTATAGACGCATATAATGTCCCCACGGAGAGGAACGGACCGACACGACCGGGATTCTGTAAAACATTACCAGCGAGGGGCTAGATGGGTTAGGTTAGGTTATATTACGTTATAGACGTATATAATGTTCGCACCGAGAAGTAGGTGCCGACCCGCCAGGATTGTTGTAAAATACTACATCCGATATGTTAGATTGCCTTAGGTTAGGATATATAACGTGATAGACGTATATAATGTTCCCACCGAGACGTACGGGGCTACAAGAACGGGATTCTGTAAAACATTACCAGCGAGGGGCTAGATGTGTTAGGTTAGGTTATATTACGTTATGACGTATATAACGTTCTCACCGAGAAGTAGGGGCCGACCCGCCATGAATGTTGTAAAATACTACATCCGAGGAGTGAGGTTGCCTTAGGTTATGATATATAACGTTATAGACGCATATAATGTCCCCACGGAGAGGAACGGGCCGACACGAAAAGGATTCTGTAAAACATTACCAGCGAGGGGCTAGATGGGTTAGGTTAGGTTATATTACGTTATAGACGTATATAACGTTCCCACCGAGAAGTAGGGTCCGACCCGCCATGAATGTTGTAAAATACTACATCCGAGGAGTGTGGTTGCCTTCGGTTAGGATATATAACGCTATAGACGTATATAATGTTCCCACGGACAGGTCTGGGCCGACACGACCGGGATTCTGTAAAACATTCCGAGCGAGGGGCTAGAAGGGTTAGGTTAGGTTGTATTACGTTATAGACGTATATAACGTTCACACCGAGAAGTAGGGGCCGGCCCGCCTGGAATGCTGTAAAATACTACATCCGAGATGTTAGCCAGCCTTAGGTTAGGATATATAACGCTATAGACGTATATAATGTTCCCACGGACAGGTCTGGGCCGACACGACCGGGATTCTGTAAAATATTACCAGCGAGGGGCTAGATGGGTTAGGTTAGGTTATATTACGTTATAGACGTATATAACGTTCCCACCGAGAAGTAGGGGCCGACCCGCCAGTAATGTTGTAAAATACTACATCCGAGGAGTGAGGTTGCCTTAGGTTAGGATATATAACACTATAGACGTATATGATGTTCTCACGGACAGTTCTGGGCCGACACGAACGGGATTCTGTAAAACATTACCAGCGAGGGGCTAGATGGGTTAGGTTAGGTTATATTACGTTATGACGTATATAACGTTCTCACCGAGAAGTAGGGGCCGACCCGCCATGAATGTTGTAAAATACTACATCCGAGGAGTGACGTTGCCTTAGGTTATGATATATAACGTTATAGACGCATATAATGTCCCCACGGAGAGGAACGGGCCGACACGAAAAGGATTCTGTAAAACATTACCAGCGAGGGGCTAGATGGGTTAGGTTAGGTTATATTACGTTATAGACGTATATAACGTTCCCACCGAGAAGTAGGGGCCGACCCGCCATGAATGTTGTAAAATACTACATCCGAGGAGTGTGGTTGCCTTCGGTTAGGATATATAACGCTATAGACGTATATAATGTTCCCACGGACAGGTCTGGGCCGACACGACCGGGATTCTGTAAAACATTCCGAGCGAGGGGCTAGAAGGGTTAGGTTAGGTTGTATTACATTATAGACGTATATAACGTTCCCACCGAGAAGTGGGGGCCGACCCGCCAAGGAATGCTGTAAAATACTACATCCGAGGAGTGAGGTTGCCTTAGGTTATGATATATAAGGTTATAGACGCATATAATGTCCCCACGGAGAGGAACGGGCCGACACGAAAAGGATTCTGTAAAACATTACCAGCGAGGGGCTAGATGGGTTAGGTTAGGTTATATTACGTTATAGACGTATATAACGTTCCCACCGAGAAGTAGGGTCCGACCCGCCATGAATGTTGTAAAATACTACATCCGAGGAGTGTGGTTGCCTTCGGTTAGGATATATAACGCTATAGACGTATATAATGTTCCCACGGACAGGTCTGGGCCGACACGACCGGGATTCTGTAAAACATTCCGAGCGAGGGGCTAGAAGGGTTAGGTTAGGTTGTATTACGTTATAGACGTATATAACGTTCACACCGAGAAGTAGGGGCCGGCCCGCCAGGAATGCTGTAAAATACTGATCCGAGATGTTAGCCAGCCTTAGGTTAGGATATATAACGCTATAGACGTATATAATGTTCCCACGGACAGGTCTGGGCCGACACGACCGGGATTCTGTAAAATATTACCAGCGAGGGGCTAGATGGGTTAGGTTAGGTTATATTACGTTATAGACGTATATAACGTTCCCACCGAGAAGTAGGGGCCGACCCGCCAGTAATGTTGTAAAATACTACATCCGAGGAGTGAGGTTGCCTTAGGTTAGGATATATAACACTATAGACGTATATGATGTTCTCACGGACAGTTCTGGGCCGACACGAACGGGATTCTGTAAAACATTACCAGCGAGGGGCTAGATGGGTTAGGTTAGGTTATATTACGTTATGACGTATATAACGTTCTCACCGAGAAGTAGGGGCCGACCCGCCATGAATGTTGTAAAATACTACATCCGAGGAGTGACGTTGCCTTAGGTTATGATATATAACGTTATAGACGCATATAATGTCCCCACGGAGAGGAACGGGCCGACACGAAAAGGATTCTGTAAAACATTACCAGCGAGGGGCTAGATGGGTTAGGTTAGGTTATATTACGTTATAGACGTATATAACGTTCCCACCGAGAAGTAGGGGCCGACCCGCCATGAATGTTGTAAAATACTACATCCGAGGAGTGTGGTTGCCTTCGGTTAGGATATATAACGCTATAGACGTATATAATGTTCCCACGGACAGGTCTGGGCCGACACGACCGGGATTCTGTAAAACATTCCGAGCGAGGGGCTAGAAGGGTTAGGTTAGGTTGTATTACATTATAGACGTATATAACGTTCCCACCGAGAAGTGGGGGCCGACCCGCCAAGAAATGCTGTAAAATACTACATCCGAGGAGTGAGGTTGCCTTAGGTTATGACATATAACGTTATAGACGCATATAATGTCCCCACGGAGAGGAACGGACCGACACGACCGGGATTCTGTAAAACATTACCAGCGAGGGGCTAGATGGGTTAGGTTAGGTTATATTACGTTATAGACGTATATAATGTTCGCACCGAGAAGTAGGTGCCGACCCGCCAGGATTGTTGTAAAATACTACATCCGATATGTTAGATTGCCTTAGGTTAGGATATATAACGTGATAGACGTATATAATGTTCCCACCGAGACGTACGGGGCTACAAGAACGGGATTCTACAAAACATTCCCAGCGAGGGGCTAGAAGGGTTAGGCTAGGTTATATTACGTTATAGACGTATATAATGTTCCAACCGAGAAGTAGGGGCCAGCCCGCCAGGAATGTTGTAAAATACTACATCCGAGGAGTGAGGATGCCTTAGGTTATGATATATAACGTTATAGACGTATATAATGTCCCCACGAAGAGGAACGGGCCGACACGAAAAGGATTCTGTAAAACATTACCAGCGAGGGGCTAGATGGGTTAGGTTAGGTTGTATTACATTATAGACGTATATAACGTTCCCACCGAGAAGTGGGGGCCGACCCGCCAAGGAATGCTGTAAAATACTACATCCGAGGAGTGAGGTTGCCTTAGGTTATGATATATAACGTGATAGACGTATATAATGTTCCCAGCGAGACGTACGGGGCTACAAGAACGGGATTCTACAAAACATTCCCAGCGAGGGGCTAGAAGGGTTAGGCTAGGTTATATTACGTTATAGACGTATATAATGTTCCAACCGAGAAGTAGGGGCCAGCCCGCCAGGAATGTTGTAAAATACTACATCCGAGATGTTAGATTGCCTTAGGTTAGGATATATAACGCTATAGACGTATATAATGTTCCCACGGACAGGTCTGGGCCGACACGACCGGGATTCTGTAAAATATTATCAGCGAGGGGCTAGATGGGTTAGGTTAGGTTATATTACGTTATAGACGTATATAACGTTCCCACCGAGAAGTAGGGGCCGGCCCGCCAGGAATGCTGTAAAATACTACATCCGAGATGTTAGCCAGCCTTAGGTTAGGATATATAACGCTATAGACGTATATAATGTTCCCACGGACAGGTCTGGGCCGACACGACCGGGATTCTGTAAAATATTACCAGCGAGGGGCTAGATGGGTTAGGTTAGGTTATATTACGTTATAGACGTATATAACGTTCCCACCGAGAAGTATGGGCCGACCCGCCAGTAATGTTGTAAAATACTACATCAGAGATGTCAGGCTGCCTTAGGTTAGGATATATAACACTATAGACGTATATGATGTTCTCACGGACAGTTCTGGGCCGACACGAACGGGATTCTGTAAAACATTACCAGCGAGGGGCTAGATGGTTTAGGTTAGGTTATCTTACGTTATGACGTATATAACGTTCTCACCGAGAAGTAGGGGCCGACCCGCCATGAATGTTGTAAAATACTACATCCGATATGTTAGATTGCCTTAGGTTAGGATATATAACGTGATAGACGTATATAATGTTCCCACCGAGACGTACGGGGCTACAAGAACGGGATTCTACAAAACATTCCCAGCGAGGGGCTAGAAGGGTTAGGCTAGGTTATATTACGTTATAGACGTATATAATGTTCCAACCGAGAAGTAGGGGCCAGCCCGCCAGGAATGTTGTAAAATACTACATCCGAGGAGTGAGGTTGCCTTAGGTTATGATATATAACGTTATAGACGTATATAATGTCCCCACGAAGAGGAACGGGCCGACACGAAAAGGATTCTGTAAAACATTACCAGCGAGGGGCTAGATGGGTTAGGTTAGGTTGTATTACATTATAGACGTATATAACGTTCCCAACGAGAAGTGGGGGCCGACCCGCCAAGGAATGCTGTAAAATACTACATCCGAGGAGTGAGGTTGCCTTAGGTTATGATATATAACGTGATAGACGTATATAATGTTCCCACCGAGACGTACGGGGCTACAAGAACGGGATTCTACAAAACATTCCCAGCGAGGGGCTAGAAGGGTTAGGCTAGGTTATATTACGTTATAGACGTATATAATGTTCCAACCGAGAAGTAGGGGCCAGCCCGCCAGGAATGTTGTAAAATACTACATCCGAGGAGTGAGGTTGCCTTAGGTTATGATATATAACGTTATAGACGTATATAATGTCCCCACGAAGAGGAACGGGCCGACACGAAAAGGATTCTGTAAAACATTACCAGCGAGGGGCTAGATGGGTTAGGTTAGGTTATATTACGTTATAGACGTATATAATGTTCACACCGAGACGTAGGGGCCGACGCGCCAAGATTTTTGTAAAATACTACATCCGAGATGTTAGATTGCCTTAGGTTAGGATATATAACGCTATAGACGTATATAATGTTCCCACGGACAGGTCTGGGCCGACACGACCGGGATTCTGTAAAATATTATCAGCGAGGGGCTAGATGGGTTAGGTTAGGTTATATTACGTTATAGACGTATATAACGTTCCCACCGAGAAGTAGGGGCCGGCCCGCCAGGAATGCTGTAAAATACTACATCCGAGATGTTAGCCAGCCTTAGGTTAGGATATATAACGCTATAGACGTATATAATGTTCCCACGGACAGGTCTGGGCCGACACGACCGGGATTCTGTAAAATATTACCAGCGAGGGGCTAGATGGGTTAGGTTAGGTTATATTACGTTATAGACGTATATAACGTTCCCACCGAGAAGTATGGGCCGACCCGCCAGTAATGTTGTAAAATACTACATCAGAGATGTCAGGCTGCCTTAGGTTAGGATATATAACACTATAGACGTATATGATGTTCTCACGGACAGTTCTGGGCCGACACGAACGGGATTCTGTAAAACATTACCAGCGAGGGGCTAGATGGGTTAGGTTAGGTTATCTTACGTTATGACGTATATAACGTTCTCACCGAGAAGTAGGGGCCGACCCGCCATGAATGTTGTAAAATACTACATCCGAGGAGTGAGGTTGCCTTAGGTTATGATATATGACGTTATAGACGCATATAATGTCCCCACGGACAGGTCTGGGCCGACACGACCGGGATTCTGTAAAACATTCCGAGCGAGGGGCTAGAAGGGTTAGGTTAGGTTGTATTACATTATAGACGTATATAACGTTCCCACCGAGAAGTGGGGGCCGACCCGCCAAGGAATGCTGTAAAATACTACATCCGAGGAGTGAGGTTGCCTTAGGTTATGACATATAACGTTATAGACGCATATAATGTCCCCACGGAGAGGAACGGACCGACACGACCGGGATTCTGTAAAACATTACCAGCGAGGGGCTAGATGGGTTAGGTTAGGTTATATTACGTTATAGACGTATATAATGTTCGCACCGAGAAGTAGGTGCCGACCCGCCAGGATTGTTGTAAAATACTACA
Source organism: Xylocopa violacea (assembly GCA_963969225.1). Lineage (NCBI taxonomy): Eukaryota > Metazoa > Arthropoda > Insecta > Hymenoptera > Apidae > Xylocopa > Xylocopa violacea. Next base: position 3,019,879 of record CAXAJV010000013.1, read on the forward strand.
TCCGATATGTTAGATTGCCTTAGGTTAGGATATATAACGTGATAGACGTATATAATGTCCCCACGGAGAGGAACGGGCCGACACGAAAAGGATTCTGTAAAACATTACCAGCGTGCGGCTAGATGGGTTAGGTTAGGTTATATTACGTTATAGACGTATATAATGTTCACACCGAGACGTAGGGGCCGACCCGCCAAGATTTTTGTAAAATACTACATCCGAGATGTTAGATTGCCTTAGGTTAGGATATATAACGCTATAGACGTATATAATGTTCCCACGGACAGGTCTGGGCCGACACGACCGGGATTCTGTAAAATATTATCAGCGAGGGGCTAGATGGGTTAGGTTAGGTTATATTACGTTATAGACGTATATAACGTTCCCACCGAGAAGTAGGGGCCGGCCCGCCAGGAATGCTGTAAAATACTACATCCGAGATGTTAGCCAGCCTTAGGTTAGGATATATAACGTGATGGACGTATATAATGTCCCCACGGAGAGGAACGGGCCGACACGACCGGGATTCTGTAAAACATTACCAGCGAGGGGCTAGATGGGTTAGGTTAGGTTATATTACGTTATAGACGTATATAATGTTCCAACCGAGAAGTATGGGCAGCCCGCCAGGAATGTTGTAAAATACTACATCCGAGGAGTGAGGTTGCCTTAGGTTATGATATATAACGTTATAGACGTATATAATGTCCCCACGAAGAGGAACGGGCCGACACGAAAAGGATTCTGTAAAACATTACCAGCGAGGGGCTAGATGGGTTAGGTTAGGTTGTATTACATTATAGACGTATATAACGTTCCCACCGAGAAGTGGGGGCCGACCCGCCAAGAAATGCTGTAAAATACTACATCCGAGGAGTGAGGTTGCCTTAGGTTATGATATATAACGTGATAGACGTATATAATGTTCCCACCGAGACGTACGGGGCTACAAGAACGGGATTCTACAAAACATTCCCAGCGAGGGGCTAGAAGGGTTAGGCTAGGTTATATTACGTTATAGACGTATATAATGTTCCAACCGAGAAGTAGGGGCCAGCCCGCCAGGAATGTTGTAAAATACTACATCCGAGGAGTGAGGTTGCCTTAGGTTATGATATATAACGTTATAGACGTATATAATGTCCCCACGAAGAGGAACGGGCCGACACGAAAAGGATTCTGTAAAACATTACCAGCGAGGGGCTAGATGGGTTAGGTTAGGTTATATTACGTTATAGACGTATATAATGTTCACACCGAGACGTAGGGGCCGACCCGCCAAGATTTTTGTAAAATACTACATCCGAGATGTTAGATTGCCTTAGGTTAGGATATATAACGCTATAGACGTATATAATGTTCCCACGGACAGGTCTGGGCCGACACGACCGGGATTCTGTAAAATATTATCAGCGAGGGGCTAGATGGGTTAGGTTAGGTTATATTACGTTATAGACGTATATAACGTTCCCACCGAGAAGTAGGGGCCGGCCCGCCAGGAATGCTGTAAAATACTACATCCGAGATGTTAGCCAGCCTTAGGTTAGGATATATAACGCTATAGACGTGTATAATGTTCCCACGGACAGGTCTGGGCCGACACGACCGGGATTCTGTAAAATATTACCAGCGAGGGGCTAGATGGGTTAGGTTAGGTTATATTACGTTATAGACGTATATAACGTTCCCACCGAGAAGTATGGGCCGACCCGCCAGTAATGTTGTAAAATACTACATCAGAGATGTCAGGCTGCCTTAGGTTAGGATATATAACACTATAGACGTATATGATGTTCTCACGGACAGTTCTGGGCCGACACGAACGGGATTCTGTAAAACATTACCAGCGAGGGGCTAGATGGGTTAGGTTAGGTTATCTTACGTTATGACGTATATAACGTTCTCACCGAGAAGTAGGGGCCGACCCGCCATGAATGTTGTAAAATACTACATCCGAGGAGTGAGGTTGCCTTAGGTTATGATATATAACGTTATAGACGCATATAATGTCCCCACGGAGAGGAACGGGCCGACACGAAAAGGATTCTGTAAAACATTACCAGCGAGGGGCTAGATGGGTTAGGTTAGGTTATATTACGTTATAGACGTATATAACGTTCCCACCGAGAAGTAGGGTCCGACCCGCCATGAATGTTGTAAAATACTACATCCGAGGAGTGTGGTTGCCTTCGGTTAGGATATATAACGCTATAGACGTATATAATGTTCCCACGGACAGGTCTGGGCCGACACGACCGGGATTCTGTAAAACATTCCGAGCGAGGGGCTAGAAGGGTTAGGTTAGGTTGTATTACATTATAGACGAATATAACGTTCCCACCGAGAAGTGGGGGCCGACCCGACAAGGAATGCTGTAAAATACTACATCCGAGGAGTGAGGTTGCCTTAGGTTATGATATATAACGTTATAGACGCATATAATGTCCCCACGGAGAGGAACGGGCCGACACGACCGGGATTCTGTAAAACATTACCAGCGAGGGGCTAGATGGGTTAGGTTAGGTTATATTACGTTATAGACGTATATAATGTTCCAACCGAGAAGTAGGGGCCAGCCCGCCAGGAATGTTGTAAAATACTACATCCGAGGAGTGAGGTTGCCTTAGGTTATGATATATAACGCTATAGACGTATATAATGTCCCCATGGAGAGGAACGGGCCGACACGAAAGGGATTCTGTAAAACATTACCAGCGAGGGGCTAGATGGGTTAGGTTAGGTTATATTACGTTACAGACGTATATAATGTTCACACCGAGAAGTAGGGGCCGACGCGCCAGGATTGTTGTAAAATACTACATCCGAAATGTTAGATTGCCTTAGGTTAGGATATATAACGTGATAGACGTATATAATGTTCCCACCGAGACGTACGGGGCTACAAGAACGGGATTCTACAAAACATTCCCAGCGAGGGGCTAGAAGGGTTAGGTTAGGTGATATTACGTTATAGACGTATATAATGTTCCAACCGAGAAGTAGGGGCCAGCCCGCCAGGAATGTTGTGAAGTACTACACCCGAGGAGTGAGGTTGCCTTAGGTTATGATATATAACGTTATAGACGCATATAATGTCCCCGCGGAGAGGAACGGGCCGACACGAAAAGGATTCTGTAAAACATTACCAGCGAGGGGCTAGATGGGTTAGGTTAGGTTATATTACGTTATAGACGTATATAACGTTCCCACCGAGAAGTAGGGGCCGACCCGCCAGTAATGTTGTAAAATACTACATCCGAGGAGTGAGGTTGCCTTAGGTTAGGATATATAACACTATAGACGTATATGATGTTCTCACGGACAGTTCTGGGCCGACACGAACGGGATTCTGTAAAACATTACCAGCGAGGGGCTAGATGGGTTAGGTTAGGTTATATTACGTTATGACGTATATAACGTTCTCACCGAGAAGTAGGGGCCGACCCGCCATGAATGTTGTAAAATACTACATCCGAGGAGTGACGTTGCCTTAGGTTATGATATATAACGTTATAGACGCATATAATGTCCCCACGGAGAGGAACGGGCCGACACGAAAAGGATTCTGTAAAACATTACCAGCGAGGGGCTAGATGGGTTAGGTTAGGTTATATTACGTTATAGACGTATATAACGTTCCCACCGAGAAGTAGGGGCCGACCCGCCATGAATGTTGTAAAATACTACATCCGAGGAGTGTGGTTGCCTTCGGTTAGGATATATAACGCTATAGACGTATATAATGTTCCCACGGACAGGTCTGGGCCGACACGACCGGGATTCTGTAAAACATTCCGAGCGAGGGGCTAGAAGGGTTAGGTTAGGTTGTATTACATTATAGACGTATATAACGTTCCCACCGAGAAGTGGGGGCCGACCCGCCAAGGAATGCTGTAAAATACTACATCCGAGGAGTGAGGTTGCCTTAGGTTATGACATATAACGTTATAGACGCATATAATGTCCCCACGGAGAGGAACGGACCGACACGACCGGGATTCTGTAAAACATTACCAGCGAGGGGCTAGATGGGTTAGGTTAGGTTATATTACGTTATAGACGTATATAATGTTCGCACCGAGAAGTAGGTGCCGACCCGCCAGGATTGTTGTAAAATACTACATCCGAGATGTTAGATTGCCTTAGGTTAGGATATATAACGTGATAGACGTATATAATGTTCCCACCGAGACGTACGGGGCTACAAGAACGGGATTCTACAAAACATTCCCAGCGAGGGGCTAGAAGGGTTAGGCTAGGTTATATTACGTTATAGACGTATATAATGTTCCAACCGAGAAGTAGGGGCCAGCCCGCCAGGAATGTTGTAAAATACTACATCCGAGGAGTGAGGTTGCCTTAGGTTATGATATATAACGTTATAGACGTATATAATGTCCCCACGAAGAGGAACGGGCCGACACGAAAAGGATTCTGTAAAACATTACCAGCGAGGGGCTAGATGTGTTAGGTTAGGTTATATTACGTTATGACGTATATAACGTTCTCACCGAGAAGTAGGGGCCGACCCGCCATGAATGTTGTAAAATACTACATCCGAGGAGTGAGGTTGCCTTAGGTTATGATATATAACGTTATAGACGCATATAATGTCCCCACGGAGAGGAACGGGCCGACACGAAAAGGATTCTGTAAAACATTACCAGCGAGGGGCTAGATGGGTTAGGTTAGGTTATATTACGTTATAGACGTATATAACGTTCCCACCGAGAAGTAGGGTCCGACCCGCCATGAATGTTGTAAAATACTACATCCGAGGAGTGTGGTTGCCTTCGGTTAGGATATATAACGCTATAGACGTATATAATGTTCCCACGGACAGGTCTGGGCCGACACGACCGGGATTCTGTAAAACATTCCGAGCGAGGGGCTAGAAGGGTTAGGTTAGGTTGTATTACGTTATAGACGTATATAACGTTCACACCGAGAAGTAGGGGCCGGCCCGCCTGGAATGCTGTAAAATACTACATCCGAGATGTTAGCCAGCCTTAGGTTAGGATATATAACGCTATAGACGTATATAATGTTCCCACGGACAGGTCTGGGCCGACACGACCGGGATTCTGTAAAATATTACCAGCGAGGGGCTAGATGGGTTAGGTTAGGTTATATTACGTTATAGACGTATATAACGTTCCCACCGAGAAGTAGGGGCCGACCCGCCAGTAATGTTGTAAAATACTACATCCGAGGAGTGAGGTTGCCTTAGGTTAGGATATATAACACTATAGACGTATATGATGTTCTCACGGACAGTTCTGGGCCGACACGAACGGGATTCTGTAAAACATTACCAGCGAGGGGCTAGATGGGTTAGGTTAGGTTATATTACGTTATGACGTATATAACGTTCTCACCGAGAAGTAGGGGCCGACCCGCCATGAATGTTGTAAAATACTACATCCGAGGAGTGACGTTGCCTTAGGTTATGATATATAACGTTATAGACGCATATAATGTCCCCACGGAGAGGAACGGGCCGACACGAAAAGGATTCTGTAAAACATTACCAGCGAGGGGCTAGATGGGTTAGGTTAGGTTATATTACGTTATAGACGTATATAACGTTCCCACCGAGAAGTAGGGGCCGACCCGCCATGAATGTTGTAAAATACTACATCCGAGGAGTGTGGTTGCCTTCGGTTAGGATATATAACGCTATAGACGTATATAATGTTCCCACGGACAGGTCTGGGCCGACACGACCGGGATTCTGTAAAACATTCCGAGCGAGGGGCTAGAAGGGTTAGGTTAGGTTGTATTACGTTATAGACGTATATAACGTTCACACCGAGAAGTAGGGGCCGGCCCGCCAGGAATGCTGTAAAATACTGATCCGAGATGTTAGCCAGCCTTAGGTTAGGATATATAACGCTATAGACGTATATAATGTTCCCACGGACAGGTCTGGGCCGACACGACCGGGATTCTGTAAAATATTACCAGCGAGGGGCTAGATGGGTTAGGTTAGGTTATATTACGTTATAGACGTATATAACGTTCCCACCGAGAAGTAGGGGCCGACCCGCCAGTAATGTTGTAAAATACTACATCCGAGGAGTGAGGTTGCCTTAGGTTAGGATATATAACACTATAGACGTATATGATGTTCTCACGGACAGTTCTGGGCCGACACGAACGGGATTCTGTAAAACATTACCAGCGAGGGGCTAGATGGGTTAGGTTAGGTTATATTACGTTATGACGTATATAACGTTCTCACCGAGAAGTAGGGGCCGACCCGCCATGAATGTTGTAAAATACTACATCCGAGGAGTGACGTTGCCTTAGGTTATGATATATAACGTTATAGACGCATATAATGTCCCCACGGAGAGGAACGGGCCGACACGAAAAGGATTCTGTAAAACATTACCAGCGAGGGGCTAGATGGGTTAGGTTAGGTTATATTACGTTATAGACGTATATAACGTTCCCACCGAGAAGTAGGGGCCGACCCGCCATGAATGTTGTAAAATACTACATCCGAGGAGTGTGGTTGCCTTCGGTTAGGATATATAACGCTATAGACGTATATAATGTTCCCACGGACAGGTCTGGGCCGACACGACCGGGATTCTGTAAAACATTCCGAGCGAGGGGCTAGAAGGGTTAGGTTAGGTTGTATTACATTATAGACGTATATAACGTTCCCACCGAGAAGTGGGGGCCGACCCGCCAAGAAATGCTGTAAAATACTACATCCGAGGAGTGAGGTTGCCTTAGGTTATGACATATAACGTTATAGACGCATATAATGTCCCCACGGAGAGGAACGGACCGACACGACCGGGATTCTGTAAAACATTACCAGCGAGGGGCTAGATGGGTTAGGTTAGGTTATATTACGTTATAGACGTATATAATGTTCGCACCGAGAAGTAGGTGCCGACCCGCCAGGATTGTTGTAAAATACTACATCCGATATGTTAGATTGCCTTAGGTTAGGATATATAACGTGATAGACGTATATAATGTTCCCACCGAGACGTACGGGGCTACAAGAACGGGATTCTACAAAACATTCCCAGCGAGGGGCTAGAAGGGTTAGGCTAGGTTATATTACGTTATAGACGTATATAATGTTCCAACCGAGAAGTAGGGGCCAGCCCGCCAGGAATGTTGTAAAATACTACATCCGAGGAGTGAGGATGCCTTAGGTTATGATATATAACGTTATAGACGTATATAATGTCCCCACGAAGAGGAACGGGCCGACACGAAAAGGATTCTGTAAAACATTACCAGCGAGGGGCTAGATGGGTTAGGTTAGGTTGTATTACATTATAGACGTATATAACGTTCCCACCGAGAAGTGGGGGCCGACCCGCCAAGGAATGCTGTAAAATACTACATCCGAGGAGTGAGGTTGCCTTAGGTTATGATATATAACGTGATAGACGTATATAATGTTCCCAGCGAGACGTACGGGGCTACAAGAACGGGATTCTACAAAACATTCCCAGCGAGGGGCTAGAAGGGTTAGGCTAGGTTATATTACGTTATAGACGTATATAATGTTCCAACCGAGAAGTAGGGGCCAGCCCGCCAGGAATGTTGTAAAATACTACATCCGAGATGTTAGATTGCCTTAGGTTAGGATATATAACGCTATAGACGTATATAATGTTCCCACGGACAGGTCTGGGCCGACACGACCGGGATTCTGTAAAATATTATCAGCGAGGGGCTAGATGGGTTAGGTTAGGTTATATTACGTTATAGACGTATATAACGTTCCCACCGAGAAGTAGGGGCCGGCCCGCCAGGAATGCTGTAAAATACTACATCCGAGATGTTAGCCAGCCTTAGGTTAGGATATATAACGCTATAGACGTATATAATGTTCCCACGGACAGGTCTGGGCCGACACGACCGGGATTCTGTAAAATATTACCAGCGAGGGGCTAGATGGGTTAGGTTAGGTTATATTACGTTATAGACGTATATAACGTTCCCACCGAGAAGTATGGGCCGACCCGCCAGTAATGTTGTAAAATACTACATCAGAGATGTCAGGCTGCCTTAGGTTAGGATATATAACACTATAGACGTATATGATGTTCTCACGGACAGTTCTGGGCCGACACGAACGGGATTCTGTAAAACATTACCAGCGAGGGGCTAGATGGTTTAGGTTAGGTTATCTTACGTTATGACGTATATAACGTTCTCACCGAGAAGTAGGGGCCGACCCGCCATGAATGTTGTAAAATACTACATCCGATATGTTAGATTGCCTTAGGTTAGGATATATAACGTGATAGACGTATATAATGTTCCCACCGAGACGTACGGGGCTACAAGAACGGGATTCTACAAAACATTCCCAGCGAGGGGCTAGAAGGGTTAGGCTAGGTTATATTACGTTATAGACGTATATAATGTTCCAACCGAGAAGTAGGGGCCAGCCCGCCAGGAATGTTGTAAAATACTACATCCGAGGAGTGAGGTTGCCTTAGGTTATGATATATAACGTTATAGACGTATATAATGTCCCCACGAAGAGGAACGGGCCGACACGAAAAGGATTCTGTAAAACATTACCAGCGAGGGGCTAGATGGGTTAGGTTAGGTTGTATTACATTATAGACGTATATAACGTTCCCAACGAGAAGTGGGGGCCGACCCGCCAAGGAATGCTGTAAAATACTACATCCGAGGAGTGAGGTTGCCTTAGGTTATGATATATAACGTGATAGACGTATATAATGTTCCCACCGAGACGTACGGGGCTACAAGAACGGGATTCTACAAAACATTCCCAGCGAGGGGCTAGAAGGGTTAGGCTAGGTTATATTACGTTATAGACGTATATAATGTTCCAACCGAGAAGTAGGGGCCAGCCCGCCAGGAATGTTGTAAAATACTACATCCGAGGAGTGAGGTTGCCTTAGGTTATGATATATAACGTTATAGACGTATATAATGTCCCCACGAAGAGGAACGGGCCGACACGAAAAGGATTCTGTAAAACATTACCAGCGAGGGGCTAGATGGGTTAGGTTAGGTTATATTACGTTATAGACGTATATAATGTTCACACCGAGACGTAGGGGCCGACGCGCCAAGATTTTTGTAAAATACTACATCCGAGATGTTAGATTGCCTTAGGTTAGGATATATAACGCTATAGACGTATATAATGTTCCCACGGACAGGTCTGGGCCGACACGACCGGGATTCTGTAAAATATTATCAGCGAGGGGCTAGATGGGTTAGGTTAGGTTATATTACGTTATAGACGTATATAACGTTCCCACCGAGAAGTAGGGGCCGGCCCGCCAGGAATGCTGTAAAATACTACATCCGAGATGTTAGCCAGCCTTAGGTTAGGATATATAACGCTATAGACGTATATAATGTTCCCACGGACAGGTCTGGGCCGACACGACCGGGATTCTGTAAAATATTACCAGCGAGGGGCTAGATGGGTTAGGTTAGGTTATATTACGTTATAGACGTATATAACGTTCCCACCGAGAAGTATGGGCCGACCCGCCAGTAATGTTGTAAAATACTACATCAGAGATGTCAGGCTGCCTTAGGTTAGGATATATAACACTATAGACGTATATGATGTTCTCACGGACAGTTCTGGGCCGACACGAACGGGATTCTGTAAAACATTACCAGCGAGGGGCTAGATGGGTTAGGTTAGGTTATCTTACGTTATGACGTATATAACGTTCTCACCGAGAAGTAGGGGCCGACCCGCCATGAATGTTGTAAAATACTACATCCGAGGAGTGAGGTTGCCTTAGGTTATGATATATGACGTTATAGACGCATATAATGTCCCCACGGACAGGTCTGGGCCGACACGACCGGGATTCTGTAAAACATTCCGAGCGAGGGGCTAGAAGGGTTAGGTTAGGTTGTATTACATTATAGACGTATATAACGTTCCCACCGAGAAGTGGGGGCCGACCCGCCAAGGAATGCTGTAAAATACTACATCCGAGGAGTGAGGTTGCCTTAGGTTATGACATATAACGTTATAGACGCATATAATGTCCCCACGGAGAGGAACGGACCGACACGACCGGGATTCTGTAAAACATTACCAGCGAGGGGCTAGATGGGTTAGGTTAGGTTATATTACGTTATAGACGTATATAATGTTCGCACCGAGAAGTAGGTGCCGACCCGCCAGGATTGTTGTAAAATACTACATCCGATATGTTAGATTGCCTTAGGTTAGGATATATAACGTGATAGACGTATATAATGTCCCCACGGAGAGGAACGGGCCGACACGAAAAGGATTCTGTAAAACATTACCAGCGTGCGGCTAGATGGGTTAGGTTAGGTTATATTACGTTATAGACGTATATAATGTTCACACCGAGACGTAGGGGCCGACCCGCCAAGATTTTTGTAAAATACTACATCCGAGATGTTAGATTGCCTTAGGTTAGGATATATAACGCTATAGACGTATATAATGTTCCCACGGACAGGTCTGGGCCGACACGACCGGGATTCTGTAAAATATTATCAGCGAGGGGCTAGATGGGTTAGGTTAGGTTATATTACGTTATAGACGTATATAACGTTCCCACCGAGAAGTAGGGGCCGGCCCGCCAGGAATGCTGTAAAATACTACATCCGAGATGTTAGCCAGCCTTAGGTTAGGATATATAACGTGATGGACGTATATAATGTCCCCACGGAGAGGAACGGGCCGACACGACCGGGATTCTGTAAAACATTACCAGCGAGGGGCTAGATGGGTTAGGTTAGGTTATATTACGTTATAGACGTATATAATGTTCCAACCGAGAAGTAGGGGCCAGCCCGCCAGGAATGTTGTAAAATACTACATCCGAGGAGTGAGGTTGCCTTAGGTTATGATATATAACGTTATAGACGTATATAATGTCCCCACGAAGAGGAACGGGCCGACACGAAAAGGATTCTGTAAAACATTACCAGCGAGGGGCTAGATGGGTTAGGTTAGGTTATATTACGTTATAGACGTATATAATGTTCACACCGAGACGTAGGGGCCGACCCGCCAAGATTTTTGTAAAATACTACATCCGAGATGTTAGATTGCCTTAGGTTAGGATATATAACGCTATAGACGTATATAATGTTCCCACGGACAGGTCTGGGCCGACACGACCGGGATTCTGTAAAATATTATCAGCGAGGGGCTAGATGGGTTAGGTTAGGTTATATTACGTTATAGACGTATATAACGTTCCCACCGAGAAGTAGGGGCCGGCCCGCCAGGAATGCTGTAAAATACTACATCCGAGATGTTAGCCAGCCTTAGGTTAGGATATATAACGCTATAGACGTGTATAATGTTCCCACGGACAGGTCTGGGCCGACACGACCGGGATTCTGTAAAATATTACCAGCGAGGGGCTAGATGGGTTAGGTTAGGTTATATTACGTTATAGACGTATATAACGTTCCCACCGAGAAGTATGGGCCGACCCGCCAGTAATGTTGTAAAATACTACATCAGAGATGTCAGGCTGCCTTAGGTTAGGATATATAACACTATAGACGTATATGATGTTCTCACGGACAGTTCTGGGCCGACACGAACGGGATTCTGTAAAACATTACCAGCGAGGGGCTAGATGGGTTAGGTTAGGTTATCTTACGTTATGACGTATATAACGTTCTCACCGAGAAGTAGGGGCCGACCCGCCATGAATGTTGTAAAATACTACATCCGAGGAGTGAGGTTGCCTTAGGTTATGATATATAACGTTATAGACGCATATAATGTCCCCACGGAGAGGAACGGGCCGACACGAAAAGGATTCTGTAAAACATTACCAGCGAGGGGCTAGATGGGTTAGGTTAGGTTATATTACGTTATAGACGTATATAACGTTCCCACCGAGAAGTAGGGTCCGACCCGCCATGAATGTTGTAAAATACTACATCCGAGGAGTGTGGTTGCCTTCGGTTAGGATATATAACGCTATAGACGTATATAATGTTCCCACGGACAGGTCTGGGCCGACACGACCGGGATTCTGTAAAACATTCCGAGCGAGGGGCTAGAAGGGTTAGGTTAGGTTGTATTACATTATAGACGAATATAACGTTCCCACCGAGAAGTGGGGGCCGACCCGACAAGGAATGCTGTAAAATACTACATCCGAGGAGTGAGGTTGCCTTAGGTTATGATATATAACGTTATAGACGCATATAATGTCCCCACGGAGAGGAACGGGCCGACACGACCGGGATTCTGTAAAACATTACCAGCGAGGGGCTAGATGGGTTAGGTTAGGTTATATTACGTTATAGACGTATATAATGTTCCAACCGAGAAGTAGGGGCCAGCCCGCCAGGAATGTTGTAAAATACTACATCCGAGGAGTGAGGTTGCCTTAGGTTATGATATATAACGCTATAGACGTATATAATGTCCCCATGGAGAGGAACGGGCCGACACGAAAGGGATTCTGTAAAACATTACCAGCGAGGGGCTAGATGGGTTAGGTTAGGTTATATTACGTTACAGACGTATATAATGTTCACACCGAGAAGTAGGGGCCGACGCGCCAGGATTGTTGTAAAATACTACATCCGAAATGTTAGATTGCCTTAGGTTAGGATATATAACGTGATAGACGTATATAATGTTCCCACCGAGACGTACGGGGCTACAAGAACGGGATTCTACAAAACATTCCCAGCGAGGGGCTAGAAGGGTTAGGTTAGGTGATATTACGTTATAGACGTATATAATGTTCCAACCGAGAAGTAGGGGCCAGCCCGCCAGGAATGTTGTGAAGTACTACACCCGAGGAGTGAGGTTGCCTTAGGTTATGATATATAACGTTATAGACGCATATAATGTCCCCGCGGAGAGGAACGGGCCGACACGAAAAGGATTCTGTAAAACATTACCAGCGAGGGGCTAGATGGGTTAGGTTAGGTTATATTACGTTATAGACGTATATAACGTTCCCACCGAGAAGTAGGGGCCGACCCGCCAGTAATGTTGTAAAATACTACATCCGAGGAGTGAGGTTGCCTTAGGTTAGGATATATAACACTATAGACGTATATGATGTTCTCACGGACAGTTCTGGGCCGACACGAACGGGATTCTGTAAAACATTACCAGCGAGGGGCTAGATGGGTTAGGTTAGGTTATATTACGTTATGACGTATATAACGTTCTCACCGAGAAGTAGGGGCCGACCCGCCATGAATGTTGTAAAATACTACATCCGAGGAGTGACGTTGCCTTAGGTTATGATATATAACGTTATAGACGCATATAATGTCCCCACGGAGAGGAACGGGCCGACACGAAAAGGATTCTGTAAAACATTACCAGCGAGGGGCTAGATGGGTTAGGTTAGGTTATATTACGTTATAGACGTATATAACGTTCCCACCGAGAAGTAGGGGCCGACCCGCCATGAATGTTGTAAAATACTACATCCGAGGAGTGTGGTTGCCTTCGGTTAGGATATATAACGCTATAGACGTATATAATGTTCCCACGGACAGGTCTGGGCCGACACGACCGGGATTCTGTAAAACATTCCGAGCGAGGGGCTAGAAGGGTTAGGTTAGGTTGTATTACATTATAGACGTATATAACGTTCCCACCGAGAAGTGGGGGCCGACCCGCCAAGGAATGCTGTAAAATACTACATCCGAGGAGTGAGGTTGCCTTAGGTTATGACATATAACGTTATAGACGCATATAATGTCCCCACGGAGAGGAACGGACCGACACGACCGGGATTCTGTAAAACATTACCAGCGAGGGGCTAGATGGGTTAGGTTAGGTTATATTACGTTATAGACGTATATAATGTTCGCACCGAGAAGTAGGTGCCGACCCGCCAGGATTGTTGTAAAATACTACATCCGAGATGTTAGATTGCCTTAGGTTAGGATATATAACGTGATAGACGTATATAATGTTCCCACCGAGACGTACGGGGCTACAAGAACGGGATTCTACAAAACATTCCCAGCGAGGGGCTAGAAGGGTTAGGCTAGGTTATATTACGTTATAGACGTATATAATGTTCCAACCGAGAAGTAGGGGCCAGCCCGCCAGGAATGTTGTAAAATACTACATCCGAGGAGTGAGGTTGCCTTAGGTTATGATATATAACGTTATAGACGTATATAATGTCCCCACGAAGAGGAACGGGCCGACACGAAAAGGATTCTGTAAAACATTACCAGCGAGGGGCTAGATGGGTTAGGTTAGGTTATATTACGTTATAGACGTATATAATGTTCACACCGAGACGTAGGGGCCGACCCGCCAAGATTTTTGTAAAATACTACATCCGAGATGTTAGATTGCCTTAGGTTAGGATATATAACGCTATAGACGTATATAATGTTCCCACGGACAGGTCTGGGCCGACACGACCGGGATTCTGTAAAATATTATCAGCGAGGGGCTAGATGGGTTAGGTTAGGTTATATTACGTTATAGACGTATATAACGTTCCCACCGAGAAGTAGGGGCCGGCCCGCCAGGAATGCTGTAAAATACTACATCCGAGATGTTAGCCAGCCTTAGGTTAGGATATATAACGCTATAGACGTATATAATGTTCCCACGGACAGGTCTGGGCCGACACGACCGGGATTCTGTAAAATATTACCAGCGAGGGGCTAGATGGGTTAGGTTAGGTTATATTACGTTATAGACGTATATAACGTTCCCACCGAGAAGTAGGGGCCGACCCGCCAGTAATGTTGTAAAATACTACATCCGAGGAGTGAGGTTGCCTTAGGTTAGGATATATAACACTATAGACGTATATGATGTTCTCACGGACAGTTCTGGGCCGACACGAACGGGATTCTGTAAAACATTACCAGCGAGGGGCTAGATGGGTTAGGTTAGGTTATATTACGTTATAGACGTATATAACGTTCCCACCGAGAAGTAGGGGCCGACCCGCCAGTAATGTTGTAAAATACTACATCCGAGGAGTGACGTTGCCTTAGGTTATGATATATAACGTTATAGACGCATATAATGTCCCCACGGAGAGGAACGGGCCGACACGAAAAGGATTCTGTAAAACATTACCAGCGAGGGGCTAGATGGGTTAGGTTAGGTTATATTACGTTATAGACGTATATAACGTTCCCACCGAGAAGTAGGGGCCGACCCGCCATGAATGTTGTAAAATACTACATCCGAGGAGTGTGGTTGCCTTCGGTTAGGATATATAACGCTATAGACGTATATAATGTTCCCACGGACAGGTCTGGGCCGACACGACCGGGATTCTGTAAAACATTCCGAGCGAGGGGCTAGAAGGGTTAGGTTAGGTTGTATTACATTATAGACGTATATAACGTTCCCACCGAGAAGTGGGGGCCGACCCGCCAAGGAATGCTGTAAAATACTACATCCGAGGAGTGAGGTTGCCTTAGGTTATGACATATAACGTTATAGACGCATATAATGTCCCCACGGAGAGGAACGGACCGACACGACCGGGATTCTGTAAAACATTACCAGCGAGGGGCTAGATGGGTTAGGTTAGGTTATATTACGTTATAGACGTATATAATGTTCGCACCGAGAAGTAGGTGCCGACCCGCCAGGATTGTTGTAAAATACTACATCCGATATGTTAGATTGCCTTAGGTTAGGATATATAACGTGATAGACGTATATAATGTTCCCACCGAGACGTACGGGGCTACAAGAACGGGATTCTACAAAACATTCCCAGCGAGGGTCTAGAAGGGTTAGGCTAGGTTATATTACGTTATAGACGTATATAATGTTCCAACCGAGAAGTAGGGGCCAGCCCGCCAGGAATGTTGTAAAATACTACATCCGAGGAGTGAGGATGCCTTAGGTTATGATATATAACGTTATAGACGTATATAATGTCCCCACGAAGAGGAACGGGCCGACACGAAAAGGATTCTGTAAAACATTACCAGCGAGGGGCTAGATGGGTTAGGTTAGGTTGTATTACATTATAGACGTATATAACGTTCCCACCGAGAAGTGGGGGCCGACCCGCCAAGGAATGCTGTAAAATACTACATCCGAGGAGTGAGGTTGCCTTAGGTTATGATATATAACGTGATAGACGTATATAATGTTCCCACCGAGACGTACGGGGCTACAAGAACGGGATTCTACAAAACATTCCCAGCGAGGGGCTAGAAGGGTTAGGCTAGGTTATATTACGTTATAGACGTATATAATGTTCCAACCGAGAAGTAGGGGCCAGCCCGCCAGGAATGTTGTAAAATACTACATCCGAGATGTTAGATTGCCTTAGGTTAGGATATATAACGCTATAGACGTATATAATGTTCCCACGGACAGGTCTGGGCCGACACGACCGGGATTCTGTAAAATATTATCAGCGAGGGGCTAGATGGGTTAGGTTAGGTTATATTACGTTATAGACGTATATAACGTTCCCACCGAGAAGTAGGGGCCGGCCCGCCAGGAATGCTGTAAAATACTACATCCGAGATGTTAGCCAGCCTTAGGTTAGGATATATAACGCTATAGACGTATATAATGTTCCCACGGACAGGTCTGGGCCGACACGACCGGGATTCTGTAAAATATTACCAGCGAGGGGCTAGATGGGTTAGGTTAGGTTATATTACGTTATAGACGTATATAACGTTCCCACCGAGAAGTATGGGCCGACCCGCCAGTAATGTTGTAAAATACTACATCAGAGATGTCAGGCTGCCTTAGGTTAGGATATATAACACTATAGACGTATATGATGTTCTCACGGACAGTTCTGGGCCGACACGAACGGGATTCTGTAAAACATTACCAGCGAGGGGCTAGATGGGTTAGGTTAGGTTATCTTACGTTATGACGTATATAACGTTCTCACCGAGAAGTAGGGGCCGACCCGCCATGAATGTTGTAAAATACTACATCCGATATGTTAGATTGCCTTAGGTTAGGATATATAACGTGATAGACGTATATAATGTTCCCACCGAGACGTACGGGGCTACAAGAACGGGATTCTACAAAACATTCCCAGCGAGGGGCTAGAAGGGTTAGGCTAGGTTATATTACGTTATAGACGTATATAATGTTCCAACCGAGAAGTAGGGGCCAGCCCGCCAGGAATGTTGTAAAATACTACATCCGAGGAGTGAGGTTGCCTTAGGTTATGATATATAACGTTATAGACGTATATAATGTCCCCACGAAGAGGAACGGGCCGACACGAAAAGGATTCTGTAAAACATTACCAGCGAGGGGCTAGATGGGTTAGGTTAGGTTGTATTACATTATAGACGTATATAACGTTCCCACCGAGAAGTGGGGGCCGACCCGCCAAGGAATGCTGTAAAATACTACATCCGAGGAGTGAGGTTGCCTTAGGTTATGATATATAACGTGATAGACGTATATAATGTTCCCACCGAGACGTACGGGGCTACAAGAACGGGATTCTACAAAACATTCCCAGCGAGGGGCTAGAAGGGTTAGGCTAGGTTATATTACGTTATAGACGTATATAATGTTCCAACCGAGAAGTAGGGGCCAGCCCGCCAGGAATGTTGTAAAATACTACATCCGAGGAGTGAGGTTGCCTTAGGTTATGATATATAACGTTATAGACGTATATAATGTCCCCACGAAGAGGAACGGGCCGACACGAAAAGGATTCTGTAAAACATTACCAGCGAGGGGCTAGATGGGTTAGGTTAGGTTATATTACGTTATAGACGTATATAATGTTCACACCGAGACGTAGGGGCCGACGCGCCAAGATTTTTGTAAAATACTACATCCGAGATGTTAGATTGCCTTAGGTTAGGATATATAACGCTATAGACGTATATAATGTTCCCACGGACAGGTCTGGGCCGACACGACCGGGATTCTGTAAAATATTATCAGCGAGGGGCTAGATGGGTTAGGTTAGGTTATATTACGTTATAGACGTATATAACGTTCCCACCGAGAAGTAGGGGCCGGCCCGCCAGGAATGCTGTAAAATACTACATCCGAGATGTTAGCCAGCCTTAGGTTAGGATATATAACGCTATAGACGTATATAATGTTCCCACGGACAGGTCTGGGCCGACACGACCGGGATTCTGTAAAATATTACCAGCGAGGGGCTAGATGGGTTAGGTTAGGTTATATTACGTTATAGACGTATATAACGTTCCCACCGAGAAGTATGGGCCGACCCGCCAGTAATGTTGTAAAATACTACATCAGAGATGTCAGGCTGCCTTAGGTTAGGATATATAACACTATAGACGTATATGATGTTCTCACGGACAGTTCTGGGCCGACACGAACGGGATTCTGTAAAACATTACCAGCGAGGGGCTAGATGGGTTAGGTTAGGTTATCTTACGTTATGACGTATATAACGTTCTCACCGAGAAGTAGGGGCCGACCCGCCATGAATGTTGTAAAATACTACATCCGAGGAGTGAGGTTGCCTTAGGTTATGATATATAACGTTATAGACGCATATAATGTCCCCACGGACAGGTCTGGGCCGACACGACCGGGATTCTGTAAAACATTCCGAGCGAGGGGCTAGAAGGGTTAGGTTAGGTTGTATTACATTATAGACGTATATAACGTTCCCACCGAGAAGTGGGGGCCGACCCGCCAAGGAATGCTGTAAAATACTACATCCGAGGAGTGAGGTTGCCTTAGGTTATGACATATAACGTTATAGACGCATATAATGTCCCCACGGAGAGGAACGGACCGACACGACCGGGATTCTGTAAAACATTACCAGCGAGGGGCTAGATGGGTTAGGTTAGGTTATATTACGTTATAGACGTATATAATGTTCGCACCGAGAAGTAGGTGCCGACCCGCCAGGATTGTTGTAAAATACTACATCCGATATGTTAGATTGCCTTAGGTTAGGATATATAACGTGATAGACGTATATAATGTCCCCACGGAGAGGAACGGGCCGACACGAAAAGGATTCTGTAAAACATTACCAGCGAGGGGCTAGATGGGTTAGGTTAGGTTATATTACGTTATAGACGTATATAATGTTCACACCGAGACGTAGGGGCCGACCCGCCAAGATTTTTGTACAATACTACATCCGAGATGTTAGATTGCCTTAGGTTAGGATATATAACGCTATAGACGTATATAATGTTCCCACGGACAGGTCTGGGCCGACACGACCGGGATTCTGTAAAATATTATCAGCGAGGGGCTAGATGGGTTAGGTTAGGTTATATTACGTTATAGACGTATATAACGTTCCCACCGAGAAGTAGGGGCCGGCCCGCCAGGAATGCTGTAAAATACTACATCCGAGATGTTAGCCAGCCTTAGGTTAGGATATATAACGCTATAGACGTATATAATGTTCCCACGGACAGGTCTGGGCCGACACGACCGGGATTCTGTAAAATATTACCAGCGAGGGGCTAGATGGGTTAGGTTAGGTTATATTACGTTATAGACGTATATAACGTTCCCACCGAGAAGTATGGGCCGACCCGCCAGTAATGTTGTAAAATACTACATCAGAGATGTCAGGCTGCCTTAGGTTAGGATATATAACACTATAGACGTATATGATGTTCTCACGGACAGTTCTGGGCCGACACGAACGGGATTCTGTAAAACATTACCAGCGAGGGGCTAGATGGGTTAGGTTAGGTTATCTTACGTTATGACGTATATAACGTTCTCACCGAGAAGTAGGGGCCGACCCGCCATGAATGTTGTAAAATACTACATCCGAGGAGTGAGGTTGCCTTAGGTTATGATATATAACGTTATAGACGCATATAATGTCCCCACGGAGAGGAACGGGCCGACACGAAAAGGATTCTGTAAAACATTACCAGCGAGGGGCTAGATGGGTTAGGTTAGGTTATATTACGTTATAGACGTATATAACGTTCCCACCGAGAAGTAGGGGCCGACCCGCCATGAATGTTGTAAAATACTACATCCGAGGAGTGTGGTTGCCTTCGGTTAGGATATATAACGCTATAGACGTATATAATGTTCCCACGGACAGGTCTGGGCCGACACGACCGGGATTCTGTAAAACATTCCGAGCGAGGGGCTAGAAGGGTTAGGTTAGGTTGTATTACATTATAGACGTATATAACGTTCCCACCGAGAAGTGGGGGCCGACCCGCCAAGGAATGCTGTAAAATACTACATCCGAGGAGTGAGGTTGCCTTAGGTTATGACATATAACGTTATAGACGCATATAATGTCCCCACGGAGAGGAACGGACCGACACGACCGGGATTCTGTAAAACATTACCAGCGAGGGGCTAGATGGGTTAGGTTAGGTTATATTACGTTATAGACGTATATAATGTTCGCACCGAGAAGTAGGTGCCGACCCGCCAGGATTGTTGTAAAATACTACATCAGAGATGTCAGGCTGCCTTAGGTTAGGATATATAACACTATAGACGTATATGATGTTCTCACGGACAGTTCTGGGCCGACACGAACGGGATTCTGTAAAACATTACCAGCGAGGGGCTAGATGGGTTAGGTTAGGTTATCTTACGTTATGACGTATATAACGTTCTCACCGAGAAGTAGGGGCCGACCCGCCATGAATGTTGTAAAATACTACATCCGAGGAGTGAGGTTGCCTTAGGTTATGATATATAACGTTATAGACGCATATAATGTCCCCACGGAGAGGAACGGGCCGACACGAAAAGGATTCTGTAAAACATTACCAGCGAGGGGCTAGATGGGTTAGGTTAGGTTATATTACGTTATAGACGTATATAACGTTCCCACCGAGAAGTAGGGGCCGACCCGCCATGAATGTTGTAAAATACTACATCCGAGGAGTGTGGTTGCCTTCGGTTAGGATATATAACGCTATAGACGTATATAATGTTCCCACGGACAGGTCTGGGCCGACACGACCGGGATTCTGTAAAACATTCCGAGCGAGGGGCTAGAAGGGTTAGGTTAGGTTGTATTACATTATAGACGTATATAACGTTCCCACCGAGAAGTGGGGGCCGACCCGCCAAGGAATGCTGTAAAATACTACATCCGAGGAGTGAGGTTGCCTTAGGTTATGACATATAACGTTATAGACGCATATAATGTCCCCACGGAGAGGAACGGACCGACACGACCGGGATTCTGTAAAACATTACCAGCGAGGGGCTAGATGGGTTAGGTTAGGTTATATTACGTTATAGACGTATATAATGTTCGCACCGAGAAGTAGGTGCCGACCCGCCAGGATTGTTGTAAAATACTACATCCGAGATGTTAGATTGCCTTAGGTTAGGATATATAACGTGATAGACGTATATAATGTTCCCACCGAGACGTACGGGGCTACAAGAACGGGATTCTACAAAACATTCCCAGCGAGGGGCTAGAAGGGTTAGGCTAGGTTATATTACGTTATAGACGTATATAATGTTCCAACCGAGAAGTAGGGGCCAGCCCGCCAGGAATGTTGTAAAATACTACATCCGAGGAGTGAGGTTGCCTTAGGTTATGATATATAACGTTATAGACGTATATAATGTCCCCACGAAGAGGAACGGGCCGACACGAAAAGGATTCTGTAAAACATTACCAGCGAGGGGCTAGATGGGTTAGGTTAGGTTATATTACGTTATAGACGTATATAATGTTCACACCGAGACGTAGGGGCCGACCCGCCAAGATTTTTGTAAAATACTACATCCGAGATGTTAGATTGCCTTAGGTTAGGATATATAACGCTATAGACGTATATAATGTTCCCACGGACAGGTCTGGGCCGACACGACCGGGATTCTGTAAAATATTATCAGCGAGGGGCTAGATGGGTTAGGTTAGGTTATATTACGTTATAGACGTATATAACGTTCCCACCGAGAAGTAGGGGCCGGCCCGCCAGGAATGCTGTAAAATACTACATCCGAGATGTTAGCCAGCCTTAGGTTAGGATATATAACGCTATAGACGTATATAATGTTCCCACGGACAGGTCTGGGCCGACACGACCGGGATTCTGTAAAATATTACCAGCGAGGGGCTAGATGGGTTAGGTTAGGTTATATTACGTTATAGACGTATATAACGTTCCCACCGAGAAGTATGGGCCGACCCGCCAGTAATGTTGTAAAATACTACATCAGAGATGTCAGGCTGCCTTAGGTTAGGATATATAACACTATAGACGTATATGATGTTCTCACGGACAGTTCTGGGCCGACACGAACGGGATTCTGTAAAACATTACCAGCGAGGGGCTAGATGGGTTAGGTTAGGTTATCTTACGTTATGACGTATATAACGTTCTCACCGAGAAGTAGGGGCCGACCCGCCATGAATGTTGTAAAATACTACATCCGAGGAGTGAGGTTGCCTTAGGTTATGATATATAACGTTATAGACGCATATAATGTCCCCACGGAGAGGAACCGGCCGACACGAAAAGGATTCTGTAAAACATTACCAGCGAGGGGCTAGATGGGTTAGGTTAGGTTATATTACGTTATAGACGTATATAACGTTCCCACCGAGAAGTAGGGTCCGACCCGCCATGAATGTTGTAAAATACTACATCCGAGGAGTGTGGTTGCCTTCGGTTAGGATATATAACGCTATAGACGTATATAATGTTCCCACGGACAGGTCTGGGCCGACACGACCGGGATTCTGTAAAACATTCCGAGCGAGGGGCTAGAAGGGTTAGGTTAGGTTGTATTACATTATAGACGAATATAACGTTCCCACCGAGAAGTGGGGGCCGACCCGACAAGGAATGCTGTAAAATACTACATCCGAGGAGTGAGGTTGCCTTAGGTTATGATATATAACGTTATAGACGCATATAATGTCCCCACGGTGAGGAACGGGCCGACACGACCGGGATTCTGTAAAACATTCCCAGCGAGGGGCTAGAAGGGTTAGGTTAGGTGATATTACGTTATAGACGTATATAATGTTCCAACCGAGAAGTAGGGGCCAGCCCGCCAGGAATGTTGTGAAGTACTACACCCGAGGAGTGAGGTTGCCTTAGGTTATGATATATAACGTTATAGACGTATATAATGTCCCCACGGAGAGGAACGGGCCGACACGAAAAGGATTCTGTAAAACATTACCAGCGAGGGGCTAGATGGGTTAGGTTAGGTTATATTACGTTATAGACGTATATAACGTTCACACCGAGAAGTAGGGGCCGGCCCGCCAGGAATGCTGTAAAATACTACATCCGAGATGTTAGCCAGCCTTAGGTTAGGATATATAACGCTATAGACGTATATAATGTTCCCACGGACAGGTCTGGGCCGACACGACCGGGATTCTGTAAAATATTACCAGCGAGGGGCTAGATGGGTTAGGTTAGGTTATATTACGTTATAGACGTATATAACGTTCCAACCGAGAAGTATGGGCCGACCCGCCAGTAATGTTGTAAAATACTACATCAGAGATGTCAGGCTGCCTTAGGTTAGGATATATAACACTATAGACGTATATGATGTTCTCACGGACAGTTCTGGGCCGACACGAACGGGATTCTGTAAAACATTACCAGCGAGGGGCTAGATGGGTTAGGTTAGGTTATCTTACGTTATGACGTATATAACGTTCTCACCGAGAAGTAGGGGCCGACCCGCCATGAATGTTGTAAAATACTACATCCGAGGAGTGAGGTTGCCTTAGGTTATGATATATAACGTTATAGACGCATATAATGTCCCCACGGAGAGGAACGGGCCGACACGAAAAGGATTCTGTAAAACATTACCAGCGAGGGGCTAGATGGGTTAGGTTAGGTTATATTACGTTATAGACGTATATAACGTTCACACCGAGAAGTAGGGGCCGACCCGCCAGGAATGCTGTAAAATACTACATCCGAGATTTTAGCCTGCCTTAGGTTAGGATATATAACGCTATAGACGTATATAATGTTCCCACGGACAGGTCTGGGCCGACACGACCGGGATTCTGTAAAATATTACCAGCGAGGGGCTAGATGGGTTAGGTTAGGTTATATTACGTTATAGACGTATATAACGTTCCCACCGAGAAGTGGGGGCCGACCCGCCAAGGAATGTTGTAAAATACTACATCCGAGGAGTGAGGTTGCCTTAGGTTATGATATATAACGTTATAGACGCATATAATGTCCCCACGGAGAGGAACGGGCCGACACGACCGGGATTCTGTAAAACATTACCAGCGAGGGGCTAGATGGGTTAGGTTAGGTTATATTACGTTATAGACGTATATAATGTTCACACCGAGAAGTAGGGGCCGACCCGCCATGAATGTTGTAAAATACTACATCCGAGGAGTGAGGTTGCCTTAGGTTATGATTTATAACGTTATAGACGCATATAATGTCCCCACGGAGAGGAACGGGCCGACACGACCGGGATTCTGTAAAACATTACCAGCGAGGGGCTAGATGGGTTAGGTTAGGTTATATTACGTTATAGACGTATATAATGTTCACACCGAGAAGTAGGGGCCGACCCGCCAGGATTGTTGTAAAATACTACATCCGAGATGTTAGATTGCCTTAGGTTAGGATATATAACGATATAGACGTATATAATGTTCCCACGGACAGGTCTGGGCCGACACGACCGGGATTCTGTAAAATATTATCAGCGAGGGGCTAGATGGGTTAGGTTAGGTTATATTACGTTATAGACGTATATAACGTTCCCACCGAGAAGTAGGGGCCGACCCGCCAGGAATGTAGTAAAATACTACATCAGAGATGTTAGGCTGCCTTAGGTTAGGATATATAACGCTATAGACGTATATGATGTTCCCACGGACAGGTCTGGGCCGACACGACCGGGATTCTGTAAAACATTACCAGCGAGGGGCTAGATGGGTTAGGTTAGGTTATATTACGCTATAGACGTATATAACGTTCCCACCGAGAAGTAGGGGCCGACCCGCCATGAATGTTGTAAAATACTACATCCGAGGAATGAGGTTGCCTTAGGTTATGATATATAACGTTATAGACGTATATAATGTCCCCACGGAGAGGAACCGGCCGACACGGAAAGGATTCTGTAAAACATTACCAGCGAGGGGCTAGATGGGTTAGGTTAGGTTATATTACGTTATAGACGTATATAACGTTCACACCGAGAAGTAGGGGCCGACCCGCCAGGAATGCTGTAAAATACTACATCCGAGATTTTAGCCTGCCTTAGGTTAGGATATATAACGCTATAGACGTATATAATGTTCCCACGGACAGGTCTGGGCCGACACGACCGGGATTCTGTAAAATATTACCAGCGAGGGGCTAGATGGGTTAGGTTAGGTTATATTACGTTATAGACGTATATAACGTTCCCACCGAGAAGTAGGGGCCGACCCGCCAGGAATGTTGTAAAATACTACATCAGAGATGTTAGGCTGCCTTAGGTTAGGATATATAACGCTATAGACGTATATGATGTTCCCACGGACAGGTCTGGGCCGACACGACCGGGATTCTGTAAAACATTACCAGCGAGGGGCTAGATGGGTTAGGTTAGGTTATATTACGCTATAGACGTATATAACGTTCCCACCGAGAAGTAGGGGCCGACCCGCCATGAATGTTGTAAAATACTACATCCGAGGAGTGAGGTTGCCTTAGGTTATGATATATAACGTTATAGACGTATATAATGTCCCCACGGAGAGGAACGGGCCGACACGAAAAGGATTCTGTAAAACATTACCAGCGAGGGGCTAGATGGGTTAGGTTAGGTTATATTACGTTATAGACGTATATAATGTTCACACCGAGAAGTAGGGGCCGACCCGCCAGGATTGTTGTAAAATACTACATCCGAGGTGTTAGATTGCCTTAGGTTAGGATATATAACGTGATAGACGTATATAATGTTCTCACCGAGACGTACGGGGCTACAAGAACCGGATTCTACAAAACATTCCCAGCGAGGGGCTAGACGTGTTAGGTTAGGTTATATTACGTTATAGACGTATATAATGTTCCAACCGAGAAGTATGGGCCAGCCCGCCAGGAGTGTTGTAAAATACTACATCCGAGGAGTGTGGTTGCCTTCGGTTAGCATATATAACGCTATAGACGTATATAATGTTCCCACGGACAGGTCTGGGCCGACACGACCGGGATTCTGTAAAACATTCCCAGCGAGGGGCTAGAAGGGTTAGGTTAGGTTGTATTACATTATAGACGTATATAACGTTCCCACCGAGAAGTAGGGGCCCACCCGCCAAGGAATGTTGTAAAATACTACATCCGAGGAGTGAGGTTGCCTTAGGTTCTGATATATAACGTTATAGACGCATATAATGTCCCCACGGAGAGGAACGGGCCGACACGACCGGGATTCTGTAAAACATTACCAGCGAGGGGCTAGATGGGTTAGGTTAGGTTATATTACGTTATAGACGTATATAACGTTCCCACCGAGAAGTAGGGGCGGACCCGCCAGGAATGTTGTAAAATACTACATCAGATATGTTAGGCTGCCTTAGGTTAGGATATATAACGCTATAGACGTATATGATGTTCCCACGGACAGGTCTGGGCCGACACGACCGGGATTCTGTAAAACATTACCAGCGAGGGGCTTGATGGGTTAGGTTAGGTTATATTACGCTATAGACGTATATAACGTTCCCACCGAGAAGTAGGGGCCGACCCGCCATGAATGTTGTAAAATACTACATCCGAGGAGTGAGGTTGCCTTAGGTTATGATATATAACGTTATAGACGTATATAATGTCCCCACGGAGAGGAACGGGCCGACACGAAAAGGATTCTGTAAAACATTACCAGCGAGGGGCTAGATGGGTTAGGTTAGGTTATATTACGTTATAGACGTATATAATGTTCACACCGAGAAGTAGGGGCCGACCCGCCAGGATTGTTGTAAAATACTACATCCGAGATGTTAGATTGCCTTAGGTTAGGATATATAACGTGATAGACGTATATAATGTTCTCACCGAGACGTACGGGGCTACAAGAACCGGATTCTACAAAACATTCCCAGCGAGGGGCTAGACGTGTTAGGTTAGGTTATATTACGTTATAGACGTATATAATGTTCCAACCGAGAAGTATGGGCCAGCCCGCCAGGAGTGTTGTAAAATACTACATCCGAGGAGTGTGGTTGCCTTCGGTTAGCATATATAACGCTATAGACGTATATAATGTTCCCACGGACAGGTCTGGGCCGACACGACCGGGATTCTGTAAAACATTCCCAGCGAGGGGCTAGAAGGGTTAGGTTAGGTTGTATTACATTATAGACGTATATAACGTTCCCACCGAGAAGTAGGGGCCCACCCGCCAAGGAATGTTGTAAAATACTACATCCGAGGAGTGAGGTTGCCTTAGGTTATGATATATAACGTTATAGACGCATATAATGTCCCCACGGAGAGGAACGGGCCGACACGACCGGGATTCTGTAAAACATTACCAGCGAGGGGCTAGATGGGTTAGGTTAGGTTATATTACGTTATAGACGTATATAACGTTCCCACCGAGAAGTAGGGGCGGACCCGCCAGGAATGTTGTAAAATACTACATCAGATATGTTAGGCTGCCTTAGGTTAGGATATATAACGCTATAGACGTATATGATGTTCCCACGGACAGGTCTGGGCCGACACGACCGGGATTCTGTAAAACATTACCAGCGAGGGGCTAGATGGGTTAGGTTAGGTTATATTACGCTATAGACGTATATAACGTTCCCACCGAGAAGTAGGGGCCGACCCGCCATGAATGTTGTAAAATAGTACATCCGAGGAGTGAGGTTGCCTTAGGTTATGATATATAACGTTATAGACGTATATAATGTCCCCACGGAGAGGAACCGGCCGACACGGAAAGGATTCTGTAAAACATTACCAGCGAGGGGCTAGATGGGTTAGATTAGGTTATATTACGTTATAGACGTATATAACGTTCACACCGAGAAGTAGGGGGCCGACCCGCCAGGAATGCTGTAAAATACTACATCCGAGATTTTAGCCTGCCTTAGGTTAGGATATATAACGCTATAGACGTATATGATGTTCCCACGGACAGGTCTGGGCCGACACGACCGGGAATCTGTAAAACATTACCAGCGAGGGGCTAGATGGGTTAGGTTAGGTTATATTACGCTATAGACGTATATAACGTTCCCACCGAGAAGTAGGGGCCGACCCGCCAGGAATGTTGTAAAATACTACATCAGAGATGTTAGGCTGCCTTAGGTTAGGATATATAACGCTATAGACGTATATGATGTTCCCACGGACAGGTCTGGGCCGACACGACCGGGATTCTGTAAAACATTACCAGCGAGGGGCTAGATGGGTTAGGTTAGGTTATATTACGCTATAGACGTATATAACGTTCCCACCGAGAAGTAGGGGCCGACCCGCCATGAATGTTCTAAAATACTACATCCGAGGAGTGAGGTTGCCTTAGGTTGTGATATATAACGTTATAGACGCATATAATGTCCCCACGGAGAGGAACGGGCCGACACGACCGGGATTCTGTAAAACATTACCAGCGAGGGGCTAGATGGGTTAGGTTAGGTTATATTACGTTATAGACGTATATAACGTTCACACCGAGAAGTAGGGGCCGGCCCGCCAGGAATGCTGTAAAATACTACATCCGAGATGTTAGCCAGCCTTAGGTTAGGATATATAACGCTATAGACGTATATAGTGTTCCCACGGACAGGTCTGGGCCGACACGACCGGGATTCTGTAAAATATTACCAGCGAGGGGCTAGATGGGTTAGGTTAGGTTATATTACGTTATAGACGTATATAACGTTCCCACCGAGAAGTAGGGGCCGACCCGCCAGGAATGTTGTAAAATACTACATCAGAAATGTTAGGCTGCCTTAGGTTAGGATATATAAGGCTATAGACGTATATAATGTTCCCACGGACAGGTCTGGGCCGACACGACCGGGGTTCTGTAAAACATTCCCAGCGAGGGGCTAGAAGGGTTAGGTTAGGTTGTATTACATTATAGACGTATATAACGTTCCCACCGAGAAGTGGGGGCGGACCCGCAAAGGAATGTTGTAAAATACTACATCCGAGGAGTGAGGTTGCCTTAGGTTATGATATATAACGTTATAGACGCATATAATGTCCCCACGGAGAGGAACGGGCCGACACGACCGGGATTCTGTAAAACATTACCAGCGAGGGGCTAGATGGGTTAGGTTAGGCTATATTACGTTATAGACGTATATAATGTTCACACCGAGAAGTAGGGGCCGACCCGCCAGGATTGTTGTAAAATACTACATCCGAGATGTTAGATTGCCTTAGGTTAGGATATATAACGTGATAGAAGTATATAATGTTCCCACCGAGACGTACGGTGCTACAAGAACGGGATTCCACAAAACATTCCCAGCGAGGGGCTAGAAGGGTTAGGTTAGGTTATATTACGTTATAGACGTATATAATGTTCCAACCGAGAAGTAGGGGCCAGCCCGCCAGGAATGTTGTGAAATACTACATCCGAGGAGTGAGGTTGCCTTAGGTTATGATATATAACGTTATAGACGTATATAATGTCCCCACGGAGAGGAACGGGCCGACACGAAAAGGATTCTGTAAAACGTTACCAGCGAGGGGCTAGATGGGATAGGTTAGGTTATATTACGTTATAGACGTATATAACGTTCACACCGAGAAGTAGGGGCCGGCCCGCCAGGAATGCTGTAAAATACTACATCCGAGATGTTAGCCAGCCTTAGGTATGGATATATAACGCTATAGACGTATATAGTGTTCCCACGGACAGGTCTGGGCCGACACGACCGGGATTCTGTAAAATATTACCAGCGAGGGGCTAGATGGGTTAGGTTAGGTTATATTACGTTATAGACGTATATAACGTTCCCACCGAGAAGTAGGGGCCGACCCGCCAGGAATGTTGTAAAATACTACATCAGAAATGTTAGGCTGCCTTAGGTTAGGATATATAACGCTATAGACGTATATAATGTTCCCACGGACAGGTCTGGGCCGACACGACCGGGATTCTGTAAAACATTCCCAGCGAGGGGCTAGAAGGGTTAGGTTAGGTTATATTACGTTATAGACGTACATAATGTTCACACCGAGAAGTAGGGGCCGACCCGCTAGGATTGTTGTAAAATACTACATCCGAGATGTTAGATTGCCTTAGGTTAGGATATATAACGTGATAGGCGTATATAATGTTCCCACCGAGACGTACGGGGCTACAAGAACGGGATTCTACAAAACATTCCCAGCGAGGGGCTAGAAGGGTTAGGTTAGGTTATATTACGTTATAGACGTATATAATGTTCCAACCGAGTAGTAGGGGCCGACCCGCCAGGAATGCTGTAAAATACTACATCCGAGATTTTAGCCTGCCTTAGGTTAGGATATATAACGCTATAGACGTATATAATGTTCCCACGGACAGGTCTGGGCCGACACGACCGGGATTCTGTAAAATATTACCAGCGAGGGGCTAGATGGGTTAGGTTAGGTTATATTACGTTATAGACGTATATAACGTTCCCACCGAGAAGTAGGGGCCGACCCGCCATGAATGTTGTAAAATACTACATCCGAGGAGTGTGGTTGCCCTCGGTTAGGATATATAACGCTATAGACGTATATAATGTTCCCACGGACAGGTCTGGGCCGACACGACCGGGATTCTGTAAAACATTCCGAGCGAGGGGCTAGAAGGGTTAGGTTAGGTTGTATTACATTATAGACGTATATAACCTTCCCACCGAGAAGTGGGGGCCGACCCGCCAAGGAATGTTGTAAAATACTACATCCGAGGAGTGAGGTTGCCTTAGGTTATGATATATAACGTTATAGACGCATATAATGTCCCCACGGAGAGGAACGGGCCGACACGACCGGGATTCTGTAAAACATTACCAGCGAGGGGCTAGATGGGTTAGGTTAGGTTATATTACGTTATAGACGTATATAATGTTCACACCGAGAAGTAGGGGCCGACCCGCCAGGATTGTTGTAAAATACTACATCCGAGATGTTAGATTGCCTTAGGTTAGGATATATAACGTGATAGAAGTATATAATGTTCCCACCGAGACGTACGGTGCTACAAGAACGGGATTCCACAAAACATTCCCAGCGAGGGGCTAGAAGGGTTAGGTTAGGTTATATTACGTTATAGACGTATATAATGTTCCAACCGAGAAGTAGGGGCCAGCCCGCCAGGAATGTTGTGAAGTACTACATCCGAGGAGTGAGGTTGCCTTAGGTTATGATATATAACGTTATAGACGTATATAATGTCCCCACGGAGAGGAACCGGCCGACACGGAAAGGATTCTCTAAAACATTACCAGCGAGGGGCTAGATGGGTTAGATTAGGTTATATTACGTTATAGACGTATATAACGTTCACACCGAGAAGTAGGGGCCGACCCGCCAGGAATGCTGTAAAATACTACATCCGAGATTTTAGCCTGCCTTAGGTTAGGATATATAACGCTATAGACGTATATAATGTTCCCACGGACAGGTCTGGGCCGACACGACCGGGATTCTGTAAAACATTACCAGCGAGGGGCTAGATGGGTTAGGTTAGGTTATATTACGCTATAGACGTATATAACGTTCCCACCGAGAAGTAGGGGCCGACCCGCCATGAATGTTGTAAAATACTACATCCGAGGAGTGAGGTTGCCTTAGGTTATGATATATAACGTTATAGACGTATATAATGTCCCCACGGAGAGGAACGGGCCGACACGAAAAGGATTCTGTAAAACATTACCAGCGAGGGGCTAGATGGGTTAGGTTAGGTTATATTACGTTATAGACGTATATAATGTTCACACCGAGAAGTAGGGGCCGACCCGCCAGGATTGTTGTAAAATACTACATCCGAGATGTTAGATTGCCTTAGGTTAGGATATATAACGTGATAGACGGATATAATGTTCTCACCGAGACGTACGGGGCTACAAGAACCGGATTCTACAAAACATTCCCAGCGAGGGGCTAGACGTGTTAGGTTAGGTTATATTACGTTATAGACGTATATAATGTTCCAACCGAGAAGTATGGGCCAGCCCGCCAGGAGTGTTGTAAAATACTACATCCGAGGAGTGTGGTTGCCTTCGGTTAGCATATATAACGCTATAGACGTATATAATGTTCCCACGGACAGGTCTGGGCCGACACGACCGGGATTCTGTAAAACATTCCCAGCGAGGGGCTAGAAGGGTTAGGTTAGGTTGTATTACATTATAGACGTATATAACGTTCCCACCGAGAAGTAGGGGCCCACCCGCCAAGGAATGTTGTAAAATACTACATCCGAGGAGTGAGGTTGCCTTAGGTTATGATATATAACGTTATAGACGCATATAATGTCCCCACGGAGAGGAACGGGCCGACACGACCGGGATTCTGTAAAACATTACCAGCGAGGGGCTAGATGGGTTAGGTTAGGTTATATTACGTTATAGACGTATATAACGTTCCCACCGAGAAGTAGGGGCGGACCCGCCAGGAATGTTGTAAAATACTACATCAGATATGTTAGGCTGCCTTAGGTTAGGATATATAACGCTATAGACGTATATGATGTTCCCACGGACAGGTCTGGGCCGACACGACCGGGATTCTGTAAAACATTACCAGCGAGGGGCTAGATGGGTTAGGTTAGGTTATATTACGCTATAGACGTATATAACGTTCCTACCGAGAAGTAGGGGCCGACCCGCCATGAATGTTGTAAAATACTACATCCGAGGAGTGAGGTTGCCTTAGGTTATGATATATAACGTTATAGACGTATATAATGTCCCCACGGAGAGGAACGGGCCGACACGAAAAGGATTCTGTAAAACATTACCAGCGAGGGGCTAGATGGGTTAGGTTAGGTTATATTACGTTATAGACGTATATAATGTTCACACCGAGAAGTAGGGGCCGACCCGCCAGGATTGTTGTAAAATACTACATCCGAGATGTTAGATTGCCTTAGGTTAGGATATATAACGTGATAGACGTATATAATGTTCTCACCGAGACGTACGGGGCTACAAGAACCGGATTCTACAAAACATTCCCAGCGAGGGGCTAGACGTGTTAGGTTAGGTTATATTACGTTATAGACGTATATAATGTTCCAACCGAGAAGTATGGGCCAGCCCGCCAGGAGTGTTGTAAAATACTACATCCGAGGAGTGTGGTTGCCTTCGGTTAGCATATATAACGCTATAGACGTATATAATGTTCCCACGGACAGGTCTGGGCCGACACGACCGGGATTCTGTAAAACATTCCCAGCGAGGGGCTAGAAGGGTTAGGTTAGGTTGTATTACATTATAGACGTATATAACGTTCCCGCCGAGAAGTAGGGGCCCACCCGCCAAGGAATGTTGTAAAATACTACATCCGAGGAGTGAGGTTGCCTTAGGTTATGATATATAACGTTATAGACGCATATAATGTCCCCACGGAGAGGAACGGGCCGACACGACCGGGATTCTGTAAAACATTACCAGCGAGGGGCTAGATGGGTTAGGTTAGGTTATATTAAGTTATAGACGTATATAATGTTCACACCGAGAAGTAGGGGCCGACCCGCCAGGATTGTTGTAAAATACTACATCCGAGATGTTAGATTGCCTTAGGTTAGGATATATAACGTGATGGACGTATATAATGTTCCCACCGAGACGTACGGGGCTACAAGAACGGGATTCTACAAAACATTCCCAGCGAGGGGCTACAAGGGTTAGGTTAAGTTATATTACGTTATAGACGTATATAATGTTCCAACCGAGAAGTAGGGGCCAGCCCGCCAGGAATGTTGTGAAATACTACATCCGAGGAGTGAGGTTGCCTTAGGTTATGATATATAACGTTATAGACGTATATAATGTCCCCACGGAGAGGAACGGGCCGACACGAAAAGGATTCTGTAAAACGTTACCAGCGAGGGGCTAGATGGGATAGGTTAGGTTATATTACGTTATAGACGTATATAACGTTCACACCGAGAAGTAGGGGCCGGCCCGCCAGGAATGCTGTAAAATACTACATCCGAGATGTTAGCCAGCCTTAGGTATGGATATATAACGCTATAGACGTATATAGTGTTCCCACGGACAGGTCTGGGCCGACACGACCGGGATTCTGTAAAATATTACCAGCGAGGGGCTAGATGGGTTAGGTTAGGTTATATTACGTTATAGACGTATATAACGTTCCCACCGAGAAGTAGGGGCCGACCCGCCAGGAATGTTGTAAAATACTACATCAGAAATGTTAGGCTGCCTTAGGTTAGGATATATAACGCTATAGACGTATATAATGTTCCCACGGACAGGTCTGGGCCGACACGACCGGGATTCTGTAAAACATTCCCAGCGAGGGGCTAGAAGGGTTAGGTTAGGTTGTATTACATTATAGACGTATATAACGTTCCCACCGAGAAGTAGGGGCCGACCCGCCAAGGAATGTTGTAAAATACTACATCCGAGGAGTGACATTGCCTTAGGTTATGATATATAACGTTATAGACGCATATAATGTCCCCACGGAGAGGAACGGGCCGACACGACCGGGATTCTGTAAAACATTACCAGCGAGGGGCTAGATGGGTTAGGTTAGGTTATATTACGTTATAGACGTACATAATGTTCACACCGAGAAGTAGGGGCCGACCCGCTAGGATTGTTGTAAAATACTACATCCGAGATGTTAGATTGCCTTAGGTTAGGATATATAACGTGATAGGCGTATATAATGTTCCCACCGAGACGTACGGGGCTACAAGAACGGGATTCTACAAAACATTCCCAGCGAGGGGCTAGAAGGGTTAGGTTAGGTTATATTACGTTATAGACGTATATAATGTTCCAACCGAGTAGTAGGGGCCGACCCGCCAGGAATGCTGTAAAATACTACATCCGAGATTTTAGCCTGCCTTATGTTAGGATATATAACGCTATAGACGTATATAATGTTCCCACGGACAGGTCTGGGCCGACACGACTGGGATTCTGTAAAATATTACCAGCGAGGGGCTAGATGGGTTAGGTTAGGTTATATTACGTTATAGACGTATATAACGTTCCCACCGAGAAGTAGGGGCCGACCCGCCATGAATGTTGTAAAATACTACATCCGAGGAGTGTGGTTGCCCTCGGTTAGGATATATAACGCTATAGACGTATATAATGTTCCCATGGACAGGTCTGGGCCGACACGACCGGGATTCTGTAAAACATTCCGAGCGAGGGGCTAGAAGGGTTAGGTTAGGTTGTATTACATTATAGACGTATATAACCTTCCCACCGAGAAGTGGGGGCCGACCCGCCAAGGAATGTTGTAAAATACTACATCCGAGGAGTGAGGTTGCCTTAGGTTATGATATATAACGTTATAGACGCATATAATGTCCCCACGGAGAGGAACGGGCCGACACGACCGGGATTCTGTAAAACATTACCAGCGAGGGGCTAGATGGGTTAGGTTAGGTTATATTACGTTATAGACGTATATAATGTTCACACCGAGAAGTAGGGGCCGACCCGCCAGGATTGTTGTAAAATACTACATCCGAGATGTTAGATTGCCTTAGGTTAGGATATATAACGTGATAGAAGTATATAATGTTCCCACCGAGACGTACGGTGCTACAAGAACGGGATTCCACAAAACATTCCCAGCGAGGGGCTAGAAGGGTTAGGTTAGGTTATATTACGTTATAGACGTATATAATGTTCCAACCGAGAAGTAGGGGCCAGCCCGCCAGGAATGTTGTGAAGTACTACATCCGAGGAGTGAGGTTGCCTTAGGTTATGATATATAACGTTATAGACGTATATAATGTCCCCACGGAGAGGAACCGGCCGACACGGAAAGGATTCTGTAAAACATTACCAGCGAGGGGCTAGATGGGTTAGATTAGGTTATATTACGTTATAGACGTATATAACGTTCACACCGAGAAGTAGGGGCCGACCCGCCAGGAATGCTGTAAAATACTACATCCGAGATTTTAGCCTGCCTTAGGTTAGGATATATAACGCTATAGACGTATATAATGTTCCCACGGACAGGTCTGGGCCGACACGACCGGGATTCTGTAAAACATTACCAGCGAGGGGCTAGATGGGTTAGGTTAGGTTATATTACGCTATAGACGTATATAACGTTCCCACCGAGAAGTAGGGGCCGACCCGCCATGAATGTTGTAAAATACTACATCCGAGGAGTGAGGTTGCCTTAGGTTATGATATATAACGTTATAGACGTATATAATGTCCCCACGGAGAGGAACGGGCCGACACGAAAAGGATTCTGTAAAACATTACCAGCGAGGGGCTAGATGGGTTAGGTTAGGTTATATTACGTTATAGACGTATATAATGTTCACACCGAGAAGTAGGGGCCGACCCGCCAGGATTGTTGTAAAATACTACATCCGAGATGTTAGATTGCCTTAGGTTAGGATATATAACGTGATAGACGGATATAATGTTCTCACCGAGACGTACGGGGCTACAAGAACCGGATTCTACAAAACATTCCCAGCGAGGGGCTAGACGTGTTAGGTTAGGTTATATTACGTTATAGACGTATATAATGTTCCAACCGAGAAGTATTGGCCAGCCCGCCAGGAGTGTTGTAAAATACTACATCCGAGGAGTGTGGTTGCCTTCGGTTAGCATATATAACGCTATAGACGTATATAATGTTCCCACGGACAGGTCTGGGCCGACACGACCGGGATTCTGTAAAACATTCCCAGCGAGGGGCTAGAAGGGTTAGGTTAGGTTGTATTACATTATAGACGTATATAACGTTCCCACCGAGAAGTAGGGGCCCACCCGCCAAGGAATGTTGTAAAATACTACATCCGAGGAGTGAGGTTGCCTTAGGTTATGATATATAACGTTATAGACGCATATAATGTCCCCACGGAGAGGAACGGGCCGACACGACCGGGATTCTGTAAAACATTACCAGCGAGGGGCTAGATGGGTTAGGTTAGGTTATATTACGTTATAGACGTATATAACGTTCCCACCGAGAAGTAGGGGCGGACCCGCCAGGAATGTTGTAAAATACTACATCAGATATGTTAGGCTGCCTTAGGTTAGGATATATAACGCTATAGACGTATATGATGTTCCCACGGACAGGTCTGGGCCGACACGACCGGGATTCTGTAAAACATTACCAGCGAGGGGCTAGATGGGTTAGGTTAGGTTATATTACGCTATAGACGTATATAACGTTCCCACCGAGAAGTAGGGGCCGACCCGCCATGAATGTTGTAAAATAGTACATCCGAGGAGTGAGGTTGCCTTAGGTTATGATATATAACGTTATAGACGTATATAATGTTCCCACGGACAGGTCTGGGCCGACACGACCGGGATTCTGTAAAACATTCCGAGCGAGGGGCTAGAAGGGTTAGGTTAGGTTGTATTACATTATAGACGTATATAACCTTCCCACCGAGAAGTGGGGGCCGACCCGCCAAGGAATGTTGTAAAATACTACATCCGAGGAGTGAGGTTGCCTTAGGTTATGATATATAACGTTATAGACGCATATAATGTCCCCACGGAGAGGAACGGGCCGACACGACCGGGATTCTGTAAAACATTACCAGCGAGGGGCTAGATGGGTTAGGTTAGGTTATATTACGTTATAGACGTATATAATGTTCACACCGAGAAGTAGGGGCCGACCCGCCAGGATTGTTGTAAAATACTACATCCGAGATGTTAGATTGCCTTAGGTTAGGATATATAACGTGATAGAAGTATATAATGTTCCCACCGAGACGTACGGTGCTACAAGAACGGGATTCCACAAAACATTCCCAGCGAGGGGCTAGAAGGGTTAGGTTAGGTTATATTACGTTATAGACGTATATAATGTTCCAACCGAGAAGTAGGGGCCAGCCCGCCAGGAATGTTGTGAAGTACTACATCCGAGGAGTGAGGTTGCCTTAGGTTATGATATATAACGTTATAGACGTATATAATGTCCCCACGGAGAGGAACGGGCCGACACGAAAAGGATTCTGTAAAACATTACCAGCGAGGGGCTAGATGGGTTAGGTTAGGTTATATTACGTTATAGACGTATATAATGTTCACACCGAGAAGTAGGGGCCGACCCGCCAGGATTGTTGTAAAATACTACATCCGAGATGTTAGATTGCCTTAGGTTAGGATATATAACGTGATAGACGGATATAATGTTCTCACCGAGACGTACGGGGCTACAAGAACCGGATTCTACAAAACATTCCCAGCGAGGGGCTAGACGTGTTAGGTTAGGTTATATTACGTTATAGACGTATATAATGTTCCAACCGAGAAGTATGGGCCAGCCCGCCAGGAGTGTTGTAAAATACTACATCCGAGGAGTGTGGTTGCCTTCGGTTAGCATATATAACGCTATAGACGTATATAATGTTCCCACGGACAGGTCTGGGCCGACACGACCGGGATTCTGTAAAACATTCCCAGCGAGGGGCTAGAAGGGTTAGGTTAGGTTGTATTACATTATAGACGTATATAACGTTCCCACCGAGAAGTAGGGGCCCACCCGCCAAGGAATGTTGTAAAATACTACATCCGAGGAGTGAGGTTGCCTTAGGTTATGATATATAACGTTATAGACGCATATAATGTCCCCACGGAGAGGAACGGGCCGACACGACCGGCATTCTGTAAAACATTACCAGCGAGGGGCTAGATGGGTTAGGTTAGGTTATATTACGTTATAGACGTATATAACGTTCCCACCGAGAAGTAGGGGCGGACCCGCCAGGAATGTTGTAAAATACTACATCAGATATGTTAGGCTGCCTTAGGTTAGGATATATAACGCTATAGACGTATATGATGTTCCCACGGACAGGTCTGGGCCGACACGACCGGGATTCTATAAAACATTACCAGCGAGGGGCTAGATGGGTTAGGTTAGGTTATATTACGCTATAGACGTATATAACGTTCCCACCGAGAAGTAGGGGCCGACCCGCCATGAATGTTGTAAAATACTACATCCGAGGAGTGAGGTTGCCTTAGGTTATGATATATAACGTTATAGACGTATATAATGTCCCCACGGAGAGGAACGGGCCGACACGAAAAGGATTCTGTAAAACATTACCAGCGAGGGGCTAGATGGGTTAGGTTAGGTTATATTACGTTATAGACGTATATAATGTTCACACCGAGAAGTAGGGGCCGACCCGCCAGGATTGTTGTAAAATACTACATCCGAGATGTTAGATTGCCTTAGGTTAGGATATATAACGTGATAGACGTGTATAATGTTCTCACCGAGACGTACGGGGCTACAAGAACCGGATTCTACAAAACATTCCCAGCGAGGGGCTAGACGTGTTAGGTTAGGTTATATTACGTTATAGACGTATATAATGTTCCAACCGAGAAGTATGGGCCAGCCCGCCAGGAGTGTTGTAAAATACTACATCCGAGGAGTGTGGTTGCCTTCGGTTAGCATATATAACGCTATAGACGTATATAATGTTCCCACGGACAGGTCTGGGCCGACACGACCGGGATTCTGTAAAACATTCCCAGCGAGGGGCTAGAAGGGTTAGGTTAGGTTGTATTACATTATAGACGTATATAACGTTCCCACCGAGAAGTAGGGGCCCACCCGCCAAGGAATGTTGTAAAATACTACATCCGAGGAGTGAGGTTGCCTTAGGTTATGATATATAACGTTATAGACGCATATAATGTCCCCACGGAGAGGAACGGGCCGACACGACCGGGATTCTGTAAAACATTACCAGCGAGGGGCTAGATGGGTTAGGTTAGGTTATATTACGTTATAGACGTATATAACGTTCCCACCGAGAAGTAGGGGCGGACCCGCCAGGAATGTTGTAAAATACTACATCAGATATGTTAGGCTGCCTTAGGTTAGGATATATAACGCTATAGACGTATATGATGTTCCCACGGACAGGTCTGGGCCGACACGACCGGGATTCTGTAAAACATTACCAGCGAGGGGCTAGATGGGTTAGGTTAGGTTATATTACGCTATAGACGTATATAACGTTCCCACCGAGAAGTAGGGGCCGACCCGCCATGAATGTTGTAAAATAGTACATCCGAGGAGTGAGGTTGCCTTAGGTTATGATATATAACGTTATAGACGTATATAATGTCCCCACGGAGAGGAACCGGCCGACACGGAAAGGATTCTGTAAAACATTACCAGCGAGGGGCTAGATGGGTTAGATTAGGTTATATTACGTTATAGACGTATATAACGTTCACACCGAGAAGTAGGGGGCTGACCCGCCAGGAATGCTGTAAAATACTACATCCGAGATTTTAGCCTGCCTTAGGTTAGGATATATAACGCTATAGACGTATATGATGTTCCCACGGACAGGTCTGGGCCGACACGACCGGGATTCTGTAAAACATTACCAGCGAGGGGCTAGATGGGTTAGGTTAGGTTATATTACGCTATAGACGTATATAACGTTCCCACCGAGAAGTAGGGGCCGACCCGCCATGAATGTTGTAAAATACTACATCCGAGGAGTGTGGTTGCCCTCGGTTAGGATATATAACGCTATAGACGTATATAATGTTCCCACGGACAGGTCTGGGCCGACACGACCGGGATTCTGTAAAACATTCCGAGCGAGGGGCTAGAAGGGTTAGGTTAGGTTGTATTACATTATAGACGTATATAACGTTCCCACCGAGAAGTGGGGGCCGACCCGCCAAGGAATGTTGTAAAATACTACATCCGAGGAGTGAGGTTGCCTTAGGTTATGATATATAACGTTATAGACGCATATAATGTCCCCACGGAGAGGAACGGGCCGACACGACCGGGATTCTGTAAAACATTACCAGCGAGGGGCTAGATGGGTTAGGTTAGGTTATATTACGTTATAGACGTATATAATGTTCACACCGAGAAGTAGGGGCCGACCCGCCAGGATTGTTGTAAAATACTACATCCGAGATGTTAGATTGCCTTAGGTTAGGATATATAACGTGATAGAAGTATATAATGTTCCCACCGAGACGTACGGTGCTACAAGAACGGGATTCCACAAAACATTCCCAGCGAGGGGCTAGAAGGGTTAGGTTAGGTTATATTACGTTATAGACGTATATAATGTTCCAACCGAGAAGTAGGGGCCAGCCCGCCAGGAATGTTGTGAAGTACTACATCCGAGGAGTGAGGTTGCCTTAGGTTATGATATATAACGTTATAGACGTATATAATGTCCCCACGGAGAGGAACGGGCCGACACGAAAAGGATTCTGTAAAACATTACCAGCGAGGGGCTAGATGGGTTAGGTTAGGTTATATTACGTTATAGACGTATATAACGTTCACACCGAGAAGCAGGGGCCGACCCGCCAGGAATGTTGTAAAATACTACATCAGAGATGTTAGGCTGCCTTACGTTAGGATATATAACGCTATAGACGTATATGATGTTCCCACGGACAGGTCTGGGCCGACACGACCGGGATTCTGTAAAACATTACCAGCGAGGGCTAGATGGGTTAGGTTAGGTTATATTACGTTATAGACGTATATAACGTTCCCACCGAGAAGTAGGGGCCGACCCGCCAGGAATGTTGTAAAATACTACATCCGAGATTTTAGCCTGCCTTAGGTTAGGATATATAACGCTATAGACGTATATAATGTTCCCACGGACAGGTCTGGGCCGACATGACCGGGATTCTGTAAAATATTACCAGCGAGGGGCTAGATGGGTTAGGTTAGGTTATATTACGTTATAGACGTATATAACGTTCCCACCGAGAAGTAGGGGCCGACCCGCCATGAATGTTGTAAAATGCTACATCCGAGGAGTGTGGTTGCCTTCGGTTAAGATATATAACGCTATAGACGTATATAATGTTCCCACGGACAGGTCTGGGCCGACACGACCGGGATTCTGAAAAACATTCCGAGCGAGGGGCTAGAAGGGTTAGGTTAGGTTGTATTACATTATAGACGTATATAACGTTCCCACCGAGAAGTGGGGGCGGACCCGCAAAGGAATGTTGTAAAATACTACATCCGAGGAGTGAGGTTGCCTTAGGTTATGATATATAACGTTATAGACGCATATAATGTCCCCACGGAGAGGAACGGGCCGACACGACCGGGATTCTGTAAAACATTACCAGCGAGGGGCTAGATGGGTTAGGTTAGGCTATATTACGTTATAGACGTATATAATGTTCACACCGAGAAGTAGGGGCCGACCCGCCAGGATTGTTGTAAAATACTACATCCGAGATGTTAGATTGCCTTAGGTTAGGATATATAACGTGATAGAAGTATATAATGTTCCCACCGAGACGTACGGTGCTACAAGAACGGGATTCCACAAAACATTCCCAGCGAGGGGCTAGAAGGGTTAGGTTAGGTTATATTACGTTATAGACGTACATAATGTTCACACCGAGAAGTAGGGGCCGACCCGCCAGGATTGTTGTAAAATACTACATCCGAGATGTTAGATTGCCTTAGGTTAGGATATATAACGTGATAGGCGTATATAATGTTCCCACCGAGACGTACGGGGCTACAAGAACGGGATTCTACAAAACATTCCCAGCGAGGGGCTAGAAGGGTTAGGTTAGGTTATATTACGTTATAGACGTATATAATGTTCCAACCGAGTAGTAGGGGCCGACCCGCCAGGAATGCTGTAAAATACTACATCCGAGATTTTAGCCTGCCTTAGGTTAGGATATATAACGCTATAGACGTATATAATGTTCCCACGGACAGGTCTGGGCCGACACGACCGGGATTCTGTAAAATATTACCAGCGAGGGGCTAGATGGGTTAGGTTAGGTTATATTACGTTATAGACGTATATAACGTTCCCACCGAGAAGTAGGGGCCGACCCGCCATGAATGTTGTAAAATACTACATCCGAGGAGTGTGGTTGCCCTCGGTTAGGATATATAACGCTATAGACGTATATAATGTTCCCACGGACAGGTCTGGGCCGACACGACCGGGATTCTGTAAAACATTCCGAGCGAGGGGCTAGAAGGGTTAGGTTAGGTTGTATTACATTATAGACGTATATAACGTTCCCACCGAGAAGTGGGGGCCGACCCGCCAAGGAATGTTGTAAAATACTACATCCGAGGAGTGAGGTTGCCTTAGGTTATGA
The DNA here is from genome assembly GCA_963969225.1 of Xylocopa violacea. Classification (NCBI taxonomy): domain Eukaryota; kingdom Metazoa; phylum Arthropoda; class Insecta; order Hymenoptera; family Apidae; genus Xylocopa; species Xylocopa violacea. The sequence goes on from CAXAJV010000013.1 coordinate 3,063,108, forward strand.
TATATAACGTTATAGACGCATATAATGTCCCCACGGAGAGGAACGGGCCGACACGACCGGGATTCTGTAAAACATTACCAGCGAGGGGCTAGGTGGGTTAGGTTAGGTTATATTACGTTATAGACGTATATAATGTTCACACCGAGAAGTAGGGGCCGACCCGCCAGGATTGTTGTAAAATACTACATCCGAGATGTTAGATTGCCTTAGGTTAGGATATATAACGTGATAGAAGTATATAATGTTCCCACCGAGACGTACGGTGCTACAAGAACGGGATTCCACAAAACATTCCCAGCGAGGGGCTAGAAGGGTTAGGTTAGGTTATATTACGTTATAGACGTATATAATGTTCCAACCGAGAAGTAGGGGCCAGCCCGCCAGGAATGTTGTGAAGTACTACATCCGAGGAGTGAGGTTGCCTTAGGTTATGATATATAACGTTATAGACGTATATAATGTCCCCACGGAGAGGAACGGGCCGACACGAAAAGGATTCTGTAAAACGTTACCAGCGAGGGGCTAGATGGGATAGGTTAGGTTATATTACGTTATAGACGTATATAACGTTCACACCGAGAAGTAGGGGCCGGCCCGCCAGGAATGCTGTAAAATACTACATCCGAGATGTTAGCCAGCCTTAGGTTAGGATATATAACGCTATAGACGTATATAGTGTTCCCACGGACAGGTCTGGGCCGACACGACCGGGATTATGTAAAATATTACCAGCGAGGGGCTAGATGGGTTAGGTTAGGTTATATTACGTTATAGACGTATATAACGTTCCCACCGAGAAGTAGGGGCCGACCCGCCAGGAATGTTGTAAAATACTACATCCGTGATGTTAGGCTGCCTTAGGTTAGGATATATAATCCTATAGTCGTATATAATGTTCCCACGGACAGGTCTGGGCCGACACGACCGGTATTGCGTAAAACATTACCAGCGAGGGGCTAGATGGGTTAGGTTAGGTTATATTACGTTATAGACGTATATAATGTTCTCACCGAGAAGTAGGGGCCGACCCGCCAGGTATGTTGTAAAATAATACATCCGAGGAGTGAGGTTGCCTTAGGTTATGGTATATAACGTTATAGACGTGTATAATGTCCCCACGGAGAGGAACGGGCCGACACGACCGGGGTTCTGTACAACATTACTAGCGAGGTGCTAGATGGGTTAGGTTAGGTTATATTGCGTTATAGACGTATATAACGTTCCCACCGAGAAGTAGGGGCCGACCCGCCAGGATTGTTGTAAAATACTACATCCGAGGTGTTAGGTTGCCTTAGGTTAGGATATATAACGTTATAGACGTATATAATGTCCCCACGGAGAGGTACGGGCCGACACGACGGGGATTCTGTAAAACATTACCAGCGAGGTGCTAGATGGGTTAGGTTAGGTTATATTACGCTATAGACGTATATAACGTTCCCACCGAGAAGTAAGGGCAGACGCGCCAGGAATGTTGTAAAATACTACATCCGAGATGTTAGGCTGCCTTAGGTTAGGATATATAACGCTATAGACGTATATAATGTTCCCATGGACAGGTCTGGGCCGACACGACAGGGATTCTGTAAAACATTCCCAGCGAGGGGCTGGAAGGGTTAGGTTAGGTTATATTACTTTATAGACGTATATAACGTTCCCACCGAGACGTAGGGGTCGACCCGCCAGGAATGTTGTAAAATGCTACATCCGAGGTGTGAGGTTGCCTTAGGTTATGATATATAACGTTATAGACGCATTTAATATCCCCACGGAGAAGATCGGGCCGACACGAAAGGGATTATGTAAAACATTACCAGCGAGGGGCTAGAAGGGTTAGGTTAGGTTATATTACGCTATAGACGTATATAACGTTCCCACCGAGAAGTAGGTGCCAGCCCGCCAGGAATGTTGTAAAATAATACATCCGAGGAGTGAGGTTGCCTTAGGTTATGGTATATAACGTTATAGACGTATATAATGTCCCCACGGAGAGGAACGGGCCGACACGACCGGGGTTCTGTACAACATTACCAGCGAGGTGCTAGATGGGTTAGGTTAGGTTATATTACGCTATAGAAGTATATAACGTTCCCACCGAGAATTAGGGGCCGACACGCCAGGAATGTTGTAAAATACTACATCCGTGATGTTAGGCTGCCTTAGGTTAGGATATATAACCCTATAGTCGTATATAATGTTCCCACGGACAGGTCTGGGCCGACAAGACCGGTATTGCGTAAAACATTACCAGCGAGGGGCTAGATGGGTTAGGTTAGATTATATTACGTTATAGACGTATATAACGTTCCCACCGAGAAGTAGGGGCCGACCCGCCAGGAGTGTTGTAAAATACTACATCCGAGGTGTAGGTTGCCTTAGGTTAGGATATATAACATTATAGACGTATATAATGTCCCCACGGCGAGGTACGGGCCGACACGACGGGGATTCTGTAAAACATTACCAGCGAAGTGCTAGATGGGTTAGGTTAGGTTATATTACGCTATAGACGTATATAACGTTCCCACCGAGAAGTAAGGGCAGACCCGACAGGAATGGTGTAAAATACTACATCCGAGGTGTTAGGTTGCCTTAGGTTAGGATATATAACGTTATAGACGTATATAATGTCCCCACGGAGAGGTACGGGTCGACACGACGGGGATTCTGTAAAACATTACCAGCGAGGTGCTAGATGGGTTAGGTTAGGTTATATTACGCTATAGACGTATATAACGTTCCCACCGAGTAGTAGGGGCCGACCCGCCAGGATTGTTGTAAAATACTACATCCGAGATGTTAGATTGCCTTAGGTTAGGATATATAACGTGATAGACGTATATAATGTTCCCACCGAGACGTACGGGGCTACTTGAACGGGATTCTACAAAACATTCCCAGCGAGGGGCTAGAAGGGTTAGGTTAGGTTATATTACGTTATAGACGTATATAATGTTCCAACCGAGAAGTAGGGGCCAGCCCGCCAGGAATGTTGTGAAATACTACATCCGAGGAGTGAGGTTGCCTTAGGTTATGATATATAACGTTATAGACGTATATAATGTCCCCACGGAGAGGAACGGGCCGACACGAAAAGGATTCTGTAAAACGTTACCAGCGAGGGGCTAGATGGGATAGGTTAGGTTATATTACGTTATAGACGTATATAACGTTCACACCGAGAAGTAGGGGCCGGCCCGCCAGGAATGCTGTAAAATACTACATCCGAGATGTTAGCCAGCCTTAGGTTAGGATATATAACGCTATAGACGTATATAGTGTTCCCACGGACAGGTCTGGGCCGACACGACCGGGATTCTGTAAAATATTACCAGCGAGGGGCTAGATGGGTTAGGTTAGGTTATATTACGTTATAGACGTATATAACGTTCCCACCGAGAAGTAGGGGCCGACCCGCCAGGAATGTTGTAAAATACTACATCAGAGATGTTAGGCTGCCTTAGGTTAGGATATATAACCCTATAGTCGTATATAATGTTCCCACGGACAGGTCTGGGCCGACACGACCGGTATTGCGTAAAACATTACCAGCGAGGGGCTAGATGGGTTAGGTTAGGTTATATTACGCTATAGACGTATATAACGTTCCCACCGAGAAGTAGGGGCTAGCCCGCCAGGAATGTTGTAAAATACTACATCCGTGAGGTTAGGCTGCCTTAGGTTAGGGTATATAACACTATAGTCGTATATAATGTTCCCACGGACAGGTCTGGGCCGACACGACCTGTATGGTGTAAAACATTACCAGCGAGGGGCTAGATGGGTTAGGTTAGGTTATATTACTTTATAGAAATATATAACGTTCCCACCGAGACGTAGGGGCCGACCCGCCAGGAATGCTGTAAAATACTACATCCGAGGAGTGAGGTTGCCTTTGGTCATGATATATAACGTTATAGACGCATATAATATCCCCTCGGAGAGGAACGGGCCGACACGAAAGGGATTCTGTAAAACATTACCAGCGAGGGGCTAGATGGGTTAGGTTAGGTTATATTACGTTATAGACGTATATAATGTTCTCACCGAGAAGTAGGGGCCGACCCGCCAGGTATGTTGTAAAATAATACATCCGAGGAGTGAGGTTGCCTTAGGTTATGGTATATAACGTTATAGACGTGTATAATGTCCCAGCGGAGAGGAACGGGCCGACACGACCGGGGTTCTGTACAACATTACTAGCGAGGTGCTAGATGGGTTAGGTTAGGTTATATTGCGTTATAGACGTATATAACGTTCCCACCGAGAAGTAGGTGCCAGCCCGCCAGGAATGTTGTAAAATAATACATCCGAGGAGTGAGGTTGCCTTAGGTTATGGTATATAACGTTATAGACGTATATAATGTCCCCACGGAGAGGAACGGGCCGACACGACCGGGGTTCTGTACAACATTACCAGCGAGGTGCTGGAAGGGTTAGGTTAGGTTATATTACTTTATAGACGTATATAACGTTCCCACCGAGACGTAGGGGTCGACCCGCCAGGAATGTTGTAAAATACTACATCCGAGGTGTGAGGTTGCCTTAGGTTATGATATATAACGTTATAGACGCATTTAATATCCCCACGGAGAAGATCGGGCCGACACGAAAGGGATTATGTAAAACATTACCAGCGAGGGGCTAGAAGGGTTAGGTTAGGTTATATTACGCTATAGACGTATATAACGTTCCCACCGAGAAGTAGGTGCCAGCCCGCCAGGAATGTTGTAAAATAATACATCCGAGGAGTGAGGTTGCCTTAGGTTATGGTATATAACGTTATAGACGTATATAATGTCCCCACGGAGAGGAACGGGCCGACACGACCGGGGTTCTGTACAACATTACCAGCGAGGTGCTAGATGGGTTAGGTTAGGTTATATTACGCTATAGAAGTATATAACGTTCCCACCGAGAATTAGGGGCCGACCCGCCAGGAATGTTGTAAAATACTACATCCGTGATGTTAGGCTGCCTTAGGTTAGGATATATAACCCTATAGTCGTATATAATGTTCCCACGGACAGGTCTGGGCCGACACGACCGGTATTGCGTAAAACAATACCAGCGAGGGGCTAGATGGGTTAGGTTAGATTATATTACGTTATAGACGTATATAACGTTCCCACCGAGAAGTAGGGGCCGACCCGCCAGGAGTGTTGTAAAATACTACATCCGAGGTGTAGGTTGCCTTAGGTTAGGATATATAACATTATAGACGTATATAATGTCCCCACGGCGAGGTACGGGCCGACACGACGGGGATTCTGTAAAACATTACCAGCGAAGTGCTAGATGGGTTAGGTTAGGTTATATTACGCTATAGACGTATATAACGTTCCCACCGAGAAGTAAGGGCAGACCCGACAGGAATGGTGTAAAATACTACATCCGAGGTGTTAGGTTGCCTTAGGTTAGGATATATAACGTTATAGACGTATATAATGTCCCCACGGAGAGGTACGGGTCGACACGACGGGGATTCTGTAAAACATTACCAGCGAGGTGCTAGATGGGTTAGGTTAGGTTATATTACGTTATAGACGTATATAACGTTCCCACCGAGAAGTAGGGGCCGACCCGCCAGGAATGTTGTAAAATACTACATCCGTGATGTTAGGCTGCCTTAGGTTATGATATATAACCCTATAGTCGTATATAATGTTCCCACGGACAGGTCTGGGCCGACACGACCGGTATTGCGTAAAACATTACCAGCGAGGGGCTAGATGGGTTAGGTTAGGTTATATTACGCTATAGACGTATATAACGTTCCCACCGAGAAGTAGGGGCTAGCCCGCCAGGAATGTTGTAAAATAATACATCCGAGGAGTGAGGTTGCCTTAGGTTATGGTATATAACGTTATAGACGTATATAATGTTCCCACCGAGACGTACGGGGCTACTTAAACGGGATTCTACAAAACATTCCCAGCGAGGGGCTAGAAGGGTTAGGTTAGGTTATATTACGTTATAGACGTATATAATGTTCCAACCGAGAAGTAGGGGCCAGCCCGCCACGAATGTTGTGAAATACTACATCCGAGGAGTGAGGTTGCCTTAGGTTATGATATATAACGTTATAGACGTATATAATGTCCCCACGGAGAGGAACGGGCCGACACGAAAAGGATTCTGTAAAACGTTACCAGCGAGGGGCTAGATGGGATAGGTTAGGTTATATTACGTTATAGACGTATATAACGTTCACACCGAGAAGTAGGGGCCGGCCCGCCAGGAATGCTGTAAAATACTACATCCGAGATGTTAGCCAGCCTTAGGTTAGGATATATAACGCTATAGACGTATATAGTGTTCCCACGGACAGGTCTGGGCCGACACGACCGGGATTCTGTAAAATATTACCAGCGAGGGGCTAGATGGGTTAGGTTAGGTTATATTACGTTATAGACGTATATAACGTTCCCACCGAGAAGTAGGGGCCGACCCGCCAGGAATGTTGTAAAATACTACATCAGAGATGTTAGGCTGCCTTAGGTTAGGATATATAACGCTATAGACGTATATAATGTTCCCACGGACAGGTCTGGGCCGACACGACCGGGATTCTGTAAAATATTACCAGCGAGGGGCTAGATGGGTTAGGTTAGGTTATATTACGTTACAGACGTATATAACGTTCCCACCGAGAAGTAGGGGCCGACCCGCCATGAATGTTGTAAAATACTACATCCGAGGAGTGTGGTTGCCTTCGGTTAGGATATATAACGCTATAGACGTATATAATGTTCCCACGGACAGGTCTGGGCCGACACGACCGGGATTCTGTAAAACATTACCAGCGAGGGGCTAGATGGGTTAGGTTAGGTTATATTACGCTATAGACGTATATAACGTTCCCACCGAGAAGTAGGGGCCGACACGCCATGAATGTTCTAAAATACTACATCCGAGGAGTGAGGTTGCCTTAGGTTGTGATATATAACGTTATAGACGCATATAATGTCCCCACGGAGAGGAACGGGCCGACACGACCGGGATTCTGTAAAACATTACCAGCGAGGGGCTAGATGGGTTAGGTTAGGTTATATTAAGTTATAGACGTATATAATGTTCACACCGAGAAGTAGGGGCCGACCCGCCAGGATTGTTGTAAAATACTACATCCGAGATGTTAGATTGCCTTAGGTTAGGATATATAACGTGATGGACGTATATAATGTTCCCACCGAGACGTACGGGGCTACAAGAACGGGATTCTACAAAACATTCCCAGCGATGGGCTACAAGGGTTAGGTTAAGTTATATTACGTTATAGACGTATATAATGTTCCAACCGAGAAGTAGGGGCCAGCCCGCCAGGAATGTTGTGAAATACTACATCCGAGGAGTGAGGTTGCCTTAGGTTATGATATATAACGTTATAGTCGTATATAATGTTCCCACGGACAGGTCTGGGCCGACACGACCGGTATTGCGTAAAACATTACCAGCGAGGGGCTAGATGGGTTAGGTTAGATTATATTACGTTATAGACGTATATAACGTTCCCACCGAGAAGTAGGGGCCGACCCGCCAGGAGTGTTGTAAAATACTACATCCGAGGTGTAGGTTGCCTTAGGTTAGGATATATAACATTTTAGACGTATATAATGTCCCCACGGCGAGGTACGGGCCGACACGACGGGGATTCTGTAAAACATTACCAGCGAAGTGCTAGATGGGTTAGGTTAGGTTATATTACGCTATAGACGTATATAACGTTCCCACCGAGAAGTAAGGGCAGACCCGACAGGAATGGTGTAAAATACTACATCCGAGGTGTTAGGTTGCCTTAGGTTAGGATATATAACGTTATAGACGTATATAATGTCCCCACGGAGAGGTACGGGCCGACACGACGGGGATTCTGTAAAACATTACCAGCGAGGTGCTAGATGGGTTAGGTTAGGTTATATTACGTTATAGACGTATATAACGTTCACACCGAGAAGTAGGGGCCGACCCGCCAGGAATGTTGTAAAATACTACATCAGAGATGTTAGGCTGCCTTAGGTTAGGATATATAACGCTTTAGACGTATATGATGTTCCCACGGACAGGTCTGGGCAGACACGACCGGGATTCTGTAAAACATTACCAGCGAGGGGCTAGATGGGTTAGGTTAGGTTATATTACGTTATAGACGTATATAACGTTCCCACCGAGAAGTAGGGGCCGACCCGCCAGGAATGTTGTAAAATACTACATCAGAGATGTTAGGCTGCCTTAGGTTAGGATATATAACGCTATAGACGTATATGATGTTCCCACGGACAGGTCTGGGCCGACACGACCGGGATTCTGTAAAACATTAACAGCGAGGGGCTAGATGGGTTAGGTTAGGTTATATTAAGTTATAGACGTATATAATGTTCACACCGAGAAGTAGGGGCCGACCCGCCAGGATTGTTGTAAAATACTACATCCGAGATGTTAGCCAGCCTTAGGTTAGGATATATAACGCTATAGACGTATATAGTGTTCCCACGGACAGGTCTGGGCCGACACGACCGGGAATCTGTAAAATATTACCAGCGAGGGGCTAGATGGGTTAGGTTAGGTTATATTACGTTATAGACGTATATAACGTTCCCACCGAGAAGTAGGGGCCGACCCGCCAGGAATGTTGTAAAATACTACATCAGAGATGTTAGGCTGCCTTAGGTTAGGATATATAACGCTATAGACGTATATAATGTTCCCACGGACAGGTCTGGGCCGACACGACAGGGATTCTGTAAAATATTACCAGCGAGGGGCTAGATGGGTTAGGTTAGGTTATATTACGTTATAGACGTATATAACGTTCCCACCGAGAAGTAGGGGCCGACCCGCCATGAATGTTGTAAAATACTACATCCGAGGAGTGTGGTTGCCTTCGGTTAGGATATATAACGCTATAGACGTATATAATGTTCCCACGGACAGGTCTGAGCCGACACGACCGGGATTCTGTAAAACATTCCGAGCGAGGGGCTAGAAGGGTTAGGTTAGGTTGTATTACATTATAGACGTATATAACGTTCCCACCGAGAAGTGGGGGCCGACCCGCCAAGGAATGTTGTAAAATACTACATCCGAGGAGTGAGGTTGCCTTAGGTTATGATATATAACGTTATAGACGCATATAATGTCCCCACGGAGAGGAACGGGCCGACACGACCGGGATTCTGTAAAACATTACCAGCGAGGGGCTAGATGGGTTAGGTTAGGTTATATTACGTTATAGACGTATATAATGTTCACACCGAGAAGTAGGGGCCGACCCGCCAGGATTGTTGTAAAATACTACATCCGAGATGTTAGATTGCCTTAGGTTAGGATATATAACGTGATAGAAGTATATAATGTTCCCACCGAGACGTACGGTGCTACAAGAACGGGATTCCACAAAACATTCCCAGCGAGGGGCTAGAAGGGTTAGGTTAGGTTATATTACGTTATAGACGTATATAATGTTCCAACCGAGAAGTATGGGCCAGCCCGCCAGGAATGTTGTGAAGTACTACATCCGAGGAGTGAGGTTGCCTTAGGTTATGATATATAACTTTATAGACGTATATAATGTCCCCACGGAGAGGAACGGGCCGACACGAAAAGGATTCTGTAAAACATTACCAGCAAGGGGCTAGATGGGTTAGGTTAGGTTATATTACGTTATAGACGTATATAACGTTCACACCGAGAAGTAGGGGCCGACCCGCCAGGAATGTTGTAAAATACTACATCAGAGATGTTAGGCTGCCTTAGGTTAGGATATATAACGCTATAGACGTATATGATGTTCCCACGGACAGGTCTGGGCAGACACGACCGGGATTCTGTAAAACATTACCAGCGAGGGGCTAGATGGGTTAGGTTAGGTTATATTACGTTATAGACGTATATAACGTTCCCACCGAGAAGTAGGGGCCGACCCGCCAGGAATGTTGTAAAATACTACATCAGAGATGTTAGGCTGCCTTAGGTTAGGATATATAACGCTATAGACGTATATGATGTTCCCACGGACAGGTCTGGGCCGACACGACCGGGATTCTGTAAAACATTACCAGCGAGGGGCTAGATGGGTTAGGTTAGGTTATATTACGCTATAGACGTATATAACGTTCCCACCGAGAAGTAGGGGCCGACCCGCCATGAATGTTCTAAAATACTACATCCGAGGAGTGAGGTTGCCTTAGGTTGTGATATATAACGTTATAGACGCATATAATGTCCCCACGGAGAGGAACGGGCCGACACGACCGGGATTCTGTAAAACATTACCAGCGAGGGGCTAGATGGGTTAGGTTAGGTTATATTAAGTTATAGACGTATATAATGTTCACACCGAGAAGTAGGGGCCGACCCGCCAGGATTGTTGTAAAATACTACATCCGAGATGTTAGATTGCCTTAGGTTAGGATATATAACGTGATGGACGTATATAATGTTCCCACCGAGACGTACGGGGCTACAAGAACGGGATTCTACAAAACATTCCCAGCGAGGGGCTACAAGGGTTAGGTTAAGTTATATTACGTTATAGACGTATATAATGTTCCAACCGAGAAGTAGGGGCCAGCCCGCCAGGAATGTTGTAAAATACTACATCCGAGGAGTGAGGTTGCCTTAGGTTATGATATATAACGTTATAGACGTATATAATGTCCCCACGGAGAGGAACGGGTCGACACGAAAAGGATTCTGTAAAACGTTACCAGCGAGGGGCTAGATGGGATAGGTTAGGTTATATTACGTTATAGACGTATATAACGTTCACACCGAGAAGTAGGGGCCGGCCCGCCAGGAATGCTGTAAAATACTACATCCGAGATGTTAGCCAGCCTTAGGTTAGGATATATAACGCTATAGACGTATATAGTGTTCCCACGGACAGGTCTGGGCCGACACGACCGGGATTCTGTAAAATATTACCAGCGAGGGGCTAGATGGGTTAGGTTAGGTTATATTACGTTATAGACGTATATAACGTTCCCACCGAGAAGTAGGGGCCGACCCGCCAGGAATGTTGTAAAATACTACATCCGTGATGTTAGGCTGCCTTAGGTTAGGATATATAACCCTATAGTCGTATATAATGTTCCCACGGACAGGTCTGGGCCGACACGACCGGTATTGCGTAAAACATTACCAGCGAGGGGCTAGATGGGTTAGGTTAGGTTATATTACGCTATAGACGTATATATCGTTCCCACCGAGAAGTAGGGGCTAGCCCGCCAGGAATGTTGTAAAATAATACATCCGAGGAGTGAGGTTGCCTTAGGTTATGGTATATAACGTTATAGACGTATATAATGTCCCCACGGAGAGGAACGGGCCGACACGACCGGGGTTCTGTACAACATTACCAGCGAGGTGCTAGATGGGTTAGGTTAGGTTATATTACGCTATAGAAGTATATAACGTTCCCACCGAGAATTAGGGGCCGACACGCCAGGAATGTTGTAAAATACTACATCCGTGAGGTTAGGCTGCCTTAGGTTAGGGTATATAACACTATAGTCGTATATAATGTTCCCACGGACAGGTCTGGGCCGACACGACCTGTATGGTGTAAAACATTACCAGCGAGGGGCTAGATGGGTTAGGTTAGGTTATATTACTTTATAGAAATATATAACGTTCCCACCGAGACGTAGGGGCCGACCCGCCAGGAATGCTGTAAAATACTACATCCGAGGAGTGAGGTTGCCTTAGGTTATGGTATATAACGTTATAGACGTGTATAATGTCCCCACGGAGAGGAACGGGCCGACACGACCGGGGTTCTGTACAACATTACCAGCGAGGTGCTAGATGGGTTAGGTTAGGTTATATTACGCTATAGAAGTATATAACGTTCCCACCGAGAATTAGGGGCCGACCCGCCAGGAATGTTGTAAAATACTACATCCGTGATGTTAGGCTGCCTTAGGTTAGGATGTATAACCCTATAGTCGTATATAATGTTCCCACGGACAGGTCTGGGCCGACACGACCGGTATTGCGTAAAACATTACCAGCGAGGGGCTAGATGGGTTAGGTTAGATTATATTACGTTATAGACGTATATAACGTTCCCACCGAGAAGTAGGGGCCGACCCGCCAGGAGTGTTGTAAAATACTACATCCGAGGTGTAGGTTGCCTTAGGTTAGGATATATAACATTATAGACGTATATAATGTCCCCACGGCGAGGTACGGGCCGACACGACGGGGATTCTGTAAAACATTACCAGCGAAGTGCTAGATGGGTTAGGTTAGGTTATATTACGCTATAGACGTATATAACGTTCCCACCGAGAAGTAAGGGCAGACCCGACAGGAATGGTGTAAAATACTACATCCGAGGTGTTAGGTTGCCTTAGGTTAGGATATATAACGTTATAGACGTATATAATGTCCCCACGGAGAGGTACGGGCCGACACGACGGGGATTCTGTAAAACATTACCAGCGAGGTGCTAGATGGGTTAGGTTAGGTTATATTACGCTATAGACGTATATAACGTTCCCACCGAGTAGTAGGGGCCGTTCCGCCAGGAGTGTTGTTAAATACTACATCCGAGGAGTGAGGTTGCCTTAGGTTATGGTATATAACGTTATAGACGTATATAATGTCCCCACGGAGAGGAACGGGCCGACACGACCGGGGTTCTGTAAAACATTACCAGCGAGGTGCTAGATGGGTTAGGTTAGGTTATATTGCGTTATAGACGTATATAACCTTCCCACCGAGAAGTAGGGGCCGACCCGCCAGGAATGGTGTAAAATACTACATCCGAGGTGTTAGGTTGCCTTAGGTTAGGATATATAACGTTATAGACGTATATAATGTTCCCACGGAGAGGTACGGGCCGACACGACGGGGATTCTGTAAAACATTACCAGCGAGGTGCTAGATGGGTTAGGTTAGGTTATATTACGCTATAGACGTATATAACGTTCCCACCGAGTAGTAGGGGCCGACCCGCCAGGATTGCTGTAAAATACTACATCCGAGATGTTAGATTGCCTTAGGTTAGGATATATAACGTGATAGACGTATATAATGTTCCCACCGAGACGTACGGGGCTACAAGAACGGGATTCTACAAAACATTCCCAGCGAGGGGCTAGAAGGGTTAGGTTAGGTTATATTACGTTATAGACGTATATAATGTTCCAACCGAGAAGTAGGGGCCAGCCCTCCAGGAATGTTGTGAAATACTACATCCGAGGAGTGAGGTTGCCTTAGGTTATGATATATAACGTTATAGACGTATATAATGTCCCCACGGAGAGGAACGGGCCGACACGAAAAGGATTCTGTAAAACGTTACCAGCGAGGGGCTAGATGGGATAGGTTAGGTTATATTACGTTATAGACGTATATAACGTTCACACCGAGAAGTAGGGGCCGACCCGCCAGGAGTGTTGTAAAATACTACATCCGAGGTGTAGGTTGCCTTAGGTTAGGATATATAACATTATAGACGTATATAATGTCCCCGCGGCGAGGTACGGGCCGACACGACGGGGATTCTGTAAAACATTACCAGCGAAGTGCTAGATGGGTTAGGTTAGGTTATATTACGCTATAGACGTATATAACGTTCCCACCGAGAAGTAAGGGCAGACCCGACAGGAATGGTGTAAAATACTACATCCGAGGTGTTAGGTTGCCTTAGGTTAGGATATATAACGTTATAGACGTATATAATGTCCCCACGGAGAGGTACGGGCCGACACGACGGGGATTCTGTAAAACATTACCAGCGAGGTGCTAGATGGGTTAGGTTAGGTTATATTACGCTATAGACGTATATAACGTTCCCACCGAGTAGTAGGGGCCGTTCCGCCAGGAGTGTTGTTAAATACTACATCCGAGGAGTGAGGTTGCCTTAGGTTATGGTATATAACGTTATAGACGTATATAATGTCCCCACGGAGAGGAACGGGCCGACACGACCGGGGTTCTGTAAAACATTACCAGCGAGGTGCTAGATGGGTTAGGTTAGGTTATATTGCGTTGTAGACGTATATAACCTTCCCACCGAGAAGTAACGGCCGACCCGCCAGGAATGGTGTAAAATAATACATCCGAGATGTTAGATTGCCTTAGGTTAGGATATATAACGTGATAGACGTATATAATGTTCCCACCGAGACGTACGGGGCTACAAGAACGGGATTCTACAAAACATTCCCAGCGAGGGGCTAGAAGGGTTAGGTTAGGTTATATTACGTTATAGACGTATATAATGTTCCAACCGAGAAGTAGGGGCCAGCCCGCCAGGAATGTTGTGAAATACTACATCCGAGGAGTGAGGTTGCCTTAGGTTATGATATATAACGTTATAGACGTATATAATGTCCCCACGGAGAGGAACGGGCCGACACGAAAAGGATTCTGTAAAACGTTACCAGCGAGGGGCTAGATGGGATAGGTTAGGTTATATTACGTTATAGACGTATATAACGTTCACACCGAGAAGTACGGGCCGGCCCGCCAGGAATGCTGTAAAATACTACATCCGAGATGTTAGCCAGCCTTAGGTTATGATATATAACGCTATAGACGTATATAGTGTTCCCACGGACAGGTCTGGGCCGACACGACCGGGATTCTGTAAAATATTACCAGCGAGGGGCTAGATGGGTTAGGTTAGGTTATATTACGTTATAGACGTATATAACGTTCCCACCGAGAAGTAGGGGCCGACCCGCCAGGAATGTTGTAAAATACTACATCAGAGATGTTAGGCTGCCTTAGGTTAGGATATATAACGCTATAGACGTATATAATGTTTCCACGGACAGGTCTGGGCCGACACGACCGGGATTCTGTAAAATATTACCAGCGAGGGGCTAGATGGGTTAGGTTAGGTTATATTACGTTATAGACGTATATAACGTTCCCACCGAGAAGTAGGGGCCGACCCGCCATGAATGTTGTAAAATACTACATCCGAGGAGTGTGGTTGCCTTCGGTTAGGATATATAACGCTATAGACGTATATAATGTTCCCACGGACAGGTCTGAGCCGACACGACCGGGATTCTGTAAAACATTCCGAGCGAGGGGCTAGAAGGGTTAGGTTAGGTTGTATTACATTATAGACGTATATAACGTTCCCACCGAGAAGTGGGGGCCGACCCGCCAAGGAATGTTGTAAAATACTACATCCGAGGAGTGAGGTTGCCTTAGGTTATGATATATAACGTTATAGACGCATATAATGTCCCCACGGAGAGGAACGGGCCGCTACGACCGGGATTCTGTAAAACATTACCAGCGAGGGGCTAGATGGGTTAGGTTAGGTTATATTACGTTATAGACGTATATAATGTTCACACCGAGAAGTAGGGGCCGACCCGCCAGGATTGTTGTAAAATACTACATCCGAGATGTTAGATTGCCTTAGGTTAGGATATATAACGTGATAGAAGTATATAATGTTCCCACCGAGACGTACGGTGCTACAAGAATGGGATTCCACAAAACATTCCCAGCGAGGGGCTAGAAGGGTTAGGTTAGGTTATATTACGTTATAGACGTATATAATGTTCCAACCGAGAAGTAGGGGCCAGCCCGCCAGGAATTTGTGAAGTACTACATCCGAGGAGTGAGGTTGCCTTAGGTTATGATATATAACGTTATAGACGTATATAATGTCCCCACGGAGAGGAACGGGCCGACACGAAAAGGATTCTGTAAAACATTACCAGCGAGGGGCTAGATGGGTTAGGTTAGGTTATATTACGTTATAGACGTATATAACGTTCACACCGAGAAGTAGGGGCCGGCCCGCCAGGAATGCTGTAAAATACTACATCCGAGATGTTAGCCAGCCTTAGGTTAGGATATATAACGTGATAGACGTATACAATGTTCCCACCGAGACGTACGGGGCTACAAGAACGGGATTCTACAAAACATTCCCAGCGAGGGGCTAGAAGGGTTAGGTTAGGTTATATTACGTTATAGACGTATATAATGTTCCAACCGAGAAGTAGGGGCCAGCCCGCCAGGAATGTTGTGAAATACTACATCCGAGGAGTGAGGTTGCCTTAGGTTATGATATATAACGTTATAGACGTATATAATGTCCCCACGGAGAGGAACGGGCCGACACGAAAAGGATTCTGTAAAACGTTACCAGCGAGGGGCTAGATGGGATAGGTTAGGTTATATTACGTTATAGACGTATATAACGTTCACACCGAGAAGTAGGGGCCGGCCCGCCAGGAATGCTGTAAAATACTACATCCGAGATGTTAGCCAGCCTTAGGTTAGGATATATAACGCTATAGACGTATATGGTGTTCCCACGGACAGGTCTGGGCCGACACGACCGGGATTCTGTAAAATATTACCAGCGAGGGGCTAGATGGGTTAGGTTAGGTTATATTACGTTATAGACGTATATAATGTTCCAACCGAGTAGTAGGGGCCGACCCGCCAGGAATGCTGTAAAATACTACATCCGAGATTTTAGCCTGCCTTAGGTTAGGATATATAACGCTATAGACGTATATAATGTTCCCACGGACAGGTCTGGGCCGACACGACCGGGATTCTGTAAAATATTACCAGCGAGGGGCTAGATGGGTTAGGTTAGGTTATATTACGTTATAGACGTATATAACGTTCCCACCGAGAAGTAGGGGCCGACCGGCCATGAATGTTGTAAAATACTACATCCGAGGAGTGTGGTTGCCTTCGGTTAGGATATATAACGCTATAGACGTATATAATGTTCCCACGGACAGGCCTGAGAAGACACGACCGGGATTCTGTAAAACATTCCGAGCGAGGGGCTAGAAGGGTTAGGTTAGGTTGTATTACATTATAGACGTATATAACGTTCCCACCGAGAAGTGGGGGCCGACCCGCCAAGGAATGTTGTAAAATACTACATCCGAGATGTTAGATTGCCTTAGGTTAGGATATATAACGTGATAGAAGTATATAATGTTCCCACCGAGACGTACGGTGCTACAAGAACGGGACTCCACAAAACATTCCCAGCGAGGGGCTAGAAGGGTTAGGTTAGGTTATATTACGTTATAGACGTATATAATGTTCCAACCGAGAAGTAGGGGCCAGCCCGCCAGGAATGTTGTGAAGTACTACATCCGAGGAGTGAGGTTGCCTTAGGTTATGATATATAACGTTATAGACGTATATAATGTCCCCACGGATAGGAACGGGCCGACACGAAAAGGATTCTGTAAAACATTACCAGCGAGGGGCTAGATGGGTTAGGTTAGGTTATATTACGTTATAGACGTATATAACGTTCACACCGAGAAGTAGGGGCCGACCCGCCAGGAATGTTGTAAAATACTACATCAGAGATGTTAGGCTGCCTTAGGTTAGGATATATAACGCTATAGACGTATATGATGCTCCCACGGACAGGTCTGGGCCGACACGACCGGGATTCTGTAAAACATTACCAGCGAGGGGCTAGATGGGTTAGGTTAGGTTATATTACGTTATAGACGTATATAACGTTCCCACCGAGAAGTAGGGGCCGACCCGCCAGGAATGTTGTAAAATACTACATCAGAGATGTTAGGCTGCCTTAGGTTAGGATATATAACGCTATAGACGTATATGATGTTCCCACGGACAGGTCTGGGCCGACACGACCGGGATTCTGTAAAACATTACCAGCGAGGGGCTAGATGGGTTAGGTTAGGTTATATTGCGTTATAGACGTATATAACCTTCCCACCGAGAAGTAGGGGCCGACCCGCCAGGAATGGTGTAAAATACTACATCCGAGGTGTTAGGTTGCCTTAGGTTAGGATATATAACGTTATAGACGTATATAATGTTCCCACGGAGAGGTACGGGCCGACACGACGGGGATTCTGTAAAACATTACCAGCGAGGTGCTAGATGGGTTAGGTTAGGTTATATTACGCTATAGACGTATATAACGTTCCCACCGAGTAGTAGGGGCCGACCCGCCAGGATTGTTGTAAAATACTACATCCGAGATGTTAGATTGCCTTAGGTTAGGATATATAACGTGATAGACGTATATAATGATCCCACCGAGACGTACGGGGCTACAAGAACGGGATTCTACAAAACATTCCCAGCGAGGGGCTAGAAGGGTTAGGTTAGGTTATATTACGTTATAGACGTATATAATGTTCCAACCGAGAAGTAGGGGCCAGCCCTCCAGGAATGTTGTGAAATACTACATCCGAGGAGTGAGGTTGCCTTAGGTTATGATATATAACGTTATAGACGTATATAATGTCCCCACGGAGAGGAACGGGCCGACACGAAAAGGATTCTGTAAAACGTTACCAGCGAGGGGCTAGATGGGATAGGTTAGGTTATATTACGTTATAGACGTATATAACGTTCACACCGCGAAGTAGGGGCCGGCCCGCCAGGAATGCTGTAAAATACTACATCCGAGATGTTAGCCAGCCTTAGGTTAGGATATATAACGCTATAGACGTATATAGTGTTCCCACGGACAGGTCTGGGCCGACACGACCGGGATTCTGTAAAATATTACCAGCGAGGGGCTAGATGGGTTAGGTTAGGTTATATTACGTTATAGACGTATATAACGTTCCCACCGAGAAGTAGGGGCCGACCCGCCAGGAATGTTGTAAAATACTACATCAGAGATGTTAGGCTGCCTTAGGTTAGGATATATAACGCTATAGACGTATATAATGTTCCCACGGACAGGTCTGGGCCGGCACGACCGGGATTCTGTAAAACATTCCCAGCGAGGGGCTAGAAGGGTTAGGTTAGGTTGTATTACATTATAGACGTATATAACGTTCCCACCGAGAAGTAGGGGCCGACCCGCCAAGGAATGTTGTAAAATACTACATCCGAGGAGTGAGATTGCCTTAGGTTATGATATATAACGTTATAGACGCATATAATGTCCCCACGGAGAGGAACGGGCCGACACGACCGGGATTCTGTAAAACATTACCAGCGAGGGGCTAGATGGGTTAGGTTAGGTTATATTACGTTATAGACGTACATAATGTTCACACCGAGAAGTAGGGGCCGACCCGCCAGGATTGTTGTAAAATACTACATCCGAGATGTTAGATTGCCATAGGTTAGGATATATAACGTGCTAGACGTATATAATGTTCCCACCGAGACGTACGGGGCTACAAGAACGGGATTCTACAAAACATTCCCAGCGAGGGGCTAGAAGGGTTAGGTTAGGTTATATTACGTTATAGACGTATATAATGTTCCAACCGAGTAGTAGGGGCCGACCCGCCAGGAATGCTGTAAAATACTACATCCGAGATTTTAGCCTGCCTTAGGTTAGGATATATAACGCTATAGACGTATATAATGTTCCCACGGACAGGTCTGGGCCGACACGACCGGGATTCTGTAAAATATTACCAGCGAGGGGCTAGATGGGTTAGGTTAGGTTATATTACGTTATAGACGTATATAACGTTCCCACCGAGAAGTAGGGGCCGACCCGCCATGAATGTTGTAAAATACTACATCCGTGGAGTGTGGTTGCCTTCGGTTAGGATATATAACGCTATAGACGTATATAATGTTCCCACGGACAGGTCTGAGCCGACACGACCGGGATTCTGTAAAACATTCCGAGCGAGGGGCTAGAAGGGTTAGGTTAGGTTGTATTACATTATAGACGTATATAACGTTCCCACCGAGAAGTGGGGGCCGACCCGCCAAGGAATGTTGTAAAATACTACATCCGAGATGTTAGATTGCCTTAGGTTAGGATATATAACGTTATAGACGTATATAATGTCCCCACGGAGAGGAACGGGCCGACACGAAAAGGATTCTGTAAAACATTACCAGCGAGGGGCTAGATGGGTTAGGTTAGGTTATATTACGTTATAGACGTATATAATGTTCACACCGAGAAGTAGGGGCCGACCCGCCAGGATTGTTGTAAAATACTACATCCGAGATGTTAGATTGCCTTAGGTTAGGATATATAACGTGATAGACGTATACAATGTTCCCACCGAGACGTACGGGGCTACAAGAACGGGATTCTACAAAACATTCCCAGCGAGGGGCTAGAAGGGTTAGGTTAGGTTATATTACGTTATAGACGTATATAATGTTCCAACCGAGAAGTAGGGGCCAGCCCGCCAGGAATGTTGTGAAATACTACATCCGAGGAGTGAGGTTGCCTTAGGTTATGATATATAACGTTATAGACGTATATAATGTCCCCACGGAGAGGAACGGGCCGACACGAAAAGGATTCTGTAAAACGTTACCAGCGAGGGGCTAGATGGGATAGGTTAGGTTATATTACGTTATAGACGTATATAACGTTCACACCGAGAAGTAGGGGCCGGCCCGCCAGGAATGCTGTAAAATACTACATCCGAGATGTTAGCCAGCCTTAGGTTAGGATATATAACGCTATAGACGTATATAGTGTTCCCACGGACAGGTCTGGGCCGACACGACCGGGATTCTGTAAAATATTACCAGCGAGGGGCTAGATGGGTTAGGTTAGGTTATATTACGTTATAGACGTATATAATGTTCCAACCGAGTAGTAGGGGCCGACCCGCCAGGAATGCTGTAAAATACTACATCCGAGATTTTAGCCTGCCTTAGGTTAGGATATATAACGCTATAGACGTATATAATGTTCCCACGGACAGGTCTGGGCCGACACGACCGGGATTCTGTAAAATATTACCAGCGAGGGGCTAGATGGGTTAGGTTAGGTTATATTACGTTATAGACGTATATAACGTTCCCACCGAGAAGTAGGGGCCGACCCGCCATGAATGTTGTAAAATACTACATCCGAGGAGTGTGGTTGCCTTCGGTTAGGATATATAACGCTATAGACGTATATAATGTTCCCACGGACAGGCCTGAGAAGACACGACCGGGATTCTGTAAAACATTCCGAGCGAGGGGCTAGAAGGGTTAGGTTAGGTTGTATTACATTATAGACGTATATAACGTTCCCACCGAGAAGTGGGGGCCGACCCGCCAAGGAATGTTGTAAAATACTACATCCGAGATGTTAGATTGCCTTAGGTTAGGATATATAACGTGATAGAAGTATATAATGTTCCCACCGAGACGTACGGTGCTACAAGAACGGGACTCCACAAAACATTCCCAGCGAGGGGCTAGAAGGGTTAGGTTAGGTTATATTACGTTATAGACGTATATAATGTTCCAACCGAGAAGTAGGGGCCAGCCCGCCAGGAATGTTGTGAAGTACTACATCCGAGGAGTGAGGTTGCCTTAGGTTATGATATATAACGTTATAGACGTATATAATGTCCCCACGGAGAGGAACGGGCCGACACGAAAAGGATTCTGTAAAACATTACCAGCGAGGGGCTAGATGGGTTAGGTTAGGTTATATTACGTTATAGACGTATATAATGTTCCAACCGAGAAGTAGGGGCCAGCCCGCCAGGAATGTTGTGAAATACTACATCCGAGGAGTGAGGTTGCCTTAGGTTATGATATATAACGTTATAGACGTATATAACTTCCCCACGGAGAGGAACGGGCCGACACGAAAGGGATTCTGTAAAACATTACCAGCGAGGGGCTAGATGGGTTAGGTTAGGTTATATTAAGTTATAGACGTATATAATGTTCTCACCGAGAAGTAGGGGCCGGCCCGCCAGCAATGCTGTAAAATACTACATCCGAGATGTTAGCCAGCCTTAGGTTAGGATATATAACGCTATAGACGTATATAGTGTTCCCACGGACAGGTCTGGGCCGACACGACCGGGATTCTGTAAAATATTACCAGCGAGGGGCTAGATGGGTTAGGTTAGATTATATTACGTTATAGACGTATATAACGTTCCCACCGAGAAGTGGGGGCCGACCCGCCAAGGAATGTTGTAAAATACTACATCCGAGGAGTGAGGTTGCCTTAGGTTATGATATATAACGTTATAGACGCATATAATGTCCCCACGGAGAGGAACGGGCCGACACGAAAGGGATTCTGTAAAACATTACCAGCGAGGGGCTAGATGGGTTAGGTTAGGTTATATTACGTTATAGACGTATATAATGTTCTCACCGAGATGTAGGGGCCGACCCGCCAGGTATGTTGTAAAATAATACATCCGAGGAGTGAGGTTGCCTTAGGTTATGGTATATAACGTTATAGACGTATATAATGTCCGCACGGAGAGGAACGGGCCGACACGACCGGGGTTCTGTACAACATTACCAGCGAGGTGCTAGATGGGTTAGGTTAGGTTATATTACGCTATAGACGTATATAACCTTCCCACCGAGAAGTAGGGGCCGACCCGCCAGGAGTGTTGTAAAATACTACATCCGAGGTGTTAGGTTGCCTTAGGATAGGATATATAACGCTACAGACGTATAGAATGTTCCTACCGAGACGTACAGGGCTACACCAACGGGATTCTGCAAAACATTCCCAGCGAGGGGCTAGAAGGGTTGGGTTAGGTTATATTACGTTATAGACGTATATAATGTTCCAACCGAGAAGTAGGGTCCAGCCCGCCAGGAATGTTGTAAAATACTACATCCGAGGAGTGAGGTTGCCTTAGGTTATGGTATATAACGTTATAGACGTATATAATGTCCCCACGGAGAGGAACGGGCCGACACGACCGGGGTTCTGTAAAACATTACCAGCGAGGTGCTAGATGGGTTAGGTTAGGTTATATTGCGTTATAGACGTATATAACCTTCCCACCGAGAAGTAGGGGCCGACCCGCCAGGAGTGTTGTAAAATACTACATCCGAGGTGTTAGGTTGCCGTCGGTTAGGATATATAACGTTATAGACGTATATAATGTCCCCACGGAGAGGTACGGGCCGACACGACGGGGATTCTGTAAAACATTACCAGCGAGGTGCTAGATGGGTTAGGTTAGGTTATATTACGCTATAGACGTATATAACGTTCCCACCGAGAAGTAGGGGCCGACCCGCCAGGAATGTTGTAAAATACTACATCCGTGATGTTAGGCTGCCTTAGGTTAGGATATATAACCCTATAGTCGTATATAATGTTCCCACGGACAGGTCTGGGCCGACACGACCGGTATTGCGTAAAACATTACCAGCGAGGGGCTAGATGGGTTAGGTTAGATTATATTACGTTATAGACGTATATAACGTTCCCACCGAGAAGTAGGGGCCGACCCGCCAGGAGTGTTGTAAAATACTACATCCGAGGTGTTAGGTTGCCTTAGGTTAGGATATATAACATTATAGACGTATATAATGTCCCCACGGAGAGGTAAGGGCCGACAGGACGGGGATTCTGTAAAACATTACCAGCGAAGTGCTAGATGGGTTAGGTTAGGTCATATTACGCTATAGACGTATATAACGTTACCACCGAGAAGTAGGGGCCAGCCCGCCAGGAATGTTGTAAAATAATACATCCGAGGAGTGAGGTTGTCTTAGGTTATGGTATATAACGCTATAGACGTATATAATGTCCCCACGGAGAGGAACGGGCCGACACGACCGGGGTTCTGTACAACATTACCAGCGAGGTGCTAGATGGGTTAGGTTAGGTTATATTACGCTATAGAAGTATATAACGTTCCCACCGAGAATTAGGGGCCGACACGCCAGGAATGTTGTAAAATACTACATCCGAGATGTTAGGCTGCCTTAGGTTAGGATATATAACGCTATGGACGTATATAATGTTCCCATGGACAGGTCTGGGCCGACACGACAGGGATTCTGTAAAACATTCCCAGCGAGGGGCTGGAAGGGTTAGGTTAGGTTATATTACTTTATAGACGTATATAACGTTCCCACCGAGACGTAGGGGTCGACCCGCCAGGAATGTTGTAAAATACTACATCCGAGGTGTGAGGTTGCCTTAGGTTATGATATATAACGTTATAGACGCATATAATATCCCCACGGAGAAGATCGGGCCGACACGCAAGGGATTATGTAAAACATTACCAGCGAGGGGCTAGATGGGTTAGGTTAGGTTATATTACGCTATAGACGTATATAACGTTCCCACCGAGAAGTAGGTGCCAGCCCGCCAGGAATGTTGTAAAATAATACATCCGAGGAGTGAGGTTGCCGTCGGTTAGGATATATAACGTTATAGACGTATATAATGTCCCCACGGAGAGGTACGGGCCGACACGACGGGGATTCTGTAAAACATTACCAGCGAGGTGCTAGATGGGTTAGGTTAGGTTATATTACGCTATAGACGTATATAACGTTCCCACCGAGAAGTAAGGGCAGACCCGCCAGGAATGTTGTAAAATACAACATCCGAGATGTTAGGCTGCCTTAGGTTAGGATATATAACGCTATAGACGTATATAATGTTCCCATGGACAGGTCTGGGCCGACACGACAGGGATTCTGTAAAACATACCCAGCGAGGGGCTGGAAGGGTTAGGTTAGGTTATATTACTTTATAGACGTATATAAAGTTCCCACCGAGAAGTAGGGGCCGAACCGCCAGGAGTGTTGTAAAATACTACATCCGAGGGGTGAGGTTGCCTTAGGTTAGTATATATAACGTTATAGACGTATATAATGTCCCCACGGAAAGGAACGGGCCGACACGACCGGGATTCTGTAAAACATTACCAGCGATGTGGTAGATGGGCTAGGTTAGGTTATATTACGTTATAGACGTATATAACGTTCCCACCGAGAAGTAGGGGCCGACCCGCCAGGAATGTTGTAAAATACTACATCCGTGATGTTAGGCTGCCTTAGGTTAGGATATATAACCCTATAGTCGTATATAATGTTCCCACGGACAGGTCTGGGCCGACACGACCGGTATTGCGTAAAACATTACCAGCGAGGTGCTAGATGGGATAGGTTAGGTTATATTACGCTATAGACGTATATAACGTTCCCACCGAGTAGTAGGGGCCGTTCCGCCAGGAGTGTTGTTAAATACTACATCCGAGGAGTGAGGTTGCCTTAGGTTATGGTATATAACGTTATAGACGTATATAATGTCCCCACGGAGAGGAACGGGCCGACACGACGGGGATTCTGTAAAACATTACCAGCGAGGTGCTAGATGGGTTAGGTTAGGTTATATTACGCTATAGACGTATATAACGTTCCCACCGAGTAGTAGGGGCCGTTCCGCCAGGAGTGTTGTTAAATACTACATCCGAGGAGTGAGGTTGCCTTCGGTTATGGTATATAACGTTATAGACGTATATAATGTCCCCACGGAGAGGAACGGGCCGTCACGACCGGGGTTCTGTAAAACATTACCAGCGAGGTGCTAGATGGGTTAGGTTAGGTTATATTGCGTTATAGACGTATATAACCTTCCCACCGAGAAGTAGGGGCCGACCCGCCAGGAATGGTGTAAAATACTACATCCGAGGTGTTAGGTTGCCTTAGGTTAGGATATATAACGTTATAGACGTATATAATGTCCCCACGGAGAGGTACGGGCCGACACGACGGGGATTCTGTAAAACATTACCAGCGAGGTGCTAGATGGGTTAGGTTAGGTTATATTACGCTATAGACGTATATAACGTTCCCACCGAGTAGTAGGGGCCGTTCCGCCAGGAGTGTTGTTAAATACTACATCCGAGGTGTTAGGTTGCCTTAGGTTAGGATATATAACGTTATAGACGTATATAATGTCCCCACGGAGAGGTACGGGCCGACACGACGGGGATTCTGTAAAACATTACCAGCGAGGTGCTAGATGGGTTAGGTTAGGTTATATTACGCTATAGACGTATATAACGTTCCCACCGAGAAGTAAGGGCAGACCCGCCAGGAATGTTGTAAAATACTACATCCGAGATGTTAGGCTGCCTTAGGATAGGATATATAACGCTGTAGACGTATATAATGTTAGCAGGGACAGGTTTGCGCCGACACGACCGGGATTCTGTAAAACATTACCAGCGAGGTGCTAGATGGGTTAGGTTCGGTTATATTACGCTATAGACGAATATAACGTTCCCACCGAGAAGTAGGGGCAGACCCGCCAGGAATGTTGTAAAATACTACATTCGTGATGTTAGGCTGCCTTAGGTTAGGATATATAACCCTATAGTCGTATATAATGTTCCCACGGACAGGTCTGGGCCGACACGACCGGTATTGCATAAAACATTACCAGCGAGGGGCTAGATGGGTTAGGTTAGATTATATTACGTTATAGACGTATATAACGTTCCCACCGAGAAGTAGGGGCCGACCAGCCAGGAGTGTTGTAAAATACTACATCCGAGGTGTAGGTTGCCTTAGGTTAGGATATATAACATTATAGACGTATATAATGTCCCCACGGAGAGGTACGGGCCGACACGACGGGGATTCTGTAAAACATTACCAGCGAAGTGCTAGATGGGTTAGGTTAGGTTCTATTACGCTATAGACGTATATAACGTTCCCACCGAGAAGTAAGGGCAGACCCGACAGGAATGGTGTAAAATACTACATCCGAGGTGTTAGGTTGCGTTAGGTTAGGATATATAACGTTATAGACGTATATAATGTCCCCACGGAGAGGTACGGGCCGACACGACGGGGATTCTGTAAAACATTACCAGCGAGGTGCTAGATGGGTTAGGTTAGGTTATATTACTTTATAGACGCATATAACGTTCCCACCCAGACGTAGGGGCCGACCCGCCAGGAATGTTGTAAAATACTACATCCGAGGTGTGAGGTTGCCTTAGGTTATGATATATAACGTTATAGACGCATATAATATCCCCACGGAGAAGATCGGGCCGACACGAAAGGGATTATGTAAAACATTACCAGCGAGGGGCTAGATGGGTTAGGTTAGGTTATATTACGTTATAGACGTATATAACGTTCCCACCGAGAAGTAGGGGCCGACCCGCCAGGAGTGTTGTAAAATACTACATCCGAGGTGTTAGGTTGCCTTAGGATAGGATATATAACGCTGTAGACGTATATAATGTTACCAGGGACAGGTTTGCGCCGACACGACCGGGATTCTGTAAAACATTACCAGCGAGGTGCTAGATGGGTTAGGTTCGGTTATATTACGCTATAGACGAATATAACGTTCCCACCGAGAAGTAGGGGCAGACCCGCCAGGAATGTTGTAAAATACTACATTCGTGATGTTAGGCTGCCTTAGGTTAGGATATATAACCCTATAGTCGTATATAATGTTCCCACGGACAGGTCTGGGCCGACACGACCGGTATTGCATAAAACATTACCAGCGAGGGGCTAGATGGGTTAGGTTAGATTATATTACGTTATAGACGTATATAACGTTCCCACCGAGAAGTAGGGGCCGACCCGCCAGGAGTGTTGTAAAATACTACATCCGAGGTGTTAGGTTGCGTTAGGTTAGGATATATAACGTTATAGACGTATATAATGTCCCCACGGAGAGGTACGGGCCGACACGACGGGGATTCTGTAAAACATTACCAGCGAGGTGCTAGATGGGTTAGGTTAGGTTATATTACGCTATAGACGTATATAACGTTCCCACCGAGAAGTAAGGGCAGACCCGCCAGGAATGTTGTAAAATACTACATCCGAGATGTTAGGCTGCCTTAGGTTAGGATATATAACGCTATAGACGTATATAATGTTCCCATGGACAGGTCTGGGCCGACACGACAGGGATTCTGTAAAACATACCCAGCGAGGGGCTGGAAGGGTTAGGTTAGGTTATATTACTTTATAGACGTATATAAAGTTCCCACCGAGAAGTAGGGGCCGAACCGCCAGGAGTGTTGTAAAATACTACATCCGAGGTGTAGGTTGCCTTAGGTTAGGATATATAACATTATAGACGTATATAATGTCCCCACGGAGAGGTACGGGCCGACACGACGGGGATTCTGTAAAACATTAGCAGCGAAGTGCTAGATGGGTTAGGTTAGGTTCTATTACGCTATAGACGTATATAACGTTCCCACCGAGAAGTAGGGGCAGACCCGCCAGGAATGTTGTAAAATACTACATTCGTGATGTTAGGCTGCCTTAGGTTAGGATATATAACCCTATAGTCGTATATAATGTTCCCACGGACAGGTCTGGGCCGACACGACCGGTATTGCGTAAAACATTACCAGCGAGGGGCTAGATGGGTTAGGTTAGATTATATTACGTTATAGACGTATATAACGTTCCCACCGAGAAGTAGGGGCCGACCCGCCAGGAGTGTTGTAAAATACTACATCCGAGGTGTAGGTTGCCTTAGGATAGGATATATAACGCTATAGACGTATATAATGTTACCAGGGACAGATCTGCGCCGTCACGACCGGGAATCTGTAAAATATTTCCAGCGAGGTGCTAGATGGGTTAGGTTCGGTTATGTTACGCTCTAGACGAATATAACGTTCCCACCGAGAAGTAGGGGCAGACCTGCCAGGAATGTTGTAAAATACTACATCCGAGGAGTGTGGTTGCCTTAGGTTAAGATATATAACGATATAGACGTATATAATGTTCCTACGGACAGGTCTGGGCCGACACGACCGGGATTCTGTAAAACATTCCCAGCGAGGGGCTAGAAGGGTTAGGTTAGGTTATATTACTTTATAGACGTATATAACGTTCCCACCGAGAAGTAGGGGCCGACCCGCCAGGAACGTTGTAAAATACTACATCCGAGGAGTGAGGTTGACTTAGGTTATGATATATAACGTTATAGACGCATATAATGTCCCCACGGAGAGGAACGGGCCGACACGACCGGGATTCTGTAAAACATTACCAGCGAGGGGCTAGATGGGTTAGGTTAGGTTATATTACGTTATAGACGAAAATAACGTTCCCACCGAGAAGTAGGGGCAGACACGCCAGGAATGTTGTAAAATACTACATCCGAGATGTTAGGCTGCCTTAAGTTAGGATATATAACGCTATAGACGTATATAATGTTACCAGGGACAGGTCTGTGCCGACACGACCGGGATTCTGTAAAATATTTCCAGCGAGGTGCTAGATGGGTTAGGTTCGGTTATATTACTTTATAGACGTATATAACGATCCCACCGGGAAGTAGGGGCCGACCCGCCAGGAACGTTGTAAAATACTACATCCGAGGTGTTAGGTTGCCGTAGGTTAGGATATATAACGTTATAGACGTATATAATGTCCCCACGGAGAGGTACGGGCCGACACGACGGGGATTGTGTAAAACATTACCAGCGAGGTGCTAAATGGGTTAGGTTAGGTTATATTACGCTATAGAGGTATATAACGTTCCCACCGAGAATTAGGGCCGACCCGCCAGGAATGTTGTAAAATACTACATCCGTGATGTTAGGCTGCCTTAGGTTAGGATATATAACCCTATAGTCGTATATAATGTTCCCACGGATAGGTCTGGGCCGACACGACCGGTATTGTGTAAAACATTACCAGCGAGGGGCTAGATGGGTTAGGTTAGATTATATTACGTTATAGACGTATATAACGTTCCCACAGAGAAGTAGGGGCCGACCCGCCAGGAGTGTTGTAAAATACTACATCCGAGGGGTGAGGTTGCCTTAGGTTAGGATATATAAGGTTATAGACGTATATAATGTCCCCACGGAAAGGAACGGGCCGACACGACCGGGATTCTGTAAAACATTACCAGCGAGGTGCTAGATGGGCTAGGTTAGGTTATATTACGTTATAGACGTATATAACGTTCCCACCGAGTAGTAGGGGCCGTCCCGCCAGGAGTGTTGTAAAATACTACATCCGAGGTGTTAGGTTGCCATAGGATATGATATATAACGCTATAGACGTATATAATGTTCCCACCGAGAAGTACAGGGCTACACGAACGGGATTCTGCAAAACATTGACAGCGAGGGGCTAGAAGGGTTGGGTTAGGTTATATTACGTTATAGACGTATATAATGTTCCAACCGAGAAGTAGGGGCCAGCCCGCCAGGAATGTTGTAAAATACTACATCCGAGGTGTTAGGTTGCCGTAGGTTAGGATATATAACGTTATAGACGTATATAATGTCCCCACGGAGACGTACGGGCCGACACGACGGGGATTCTGTAAAACATTACCAGCGAGGTGCTAGATGGGTTAGGTTAGGTTATATTACGCTATAGACGTATATAACGTTCCCACCGAGAAGTAGGGGCCGACCCGCCAGGAATGTTGTAAAATACTACATCCGTGATGTTAGGCTGCCTTAGGTTAGGATATATAACCCTATAGTCGTATATAATGTTCCCACGGACAGGTCTGGGCCGACACGACCGGTATTGTGTAAAACATTACCAGCGAGGGGCTAGATGGGTTAGGTTAGATTATATTACGTTATAGACGTATTTAACGTTCCCACCGAGAAGTAGGGGCCGAACCGCCAGGAGTGTTGTAAAATACTACATCCGAGGTGTTAGGTTGCCTTAGGTTAGGATATATTACGTTATAGACGTATATAATGTCCCCACGGAGAGGTACGGGCCGACACGACCGGTATTGTGTAAAACATTGCCAGCGAGGGGCTAGATGGGTTAGGTTAGATTATATTACGTTATAGACGTATATAACGTTCCCACCGAGAAGTAGGGGCCGACCCGCCAGGAGTGTTGTAAAATACTACATCCGAGGAGTGTGGTTGCCTTAGGTTAAGATATATAACGATATAGACGTATATAATGTTCCTACGGACAGGTCTGGGCCGACACGACCGGGATTCTGTAAAACATTCCCAGCGAGGGGCTAGAAGGGTTAGGTTAGGTTATATTACTTTATAGACGTATATAACGTTCCCACCGAGAAGTAGGGGCCGACCCGCCAGGAACGTTGTAAAATACTACATCCGAGTAGTGAGGTTGACTTAGGTTATGATATATAACGTTATAGACGCATATAATGTCCCCACGGAGAGGAACGGGCCGACACGACCGGGATTCTGTAAAACATTACCAGCGAGGGGCTAGATGGGTTAGGTTAGGTTATATTACGTTATAGACGAGAATAACGTTCCCACCGAGAAGTAGGGGCAGACACGCCAGGAATGTTGTAAAATACTACATCCGAGATGTTAGGCTGCCTTAAGTTAGGATATATAACGCTATAGACGTATATAATGTTACCAGGGACAGGTCTGCGCCGACACGACCGGGATTCTGTAAAATATTTCCAGCGAGGTGCTAGATGGGTTAGGTTCGGTTATATTACTTTATAGACGTATATAACGATCCCACCGGGAAGTAGGGGCCGACCCGCCAGGAACGTTGTAAAATACTACATCCGAGGTGTTAGGTTGCCGTAGGTTAGGATATATAACGTTATAGACGTATATAATGTCCCCACGGAGAGGTACGGGCCGACACGACGGGGATTCTGTAAAACATTACCAGCGAGGTGCTAAATGGGTTAGGTTAGGTTATATTACGCTATAGACGTATATAACGTTCCCACCGAGAATTAGGGGCCGACCCGCCAGGAATGTTGTAAAATACTACATCCGTGATGTTAGGCTGCCTTAGGTTAGGATGTATAACCCTATAGTCGTATATAATGTTCCCACGGACAGGTCTGGGCCGACACGACCGGTATTGTGTAAAACATTACCAGCGAGGGGCTAGATGGGTTAGGTTAGATTATATTACGTTATAGACGTATATAACGTTCCCACAGAGAAGTAGGGGCCGACCCGCCAGGAGTGTTGTAAAATACTACATCCGAGGGGTGAGGTTGCCTTAGGTTAGGATATATAACGTTATAGACGTATATAATGTCCCCACGGAAAGGAACGGGCCGACACGACCGGGATTCTGTAAAACATTACCAGCGAGGTGCTAGATGGGCTAGGTTAGGTTATATTACGTTATAGACGTATATAACGTCCCCACCGAGTAGTAGGGGCCGTCCCGCCAGGAGTGTTGTAAAATACTACATCCGAGGTGTTAGGTTGCCTTAGGATATGATATATAACGCTATAGACGTATATAATGTTCCCACCGAGACGTACAGGGCTACACGAACGGGATTCTGCAAAACATTCCCAGCGAGGGGCTAGAAGGGTTGGGATAGGTTATATTACGTTATAGACGTATATAATGTTCCAACCGAGAAGTAGGGGCCAGCCCGCCAGGAATGTTGTAAAATACTACATCCGAGGTGTTAGGTTGCCGTAGGTTAGGATATATAACGTTATAGACGCATATAATATCCCCACGGAGAGGTACGGGCCGACACGACGGGGATTCTGTAAAACATTACCAGCGAGGTGCTAGATGGGTTAGGTTAGGTTATATTACGCTATAGACGTATATAACGTTCCCACCGAGAAGTAGGGCCAGACCCGCCAGGAATGTTGTAAAATACTACATTCGTGATGTTAGGCTGCCTTAGGTTAGGATATATAACCCTATAGTCGTATATAATGTTCCCACGGATAGGTCTGGGCCGACACGACCGGTATTGTGTAAAACATTACCAGCGAGGGGCTAGATGGGTTAGGTTAGATTATATTACGTTATAGACGTATATAACGTTCCCACAGAGAAGTAGGGGCCGACCCGCCAGGAGTGTTGTAAAATACTACATCCGAGGGGTGAGGTTGCCTTAGGTTAGGATATATAAGGTTATAGACGTATATAATGTCCCCACGGAAAGGAACGGGCCGACACGACCGGGATTCTGTAAAACATTACCAGCGAGGTGCTAGATGGGCTAGGTTAGGTTATATTACGTTATAGACGTATATAACGTTCCCACCGAGTAGTAGGGGCCGTCCCGCCAGGAGTGTTGTAAAATACTACATCCGAGGTGTTAGGTTGCCATAGGATATGATATATAACGCTATAGACGTATATAATGTTCCCACCGAGAAGTACAGGGCTACACGAACGGGATTCTGCAAAACATTGACAGCGAGGGGCTAGAAGGGTTGGGTTAGGTTATATTACGTTATAGACGTATATAATGTTCCAACCGAGAAGTAGGGGCCAGCCCGCCAGGAATGTTGTAAAATACTACATCCGAGGTGTTAGGTTGCCGTAGGTTAGGATATATAACGTTATAGACGTATATAATGTCCCCACGGAGACGTACGGGCCGACACGACGGGGATTCTGTAAAACATTACCAGCGAGGTGCTAGATGGGTTAGGTTAGGTTATATTACGCTATAGACGTATATAACGTTCCCACCGAGAAGTAGGGGCCGACCCGCCAGGAATGTTGTAAAATACTACATCCGTGATGTTAGGCTGCCTTAGGTTAGGATATATAACCCTATAGTCGTATATAATGTTCCCACGGACAGGTCTGGGCCGACACGACCGGTATTGTGTAAAACATTACCAGCGAGGGGCTAGATGGGTTAGGTTAGATTATATTACGTTATAGACGTATTTAACGTTCCCACCGAGAAGTAGGGGCCGAACCGCCAGGAGTGTTGTAAAATACTACATCCGAGGTGTTAGGTTGCCTTAGGTTAGGATATATTACGTTATAGACGTATATAATGTCCCCACGGAAAGGAACGGGCCGACACGACCGGGATTCTGTAAAACATTACCAGCGAGGTGCTAGATGGGCTAGGTTAGGTTATATTACGTTATAGACGTATATAACGTTCCCACCGAGTAGTAGGGGCCGTCCCGCCAGGAGTGTTGTAAAATACTACATCCGAGGTGTTAGGTTGCCATAGGATATGATATATAACGCTATAGACGTATATAATGTTCCCACCGAGAAGTACAGGGCTACACGAACGGGATTCTGCAAAACATTGACAGCGAGGGGCTAGAAGGGTTGGGTTAGGTTATATTACGTTATAGACGTATATAATGTTCCAACCGAGAAGTAGGGGCCAGCCCGCCAGGAATGTTGTAAAATACTACATCCGAGGTGTTAGGTTGCCGTAGGTTAGGATATATAACGTTATAGACGTATATAATGTCCCCACGGAGACGTACGGGCCGACACGACGGGGATTCTGTAAAACATTACCAGCGAGGTGCTAGATGGGTTAGGTTAGGTTATATTACGCTATAGACGTATATAACGTTCCCACCGAGAAGTAGGGGCCGACCCGCCAGGAATGTTGTAAAATACTACATCCGTGATGTTAGGCTGCCTTAGGTTAGGATATATAACCCTATAGTCGTATATAATGTTCCCACGGACAGGTCTGGGCCGACACGACCGGTATTGTGTAAAACATTACCAGCGAGGGGCTAGATGGGTTAGGTTAGATTATATTACGTTATAGACGTATTTAACGTTCCCACCGAGAAGTAGGGGCCGAACCGCCAGGAGTGTTGTAAAATACTACATCCGAGGTGTTAGGTTGCCTTAGGTTAGGATATATTACGTTATAGACGTATATAATGTCCCCACGGAGAGGTACGGGCCGACACGACCGGTATTGTGTAAAACATTGCCAGCGAGGGGCTAGATGGGTTAGGTTAGATTATATTACGTTATAGACGTATATAACGTTCCCACCGAGAAGTAGGGGCCGACCCGCCAGGAGTGTTGTAAAATACTACATCCGAGGAGTGTGGTTGCCTTAGGTTAAGATATATAACGATATAGACGTATATAATGTTCCTACGGACAGGTCTGGGCCGACACGACCGGGATTCTGTAAAACATTCCCAGCGAGGGGCTAGAAGGGTTAGGTTAGGTTATATTACTTTATAGACGTATATAACGTTCCCACCGAGAAGTAGGGGCCGACCCGCCAGGAACGTTGTAAAATACTACATCCGAGTAGTGAGGTTGACTTAGGTTATGATATATAACGTTATAGACGCATATAATGTCCCCACGGAGAGGAACGGGCCGACACGACCGGGATTCTGTAAAACATTACCAGCGAGGGGCTAGATGGGTTAGGTTAGGTTATATTACGTTATAGACGAGAATAACGTTCCCACCGAGAAGTAGGGGCAGACACGCCAGGAATGTTGTAAAATACTACATCCGAGATGTTAGGCTGCCTTAAGTTAGGATATATAACGCTATAGACGTATATAATGTTACCAGGGACAGGTCTGCGCCGACACGACCGGGATTCTGTAAAATATTTCCAGCGAGGTGCTAGATGGGTTAGGTTCGGTTATATTACTTTATAGACGTATATAACGATCCCACCGGGAAGTAGGGGCCGACCCGCCAGGAACGTTGTAAAATACTACATCCGAGGTGTTAGGTTGCCGTAGGTTAGGATATATAACGTTATAGACGTATATAATGTCCCCACGGAGAGGTACGGGCCGACACGACGGGGATTCTGTAAAACATTACCAGCGAGGTGCTAAATGGGTTAGGTTAGGTTATATTACGCTATAGACGTATATAACGTTCCCACCGAGAATTAGGGGCCGACCCGCCAGGAATGTTGTAAAATACTACATCCGTGATGTTAGGCTGCCTTAGGTTAGGATGTATAACCCTATAGTCGTATATAATGTTCCCACGGACAGGTCTGGGCCGACACGACCGGTATTGTGTAAAACATTACCAGCGAGGGGCTAGATGGGTTAGGTTAGATTATATTACGTTATAGACGTATATAACGTTCCCACAGAGAAGTAGGGGCCGACCCGCCAGGAGTGTTGTAAAATACTACATCCGAGGGGTGAGGTTGCCTTAGGTTAGGATATATAACGTTATAGACGTATATAATGTCCCCACGGAAAGGAACGGGCCGACACGACCGGGATTCTGTAAAACATTACCAGCGAGGTGCTAGATGGGCTAGGTTAGGTTATATTACGTTATAGACGTATATAACGTCCCCACCGAGTAGTAGGGGCCGTCCCGCCAGGAGTGTTGTAAAATACTACATCCGAGGTGTTAGGTTGCCTTAGGATATGATATATAACGCTATAGACGTATATAATGTTCCCACCGAGACGTACAGGGCTACACGAACGGGATTCTGCAAAACATTCCCAGCGAGGGGCTAGAAGGGTTGGGATAGGTTATATTACGTTATAGACGTATATAATGTTCCAACCGAGAAGTAGGGGCCAGCCCGCCAGGAATGTTGTAAAATACTACATCCGAGGTGTTAGGTTGCCGTAGGTTAGGATATATAACGTTATAGACGCATATAATATCCCCACGGAGAGGTACGGGCCGACACGACGGGGATTCTGTAAAACATTACCAGCGAGGTGCTAGATGGGTTAGGTTAGGTTATATTACGCTATAGACGTATATAACGTTCCCACCGAGAAGTAGGGCCAGACCCGCCAGGAATGTTGTAAAATACTACATTCGTGATGTTAGGCTGCCTTAGGTTAGGATATATAACCCTATAGTCGTATATAATGTTCCCACGGACAGGTCTGGGCCGACACGACCGGTATTGCGTAAAACATTACCAGCGAGGGGCTAGATGGGTTAGGTTAGATTATATTACGTTATAGACGTATATAACGTTCCCACCGAGAAGTAGGGGCCGACCCGCCAGGAGTGTTGTAAAATACTACATCCGAGGTGTAGGTTGCCTTAGGTTAGGATATATAACATTATAGACGTATATAATGTCCCCACGGAGAGGTACGGGCCGACACGACGGGGATTCTGTAAAACATTACCAGCGAAGTGCTAGATGGGTTAGGTTAGGTTCTATTACGCTATAGACGTATATAACGTTCCCACCGAGAAGTAAGGGCAGAACCGACAGGAATGGTGTAAAATACTACATCCGAGGGGTGAGGTTGCCTTAGGTTAGCATATATAACGTTATAGACGTATATAATGTCCCCACGGAAAGGAACGGGCCGACACGACCGGGATTCTGCAAAACATTACCAGCGATGTGCTAGATGGGCTAGGTTAGGTTATATTACGTTATAGACGTATATAACGTTCCCACCGAGAAGTAGGGGCCGACCCGCCAGGAATGTTGTAAAATACTACATCCGTGATGTTAGGCTGCCTTAGGTTAGGATATATAACCCTATAGTCGTATATAATGTTCCCACGGACAGGTCTGGGCCGACACGACCGGTATTGCGTAAAACATTACCAGCGAGGGGCTAGATGGGTTAGGTTAGATTATATTACGTTATAGACGTATATAACGTTCCCACCGAGAAGTAGCGGCCGACCCGCCAGGAGTGTTGTAAAATACTACATCCGAGGTGTTAGGTTGCCTTAGGTTACGATATATAACATTATATACGTATATAATGTCCCCACGGAGAGGTACGGGCCGACACGACGGGGATTCTGTAAAACATTACCAGCGAGGTGCTAGATGGGTTAGGTTAGATTATATTACGTTATAGACGTATTTAACGTTCCCACCGAGAAGTAGGGGCCGAACCGCCAGGAGTGTTGTAAAATACTACATCCGAGGTGTTAGGTTGCCTTAGGTTAGGATATATTACGTTATAGACGTATATAATGTCCCCACGGAGAGGTACGGGCCGACACGACCGGTATTGTGTAAAACATTGCCAGCGAGGGGCTAGATGGGTTAGGTTAGATTATATTACGTTATAGACGTATATAACGTTCCCACCGAGAAGTAGGGGCCGACCCGCCAGGAGTGTTGTAAAATACTACATCCGAGGTGTGAGGCTGCCTTAGGTTAGGATATATAACGCTATAGACGTATATAATGTCCCCACGGAGAGGAACGGGCCAACACGACCGGGATTCTGTAAAACATTACCAGCGAGGTGCTAGATGGGTTAGGTTAGGTTATATTACGTTATAGATGTATATAACGTTCCCACCGAGTAGTGGGGGCCGTCCCGCCAGGAGTTTTGTAAAATACTACATCCGAGGTGTTAGGTTGCCTTAGGATAGGATATATAACGCTATAGACGTATATAATGTTACCTGGGACAGATCTGCGCCGTCACGACCGGGAATCTGTAAAATATTTCCAGCGAGGTGCTAGATGGGTTAGGTTCGGTTATGTTACGCTCTAGACGAATATAACGTTCCCACCGAGAAGTGGGGGCAGACCTGCCAGGAATGTTGTAAAATACTACATCCGAGGAGTGTGGTTGCCTTAGGTTAAGATATATAACGATATAGACGTATATAATGTTCCTACGGACAGGTCTGGGCCGACACGCCCGGGATTCTGTAAAACATTCCCAGCGAGGGGCTAGAAGGGTTAGGTTAGGTTATATTACTTTATAGACGTATATAACGTTCCCACCGAGAAGTAGGGGCCGACCCGCCAGGAACGTTGTAAAATACTACATCCGAGGAGTGAGGTTGACTTAGGTTATGATATATAACGTTATAGACGCATATAATGTCCCCACGGAGAGGAACGGGCCGACACGACCGGGATTCTGTAAAACATTACCAGCGAGGGGCTAGATGGGTTAGGTTAGGTTATATTACGTTATAGACGAAAATAACGTTCCCACCGAGAAGTAGGGGCAGACACGCCAGGAATGTTGTAAAATACTACATCCGAGGTGTTAGGCTGCCTTAAGTTAGGATATATAACGCTATAGACGTATATAATGTTACCAGGGACAGGTCTGCGCCGACACGACCGGGATTCTGTAAAATATTTCCAGCGAGGTGCTAGATGGGTTAGGTTCGGTTATATTACTTTATAGACGTATATAACGATCCCACCGGGAAGTAGGGGCCGACCCGCCAGGAATGTTGTAAAATACTACATCCGTGATGTTAGGCTGCCTTAGGTTAGGATATATAACCCTATAGTCGTATATAATGTTCCCACGGACAGGTCTGGGCCGACACGACCGGTATTGTGTAAAACATTACCAGCGAGGGGCTAGATGGGTTAGGTTAGATTATATTACGTTATAGACGTATATAACGTTCCCACAGAGAAGTAGGGGCCGACCCGCCAGGAGTGTTGTAAAATACTACATCCGAGGGGTGAGGTTGCCTTAGGTTAGGATATATAACGTTATAGACGTATATAATGTCCCCACGGAAAGGAACGGGCCGACACGACCGGGATTCTGTAAAACATTACCAGCGAGGTGCTAGATGGGCTAGGTTAGGTTATGTTACGTTATAGACGTATATAACGTTCCCACCGAGTAGTAGGGGCCGTCCCGCCAGGAGTGTTGTAAAATACTACATCCGAGGTGTTAGGTTGCCTTAGGATATGATATATAACGCTATAGACGTATATAATGTTCCCACCGAGACGTACAGGGCTACACGAACGGGATTCTGCAAAACATTCCCAGCGAGGGGCTAGAAGGGTTGGGTTAGGTTATATTACGTTATAGACGTATATAATGTTCCAACCGAGAAGTAGGGGCCAGCCCGCCAGGAATGTTGTAAAATACTACATCCGAGGTGTTAGGTTGCCGTAGGTTAGGATATATAACGTTATAGACGTATATAATGTCCCCACGGAGAGGTACGGGCCGACACGACGGGGATTCTGTAAAACATTACCAGCGAGGTGCTAGATGGGTTAGGTTAGGTTATATTACGCTATAGACGAATATAACGTTCCCACCGAGAAGTAGGGGCAGACCCGGCAGGAATGTGGTAAAATACTACATCCGTGATATTAGGCTGCCTTAGGTTAGGATATATAACCCTATAGTCGTATATAATGTTCCCACGGACAGGTCTGGGCCGACACGACCGGTATTGCGTAAAACATTACCAGCGAGGGGCTAGATGGGTTAGGTTAAATTATATTACGTTATAGACGTATATAACGTTCCCACCGAGAAGTAGGGGCCGACCCGCCGGGAGTGTTGTAAAATACGACATCAGAGGTGTTAGGTTGCCTTAGGTTATGATATATAACGTTATAGACGCATATAATATCCCCACGGAGAGGAACGGGCCGACACGAAAGGGATTCTGTAAAACATTACCAGCGAGGGGCTAGATGGGTTAGGTTAGGTTATATTACGTGATAGACGAATATAACGTTCCCACCGAGAAGTAGGGGCAGACCCGGCAGGAATGTTGTAAAATACTACATCCGTGATGTTAGGCTGCCTTAGGTTAGGATATATAACCCTATAGTCGTATATAATGTTCCCACGGACAGGTCTGGGCCGACACGACCGGTATTGTGTAAAACATTACCAGCGAGGGGCTAGATGGGTTAGGTTAGATTATATTACGCTATAGACGTATATAACGTTCCCACCGAGAAGTAGGGGCCGAACCGCCAGGAGTGTT
Organism: Xylocopa violacea; assembly: GCA_963969225.1. Lineage (NCBI taxonomy): Eukaryota > Metazoa > Arthropoda > Insecta > Hymenoptera > Apidae > Xylocopa > Xylocopa violacea. Next base: position 3,103,206 of record CAXAJV010000013.1, read on the forward strand.
GTAAAATACTACATCCGAGGTGTTAGGTTGCCTTAGGTTAGGATATATTACGTTATAGACGTATATAATGTCCCCACGGAGAGGTACGGGCCGACACGACGGGGATACTGTAACACATTACCAGCGAGGTGCTAGATGGGTTAGGTTAGGTTATATTACGTTATAGACGTATATAATGTTCCAACCGAGCAGTAGGGGCCAGCCCGCCAGGAATGTTGTAAAATAATACATCCGAGGAGTGAGGTTGCCTTAGGTTACGATATATAACGTTATAGACGTATATAATGTCCCCACGGAGAGGTACGGGCCGACACGATGGGGATTCTGTAAAACATTACCAGCGAGGTGCTAGATGGGTTAGGTTAGATTATATTACGTTATAGACGTATATAACGTTCCCACCGAGTAGTAGGGGCCGTCCCGCCAGGAGTTTTGTAAAATACTACATCCGAGGTGTTAGGTTGCCTTAGGATACGATATATAACGCTATAGACGTATATAATGTTACCAGGGACAGATCTGCGCCGTCACGACCGGGAATCTGTAAAATATTTCCAGCGAGGTGCTAGATGGGTTAGGTTCGGTTATGTTACGCTCTAGACGAATATAACGTTCCCACCGAGAAGTAGGGGCAGACCCGCCAGGAATGTTGTAAAATACTACATCCGAGGAGTGTGGTTGCGTTAGGTTAAGATATATAACGATATAGACGTATATAATGTTCCCACGGACAGATCTGGGCCGACACGACCGGGATTCTGTAAAACATTCCCAGCGAGGGGCTAGAAGGGTTAGGTTAGGTTATATTACTTTATAGACGTATATAACGTTCCCACCGAGAAGTAGGGGCCGACCCGCCAGGAACGTTGTAAAATACTACATCCGAGGAGTGAGGTTGACTTAGGTTATGATATATAACGTTATAGACGCATATAATGTCCCCACGGAGAGGAACGGGCCGACACGACCGGGATTCTGTAAAACATTACCAGCGAGAGGCTAGATGGGTTAGGTTAGGTTATATTACGTTATAGACGAAAATAACGTTCCCACCGAGAAGTAGGGGCAGACACGCCAGGAATGTTGTAAAATACTACATCCGAGATGTTAGGCTGCCTTAAGTTAGGATATATAACGCTATAGACGTATATAATGTTACCAGGGACAGGTCTGCGCCGACACGACCGGGATTCTGTAAAATATTTCCAGCGAGGTGCTAGATGGGTTAGGTTCGGTTATATTACTTTATAGACGTATATAACGATCCCACCGGGAAGTAGGGGCCGACCCGCCAGGAACGTTGTAAAATACTACATCCGAGGAGTGAGGTTGCCTTAGGTTATGATATATAACGTTATATACGCATATAATGTCCCCACGGAGAGGAACGGGCCGACACGACCGGGATTCTGTAAAACATTACCAGCGAGGGGTTAGATGGGTTAGGTTAGGTTATATTACGTTATAGACGAATATAACGTTCCCACCGAGAAGTAGGAGCCGTCCCGCCAGGAGTTTTGTAAAATACTACATCCGAGGTGTCAGGTTGCCTTAGGATAGGATATATAACGCTATAGACGTATATAATGTTACCAGGGACAGGTCTGCGCCGACACGACCGGGATTCTGTAAAATATTTCCAGCGAGGTGATAGATGGGTTAGGTTCGGTTATGTTACGCTCTAGACGAATATAACGTTCCCACCGAGAAGTAGGGGCAGACCCGCCAGGAATGTTGTAAAATACTACATCCGAGGAGTGTGGTTTCCTTAGGTTAAGATATATAACGCTATAGACGTATATAATGTTCCCACGGACAGGTCTGGGCCGACACGACCGGGATTCTGTAAAACATTCCCAGCGAGGGGCTAGAAGGGTTAGGTTAGGTTATATTACTTTATAGACGTATATAACGTTCCCACCGAGAAGTAGGGGCCGACCCGCCAGGAACGTTGTAAAATACTACATCCGAGGAGTGAGGTTGACTTAGGTTATGATATATAACGTTATAGACGCATATAATGTCCCCACGGAGAGGAACGGGCCGACACGACCGGGATTCTGTAAAACATTACCAGCGAGGGGCTAGATGGGTTAGGTTAGGTTATATTACGTTATAGACGAAAATAACGTTCCCACCGAGAAGTAGGGGCAGACACGCCAGGAATGTTGTAAAATACTACATCCGAGATGTTAGGCTGCCTTAAGTTAGGATATATAACGCTATAGACGTATATAATGTTACCAGGGACAGGTCTGTGCCGACACGACCGGGATTCTGTAAAATATTTCCAGCGAGGTGCTAGATGGGTTAGGTTCGGTTATATTACTTTATAGACGTATATAACGATCCCACCGGGAAGTAGGGGCCGACCCGCCAGGAACGTTGTAAAATACTACATCCGAGGTGTTAGGTTGCCGTAGGTTAGGATATATAACGTTATAGACGTATATAATGTCCCCACGGAGAGGTACGGGCCGACACGACGGGGATTGTGTAAAACATTACCAGCGAGGTGCTAAATGGGTTAGGTTAGGTTATATTACGCTATAGAGGTATATAACGTTCCCACCGAGAATTAGGGCCGACCCGCCAGGAATGTTGTAAAATACTACATCCGTGATGTTAGGCTGCCTTAGGTTAGGATATATAACCCTATAGTCGTATATAATGTTCCCACGGATAGGTCTGGGCCGACACGACCGGTATTGTGTAAAACATTACCAGCGAGGGGCTAGATGGGTTAGGTTAGATTATATTACGTTATAGACGTATATAACGTTCCCACAGAGAAGTAGGGGCCGACCCGCCAGGAGTGTTGTAAAATACTACATCCGAGGGGTGAGGTTGCCTTAGGTTAGGATATATAAGGTTATAGACGTATATAATGTCCCCACGGAAAGGAACGGGCCGACACGACCGGGATTCTGTAAAACATTACCAGCGAGGTGCTAGATGGGCTAGGTTAGGTTATATTACGTTATAGACGTATATAACGTTCCCACCGAGTAGTAGGGGCCGTCCCGCCAGGAGTGTTGTAAAATACTACATCCGAGGTGTTAGGTTGCCATAGGATATGATATATAACGCTATAGACGTATATAATGTTCCCACCGAGAAGTACAGGGCTACACGAACGGGATTCTGCAAAACATTGACAGCGAGGGGCTAGAAGGGTTGGGTTAGGTTATATTACGTTATAGACGTATATAATGTTCCAACCGAGAAGTAGGGGCCAGCCCGCCAGGAATGTTGTAAAATACTACATCCGAGGTGTTAGGTTGCCGTAGGTTAGGATATATAACGTTATAGACGTATATAATGTCCCCACGGAGACGTACGGGCCGACACGACGGGGATTCTGTAAAACATTACCAGCGAGGTGCTAGATGGGTTAGGTTAGGTTATATTACGCTATAGACGTATATAACGTTCCCACCGAGAAGTAGGGGCCGACCCGCCAGGAATGTTGTAAAATACTACATCCGTGATGTTAGGCTGCCTTAGGTTAGGATATATAACCCTATAGTCGTATATAATGTTCCCACGGACAGGTCTGGGCCGACACGACCGGTATTGTGTAAAACATTACCAGCGAGGGGCTAGATGGGTTAGGTTAGATTATATTACGTTATAGACGTATTTAACGTTCCCACCGAGAAGTAGGGGCCGAACCGCCAGGAGTGTTGTAAAATACTACATCCGAGGTGTTAGGTTGCCTTAGGTTAGGATATATTACGTTATAGACGTATATAATGTCCCCACGGAGAGGTACGGGCCGACACGACCGGTATTGTGTAAAACATTGCCAGCGAGGGGCTAGATGGGTTAGGTTAGATTATATTACGTTATAGACGTATATAACGTTCCCACCGAGAAGTAGGGGCCGACCCGCCAGGAGTGTTGTAAAATACTACATCCGAGGAGTGTGGTTGCCTTAGGTTAAGATATATAACGATATAGACGTATATAATGTTCCTACGGACAGGTCTGGGCCGACACGACCGGGATTCTGTAAAACATTCCCAGCGAGGGGCTAGAAGGGTTAGGTTAGGTTATATTACTTTATAGACGTATATAACGTTCCCACCGAGAAGTAGGGGCCGACCCGCCAGGAACGTTGTAAAATACTACATCCGAGTAGTGAGGTTGACTTAGGTTATGATATATAACGTTATAGACGCATATAATGTCCCCACGGAGAGGAACGGGCCGACACGACCGGGATTCTGTAAAACATTACCAGCGAGGGGCTAGATGGGTTAGGTTAGGTTATATTACGTTATAGACGAGAATAACGTTCCCACCGAGAAGTAGGGGCAGACACGCCAGGAATGTTGTAAAATACTACATCCGAGATGTTAGGCTGCCTTAAGTTAGGATATATAACGCTATAGACGTATATAATGTTACCAGGGACAGGTCTGCGCCGACACGACCGGGATTCTGTAAAATATTTCCAGCGAGGTGCTAGATGGGTTAGGTTCGGTTATATTACTTTATAGACGTATATAACGATCCCACCGGGAAGTAGGGGCCGACCCGCCAGGAACGTTGTAAAATACTACATCCGAGGTGTTAGGTTGCCGTAGGTTAGGATATATAACGTTATAGACGTATATAATGTCCCCACGGAGAGGTACGGGCCGACACGACGGGGATTCTGTAAAACATTACCAGCGAGGTGCTAAATGGGTTAGGTTAGGTTATATTACGCTATAGACGTATATAACGTTCCCACCGAGAATTAGGGGCCGACCCGCCAGGAATGTTGTAAAATACTACATCCGTGATGTTAGGCTGCCTTAGGTTAGGATGTATAACCCTATAGTCGTATATAATGTTCCCACGGACAGGTCTGGGCCGACACGACCGGTATTGTGTAAAACATTACCAGCGAGGGGCTAGATGGGTTAGGTTAGATTATATTACGTTATAGACGTATATAACGTTCCCACAGAGAAGTAGGGGCCGACCCGCCAGGAGTGTTGTAAAATACTACATCCGAGGGGTGAGGTTGCCTTAGGTTAGGATATATAACGTTATAGACGTATATAATGTCCCCACGGAAAGGAACGGGCCGACACGACCGGGATTCTGTAAAACATTACCAGCGAGGTGCTAGATGGGCTAGGTTAGGTTATATTACGTTATAGACGTATATAACGTCCCCACCGAGTAGTAGGGGCCGTCCCGCCAGGAGTGTTGTAAAATACTACATCCGAGGTGTTAGGTTGCCTTAGGATATGATATATAACGCTATAGACGTATATAATGTTCCCACCGAGACGTACAGGGCTACACGAACGGGATTCTGCAAAACATTCCCAGCGAGGGGCTAGAAGGGTTGGGATAGGTTATATTACGTTATAGACGTATATAATGTTCCAACCGAGAAGTAGGGGCCAGCCCGCCAGGAATGTTGTAAAATACTACATCCGAGGTGTTAGGTTGCCGTAGGTTAGGATATATAACGTTATAGACGCATATAATATCCCCACGGAGAGGTACGGGCCGACACGACGGGGATTCTGTAAAACATTACCAGCGAGGTGCTAGATGGGTTAGGTTAGGTTATATTACGCTATAGACGTATATAACGTTCCCACCGAGAAGTAGGGCCAGACCCGCCAGGAATGTTGTAAAATACTACATTCGTGATGTTAGGCTGCCTTAGGTTAGGATATATAACCCTATAGTCGTATATAATGTTCCCACGGATAGGTCTGGGCCGACACGTCCGGTATTGTGTAAAACATTACCAGCGAGGGGCTAGATGGGTTAGGTTAGATTATATTACGTTATAGACGTATATAACGTTCCCACAGAGAAGTAGGGGCCGACCCGCCAGGAGTGTTGTAAAATACTACATCCGAGGGGTGAGGTTGCCTTAGGTTAGGATATATAAGGTTATAGACGTATATAATGTCCCCACGGAAAGGAACGGGCCGACACGACCGGGATTCTGTAAAACATTACCAGCGAGGTGCTAGATGGGCTAGGTTAGGTTATATTACGTTATAGACGTATATAACGTTCCCACCGAGTAGTAGGGGCCGTCCCGCCAGGAGTGTTGTAAAATACTACATCCGAGGTGTTAGGTTGCCATAGGATATGATATATAACGCTATAGACGTATATAATGTTCCCACCGAGAAGTACAGGGCTACACGAACGGGATTCTGCAAAACATTGACAGCGAGGGGCTAGAAGGGTTGGGTTAGGTTATATTACGTTATAGACGTATATAATGTTCCAACCGAGAAGTAGGGGCCAGCCCGCCAGGAATGTTGTAAAATACTACATCCGAGGTGTTAGGTTGCCGTAGGTTAGGATATATAACGTTATAGACGTATATAATGTCCCCACGGAGACGTACGGGCCGACACGACGGGGATTCTGTAAAACATTACCAGCGAGGTGCTAGATGGGTTAGGTTAGGTTATATTACGCTATAGACGTATATAACGTTCCCACCGAGAAGTAGGGGCCGACCCGCCAGGAATGTTGTAAAATACTACATCCGTGATGTTAGGCTGCCTTAGGTTAGGATATATAACCCTATAGTCGTATATAATGTTCCCACGGACAGGTCTGGGCCGACACGACCGGTATTGTGTAAAACATTACCAGCGAGGGGCTAGATGGGTTAGGTTAGATTATATTACGTTATAGACGTATTTAACGTTCCCACCGAGAAGTAGGGGCCGAACCGCCAGGAGTGTTGTAAAATACTACATCCGAGGTGTTAGGTTGCCTTAGGTTAGGATATATTACGTTATAGACGTATATAATGTCCCCACGGAGAGGTACGGGCCGACACGACCGGTATTGTGTAAAACATTGCCAGCGAGGGGCTAGATGGGTTAGGTTAGATTATATTACGTTATAGACGTATATAACGTTCCCACCGAGAAGTAGGGGCCGACCCGCCAGGAGTGTTGTAAAATACTACATCCGAGGAGTGTGGTTGCCTTAGGTTAAGATATATAACGATATAGACGTATATAATGTTCCTACGGACAGGTCTGGGCCGACACGACCGGGATTCTGTAAAACATTCCCAGCGAGGGGCTAGAAGGGTTAGGTTAGGTTATATTACTTTATAGACGTATATAACGTTCCCACCGAGAAGTAGGGGCCGACCCGCCAGGAACGTTGTAAAATACTACATCCGAGTAGTGAGGTTGACTTAGGTTATGATATATAACGTTATAGACGCATATAATGTCCCCACGGAGAGGAACGGGCCGACACGACCGGGATTCTGTAAAACATTACCAGCGAGGGGCTAGATGGGTTAGGTTAGGTTATATTACGTTATAGACGAGAATAACGTTCCCACCGAGAAGTAGGGGCAGACACGCCAGGAATGTTGTAAAATACTACATCCGAGATGTTAGGCTGCCTTAAGTTAGGATATATAACGCTATAGACGTATATAATGTTACCAGGGACAGGTCTGCGCCGACACGACCGGGATTCTGTAAAATATTTCCAGCGAGGTGCTAGATGGGTTAGGTTCGGTTATATTACTTTATAGACGTATATAACGATCCCACCGGGAAGTAGGGGCCGACCCGCCAGGAACGTTGTAAAATACTACATCCGAGGTGTTAGGTTGCCGTAGGTTAGGATATATAACGTTATAGACGTATATAATGTCCCCACGGAGAGGTACGGGCCGACACGACGGGGATTCTGTAAAACATTACCAGCGAGGTGCTAAATGGGTTAGGTTAGGTTATATTACGCTATAGACGTATATAACGTTCCCACCGAGAATTAGGGGCCGACCCGCCAGGAATGTTGTAAAATACTACATCCGTGATGTTAGGCTGCCTTAGGTTAGGATGTATAACCCTATAGTCGTATATAATGTTCCCACGGACAGGTCTGGGCCGACACGACCGGTATTGTGTAAAACATTACCAGCGAGGGGCTAGATGGGTTAGGTTAGATTATATTACGTTATAGACGTATATAACGTTCCCACAGAGAAGTAGGGGCCGACCCGCCAGGAGTGTTGTAAAATACTACATCCGAGGGGTGAGGTTGCCTTAGGTTAGGATATATAACGTTATAGACGTATATAATGTCCCCACGGAAAGGAACGGGCCGACACGACCGGGATTCTGTAAAACATTACCAGCGAGGTGCTAGATGGGCTAGGTTAGGTTATATTACGTTATAGACGTATATAACGTCCCCACCGAGTAGTAGGGGCCGTCCCGCCAGGAGTGTTGTAAAATACTACATCCGAGGTGTTAGGTTGCCTTAGGATATGATATATAACGCTATAGACGTATATAATGTTCCCACCGAGACGTACAGGGCTACACGAACGGGATTCTGCAAAACATTCCCAGCGAGGGGCTAGAAGGGTTGGGATAGGTTATATTACGTTATAGACGTATATAATGTTCCAACCGAGAAGTAGGGGCCAGCCCGCCAGGAATGTTGTAAAATACTACATCCGAGGTGTTAGGTTGCCGTAGGTTAGGATATATAACGTTATAGACGCATATAATATCCCCACGGAGAGGTACGGGCCGACACGACGGGGATTCTGTAAAACATTACCAGCGAGGTGCTAGATGGGTTAGGTTAGGTTATATTACGCTATAGACGTATATAACGTTCCCACCGAGAAGTAGGGCCAGACCCGCCAGGAATGTTGTAAAATACTACATTCGTGATGTTAGGCTGCCTTAGGTTAGGATATATAACCCTATAGTCGTATATAATGTTCCCACGGACAGGTCTGGGCCGACACGACCGGTATTGCGTAAAACATTACCAGCGAGGGGCTAGATGGGTTAGGTTAGATTATATTACGTTATAGACGTATATAACGTTCCCACCGAGAAGTAGGGGCCGACCCGCCAGGAGTGTTGTAAAATACTACATCCGAGGTGTAGGTTGCCTTAGGTTAGGATATATAACATTATAGACGTATATAATGTCCCCACGGAGAGGTACGGGCCGACACGACGGGGATTCTGTAAAACATTACCAGCGAAGTGCTAGATGGGTTAGGTTAGGTTCTATTACGCTATAGACGTATATAACGTTCCCACCGAGAAGTAAGGGCAGAACCGACAGGAATGGTGTAAAATACTACATCCGAGGGGTGAGGTTGCCTTAGGTTAGCATATATAACGTTATAGACGTATATAATGTCCCCACGGAAAGGAACGGGCCGACACGACCGGGATTCTGCAAAACATTACCAGCGATGTGCTAGATGGGCTAGGTTAGGTTATATTACGTTATAGACGTATATAACGTTCCCACCGAGAAGTAGGGGCCGACCCGCCAGGAATGTTGTAAAATACTACATCCGTGATGTTAGGCTGCCTTAGGTTAGGATATATAACCCTATAGTCGTATATAATGTTCCCACGGACAGGTCTGGGCCGACACGACCGGTATTGCGTAAAACATTACCAGCGAGGGGCTAGATGGGTTAGGTTAGATTATATTACGTTATAGACGTATATAACGTTCCCACCGAGAAGTAGCGGCCGACCCGCCAGGAGTGTTGTAAAATACTACATCCGAGGTGTTAGGTTGCCTTAGGTTACGATATATAACATTATATACGTATATAATGTCCCCACGGAGAGGTACGGGCCGACACGACGGGGATTCTGTAAAACATTACCAGCGAGGTGCTAGATGGGTTAGGTTAGATTATATTACGTTATAGACGTATTTAACGTTCCCACCGAGAAGTAGGGGCCGAACCGCCAGGAGTGTTGTAAAATACTACATCCGAGGTGTTAGGTTGCCTTAGGTTAGGATATATTACGTTATAGACGTATATAATGTCCCCACGGAGAGGTACGGGCCGACACGACCGGTATTGTGTAAAACATTGCCAGCGAGGGGCTAGATGGGTTAGGTTAGATTATATTACGTTATAGACGTATATAACGTTCCCACCGAGAAGTAGGGGCCGACCCGCCAGGAGTGTTGTAAAATACTACATCCGAGGTGTGAGGCTGCCTTAGGTTAGGATATATAACGCTATAGACGTATATAATGTCCCCACGGAGAGGAACGGGCCAACACGACCGGGATTCTGTAAAACATTACCAGCGAGGTGCTAGATGGGTTAGGTTAGGTTATATTACGTTATAGATGTATATAACGTTCCCACCGAGTAGTGGGGGCCGTCCCGCCAGGAGTTTTGTAAAATACTACATCCGAGGTGTTAGGTTGCCTTAGGATAGGATATATAACGCTATAGACGTATATAATGTTACCAGGGACAGATCTGCGCCGTCACGACCGGGAATCTGTAAAATATTTCCAGCGAGGTGCTAGATGGGTTAGGTTCGGTTATGTTACGCTCTAGACGAATATAACGTTCCCACCGAGAAGTGGGGGCAGACCTGCCAGGAATGTTGTAAAATACTACATCCGAGGAGTGTGGTTGCCTTAGGTTAAGATATATAACGATATAGACGTATATAATGTTCCTACGGACAGGTCTGGGCCGACACGCCCGGGATTCTGTAAAACATTCCCAGCGAGGGGCTAGAAGGGTTAGGTTAGGTTATATTACTTTATAGACGTATATAACGTTCCCACCGAGAAGTAGGGGCCGACCCGCCAGGAACGTTGTAAAATACTACATCCGAGGAGTGAGGTTGACTTAGGTTATGATATATAACGTTATAGACGCATATAATGTCCCCACGGAGAGGAACGGGCCGACACGACCGGGATTCTGTAAAACATTACCAGCGAGGGGCTAGATGGGTTAGGTTAGGTTATATTACGTTATAGACGAAAATAACGTTCCCACCGAGAAGTAGGGGCAGACACGCCAGGAATGTTGTAAAATACTACATCCGAGGTGTTAGGCTGCCTTAAGTTAGGATATATAACGCTATAGACGTATATAATGTTACCAGGGACAGGTCTGCGCCGACACGACCGGGATTCTGTAAAATATTTCCAGCGAGGTGCTAGATGGGTTAGGTTCGGTTATATTACTTTATAGACGTATATAACGATCCCACCGGGAAGTAGGGGCCGACCCGCCAGGAATGTTGTAAAATACTACATCCGTGATGTTAGGCTGCCTTAGGTTAGGATATATAACCCTATAGTCGTATATAATGTTCCCACGGACAGGTCTGGGCCGACACGACCGGTATTGTGTAAAACATTACCAGCGAGGGGCTAGATGGGTTAGGTTAGATTATATTACGTTATAGACGTATATAACGTTCCCACAGAGAAGTAGGGGCCGACCCGCCAGGAGTGTTGTAAAATACTACATCCGAGGGGTGAGGTTGCCTTAGGTTAGGATATATAACGTTATAGACGTATATAATGTCCCCACGGAAAGGAACGGGCCGACACGACCGGGATTCTGTAAAACATTACCAGCGAGGTGCTAGATGGGCTAGGTTAGGTTATGTTACGTTATAGACGTATATAACGTTCCCACCGAGTAGTAGGGGCCGTCCCGCCAGGAGTGTTGTAAAATACTACATCCGAGGTGTTAGGTTGCCTTAGGATATGATATATAACGCTATAGACGTATATAATGTTCCCACCGAGACGTACAGGGCTACACGAACGGGATTCTGCAAAACATTCCCAGCGAGGGGCTAGAAGGGTTGGGTTAGGTTATATTACGTTATAGACGTATATAATGTTCCAACCGAGAAGTAGGGGCCAGCCCGCCAGGAATGTTGTAAAATACTACATCCGAGGTGTTAGGTTGCCGTAGGTTAGGATATATAACGTTATAGACGTATATAATGTCCCCACGGAGAGGTACGGGCCGACACGACGGGGATTCTGTAAAACATTACCAGCGAGGTGCTAGATGGGTTAGGTTAGGTTATATTACGCTATAGACGAATATAACGTTCCCACCGAGAAGTAGGGGCAGACCCGGCAGGAATGTGGTAAAATACTACATCCGTGATATTAGGCTGCCTTAGGTTAGGATATATAACCCTATAGTCGTATATAATGTTCCCACGGACAGGTCTGGGCCGACACGACCGGTATTGCGTAAAACATTACCAGCGAGGGGCTAGATGGGTTAGGTTAAATTATATTACGTTATAGACGTATATAACGTTCCCACCGAGAAGTAGGGGCCGACCCGCCGGGAGTGTTGTAAAATACGACATCAGAGGTGTTAGGTTGCCTTAGGTTATGATATATAACGTTATAGACGCATATAATATCCCCACGGAGAGGAACGGGCCGACACGAAAGGGATTCTGTAAAACATTACCAGCGAGGGGCTAGATGGGTTAGGTTAGGTTATATTACGTGATAGACGAATATAACGTTCCCACCGAGAAGTAGGGGCAGACCCGGCAGGAATGTTGTAAAATACTACATCCGTGATGTTAGGCTGCCTTAGGTTAGGATATATAACCCTATAGTCGTATATAATGTTCCCACGGACAGGTCTGGGCCGACACGACCGGTATTGTGTAAAACATTACCAGCGAGGGGCTAGATGGGTTAGGTTAGATTATATTACGCTATAGACGTATATAACGTTCCCACCGAGAAGTAGGGGCCGAACCGCCAGGAGTGTTGTAAAATACTACATCCGAGGTGTTAGGTTGCCTTAGGTTAGGATATATTACGTTATAGACGTATATAATGTCCCCACGGAGAGGTACGGGCCGACACGACGGGGATACTGTAACACATTACCAGCGAGGTGCTAGATGGGTTAGGTTAGGTTATATTACGTTATAGACGTATATAATGTTCCAACCGAGCAGTAGGGGCCAGCCCGCCAGGAATGTTGTAAAATAATACATCCGAGGAGTGAGGTTGCCTTAGGTTACGATATATAACGTTATAGACGTATATAATGTCCCCACGGAGAGGTACGGGCCGACACGATGGGGATTCTGTAAAACATTACCAGCGAGGTGCTAGATGGGTTAGGTTAGATTATATTACGTTATAGACGTATATAACGTTCCCACCGAGTAGTAGGGGCCGTCCCGCCAGGAGTTTTGTAAAATACTACATCCGAGGTGTTAGGTTGCCTTAGGATACGATATATAACGCTATAGACGTATATAATGTTACCAGGGACAGATCTGCGCCGTCACGACCGGGAATCTGTAAAATATTTCCAGCGAGGTGCTAGATGGGTTAGGTTCGGTTATGTTACGCTCTAGACGAATATAACGTTCCCACCGAGAAGTAGGGGCAGACCCGCCAGGAATGTTGTAAAATACTACATCCGAGGAGTGTGGTTGCGTTAGGTTAAGATATATAACGATATAGACGTATATAATGTTCCCACGGACAGATCTGGGCCGACACGACCGGGATTCTGTAAAACATTCCCAGCGAGGGGCTAGAAGGGTTAGGTTAGGTTATATTACTTTATAGACGTATATAACGTTCCCACCGAGAAGTAGGGGCCGACCCGCCAGGAACGTTGTAAAATACTACATCCGAGGAGTGAGGTTGACTTAGGTTATGATATATAACGTTATAGACGCATATAATGTCCCCACGGAGAGGAACGGGCCGACACGACCGGGATTCTGTAAAACATTACCAGCGAGAGGCTAGATGGGTTAGGTTAGGTTATATTACGTTATAGACGAAAATAACGTTCCCACCGAGAAGTAGGGGCAGACACGCCAGGAATGTTGTAAAATACTACATCCGAGATGTTAGGCTGCCTTAAGTTAGGATATATAACGCTATAGACGTATATAATGTTACCAGGGACAGGTCTGCGCCGACACGACCGGGATTCTGTAAAATATTTCCAGCGAGGTGCTAGATGGGTTAGGTTCGGTTATATTACTTTATAGACGTATATAACGATCCCACCGGGAAGTAGGGGCCGACCCGCCAGGAACGTTGTAAAATACTACATCCGAGGAGTGAGGTTGCCTTAGGTTATGATATATAACGTTATATACGCATATAATGTCCCCACGGAGAGGAACGGGCCGACACGACCGGGATTCTGTAAAACATTACCAGCGAGGGGTTAGATGGGTTAGGTTAGGTTATATTACGTTATAGACGAATATAACGTTCCCACCGAGAAGTAGGAGCCGTCCCGCCAGGAGTTTTGTAAAATACTACATCCGAGGTGTCAGGTTGCCTTAGGATAGGATATATAACGCTATAGACGTATATAATGTTACCAGGGACAGGTCTGCGCCGACACGACCGGGATTCTGTAAAATATTTCCAGCGAGGTGATAGATGGGTTAGGTTCGGTTATGTTACGCTCTAGACGAATATAACGTTCCCACCGAGAAGTAGGGGCAGACCCGCCAGGAATGTTGTAAAATACTACATCCGAGGAGTGTGGTTTCCTTAGGTTAAGATATATAACGCTATAGACGTATATAATGTTCCCACGGACAGGTCTGGGCCGACACGACCGGGATTCTGTAAAACATTCCCAGCGAGGGGCTAGAAGGGTTAGGTTAGGTTATATTACTTTATAGACGTATATAACGTTCCCACCGAGAAGTAGGGGCCGACCCACCAGGAACGTTGTAAAATACTACATCCGAGGAGTGAGGTTGCCTTAGGTTATGGTATATAACGTTATAGACGTATATAATGTCCCCATGGAGAGGAACGGGCCGACACGACCGGGATTCTGTAAAACATTAACAGCGAGGGGCTAGATGGGTTAGGTTAGGTTATATTACGTTACAGACGAATATAACGTTCCCACCGAGAAGTAGGGGCAGACACGCCAGGAATGTTGTAAAATACTACATCCGTGATGTTAGGCTGCCTTAGGTTAGGATATATAACCCTATAGTCGTATATAATGTTCCCACGGCCAGGTCTGCGCCGTCACGACCGGGAATCTGTAAAATATTTCCAGCGAGGTGCTAGATGGGTTAGGTTAGATTATATTACGTTATAGACGTATATAACGTTCCCACCGAGAAGTAGGGGCCGACCCGCCAGGAGTGTTGTAAAATACTACATCCGAGGTGTTAGGTTGCCGTAGGTTAGGATATATAACGTTATAGACGTATATAATGTCCCCACGGAGAGGTACGGGCCGACACGACGGGGATTCTGTAAAACATTTCCAGCGAGGTGCTAGATGGGTTAGGTTCGGTTATATTACTTTATAGACGTATATAACGATCCCACCGGGAAGTAGGGGCCGACCCGCCAGGAACGTTGTAAAATACTACATCCGAGGAGTGAGGTTGCCTTAGGTTATGATATATAACGTTATATACGCATATAATGTCCCCACGGAGAGGAACGGGCCGACACGACCGGGATTCTGTAAAACATTACCAGCGAGGGGTTAGATGGGTTAGGTTAGGTTATATTACGTTATAGATGAATATAACGTTCCCACCGAGAAGTAGGGGCAGACACGCCAGGAATGTTGTAAAATACTACATCCGAGGTGTGACGTTGCCTTAGGTTACGATATATAACGTTATAGACGTATATAATGTTCCCACGGACAGGTCTGGGCCGACACGACTGGTATTGCGTAAAACATTACCAGCGAGGGGCTAGATGGGTTAGGTTAGATTATATTACGTTATAGACGTATATAACGTTCCCACCTAGAAGTAGGGGCCGACCCGCCGGGAGTGTTGTAAAATACTACATCCGAGATGTTAGGCTGCCTTAAGTTAGGATATATAACGCTATAGACGTATATAATGTTACCAGGGACAGGTCTGCGCCGACACGACCGGGATTCTGTAAAATATTTCCAGCCAGGTGCTAGATGGGTTAGGTTAGGTTATATTACGCTACAGACGTATATAACGTTCCCACCTAGAAGTAGGGGCCGACCCGCCAGGAGTGTTGTAAAATACTACATCCGAGGTGTGAGGTTGCCTTATGTTAGGATATATAACGTTATAGACGTATATAATGTCCCCACGGAGAGGAACGAGCCGACACGAACGGGATTCTGTAAAACATTACCAGCGAGGTGCTAGATGGGTTAGTTTAGGTTATATTACGTTATAGATGTATATAACGTTCCCACCGAGTAGTAGGGGCCGTCCCGCCAGGAGTTTTGTAAAATACTACATCCGAGGAGTGTGGTTGCCTTAGGTTAAGATATATAACGATATAGACGTATATAATGTTCCCACGGACAGGTCTGGGCCGACACGACCGGGATTCTGTAAAACATTACCAGCGAGGGGCTAGATGGGTTAGGTTAGGTTATATTACGTTATAGACGAACATAACGTTCCCACCGAGAAGTAGGGGCAGACACGCCAGGAATGTTGTAAAATACTACATCCGAGGTGTTAGGTTGCCTTAGGTTAGGATATATAGCGTTATAGCCGTATATAATGTCCCCACGGTGAGGTACGGGCCGACACGACGGGGATTCCGTAAAACATTACCAGCGAGGTGCTAGATGGGTTAGGTTAGATTATATTACGTTATAGACGTATATAACGTTCCCACCGAGAAGTAGGGGCCGACCCGCCAGGAATGTTGTAAAATACTACATCCGGGATGTTAGGCTGCCTTAGATTATGATATATAACCCTATAGTCGTATATAATGTTCCCACGGACAGGTCTGGGCCGACACGACCGGTATTGTGTAAAACATTACCAGCGAGGGGCTAGATGGGTTAGGTTAGATTATATTACGTTATAGACGTATATAACGTTCCCACCGTGAAGTAGGGACAGACGCGCCAGGAATGTTGTAAAATACTACATCCGTGATGTTAGGCTGCCTTAGGTTAGGATATATAACCCTATAGTCGTATATAATGTTCCCACGGACAGGTCTGGACCGACACGACCGGTATTGCGTAAAACATTACCAGCGATGGGCTAGATGGGTTAGGTTAGATTATATTACGTTATAGACGTATATAACGTTCCCACCGAGAAGTAGGGGCCGACCCGCCAGGAGTGTTGTAAAATACTACATCCGAGGAGTGTGGTTGCCTTAGGTTAAGATATATAACGCTATAGACGTATATAATGTTCCCACTAACAGGTCTGGGCCGACACGACCGGGATTCTGTAAAACGTTCCCAGCGAGGTGCTAGATGGGTTAGGTTAGGTTATATTACTTTATAGACGTATATAACGTTCCCACCGAGAAGTAGGGGCCGACCCGCCAGGAGTGTTGTAAAATACTACATCCGAGATGTTAGGCTGCCTTAAGTTAAGATATATAACGCTATAGACGTATATAATGTCCCCACGCAGAGGAACGGGCCGACACGACCGGGATTCTGTAAAACATTACCAGCGAGGGGCTAGATGGGTTCGGTTAGGTTATATTACGTTATAGACGAATATAACGTTCCCACCGAGAAGTAGGGGCAGACCCGGCAGGAATGTGGTAAAATACTACATCCGTGATATTAGGCTGCCTTAGGTTAGGATATATAACCCTATAGTCGTATATAATGTTCCCACGGACAGGTCTGGGCCGACACGACCGGTATTGCGTAAAACATTACCAGCGAGGGGCTAGATGGGTTAGGTTAAATTATATTACGTTATAGACGTATATAACGTTCCCACCGAGAAGTAGGGGCCGACCCGCCAGGAGTGTTGTAAAATACGACATCAGAGGTGTTAGGTTGCCTTAGGTTATGATATATAACGTTATAGACGCATATAATATCCCCACGGAGAGGAACGGGCCGACACGAAAGGGATTCTGTAAAACATTACCAGCGAGGGGCTAGATGGGTTAGGTTAGGTTATATTACGTGATAGACGAATATAACGTTCCCACCGAGAAGTAGGGGCAGACCCGGCAGGAATGTTGTAAAATACTACATCCGTGATGTTAGGCTGCCTTAGGTTAGGATATATAACCCTATAGTCGTATATAATGTTCCCACGGACAGGTCTGGGCCGACACGACCGGTATTGCGTAAAACATTACCAGCGAGGGGCTAGATGGGTTAGGTTAGATTATAATACGTTATAGACGTATATAACGTTCCCACCGAGAAGAAGGGGCCGACCCGCCAGGAGTGTTGTAAAATACTACATCCGAGGTGTTAGGTTGCCTTAGGTTAGGATATATAACATTATAGACGTATATAATGTCCCCACGGAGAGGTACGGGCCGACACGACGGGGATACTGTAAAACATTACCAGCGAGGTGCTAGATGGGTTAGGTTAGGTTATATTACGTTATAGATGTATATAACGTTCCCACCGAGTAGTAGGGGCCGTCCCGCCAGGAGTGTTGTAAAATACTACATCCGAGGTGATAGGTTGCCTTAGGATAGGATATATAACGCTATAGACGTATATAATGTTACCAGGGACAGGTCTGCGCCGACACGACCGGGATTCTGTAAAATATTTCCAGCGAGGTGCTAGATGGGTTAGGTTCGGTTATATTACGCTCTAGACGAATATAACGTTCCCACCGAGAAGTAGGGGCAGACCCGCCAGGAATGTTGTAAAATACTACATCCGAGGAGTGTGGTTGCCTTAGGTTAAGATATATAACGCTATAGACGTATATAATGTTCCCACGGACAGGTCTGGGCCGACACGACCGGGATTCTGTAAAACATTCCCAGCGAGGGGCTAGATGGGTTAGGTTAGGTTATATTACTTTATAGACGTATATAACGTTCCCACCGAGAAGTAGGGGCCGACCCGCCAGGAGTGTTGTAAAATACTACATCCGAGATGTTAGGCTGCCTTAAGTTAGGATATATAACGCTATAGACGTATATAATGTCCCCACGGAGAGGAACAGGCCGACACGACCGGGATTCTGTAAAACATTCCCAGCGAGGGGCTAGATGGGTTAGGTTAGGTTATATTACTTTATAGACGTATATAACGTTCCCACCGAGAAGTAGGGGCCGACCCGCCAGGAGTGTTGTAAAATACTACATCCGAGGTGCTAGGTTGCCTTAGGTTAGGATATATAGCGTTATAGCCGTATATAATGTCCCCACGGTGAGGTACGGGCCGACACGACGGGGATTCCGTAAAACATTACCAGCGAGGTGCTAGATGGGTTAGGTTAGGTTATATTACGTTATAGATGTATATAACGTTCCCACCGAGTAGTAGGGTCCGTCCCGCCAGGAGTGTTGTAAAATACTACATCCGAGGTGTTAGGTTGCCTTAGGATAGGATATATAACCCTATAGTCGTATATAATGTTCCCACGGACAGGTCTGGACCGACACGACCGGTATTGCGTAAAACATTACCACCGATGGGCTAGATGGGTTAGGTTAGATTATATTACGTTATAGACGTATATAACGTTCCCACCGAGAAGTAGGGGCCAACCCGCCAGGAGTGTTGTAAAATACTACATCCGAGATGTTAGGCTGCCTTATGTTAGGATATATAACGCTATAGACGTATATAATGTTCCTACGGACAGGTCTGGGCCGACAGGACCGGGATTCTGTAAAACATTCCCAGCGAAGGGCTAGAAGGGTTAGGTTAGGTTATATTACTTTATAGACGTATATAACGTTCCCACCGAGAAGTAGGGGCAGACCCGGCAGGAATGTTGTAAAATACTACATCCGTGATGTTAGGCTGCCTTAGGTTAGGATATATAACCCTATAGTCGTATATAATGTTCCCACGGACAGGTCTGGGCCGACACGACCGGTATTGCGTAAAACATTACCAGCGAGGGGCTAGATGGGTTAGGTTAGATTATAATACGTTATAGACGTATATAACGTTCCCACCGAGAAGAAGGGGCCGACCCGCCAGGAGTGTTGTAAAATACTACATCCGAGGTGTTAGGTTGCCTTAGGTTAGGATATATAACATTATAGACGTATATAATGTCCCCACGGAGAGGTACGGGCCGACACGACGGGGATACTGTAAAACATTACCAGCGAGGTGCTAGATGGGTTAGGTTAGGTTATATTACGTTATAGATGTATATAACGTTCCCACCGAGTAGTAGGGGCCGTCCCGCCAGGAGTGCTGTAAAATACTACATCCGAGGTGATAGGTTGCCTTAGGATAGGATATATAACGCTATAGACGTATATAATGTTCCCACGGACAGGTCTGGGCCGACACGACCGGGATTCTGTAAAACATTCCCAGCGAGGGGCTAGATGGGTTAGGTTAGGTTATATTACTTTATAGACGTATATAACGTTCCCACCGAGAAGTAGGGGCCGACCCGCCAGGAGTGTTGTAAAATACTACATCCGAGATGTTAGGCTGCCGTAAGTTAGGATATATAACGCTATAGACGTATATAATGTCCCCACGGAGAGGAACAGGCCGACACGACCGGGATTCTGTAAAACATTCCCAGCGAGGGGCTAGATGGGTTAGGTTAGGTTATATTACTTTATAGACGTATATAACGTTCCCACCGAGAAGTAGGGGCCGACCCGCCAGGAGTGTTGTAAAATACTACATCCGAGGTGCTAGGTTGCCTTAGGTTAGGATATATAGCGTTATAGCCGTATATAATGTCCCCACGGTGAGGTACGGGCCGACACGACGGGGATTCCGTAAAACATTACCAGCGAGGTGCTAGATGGGTTAGGTTAGATTATATTACGTTATAGACGTATATAACGTTCCCACCGAGAAGTAGGGGCCGACCCGCCAGGAATGTTGTAAAATACTACATCCGGGATGTTAGGCTGCCTTAGATCATGATATATAACCCTATAGTCGTATATAATGTTCCCACGGACAGGTCTGGGCCGACACGACCGGTATTGTGTAAAACATTACCAGCGAGGGGCTAGATGGGTTAGGTTAGATTATATTACGTTATAGACGTATATAACGTTCCCACCGTGAAGTAGGGACAGACGCGCCAGGAATGTTGTAAAATACTACATCCGTGATGTTAGGCTGCCTTAGGTTAGGATATATAACCCTATAGTCGTATATAATGTTCCCACGGACAGGTCTGGACCGACACGACCGGTATTGCGTAAAACATTACCAGCGATGGGCTAGATGGGTTAGGTTAGATTATATTACGTTATAGACGTATATAACGTTCCCACCGAGAAGTAGGGGCCGACCCGCCAGGAGTGTTGTAAAATACTACATCCGAGGAGTGTGGTTGCCTTAGGTTAAGATATATAACGCTATAGACGTATATAATGTTCCCACTAACAGGTCTGGGCCGACACGACCGGGATTCTGTAAAACATTCCCAGCGAGGTGCTAGATGGGTTAGGTTAGGTTATATTACTTTATAGACGTATATAACGTTCCCACCGAGAAGTAGGGGCCGACCCGCCAGGAGTGTTGTAAAATACTACATCCGAGATGTTAGGCTGCCTTAAGGTAAGATATATAACGCTATAGACGTATATAATGTCCCCACGCAGAGGAACGGGCCGACACGACCGGGATTCTGTAAAACATTACCAGCGAGGGGCTAGATGGGTTCGGTTAGGTTATATTACGTTATAGACGAATATAACGTTCCCACCGAGAAGTAGGGGCAGACCCGGCAGGAATGTGGTAAAATACTACATCCGTGATATTAGGCTGCCTTAGGTTAGGATATATAACCCTATAGTCGTATATAATGTTCCCACGGACAGGTCTGGGCCGACACGACCGGTATTGCGTAAAACATTACCAGCGAGGGGCTAGATGGGTTAGGTTAAATTATATTACGTTATAGACGTATATAACGTTCCCACCGAGAAGTAGGGGCCGACCCGCCAGGAGTGTTGTAAAATACGACATCAGAGGTGTTAGGTTGCCTTAGGTTATGATATATAACGTTATAGACGCATATAATATCCCCACGGAGAGGAACGGGCCGACACGAAAGGGATTCTGTAAAACATTACCAGCGAGGGGCTAGATGGGTTAGGTTAGGTTATATTACTTTATAGACGTATATAACGTTCCCACCGAGAAGTAGGGGCCGACCCGCCAGGAGTGTTGTAAAATACTACATCCGAGGTGCTAGGTTGCCTTAGGTTAGGATATATAGCGTTATAGCCGTATATAATGTCCCCACGGTGAGGTACGGGCCGACACGACGGGGATTCCGTAAAACATTACCAGCGAGGTGCTAGATGGGTTAGGTTAGGTTATATTACGTTATAGATGTATATAACGTTCCCACCGAGTAGTAGGGTCCGTCCCGCCAGGAGTGTTGTAAAATACTACATCCGAGGTGTTAGGTTGCCTTAGGATAGGATATATAACCCTATAGTCGTATATAATGTTCCCACGGACAGGTCTGGACCGACACGACCGGTATTGCGTAAAACATTACCACCGATGGGCTAGATGGGTTAGGTTAGATTATATTACGTTATAGACGTATATAACGTTTCCACCGAGAAGTAGGGGCCAACCCGGCAGGAGTGTTGTAAAATACTACATCCGAGATGTTAGGCTGCCTTATGTTAGGATATATAACGCTATAGACGTATATAATGTTCCTACGGACAGGTCTGGGCCGACAGGACCGGGATTCTGTAAAACATTCCCAGCGAAGGGCTAGAAGGGTTAGGTTAGGTTATATTACTTTATAGACGTATATAACGTTCCCACCGAGAAGTAGGGGCCGACCCGCCAGGAACGTTGTAAAATACTACATCCGAGGAGTGAGGTTGCCTTAGGTTATGATATATAACGTTATAGACGCGTATAATGTCCCCACGGATAGGAACGGGCCGACACGACCGGGATTCTGTAAAACATTACCAGCGAGGTGCTAGATGGGTTAGGTTAGGTTATATTACGTTATAGATGTATATAACGCTCCCACCGAGTAGTAGGGGCCGTCCCGCCTGGAGTGTTGTAAAATACTACATCCGAGGTGTTAGGTTGCCTTAGGATAGGATATATAACGCTATAGTCGTATATAATGTTCCCACGGACAGGTCTGGACCGACACGACCGGTATTGCGTAAAACATTACCAGCGATGGGCTAGATGGGTTAGGTTAGATTATATTACGTTATAGACGTATATAACGTTCCCACCGAGAAGTAGGGGCCGACCCGCCAGGAATGTTGTAAAATACTACATCCGTGATGTTAGGCTGCCTTAGGTTATGATATATAACCCTATAGTCGTATATAATGTTCCCACGGACAGGTCTGGGCCGACACGACCGGTATTGTGTAAAACATTACCAGCGAGGGGCTAGATGGGTTAGGTTAGATTATATTACGTTATAGACGTATATAACGTTCCCCCCGAGTAGTAGGGGCCGTCCCGCCTGGAGTGCTGTAAAATACTACATCCGAGGTGTTAGGTTGCCTTAGGATAGGATATATAACGCTATAGACGTATATAATGTTACCAGGGACAGGTCTGCGCCGACACGACCGGGATTCTGTAAAACATTCCCAGCGAGGGGCTAGATGGGTTAGGTTAGGTTATATTACGCTATAGACGTATATAACGTTCCCACCGAGAAGTAGGGGCCGACCCGCCAGGAGTGTTGTAAAATACTACATCCGAGGTGTGAGGTTGCCTTAGGTTAGGATATATAACACTATAGACGTATATAATGTCCCCACGGAGAGGAACGGGCCGACACGACCGGGATTCTGTAAAACATTACCAGCGAGGTGCTAGAGGGGTTAGGTTAGGTTGTATTGCGTTATAGACGTATATAACGTTCCCACCGAGAATTAGGGGCCGACCCGCCAGGAATGTTGTAAAATAATACATCCGAGGAGTGTGGTTGCCTTAGGTTAGGATATATAACGCTATAGACGTATATAATGTTCCCACGGACAGGTCTGGGCCGACACGACCGGGATTCTTTAAAACATTCCCAGCGAGGGGCTAGAAGGGTGAGGTTAGGTTATATTACTTTATAGACGTATATAACGTTCCCACCGAGAAGTAGGGGCAAACCCGCCAGGAATGTTGTAAAATGCTACATCCGAGGAGTGTGGTTGCCTTAGGTTAGGATATATAACGCTATAGACGTATATAATGTTCCCACGGACAGGTCTGGGCCGACACGACCGGGATTCTGTAAAACATTACCAGCGAGGTGCTAGATGGGTTAGGTTAGGTTATATTACGTTATAGATGTATATAACGCTCCCACCGAGTAGTAGGGGCCGTCCCGCCTGGAGTGTTGTAAAATACTACATCCGGGATGTTAGGCTGCCTTAGATTATGATATATAACCCTATAGTCGTATATAATGTTCCCACGGACAGGTCTGGGCCGACACGACCGGTATTGTGTAAAACATTACCAGCGAGGGGCTAGATGGGTTAGGTTAGATTATATTAAGTTATAGACGTATATAACGTTCCCACCGTGAAGTAGGGACAGACGCGCCAGGAATGTTGTAAAATACTACATCCGTGATGTTAGGCTGCCTTAGGTTAGGATATATAACCCTATAGTCGTATATAATGTTCCCACGGACAGGTCTGGACCGACACGACCGGTATTGCGTAAAACATTACCAGCGATGGGCTAGATGGGTTAGGTTAGATTATATTACGTTATAGACGTATATAACGTTCCCACCGAGAAGTAGGGGCCGACCCGCCAGGAGTGTTGTAAAATACTACATCCGAGGAGTGTGGTTGCCTTAGGGTAAGATATATAACGCTATAGACGTATATAATGTTCCCACTAACAGGTCTGGGCCGACACGACCGGGATTCTGTAAAACATTCCCAGCGAGGTGCTAGATGGGTTAGGTTAGGTTATATTACTTTATAGACGTATATAACGTTCCCACCGAGAAGTAGGGGCCGACCCGCCAGGAGTGTTGTAAAATACTACATCCGAGATGTTAGGCTGCCTTAAGTTAAGATATATAACGCTATAGACGTATATAATGTCCCCACGCAGAGGAACGGGCCGACACGACCGGGATTCTGTAAAACATTACCAGCGAGGGGCTAGATGGGTTCGGTTAGGTTATATTACGTTATAGACGAATATAACGTTCCCACCGAGAAGTAGGGGCAGACCCGGCAGGAATGTGGTAAAATACTACATCCGTGATATTAGGCTGCCTTAGGTTAGGATATATAACCCTATAGTCGTATATAATGTTCCCACGGACAGGTCTGGGCCGACACGACCGGTATTGCGTAAAACATTACCAGCGAGGGGCTAGATGGGTTAGGTTAAATTATATTACGTTATAGACGTATATAACGTTCCCACCGAGAAGTAGGGGCCGACCCGCCGGGAGTGTTGTAAAATACGACATCAGAGGTGTTAGGTTGCCTTAGGTTATGATATATAACGTTATAGACGCATATAATATCCCCACGGAGAGGAACGGGCCGACACGAAAGGGATTCTGTAAAACATTACCAGCGAGGGGCTAGATGGGTTAGGTTAGGTTATATTACGTGATAGACGAATATAACGTTCCCACCGAGAAGTAGGGGCAGACCCGTCAGGAATGTTGTAAAATACTACATCCGTGATGTT
Organism: Xylocopa violacea; assembly: GCA_963969225.1. Lineage (NCBI taxonomy): Eukaryota > Metazoa > Arthropoda > Insecta > Hymenoptera > Apidae > Xylocopa > Xylocopa violacea. The sequence goes on from CAXAJV010000013.1 coordinate 3,128,617, forward strand.
AGGCTGCCTTAGGTTAGGATATATAACCCTATAGTCGTATATAATGTTCCCACGGACAGGTCTGGGCCGACACGACCGGTATTGCGTAAAACATTACCAGCGAGGGGCTAGATGGGTTAGGTTAGATTATAATACGTTATAGACGTATATAACGTTCCCACCGAGAAGAAGGGGCCGACCCGCCAGGAGTGTTGTAAAATACTACATCCGAGGTGTTAGGTTGCCTTAGGTTAGGATATATAACATTATAGACGTATATAATGTCCCCACGGAGAGGTACGGGCCGACACGACGGGGATACTGTAAAACATTACCAGCGAGGTGCTAGATGGGTTAGGTTAGGTTATATTACGTTATAGATGTATATAACGTTCCCACCGAGTAGTAGGGGCCGTCCCGCCAGGAGTGTTGTAAAATACTACATCCGAGGTGATAGGTTGCCTTAGGATAGGATATATAACGCTATAGACGTATATAATGTTACCAGGGACAGGTCTGCGCCGACACGACCGGGATTCTGTAAAATATTTCCAGCGTGGTGCTAGATGGGTTAGGTTCGGTTATATTACGCTCTAGACGAATATAACGTTCCCACCGAGAAGTAGGGGCAGACCCGCCAGGAATGTTGTAAAATACTACATCCGAGGAGTGTGGTTGCCTTAGGTTAAGATATATAACGCTATAGACGTATATAATGTTCCCACGGACAGGTCTGGGCCGACACGACCGGGATTCTGTAAAACATTCCCAGCGAGGGGCTAGATGGGTTAGGTTAGGTTATATTACTTTATAGACGTATATAACGTTCCCACCGAGAAGTAGGGGCCGACCCGCCAGGAGTGTTGTAAAATACTACATCCGAGATGTTAGGCTGCCTTAAGTTAGGATATATAACGCTATAGACGTATATAATGTCCCCACGGAGAGGAACAGGCCGACACGACCGGGATTCTGTAAAACATTCCCAGCGAGGGGCTAGATGGGTTAGGTTAGGTTATATTACTTTATAGACGTATATAACGTTCCCACCGAGAAGTAGGGGCCGACCCGCCAGGAGTGTTGTAAAATACTACATCCGAGGTGCTAGGTTGCCTTAGGTTAGGATATATAGCGTTATAGCCGCATATAATGTCCCCACGGTGAGGTACGGGCCGACACGACGGGGATTCCGTAAAACATTACCAGCGAGGTGCTAGATGGGTTAGGTTAGGTTATATTACGTTATAGATGTATATAACGTTCCCACCGAGTAGTAGGGTCCGTCCTGCCAGGAGTGTTGTAAAATACTACATCCGAGGTGTTAGGTTGCCTTAGGATAGGATATATAACCCTATAGTCGTATATAATGTTCCCACGGACAGGTCTGGACCGACACGACCGGTATTGCGTAAAACATTACCACCGATGGGCTAGATGGGTTAGGTTAGATTATATTACGTTATAGACGTATATAACGTTCCCACCGAGAAGTAGGGGCCAACCCGCCAGGAGTGTTGTAAAATACTACATCCGAGATGTTAGGCTTCCTTATGTTAGGATATATAACGCTATAGACGTATATAATGTTCCTACGGACAGGTCTGGGCCGACAGGACCGGGATTCTGTAAAACATTCCCAGCGAAGGGCTAGAAGGGTTAGGTTAGGTTATATTACTTTATAGACGTATATAACGTTCCCACCGAGAAGTAGGGGCAGACCCGGCAGGAATGTTGTAAAATACTACATCCGTGATGTTAGGCTGCCTTAGGTTAGGATATATAACCCTATAGTCGTATATAATGTTCCCACGGACAGGTCTGGGCCGACACGACCGGTATTGCGTAAAACATTACCAGCGAGGGGCTAGATGGGTTAGGTTAGATTATAATACGTTATAGACGTATATAACGTTCCCACCGAGAAGAAGGGGCCGACCCGCCAGGAGTGTTGTAAAATACTACATCCGAGGAGTGTGGTTGCCTTAGGTTAAGATATATAACGCTATAGACGTATATAATGTTCCCACTAACAGGTCTGGGCCGACACGACCGGGATTCTGTAAAACATTCCCAGCGAGGTGCTAGATGGGTTAGGTTAGGTTATATTACTTTATAGACGTATATAACGTTCCCACCGAGAAGTAGGGGCCGACCCGCCAGGAGTGTTGTAAAATACTACATCCGAGATGTTAGGCTGCCTTAAGGTAAGATATATAACGCTATAGACGTATATAATGTCCCCACGCAGAGGAACGGGCCGACACGACCGGGATTCTGTAAAACATTACCAGCGAGGGGCTAGATGGGTTCGGTTAGGTTATATTACGTTATAGACGAATATAACGTTCCCACCGAGAAGTAGGGGCAGACCCGGCAGGAATGTGGTAAAATACTACATCCGTGATATTAGGCTGCCTTAGGTTAGGATATATAACCCTATAGTCGTATATAATGTTCCCACGGACAGGTCTGGGCCGACACGACCGGTATTGCGTAAAACATTACCAGCGAGGGGCTAGATGGGTTAGGTTAAATTATATTACGTTATAGACGTATATAACGTTCCCACCGAGAAGTAGGGGCCGACCCGCCAGGAGTGTTGTAAAATACGACATCAGAGGTGTTAGGTTGCCTTAGGTTATGATATATAACGTTATAGACGCATATAATATCCCCACGGAGAGGAACGGGCCGACACGAAAGGGATTCTGTAAAACATTACCAGCGAGGGGCTAGATGGGTTAGGTTAGGTTATATTACTTTATAGACGTATATAACGTTCCCACCGAGAAGTAGGGGCCGACCCGCCAGGAGTGTTGTAAAATACTACATCCGAGGTGCTAGGTTGCCTTAGGTTAGGATATATAGCGTTATAGCCGTATATAATGTCCCCACGGTGAGGTACGGGCCGACACGACGGGGATTCCGTAAAACATTACCAGCGAGGTGCTAGATGGGTTAGGTTAGGTTATATTACGTTATAGATGTATATAACGTTCCCACCGAGTAGTAGGGTCCGTCCCGCCAGGAGTGTTGTAAAATACTACATCCGAGGTGTTAGGTTGCCTTAGGATAGGATATATAACCCTATAGTCGTATATAATGTTCCCACGGACAGGTCTGGACCGACACGACCGGTATTGCGTAAAACATTACCACCGATGGGCTAGATGGGTTAGGTTAGATTATATTACGTTATAGACGTATATAACGTTCCCACCGAGAAGTAGGGGCCAACCCGCCAGGAGTGTTGTAAAATACTACATCCGAGATGTTAGGCTGCCTTATGTTAGGATATATAACGCTATAGACGTATATAATGTTCCTACGGACAGGTCTGGGCCGACAGGACCGGGATTCTGTAAAACATTCCCAGCGAAGGGCTAGAAGGGTTAGGTTAGGTTATATTACTTTATAGACGTATATAACGTTCCCACCGAGAAGTAGGGGCCGACCCGCCAGGAACGTTGTAAAATACTACATCCGAGGAGTGAGGTTGCCTTAGGTTATGATATATAACGTTATAGACGCGTATAATGTCCCCACGGATAGGAACGGGCCGACACGACCGGGATTCTGTAAAACATTACCAGCGAGGTGCTAGATGGGTTAGGTTAGGTTATATTACGTTATAGATGTATATAACGCTCCCACCGAGTAGTAGGGGCCGTCCCGCCTGGAGTGTTGTAAAATACTACATCCGAGGTGTTAGGTTGCCTTAGGATAGGATATATAACGCTATAGTCGTATATAATGTTCCCACGGACAGGTCTGGACCGACACGACCGGTATTGCGTAAAACATTACCAGCGATGGGCTAGATGGGTTAGGTTAGATTATATTACGTTATAGACGTATATAACGTTCCCACCGAGAAGTAGGGGCCGACCCGCCAGGAATGTTGTAAAATACTACATCCGTGATGTTAGGCTGCCTTAGGTTATGATATATAACCCTATAGTCGTATATAATGTTCCCACGGACAGGTCTGGGCCGACACGACCGGTATTGTGTAAAACATTACCAGCGAGGGGCTAGATGGGTTAGGTTAGATTATATTACGTTATAGACGTATATAACGTTCCCCCCGAGTAGTAGGGGCCGTCCCGCCTGGAGTGCTGTAAAATACTACATCCGAGGTGTTAGGTTGCCTTAGGATAGGATATATAACGCTATAGACGTATATAATGTTACCAGGGACAGGTCTGCGCCGACACGACCGGGATTCTGTAAAACATTCCCAGCGAGGGGCTAGATGGGTTAGGTTAGGTTATATTACGCTATAGACGTATATAACGTTCCCACCGAGAAGTAGGGGCCGACCCGCCAGGAGTGTTGTAAAATACTACATCCGAGGTGTGAGGTTGCCTTAGGTTAGGATATATAACACTATAGACGTATATAATGTCCCCACGGAGAGGAACGGGCCGACACGACCGGGATTCTGTAAAACATTACCAGCGAGGTGCTAGAGGGGTTAGGTTAGGTTGTATTGCGTTATAGACGTATATAACGTTCCCACCGAGAATTAGGGGCCGACCCGCCAGTAATGTTGTAAAATACTACATCCGTGAAGTTAGGCTGCCTTAGTTTAGGATATATAACCCTATAGACGTATATAATGTTCCCAGGGACAGGTATGGGCCGACACGACCGGTATTGTGTAAAACATTACCAGCGAGGGGCTAGATGGGTTAGGTTAGATTATATTACGTTATAGACGTATATAACGTTCCCACCGAGAAGTAGGGGCCGACCCGCCAGGAGTGTTGTAAAATACTACATCCGAGGTGTTAGGTTGCCTTAGGTTATGATATATAACGTTATAGACGCATATAATATCCCCACGGAGAGGAACGGGCCGACACGAAAGGGATTCTGTAAAACATTACCAGCGAGGGGCTAGATGGGTTAGGTTAGGTTATATTACGTGATAGACGTATATAACGTTCCCACCGAGAAGTAGGGGCCGTCCCGCCAGGAGTGTTGTAAAATACTACATCCGAGGTGTTAGGTTGCCTTAGGATAGGATATATAACGCTATAGACGTATATAATGTTACCAGGGACAGGTCTGCGCCGACACGACCGGGATTCTGTAAAACATTTCCAGCGAGCTGCTAGATGGGTTAAGTTCGGTTATATTACGCTATAGACGAATATAACGTTCCCACCGAGAAGTAGGGGCAGACCCGCCAGGAATGTTGTAAAATAATACATCCGAGGAGTGTGGTTGCCTTAGGTTAGGATATATAACGCTATAGACGTATATAATGTTCCCACGGACAGGTCTGGGCCGACACGACCGGGATTCTTTAAAACATTCCCAGCGAGGGGCTAGAAGGGTGAGGTTAGGTTATATTACTTTATAGACGTATATAACGTTCCCACCGAGAAGTAGGGGCAAACCCGCCAGGAATGTTGTAAAATGCTACATCCGAGGAGTGTGGTTGCCTTAGGTTAGGATATATAACGCTATAGACGTATATAATGTTCCCACGGACAGGTCTGGGCCGACACGACCGGGATTCTGTAAAACATTACCAGCGAGGTGCTAGATGGGTTAGGTTAGGTTATATTACGTTATAGATGTATATAACGCTCCCACCGAGTAGTAGGGGCCGTCCCGCCTGGAGTGTTGTAAAATACTACATCCGGGATGTTAGGCTGCCTTAGATTATGATATATAACCCTATAGTCGTATATAATGTTCCCACGGACAGGTCTGGGCCGACACGACCGGTATTGTGTAAAACATTACCAGCGAGGGGCTAGATGGGTTAGGTTAGATTATATTAAGTTATAGACGTATATAACGTTCCCACCGTGAAGTAGGGACAGACGCGCCAGGAATGTTGTAAAATACTACATCCGTGATGTTAGGCTGCCTTAGGTTAGGATATATAACCCTATAGTCGTATATAATGTTCCCACGGACAGGTCTGGACCGACACGACCGGTATTGCGTAAAACATTACCAGCGATGGGCTAGATGGGTTAGGTTAGATTATATTACGTTATAGACGTATATAACGTTCCCACCGAGAAGTAGGGGCCGACCCGCCAGGAGTGTTGTAAAATACTACATCCGAGGAGTGTGGTTGCCTTAGGGTAAGATATATAACGCTATAGACGTATATAATGTTCCCACTAACAGGTCTGGGCCGACACGACCGGGATTCTGTAAAACATTCCCAGCGAGGTGCTAGATGGGTTAGGTTAGGTTATATTACTTTATAGACGTATATAACGTTCCCACCGAGAAGTAGGGGCCGACCCGCCAGGAGTGTTGTAAAATACTACATCCGAGATGTTAGGCTGCCTTAAGTTAAGATATATAACGCTATAGACGTATATAATGTCCCCACGCAGAGGAACGGGCCGACACGACCGGGATTCTGTAAAACATTACCAGCGAGGGGCTAGATGGGTTCGGTTAGGTTATATTACGTTATAGACGAATATAACGTTCCCACCGAGAAGTAGGGGCAGACCCGGCAGGAATGTGGTAAAATACTACATCCGTGATATTAGGCTGCCTTAGGTTAGGATATATAACCCTATAGTCGTATATAATGTTCCCACGGACAGGTCTGGGCCGACACGACCGGTATTGCGTAAAACATTACCAGCGAGGGGCTAGATGGGTTAGGTTAAATTATATTACGTTATAGACGTATATAACGTTCCCACCGAGAAGTAGGGGCCGACCCGCCGGGAGTGTTGTAAAATACGACATCAGAGGTGTTAGGTTGCCTTAGGTTATGATATATAACGTTATAGACGCATATAATATCCCCACGGAGAGGAACGGGCCGACACGAAAGGGATTCTGTAAAACATTACCAGCGAGGGGCTAGATGGGTTAGGTTAGGTTATATTACGTGATAGACGAATATAACGTTCCCACCGAGAAGTAGGGGCAGACCCGGCAGGAATGTTGTAAAATACTACATCCGTGATGTTAGGCTGCCTTAGGTTAGGATATATAACCCTATAGTCGTATATAATGTTCCCACGGACAGGTCTGGGCCGACACGACCGGTATTGCGTAAAACATTACCAGCGAGGGGCTAGATGGGTTAGGTTAGATTATAATACGTTATAGACGTATATAACGTTCCCACCGAGAAGAAGGGGCCGACCCGCCAGGAGTGTTGTAAAATACTACATCCGAGGTGTTAGGTTGCCTTAGGTTAGGATATATAACATTATAGACGTATATAATGTCCCCACGGAGAGGTACGGGCCGACACGACGGGGATACTGTAAAACATTACCAGCGAGGTGCTAGATGGGTTAGGTTAGGTTATATTACGTTATAGATGTATATAACGTTCCCACCGAGTAGTAGGGGCCGTCCCGCCAGGAGTGTTGTAAAATACTACATCCGAGGTGATAGGTTGCCTTAGGATAGGATATATAACGCTATAGACGTATATAATGTTACCAGGGACAGGTCTGCGCCGACACGACCGGGATTCTGTAAAATATTTCCAGCGTGGTGCTAGATGGGTTAGGTTCGGTTATATTACGCTCTAGACGAATATAACGTTCCCACCGAGAAGTAGGGGCAGACCCGCCAGGAATGTTGTAAAATACTACATCCGAGGAGTGTGGTTGCCTTAGGTTAAGATATATAACGCTATAGACGTATATAATGTTCCCACGGACAGGTCTGGGCCGACACGACCGGGATTCTGTAAAACATTCCCAGCGAGGGGCTAGATGGGTTAGGTTAGGTTATATTACTTTATAGACGTATATAACGTTCCCACCGAGAAGTAGGGGCCGACCCGCCAGGAGTGTTGTAAAATACTACATCCGAGATGTTAGGCTGCCTTAAGTTAGGATATATAACGCTATAGACGTATATAATGTCCCCACGGAGAGGAACAGGCCGACACGACCGGGATTCTGTAAAACATTCCCAGCGAGGGGCTAGATGGGTTAGGTTAGGTTATATTACTTTATAGACGTATATAACGTTCCCACCGAGAAGTAGGGGCCGACCCGCCAGGAGTGTTGTAAAATACTACATCCGAGGTGCTAGGTTGCCTTAGGTTAGGATATATAGCGTTATAGCCGCATATAATGTCCCCACGGTGAGGTACGGGCCGACACGACGGGGATTCCGTAAAACATTACCAGCGAGGTGCTAGATGGGTTAGGTTAGGTTATATTACGTTATAGATGTATATAACGTTCCCACCGAGTAGTAGGGTCCGTCCTGCCAGGAGTGTTGTAAAATACTACATCCGAGGTGTTAGGTTGCCTTAGGATAGGATATATAACCCTATAGTCGTATATAATGTTCCCACGGACAGGTCTGGACCGACACGACCGGTATTGCGTAAAACATTACCACCGATGGGCTAGATGGGTTAGGTTAGATTATATTACGTTATAGACGTATATAACGTTCCCACCGAGAAGTAGGGGCCAACCCGCCAGGAGTGTTGTAAAATACTACATCCGAGATGTTAGGCTGCCTTATGTTAGGATATATAACGCTATAGACGTATATAATGTTCCTACGGACAGGTCTGGGCCGACAGGACCGGGATTCTGTAAAACATTCCCAGCGAAGGGCTAGAAGGGTTAGGTTAGGTTATATTACTTTATAGACGTATATAACGTTCCCACCGAGAAGTAGGGGCAGACCCGGCAGGAATGTTGTAAAATACTACATCCGTGATGTTAGGCTGCCTTAGGTTAGGATATATAACCCTATAGTCGTATATAATGTTCCCACGGACAGGTCTGGGCCGACACGACCGGTATTGCGTAAAACATTACCAGCGAGGGGCTAGATGGGTTAGGTTAGATTATAATACGTTATAGACGTATATAACGTTCCCACCGAGAAGAAGGGGCCGACCCGCCAGGAGTGTTGTAAAATACTACATCCGAGGAGTGTGGTTGCCTTAGGTTAAGATATATAACGCTATAGACGTATATAATGTTCCCACTAACAGGTCTGGGCCGACACGACCGGGATTCTGTAAAACATTCCCAGCGAGGTGCTAGATGGGTTAGGTTAGGTTATATTACTTTATAGACGTATATAACGTTCCCACCGAGAAGTAGGGGCCGACCCGCCAGGAGTGTTGTAAAATACTACATCCGAGATGTTAGGCTGCCTTAAGGTAAGATATATAACGCTATAGACGTATATAATGTCCCCACGCAGAGGAACGGGCCGACACGACCGGGATTCTGTAAAACATTACCAGCGAGGGGCTAGATGGGTTCGGTTAGGTTATATTACGTTATAGACGAATATAACGTTCCCACCGAGAAGTAGGGGCAGACCCGGCAGGAATGTGGTAAAATACTACATCCGTGATATTAGGCTGCCTTAGGTTAGGATATATAACCCTATAGTCGTATATAATGTTCCCACGGACAGGTCTGGGCCGACACGACCGGTATTGCGTAAAACATTACCAGCGAGGGGCTAGATGGGTTAGGTTAAATTATATTACGTTATAGACGTATATAACGTTCCCACCGAGAAGTAGGGGCCGACCCGCCAGGAGTGTTGTAAAATACGACATCAGAGGTGTTAGGTTGCCTTAGGTTATGATATATAACGTTATAGACGCATATAATATCCCCACGGAGAGGAACGGGCCGACACGAAAGGGATTCTGTAAAACATTACCAGCGAGGGGCTAGATGGGTTAGGTTAGGTTATATTACTTTATAGACGTATATAACGTTCCCACCGAGAAGTAGGGGCCGACCCGCCAGGAGTGTTGTAAAATACTACATCCGAGGTGCTAGGTTGCCTTAGGTTAGGATATATAGCGTTATAGCCGTATATAATGTCCCCACGGTGAGGTACGGGCCGACACGACGGGGATTCCGTAAAACATTACCAGCGAGGTGCTAGATGGGTTAGGTTAGGTTATATTACGTTATAGATGTATATAACGTTCCCACCGAGTAGTAGGGTCCGTCCCGCCAGGAGTGTTGTAAAATACTACATCCGAGGTGTTAGGTTGCCTTAGGATAGGATATATAACCCTATAGTCGTATATAATGTTCCCACGGACAGGTCTGGACCGACACGACCGGTATTGCGTAAAACATTACCACCGATGGGCTAGATGGGTTAGGTTAGATTATATTACGTTATAGACGTATATAACGTTCCCACCGAGAAGTAGGGGCCAACCCGCCAGGAGTGTTGTAAAATACTACATCCGAGATGTTAGGCTGCCTTATGTTAGGATATATAACGCTATAGACGTATATAATGTTCCTACGGACAGGTCTGGGCCGACAGGACCGGGATTCTGTAAAACATTCCCAGCGAAGGGCTAGAAGGGTTAGGTTAGGTTATATTACTTTATAGACGTATATAACGTTCCCACCGAGAAGTAGGGGCCGACCCGCCAGGAACGTTGTAAAATACTACATCCGAGGAGTGAGGTTGCCTTAGGTTATGATATATAACGTTATAGACGCGTATAATGTCCCCACGGATAGGAACGGGCCGACACGACCGGGATTCTGTAAAACATTACCAGCGAGGTGCTAGATGGGTTAGGTTAGGTTATATTACGTTATAGATGTATATAACGCTCCCACCGAGTAGTAGGGGCCGTCCCGCCTGGAGTGTTGTAAAATACTACATCCGAGGTGTTAGGTTGCCTTAGGATAGGATATATAACGCTATAGTCGTATATAATGTTCCCACGGACAGGTCTGGACCGACACGACCGGTATTGCGTAAAACATTACCAGCGATGGGCTAGATGGGTTAGGTTAGATTATATTACGTTATAGACGTATATAACGTTCCCACCGAGAAGTAGGGGCCGACCCGCCAGGAATGTTGTAAAATACTACATCCGTGATGTTAGGCTGCCTTAGGTTATGATATATAACCCTATAGTCGTATATAATGTTCCCACGGACAGGTCTGGGCCGACACGACCGGTATTGTGTAAAACATTACCAGCGAGGGGCTAGATGGGTTAGGTTAGATTATATTACGTTATAGACGTATATAACGTTCCCCCCGAGTAGTAGGGGCCGTCCCGCCTGGAGTGCTGTAAAATACTACATCCGAGGTGTTAGGTTGCCTTAGGATAGGATATATAACGCTATAGACGTATATAATGTTACCAGGGACAGGTCTGCGCCGACACGACCGGGATTCTGTAAAACATTCCCAGCGAGGGGCTAGATGGGTTAGGTTAGGTTATATTACGCTATAGACGTATATAACGTTCCCACCGAGAAGTAGGGGCCGACCCGCCAGGAGTGTTGTAAAATACTACATCCGAGGTGTGAGGTTGCCTTAGGTTAGGATATATAACACTATAGACGTATATAATGTCCCCACGGAGAGGAACGGGCCGACACGACCGGGATTCTGTAAAACATTACCAGCGAGGTGCTAGAGGGGTTAGGTTAGGTTGTATTGCGTTATAGACGTATATAACGTTCCCACCGAGAATTAGGGGCCGACCCGCCAGTAATGTTGTAAAATACTACATCCGTGAAGTTAGGCTGCCTTAGTTTAGGATATATAACCCTATAGACGTATATAATGTTCCCAGGGACAGGTATGGGCCGACACGACCGGTATTGTGTAAAACATTACCAGCGAGGGGCTAGATGGGTTAGGTTAGATTATATTACGTTATAGACGTATATAACGTTCCCACCGAGAAGTAGGGGCCGACCCGCCAGGAGTGTTGTAAAATACTACATCCGAGGTGTTAGGTTGCCTTAGGTTATGATATATAACGTTATAGACGCATATAATATCCCCACGGAGAGGAACGGGCCGACACGAAAGGGATTCTGTAAAACATTACCAGCGAGGGGCTAGATGGGTTAGGTTAGGTTATATTACGTGATAGACGTATATAACGTTCCCACCGAGAAGTAGGGGCCGTCCCGCCAGGAGTGTTGTAAAATACTACATCCGAGGTGTTAGGTTGCCTTAGGATAGGATATATAACGCTATAGACGTATATAATGTTACCAGGGACAGGTCTGCGCCGACACGACCGGGATTCTGTAAAACATTTCCAACGAGCTGCTAGATGGGTTAAGTTCGGTTATATTACGCTATAGACGAATATAACGTTCCCACCGAGAAGTAGGGGCAGACCCGCCAGGAATGTTGTAAAATAATACATCCGAGGAGTGTGGTTGCCTTAGGTTAGGATATATAACGCTATAGACGTATATAATGTTCCCACGGACAGGTCTGGGCCGACACGACCGGGATTCTTTAAAACATTCCCAGCGAGGGGCTAGAAGGGTGAGGTTAGGTTATATTACTTTATAGACGTATATAACGTTCCCACCGAGAAGTAGGGGCAAACCCGCCAGGAATGTTGTAAAATGCTACATCCGAGGAGTGTGGTTGCCTTAGGTTAGGATATATAACGCTATAGACGTATATAATGTTCCCACGGACAGGTCTGGGCCGACACGACCGGGATTCTGTAAAACATTCCCAGCGAGGGGCTAGATGGGTTAGGTTAGGTTATATTACGCTATAGACGTATATAACGTTCCCACCGAGAAGTAGGGGCCGACCCGCCAGGAGTGTTGTAAAATACTACATCCGAGGTGTGAGGTTGCCTTAGGTTAGGATATATAACACTATAGACGTATATAATGTCCCCACGGAGAGGAACGGGCCGACACGACCGGGATTCTGTAAAACATTACCAGCGAGGTGCTAGAGGGGTTAGGTTAGGTTGTATTGCGTTATAGACGTATATAACGTTCCCACCGAGAATTAGGGGCCGACCCGCCAGTAATGTTGTAAAATACTACATCCGTGAAGTTAGGCTGCCTTAGTTTAGGATATATAACCCTATAGACGTATATAATGTTCCCAGGGACAGGTATGGGCCGACACGACCGGTATTGTGTAAAACATTACCAGCGAGGGGCTAGATGGGTTAGGTTAGATTATATTACGTTATAGACGTATATAACGTTCCCACCGAGAAGTAGGGGCCGACCCGCCAGGAGTGTTGTAAAATACTACATCCGAGGTGTTAGGTTGCCTTAGGTTATGATATATAACGTTATAGACGCATATAATATCCCCACGGAGAGGAACGGGCCGACACGAAAGGGATTCTGTAAAACATTACCAGCGAGGGGCTAGATGGGTTAGGTTAGGTTATATTACGTGATAGACGTATATAACGTTCCCACCGAGAAGTAGGGGCCGTCCCGCCAGGAGTGTTGTAAAATACTACATCCGAGGTGTTAGGTTGCCTTAGGATAGGATATATAACGCTATAGACGTATATAATGTTACCAGGGACAGGTCTGCGCCGACACGACCGGGATTCTGTAAAACATTTCCAACGAGCTGCTAGATGGGTTAAGTTCGGTTATATTACGCTATAGACGAATATAACGTTCCCACCGAGAAGTAGGGGCAGACCCGCCAGGAATGTTGTAAAATAATACATCCGAGGAGTGTGGTTGCCTTAGGTTAGGATATATAACGCTATAGACGTATATAATGTTCCCACGGACAGGTCTGGGCCGACACGACCGGGATTCTTTAAAACATTCCCAGCGAGGGGCTAGAAGGGTGAGGTTAGGTTATATTACTTTATAGACGTATATAACGTTCCCACCGAGAAGTAGGGGCAAACCCGCCAGGAATGTTGTAAAATGCTACATCCGAGGAGTGTGGTTGCCTTAGGTTAGGATATATAACGCTATAGACGTATATAATGTTCCCACGGACAGGTCTGGGCCGACACGACCGGGATTCTGTAAAACATTACCAGCGAGGTGCTAGATGGGTTAGGTTAGGTTATATTACGTTATAGATGTATATAACGCTCCCACCGAGTAGTAGGGGCCGTCCCGCCTGGAGTGTTGTAAAATACTACATCCGGGATGTTAGGCTGCCTTAGATTATGATATATAACCCTATAGTCGTATATAATGTTCCCACGGACAGGTCTGGGCCGACACGACCGGTATTGTGTAAAACATTACCAGCGAGGGGCTAGATGGGTTAGGTTAGATTATATTACGTTATAGACGTATATAACGTTCCCACCGTGAAGTAGGGACAGACGCGCCAGGAATGTTGTAAAATACTACATCCGTGATGTTAGGCTGCCTTAGGTTAGGATATATAACCCTATAGTCGTATATAATGTTCCCACGGACAGGTCTGGACCGACACGACCGGTATTGCGTAAAACATTACCAGCGATGGGCTAGATAGGTTAGGTTAGATTATATTACGTTATAGACGTATATAACGTTCCCACCGAGAAGTAGGGGCCGACCCGCCAGGAGTGTTGTAAAATACTACATCCGAGGAGTGTGGTTGCCTTAGGGTAAGATATATAACGCTATAGACGTATATAATGTTCCCACTAACAGGTCTGGGCCGACACGACCGGGATTCTGTAAAACATTCCCAGCGAGGTGCTAGATGGGTTAGGTTAGGTTATATTACTTTATAGACGTATATAACGTTCCCACCGAGAAGTAGGGGCCGACCCGCCAGGAGTGTTGTAAAATACTACATCCGAGATGTTAGGCTGCCTTAAGTTAAGATATATAACGCTATAGACGTATATAATGTCCCCACGCAGAGGAACGGGCCGACACGACCGGGATTCTGTAAAACATTACCAGCGAGGGGCTAGATGGGTTCGGTTAGGTTATATTACGTTATAGACGAATATAACGTTCCCACCGAGAAGTAGGGGCAGACCCGGCAGGAATGTGGTAAAATACTACATCCGTGATATTAGGCTGCCTTAGGTTAGGATATATAACCCTATAGTCGTATATAATGTTCCCACGGACAGGTCTGGGCCGACACGACCGGTATTGCGTAAAACATTACCAGCGAGGGGCTAGATGGGTTAGGTTAAATTATATTACGTTATAGACGTATATAACGTTCCCACCGAGAAGTAGGGGCCGACCCGCCGGGAGTGTTGTAAAATACGACATCAGAGGTGTTAGGTTGCCTTAGGTTATGATATATAACGTTATAGACGCATATAATATCCCCACGGAGAGGAACGGGCCGACACGAAAGGGATTCTGTAAAACATTACCAGCGAGGGGCTAGATGGGTTAGGTTAGGTTATATTACGTGATAGACGAATATAACGTTCCCACCGAGAAGTAGGGGCAGACCCGGCAGGAATGTTGTAAAATACTACATCCGTGATGTTAGGCTGCCTTAGGTTAGGATATATAACCCTATAGTCGTATATAATGTTCCCACGGACAGGTCTGGGCCGACACGACCGGTATTGCGTAGAACATTACCAGCGAGGGGCTAGATGGGTTAGGTTAGATTATAATACGTTATAGACGTATATAACGTTCCCACCGAGAAGAAGGGGCCGACCCGCCAGGAGTGTTGTAAAATACTACATCCGAGGTGTTAGGTTGCCTTAGGTTAGGATATATAACATTATAGACGTATATAATGTCCCCACGGAGAGGTACGGGCCGACACGACGGGGATACTGTAAAACATTACCAGCGAGGTGCTAGATGGGTTAGGTTAGGTTATATTACGTTATAGATGTATATAACGTTCCCACCGAGTAGTAGGGGCCGTCCCGCCAGGAGTGTTGTAAAATACTACATCCGAGGTGATAGGTTGCCTTAGGATAGGATATATAACGCTATAGACGTATATAATGTTACCAGGGACAGGTCTGCGCCGACACGACCGGGATTCTGTAAAATATTTCCAGCGAGGTGCTAGATGGGTTAGGTTCGGTTATATTACGCTCTAGACGAATATAACGTTCCCACCGAGAAGTAGGGGCAGACCCGCCAGGAATGTTGTAAAATACTACATCCGAGGAGTGTGGTTGCCTTAGGTTAAGATATATAACGCTATAGACGTATATAATGTTCCCACGGACAGGTCTGGGCCGACACGACCGGGATTCTGTAAAACATTCCCAGCGAGGGGCTAGATGGGTTAGGTTAGGTTATATTACTTTATAGACGTATATAACGTTCCCACCGAGAAGTAGGGGCCGACCCGCCAGGAGTGTTGTAAAATACTACATCCGAGATGTTAGGCTGCCTTAAGTTAGGATATATAACGCTATAGACGTATATAATGTCCCCACGGAGAGGAACAGGCCGACACGACCGGGATTCTGTAAAACATTCCCAGCGAGGGGCTAGATGGGTTAGGTTAGGTTATATTACTTTATAGACGTATATAACGTTCCCACCGAGAAGTAGGGGCCGACCCGCCAGGAGTGTTGTAAAATACTACATCCGAGGTGCTAGGTTGCCTTAGGTTAGGATATATAGCGTTATAGCCGCATATAATGTCCCCACGGTGAGGTACGGGCCGACACGACGGGGATTCCGTAAAACATTACCAGCGAGGTGCTAGATGGGTTAGGTTAGGTTATATTACGTTATAGATGTATATAACGTTCCCACCGAGTAGTAGGGTCCGTCCTGCCAGGAGTGTTGTAAAATACTACATCCGAGGTGTTAGGTTGCCTTAGGATAGGATATATAACCCTATAGTCGTATATAATGTTCCCACGGACAGGTCTGGACCGACACGACCGGTATTGCGTAAAACATTACCACCGATGGGCTAGATGGGTTAGGTTAGATTATATTACGTTATAGACGTATATAACGTTCCCACCGAGAAGTAGGGGCCAACCCGCCAGGAGTGTTGTAAAATACTACATCCGAGATGTTAGGCTGCCTTATGTTAGGATATATAACGCTATAGACGTATATAATGTTCCTACGGACAGGTCTGGGCCGACAGGACCGGGATTCTGTAAAACATTCCCAGCGAAGGGCTAGAAGGGTTAGGTTAGGTTATATTACTTTATAGACGTATATAACGTTCCCACCGAGAAGTAGGGGCAGACCCGGCAGGAATGTTGTAAAATACTACATCCGTGATGTTAGGCTGCCTTAGGTTAGGATATATAACCCTATAGTCGTATATAATGTTCCCACGGACAGGTCTGGGCCGACACGACCGGTATTGCGTAAAACATTACCAGCGAGGGGCTAGATGTGTTAGGTTAGATTATAATACGTTATAGACGTATATAACGTTCCCACCGAGAAGAAGGGGCCGACCCGCCAGGAGTGTTGTAAAATACTACATCCGAGGTGTTAGGTTGCCTTAGGTTAGGATATATAACATTATAGACGTATATAATGTCCCCACGGAGAGGTACGGGCCGACACGACGGGGATACTGTAAAACATTACCAGCGAGGTGCTAGATGGGTTAGGTTAGGTTATATTACGTTATAGATGTATATAACGTTCCCACCGAGTAGTAGGGGCCGTCCCGCCAGGAGTGTTGTAAAATACTACATCCGAGGTGATAGGTTGCCTTAGGATAGGATATATAACGCTATAGACGTATATAATGTTACCAGGGACAGGTCTGCGCCGACACGACCGGGATTCTGTAAAATATTTCCAGCGAGGTGCTAGATGGGTTAGGTTCGGTTATATTACGCTCTAGACGAATATAACGTTCCCACCGAGAAGTAGGGGCAGACCCGCCAGGAATGTTGTAAAATACTACATCCGAGGAGTGTGGTTGCCTTAGGTTAAGATATATAACGCTATAGACGTATATAATGTTCCCACGGACAGGTCTGGGCCGACACGACCGGGATTCTGTAAAACATTCCCAGCGAGGGGCTAGATGGGTTAGGTTAGGTTATATTACTTTATAGACGTATATAACGTTCCCACCGAGAAGTAGGGGCCGACCCGCCGGGAGTGTTGTAAAATACGACATCAGAGGTGTTAGGTTGCCTTAGGTTATGATATATAACGTTATAGACGCATATAATATCCCCACGGAGAGGAACGGGCCGACACGAAAGGGATTCTGTAAAACATTACCAGCGAGGGGCTACATGGGTTAGGTTAGGTTATATTACGTGATAGACGAATATAACGTTCCCACCGAGAAGTAGGGGCAGACCCGGCAGGAATGTTGTAAAATACTACATCCGTGATGTTAGGCTGCCTTAGGTTAGGATATATAACCCTATAGTCGTATATAATGTTCCCACGGACTGGTCTGGGCCGACACGACCGGTATTGCGTAAAACATTACCAGCGAGGGGCTAGATGGGTTAGGTTAGATTATAATACGTTATAGACGTATATAACGTTCCCACCGAGAAGAAGGGGCCGACCCGCCAGGAGTGTTGTAAAATACTACATCCGAGGTGTTAGGTTGCCTTAGGTTAGGATATATAACATTATAGACGTATATAATGTCCCCACGGAGAGGTACGGGCCGACACGACGGGGATACTGTAAAACATTACCAGCGAGGTGCTAGATGGGTTAGGTTAGGTTATATTACGTTATAGATGTATATAACGTTCCCACCGAGTAGTAGGGGCCGTCCCGCCAGGAGTGTTGTAAAATACTACATCCGAGGTGATAGGTTGCCTTAGGATAGGATATATAACGCTATAGACGTATATAATGTTACCAGGGACAGGTCTGCGCCGACACGACCGGGATTCTGTAAAATATTTCCAGCGAGGTGCTAGATGGGTTAGGTTCGGTTATATTACGCTCTAGACGAATATAACGTTCCCACCGAGAAGTAGGGGCAGACCCGCCAGGAATGTTGTAAAATACTACATCCGAGGAGTGTGGTTGCCTTAGGTTAAGATATATAACGCTATAGACGTATATAATGTTCCCACGGACAGGTCTGGGCCGACACGACCGGGATTCTGTAAAACATTCCCAGCGAGGGGCTAGATGGGTTAGGTTAGGTTATATTACTTTATAGACGTATATAACGTTCCCACCGAGAAGTAGGGGCCGACCCGCCAGGAGTGTTGTAAAATACTACATCCGAGATGTTAGGCTGCCTTAAGTTAGGATATATAACGCTATAGACGTATATAATGTCCCCACGGAGAGGAACAGGCCGACACGACCGGGATTCTGTAAAACATTCCCAGCGAGGGGCTAGATGGGTTAGGTTAGGTTATATTACTTTATAGACGTATATAACGTTCCCACCGAGAAGTAGGGGCCGACCCGCCAGGAGTGTTGTAAAATACTACATCCGAGGTGCTAGGTTGCCTTAGGTTAGGATATATAGCGTTATAGCCGCATATAATGTCCCCACGGTGAGGTACGGGCCGACACGACGGGGATTCCGTAAAACATTACCAGCGAGGTGCTAGATGGGTTAGGTTAGGTTATATTACGTTATAGATGTATATAACGTTCCCACCGAGTAGTAGGGTCCGTCCTGCCAGGAGTGTTGTAAAATACTACATCCGAGGTGTTAGGTTGCCTTAGGATAGGATATATAACCCTATAGTCGTATATAATGTTCCCACGGACAGGTCTGGACCGACACGACCGGTATTGCGTAAAACATTACCACCGATGGGCTAGATGGGTTAGGTTAGATTATATTACGTTATAGACGTATATAACGTTCCCACCGAGAAGTAGGGGCCAACCCGCCAGGAGTGTTGTAAAATACTACATCCGAGATGTTAGGCTGCCTTATGTTAGGATATATAACGCTATAGACGTATATAATGTTCCTACGGACAGGTCTGGGCCGACAGGACCGGGATTCTGTAAAACATTCCCAGCGAAGGGCTAGAAGGGTTAGGTTAGGTTATATTACTTTATAGACGTATATAACGTTCCCACCGAGAAGTAGGGGCAGACCCGGCAGGAATGTTGTAAAATACTACATCCGTGATGTTAGGCTGCCTTAGGTTAGGATATATAACCCTATAGTCGTATATAATGTTCCCACGGACAGGTCTGGGCCGACACGACCGGTATTGCGTAAAACATTACCAGCGAGGGGCTAGATGTGTTAGGTTAGATTATAATACGTTATAGACGTATATAACGTTCCCACCGAGAAGAAGGGGCCGACCCGCCAGGAGTGTTGTAAAATACTACATCCGAGGTGTTAGGTTGCCTTAGGTTAGGATATATAACATTATAGACGTATATAATGTCCCCACGGAGAGGTACGGGCCGACACGACGGGGATACTGTAAAACATTACCAGCGAGGTGCTAGATGGGTTAGGTTAGGTTATATTACGTTATAGATGTATATAACGTTCCCACCGAGTAGTAGGGGCCGTCCCGCCAGGAGTGTTGTAAAATACTACATCCGAGGTGATAGGTTGCCTTAGGATAGGATATATAACGCTATAGACGTATATAATGTTACCAGGGACAGGTCTGCGCCGACACGACCGGGATTCTGTAAAATATTTCCAGCGAGGTGCTAGATGGGTTAGGTTCGGTTATATTACGCTCTAGACGAATATAACGTTCCCACCGAGAAGTAGGGGCAGACCCGCCAGGAATGTTGTAAAATACTACATCCGAGGAGTGTGGTTGCCTTAGGTTAAGATATATAACGCTATAGACGTATATAATGTTCCCACGGACAGGTCTGGGCCGACACGACCGGGATTCTGTAAAACATTCCCAGCGAGGGGCTAGATGGGTTAGGTTAGGTTATATTACTTTATAGACGTATATAACGTTCCCACCGAGAAGTAGGGGCCGACCCGCCAGGAGTGTTGTAAAATACTACATCCGAGATGTTAGGCTGCCTTAAGTTAGGATATATAACGCTATAGACGTATATAATGTCCCCACGGAGAGGAACAGGCCGACACGACCGGGATTCTGTAAAACATTCCCAGCGAGGGGCTAGATGGGTTAGGTTAGGTTATATTACTTTATAGACGTATATAACGCTCCCACCGAGAAGTAGGGGCCGACCCGCCAGGAGTGTTGTAAAATACTACATCCGAGGTGCTAGGTTGCCTTAGGTTAGGATATATAGCGTTATAGCCGTATATAATGTCCCCACGGTGAGGTACGGGCCGACACGACGGGGATTCCGTAAAACATTACCAGCGAGGTGCTAGATGGGTTAGGTTAGATTATATTACGTTATAGACGTATATAACGTTCCCACCGAGAAGTAGGGGCCGACCCGCCAGGAATGTTGTAAAATACTACATCCGGGATGTTAGGCTGCCTTAGATCATGATATATAACCCTATAGTCGTATATAATGTTCCCACGGACAGGTCTGGGCCGACACGACCGGTATTGTGTAAAACATTACCAGCGAGGGGCTAGATGGGTTAGGTTAGATTATATTACGTTATAGACGTATATAACGTTCCCACCGTGAAGTAGGGACAGACGCGCCAGGAATGTTGTAAAATACTACATCCGTGATGTTAGGCTGCCTTAGGTTAGGATATATAACCCTATAGTCGTATATAATGTTCCCACGGACAGGTCTGGACCGACACGACCGGTATTGCGTAAAACATTACCAGCGATGGGCTAGATGGGTTAGGTTAGATTATATTACGTTATAGACGTATATAACGTTCCCACCGAGAAGTAGGGGCCGACCCGCCAGGAGTGTTGTAAAATACTACATCCGAGGAGTGTGGTTGCCTTAGGGTAAGATATATAACGCTATAGACGTATATAATGTTCCCACTAACAGGTCTGGGCCGACACGACCGGGATTCTGTAAAACATTCCCAGCGAGGTGCTAGATGGGTTAGGTTAGGTTATATTACTTTATAGACGTATATAACGTTCCCACCGAGAAGTAGGGGCCGACCCGCCAGGAGTGTTGTAAAATACTACATCCGAGATGTTAGGCTGCCTTAAGTTAAGATATATAACGCTATAGACGTATATAATGTCCCCACGCAGAGGAACGGGCCGACACGACCGGGATTCTGTAAAACATTACCAGCGAGGGGCTAGATGGGTTCGGTTAGGTTATATTACGTTATAGACGAATATAACGTTCCCACCGAGAAGTAGGGGCAGACCCGGCAGGAATGTGGTAAAATACTACATCCGTGATATTAGGCTGCCTTAGGTTAGGATATATAACCCTATAGTCGTATATAATGTTCCCACGGACAGGTCTGGGCCGACACGACCGGTATTGCGTAAAACATTACCAGCGAGGGGCTAGATGGGTTAGGTTAAATTATATTACGTTATAGACGTATATAACGTTCCCACCGAGAAGTAGGGGCCGACCCGCCAGGAGTGTTGTAAAATACGACATCAGAGGTGTTAGGTTGCCTTAGGTTATGATATATAACGTTATAGACGCATATAATATCCCCACGGAGAGGAACGGGCCGACACGAAAGGGATTCTGTAAAACATTACCAGCGAGGGGCTAGATGGGTTAGGTTAGGTTATATTACGTGATAGACGAATATAACGTTCCCACCGAGAAGTAGGGGCAGACCCGGCAGGAATGTTGTAAAATACTACATCCGTGATGTTAGGCTGCCTTAGGTTAGGATATATAACCCTATAGTCGTATATAATGTTCCCACGGACTGGTCTGGGCCGACACGACCGGTATTGCGTAAAACATTACCAGCGAGGGGCTAGATGGGTTAGGTTAGATTATAATACGTTATAGACGTATATAACGTTCCCACCGAGAAGAAGGGGCCGACCCGCCAGGAGTGTTGTAAAATACTACATCCGAGGTGTTAGGTTGCCTTAGGTTAGGATATATAACATTATAGACGTATATAATGTCCCCACGGAGAGGTACGGGCCGACACGACGGGGATACTGTAAAACATTACCAGCGAGGTGCTAGATGGGTTAGGTTAGGTTATATTACGTTATAGATGTATATAACGTTCCCACCGAGTAGTAGGGGCCGTCCCGCCAGGAGTGTTGTAAAATACTACATCCGAGGTGATAGGTTGCCTTAGGATAGGATATATAACGCTATAGACGTATATAATGTTACCAGGGACAGGTCTGCGCCGACACGACCGGGATTCTGTAAAATATTTCCAGCGAGGTGCTAGATGGGTTAGGTTCGGTTATATTACGCTCTAGACGAATATAACGTTCCCACCGAGAAGTAGGGGCAGACCCGCCAGGAATGTTGTAAAATACTACATCCGAGGAGTGTGGTTGCCTTAGGTTAAGATATATAACGCTATAGACGTATATAATGTTCCCACGGACAGGTCTGGGCCGACACGACCGGGATTCTGTAAAACATTCCCAGCGAGGGGCTAGATGGGTTAGGTTAGGTTATATTACTTTATAGACGTATATAACGTTCCCACCGAGAAGTAGGGGCCGACCCGCCAGGAGTGTTGTAAAATACTACATCCGAGATGTTAGGCTGCCTTAAGTTAGGATATATAACGCTATAGACGTATATAATGTCCCCACGGAGAGGAACAGGCCGACACGACCGGGATTCTGTAAAACATTCCCAGCGAGGGGCTAGATGGGTTAGGTTAGGTTATATTACTTTATAGACGTATATAACGTTCCCACCGAGAAGTAGGGGCCGACCCGCCAGGAGTGTTGTAAAATACTACATCCGAGGTGCTAGGTTGCCTTAGGTTAGGATATATAGCGTTATAGCCGCATATAATGTCCCCACGGTGAGGTACGGGCCGACACGACGGGGATTCCGTAAAACATTACCAGCGAGGTGCTAGATGGGTTAGGTTAGGTTATATTACGTTATAGATGTATATAACGTTCCCACCGAGTAGTAGGGTCCGTCCTGCCAGGAGTGTTGTAAAATACTACATCCGAGGTGTTAGGTTGCCTTAGGATAGGATATATAACCCTATAGTCGTATATAATGTTCCCACGGACAGGTCTGGACCGACACGACCGGTATTGCGTAAAACATTACCACCGATGGGCTAGATGGGTTAGGTTAGATTATATTACGTTATAGACGTATATAACGTTCCCACCGAGAAGTAGGGGCCAACCCGCCAGGAGTGTTGTAAAATACTACATCCGAGATGTTAGGCTGCCTTATGTTAGGATATATAACGCTATAGACGTATATAATGTTCCTACGGACAGGTCTGGGCCGACAGGACCGGGATTCTGTAAAACATTCCCAGCGAAGGGCTAGAAGGGTTAGGTTAGGTTATATTACTTTATAGACGTATATAACGTTCCCACCGAGAAGTAGGGGCAGACCCGGCAGGAATGTTGTAAAATACTACATCCGTGATGTTAGGCTGCCTTAGGTTAGGATATATAACCCTATAGTCGTATATAATGTTCCCACGGACAGGTCTGGGCCGACACGACCGGTATTGCGTAAAACATTACCAGCGAGGGGCTAGATGTGTTAGGTTAGATTATAATACGTTATAGACGTATATAACGTTCCCACCGAGAAGAAGGGGCCGACCCGCCAGGAGTGTTGTAAAATACTACATCCGAGGTGTTAGGTTGCCTTAGGTTAGGATATATAACATTATAGACGTATATAATGTCCCCACGGAGAGGTACGGGCCGACACGACGGGGATACTGTAAAACATTACCAGCGAGGTGCTAGATGGGTTAGGTTAGGTTATATTACGTTATAGATGTATATAACGTTCCCACCGAGTAGTAGGGGCCGTCCCGCCAGGAGTGTTGTAAAATACTACATCCGAGGTGATAGGTTGCCTTAGGATAGGATATATAACGCTATAGACGTATATAATGTTACCAGGGACAGGTCTGCGCCGACACGACCGGGATTCTGTAAAATATTTCCAGCGAGGTGCTAGATGGGTTAGGTTCGGTTATATTACGCTCTAGACGAATATAACGTTCCCACCGAGAAGTAGGGGCAGACCCGCCAGGAATGTTGTAAAATACTACATCCGAGGAGTGTGGTTGCCTTAGGTTAAGATATATAACGCTATAGACGTATATAATGTTCCCACGGACAGGTCTGGGCCGACACGACCGGGATTCTGTAAAACATTCCCAGCGAGGGGCTAGATGGGTTAGGTTAGGTTATATTACTTTATAGACGTATATAACGTTCCCACCGAGAAGTAGGGGCCGACCCGCCAGGAGTGTTGTAAAATACTACATCCGAGATGTTAGGCTGCCTTAAGTTAGGATATATAACGCTATAGACGTATATAATGTCCCCACGGAGAGGAACAGGCCGACACGACCGGGATTCTGTAAAACATTCCCAGCGAGGGGCTAGATGGGTTAGGTTAGGTTATATTACTTTATAGACGTATATAACGCTCCCACCGAGAAGTAGGGGCCGACCCGCCAGGAGTGTTGTAAAATACTACATCCGAGGTGCTAGGTTGCCTTAGGTTAGGATATATAGCGTTATAGCCGTATATAATGTCCCCACGGTGAGGTACGGGCCGACACGACGGGGATTCCGTAAAACATTACCAGCGAGGTGCTAGATGGGTTAGGTTAGATTATATTACGTTATAGACGTATATAACGTTCCCACCGAGAAGTAGGGGCCGACCCGCCAGGAATGTTGTAAAATACTACATCCGGGATGTTAGGCTGCCTTAGATCATGATATATAACCCTATAGTCGTATATAATGTTCCCACGGACAGGTCTGGGCCGACACGACCGGTATTGTGTAAAACATTACCAGCGAGGGGCTAGATGGGTTAGGTTAGATTATATTACGTTATAGACGTATATAACGTTCCCACCGTGAAGTAGGGACAGACGCGCCAGGAATGTTGTAAAATACTACATCCGTGATGTTAGGCTGCCTTAGGTTAGGATATATAACCCTATAGTCGTATA
The DNA here is from genome assembly GCA_963969225.1 of Xylocopa violacea. NCBI lineage: Eukaryota > Metazoa > Arthropoda > Insecta > Hymenoptera > Apidae > Xylocopa > Xylocopa violacea. Next base: position 3,154,264 of record CAXAJV010000013.1, read on the forward strand.
TAATGTTCCCACGGACAGGTCTGGACCGACACGACCGGTATTGCGTAAAACATTACCAGCGATGGGCTAGATGGGTTAGGTTAGATTATATTACGTTATAGACGTATATAACGTTCCCACCGAGAAGTAGGGGCCGACCCGCCAGGAGTGTTGTAAAATACTACATCCGAGGAGTGTGGTTGCCTTAGGGTAAGATATATAACGCTATAGACGTATATAATGTTCCCACTAACAGGTCTGGGCCGACACGACCGGGATTCTGTAAAACATTCCCAGCGAGGTGCTAGATGGGTTAGGTTAGGTTATATTACTTTATAGACGTATATAACGTTCCCACCGAGAAGTAGGGGCCGACCCGCCAGGAGTGTTGTAAAATACTACATCCGAGATGTTAGGCTGCCTTAAGTTAAGATATATAACGCTATAGACGTATATAATGTCCCCACGCAGAGGAACGGGCCGACACGACCGGGATTCTGTAAAACATTACCAGCGAGGGGCTAGATGGGTTCGGTTAGGTTATATTACGTTATAGACGAATATAACGTTCCCACCGAGAAGTAGGGGCAGACCCGGCAGGAATGTGGTAAAATACTACATCCGTGATATTAGGCTGCCTTAGGTTAGGATATATAACCCTATAGTCGTATATAATGTTCCCACGGACAGGTCTGGGCCGACACGACCGGTATTGCGTAAAACATTACCAGCGAGGGGCTAGATGGGTTAGGTTAAATTATATTACGTTATAGACGTATATAACGTTCCCACCGAGAAGTAGGGGCCGACCCGCCAGGAGTGTTGTAAAATACGACATCAGAGGTGTTAGGTTGCCTTAGGATAGGATATATAACGCTATAGACGTATATAATGTTACCAGGGACAGGTCTGCGCCGACACGACCGGGATTCTGTAAAATATTTCCAGCGAGGTGCTAGATGGGTTAGGTTCGGTTATATTACGCTCTAGACGAATATAACGTTCCCACCGAGAAGTAGGGGCAGACCCGCCAGGAATGTTGTAAAATACTACATCCGAGGAGTGTGGTTGCCTTAGGTTAAGATATATAACGCTATAGACGTATATAATGTTCCCACGGACAGGTCTGGGCCGACACGACCGGGATTCTGTAAAACATTCCCAGCGAGGGGCTAGATGGGTTAGGTTAGGTTATATTACTTTATAGACGTATATAACGTTCCCACCGAGAAGTAGGGGCCGACCCGCCAGGAGTGTTGTAAAATACTACATCCGAGATGTTAGGCTGCCTTAAGTTAGGATATATAACGCTATAGACGTATATAATGTCCCCACGGAGAGGAACAGGCCGACACGACCGGGATTCTGTAAAACATTCCCAGCGAGGGGCTAGATGGGTTAGGTTAGGTTATATTACTTTATAGACGTATATAACGTTCCCACCGAGAAGTAGGGGCCGACCCGCCAGGAGTGTTGTAAAATACTACATCCGAGGTGCTAGGTTGCCTTAGGTTAGGATATATAGCGTTATAGCCGTATATAATGTCCCCACGGTGAGGTACGGGCCGACACGACGGGGATTCCGTAAAACATTACCAGCGAGGTGCTAGATGGGTTAGGTTAGGTTATATTACGTTATAGATGTATATAACGTTCCCACCGAGTAGTAGGGTCCGTCCCGCCAGGAGTGTTGTAAAATACTACATCCGAGGTGTTAGGTTGCCTTAGGATAGGATATATAACCCTATAGTCGTATATAATGTTCCCACGGACAGGTCTGGACCGACACGACCGGTATTGCGTAAAACATTACCACCGATGGGCTAGATGGGTTAGGTTAGATTATATTACGTTATAGACGTATATAACGTTCCCACCGAGAAGAAGGGGCCGACCCGCCAGGAGTGTTGTAAAATACTACATCCGAGGTGTTAGGTTGCCTTAGGTTAGGATATATAACATTATAGACGTATATAATGTCCCCACGGAGAGGTACGGGCCGACACGACGGGGATACTGTAAAACATTACCAGCGAGGTGCTAGATGGGTTAGGTTAGGTTATATTACGTTATAGATGTATATAACGTTCCCACCGAGTAGTAGGGGCCGTCCCGCCAGGAGTGTTGTAAAATACTACATCCGAGGTGATAGGTTGCCTTAGGATAGGATATATAACGCTATAGTCGTATATAATGTTCCCACGGACAGGTCTGGGCCGACACGACCGGTATTGCGTAAAACATTACCAGCGAGGGGCTAGATGGGTTAGGTTAGATTATAATACGTTATAGACGTATATAACGTTCCCACCGAGAAGAAGGGGCCGACCCGCCAGGAGTGTTGTAAAATACTACATCCGAGGTGTTAGGTTGCCTTAGGTTAGGATATATAACATTATAGACGTATATAATGTCCCCACGGAGAGGTACGGGCCGACACGACGGGGATACTGTAAAACATTACCAGCGAGGTGCTAGATGGGTTAGGTTAGGTTATATTACGTTATAGATGTATATAACGTTCCCACCGAGTAGTAGGGGCCGTCCCGCCAGGAGTGTTGTAAAATACTACATCCGAGGTGATAGGTTGCCTTAGGATAGGATATATAACGCTATAGACGTATATAATGTTACCAGGGACAGGTCTGCGCCGACACGACCGGGATTCTGTAAAATATTTCCAGCGAGGTGCTAGATGGGTTAGGTTCGGTTATATTACGCTCTAGACGAATATAACGTTCCCACCGAGAAGTAGGGGCAGACCCGCCAGGAATGTTGTAAAATACTACATCCGAGGAGTGTGGTTGCCTTAGGTTAAGATATATAACGCTATAGACGTATATAATGTTCCCACGGACAGGTCTGGGCCGACACGACCGGGATTCTGTAAAACATTCCCAGCGAGGGGCTAGATGGGTTAGGTTAGGTTATATTACTTTATAGACGTATATAACGTTCCCACCGAGAAGTAGGGGCCGACCCGCCAGGAACGTTGTAAAATACTACATCCGAGGAGTGAGTTTGCCTTAGGTTATGATATATAACGTTATAGACGCGTATAATGTCCCCACGGATAGGAACGGGCCGACACGACCGGGATTCTGTAAAACATTACCAGCGAGGTGCTAGATGGGTTAGGTTAGGTTATATTACGTTATAGATGTATATAACGCTCCCACCGAGTAGTAGGGGCCGTCCCGCCTGGAGTGTTGTAAAATACTACATCCGAGGTGTTAGGTTGCCTTAGGATAGGATATATAACGCTATAGTCGTATATAATGTTCCCACGGACAGGTCTGGACCGACACGACCGGTATTGCGTAAAACATTACCAGCGATGGGCTAGATGGGTTAGGTTAGATTATATTACGTTATAGACGTATATAACGTTCCCACCGAGAAGTAGGGGCCGACCCGCCAGGAATGTTGTAAAATACTACATCCGTGATGTTAGGCTGCCTTAGGTTATGATATATAACCCTATAGTCGTATATAATGTTCCCACGGACAGGTCTGGGCCGACACGACCGGTATTGTGTAAAACATTACCAGCGAGGGGCTAGATGGGTTAGGTTAGATTATATTACGTTATAGACGTATATAACGTTCCCCCCGAGTAGTAGGGGCCGTCCCGCCTGGAGTGCTGTAAAATACTACATCCGAGGTGTTAGGTTGCCTTAGGATAGGATATATAACGCTATAGACGTATATAATGTTACCAGGGACAGGTCTGCGCCGACACGACCGGGATTCTGTAAAACATTCCCAGCGAGGGGCTAGATGGGTTAGGTTAGGTTATATTACGCTATAGACGTATATAACGTTCCCACCGAGAAGTAGGGGCCGACCCGCCAGGAGTGTTGTAAAATACTACATCCGAGGTGTGAGGTTGCCTTAGGTTAGGATATATAACACTATAGACGTATATAATGTCCCCACGAAGAGGAACGGGCCGACACGACCGGGATTCTGTAAAACATTACCAGCGAGGTGCTAGATGGGTTAGGTTAGGTTGTATTGCGTTATAGACGTATATAACGTTCCCACCGAGAATTAGGGGCCGACCCGCCAGTAATGTTGTAAAATACTACATCCGTGAAGTTAGGCTGCCTTAGTTTAGGATATATAACCCTATAGACGTATATAATGTTCCCAGGGACAGGTATGGGCCGACACGACCGGTATTGTGTAAAACATTACCAGCGAGGGGCTAGATGGGTTAGGTTAGATTATATTACGTTATAGACGTATATAACGTTCCCACCTAGAAGTAGGGGCCGACCCGCCAGGAGTGTTGTAAAATACTACATCCGAGGTGTTAGGTTGCCTTAGGTTATGATATATAACGTTATAGACGCATATAATATCCCCACGGAGAGGAACGGGCCGACACGAAAGGGATTCTGTAAAACATTACCAGCGAGGGGCTAGATGGGTTAGGTTAGGTTATATTACGTGATAGACGTATATAACGTTCCCACCGAGAAGTAGGGGCCGTCCCGCCAGGAGTGTTGTAAAATACTACATCCGAGGTGTTAGGTTGCCTTAGGATAGGATATATAACGCTATAGACGTATATAATGTTACCAGGGACAGGTCTGCGCCGACACGACCGGGATTCTGTAAAACATTTCCAGCGAGCTGCTAGATGGGTTAGGTTCGGTTATATTACGCTATAGACGAATATAACGTTCCCACCGAGAAGTAGGGGCAGACCCGCCAGGAATGTTGTAAAATACTACATCCGAGGAGTGTGGTTGCCTTAGGTTAGGATATATAACGCTATAGACGTATATAATGTTCCCACGGACAGGTCTGGGCCGACACGACCGGGATTCTTTAAAACATTCCCAGCGAGGGGCTAGAAGGGTGAGGTTAGGTTATATTACTTTATAGACGTATATAACGTTCCCACCGAGAAGTAGGGGCAAACCCGCCAGGAATGTTGTAAAATACTACATCCGAGGAGTGTGGTTGCCTTAGGTTAAGATATATAACGCTATAGACGTATATAATGTTCCCACGGACAGGTCTGGGCCGACACGACCGGGATTCTGTAAAACATTCCCAGCGAGGGGCTAGATGGGTTAGGTTAGGTTATATTACTTTATAGACGTATATAACGTTCCCACCGAGAAGTAGGGGCCGACCCGCCAGGAGTGTTGTAAAATACTACATCCGAGATGTTAGGCTGCCTTAAGTTAGGATATATAACGCTATAGACGTATATAATGTCCCCACGGAGAGGAACAGGCCGACACGACCGGGATTCTGTAAAACATTCCCAGCGAGGGGCTAGATGGGTTAGGTTAGGTTATATTACTTTATAGACGTATATAACGTTCCCACCGAGAAGTAGGGGCCGACCCGCCAGGAGTGTTGTAAAATACTACATCCGAGGTGCTAGGTTGCCTTAGGTTAGGATATATAGCGTTATAGCCGTATATAATGTCCCCACGGTGAGGTACGGGCCGACACGACGGGGATTCCGTAAAACATTACCAGCGAGGTGCTAGATGGGTTAGGTTAGGTTATATTACGTTATAGATGTATATAACGTTCCCACCGAGTAGTAGGGTCCGTCCCGCCAGGAGTGTTGTAAAATACTACATCCGAGGTGTTAGGTTGCCTTAGGATAGGATATATAACCCTATAGTCGTATATAATGTTCCCACGGACAGGTCTGGACCGACACGACCGGTATTGCGTAAAACATTACCAGCGATGGGCTAGATGGGTTAGGTTAGATTATATTACGTTATAGACGTATATAACGTTCCCACCGAGAAGTAGGGGCCGACCCGCCAGGAATGTTGTAAAATACTACATCCGTGATGTTAGGCTGCCTTAGGTTATGATATATAACCCTATAGTCGTATATAATGTTCCCACGGACAGGTCTGGGCCGACACGACCGGTATTGTGTAAAACATTACCAGCGAGGGGCTAGATGGGTTAGGTTAGATTATATTACGTTATAGACGTATATAACGTTCCCCCCGAGTAGTAGGGGCCGTCCCGCCTGGAGTGCTGTAAAATACTACATCCGAGGTGTTAGGTTGCCTTAGGATAGGATATATAACGCTATAGACGTATATAATGTTACCAGGGACAGGTCTGCGCCGACACGACCGGGATTCTGTAAAACATTCCCAGCGAGGGGCTAGATGGGTTAGGTTAGGTTATATTACGCTATAGACGTATATAACGTTCCCACCGAGAAGTAGGGGCCGACCCGCCAGGAGTGTTGTAAAATACTACATCCGAGGTGTGAGGTTGCCTTAGGTTAGGATATATAACACTATAGACGTATATAATGTCCCCACGGAGAGGAACGGGCCGACACGACCGGGATTCTGTAAAACATTACCAGCGAGGTGCTAGATGGGTTAGGTTAGGTTGTATTGCGTTATAGACGTATATAACGTTCCCACCGAGAATTAGGGGCCGACCCGCCAGTAATGTTGTAAAATACTACATCCGTGAAGTTAGGCTGCCTTAGTTTAGGATATATAACCCTATAGACGTATATAATGTTCCCAGGGACAGGTATGGGCCGACACGACCGGTATTGTGTAAAACATTACCAGCGAGGGGCTAGATGGGTTAGGTTAGATTATATTACGTTATAGACGTATATAACGTTCCCACCTAGAAGTAGGGGCCGACCCGCCAGGAGTGTTGTAAAATACTACATCCGAGGTGTTAGGTTGCCTTAGGTTATGATATATAACGTTATAGACGCATATAATATCCCCACGGAGAGGAACGGGCCGACACGAAAGGGATTCTGTAAAACATTACCAGCGAGGGGCTAGATGGGTTAGGTTAGGTTATATTACGTGATAGACGTATATAACGTTCCCACCGAGAAGTAGGGGCCGTCCCGCCAGGAGTGTTGTAAAATACTACATCCGAGGTGTTAGGTTGCCTTAGGATAGGATATATAACGCTATAGACGTATATAATGTTACCAGGGACAGGTCTGCGCCGACACGACCGGGATTCTGTAAAACATTTCCAGCGAGCTGCTAGATGGGTTAGGTTCGGTTATATTACGCTATAGACGAATATAACGTTCCCACCGAGAAGTAGGGGCAGACCCGCCAGGAATGTTGTAAAATACTACATCCGAGGAGTGTGGTTGCCTTAGGTTAGGATATATAACGCTATAGACGTATATAATGTTCCCACGGACAGGTCTGGGCCGACACGACCGGGATTCTTTAAAACATTCCCAGCGAGGGGCTAGAAGGGTGAGGTTAGGTTATATTACTTTATAGACGTATATAACGTTCCCACCGAGAAGTAGGGGCAAACCCGCCAGGAATGTTGTAAAATACTACATCCGAGGAGTGTGGTTGCCTTAGGTTAAGATATATAACGCTATAGACGTATATAATGTTCCCACGGACAGGTCTGGGCCGACACGACCGGGATTCTGTAAAACATTCCCAGCGAGGGGCTAGATGGGTTAGGTTAGGTTATATTACTTTATAGACGTATATAACGTTCCCACCGAGAAGTAGGGGCCGACCCGCCAGGAGTGTTGTAAAATACTACATCCGAGATGTTAGGCTGCCTTAAGTTAGGATATATAACGCTATAGACGTATATAATGTTCCCACGGACAGGTCTGGGCCGACACGACCGGGATTCTGTAAAACATTACCAGCGAGGGTCTAAATGGGTTAGGTTAGGTTATATTACGTTACAGACGTATATGACGTTCCCACCGAGAAGTAGGGGCCGACCCGCCAGGAGTGTTGTAAAATACTACATCCGAGGGGTGAGGCTGCCTTAGGTTAGGATATATAACGTTATAGACGTATATAATGTCCCCACGGAGAGGAACGGGCCGACACAACCGGGATTCTGTAAAACATTACCAACGAGGTGCTAGATGGGTTAGGTTAGGTTATATTGCGTTATAGACGAATATAACGTTCCCACCGAGAAGTAGGGGCAGACCCGGCAGGAATGTGGTAAAATACTACATCCGTGATGTTAGGCTGCCTTAGGTTAGGATATATAACCCTATAGTCGTATATAATGTTCCCGCGGACAGGTCTGGGCCGACACGACCGGTATCGCGTAAAACATTACCAGCGAGGGGCTAGATGGGTTAGGTTAGATTATAATACGTTATAGACGTATATAACGTTCCCACCGAGAAGAAGGGGCCGACCCGCCAGGAGTGTTGTAAAATACTACATCCGAGGTGTTAGGTTGCCTTAGGATAGGATATATAACGCTATAGACGTATATAATGTTACCAGGGACAGGTCTGCGCCGACACGACCGGGATTCTGTAAAACATTCCCAGCGAGGGGCTAGATGGGTTAGGTTAGGTTATATTACGCTATAGACGTATATAACGTTCCCACCGAGAAGTAGGGGCCGACCCGCCAGGAGTGTTGTAAAATACTACATCCGAGGTGTGAGGTTGCCTTAGGTTAGGATATATAACACTATAGACGTATATAATGTCCCCACGGAGAGGAACGGGCCGACACGACCGGGATTCTGTAAAACATTACCAGCGAGGTGCTAGATGGGTTAGGTTAGGTTGTATTGCGTTATAGACGTATATAACGTTCCCACCGAGAATTAGGGGCCGACCCGCCAGTAATGTTGTAAAATACTACATCCGTGAAGTTAGGCTGCCTTAGTTTAGGATATATAACCCTATAGACGTATATAATGTTCCCAGGGACAGGTATGGGCCGACACGACCGGTATTGTGTAAAACATTACCAGCGAGGGGCTAGATGGGTTAGGTTAGATTATATTACGTTATAGACGTATATAACGTTCCCACCTAGAAGTAGGGGCCGACCCGCCAGGAGTGTTGTAAAATACTACATCCGAGGTGTTAGGTTGCCTTAGGTTATGATATATAACGTTATAGACGCATATAATATCCCCACGGAGAGGAACGGGCCGACACGAAAGGGATTCTGTAAAACATTACCAGCGAGGGGCTAGATGGGTTAGGTTAGGTTATATTACGTGATAGACGTATATAACGTTCCCACCGAGAAGTAGGGGCCGTCCCGCCAGGAGTGTTGTAAAATACTACATCCGAGGTGTTAGGTTGCCTTAGGATAGGATATATAACGCTATAGACGTATATAATGTTACCAGGGACAGGTCTGCGCCGACACGACCGGGATTCTGTAAAACATTTCCAGCGAGCTGCTAGATGGGTTAGGTTCGGTTATATTACGCTATAGACGAATATAACGTTCCCACCGAGAAGTAGGGGCAGACCCGCCAGGAATGTTGTAAAATACTACATCCGAGGAGTGTGGTTGCCTTAGGTTAGGATATATAACGCTATAGACGTATATAATGTTCCCACGGACAGGTCTGGGCCGACACGACCGGGATTCTTTAAAACATTCCCAGCGAGGGGCTAGAAGGGTGAGGTTAGGTTATATTACTTTATAGACGTATATAACGTTCCCACCGAGAAGTAGGGGCAAACCCGCCAGGAATGTTGTAAAATACTACATCCGAGGAGTGTGGTTGCCTTAGGTTAAGATATATAACGCTATAGACGTATATAATGTTCCCACGGACAGGTCTGGGCCGACACGACCGGGATTCTGTAAAACATTCCCAGCGAGGGGCTAGATGGGTTAGGTTAGGTTATATTACTTTATAGACGTATATAACGTTCCCACCGAGAAGTAGGGGCCGACCCGCCAGGAGTGTTGTAAAATACTACATCCGAGATGTTAGGCTGCCTTAAGTTAGGATATATAACGCTATAGACGTATATAATGTTCCCACGGACAGGTCTGGGCCGACACGACCGGGATTCTGTAAAACATTACCAGCGAGGGTCTAAATGGGTTAGGTTAGGTTATATTACGTTACAGACGTATATGACGTTCCCACCGAGAAGTAGGGGCCGACCCGCCAGGAGTGTTGTAAAATACTACATCCGAGGGGTGAGGCTGCCTTAGGTTAGGATATATAACGTTATAGACGTATATAATGTCCCCACGGAGAGGAACGGGCCGACACAACCGGGATTCTGTAAAACATTACCAACGAGGTGCTAGATGGGTTAGGTTAGGTTATATTGCGTTATAGACGAATATAACGTTCCCACCGAGAAGTAGGGGCAGACCCGGCAGGAATGTGGTAAAATACTACATCCGTGATGTTAGGCTGCCTTAGGTTAGGATATATAACCCTATAGTCGTATATAATGTTCCCGCGGACAGGTCTGGGCCGACACGACCGGTATCGCGTAAAACATTACCAGCGAGGGGCTAGATGGGTTAGGTTAGATTATAATACGTTATAGACGTATATAACGTTCCCACCGAGAAGAAGGGGCCGACCCGCCAGGAGTGTTGTAAAATACTACATCCGAGGTGTTAGGTTGCCTTAGGTTAGGATATATAACATTATAGACGTATATAATGTCCCCACGGAGAGGTACGGGCCGACACGACGGGGATACTGTAAAACATTACCAGCGAGGTGCTAGATGGGTTAGGTTAGGTTATATTACGTTATAGATGTATATAACGTTCCCACCGAGTAGTAGGGGCCGTCCCGCCAGGAGTGTTGTAAAGTACTACATCCGAGGTGTTAGGTTGCCTTAGGATAGGATATATAACGCTATAGACGTATATAATGTTACCAGGGACAGGTCTGCGCCGACACGACCGGGATTCTGTAAAATATTTCCAGCGAGGTGCTAGATGGGTTAGGTTCGGTTATATTACGCTCTAGACGAATATAACGTTCCCACCGAGAAGTAGGGGCAGACCCGCCAGGAATGTTGTAAAATACTACATCCGAGGAGTGTGGTTGCCTTAGGTTAAGATATATAACGCTATAGACGTATATAATGTTCCCACGGACAGGTCTGGGCCGACACGACCGGGATTCTGTAAAACATTCCCAGCGAGGGGCTAGATGGGTTAGGTTAGGTTATATTACTTTATAGCCGTATATAACGTTCCCACCGAGAAGTAGGGGCCGACCCGCCAGGAGTGTTGTAAAATACTACATCCGAGGAGTGTGGTTGCCTTAGGTTAAGATATATAACGCTATAGACGTATATAATGTTCCCACGGACAGGTCTGGGCCGACACGACCGGGATTCTGTAAAACATTCCCAGCGAGGGGCTAGAAGGGTTAGGTTAGGTTATATTACTTTATAGACGTATATAACGTTCCCACCGAGAAGTAGGGGCCGACCCGCCAGGAGTGTTGTAAAATACTACATCCGAGATGTTAGGCTGCCTTAAGTTAGGATATATAACGCTATAGACGTATATAATGTCCCCACGGAGAGGAACGGGCCGACACGACCGGGATTCTGTAAAACGTTACCAGCGAGGTGCTAGATGGGTTCGGTTAGGTTATATTACGTTATAGACGAATATAACGTTCCCACCGAGAAGTAGGGGCAGACCCGGCAGGAATGTGGTAAAATACTACATCCGTGATGTTAGGCTGCCTTAGGTTAGGATATATAACCCTATAGTCGTATATAATGTTCCCACGGACAGGTCTGGGCCGACACGACCGGTATTGCGTAAAACATTACCAGCGAGGGGCTAAATGGGTTAGGTTAGGTTATATAACGTTACAGACGTATATGACGTTCCCACCGAGAAGTAGGGGCCGACCCGCCAGGAGTGTTGTAAAATACTACATCCGAGGGGTGAGGCTGCCTTAGGTTAGGATATATAACGTTATAGACGTATATAATGTCCCCACGGAGAGGAACGGGCCGACACAACCGGGATTCTGTAAAACATTACCAACGAGGTGCTAGATGGGTTAGGTTAGGTTATATTGCGTTATAGACGTATATAACGCTCCCACCGAGAATTAGGGGCCGACCCGCCAGGAATGTTGCAAAATACTACATCCATGATGTTAGGCTGCCTTAGTTTAGGATATATAACCCTATAGTCGTATATAATGTTACCAGGGACAGGTCTGCGCCGACACGACCGGGATTCTGTAAAATATTTCCAGCGAGGTGCTAGATGGGTTAGGTTCGGTTATATTACGCTCTAGACGAATATAACGTTCCCACCGAGAAGTAGGGGCAGACCCGCCAGGAATGTTGTAAAATACTACATCCGAGGAGTGTGGTTGCCTTAGGTTAAGATATATAACGCTATAGACGTATATAATGTTCCCACGGACAGGTCTGGGCCGACACGACCGGGATTCTGTAAAACATTCCCAGCGAGGGGCTAGATGGGTTAGGTTAGGTAATATTACTTTATAGACGTATATAACGTTCCCACCGAGAAGTAGGGGCCGACCCGCCAGGAGTGTTGTAAAATACTACATCCGAGGGGTGAGGCTGCCTTAGGTTAGGATATATAACGTTATAGACGTATATAATGTCCCCACGGAGAGGTACGGGCCGACACGACGGGGATACTGTAAAACATTACCAGCGAGGTGCTAGATGGGTTAGGTTAGGTTATATTACGTTATAGATGTATATAACGTTCCCACCGAGTAGTAGGGGCCGTCCCGCCAGGAGTGTTGTAAAATACTACATCCGAGGTGTTAGGTTGCCTTAGGATAGGATATATAACGCTATAGACGTATATAATGTTACCAGGGACAGGTCTGCGCCGACACGACCGGGATTCTGTAAAATATTTCCAGCGAGGTGCTAGATGGGTTAGGTTCGGTTATATTACGCTCTAGACGAATATAACGTTCCCACCGAGAAGTAGGGGCAGACCCGCCAGGAATGTTGTAAAATACTACATCCGAGGAGTGTGGTTGCCTTAGGTTAAGATATATAACGCTATAGACGTATATAATGTTCCCACGGACAGGTCTGGGCCGACACGACCGGGATTCTGTAAAACATTCCCAGCGAGGGGCTAGATGGGTTAGGTTAGGTTATATTACTTTATAGACGTATATAACGTTCCCACCGAGAAGTAGGGGCCGACCCGCCAGGAGTGTTGTAAAATACTACATCCGAGATGTTAGGCTGCCTTAAGTTAGGATATATAACGCTATAGACGTATATAATGTCCCGACGGAGAGGAACGGGCCGACACGACCGGGATTCTGTAAAACATTACCAGCGAGGGGCTAGATGGGTTCGGTTAGGTTATATTACGTTATAGACGAATATAACGTTCCCACCGAGAAGTAGGGGCAGACCCGGCAGGAATGTGGTAAAATACTACATCCGTGATGTTGGGCTGCCTTAGGTTAGGATATATAACCCTATAGTCGTATATAATGTTCCCACGGACAGGTCTGGGCCGACACGACCGGTATTGCGTAAAACATTACCAGCGAGGGGCTAGATGGGTTAGGTTAGATTATAATACGTTATAGACGTATATAACGTTCCCACCGAGAAGAAGGGGCCGACCCGCCAGGAGTGTTGTAAAATACTACATCCGAGGTGTTAGGTTGCCTTAGGTTAGGATATATAACATTATAGACGTATATAATGTCCCCACGGAGAGGTACGGGCCGACACGACGGGGATACTGTAAAACATTACCAGCGAGGTGCTAGATGGGTTAGGTTAGGTTATATTACGTTATAGATGTATATAACGTTCCCACCGAGTAGTAGGGGCCGTCCCGCCAGGAGTGTTGTAAAATACTACATCCGAGGTGTTAGGTTGCCTTAGGATAGGATATATAACGCTATAGACGTATATAATGTTACCAGGGACAGGTCTGCGCCGACACGACCGGGATTCTGTAAAATATTTCCAGCGAGGTGCTAGATGGGTTAGGTTCGGTTATATTACGCTCTAGACGAATATAACGTTCCCACCGAGAAGTAGGGGCAGACCCGCCAGGAATGTTGTAAAATACTACATCCGAGGAGTGTGGTGGCCTTAGGTTAAGATATATAACGCTATAGACGTATATAATGTTCCCACGGACAGGTCTGGGCCGACACGACCGGGATTCTGTAAAACATTCCCAGCGAGGGGCTAGATGGGTTAGGTTAGGTTATATTACTTTATAGACGTATATAACGTTCCCACCGAGAAGTAGGGGCCGACCCGCCAGGAGTGTTGTAAAATACTACATCCGAGATGTTAGGCTGCCTTAAGTTAGGATATATAACGCTATAGACGTATATAATGTCCCCACGGAGAGGAACGGGCCGACACGACCGGGATTCTGTAAAACATTACCAGCGAGGGGCTAGATGGGTTCGGTTAGGTTATATTACGTTATAGACGAATATAACGTTCCCACCGAGAAGTAGGGGCAGACCCGGCAGGAATGTGGTAAAATACTACATCCGTGATGTTAGGCTGCCTTAGGTTAGGATATATAACCCTATAGTCGTATATAATGTTCCCACGGACAGGTCTGGGCCGACACGACCGGTATTGCGTAAAACATTACCAGCGAGGGGCTAGATGGGTTAGGTTAGATTATATTACGTTATAGACGTATATAACGTTCCCACCGAGAAGTAGGGGCCGACCCGCCAGGAGTGTTGTAAAATACTACATCCGAGATGTTAGGCTGCCTTAAGTTAGGATATATAACGCTATAGACGTATATAATGTTCCCACGGACAGGTCTGGGCCGACACGACCGGGATTCTGTAAAACATTACCAGCGAGGGGCTAAATGGGTTAGGTTAGGTTATATTACGCTACAGACGTATATAACGTTCCCACCTAGAAGTAGGGGCCGACCCGCCAGGAGTGTTGTAAAATACTACATCCGAGGTGTTAGGTTGCCTTAGGTTAGGATATATTACGTTATAGACGTATATAATGTCCCCACGGAGAGGTACGGGCCGACACGACGGGGATACTGTAACACATTACCAGCGAGGTGCTAGATGGGTTAGGTTAGGTTATATGACGTTATAGACGTATATAACGTTCCCACCGAGTAGTAGGGGCCGTCCCGCCAGGAGTGTTGTAAAATACTACATCCGAGGTGTTAGGTTGCCTTAGGATACGATATATAACGTTATAGACGTATATAATGTCCCCACGGAGAGGAACGAGCCGACACGACCGGGATTCTGTAAAACATTACCAGCGAGGTGCTAGATGGGTTAGGTTAGGTTATATTACGTTATAGATGTATATAACGTTCCCACCGAGTAGTAGGGGCCGTCCCGCCAGGAGTTTTGTAAAATACTACATCCGAGGTGTTAGGTTGCCTTAGGATAGGATATATAACGCTATAGACGTATATAATGTTACCAGGGACAGGTCTGCGCCGACACGACCGGGATTCTGTAAAATATTTCCAGCGAGGTGATAGATGGGTTAGGTTCGGTTATGTTACGCTCTAGACGAATATAACGTTCCCACCGAGAAGTAGGGGCAGACACGCCAGGAATGTTGTAAAATACTACATCCGAGGAGTGTGGTTTCCTTAAGTTAAGATATATAACGCTATAGACGTATATAATGTTCCCACGGACAGGTCTGGGCCGACACGACCGGGATTCTGTAAAACATTCCCAGCGAGGGGCTAGATGGGTTAGGTTAGGTTATATTACTTTATAGACGTATATAACGTTCCCACCGAGAAGTAGGGGCCGACCCGCCAGGAACGTTGTAAAATACTACATCCGAGGAGTGAGTTTGCCTTAGGTTATGATATATAACGTTATAGACGCGTATAATGTCCCCACGGATAGGAACGGGCCGACACGACCGGGATTCTGTAAAACATTACCAGCGAGGTGCTAGATGGGTTAGGTTAGGTTATATTACGTTATAGATGTATATAACGCTCCCACCGAGTAGTAGGGCCGTCCCGCCTGGAGTGTTGTAAAATACTACATCCGAGGTGTTAGGTTGCCTTAGGATAGGATATATAACGCTATAGTCGTATATAATGTTCCCACGGACAGGTCTGGACCGACACGACCGGTATTGCGTAAAACATTACCAGCGATGGGCTAGATGGGTTAGGTTAGATTATATTACGTTATAGACGTATATAACGTTCCCACCGAGAAGTAGGGGCCGACCCGCCAGGAATGTTGTAAAATACTACATCCGTGATGTTAGGCTGCCTTAGGTTATGATATATAACCCTATAGTCGTATATAATGTTCCCACGGACAGGTCTGGGCCGACACGACCGGTATTGTGTAAAACATTACCAGCGAGGGGCTAGATGGGTTAGGTTAGATTATATTACGTTATAGACGTATATAACGTTCCCCCCGAGTAGTAGGGGCCGTCCCGCCTGGAGTGCTGTAAAATACTACATCCGAGGTGTTAGGTTGCCTTAGGATAGGATATATAACGCTATAGACGTATATAATGTTACCAGGGACAGGTCTGCGCCGACACGACCGGGATTCTGTAAAACATTCCCAGCGAGGGGCTAGATGGGTTAGGTTAGGTTATATTACGCTATAGACGTATATAACGTTCCCACCGAGAAGTAGGGGCCGACCCGCCAGGAGTGTTGTAAAATACTACATCCGAGGTGTGAGGTTGCCTTAGGTTAGGATATATAACACTATAGACGTATATAATGTCCCCACGAAGAGGAACGGGCCGACACGACCGGGATTCTGTAAAACATTACCAGCGAGGTGCTAGATGGGTTAGGTTAGGTTGTATTGCGTTATAGACGTATATAACGTTCCCACCGAGAATTAGGGGCCGACCCGCCAGTAATGTTGTAAAATACTACATCCGTGAAGTTAGGCTGCCTTAGTTTAGGATATATAACCCTATAGACGTATATAATGTTCCCAGGGACAGGTATGGGCCGACACGACCGGTATTGTGTAAAACATTACCAGCGAGGGGCTAGATGGGTTAGGTTAGATTATATTACGTTATAGACGTATATAACGTTCCCACCTAGAAGTAGGGGCCGACCCGCCAGGAGTGTTGTAAAATACTACATCCGAGGTGTTAGGTTGCCTTAGGTTATGATATATAACGTTATAGACGCATATAATATCCCCACGGAGAGGAACGGGCCGACACGAAAGGGATTCTGTAAAACATTACCAGCGAGGGGCTAGATGGGTTAGGTTAGGTTATATTACGTGATAGACGTATATAACGTTCCCACCGAGAAGTAGGGGCCGTCCCGCCAGGAGTGTTGTAAAATACTACATCCGAGGTGTTAGGTTGCCTTAGGATAGGATATATAACGCTATAGACGTATATAATGTTACCAGGGACAGGTCTGCGCCGACACGACCGGGATTCTGTAAAACATTTCCAGCGAGCTGCTAGATGGGTTAGGTTCGGTTATATTACGCTATAGACGAATATAACGTTCCCACCGAGAAGTAGGGGCAGACCCGCCAGGAATGTTGTAAAATACTACATCCGAGGAGTGTGGTTGCCTTAGGTTAGGATATATAACGCTATAGACGTATATAATGTTCCCACGGACAGGTCTGGGCCGACACGACCGGGATTCTTTAAAACATTCCCAGCGAGGGGCTAGAAGGGTGAGGTTAGGTTATATTACTTTATAGACGTATATAACGTTCCCACCGAGAAGTAGGGGCAAACCCGCCAGGAATGTTGTAAAATACTACATCCGAGGAGTGTGGTTGCCTTAGGTTAAGATATATAACGCTATAGACGTATATAATGTTCCCACGGACAGGTCTGGGCCGACACGACCGGGATTCTGTAAAACATTCCCAGCGAGGGGCTAGATGGGTTAGGTTAGGTTATATTACTTTATAGACGTATATAACGTTCCCACCGAGAAGTAGGGGCCGACCCGCCAGGAGTGTTGTAAAATACTACATCCGAGATGTTAGGCTGCCTTAAGTTAGGATATATAACGCTATAGACGTATATAATGTCCCCACGGAGAGGAACAGGCCGACACGACCGGGATTCTGTAAAACATTCCCAGCGAGGGGCTAGATGGGTTAGGTTAGGTTATATTACTTTATAGACGTATATAACGTTCCCACCGAGAAGTAGGGGCCGACCCGCCAGGAGTGTTGTAAAATACTACATCCGAGGTGCTAGGTTGCCTTAGGTTAGGATATATAGCGTTATAGCCGTATATAATGTCCCCACGGTGAGGTACGGGCCGACACGACGGGGATTCCGTAAAACATTACCAGCGAGGTGCTAGATGGGTTAGGTTAGGTTATATTACGTTATAGATGTATATAACGTTCCCACCGAGTAGTAGGGTCCGTCCCGCCAGGAGTGTTGTAAAATACTACATCCGAGGTGTTAGGTTGCCTTAGGATAGGATATATAACCCTATAGTCGTATATAATGTTCCCACGGACAGGTCTGGACCGACACGACCGGTATTGCGTAAAACATTACCAGCGATGGGCTAGATGGGTTAGGTTAGATTATATTACGTTATAGACGTATATAACGTTCCCACCGAGAAGTAGGGGCCGAACCGCCAGGAATGTTGTAAAATACTACATCCGTGATGTTAGGCTGCCTTAGGTTATGATATATAACCCTATAGTCGTATATAATGTTCCCACGGACAGGTCTGGGCCGACACGACCGGTATTGTGTAAAACATTACCAGCGAGGGGCTAGATGGGTTAGGTTAGATTATATTACGTTATAGACGTATATAACGTTCCCCCCGAGTAGTAGGGGCCGTCCCGCCTGGAGTGCTGTAAAATACTACATCCGAGGTGTTAGGTTGCCTTAGGATAGGATATATAACGCTATAGACGTATATAATGTTACCAGGGACAGGTCTGCGCCGACACGACCGGGATTCTGTAAAACATTCCCAGCGAGGGGCTAGATGGGTTAGGTTAGGTTATATTACGCTATAGACGTATATAACGTTCCCACCGAGAAGTAGGGGCCGACCCGCCAGGAGTGTTGTAAAATACTACATCCGAGGTGTGAGGTTGCCTTAGGTTAGGATATATAACACTATAGACGTATATAATGTCCCCACGGAGAGGAACGGGCCGACACGACCGGGATTCTGTAAAACATTACCAGCGAGGTGCTAGATGGGTTAGGTTAGGTTGTATTGCGTTATAGACGTATATAACGTTCCCACCGAGAATTAGGGGCCGACCCGCCAGTAATGTTGTAAAATACTACATCCGTGAAGTTAGGCTGCCTTAGTTTAGGATATATAACCCTATAGACGTATATAATGTTCCCAGGGACAGGTATGGGCCGACACGACCGGTATTGTGTAAAACATTACCAGCGAGGGGCTAGATGGGTTAGGTTAGATTATATTACGTTATAGACGTATATAACGTTCCCACCTAGAAGTAGGGGCCGACCCGCCAGGAGTGTTGTAAAATACTACATCCGAGGTGTTAGGTTGCCTTAGGTTATGATATATAACGTTATAGACGCATATAATATCCCCACGGAGAGGAACGGGCCGACACGAAAGGGATTCTGTAAAACATTACCAGCGAGGGGCTAGATGGGTTAGGTTAGGTTATATTACGTGATAGACGTATATAACGTTCCCACCGAGAAGTAGGGGCCGTCCCGCCAGGAGTGTTGTAAAATACTACATCCGAGGTGTTAGGTTGCCTTAGGATAGGATATATAACGCTATAGACGTATATAATGTTACCAGGGACAGGTCTGCGCCGACACGACCGGGATTCTGTAAAACATTTCCAGCGAGCTGCTAGATGGGTTAGGTTCGGTTATATTACGCTATAGACGAATATAACGTTCCCACCGAGAAGTAGGGGCAGACCCGCCAGGAATGTTGTAAAATACTACATCCGAGGAGTGTGGTTGCCTTAGGTTAGGATATATAACGCTATAGACGTATATAATGTTCCCACGGACAGGTCTGGGCCGACACGACCGGGATTCTTTAAAACATTCCCAGCGAGGGGCTAGAAGGGTGAGGTTAGGTTATATTACTTTATAGACGTATATAACGTTCCCACCGAGAAGTAGGGGCAAACCCGCCAGGAATGTTGTAAAATACTACATCCGAGGAGTGTGGTTGCCTTAGGTTAAGATATATAACGCTATAGACGTATATAATGTTCCCACGGACAGGTCTTGGCCGACACGACCGGGATTCTGTAAAACATTCCCAGCGAGGGGCTAGATGGGTTAGGTTAGGTTATATTACTTTATAGACGTATATAACGTTCCCACCGAGAAGTAGGGGCCGACCCGCCAGGAGTGTTGTAAAATACTACATCCGAGATGTTAGGCTGCCTTAAGTTAGGATATATAACGCTATAGACGTATATAATGTTCCCACGGACAGGTCTGGGCCGACACGACCGGGATTCTGTAAAACATTACCAGCGAGGGTCTAAATGGGTTAGGTTAGGTTATATTACGTTACAGACGTATATGACGTTCCCACCGAGAAGTAGGGGCCGACCCGCCAGGAGTGTTGTAAAATACTACATCCGAGGGGTGAGGCTGCCTTAGGTTAGGATATATAACGTTATAGACGTATATAATGTCCCCACGGAGAGGAACGGGCCGACACAACCGGGATTCTGTAAAACATTACCAACGAGGTGCTAGATGGGTTAGGTTAGGTTATATTGCGTTATAGACGAATATAACGTTCCCACCGAGAAGTAGGGGCAGACCCGGCAGGAATGTGGTAAAATACTACATCCGTGATGTTAGGCTGCCTTAGGTTAGGATATATAACCCTATAGTCGTATATAATGTTCCCGCGGACAGGTCTGGGCCGACACGTCCGGTATCGCGTAAAACATTACCAGCGAGGGGCTAGATGGGTTAGGTTAGATTATAATACGTTATAGACGTATATAACGTTCCCACCGAGAAGAAGGGGCCGACCCGCCAGGAGTGTTGTAAAATACTACATCCGAGGTGTTAGGTTGCCTTAGGTTAGGATATATAACATTATAGACGTATATAATGTCCCCACGGAGAGGTACGGGCCGACACGACGGGGATACTGTAAAACATTACCAGCGAGGTGCTAGATGGGTTAGGTTAGGTTATATTACGTTATAGATGTATATAACGTTCCCACCGAGTAGTAGGGGCCGTCCCGCCAGGAGTGTTGTAAAATACTACATCCGAGGTGTTAGGTTGCCTTAGGATAGGATATATAACGCTATAGACGTATATAATGTTACCAGGGACAGGTCTGCGCCGACACGACCGGGATTCTGTAAAATATTTCCAGCGAGGTGCTAGATGGGTTAGGTTCGGTTATATTACGCTCTAGACGAATATAACGTTCCCACCGAGAAGTAGGGGCAGACCCGCCAGGAATGTTGTAAAATACTACATCCGAGGAGTGTGGTTGCCTTAGGTTAAGATATATAACGCTATAGACGTATATAATGTTCCCACGGACAGGTCTGGGCCGACACGACCGGGATTCTGTAAAACATTCCCAGCGAGGGGCTAGATGGGTTAGGTTAGGTTATATTACTTTATAGCCGTATATAACGTTCCCACCGAGAAGTAGGGGCCGACCCGCCAGGAGTGTTGTAAAATACTACATCCGAGGAGTGTGGTTGCCTTAGGTTAAGATATATAACGCTATAGACGTATATAATGTTCCCACGGACAGGTCTGGGCCGACACGACCGGGATTCTGTAAAACATTCCCAGCGAGGGGCTAGAAGGGTTAGGTTAGGTTATATTACTTTATAGACGTATATAACGTTCCCACCGAGAAGTAGGGGCCGACCCGCCAGGAGTGTTGTAAAATACTACATCCGAGATGTTAGGCTGCCTTAAGTTAGGATATATAACGCTATAGACGTATATAATGTCCCCACGGAGAGGAACGGGCCGACACGACCGGGATTCTGTAAAACGTTACCAGCGAGGTGCTAGATGGGTTCGGTTAGGTTATATTACGTTATAGACGAATATAACGTTCCCACCGAGAAGTAGGGGCAGACCCGGCAGGAATGTGGTAAAATACTACATCCGTGATGTTAGGCTGCCTTAGGTTAGGATATATAACCCTATAGTCGTATATAATGTTCCCACGGACAGGTCTGGGCCGACACGACCGGTATTGCGTAAAACATTACCAGCGAGGGGCTAAATGGGTTAGGTTAGGTTATATTACGTTACAGACGTATATGACGTTCCCACCGAGAAGTAGGGGCCGACCCGCCAGGAGTGTTGTAAAATACTACATCCGAGGGGTGAGGCTGCCTTAGGTTAGGATATATAACGTTATAGACGTATATAATGTCCCCACGGAGAGGAACGGGCCGACACAACCGGGATTCTGTAAAACATTACCAACGAGGTGCTAGATGGGTTAGGTTAGGTTATATTGCGTTATAGACGTATATAACGCTCCCACCGAGAATTAGGGGCCGACCCGCCAGGAATGTTGCAAAATACTACATCCATGATGTTAGGCTGCCTTAGTTTAGGATATATAACCCTATAGTCGTATATAATGTTACCAGGGACAGGTCTGCGCCGACACGACCGGGATTCTGTAAAATATTTCCAGCGAGGTGCTAGATGGGTTAGGTTCGGTTATATTACGCTCTAGACGAATATAACGTTCCCACCGAGAAGTAGGGGCAGACCCGCCAGGAATGTTGTAAAATACTACATCCGAGGAGTGTGGTTGCCTTAGGTTAAGATATATAACGCTATAGACGTATATAATGTTCCCACGGACAGGTCTGGGCCGACACGACCGGGATTCTGTAAAACATTCCCAGCGAGGGGCTAGATGGGTTAGGTTAGGTAATATTACTTTATAGACGTATATAACGTTCCCACCGAGAAGTAGGGGCCGACCCGCCAGGAGTGTTGTAAAATACTACATCCGAGGGGTGAGGCTGCCTTAGGTTAGGATATATAACGTTATAGACGTATATAATGTCCCCACGGAGAGGTACGGGCCGACACGACGGGGATACTGTAAAACATTACCAGCGAGGTGCTAGATGGGTTAGGTTAGGTTATATTACGTTATAGATGTATATAACGTTCCCACCGAGTAGTAGGGGCCGTCCCGCCAGGAGTGTTGTAAAATACTACATCCGAGGTGTTAGGTTGCCTTAGGATAGGATATATAACGCTATAGACGTATATAATGTTACCAGGGACAGGTCTGCGCCGACACGACCGGGATTCTGTAAAATATTTCCAGCGAGGTGCTAGATGGGTTAGGTTCGGTTATATTACGCTCTAGACGAATATAACGTTCCCACCGAGAAGTAGGGGCAGACCCGCCAGGAATGTTGTAAAATACTACATCCGAGGAGTGTGGTTGCCTTAGGTTAAGATATATAACGCTATAGACGTATATAATGTTCCCACGGACAGGTCTGGGCCGACACGACCGGGATTCTGTAAAACATTCCCAGCGAGGGGCTAGATGGGTTAGGTTAGGTTATATTACTTTATAGACGTATATAACGTTCCCACCGAGAAGTAGGGGCCGACCCGCCAGGAGTGTTGTAAAATACTACATCCGAGATGTTAGGCTGCCTTAAGTTAGGATATATAACGCTATAGACGTATATAATGTCCCGACGGAGAGGAACGGGCCGACACGACCGGGATTCTGTAAAACATTACCAGCGAGGGGCTAGATGGGTTCGGTTAGGTTATATTACGTTATAGACGAATATAACGTTCCCACCGAGAAGTAGGGGCAGACCCGGCAGGAATGTGGTAAAATACTACATCCGTGATGTTGGGCTGCCTTAGGTTAGGATATATAACCCTATAGTCGTATATAATGTTCCCACGGACAGGTCTGGGCCGACACGACCGGTATTGCGTAAAACATTACCAGCGAGGGGCTAGATGGGTTAGGTTAGATTATAATACGTTATAGACGTATATAACGTTCCCACCGAGAAGAAGGGGCCGACCCGCCAGGAGTGTTGTAAAATACTACATCCGAGGTGTTAGGTTGCCTTAGGTTAGGATATATAACATTATAGACGTATATAATGTCCCCACGGAGAGGTACGGGCCGACACGACGGGGATACTGTAAAACATTACCAGCGAGGTGCTAGATGGGTTAGGTTAGGTTATATTACGTTATAGATGTATATAACGTTCCCACCGAGTAGTAGGGGCCGTCCCGCCAGGAGTGTTGTAAAATACTACATCCGAGGTGTTAGGTTGCCTTAGGATAGGATATATAACGCTATAGACGTATATAATGTTACCAGGGACAGGTCTGCGCCGACACGACCGGGATTCTGTAAAATATTTCCAGCGAGGTGCTAGATGGGTTAGGTTCGGTTATATTACGCTCTAGACGAATATAACGTTCCCACCGAGAAGTAGGGGCAGACCCGCCAGGAATGTTGTAAAATACTACATCCGAGGAGTGTGGTGGCCTTAGGTTAAGATATATAACGCTATAGACGTATATAATGTTCCCACGGACAGGTCTGGGCCGACACGACCGGGATTCTGTAAAACATTCCCAGCGAGGGGCTAGATGGGTTAGGTTAGGTTATATTACTTTATAGACGTATATAACGTTCCCACCGAGAAGTAGGGGCCGACCCGCCAGGAGTGTTGTAAAATACTACATCCGAGATGTTAGGCTGCCTTAAGTTAGGATATATAACGCTATAGACGTATATAATGTCCCCACGGAGAGGAACGGGCCGACACGACCGGGATTCTGTAAAACATTACCAGCGAGGGGCTAGATGGGTTCGGTTAGGTTATATTACGTTATAGACGAATATAACGTTCCCACCGAGAAGTAGGGGCAGACCCGGCAGGAATGTGGTAAAATACTACATCCGTGATGTTAGGCTGCCTTAGGTTAGGATATATAACCCTATAGTCGTATATAATGTTCCCACGGACAGGTCTGGGCCGACACGACCGGTATTGCGTAAAACATTACCAGCGAGGGGCTAGATGGGTTAGGTTAGATTATATTACGTTATAGACGTATATAACGTTCCCACCGAGAAGTAGGGGCCGACCCGCCAGGAGTGTTGTAAAATACTACATCCGAGATGTTAGGCTGCCTTAAGTTAGGATATATAACGCTATAGACGTATATAATGTTCCCACGGACAGGTCTGGGCCGACACGACCGGGATTCTGTAAAACATTACCAGCGAGGGGCTAAATGGGTTAGGTTAGGTTATATTACGCTACAGACGTATATAACGTTCCCACCTAGAAGTAGGGGCCGACCCGCCAGGAGTGTTGTAAAATACTACATCCGAGGTGTTAGGTTGCCTTAGGTTAGGATATATTACGTTATAGACGTATATAATGTCCCCACGGAGAGGTACGGGCCGACACGACGGGGATACTGTAACACATTACCAGCGAGGTGCTAGATGGGTTAGGTTAGGTTATATGACGTTATAGACGTATATAACGTTCCCACCGAGTAGTAGGGGCCGTCCCGCCAGGAGTGTTGTAAAATACTACATCCGAGGTGTTAGGTTGCCTTAGGATACGATATATAACGTTATAGACGTATATAATGTCCCCACGGAGAGGAACGAGCCGACACGACCGGGATTCTGTAAAACATTACCAGCGAGGTGCTAGATGGGTTAGGTTAGGTTATATTACGTTATAGATGTATATAACGTTCCCACCGAGTAGTAGGGGCCGTCCCGCCAGGAGTTTTGTAAAATACTACATCCGAGGTGTTAGGTTGCCTTAGGATAGGATATATAACGCTATAGACGTATATAATGTTACCAGGGACAGGTCTGCGCCGACACGACCGGGATTCTGTAAAATATTTCCAGCGAGGTGATAGATGGGTTAGGTTCGGTTATGTTACGCTCTAGACGAATATAACGTTCCCACCGAGAAGTAGGGGCAGACACGCCAGGAATGTTGTAAAATACTACATCCGAGGAGTGTGGTTTCCTTAAGTTAAGATATATAACGCTATAGACGTATATAATGTTCCCACGGACAGGTCTGGGCCGACACGACCGGGATTCTGTAAAACATTCCCAGCGAGGGGCTAGAAGGGTTAGGTTAGGTTATATTACTTTATAGACGTATATAACGTTCCCACCGAGAAGTAGGGGCCGACCCACCAGGAACGTTGTAAAATACTACATGCGAGGAGTGAGGTTGCCTTAGGTTATGGTATATAACGTTATAGACGTATATAATGTCCCCATGGAGAGGAACGGGCCGACACGACCGGGATTCTGTAAAACATTAACAGCGAAGGGCTAGATGGGTTAGGTTAGGTTATATTACGTTACAGACGAATATAACGTTCCCACCGAGAAGTAGGGGCAGACACGCCAGGAATGTTGTAAAATACTACATCCGTGATGTTAGGCTGCCTTAGGTTAGGATATATAACCCTATAGTCGTATATAATGTTCCCACGGACAGGTCTGGACCGACACGACCGGTATTGCGTAAAACATTACCAGCGAGGGGCTAGATGGGTTAGGTTAGGTTATATTACGCTATAGACGTATATAACGTTCCAACCGAGAAGTAGGTGCAGACACGCCAGGAATGTTGTAAAATACTACATCCGAGATGTTAGGCTGCCTTAAGTTAGGATATATAACGCTATAGACGTATATAATGTTACCAGGGACAGGTCTGCGCCGACACGACCGGGATTCTGTAAAATATTTCCAGCGAGGTGCTAGATGGGTTAGGTTCGGTTATATTACTTTATAGACGTATATAACGATCCCACCGGGAAGTAGGGGCCGACCCGCCAGGAACGTTGTAAAATACTACATCCGAGGAGTGAGGTTGCCTTAGGTTATGATATATAACGTTATATACGCATATAATGTCCCCACGGAGAGGAACGGGCCGACACGACCAGGATTCTGTAAAACATTAGCAGCGAGGGGTTAGATGGGTTAGGTTAGGTTATATTACGTTATAGACGAATATAACGTTCCCACCGAGAAGTAGGGGCCGACCCGCCAGGAGTGTTGTAAAATACTACATCCGAGGTGTGAGGTTGCCTTAGGTTAGGATATATAACGTTATAGACGTATATAATGTCCCCACGGAGAGGAACGAGCCGACACGACCGGGATTCTGTAAAACATTACCAGCGAGGTGCTAGATGGGTTAGGTTAGGTTATATTACGTTATAGATGTATATAACGTTCCCACCGAGTAGTAGGGGCCGTCCCGCCAGGAGTTTTGTAAAATAATACATCCGAGGTGTTAGGTTGCCTTAGGATAGGATATATAACGCTATAGACGTATATAATGTTACCAGGGACAGGTCTGCGCCGACACGACCGGGATTCTGTAAAATATTTCCAGCGAGGTGATAGATGGGTTAGGTTCGGTTATGTTACGCTCTAGACGAATATAACGTTCCCACCGAGAAGTAGGGGCAGACCCGCCAGGAATGTTGTAAAATACTACATCCGAGGAGTGTGGTTTCCTTAGGTTAAGATATATAACGCTATAGACGTATATAATGTTCCCACGGACAGGTCTGGGCCGACACGACCGGGATTCTGTAAAACATTCCCAGCGAGGGGCTAGAAGGGTTAGGTTAGGTTATATTACTTTATAGACGTATATAACGTTCCCACCGAGAAGTAGGGGCCGACCCACCAGGAACGTTGTAAAATACTACATGCGAGGAGTGAGGTTGCCTTAGGTTATGGTATATAACGTTATAGACGTATATAATGTCCCCATGGAGAGGAACGGGCCGACACGACCGGGATTCTGTAAAACATTAACAGCGAAGGGCTAGATGGGTTAGGTTAGGTTATATTACGTTACAGACGAATATAACGTTCCCACCGAGAAGTAGGGGCAGACACGCCAGGAATGTTGTAAAATACTACATCCGTGATGTTAGGCTGCCTTAGGTTAGGATATATAACCCTATAGTCGTATATAATGTTACCACGGACAGGTCTGGACCGACACGACCGGTATTGCGTAAAACATTACCAGCGAGGGGCTAGATGGGTTAGGTTAGGTTATATTACGCTATAGACGTATATAACGTTCCCACCGAGAAGTAGGGGCCGACCCGCCAGGAATGTTGTAAAATACTACATCCGTGATGTTAGGCTGCCTTAGGTTAGGAAATATAACCCTATAGTCGTATATAATGTTCCCACGGACAGGTCTGGGCCGACACGACCGGTATTGTGTAAAACATTGCCAGCGAGGGGCTAGATGGGTTAGGTTAGATTATATTACGTTATAGACGTATATAACGTTCCCACCTAGCAGTAGGGGCCGACCCGCCAGGAGTGTTGTAAAATACTACATCCGAGATGTTAGGCTGCCTTAAGTTAGGATATACAACGCTATAGACGTATATAATGTTACCAGGGACAGGTCTGCGCCGACACGACCGGGATTCTGTAAAATATTTCCAGCGAGGTGCTAGATGGGTTAGGTTAGGTTATATTACGCTACAGACGTATATAACGTTCCCACCTAGAAGTAGGGGCCGACCCGCCAGGAGTGTTGTAAAATACTACATCCGAGGTGTGAGGTTGCCTTAGGTTAAGATATATAACGCTATAGACGTATATAATGTTCCCACGGACAGGTCTGGGCCGACACGACTGGTATTGCGTAAAACATTACCAGCGAGGGGCTAGATGGGTTAGGTTCGGTTATGTTACGCTCTAGACGAATATAACGTTGCCACCGAGAAGTAGGGGCAGACCCGCCAGGAATGTTGTAAAATACTACATCCGAGGAGTGTGGTTTCCTTAGGTTAAGATATATAACGCTATAGACGTATATAATGTTCCCACGGACAGGTCTGGGCCGACACGACCGGGATTCTGTAAAACATTCCCAGCGAGGGGCTAGAAGGGTTAGGTTAGGTTATATTACTTTATAGACGTATATAACGTTCCCACCGAGAAGTAGGGGCCGACCCACCAGGAACGTTGTAAAATACTACATCCGAGGAGTGAGGTTGCCTTAGGTTATGGTATATAACGTTATAGACGTATATAATGTCCCCATGGAGAGGAACGGGCCGACACGACCGGGATTCTGTAAAACATTACCAGCGAGGGGCTAGATGGGTTAGGTTAGGTTATATTACGTTATAGACGAAAATAACGTTCCAACCGAGAAGTAGGTGCAGACACGCCAGGAATGTTGTAAAATACTACATCCGAGATGTTAGGCTGCCTTAAGTTAGGATATATAACGCTATAGACGTATATAATGTTACCAGGGACAGGTCTGGGCCGACACGACCGGGATTCTGTAAAACATTCCCAGCGAGGGGCTAGAAGGGTTAGGTTAGGTTATATTACTTTATAGACGTATATAACGTTCCCACCGAGAAGTAGGGGCCGACCCACCAGGAACGTTGTAAAATACTACATCCGAGGAGTGAGGTTGCCTTAGGTTATGGTATATAACGTTATAGACGTATATAATGTCCCCATGGAGAGGAACGGGCCGACACGACCGGGATTCTGTAAAACATTAACAGCGAGGAGCTAGATGGGTTAGGTTAGGTTATATTACGTTACAGACGAATATAACGTTCCCAGCGAGAAGTAGGGGCAGACACGCCAGGAATGTTGTAAAATACTACATCCGGGATGTTAGGCTGCCTTAGGTTAGGATATATAACCCTATAGTCGTATATAATGTTCCCACGGACAGGTCTGGACCGACACGACCGGTATTGCGTAAAACATTACCAGCGAGGGGCTAGATGGGTTAGGTTAGGTTATATTACGCTATAGACGTATATAACGTTCCCACCGAGAAGTAGGGGCCGACCCGCCAGGAATGATGTAAAATACTACATCCGTGATGTTAGGCTGCCTTAGGTTAGGAAATATAACCCTATAGTCGTATATAATGTTCCCACGGACAGGTCTGGGCCGACACGACCGGTATTGTGTAAAACATTGCCAGCGAGGGGCTAGATGGGTTAGGTTAGATTATATTACGTTATAGACGTATATAACGTTCCCACCGAGAAGTAGGGGCAGACACGCCAGGAATGTTGTAAAATACTACATCCGTGATGTTAGGCTGCCTTAGGTTAGGATATATAACCCTATAGTCGTATATAATGTTCCCACGGACAGGTCTGGACCGACACGACCGGTATTGCGTAAAACATTACCAGCGAGGGGCTAGATGGGTTAGGTTAGATTATATTAGGTTATAGACGTATATAACGTTCCCACCGAGAAGTAGGGGCCGACCCGCCAGGAGTGTTGTAAAATACTACATCCGAGGTGTTAGGTTGCCTTAGGTTAGGATATATAACGTTATAGACGTATATAATGTCCCCACGGAGAGGTACGGGCCGACACGACGGGGATTCTGTAAAACATTACCAGCGAGGTGCTAGATGGGTTAGGTTAGGTTATATTACGCTATAGACGTATATAACGTTCCCACCGAGAAGTAGGGGCCGACCCGCCAGGAATGTTGTAAAATACTACATGCGTGATGTTAGGCTGCCTTAGGTTAGGATATATAACCCTATAGTCGTATATATTGTTCCCACGGACAGGTCTGGGCCGACACGACCGGTATTGTGTAAAACATTACCAGCGAGGGGCTAGATGGGTTAGGTTAGATTATATTACGTTATAGACGTATATAACGTTCCCACCGAGAAGTAGGGGCCGACCCGCCAGGAGTGTTGTAAAATACTACATCCGAGGTGTTAGGTTGCCTTAGGTTAGGATATATGGCGTTATAGCCGTATATAATGTTCCCACGGACAGGTCTGGGCCGACAGGACCGGGATTCTGTAAAACATTCCCAGCGAGGGGCTAGATGGGTTAGGTTAGGTTATATTAAGTTATAGACGAATATAACGTTCCCACCGAGAAGTAGGGGCAGACACGCCAGGAATGTTGTAAAATACTACATCCGAGGTGTGAGGTTGCCTTAGGTTAGGATATATAACGTTATAGACGTATATAATGTCCCCACGGATAGGTCTGGGCCGACACGACGGGGATTCTGTAAAACATTACCAGCGAGGTGCTAGATGAGTTAGGTTAGGTTATATTACGCTATAGACGTATATAACGTTCCCGCCGAGAAATAGGGGCCGACCCGCCAGGAGTGTTGTAAAATACTACATCCGAGGAGTGAGGTTGCCTTAGGTTAGGATATATAACGTTATAGACGTATATAATGTCCCCACGGAGAGGAACGGGCCGACACGACCGGGATTCTGTAAAACTATACCAGCGAGGTGCTAGATGGTTTAGGTTAGGTTATATTAAGTTATAGATGTATATAACGTTCCCACCGAGTAGTAGGGGCCGTCCCGCCAGGAGTGTTGTAAAATACTACATCCGAGGTGTTAGGTTGCCTTAGGATAGGATATATAACGCTATAGACGTATATAATGTTACCAGGGACAGGTTTGCGCCGACACGACCGGGATTCTGTAAAATATTTCCAGCGAGGTGCTAGATGGGTTAGGTTCGGTTATATTACGTTATAGACGAATATAACGTTCCCACCGAGAAGTAGGGGCCGACCCGCCAGGAGTGTTGTAAAATACTACATCCGAGATGTTAGGCTGCCTTAAGTTAGGATATATAACGCTATAGACGTATATAATGTTCCCACGGACAGGTCTGGGCCGACAGGACCGGGATTCTGTAAAACATTCCCAGCGAGGGGCTAGATGGGTTAGGTTAGGTTATATTAAGTTATAGACGAATATAACGTTCCCACCGAGAAGTAGGGGCAGACACGCCAGGAATGTTGTAAAATACTACATCCGAGGTGTGAGGTTGCCTTAGGTTAGGATATATAACGTTATAGACGTATATAATGTCCCCACGGATAGGTCTGGGCCGACACGACGGGGATTCTGTAAAACATTACCAGCGAGGTGCTAGATGAGTTAGGTTAGGTTATATTACGCTATAGACGTATATAACGTTCCCACCGAGAAATAGGGGCCGACCCGCCAGGAGTGTTGTAAAATACTACATCCGAGGGGTGAGGTTGCCTTAGGTTAGGATATATAACGTTATAGACGTATATAATGTCCCCACGGAGAGGAACGGGCCGGCACGACCGGGATTCTGTAAAACTATACCAGCGAGGTGCTAGATGGGTTAGGTTAGGTTATATTAAGTTATAGATGTATATAACGTTCCCACCGAGTAGTAGGGGCCGTCCCGCCCGGAGTGTTGTAAAATACTACATCCGAGGTGTTAGGTTGCCTTAGGATAGGATATATAACGCTATAGACGTATATAATGTTACCAGGGACAGGTTTGCGCCGACACGACCGGGATTCTGTAAAACATTACCAGCGAGGTGCTAGATGGGTTAGGTTAGGTTATATTACGCTATAGACGTATATAACGTTCCCACCGAGAAGTAGGGGCCGACCCGCCAGGAGTGTTGTAAAATACTACATCCGAGGAGTGTGGTTGCCTTAGGTTAAGATATATAACGCTATAGACGTATATAATGTTCCCACGGACAGGTCTGGGCCGACACGACCGGGATTCTGTAAAACATTCCCAGCGAGGGGCTAGAAGGGTTAGGTTAGGTTATATTACTTTATAGACGTATATAACGTTCCCACCGAGAAGTAGGGGCGGACCCGCCAGGAACGTTGTAAAATACTACATCCGAGGAGTGAGGTTGCCTTAGGTTATGATATATAACGTTATAGACGCATATAATGTCCCCACGGAGAGGAACGGTCCGACACGACCGGGATTCTGTAAAACATTACCAGCGAGGGGCTAGATGGGTTAGGTTAGGTTATATTACGCTCTAGACGAATATAACGTTCCCACCGAGAAGTAGGGGCAGACCCGCCAGGAATGTTGTAAAATACTACATCCGAGGTGTTAGGTTGCCTTAGGTTAGGATATATAGCGTTATAGCCGTATATAATGTCCCCACGGTGAGGTACGTGCCGACACGACGGGGATTCTGTAAAACATTACCAGCGAGGGGCTAGATGGGTTAGGTTAGCTTATATTACGTTATAGACGAATATAACGTTCCCACCCAGAAGTAGAGGCAGACACGCCAGGAATGTTGCAAAATACTACATCCGAGGTGTGAGGTTGCCTTAGGTTAGGATATATAACGTTATAGACGTATATAATGTCCCCACGGAGAGGAACGGGCCGGCACGACCGGGATTCTGTAAAACTATACCAGCGAGGTGCTAGATGGGTTAGGTTAGGTTATATTAAGTTATAGATGTATATAACGTTCCCACCGAGTAGTAGGGGCCGTCCCGCCAGGAGTGTTGTAAAATACTACATCCGAGGTGTTAGGTTGCCTTAGGATAGGATATATAACGCTATAGACGTATATAATGTTACCAGGGACAGGTTTGCGCCGACACGACCGGGATTCTGTAAAATATTTCCAGCGAGGTGCTAGATGGGTTAGGTTCGGTTATATTACGTTATAGACGAATATAACGTTCCCACCGAGAAGTAGGGGCCGACCCGCCAGGAGTGTTGTAAAATACTACATCCGAGATGTTAGGCTGCCTTAAGTTAGGATATATAACGCTATAGACGTATATAATGTTCCCACGGACAGGTCTGGGCCGACAGGACCGGGATTCTGTAAAACATTCCCAGCGAGGGGCTAGATGGGTTAGGTTAGGTTATATTACTTTATAGACGTATATAACGTTCCCACCGAGAAGTAGGGGCCGACCCACCCGGAACGTTGTAAAATACTACATCCGAGGAGTGAGGTTGCCTTAGGTTATGGTATATAACGTTATAGACGTATATAATGTCCCCATGGAGAGGAACGGGCCGACACGACCGGGATTCTGTAAAACATTACCAGCGAGGGGCTAGATGGGTTAGGTTAGGTTATATTACGCTACAGACGTATATAACGTTCCCACCTAGAAGTAGGGGCCGACCCGCCAGGAATGTTGTAAAATACTACATCCGTGATGTTAGGCTGCCTTAGGTTAGGATATATAACCCTATAGTCGTATATAATGTTACCACGGACAGGTCTGGACCGACACGACCGCTATTGCGTAAAACATTACCAGCGAGGGGCTAGATGGGTTAGGTTAGGTTATATTACGCTATAGACGTATATAACGTTCCCACCGAGAAGTAGGGGCCGACCCGCCAGGAATGTTGTAAAATACTACATCCGTGATGTTAGGCTGCCTTAGGTTAGGAAATATAACCCTATAGTCGTATATAATGTTCCCACGGACAGGTCTGGGCCGACACGACCGGTATTGTGTAAAACATTGCCAGCGAGGGGCTAGATGGGTTAGGTTAGATTATATTACGTTATAGACGTATATAACGTTCCCACCTAGCAGTAGGGGCCGACCCGCCAGGAGTGTTGTAAAATACTACATCCGAGATGTTAGGCTGCCTTAAGTTAGGATATATAACGCTATAGACGTATATAATGTTACCAGGGACAGGTCTGCGCCGACACGACCGGGATTCTGTAAAATATTTCCAGCGAGGTGCTAGATGGGTTAGGTTAGGTTATATTACGCTACAGACGTATATAACGTTCCCACCTAGAAGTAGGGGCCGACCCGCCAGGAGTGTTGTAAAATACTACATCCGAGGTGTGAGGATGCCTTAGGTTAAGATATATAACGCTATAGACGTATATAATGTTCCCACGGACAGGTCTGGGCCGACACGACTGGTATTGCGTAAAACATTACCAGCGAGGGGCTAGATGGGTTAGGTTCGGTTATGTTACGCTCTAGACGAATATAACGTTGCCACCGAGAAGTAGGGGCAGACCCGCCAGGAATGTTGTAAAATACTACATCCGAGGTGTGAGGTTGCCTTAGGTTAGGATATATAACGTTATAGACGTATATAATGTCCCCACGGATAGGTCTGGGCCGACACGACGGGGATTCTGTAAAACTATACCAGCGAGGTGCTAGATGGTTTAGGTTAGGTTATATTAAGTTATAGATGTATATAACGTTCCCACCGAGTAGTAGGGGCCGTCCCGCCAGGAGTGTTGTAAAATACTACATCCGAGGTGTTAGGTTGCCTTAGGATAGGATATATAACGCTATAGACGTATATAATGTTACCAGGGACAGGTTTGCGCCGACACGACCGGGATTCTGTAAAATATTTCCAGCGAGGTGCTAGATGGGTTAGGTTCGGTTATATTACGTTATAGACGAATATAACGTTCCCACCGAGAAGTAGGGGCCGACCCGCCAGGAGTGTTGTAAAATACTACATCCGAGATGTTAGGCTGCCTTAAGTTAGGATATATAACGCTATAGACGTATATAATGTTCCCACGGACAGGTCTGGGCCGACAGGACCGGGATTCTGTAAAACATTCCCAGCGAGGGGCTAGATGGGTTAGGTTAGGTTATATTAAGTTATAGACGAATATAACGTTCCCACCGAGAAGTAGGGGCAGACACGCCAGGAATGTTGTAAAATACTACATCCGAGGTGTGAGGTTGCCTTAGGTTAGGATATATAACGTTATAGACGTATATAATGTCCCCACGGATAGGTCTGGGCCGACACGACGGGGATTCTGTAAAACATTACCAGCGAGGTGCTAGATGAGTTAGGTTAGGTTATATTACGCTATAGACGTATATAACGTTCCCACCGAGAAATAGGGGCCGACCCGCCAGGAGTGTTGTAAAATACTACATCCGAGGGGTGAGGTTGCCTTAGGTTAGGATATATAACGTTATAGACGTATATAATGTCCCCACGGAGAGGAACGGGCCGGCACGACCGGGATTCTGTAAAACTATACCAGCGAGGTGCTAGATGGGTTAGGTTAGGTTATATTAAGTTATAGATGTATATAACGTTCCCACCGAGTAGTAGGGGCCGTCCCGCCCGGAGTGTTGTAAAATACTACATCCGAGGTGTTAGGTTGCCTTAGGATAGGATATATAACGCTATAGACGTATATAATGTTACCAGGGACAGGTTTGCGCCGACACGACCGGGATTCTGTAAAACATTACCAGCGAGGTGCTAGATGGGTTAGGTTAGGTTATATTACGCTATAGACGTATATAACGTTCCCACCGAGAAGTAGGGGCCGACCCGCCAGGAGTGTTGTAAAATACTACATCCGAGGAGTGTGGTTGCCTTAGGTTAAGATATATAACGCTATAGACGTATATAATGTTCCCACGGACAGGTCTGGGCCGACACGACCGGGATTCTGTAAAACATTCCCAGCGAGGGGCTAGAAGGGTTAGGTTAGGTTATATTACTTTATAGACGTATATAACGTTCCCACCGAGAAGTAGGGGCGGACCCGCCAGGAACGTTGTAAAATACTACATCCGAGGAGTGAGGTTGCCTTAGGTTATGATATATAACGTTATAGACGCATATAATGTCCCCACGGAGAGGAACGGTCCGACACGACCGGGATTCTGTAAAACATTACCAGCGAGGGGCTAGATGGGTTAGGTTAGGTTATATTACGCTCTAGACGAATATAACGTTCCCACCGAGAAGTAGGGGCAGACCCGCCAGGAATGTTGTAAAATACTACATCCGAGGTGTTAGGTTGCCTTAGGTTAGGATATATAGCGTTATAGCCGTATATAATGTCCCCACGGTGAGGTACGGGCCGACACGACGGGGATTCTGTAAAACATTACCAGCGAGGGGCTAGATGGGTTAGGTTAGCTTATATTACGTTATAGACGAATATAACGTTCCCACCCAGAAGTAGAGGCAGACACGCCAGGAATGTTGCAAAATACTACATCCGAGGTGTGAGGTTGCCTTAGGTTAGGATATATAACGTTATAGACGTATATAATGTCCCCACGGAGAGGAACGGGCCGGCACGACCGGGATTCTGTAAAACTATACCAGCGAGGTGCTAGATGGGTTAGGTTAGGTTATATTAAGTTATAGATGTATATAACGTTCCCACCGAGTAGTAGGGGCCGTCCCGCCAGGAGTGTTGTAAAATACTACATCCGAGGTGTGAGGTTGCCTTAGGTTAGGATATATAACGTTATAGACGTATATAATGTCCCCACGGATAGGTCTGGGCCGACACGACGGGGATTCTGTAAAACATTACCAGCGAGGTGCTAGATGAGTTAGGTTAGGTTATATTACGCTATAGACGTATATAACGTTCCCACCGAGAAATAGGGGCCGACCCGCCAGGAGTGTTGTAAAATACTACATCCGAGGGGTGAGGTTGCCTTAGGTTAGGATATATAACGTTATAGACGTATATAATGTCCCCACGGAGAGGAACGGGCCGGCACGACCGGGATTCTGTAAAACTATACCAGCGAGGTGCTAGATGGGTTAGGTTAGGTTATATTAAGTTATAGATGTATATAACGTTCCCACCGAGTAGTAGGGGCCGTCCCGCCCGGAGTGTTGTAAAATACTACATCCGAGGTGTTAGGTTGCCTTAGGATAGGATATATAACGCTATAGACGTATATAATGTTACCAGGGACAGGTTTGCGCCGACACGACCGGGATTCTGTAAAACATTACCAGCGAGGTGCTAGATGGGTTAGGTTAGGTTATATTACGCTATAGACGTATATAACGTTCCCACCGAGAAGTAGGGGCCGACCCGCCAGGAGTGTTGTAAAATACTACATCCGAGGAGTGTGGTTGCCTTAGGTTAAGATATATAACGCTATAGACGTATATAATGTTCCCACGGACAGGTCTGGGCCGACACGACCGGGATTCTGTAAAACATTCCCAGCGAGGGGCTAGAAGGGTTAGGTTAGGTTATATTACTTTATAGACGTATATAACGTTCCCACCGAGAAGTAGGGGCCGACCCACCAGGAACGTTGTAAAATACTACATCCGAGGAGTGAGGTTGCCTTAGGTTATGGTATATAACGTTATAGACGTATATAATGTCCCCATGGAGAGGAACGGGCCGACACGACCGGGATTCTGTAAAACATTACCAGCGAGGGGCTAGATGGGTTAGGTTAGGTTATATTACGTTATAGACGAAAATAACGTTCCAACCGAGAAGTAGGTGCAGACACGCCAGGAATGTTGTAAAATACTACATCCGAGATGTTAGGCTGCCTTAAGTTAGGATATATAACGCTATAGACGTATATAATGTTACCAGGGACAGGTCTGGGCCGACACGACCGGGATTCTGTAAAACATTCCCAGCGAGGGGCTAGAAGGGTTAGGTTAGGTTATATTACTTTATAGACGTATATAACGTTCCCACCGAGAAGTAGGGGCCGACCCACCAGGAACGTTGTAAAATACTACATCCGAGGAGTGAGGTTGCCTTAGGTTATGGTATATAACGTTATAGACGTATATAATGTCCCCATGGAGAGGAACGGGCCGACACGACCGGGATTCTGTAAAACATTAACAGCGAGGAGCTAGATGGGTTAGGTTAGGTTATATTACGTTACAGACGAATATAACGTTCCCAGCGAGAAGTAGGGGCAGACACGCCAGGAATGTTGTAAAATACTACATCCGGGATGTTAGGCTGCCTTAGGTTAGGATATATAACCCTATAGTCGTATATAATGTTCCCACGGACAGGTCTGGATCGACACGACCGGTATTGCGTAAAACATTACCAGCGAGGGGCTAGATGGGTTAGGTTAGGTTATATTACGCTATAGACGTATATAACGTTCCCACCGAGAAGTAGGGGCCGACCCGCCAGGTATGATGTAAAATACTACATCCGTGATGTTAGGCTGCCTTAGGTTAGGAAATATAACCCTATAGTCGTATATAATGTTCCCACGGACAGGTCTGGGCCGACACGACCGGTATTGTGTAAAACATTGCCAGCGAGGGGCTAGATGGGTTAGGTTAGATTATATTACGTTATAGACGTATATAACGTTCCCACCGAGAAGTAGGGGCAGACACGCCAGGAATGTTGTAAAATACTACATCCGTGATGTTAGGCTGCCTTAGGTTAGGATATATAACGTTATAGACGTATATAATGTCCCCACGGAGAGGTACGGGCCGACACGACGGGGATTCTGTAAAACATTACCAGCGAGGTGCTAGATGGGTTAGGTTAGGTTATATTACGCTATAGACGTATATAACGTTCCCACCGAGAAGTAGGGGCCGACCCGCCAGGAATGTTGTAAAATACTACATGCGTGATGTTAGGCTGCCTTAGGTTAGGATATATAACCCTATAGTCGTATATATTGTTCCCACGGACAGGTCTGGGCCGACACGACCGGTATTGTGTAAAACATTACCAGCGAGGGGCTAGATGGGTTAGGTTAGATTATATTACGTTATAGACGTATATAACGTTCCCACCGAGAAGTAGGGGCCGACCCGCCAGGAATGTTGTAAAATACTACATCCGTGATGTTAGGCTGCCTTAGGTTAGGAAATATAACCCTATAGTCGTATATAATGTTCCCACGGACAGGTCTGGGCCGACACGACCGGTATTGTGTAAAACATTGCCAGCGAGGGGCTAGATGGGTTAGGTTAGATTATATTACGTTATAGACGTATATAACGTTCCCACCTAGCAGTAGGGGCCGACCCGCCAGGAGTGTTGTAAAATACTACATCCGAGATGTTAGGCTGCCTTAAGTTAGGATATATAACGCTATAGACGTATATAATGTTACCAGGGACAGGTCTGCGCCGACACGACCGGGATTCTGTAAAATATTTCCAGCGAGGTGCTAGATGGGTTAGGTTAGGTTATATTACGCTACAGACGTATATAACGTTCCCACCTAGAAGTAGGGGCCGACCCGCCAGGAGTGTTGTAAAATACTACATCCGAGGTGTGAGGTTGCCTTAGGTTAAGATATATAACGCTATAGACGTATATAATGTTCCCACGGACAGGTCTGGGCCGACACGACTGGTATTGCGTAAAACATTACCAGCGAGGGGCTAGATGGGTTAGGTTCGGTTATGTTACGCTCTAGACGAGTATAACGTTGCCACCGAGAAGTAGGGGCAGACCCGCCAGGAATGTTGTAAAATACTACATCCGAGGAGTGTGGTTTCCTTAGGTTAAGATATATAACGCTATAGACGTATATAATGTTCCCACGGACAGGTCTGGGCCGACACGACCGGGATTCTGTAAAACATTCCCAGCGAGGGGCTAGAAGGGTTAGGTTAGGTTATATTACTTTATAGACGTATATAACGTTCCCACCGAGAAGTAGGGGCCGACCCACCAGGAACGTTGTAAAATACTACATCCGAGGAGTGAGGTTGCCTTAGGTTATGGTATATAACGTTATAGACGTATATAATGTCCCCATGGAGAGGAACGGGCCGACACGACCGGGATTCTGTAAAACATTACCAGCGAGGGGCTAGATGGGTTAGGTTAGGTTATATTACGTTATAGACGAAAATAACGTTCCAACCGAGAAGTAGGTGCAGACACGCCAGGAATGTTGTAAAATACTACATCCGAGATGTTAGGCTGCCTTAAGTTAGGATATATAACGCTATAGACGTATATAATGTTACCAGGGACAGGTCTGGACCGACACGACCGGGATTCTGTAAAACATTCCCAGCGAGGGGCTAGAAGGGTTAGGTTAGGTTATATTACTTTATAGACGTATATAACGTTCCCACCGAGAAGTAGGGGCCGACCCACCAGGAACGTTGTAAAATACTACATCCGAGGAGTGAGGTTGCCTTAGGTTATGGTATATAACGTTATAGACGTATATAATGTCCCCATGGAGAGGAACGGGCCGACACGACCGGGATTCTGTAAAACATTAACAGCGAGGAGCTAGATGGGTTAGGTTAGGTTATATTACGTTACAGACGAATATAACGTTCCCAGCGAGAAGTAGGGGCAGACACGCCAGGAATGTTGTAAAATACTACATCCGGGATGTTAGGCTGCCTTAGGTTAGGATATATAACCCTATAGTCGTATATAATGTTCCCACGGACAGGTCTGGACCGACACGACCGGTATTGCGTAAAACATTACCAGCGAGGGGCTAGATGGGTTAGGTTAGGTTATATTACGCTATAGACGTATATAACGTTCCCACCGAGAAGTAGGGGCCGACCCGCCAGGAATGATGTAAAATACTACATCCGTGATGTTAGGCTGCCTTAGGTTAGGAAATATAACCCTATAGTCGTATATAATGTTCCCACGGACAGGTCTGGGCCGACACGACCGGTATTGTGTAAAACATTGCCAGCGAGGGGCTAGATGGGTTAGGTTAGATTATATTACGTTATAGACGTATATAACGTTCCCACCGAGAAG
This sequence comes from Xylocopa violacea, assembly GCA_963969225.1. Taxonomy (NCBI): domain Eukaryota; kingdom Metazoa; phylum Arthropoda; class Insecta; order Hymenoptera; family Apidae; genus Xylocopa; species Xylocopa violacea. Next base: position 3,195,403 of record CAXAJV010000013.1, read on the forward strand.
TAGGGGCAGACACGCCAGGAATGTTGTAAAATACTACATCCGTGATGTTAGGCTGCCTTAGGTTAGGATATATAACCCTATAGTCGTATATAATGTTCCCACGGACAGGTCTGGACCGACACGACCGGTATTGCGTAAAACATTACCAGCGAGGGGCTAGATGGGTTAGGTTAGATTATATTAGGTTATAGACGTATATAACGTTCCCACCGAGAAGTAGGGGCCGACCCGCCAGGAGTGTTGTAAAATACTACATCCGAGGTGTTAGGTTGCCTTAGGTTAGGATATATAACGTTATAGACGTATATAATGTCCCCACGGAGAGGTACGGGCCGACACGACGGGGATTCTGTAAAACATTACCAGCGAGGTGCTAGATGGGTTAGGTTAGGTTATATTACGCTATAGACGTATATAACGTTCCCACCGCGAAGTAGGGGCCGACCCGCCAGGAATGTTGTAAAATACTACATGCGTGATGTTAGGCTGCCTTAGGTTAGGATATATAACCCTATAGTCGTATATATTGTTCCCACGGACAGGTCTGGGCCGACACGACCGGTATTGTGTAAAACATTACCAGCGAGGGGCTAGATGGGTTAGGTTAGATTATATTACGTTATAGACGTATATAACGTTCCCACCGAGAAGTAAGGGCCGACCCGCCAGGAGTGTTGTAAAATACTACAGCCGAGGTGTTAGGTTGCCTTAGGTTAGGATATATGGCGTTATAGCCGTATATAATGTTCCCACGGACAGGTCTGGGCCGACAGGACCGGGATTCTGTAAAACATTCCCAGCGAGGGGCTAGATGGGTTAGGTTAGGTTATATTAAGTTATAGACGAATATAACGTTCCCACCGAGAAGTAGGGGCAGACACGCCAGGAATGTTGTAAAATACTACATCCGAGGTGTGAGGTTGCCTTAGGTTAGGATATATAACGTTATAGACGTATATAATGTCCCCACGGATAGGTCTGGGCCGACACGACGGGGATTCTGTAAAACATTACCAGCGAGGTGCTAGATGAGTTAGGTTAGGTTATATTACGCTATAGACGTATATAACGTTCCCACCGAGAAATAGGGGCCGACCCGCCAGGAGTGTTGTAAAATACTACATCCGAGGGGTGAGGTTGCCTTAGGTTAGGATATATAACGTTATAGACGTATATAATGTCCCCACGGAGAGGAACGGGCCGACACGACCGGGATTCTGTAAAACTATACCAGCGAGGTGCTAGATGGGTTAGGTTAGGTTATATTAAGTTATAGATGTATATAACGTTCCCACCGAGTAGTAGGGGCCGTCCCGCCAGGAGTGTTGTAAAATACTACATCCGAGGTGTTAGGTTGCCTTAGGATAGGATATATAACGCTATAGACGTATATAATGTTACCAGGGACAGGTTTGCGCCGACACGACCGGGATTCTGTAAAATATTTCCAGCGAGGTGCTAGATGGGTTAGGTTCGGTTATATTACGTTATAGACGAATATAACGTTCCCACCGAGAAGTAGGGGCCGACCCGCCAGGAGTGTTGTAAAATACTACATCCGAGATGTTAGGCTGCCTTAAGTTAGGATATATAACGCTATAGACGTATATAATGTTCCCACGGACAGGTCTGGGCCGACAGGACCGGGATTCTGTAAAACATTCCCAGCGAGGGGCTAGATGGGTTAGGTTAGGTTATATTAAGTTATAGACGAATATAACGTTCCCACCGAGAAGTAGGGGCAGACACGCCAGGAATGTTGTAAAATACTACATCCGAGGTGTGAGGTTGCCTTAGGTTAGGATATATAACGTTATAGACGTATATAATGTCCCCACGGATAGGTCTGGGCCGACACGACGGGGATTCTGTAAAACATTACCAGCGAGGTGCTAGATGAGTTAGGTTAGGTTATATTACGCTATAGAAGTATATAACGTTCCCACCGAGAAATAGGGGCCGACCCGCCAGGAGTGTTGTAAAATACTACATCCGAGGGGTGAGGTTGCCTTAGGTTAGGATATATAACGTTATAGACGTATATAATGTCCCCACGGAGAGGAACGGGCCGGCACGACCGGGATTCTGTAAAACTATACCAGCGAGGTGCTAGATGGGTTAGGTTAGGTTATATTAAGTTATAGATGTATATAACGTTCCCACCGAGTAGTAGGGGCCGTCCCGCCCGGAGTGTTGTAAAATACTACATCCGAGGTGTTAGGTTGCCTTAGGATAGGATATATAACGCTATAGACGTATATAATGTTACCAGGGACAGGTTTGCGCCGACACGACCGGGATTCTGTAAAACATTACCAGCGAGGTGCTAGATGGGTTAGGTTAGGTTATATTACGCTATAGACGTATATAACGTTCCCACCGAGAAGTAGGGGCCGACCCGCCAGGAGTGTTGTAAAATACTACATCCGAGGAGTGTGGTTGCCTTAGGTTAAGATATATAACGCTATAGACGTATATAATGTTCCCACGGACAGGTCTGGGCCGACACGACCGGGATTCTGTAAAACATTCCCAGCGAGGGGCTAGAAGGGTTAGGTTAGGTTATATTACTTTATAGACATATATAACGTTCCCACCGAGAAGTAGGGGCGGACCCGCCAGGAACGTTGTAAAATACTACATCCGAGGAGTGAGGTTGCCTTAGGTTATGATATATAACGTTATAGACGCATATAATGTCCCCACGGAGAGGAACGGTCCGACACGACCGGGATTCTGTAAAACATTACCAGCGAGGGGCTAGATGGGTTAGGTTAGGTTATATTACGCTCTAGACGAATATAACGTTCCCACCGAGAAGTAGGGGCAGACCCGCCAGGAATGTTGTAAAATACTACATCCGAGGTGTTAGGTTGCCTTAGGTTAGGATATATAGCGTTATAGCCGTATATAATGTCCCCACGGTGAGGTACGGGCCGACACGACGGGGATTCTGTAAAACATTACCAGCGAGGGGCTAGATGGGTTAGGTTAGCTTATATTACGTTATAGACGAATATAACGTTCCCACCCAGAAGTAGAGGCAGACACGTCAGGAATGTTGCAAAATACTACATCCGAGGTGTGAGGTTGCCTTAGGTTAGGATATATAACGTTATAGACGTATATAATGTCCCCACGGAGAGGAACGGGCCGGCACGACCGGGATTCTGTAAAACTATACCAGCGACGTGCTAGATGGGTTAGGTTAGGTTATATTAAGTTATAGATGTATATAACGTTCCCACCGAGTAGTAGGGGCCGTCCCGCCAGGAGTGTTGTAAAATACTACATCCGAGGTGTTAGGTTGCCTTAGGATAGGATATATAACGCTATAGACGTATATAATGTTACCAGGGACAGGTTTGCGCCGACACGACCGGGATTCTGTAAAATATTTCCAGCGAGGTGCTAGATGGGTTAGGTTCGGTTATATTACGTTATAGACGAATATAACGTTCCCACCGAGAAGTAGGGGCCGACCCGCCAGGAGTGTTGTAAAATACTACATCCGAGATGTTAGGCTGCCTTAAGTTAGGATATATAACGCTATAGACGTATATAATGTTCCCACGGACAGGTCTGGGCCGACAGGACCGGGATTCTGTAAAACATTCCCAGCGAGGGGCTAGATGGGTTAGGTTAGGTTATATTAAGTTATAGACGAATATAACGTTCCCACCGAGAAGTAGGGGCAGACACGCCAGGAATGTTGTAAAATACTACATCCGAGGTGTGAGGTTGCCTTAGGTTAGGATATATAACGTTATAGACGTATATAATGTCCCCACGGATAGGTCTGGGCCGACACGACGGGGATTCTGTAAAACATTACCAGCGAGGTGCTAGATGAGTTAGGTTAGGTTATATTACGCTATAGACGTATATAACGTTCCCACCGAGAAATAGGGGCCGACCCGCCAGGAGTGTTGTAAAATACTACATCCGAGGGGTGAGGTTGCCTTAGGTTAGGATATATAACGTTATAGACGTATATAATGTCCCCACGGAGAGGAACGGGCCGGCACGACCGGGATTCTGTAAAACTATACCAGCGAGGTGCTAGATGGGTTAGGTTAGGTTATATTAAGTTATAGATGTATATAACGTTCCCACCGAGTAGTAGGGGCCGTCCCGCCCGGAGTGTTGTAAAATACTACATCCGAGGTGTTAGGTTGCCTTAGGATAGGATATATAACGCTATAGACGTATATAATGTTACCAGGGACAGGTTTGCGCCGACACGACCGGGATTCTGTAAAACATTACCAGCGAGGTGCTAGATGGGTTAGGTTAGGTTATATTACGCTATAGACGTATATAACGTTCCCACCGAGAAGTAGGGGCCGACCCGCCAGGAGTGTTGTAAAATACTACATCCGAGGAGTGTGGTTGCCTTAGGTTATGATATATAACGTTATAGACGCATATAATGTCCCCACGGAGAGGAACGGTCCGACACGACCGGGATTCTGTAAAACATTACCAGCGAGGGGCTAGATGGGTTAGGTTAGGTTATATTACGCTCTAGACGAATATAACGTTCCCACCGAGAAGTAGGGGCAGACCCGCCAGGAATGTTGTAAAATACTACATCCGAGGTGTTAGGTTGCCTTAGGTTAGGATATATAGCGTTATAGCCGTATATAATGTCCCCACGGTGAGGTACGGGCCGACACGACGGGGATTCTGTAAAACATTACCAGCGAGGGGCTAGATGGGTTAGGTTAGCTTATATTACGTTATAGACGAATATAACGTTCCCACCCAGAAGTAGAGGCAGACACGCCAGGAATGTTGCAAAATACTACATCCGAGGTGTGAGGTTGCCTTAGGTTAGGATATATAACGTTATAGACGTATATAATGTCCCCACGGAGAGGTACGGGCCGACACGACGGGGATTCTGTAAAACATTACCAGCGAGGTGCTAGATAGGTTAGGTTAGGTTATATTACGCTATAGACGTATATAACGTTCCCACCGAGAAGTAGGGGCCGACCCGCCAGGAGTGTTGTAAAATACTACATCCGAGGTGTGAGGTTGCCTTAGGTTAGGATATATAACGTTATAGACGTATATAATGTCCCCACGGAGAGGAACAAGCCGACACGACCGGGATTCTGTAAAACATTACCAGCGAGGTGCTAGATGGGTTAGGTTAGGTTATATTACGTTACAGATGTATATAACGTTCCCACCGAGTAGTAGGGGCCGTCCCGCCAGGAGTTTTGTAAAATACTACATCCGAGGTGTTAGGTTGCCTTAGGATAGGATATATAACGCTATAGACGTATATAATGTTATGAGGGACAGGTCTGCGCCGACACGACCGGGATTCTGTAAAATATTTCCAGCGAGGTGCTGGATGGGTTAGGTTCGGTTATGTTACGCTCTAGACGAATATAACGTTCCCACCGAGAAGTAGGGGCAGACCCGCCAGGAATGTTGTAAAATACTACATCCGAGGAGTGTGGTTGCCTTAGGTTAAGATATATAACGCTATAGACGTATATAATGTTCCCACGGACAGGTCTGGGCCGACACGACCGGGATTCTGTAAAACATTCCCAGCGAGGAGCTAGAAGGGTTAGGTTAGGTTATATTACTTTATAGACGTATATAACGTTCCCACCGAAAAGTAGGGGCCGACGCGCCAGGAACGTTGTAAAATATTACATCCGAGGAGTGAGGTTGCCTTAGGTTATGATATATAACGTTATAGACGCATATAATGTCCCCACGGAGAGGAACGGGCCGACACGACCGGGATTCTGTAAAACATTACCAGCGAGGGGCTAGATGGGTTAGGTTAGATTATATTAGGTTATAGACGTATATAACGTTCCCACCGAGAAGTAGGGGCCGACCCGCCAGGAGTGTTGTAAAATACTACATCCGAGGTGTTAGGTTGCCTTAGGTTAGGATATATAACGTTATAGACGTATATAATGTCCCCACGGAGAGGTACGGGCCGACACGACGGGGATTCTGTAAAACATTCCCAGCGAGGTGCTAGATGGGTTAGGTTAGGTTATATTACGCTATAGACGTATATAACGTTCCCACCGAGAAGTAGGGGCCGACCCGCCAGGAATGTTGTAAAATACTACATCCGTGATGTTAGGCTGCCTTAGGTTAGGATATATAACCCTATAGTCGTATATAATGTTCCCACGGACAGGTCTGGGCCGACACGACCGGTATTGTGTAAAACATTACCAGCGAGGGGCTAGATGGGTTAGGTTAGATTATATTACGTTATAGACGTATATAACGTTCCCACCGAGAAGTAGGGGCCGACCCGCCAGGAGTGATGTAAAATACTACATCCGAGGAGTGTGGTTGCCTTAGGTTAAGATATATAACGCTATAGACGTATATAATGTTCCCACGGACAGGTCTGGGCCGACACGACCGGGATTCTGTAAAACATTCCCAGCGAGGGGCTAGAAGGGTTAGGTTAGGTTATATTACTTTATAGACGTATATAACGTTCCCACCGAGAAGTAGGGGCCGACCCGCCAGGAGTGTTGTAAAATACTACATCCGAGATGTGAGGTTGCCTTAGGTTAGGATATATAACGTTATAGACGTATATAATGTCCCCACGGAGAGGAACAAGCCGACACGACCGGGATTCTGTAAAACATTACCAGCGAGGAGCTAGATGGGTTAGGTTAGGTTATATTACGTTATAGATGTATATAACGTTCCCACCGAGCAGTAGGGGCCGTCCCGCCAGGAGTTTTGTAAAATACTACATCCGAGGTGTTATGTTGCCTTAGGATAGGATATATAACGCTATAGACGTATATAATGTTACCAGGGACAGGTCTGCGCCGACACGACCGGGATTCTGTAAAATATTTCCAGCGAGGTGCTAGATGGGTTAGGTTCGGTTATGTTACGCTCTAGACGAATATAACGTTCCCACCGAGAAGTAGGGGCAGACCCGCCAGGAATGTTGTAAAATACTACATCCGAGGAGTGTGGTTGCCTTAGGTTAAGATATATAACGCTATAGACGTATATAATGTTCCCACGGACAGGTCTGGGCCGACACGACCGGGATTCTGTAAAACATTCCCAGCGAGGGGCTAGAAGGGTTAGGTTAGGTTATATTACTTTATAGACGTATATAACGTTCCCACCGAGAAGTAGGGGCCGACCCGCCAGGAGTGTTGTAAAATACTACATCCGAGGTGTGAGGTTGCCTTAGGTTAGGATATATAACGCTATAGACGTATATAATGTTCCCACGGACAGGTCTGGGCCGACACGACCGGGATTCTGTAAAACATTCCCAGCGATGGGCTAGAAGGGTTAGGTTAGGTTATATTACTTTATAGACGTATATAACGTTCCCACCGAGAAGTAGGGGCCGACGCGCCAGGAACGTTGTAAAATACTACATCCGAGGAGTGAGGTTGCCTTAGGTTATGATATATAACGTTATAGACGCATACAATGTCCCCACGGAGAGGAACGGGCCGACACGACCGGGATTCTGTAAAACATTACCAGCGAGGTGCTAGATGGGTTAGGTTAGGTTATATTACGTTATAGACGAATATAACGTTCCCACCGAGAAGTAGGGGCAGACACGCCAGGAATGTTGTAAAATACTACATCCGAGGTGTTAGGTTGCCTTAGGTTAGGATATATAGCGTTATAGCCGTATATAATGTCCCCACGGTGAGGTACGGGCCGACACGACGGGGATTCCGTAAAACATTACCAGCGAGGTGCTAGATGGGTTAGGTTAGGTTAGATTACGTTGTAGATATATATAACGTTCCCACCGAGTAGTAGGATCCGCCCCGCCAGGAGTGTTGTAAAATACTACATCCGAGGTGTTAGGTTGCCTTAGGATAGGATATATAACGCTATAGACGTATATAATGCTACCAGGGACAGGTCTGCGCCGACACGACCGGGATTCTGTAAAATATTTCCAGCGAGGTGCTAGATGGGTTAGGTTCGGTTATATTACGTTATAGACGAATATAACGTTCCCACCGAGAAGTAGGGGCAGACGCGCCAGGAATGTTGTAAAATAGTACATCCGTGATGTTAGGCTGCACTAGGTTAGGATATATAACCCTATAATCGTATATAATGTTCCCACGGACTGGTCTGGACCGACACGACCGGTATTCGGTAAAACATTACCAGCGATGGGCTAGATGGGTTAGGTTAGATTATATTACGTTATAGACGTATATAACGTTACCACCGAGAAGGAGGGGCCGAACCGCCAGGAGTGTTGTAAAATACTACATCCGAGGTGTTAGGTTGCCTTAGGTTAGGATATATAACGTTATAGACGTATATAATGTCCCCACGGACATGTCTGGGCCGACAGGACCGGGATTCTGTAAAACATTCCCAGCGAGGTGCTAGAAGGGTTAGGTTAGGTTATATTACTTTATAGACGTATATAACGTTCCCACCGAGAAGTAGGGGCCGACCCGCCAGGAACGTTGTAAAATACTACATCCGAGGAGTGAGGTTGCCTTAGGTTATGATATATAACGTTATAGACGCATATAATGTCCCCACGGAGAGGAACGGGCCGACACGACCGGGATTCTGTAAAACATTACCAGCGAGGTGCTAGATGGGTTAGGTTAGGTTATATTACGCTATAGACGTATATAACGTTCCCACCGAGAAGTAGGGGCCGACCCGCCAGGAGTGTTGTAAAATACTACATCCGAGGTGTGAGGTTGCCTTAGGTTAGGATATATAACGTTATAGACGAATATAATATCCCCACGGAGAGGAACGAGCCGACACGACCGGGATTCTGTAAAACATTACCAGCGAGGTGCTAGATGGGTTAGGTTAGGTTATATTACGTTATAGATGTATATAACGTTCCCACCGAGTAGTAGGGGCCGTCCCGCCAGGAGTGTTGTAAAATACTACATCCGAGGTGTTAGGTTGCCTTAGGATAGGATATATAACGCTATAGACGTATATAATGCTACCAGGGACAGGTCTGCGCCGACACGACCGGGATTCTGTAAAATATTTCCAGCGACGTGCTAGATGGGTTAGGTTCGGTTATATTACGTTACAGACGAATATAACGTTCCCACCGAGAAGTAGGGGCAGACACGCCAGGAATGTTGTAAAATACTACATCCGTGATGTTAGGCTGCCTTAGGTTAGGATATATAACCCTATAGTCGTATATAATGTTTCCACGGACAGGTCTGGACCGACACGACCGGTATTGCGTAAAACATTACCAGCGATGGGCTAGATGGGTTAGGTTAGATTATATTACGTTATAGACGTATATAACGTTCCCACCGAGAAGTAAGGGCCGACCAGCCAGGAATGTTGTAAAATACTACATCCGTGATGTTAGGCTGCCTTAGGTTATGATATATAACCCTATAGTCGTATATAATGTTCCCACGGACAGGTCTGGGCCGACACGACCGGTATTGTGTAAAACATTACCAGCGAGGGGCTAGATGGGTTAGGTTAGATTATATTACGTTATAGACGTATATAACGTTCCCACCGAGAAGTAGGGGCCGACCCGCCAGGAGTGTTGTAAAATAATACATCCGAGGTGTTATGTTGCCTTAGGTTACGATATATAGCGTTATAGCCGTATATAATGTCCCCACGGTGAGGTACGGGCCGACACGAAGGGGATTCCGTAAAACATTACCAGCGAGGTGCTAGATGGGTTAGGTTAGGTTATATTACGTTATAGATGTATATAACGTTCCCACCGAGTAGTAGGGTCCGTCCCGCCAGGAGTGTTGTAAAATACTACATCCGAGGTGTTAGGTTGCCTTAGGATAGGATATATAACGCTATAGACGTATATAATGCTACCAGGGACAGGTCTGCGCCGACACGACCGGGATTCTGTAAAATATTTCCAGCGAGGTGCTAGATGGGTTAGGTTCGGTTATATTACGTTATAGACGAATATAACGTTATCACCGTGAAGTAGGGGCAGACGCGCCAGGAACGTTGTAAAATACTACATCCGAGGAGTGAGGTTGCCTTAGGTTATGATATATAACGTTATAGACGCATATAATGTCCCCACGGAGAGGAACGGGCCGACACGACCGGGATTCTGTAAAACATTACCAGCGAGGTGCTAGATGGGTTAGGTTAGGTTATATTACGCTATAGACGTATATAACGTTCCCACCGAGAAGTAGGGGCCGACCCGCCAGGAGTGTTGTAAAATACTACATCCGAGGTGTGAGGTTGCCTTAGGTTAGGATATATAACGTTATAGACGAATATAATGTCCCCACGGAGAGGAACGAGCCGACACGACCGGGATTCTGTAAAACATTACCAGCGAGGTGCTAGATGGGTTAGGTTAGGTTATATTACGTTATAGATGTATATAACGTTCCCACCGAGTAGTAGGGGCCGTCCCGCCTGAAGTGTTGTAATATACTACATCCGAGGTGTTAGGTTGCCTTAGGATAGGATATATAACGCTATAGACGTATATAATGTTACCAGGGACAGGTCTGCGCCGACACGACCGGGATTCTGTAAAATATTTCCAGCGAGGTGCTAGAGGGGTTAGGTTCGGTTATATTACTCTCTAGACGAATATAACGTTCCCACCGAAAAGTAGGGGCAGGCCCGCCAGGAATGTTGTAAAATACTACATCCGAGGGGTGTGGTTGCCTTAGGTTAAGATATATAACGCTATAGACGTATATAATGTTCCCACGGACAGGTCTGGACCGACACGACCGGTATTGCGTAAAACATTCCCAGCGAGGGGCTAGAAGGGTTAGGTTAGGTTATATTACTTTATAGACGTATATAACGTTCCCACCGAGAAGTAGGGGCCGACCCGCCAGGAACGTTGTAAAATACTACATCCGAGGAGTGAGGTTGCCTTAGGTTATGATATATAACGTTATAGACGCATATAATGTCCCCACGGAGAGGAACGGGCCGACACGACCGGGATTCTGTAAAACATTACCAGCGAGGGGCTAGATGGGTTAGGTTAGGTTATATTACGCTATAGACGTATATAACGTTCCCACCGAGAAGTAGGGGCCGACCCGCCAGGAGTGTTGTAAAATACTACATCCGAGGTGTGAGGTTGCCTTAGGTTAGGATATATAACGTTATAGACGAATATAATATCCCCACGGAGAGGAACGAGCCGACACGACCGGGATTCTGTAAAACATTACCAGCGAGGTGCTAGATGGGTTAGGTTAGGTTATATTACGTTATAGACGAATATAACGTTCCCACCGAGAAGTAAGGGCCGACCAGCCAGGAATGTTGTAAAATACTACATCCGTGATGTTAGGCTGCCTTAGGTTATGATATATAACCCTATAGTCGTATATAATGTTCCCACGGACAGGTCTGGGCCGACACGACCGGTATTGTGTAAAACATTACCAGCGAGGGGCTAGATGGGTTAGGTTAGATTATATTACGTTATAGACGTATATAACGTTCCCACCGAGAAGTAGGGGCCGACCCGCCAGGAGTGTTGTAAAATAATACATCCGAGGTGTTAGGTTGCCTTAGGTTAGGATATATAGCGTTATAGCCGTATATAATGTCCCCACGGTGAGGTACGGGCCGACACGACGGGGATTCCGTAAAACATTACCAGCGAGGTGCTAGATGGGTTAGGTTAGGTTATATTACGTTATAGATGTATATAACGTTCCCACCGAGTAGTAGGGTCCGTCCCGCCAGGAGTGTTGTAAAATACTACATCCGAGGTGTTAGGTTGCCTTAGGATAGGATATATAACGCTATAGACGTATATAATGCTACCAGGGACAGGTCTGCGCCGACACGACCGGGATTCTGTAAAATATTTCCAGCGAGGTGCTAGATGGGTTAGGTTCGGTTATATTACGTTATAGACGAATATAACGTTATCACCGTGAAGTAGGGGCAGACGCGCCAGGAACGTTGTAAAATACTACATCCGAGGAGTGAGGTTGCCTTAGGTTATGATATATAACGTTATAGACGCATATAATGTCCCCACGGAGAAGAACGGGCCGACACGACCGGGATTCTGTAAAACATTACCAGCGAGGTGCTAGATGGGTTGGGTTAGGTTATATTACGCTATAGACGTATATAACGTTCCCACCGAGAAGTAGGGGCCGACCCGCCAGGAGTGTTGTAAAATACTACATCCGAGGTGTGAGGTTGCCTTAGGTTAGGATATATAACGTTATAGACGAATATAATGTCCCCACGGAGAGGAACGAGCCGACACGACCGGGATTCTGTAAAACATTACCAGCGAGGTGCTAGATGGGTTAGGTTAGGTTATATTACGTTATAGATGTATATAACGTTCCCACCGAGTAGTAGGGTCCGTCCCGCCAGGAGTGTTGTAAAATACTACATCCGAGGTGTTAGGTTGCCTTAGGTTAGGATATATAACGTTATAGACGTATATAATGTCCCCACGGTGAGGTACGGGCCGACACGACGGGGATTCCGTAAAACATTACCAGCGAGGTGCTAGATGGGTTAGGTTAGGTTATATTACGTTATAGATGTATATAACGTTCCCACCGAGTAGTAGGGTCCGTCCCGCCAGGAGTGTTGTAAAATACTACATCCGAGGTGTTAGGTTGCCTTAGGATAGGATATATAACGCTATAGACGTATATAATGCTACCAGGGACAGGTCTGCGCCGACACGACAGGGATTCTGTAAAATATTTCCAGCGAGGTGCTAGATGGGTTAGGTTCGGTTATATTACGTTAGAGACGAATATAACGTTCCCACCGTGAAGTAGGGACAGACGCGCCAGGAATGTTGTAAAATACTACATCCGTGATGTTAGGCTGCCTTAGGTTAGGATATATAACCCTATAGTCGTATATAATGTTCCCACGGACAGGTCTGGACCGACACGACCGGTATTGCGTAAAACATTACCAGCGATGGGCTAGATGGGTTAGGTTAGATTATATTACGTTATAGACGTATATAACGTTCCCACCGAGAAGTAGGGGCCGACCCGCCAGGAGTGTTGTAAAATACTACATCCGAGATGTTAGGCTGCCTTATGTTAGGATATATAACGCTATAGACGTATATAATGTTCCTACGGACAGGTCTGGGCCGACAGGACCGGGATTCTGTAAAACATTCCCAGCGAAGGGCTAGAAGGGTTAGGTTAGGATATATTACTTTATAGACGTATATAACGTTCCCACCGAGAAGTAGGGGCCGACCCGCCAGGAACGTTGTAAAATACTACATCCGAGGAGTGAGGTTGCCTTAGGTTATGATATATAACGTTATAGACGCGTATAATGTCCCCACGGATAGGAACGGGCCGACACGACCGGGATTCTGTAAAACATTACCAGCGAGGTGCTAGATGGGTTAGGTTAGGTTATATTACGTTATAGATGTATATGACGCTCCCACCGAGTAGTAGGGGCTGTCCCGCCTGGAGTGTTGTAAAATACTACATCCGAGGTGTTAGGTTGCCTTAGGATAGGATATATAACGCTATAGTCGTATATAATGTTCCCACGGACAGGTCTGGACCGACACGACCGGTATTGCGTAAAACATTACCAGCCATGAGCTAGATGGGTTAGGTTAGATTATATTACGTTATAGACGTATATAACGTTCCCACCGAGAAGTAGGGGCCGACCCTCCAGGAATGTTGTAAAATACTACATCCGTGATGTTAGGCTGCCTTAGGTTATGATATATAACCCTATAGTCGTATATAATGTTCCCACGGACAGGTCTGGGCCGACACCACCGGTATTGTGTAAAACATTACCAGCGAGGGGCTAGATGGGTTAGGTTAGATTATATTACGTTATAGACGTATATAACGTTCCCCCCGAGTAGTAGGGGCCCTCCCGCCTGGAGTGCTGTAAAATACTACATCCGAGGTGTTAGGTTGCCTTAGGATAGGATATATAACGCTATAGACGTATATAATGTTACCAGGGACAGGTCTGCGCCGACACGACCGGGATTCTGTAAAACATTCCCAGCGAGGGGCTAGATGGGTTAGGTTAGGTTGTATTGCGTTATAGACGTATATAACGTTCCCACCGAGAAGTAGGGGCCGACCCGCCAGGAGTGTTGTAAAATACTACATCCGAGATGTTAGGCTGCCTTATGTTAGGATATATAACGCTATAGACGTATATAATGTTCCTACGGACAGGTCTGGGCCGACAGGACCGGGATTCTGTAAAACATTCCCAGCGAAGGGCTAGAAGGGTTAGGTTAGGATATATTACTTTATAGACGTATATAACGTTCCCACCGAGAAGTAGGGGCCGACCCGCCAGGAACGTTGTAAAATACTACATCCGAGGAGTGAGGTTGCCTTAGGTTATGATATATAACGTTATAGACGCGAATAATGTCCCCACGGATAGGAACGGGCCGACACGACCGGGATTCTGTAAAACATTACCAGCGAGGTGCTAGATGGGTTAGGTTAGGTTATATTACGTTATAGATGTATATGACGCTCCCACCGAGTAGTAGGGGCTGTCCCGCCTGGAGTGTTGTAAAATACTACATCCGAGGTGTTAGGTTGCCTTAGGATAGGATATATAACGCTATAGTCGTATATAATGTTCCCACGGACAGGTCTGGACCGACACGACCGGTATTGCGTAAAACATTACCAGCCATGGGCTAGATGGGTTAGGTTAGATTATATTACGTTATAGACGTATATAACGTTCCCACCGAGAAGTAGGGGCCGACCCTCCAGGAATGTTGTAAAATACTACATCCGTGATGTTAGGCTGCCTTAGGTTATGATATATAACCCTATAGTCGTATATAATGTTCCCACGGACAGGTCTGGGCCGACACGACCGGTATTGTGTAAAACATTACCAGCGAGGGGCTAGATGGGTTAGGTTAGATTATATTACGTTATAGACGTATATAACGTTCCCCCCGAGTAGTAGGGGCCCTCCCGCCTGGAGTGCTGTAAAATACTACATCCGAGGTGTTAGGTTGCCTTAGGATAGGATATATAACGCTATAGACGTATATAATGTTACCAGGGACAGGTCTGCGCCGACACGACCGGGATTCTGTAAAACATTCCCAGCGAGGGGCTAGATGGGTTAGGTTAGGTTGTATTGCGTTATAGACGTATATAACGTTCCCACCGAGAATTAGGGGCCGACCCGCCAGTAATGTTGTAAAATACTACATCCGTGAAGTTAGGCTGCCTTAGTTTAGGATATATAACCCTATAGACGTATATAATGTTCCCAGGGACAGGTATGGGCCGACACGACCGGTATTGTGTAAAACATTACCAGCGAGGGGCTAGATGGGTTAGGTTAGATTATATTACGTTATAGACGTATATAACGTTCCCACCGAGAAGTAGGGGCCGACCCGCCAGGAGTGTTGTAAAATACTACATCCGAGGTGTTAGGTTGCCTTAGGTTATGATATATAACGTTATAGACGCATATAATATCCCCACGGAGAGGAACGGGCCGACACGAAAGGGATTCTGTAAAACATTACCAGCGAGGGGCTAGATGGGTTAGGTTAGGTTATATTACGTGATAGACGTATATAACGTTCCCACCGAGTAGTAGGGTCCGTACCGCCAGGAGTGTTGTAAAATACTACATCCGAGGTGTTAGGTTGCCTTAGGATAGGATATATAACGCTATAGACGTATATAATGCTACCAGGGACAGGTCTGCGCCGACACGACCGGGATTCTGTAAAATATTTCCAGCGAGGTGCTAGATGGGTTAGGTTCGGTTATATTACGTTATAGACGAATATAACGTTATCACCGTGAAGTAGGGGCAGACGCGCCAGGAACGTTGTAAAATACTACATCCGAGGAGTGAGGTTGCCTTAGGTTATGATATATAACGTTATAGACGCATATAATGTCCCCACGGAGAGGAACGGGCCGACACGACCGGGATTCTGTAAAACATTACCAGCGAGGTGCTAGATGGGTTAGGTTAGGTTATATTACGCTATAGACGTATATAACGTTCCCACCGAGAAGTAGGGGCCGACCCGCCAGGAGTGTTGTAAAATACTACATCCGAGGTGCGAGGTTGCCTTAGGTTAGGATATATAACGTTATAGACGAATATAATGTCCCCACGGAGAGGAACGAGCCGACACGACCGGGATTCTGTAAAACATTACCAGCGAGGTGCTAGATGGGTTAGGTTAGGTTATATTACGTTATAGATGTATATAACGTTCCCACCGAGTAGTAGGGGCCGTCCCGCCTGAAGTGTTGTAATATACTACATACGAGGTGTTAGGTTGCCTTAGGATAGGATATATAACGCTATAGACGTATATAATGTTACCAGGGACAGGTCTGCGCCGACACGACCGGGATTCTGTAAAATATTTCCAGCGAGGTGCTAGAGGGGTTAGGTTCGGTTATATTACTCTCTAGACGAATATAACGTTCCCACCGAGAAGTAGGGGCAGGCCCGCCAGGAATGTTGTAAAATACTACATCCGAGGGGTGTGGTTGCCTTAGGTTAAGATATATAACGCTATAGACGTATATAATGTTCCCACGGACAGGTCTGGACCGACACGACCGGTATTGCGTAAAACATTACCAGCGAGGGGCTAGATGGGTTAGGTTAGATTATATTACGTTATAGACGTATATAACGTTCCCACCGAGAAGTAGGGGCCGACCCGCCAGGAGTGTTGTAAAATACTACATCCGAGGTGTTAGGTTGCCTTAGGTTAGGATATATAACGTTATAGACGTATATAATGTCCCCACGGTGAGGTACGGGCCGACACGACGGGGATTCCGTAAAACATTACCAGCGAGGTGCTAGATGGGTTAGGTTAGGTTATATTACGTTATAGATGTATATAACGTTCCCACCGAGTAGTAGGGTCCGTCCCGCCAGGAGTGTTGTAAAATACTACATCCGAGGTGTTAGGTTGCCTTAGGATAGGATATATAACGCTATAGACGTATATAATGCTACCAGGGACAGGTCTGCGCCGACACGACAGGGATTCTGTAAAATATTTCCAGCGAGGTGCTAGATGGGTTAGGTTCGGTTATATTACGTTAGAGACGAATATAACGTTCCCACCGTGAAGTAGGGACAGACGCGCCAGGAATGTTGTAAAATACTACATCCGTGAAGTTAGGCTGCCTTAGTTTAGGATATATAACCCTATAGACGTATATAATGTTCCCAGGGACAGGTATGGGCCGACACGACCGGTATTGTGTAAAACATTACCAGCGAGGGGCTAGATGGGTTAGGTTAGATTATATTACGTTATAGACGTATATAACGTTCCCACCGAGAAGTAGGGGCCGACCCGCCAGGAGTGTTGTAAAATACTACATCCGAGGTGTTAGGTTGCCTTAGGTTATGATATATAACGTTATAGACGCATATAATATCCCCACGGAGAGGAACGGGCCGACACGAAAGGGATTCTGTAAAACATTACCAGCGAGGGGCTAGATGGGTTAGGTTAGGTTATATTACGTGATAGACGTATATAACGTTCCCACCGAGTAGTAGGGTCCGTACCGCCAGGAGTGTTGTAAAATACTACATCCGAGGTGTTAGGTTGCCTTAGGATAGGATATATAACGCTATAGACGTATATAATGCTACCAGGGACAGGTCTGCGCCGACACGACCGGGATTCTGTAAAATATTTCCAGCGAGGTGCTAGATGGGTTAGGTTCGGTTATATTACGTTATAGACGAATATAACGTTATCACCGTGAAGTAGGGGCAGACGCGCCAGGAACGTTGTAAAATACTACATCCGAGGAGTGAGGTTGCCTTAGGTTATGATATATAACGTTATAGACGCATATAATGTCCCCACGGAGAGGAACGGGCCGACACGACCGGGATTCTGTAAAACATTACCAGCGAGGTGCTAGATGGGTTAGGTTAGGTTATATTACGCTATAGACGTATATAACGTTCCCACCGAGAAGTAGGGGCCGACCCGCCAGGAGTGTTGTAAAATACTACATCCGAGGTGTGAGGTTGCCTTAGGTTAGGATATATAGCGTTATAGCCGTATATAATGTCCCCACGGTGAGGTACGGGCCGACACGACGGGGAATCCGTAAAACATTACCAGCGAGGTGCTAGATGGGTTAGGTTAGGTTATATTACGCTATAGACGTATATAACGTTCCCACCGAGAAGTAGGGGCCGACCCGCCAGGAGTGTTGTAAAATACTACATCCGAGGTGCGAGGTTGCCTTAGGTTAGGATATATAACGTTATAGACGAATATAATGTCCCCACGGAGAGGAACGAGCCGACACGACCGGGATTCTGTAAAACATTACCAGCGAGGTGCTAGATGGGTTAGGTTAGGTTATATTACGTTATAGATGTATATAACGTTCCCACCGAGTAGTAGGGGCCGTCCCGCCTGAAGTGTTGTAATATACTACATACGAGGTGTTAGGTTGCCTTAGGATAGGATATATAACGCTATAGACGTATATAATGTTACCAGGGACAGGTCTGCGCCGACACGACCGGGATTCTGTAAAATATTTCCAGCGAGGTGCTAGAGGGGTTAGGTTCGGTTATATTACTCTCTAGACGAATATAACGTTCCCACCGAGAAGTAGGGGCAGGCCCGCCAGGAATGTTGTAAAATACTACATCCGAGGGGTGTGGTTGCCTTAGGTTAAGATATATAACGCTATAGACGTATATAATGTTCCCACGGACAGGTCTGGACCGACACGACCGGTATTGCGTAAAACATTACCAGCGAGGGGCTAGATGGGTTAGGTTAGATTATATTACGTTATAGACGTATATAACGTTCCCACCGAGAAGTAGGGGCCGACCCGCCAGGAGTGTTGTAAAATACTACATCCGAGGTGTTAGGTTGCCTTAGGTTAGGATATATAACGTTATAGACGTATATAATGTCCCCACGGTGAGGTACGGGCCGACACGACGGGGATTCCGTAAAACATTACCAGCGAGGTGCTAGATGGGTTAGGTTAGGTTATATTACGTTATAGATGTATATAACGTTCCCACCGAGTAGTAGGGTCCGTCCCGCCAGGAGTGTTGTAAAATACTACATCCGAGGTGTTAGGTTGCCTTAGGATAGGATATATAACGCTATAGACGTATATAATGCTACCAGGGACAGGTCTGCGCCGACACGACAGGGATTCTGTAAAATATTTCCAGCGAGGTGCTAGATGGGTTAGGTTCGGTTATATTACGTTAGAGACGAATATAACGTTCCCACCGTGAAGTAGGGACAGACGCGCCAGGAATGTTGTAAAATACTACATCCGTGATGTTAGGCTGCCTTAGGTTAGGATATATAACCCTATAGTCGTATATAATGTTCCCACGGACAGGTCTGGACCGACACGACCGGTATTGCGTAAAACATTACCAGCGATGGGCTAGATGGGTTAGGTTAGATTATATTACGTTATAGACGTATATAACGTTCCCACCGAGAAGTAGGGGCCGACCCGCCAGGAGTGTTGTAAAATACTACATCCGAGATGTTAGGCTGCCTTATGTTAGGATATATAACGCTATAGACGTATATAATGTTCCTACGGACAGGTCTGGGCCGACAGGACCGGGATTCTGTAAAACATTCCCAGCGAAGGGCTAGAAGGGTTAGGTTAGGATATATTACTTTATAGACGTATATAACGTTCCCACCGAGAAGTAGGGGCCGACCCGCCAGGAACGTTGTAAAATACTACATCCGAGGAGTGAGGTTGCCTTAGGTTATGATATATAACGTTATAGACGTGTATAATGTCCCCACGGATAGGAACGGGCCGACACGACCGGGATTCTGTAAAACATTACCAGCGAGGTGCTAGATGGGTTAGGTTAGGTTATATTACGTTATAGATGTATATGACGCTCCCACCGAGTAGTAGGGGCCGTCCCGCCTGGAGTGTTGTAAAATACTACATCCGAGGTGTTAGGTTGCCTTAGGATAGGATATATAACGCTATAGTCGTATATAATGTTCCCACGGACAGGTCTGGACCGACACGACCGGTATTGCGCAAAACATTACCAGCCATGGGCTAGATGGGTTAGGTTAGATTATATTACGTTATAGACGTATATAACGTTCCCACCGAGAAGTAGGGGCCGACCCGCCAGGAATGTTGTAAAATACTACATCCGTGATGTTAGGCTGCCTTAGGTTATGATATATAACCCTATAGTCGTATATAATGTTCCCACGGACAGGTCTGGGCCGACACGACCGGTATTGTGTAAAACATTACCAGCGAGGGGCTAGATGGGTTAGGTTAGATTATATTACGTTATAGACGTATATAACGTTCCCCCCGAGTAGTAGGGGCACTCCCGCCTGGAGTGCTGTAAAATACTACATCCGAGGTGTTAGGTTGCCTTAGGATAGGATATATAACGCTATAGACGTATATAATGTTACCAGGGACAGGTCTGCGCCGACACGACCGGGATTCTGTAAAACATTCCCAGCGAGGGGCTAGATGGGTTAGGTTAGGTTGTATTGCGTTATAGACGTATATAACGTTCCCACCGAGAATTAGGGGCCGACCCGCCAGTAATGTTGTAAAATACTACATCCGTGAAGTTAGGCTGCCTTAGTTTAGGATATATAACCCTATAGACGTTTATAATGTTCCCAGGGACAGGTATGGGCCGACACGACCGGTATTCTGTAAAACATTACCAGCGAGGGGCTAGATGGGTTAGGTTAGGTTATATTACGTGATAGACGTATATAACGTTCCCACCGAGTAGTAGGGTCCGTACCGCCAGGAGTGTTGTAAAATACTACATCCGAGGTGTTAGGTTGCCTTAGGATAGGATATATAACGCTATAGACGTATATAATGCTACCAGGGACAGGTCTGCGCCGACACGACCGGGATTCTGTAAAATATTTCCAGCGAGGTGCTAGATGGGTTAGGTTCGGTTATATTACGTTATAGACGAATATAACGTTATCACCGTGAAGTAGGGGCAGACGCGCCAGGAACGTTGTAAAATACTACATCCGAGGAGTGAGGTTGCCTTAGGTTATGATATATAACGTTATAGACGCATATAATGTCCCCACGGAGAGGAACGGGCCGACACGACCGGGATTCTGTAAAACATTACCAGCGAGGTGCTAGATGGGTTAGGTTAGGTTATATTACGCTATAGACGTATATAACGTTCCCACCGAGAAGTAGGGGCCGACCCGCCAGGAGTGTTGTAAAATACTACATCCGAGGTGTGAGGTTGCCTTAGGTTAGGATATATAACGTTATAGACGAATATAATGTCCCCACGGAGAGGAACGAGCCGACACGACCGGGATTCTGTAAAACATTACCAGCGAGGTGCTAGATGGGTTAGGTTAGGTTATATTACGTTATAGATGTATATAACGTTCCCACCGAGTAGTAGGGGCCGTCCCGCCTGAAGTGTTGTAATATACTACATCCGAGGTGTTAGGTTGCCTTAGGATAGGATATATAACGCTATAGACGTATATAATGCTACCAGGGACAGGTCTGCGCCGACACGACAGGGATTCTGTAAAATATTTCCAGCGAGGTGTAAGATGGGTTAGGTTCGGTTATATTACGTTAGAGACGAATATAACGTTCCCACCGTGAAGTAGGGACAGACGCGCCAGGAATGTTGTAAAATACTACATCCGTGATGTTAGGCTGCCTTAGGTTAGGATATATAACCCTATAGTCGTATATAATGTTCCCACGGACAGGTCAGGACCGACACGACCGGTATTGCGTAAAACATTACCAGCGATGGGCTAGATGGGTTAGGTTAGATTATATTACGTTATAGACGTATATAACGTTCCCACCGAGAAGTAGGGGCCGACCCGCCAGGAGTGTTGTAAAATACTACTACCGAGATGTTAGGCTGCCTTATGTTAGGATATATAACGCTATAGACGTATATAATGTTCCTACGGACAGGTCTGGGCCGACAGGACCGGGATTCTGTAAAACATTCCCAGCGAAGGGCTAGAAGGGTTAGGTTAGGATATATTACTTTATAGACGTATATAACGTTCCCACCGAGAAGTAGGGGCCGACCCGCCAGGAACGTTGTAAAATACTACATCCGAGGAGTGAGGTTGCCTTAGGTTATGATATATAACGTTATAGACGCGTATAATGTCCCCACGGATAGGAACGGGCCGACACGACCGGGATTCTGTAAAACATTACCAGCGAGGTGCTAGATGGGTTAGGTTAGGTTATATTACGTTATAGATGTATATGACGCTCCCACCGAGTAGTAGGGGCCGTCCCGCCTGGAGTGTTGTATAATACTACATCCGAGGTGTTAGGTTGCCTTAGGATAGGATATATAACGCTATAGTCGTATATAATGTTCCCACGGACAGGTCTGGACCGACACGACCGGTATTGCGTAAAACATTACCAGCCATGGGCTAGATGGGTTAGGTTAGATTATATTACGTTATAGACGTATATAACGTTCCCACCGAGAAGTAGGGGCCGACCCGCCAGGAATGTTGTAAAATACTACATCCGTGATGTTAGGCTGCCTTAGGTTATGATATATAACCCTATAGTCGTATATAATGTTCCCACGGACAGGTCTGGGCCGACACGACCGGTATTGTGTAAAACATTACCAGCGAGGGGCTAGATGGGTTAGGTTAGATTATATTACGTTATAGACGTATATAACGTTCCCCCCGAGTAGTAGGGGCCCTCCCGCCTGGAGTGCTGTAAAATACTACATCCGAGGTGTTAGGTTGCCTTAGGATAGGATATATAACGCTATAGACGTATATAATGTTACCAGGGACAGGTCTGCGCCGACACGACCGGGATTCTGTAAAATATTTCCAGCGAGGTGCTAGAGGGGTTAGGTTCGGTTATATTACTCTCTAGACGAATATAACGTTCCCACCGAGAAGTAGGGGCAGGCCCGCCAGGAATGTTGTCAAATACTACATCCGAGGGGTGTGGTTGCCTTAGGTTAAGATATATAACGCTATAGACGTATATAATGTTCCCACGGACAGGTCTGGACCGACACGACCGGTATTGCGTAAAACATTACCAGCGAGGGGCTAGATGGGTTAGGTTAGATTATATTACGTTATAGACGTATATAACGTTCCCACCGAGAAGACGGGGCCGACCCGCCAGGAGTGTTGTAAAATACTACATCCGAGGTGTTAGGTTGCCTTAGGTTAGGATATATAACGTTATAGACGTATATAATGTCCCCACGGTGAGGTACGGCCCGACACAACGGGGATTCCGTAAAACATTACCAGCGAGGTGCTAGATGGGTTAGGTTAGATTATATTACGTTATAGACGTATACAACGTTCCCACCGAGAAGTAGGGGCCGACCCGCCAGGAATGTTGTAAAATACTACATCCGTGATGTTAGGCTGCCTTAGGTTATGATATATAACCCTTTAGCCGTATATAATGTTCCCACGGACAGGTCTGGGCCGACACGACCGGTATTGTGTAAAACATTACCAGCGATGGGCTAGATGGGTTAGGTTAGATTATATTACGTTATAGACGTATATAACGTTACCACCGAGAAGGAGGGGCCGAACCGCCAGGAGTGTTGTAAAATACTACATCCGAGGTGTTAGGTTGCCTTAGGTTAGGATATATAACGTTATGGACGTATATAATGTCCCCACGGACAGGTCTGGGCCGACAGGACCGGGATTCTGTAAAACATTCCCAGCGAGGGGCTAGAAGGGTTAGGTTAGGTTATATTACTTTATAGACGTATATAACGTTCCCACCGAGAAGTAGGGGCCGACCCGCCAGGAACGTTGTAAAATACTACATCCGAGGAGTGAGGTTGCCTTAGGTTATGATATATAACGTTATAGACGCATATAATGTCCCCACGGAGAGGAACGGGCCGACACGACCGGGATTCTGTAAAACATTACCAGCGAGGGGCTAGATGGGTTAGGTTAGGTTATATTACGCTATAGACGTATATAACGTTCCCACCGAGAAGTAGGGGCCGACCCGCCAGGAGTGTTGTAAAATACTACATCCGAGGTGTGAGGTTGCCTTAGGTTAGGATATATAACGTTATAGACGAATATAATATCCCCACGGAGAGGAACGAGCCGACACGACCGGGATTCTGTAAAACATTACCAGCGAGGTGCTAGATGGGTTAGGTTAGGTTATATTACGTTATAGACGAATATAACGTTCCCACCGAGAAGTAGGGGCCGACCCGCCAGGAGTGTTGTAAAATACTACATCCGAGGTGTTAGGTTGCCTTAGGTTAGGATATATAACGTTATAGACGTATATAATGTCCCCACGGTGAGGTACGGGCCGACACAACGGGGATTCCGTAAAACATTACCAGCGAGGTGCTAGATGGGTTAGGTTAGGTTATATTACGTTATAGATGTATATAACGTTCCCACCGAGTAGTAGGGGCCGTCCCGCCAGGAGTGTTGTAAAATACTACATCCGAGGTGTTAGGTTGCCTTAGGATAGGATATATAACGCTATAGACGTATATAATGCTACCAGGGACAGGTCTGCGCCGACACGACCGGGATTCTGTAAAATATTTCCAGCGACGTGCTAGATGGGTTAGGTTCGGTTATATTACGTTACAGACGAATATAACGTTCCCACCGAGAAGTAGGGGCAGACACGTCAGGAATGTTGTAAAATACTACATCCGTGATGTTAGGCTGCCTTAGGTTAGGATATATAACCCTATAGTCGTATATAATGTTTCCACGGACAGGTCTGGACCGACACGACCGGTATTGCGTAAAACATTACCAGCGATGGGCTAGATGGGTTAGGTTAGATTATATTACGTTATAGACGTATATAACGTTCCCACCGAGAAGTAGGGGCCGACCCGCCAGGAATGTTGTAAAATACTACATCCGTGATGTTAGGCTGCCTTAGGTTATGATATATAACCCTATAGTCGTATATAATGTTCCCACGGACAGGTCTGGGCCGACACGACCGGTATTGTGTAAAACATTACCAGCGAGGTGCTAGATGGGTTAGGTTAGATTATATTACGTTATAGACGTATATAACGTTCCCACCGAGAAGTAGGGGCCGACCCGCCAGGAGTGTTGTAAAATAATACATCCGAGGTGTTAGGTTGCCTTAGGTTAGGATATATAGCGTTATAGCCGTATATAATGTCCCCACGGTGAGGTACGGGCCGACACGACGGGGATTCCGTAAAACATTACCAGCGAGATGCTAGATGGGTTAGGTTAGGTTATATTACGTTATAGATGTATATAACGTTCCCACCGAGTAGTAGGGTCCGTCCCGCCAGGAGTGTTGTAAAATACTACATCCGAGGTGTTAGGTTGCCTTAGGATAGGATATATAACGCTATAGACGTATATAATGCTACCAGGGACAGGTCTGCGCCGACACGACCGGGATTCTGTAAAATATTTCCAGCGAGGTGCTAGATGGGTTAGGTTCGGTTGATTACGTTATAGACGAATATAACGTTATCACCGTGAAGTAGGGGCAGACGCGCCAGGAACGTTGTAAAATACTACATCCGAGGAGTGAGGTTGCCTTAGGTTATGATATATAACGTTATAGACGCATATAATGTCCCCACGGAGAGGAACGGGCCGACACGACCGGGATTCTGTAAAACATTACCAGCGAGGTGCTAGATGGGTTAGGTTAGATTATATTACGTTATAGACGTATATAACGTTCCCACCGAGAAGTAGGGGCCGACCCGCCAGGAGTGTTGTAAAATAATACATCCGAGGTGTTAGGTTGCCTTAGGTTAGGATATATAGCGTTATAGCCGTATATAATGTCCCCACGGTGAGGTACGGGCCGACACGACGGGGATTCCGTAAAACATTACCAGCGAGATGCTAGATGGGTTAGGTTAGGTTATATTACGTTATAGATGTATATAACGTTCCCACCGAGTAGTAGGGTCCGTCCCGCCAGGAGTGTTGTAAAATACTACATCCGAGGTGTTAGGTTGCCTTAGGATAGGATATATAACGCTATAGACGTATATAATGCTACCAGGGACAGGTCTGCGCCGACACGACCGGGATTCTGTAAAATATTTCCAGCGAGGTGCTAGATGGGTTAGGTTCGGTTGATTACGTTATAGACGAATATAACGTTATCACCGTGAAGTAGGGGCAGACGCGCCAGGAACGTTGTAAAATACTACATCCGAGGAGTGAGGTTGCCTTAGGTTATGATATATAACGTTATAGACGCATATAATGTCCCCACGGAGAGGAACGGGCCGACACGACCGGGATTCTGTAAAACATTACCAGCGAGGTGCTAGATGGGTTAGGTTAGGTTATATTACGCTATAGACGTATATAACGTTCCCACCGAGAAGTAGGGGCCGACCCGCCAGGAGTGTTGTAAAATACTACATCCGAGGTGTGAGGTTGCCTTAGGTTAGGATATATAACGTTATAGACGAATATAATGTCCCCACGGAGAGGAACGAGCCGACACGACCGGGATTCTGTAAAACATTACCAGCGAGGTGCTAGATGGGTTAGGTTAGGTTATATTACGTTATAGATGTATATAACGTTCCCACCGAGAAGTAGGGGCCGACCCGCCAGGAGTGTTGTAAAATACTACATCCGAGATGTTAGGCTGCCTTATGTTAGGATATATAACGCTATAGACGTATATAATGTTCCTACGGACAGGTCTGGGCCGACAGGACCGGGATTCTGTAAAACATTCCCAGCGAAGGGCTAGAAGGGTTAGGTTAGGATATATTACTTTATAGACGTATATAACGTTCCCACCGAGAAGTAGGGGCCGACCCGCCAGGAACGTTGTAAAATACTACATCCGAGGAGTGAGGTTGCCTTAGGTTATGATATATAACGTTATAGACGCGTATAATGTCCCAACGGATAGGAACGGGCCGACACGACCGGGATTCTGTAAAACATTACCAGCGAGGTGCTAGATGGGTTAGGTTAGGTTATATTACGTTATAGATGTATATGACGCTCCCACCGAGTAGTAGGGGCCGTCCCGCCTGGAGTGTTGTAAAATACTACATCCGAGGTGTTAGGTTGCCTTAGGATAGGATATATAACGCTATAGTCGTATATAATGTTCCCACGGACAGGTCTGGACCGACACGACCGGTATTGCGTAAAACATTACCAGCCATGGGCTAGATGGGTTAGGTTAGATTATATTACGTTATAGACGTATATAACGTTCCCACCGAGAAATAGGGGCCGACCCGCCAGGAATGTTGTAAAATACTACATCCGTGATGTTAGGCTGCCTTAGGTTATGATATATAACCCTATAGTCGTATATAATGTTCCCACGGACAGGTCTGGGCCGACACGACCGGTATTGTGTAAAACATTACCAGCGAGGGGCTAGATGGGTTAGGTTAGATTATATTACGTTATAGACGTATATAACGTTCCCCCCGAGTAGTAGGGGCCCTCCCGCCTGGAGTGCTGTAAAATACTACATCCGAGGTGTTAGGTTGCCTTAGGATAGGATATATAACGCTATAGACGTATATAATGTTACCAGGGACAGGTCTGCGCCGACACGACAGGGATTCTGTAAAACATTCCCAGCGAGGGGCTAGATGGGTTAGGTTAGGTTGTATTGCGTTATAGACGTATATAACGTTCCCACCGATAATTAGGGGCCGACCCGCCAGTAATGTTGTAAAATACTACATCCGTGAAGTTAGGCTGCCTTAGTTTAGGATATATAACCCTATAGACGTATATAATGTTCCCAGGGACAGGTATGGGCCGACACGACCGGTATTGTGTAAAACATTACCAGCGAGGGGCTAGATGGGTTAGGTTAGATTATATTACGTTATAGACGTATATAACGTTCCCACCGAGAAGTAGGGGCCGACCCGCCAGGAGTGTTGTAAAATACTACATCCGAGGTGTTAGGTTGCCTTAGGTTATGATATATAACGTTATAGACGCATATAATATCCCCACGGAGAGGAACGGGCCGACACGAAAGGGATTCTGTAAAACATTACCAGCGAGGGGCTAGATGGGTTGGGTTAGGTTATATTACGTGATAGACGTATATAACGTTCCCACCGAGTAGTAGGGTCCGTCCCGCCAGGAGTGTTGTAAAATACTACATCCGAGGTGTTAGGTTGCCTTAGGATAGGATATATAACGCTATAGACGTATATAATGCTACCAGGGACAGGTCTGCGCCGACACGACCGGGATTCTGTAAAATATTTCCAGCGAGGTGCTAGATGGGTTAGGTTCGGTTATATTACGTTATAGACGAATATAACGTTATCACCGTGAAGTAGGGGCAGACGCGCCAGGAACGTTGTAAAATACTACATCCGAGGAGTGAGGTTGCCTTAGGTTATGATATATAACGTTATAGACGCATATAATGTCCCCACGGAGAGGAACGGGCCGACACGACCGGGATTCTGTAAAACATTACCAGCGAGGTGCTAGATGGGTTAGGTTAGGTTATATTACGCTATAGACGTATATAACGTTCCCACCGAGAAGTAGGGGCCGACCCGACAGGAGTGTTGTAAAATACTACATCCGAGGTGTGAGGTTGCCTTAGGTTAGGATATATAACGTTATAGACGAATATAATGTCCCCACGGAGAGGAACGAGCCGACACGACCGGGATTCTGTAAAACATTACCAGCGAGGTGCTAGATGGGTTAGGTTAGGTTATATTACGTTATAGATGTATATAACGTTCCCACCGAGTAGTAGGGGCCGTCCCGCCTGAAGTGTTGTAATATACTACATCCGAGGTGTTAGGTTGCCTTAGGATAGGATATATAACGCTATAGACGTATATAATGTTACCAGGGACAGGTCTGCGCCGACACGACCGGGATTCTGTAAAATATTTCCAGCGAGGTGCTAGAGGGGTTAGGTTCGGTTATATTACTCTCTAGACATATATAACGTTCCCACCGAGAAGTAGGGGCAGGCCCGCCAGGAATGTTGTAAAATACTACATCCGAGGGGTGTGGTTGCCTTAGGTTAAGATATATAACGCTATAGACGTATATAATGTTCCCACGGACAGGTCTGGACCGACACGACCGGTATTGCGTAAAACATTACCAGCGAGGGGCTAGATCGGTTAGGTTAGATTATATTACGTTATAGACGTATATAACGTTCCCACCGAGAAGTAGGGGCCGACCCGCCAGGAGTGTTGTAAAATACTACATCCGAGGTGTTAGGTTGCCTTAGGTTAGGATATATAACGTTATAGACGTATATAATGTCCCCACGGTGAGGTACGGCCCGACACAACGGGGATTCCGTAAAACATTACCAGCGAGGTGCTAGATGGGTTAGGTTAGATTATATTACGTTATAGACGTATATAACGTTCCCACCGAGAAGTAGGGGCCGACCCGCCAGGAATGTTGTAAAATACTACATCCGTGATGTTAGGCTGCCTTAGGTTATGATATATAACCCTATAGCCGTATATAATGTTCCCACGGACAGGTCTGGGCCGACACGACCGGTATTGTGTAAAACATTACCAGCGAGGGGCTAGATGGGTTAGGTTAGATTATATTACGTTATAGACGTATATAACGTTCCCACCGAGAAGTAGGGGCCGACCCGCCAGGAGTGTTGTAAAATACTACATCCGAGGTGCTAGGTTGCCTTAGGTTAGGATATATAGCGTTATAGCCGTATATAATGTCCCCACGGTGAGGTACGGGCCGACACGACGGGGATTCCGTAAAACATTACCAGCGAGGTGCTAGATGGGTTAGGTTAGGTTATATTACGTTATAGATGTATATAACGTTCCCACCGAGTAGTAGGGTCCGTCCCGCCAGGAGTGTTGTAAAATACTACATCCGAGGTGTTAGGTTGCCTTAGGATAGGATATATAACGCTATAGACGTATATAATGCTACCAGGGACAGGTCTGCGCCGACACGACAGGGATTCTGTAAAATATTTCCAGCGAGGTGCTAGATGGGTTAGGTTCGGTTATATTACGTTATAGACGAATATAACGTTCCCACCGTGAAGTAGGGACAGACGCGCCAGGAATGTTGTAAAATACTACATCCGTGATGTTAGGCTGCCTTAGGTTAGGATATATAACCCTATAGTCGTATATAATGTTCCCACGGACAGGTCTGGACCGACACGACCGGTATTGCGTAAAACATTACCAGCGATGGGCTAGATGGGTTAGGTTAGATTATATTACGTTATAGACGTATATAACGTTCCCACCGAGAAGTAGGGGCCGACCCGCCAGGAGTGTTGTAAAATACTACATCCGAGATGTTAGGCTGCCTTATGTTAGGATATATAACGCTATAGACGTATATAATGTTCCTACGGACAGGTCTGGGCCGAGAGGACCGGGATTCTGTAAAACATTCCCAGCGAAGGGCTAGAAGGGTTAGGTTAGGTTATATTACTTTATAGACGTATATAACGTTCCCACCGAGAAGTAGGGGCCGACCCGCCAGGAACGTTGTAAAATACTACATCCGAGGAGTGAGGTTGCCTTAGGTTATGATATATAACGTTATAGACGCGTATAATGTCCCCACGGATAGGAACGGGCCAACACGACCGGGATTCTGTAAAACATTACCAGCGAGGTGCTAGATGGGTTAGGTTAGGTTATATTACGTTATAGATGTATATGACGCTCCCACCGAGTAGTAGGGGCCGTCCCGCCTGGAGTGTTGTAAAATACTACATCCGAGGTGTTAGGTTGCCTTAGGATAGGATATATAACGCTATAGTCGTATATAATGTTCCCACGGACAGGTCTGGACCGACACGACCGGTATTGCGTAAAACATTACCAGCCATGGGCTAGATGGGTTAGGTTAGATTATATTACGTTATAGACGTATATAACGTTCCCACCGAGAAGTAGGGGCCGACCCGCCAGGAATGTTGTAAAATACTACATCCGTGATGTTAGGCTGCCTTAGGTTATGATATATAACCCTATAGTCGTATATAATGTTCCCACGGACAGGTCTGTGCCGACACGACCGGTATTGTGTAAAACATTACCAGCGAGGGGCTAGATGGGTTAGGTTAGATTATATTACGTTATAGACGTATATAACGTTCCCCCCGAGTAGTAGGGGCCGTCCCGCCTGGAGTGCTGTAAAATACTACATCCGAGGTGTTAGGTTGCCTTAGGATAGGATATATAACGCTATAGACGTATATAATGTTACCAGGGACAGGTCTGCGCCGACACGACCGGGATTCTGTAAAACATTCCCAGCGAGGGGCTAGATGGGTTAGGTTAGGTTATATTACGCTATAGACGTATATAACGTTCCCACCGAGAAGTAGGGGCCGACCCGCCAGGAGTGTTGTAAAATACTACATCCGAGGTGTGAGGTTGCCTTAGGTTAGGATATATAACACTATAGACGTATATAATGTTCCCACGGAGAGGAACGGGCCGACACGACCGGGATTCTGTAAAACATTACCAGCGAGGTGCTAGATGGGTTAGGTTAGGTTGTATTGCGTTATAGACGTATATAACGTTCCCACCGAGAATTAGGGGCCGACCCGCCAGTAATGTTGTAAAATACTACATCCGTGAAGTTAGGCTGCCTTAGTTTAGGATATATAACCCTATAGACGTATATAATGTTCCCAGGGACAGGTATGGGCCGACACGACCGGTATTGTGTAAAACATTACCAGCGAGGGGCTAGATGGGTTAGGTTAGATTATATTACGTTATAGACGTATATAACGTTCCCACCGAGAAGTAGGGGCCGACCCGCCAGGAGTGTTGTAAAATACTACATCCGAGGTGTTAGGTTGCCTTAGGTTATGATATATAACGTTATAGACGCATATAATATCCCCACGGAGAGGAACGGGCCGACACGAAAGGCATTCTGTAAAACATTACCAGCGAGGGGCTAGATGGGTTAGGTTAGGTTATATTACGTGATAGACGTATATAACGTTCCCACCGAGAAGTAGGGGCCGTCCCGCCAGGAGTGTTGTAAAATACTACATCCGAGGTGTTAGGTTGCCTTAGGATAGGATATATAACGCTATAGACGTATATAATGCTACCAGGGACAGGTCTGCGCCGACACGACCGGGATTCTGTAAAATATTTCCAGCGAGGTGCTAGATGGGTTAGGTTCGGTTATATTACGTTATAGACGAATATAACGTTATCACCGTGAAGTAGGGGCAGACGCGCCAGGAACGTTGTAAAATACTACATCCGAGGAGTGAGGTTGCCTTAGGTTATGATATATAACGTTATAGACGCATATAATGTCCCCACGGAGAGGAACGGGCCGACACGACCGGGATTCTGTAAAACATTACCAGCGAGGTGCTAGATGGGTTAGGTTAGGTTATATTACGCTATAGACGTATATAACGTTCCCACCGAGAAGTAGGGGCCGACCCGACAGGAGTGTTGTAAAATACTACATCCGAGGTGTGAGGTTGCCTTAGGTTAGGATATATAACGTTATAGACGAATATAATGTCCCCACGGAGAGGAACGAGCCGACACGACCGGGATTCTGTAAAACATTACCAGCGAGGTGCTAGATGGATTAGGTTAGGTTATATTACGTTATAGATGTATATAACGTTCCCACCGAGTAGTAGGGGCCGTCCCGCCTGAAGTGTTGTAATATACTACATCCGAGGTGTTAGGTTGCCTTAGGATAGGATATATAACGCTATAGACGTATATAATGTTACCAGGGACAGGTCTGCGCCGACACGACCGGGATTCTGTAAAATATTTCCAGCGAGGTGCTAGAGGGGTTAGGTTCGGTTATATTACTCTCTAGACATATATAACGTTCCCACCGAGAAGTAGGGGCAGGCCCGCCAGGAATGTTGTAAAATACTACATCCGTGATGTTAGGCTGCCTTAGGTTATGATATATAACCCTATAGTCGTATATAATGTTCCCACGGACAGGTCTGGGCCGACACGACCGGTATTGTGTAAATCATTACCAGCGAGGGGCTAGATGGGTTAGGTTAGATTATATTACGTTATAGACGTATATAACGTTCCCCCCGAGTAGTAGGGGCCGTCCCGCCTGGAGTGCTGTAAAATACTACATCCGAGGTGTTAGGTTGCCTTAGGATAGGATATATAACGCTATAGACGTATATAATGTTACCAGGGACAGGTCTGCGCCGACACGACCGGGATTCTGTAAAACATTCCCAGCGAGGGGCTAGATGGGTTAGGTTAGGTTATATTACGCTATAGACGTATATAACGTTCCCACCGAGAAGTAGGGGCCGACCCGCCAGGAGTGTTGTAAAATACTACATCCGAGGTGTGAGGTTGCCTTAGGTTAGGATATATAACACTATAGACGTATATAATGTCCCCACGGAGAGGAACGGGCCGACACGACCGGGATTCTGTAAAACATTACCAGCGAGGTGCTAGATGGGTTAGGTTAGGTTGTATTGCGTTATAGACGTATATAACGTTCCCACCGAGAATTAGGGGCCGACCCGCCAGTAATGTTGTAAAATACTACATCCGTGAAGTTAGGCTGCCTTAGTTTAGGATATATAACCCTATAGACGTATATAATGTTCCCAGGGACAGGTATGGGCCGACACGACCGGTATTGTGTAAAACATTACCAGCGAGGGGCTAGATGGGTTAGGTTAGATTATATTACGTTATAGACGTATATAACGTTCCCACCGAGAAGTAGGGGCCGACCCGCCAGGAGTGTTGTAAAATACTACATCCGAGGTGTTAGGTTGCCTTAGGTTATGATATATAACGTTATAGACGCATATAATATCCCCACGGAGAGGAACGGGCCGACACGAAAGGCATTCTGTAAAACATTACCAGCGAGGGGCTAGATGGGTTAGGTTAGGTTATATTACGTGATAGACGTATATAACGTTCCCACCGAGAAGTAGGGGCCGTCCCGCCAGGAGTGTTGTAAAATACTACATCCGAGGTGTTAGGTTGCCTTAGGATAGGATATATAACGCTATAGACGTATATAATGCTACCAGGGACAGGTCTGCGCCGACACGACCGGGATTCTGTAAAATATTTCCAGCGAGGTGCTAGATGGGTTAGGTTCGGTTATATTACGTTATAGACGAATATAACGTTATCACCGTGAAGTAGGGGCAGACGCGCCAGGAACGTTGTAAAATACTACATCCGAGGAGTGAGGTTGCCTTAGGTTATGATATATAACGTTATAGACGCATATAATGTCCCCACGGAGAGGAACGGGCCGACACGACCGGGATTCTGTAAAACATTACCAGCGAGGTGCTAGATGGGTTAGGTTAGGTTATATTACGCTATAGACGTATATAACGTTCCCACCGAGAAGTAGGGGCCGACCCGACAGGAGTGTTGTAAAATACTACATCCGAGGTGTGAGGTTGCCTTAGGTTAGGATATATAACGTTATAGACGAATATAATGTCCCCACGGAGAGGAACGAGCCGACACGACCGGGATTCTGTAAAACATTACCAGCGAGGTGCTAGATGGGTTAGGTTAGGTTATATTACGTTATAGATGTATATAACGTTCCCACCGAGTAGTAGGGGCCGTCCCGCCTGAAGTGTTGTAATATACTACATCCGAGGTGTTAGGTTGCCTTAGGATAGGATATATAACGCTATAGACGTATATAATGTTACCAGGGACAGGTCTGCGCCGACACGACCGGGATTCTGTAAAATATTTCCAGCGAGGTGCTAGAGGGGTTAGGTTCGGTTATATTACTCTCTAGACATATATAACGTTCCCACCGAGAAGTAGGGGCAGGCCCGCCAGGAATGTTGTAAAATACTACATCCGAGGGGTGTGGTTGCCTTAGGTTAAGATATATAACGCTATAGACGTATATAATGTTCCCACGGACAGGTCTGGACCGACACGACCGGTATTGCGTAAAACATTACCAGCGAGGGGCTAGATGGGTTAGGTTAGATTATATTACGTTATAGACGTATATAACGTTCCCACCGAGAAGTAGGGGCCGACCCGCCAGGAGTGTTGTAAAATACTACATCCGAGGTGTTAGGTTGCCTTAGGTTAGGATATATAACGTTATAGACGTATATAATGTCCCCACGGTGAGGTACGGCCCGACACAACGGGGATTCCGTAAAACATTACCAGCGAGGTGCTAGATGGGTTAGGTTAGATTATATTACGTTATAGACGTATATAACGTTCCCACCGAGAAGTAGGGGCCGACCCGCCAGGAATGTTGTAAAATACTACATCCGTGATGTTAGGCTGCCTTAGGTTATGATATATAACCCTATAGCCGTATATAATGTTCCCACGGACAGGTCTGGGCCGACACGACCGGTATTGTGTAAAACATTACCAGCGAGGGGCTAGATGGGTTAGGTTAGATTATATTACGTTATAGACGTATATAACGTTCCCACCGAGAAGTAGGAGCCGACCCGCCAGGAGTGTTGTAAAATACTACATCCGAGGTGCTAGGTTGCCTTAGGTTAGGATATATAGCGTTATAGCCGTATATAATGTCCCCACGGTGAGGTACGGGCCGACACGACGGGGATTCCGTAAAACATTACCAGCGAGGTGCTAGATGGGTTAGGTTAGGTTATATTACGTTATAGATGTATATAACGTTCCCACCGAGTAGTAGGGTCCGTCCCGCCAGGAGTGTTGTAAAATACTACATCCGAGGTGTTAGGTTGCCTTAGGATAGGATATATAACGCTATAGACGTATATAATGCTACCAGGGACAGGTCTGCGCCGACACGACAGGGATTCTGTAAAATATTTCCAGCGAGGTGCTAGATGGGTTAGGTTCGGTTATATTACGTTATAGACGAATATAACGTTCCCACCGTGAAGTAGGGACAGACGCGCCAGGAATGTTGTAAAATACTACATCCGTGATGTTAGGCTGCCTTAGGTTAGGATATATAACCCTATAGTCGTATATAATGTTCCCACGGACAGGTCTGGACCGACACGACCGGTATTGCGTAAAACATTACCAGCGATGGGCTAGATGGGTTAGGTTAGATTATATTACGTTATAGACGTATATAACGTTCCCACCGAGAAGTAGGGGCCGACCCGCCAGGAGTGTTGTATAATACTACATCCGAGATGTTAGGCTGCCTTATGTTAGGATATATAACGCTATAGACGTATATAATGTTCCTACGGACAGGTCTGGGCCGACAGGACCGGGATTCTGTAAAACATTCCCAGCGAAGGGCTAGAAGGGTTAGGTTAGGTTATATTACTTTATAGACGTATATAACGTTCCCACCGAGAAGTAGGGGCCGACCCGCCAGGAACGTTGTAAAATACTACATCCGAGGAGTGAGGTTGCCTTAGGTTATGATATATAACGTTATAGACGCGTATAATGTCCCCACGGATAGGAACGGGCCGACACGACCGGGATTCTGTAAAACATTACCAGCGAGGTGCTAGATGGGTTAGGTTAGGTTATATTACGTTATAGATGTATATGACGCTCCCACCGAGTAGTAGGGGCCGTCCCGCCTGGAGTGTTGTAAAATACTACATCCGAGGTGTTAGGTTGCCTTAGGATAGGATATATAACGCTATAGTCGTATATAATGTTCCCACGGACAGGTCTGGACCGACACGACCGGTATTGCGTAAAACATTACCAGCCATGGGCTAGATGGGTTAGGTTAGATTATATTACGTTATAGACGTATATAACGTTCCCACCGAGAAGTAGGGGCCGACCCGCCAGGAATGTTGTAAAATACTACATCCGTGATGTTAGGCTGCCTTAGGTTATGATATATAACCCTATAGTCGTATATAATGTTCCCACGGACAGGTCTGGGCCGACACGACCGGTATTGTGTAAAACATTACCAGCGAGGGGCTAGATGGGTTAGGTTAGATTATATTACGTTATAGACGTATATAACGTTCCCCCCGAGTAGTAGGGGCCGTCCCGCCTGGAGTGCTGTAAAATACTACATCCGAGGTGTTAGGTTGCCTTAGGATAGGATATATAACGCTATAGACGTATATAATGTTACCAGGGACAGGTCTGCGCCGACACGACCGGGATTCTGTAAAACATTCCCAGCGAGGGGCTAGATGGGTTAGGTTAGGTTATATTACGTGATAGACGTATATAACGTTCCCACCGAGAAGTAGGGGCAGACCCGGCAGGAATGTTGTAAAATACTACATCCGTGATGTTAGGCTGCCTTAGGTTAGGATATATAACCCTATAGTCGTATATAATGTTCCCACGGACAGGTCTGGGCCGACACGACCGGTATTGCGTAAAACATTACCAGCGAGGGGCTAGATGGGTTAGGTTAGATTATATTACGTTATAGACGTATATAACGTTCCCACCGAGAAGTAGGGGCCGACCCGCCAGGAGTGTTGTATAATACTACATCCGAGATGTTAGGCTGCCTTATGTTAGGATATATAACGCTATAGACGTATATAATGTTCCTACGGACAGGTCTGGGCCGACAGGACCGGGATTCTGTAAAACATTCCCAGCGAAGGGCTAGAAGGGTTAGGTTAGGTTATATTACTTTATAGACGTATATAACGTTCCCACCGAGAAGTAGGGGCCGACCCGCCAGGAACGTTGTAAAATACTACATCCGAGGAGTGAGGTTGCCTTAGGTTATGATATATAACGTTATAGACGCGTATAATGTCCCCACGGATAGGAACGGGCCGACACGACCGGGATTCTGTAAAACATTACCAGCGAGGTGCTAGATGGGTTAGGTTAGGTTATATTACGTTATAGATGTATATGACGCTCCCACCGAGTAGTAGGGGCCGTCCCGCCTGGAGTGTTGTAAAATACTACATCCGAGGTGTTAGGTTGCCTTAGGATAGGATATATAACGCTATAGTCGTATATAATGTTCCCACGGACAGGTCTGGACCGACACGACCGGTATTGCGTAAAACATTACCAGCCATGGGCTAGATGGGTTAGGTTAGATTATATTACGTTATAGACGTATATAACGTTCCCACCGAGAAGTAGGGGCCGACCCGCCAGGAATGTTGTAAAATACTACATCCGTGATGTTAGGCTGCCTTAGGTTATGATATATAACCCTATAGTCGTATATAATGTTCCCACGGACAGGTCTGGGCCGACACGACCGGTATTGTGTAAAACATTACCAGCGAGGGGCTAGATGGGTTAGGTTAGATTATATTACGTTATAGACGTATATAACGTTCCCCCCGAGTAGTAGGGGCCGTCCCGCCTGGAGTGCTGTAAAATACTACATCCGAGGTGTTAGGTTGCCTTAGGATAGGATATATAACGCTATAGACGTATATAATGTTACCAGGGACAGGTCTGCGCCGACACGACCGGGATTCTGTAAAACATTCCCAGCGAGGGGCTAGATGGGTTAGGTTAGGTTATATTACGTGATAGACGTATATAACGTTCCCACCGAGAAGTAGGGGCAGACCCGGCAGGAATGTTGTAAAATACTACATCCGTGATGTTAGGCTGCCTTAGGTTAGGATATATAACCCTATAGTCGTATATAATGTTCCCACGGACAGGTCTGGGCCGACACGACCGGTATTGCGTAAAACATTACCAGCGAGGGGCTAGATGGGTTAGGTTAGATTATATTACGTTATAGACGTATATAACGTTCCCACCGAGAAGTAGGGGCCGACCCGCCAGGAGTGTTGTAAAATACTACATCCGAGGTGTGAGGTTGCCTTAGGATAGGATATATAACGCTATAGACGTATATAATGCTACCAGGGACAGGTCTGCGCCGACACGACAGGGATTCTGTAAAATATTTCCAGCGAGGTGCTAGATGGGTTAGGTTCGGTTATATTACGTTATAGACGAATATAACGTTCCCACCGAGAATTAGGGGCCGACCCGCCAGTAATGTTGTAAAATACTACATCCGTGAAGTTAGGCTGCCTTAGTTTAGGATATATAACCCTATAGACGTATATAATGTTCCCAGGGACAGGTATGGGCCGACACGACCGGTATTGTGTAAAACATTACCAGCGAGGGGCTAGATGGGTTAGGTTAGATTATATTACGTTATAGACGTATATAACGTTCCCACCGAGAAGTAGGGGCCGACCCGCCAGGAGTGTTGTAAAATACTACATCCGAGGTGTTAGGTTGCCTTAGGTTATGATATATAACGTTATAGACGCATATAATATCCCCACGGAGAGGAACGGGCCGACACGAAAGGGATTCTGTAAAACATTACCAGCGAGGGGCTAGATGGGTTAGGTTAGGTTATATTACGTGATAGACGTATATAACGTTCCCACCGAGAAGTAGGGGCCGTCCCGCCAGGAGTGTTGTAAAATACTACATCCGAGGTGTTAGGTTGCCTTAGGATAGGATATATAACGCTATAGACGTATATAATGTTACCAGGGACAGGTCTGCGCCGACACGACCGGGATTCTGTAAAACATTTCCAGCGAGCTGCTAGATGGGTTAGGTTCGGTTATATTACGCTATAGACGAATATAACGTTCCCACCGAGAAGTAGGGGCAGACCCGCCAGGAATGTTGTAAAATACTACATCCGAGGAGTGTGGTTGCCTTAGGTTAGGATATATAACGCTATAGACGTATATAATGTTCCCACGGACAGGTCTGGGCCGACACGACCGGGATTCTTTAAAACATTCCCAGCGAGGGGCTAGAAGGGTGAGGTTAGGTTATATTACTTTATAGACGTATATAACGTTCCCACCGAGAAGTAGGGGCCGACCCGCCAGGAATGTTAAAAAATACTACAT
This sequence comes from Xylocopa violacea, assembly GCA_963969225.1. Taxonomy (NCBI): domain Eukaryota; kingdom Metazoa; phylum Arthropoda; class Insecta; order Hymenoptera; family Apidae; genus Xylocopa; species Xylocopa violacea. Next base: position 3,235,368 of record CAXAJV010000013.1, read on the forward strand.
CCGAGGAGTGTGGTTGCCTTAGGTTAAGATATATAACGCTATAGACGTATATAATGTTCCCACGGACAGGTCTGGGCCGACACGACCGGGATTCTGTAAAACATTCCCAGCGAGGTGCTAGATGGGTTAGGTTAGGTTATATTACTTTATAGACGTATATAACGTTCCCACCGAGAAGTAGGGGCCGACCCGCCAGGAGTGTTGTAAAATACTACATCCGAGGGGTGAGGCTGCCTTAGGTTAGGATATATAACGTTATAGACGTATATAATGTCCCCACGGAGAGGAACGGGCCGACACAACCGGGACTCTGTAAAACATTACCAACGAGGTGCTAGATGGGTTAGGTTAGGTTATATTGCGTTATAGACGTATATAACGTTCCCACCGAGAATTAGGGGCCGACCCGCCAGGAATGTTGTAAAATACTACATCCGTGATGATAGGCTGCCTTAGTTTAGGATATATAACCCTATAGTCGTATATAATGTTACCAGGGACAGGTCTGCGCCGACACGACCGGGATTCTGTAAAATATTTCCAGCGAGGTGCTAGATGGGTTAGGTTCGTTTATATTACGCTCTAGATGAATATAACGTTCCCACCGAGAAGTAGGGGCAGGCCCGCCAGGAATGTTGTAAAATACTACATCCGAGGAGTGTGGTTGCCTTAGGTTAAGATATATAACGCTATAGACGTATATAATGTTCCCACGGACAGGTCTGGGCCGACACGACCGGGATTCTGTAAAACATTCCCAGCGAGGGGCTAGATGGGTTAGGTTAGGTTATATTACTTTATAGACGTATATAACGTTCCCACCGAGAAGTAGGGGCCTACCCGCCAGGAGTGTTGTAAAATACTACATCCGAGGTGTTAGGTTGCCTTAGGTTATGATATATAACGTTATAGACGCATATAATATCCCCACGGAGAGGAACGGGCCGACACGAAAGGGATTCTGTAAAACATTACCAGCGAGGAGCTAGATGGGTTCGGTTAGGTTATATTACGTGATAGACGTATATAACGTTCCCACCGAGAAGTAGGGGCAGACCCGGCAGGAATGTTGTAAAATACTACATCCGTGATGTTAGGCTGCCTTAGGTTAGGATATATAACCCTATAGTCGTATATAATGTTCCCACGGACAGGTCTGGGCCGACACGACCGGTATTGCGTAAAACATTACCAGCGAGGGGCTAGATGGGTTAGGTTAGATTATATTACGTTATAGACGTATATAACGTTCCCACCGAGAAGTAGGGGCCGACCCGCCAGGAGTGTTGTAAAATACTACATCCGAGGTGTTAGGTTGCCTTAGGTTAGGATATATAACATTATAGACGTATATAATGTCCCCACGGAGAGGTACGGGCCGACACGACGGGGATACTGTAAAACATTACCAGCTAGGTGCTAGATGGGTTAGGATAGGTTATATTGCGTTATAGTCGTATATAACGTTCCCACCGAGATGTAGGGGCAGACCCGCCAGGAATGTTGTAAAAGACCACATCCGTGATGTTAGGCTGCCTTAGGTTAGGATATATAACCCTATAGTCGTATATAATGTTCCCACGGACAGGTCTGGGCCGACACGACCGGTATTGTGTAAAACATTACCAGCGAGGGGCTAGATGGGTTAGGTTAGATTATATTACGTTATAGACGTATATAACGTTCCCACCGAGAAGTAGGGGCCGACCCGCCAGGAGTGTTGTAAAATACTACATCCGAGGTGTTAGTTTGCCTTAGGTTAGGATATATTACGTTATAGACGTATATTATGTCCCCACGGAGAGGTACGGGCCGACACGACGGAGATTCTGTAAAACATTACCAGCGAGGTGCTAGATGGGTTAGGTTAGGTTATATTACGTTATAGACGTATATAACGTTCCCACCGAGAAGTAGGGGCCGACCCGCCAGGAATATTGTAAAATACTACATCCGAGGAGTGTGGTTGCCTTAGGTTAAGATATATAACGTTATAGACGCATATAATGTCCCCACGGAGAGGAACGGGCCGACACGACCGGGATTCTGTAAAACATTACCAGCGAGGGGCTAGATGGGTTAGGTTAGGTTACATTACGTTATAGACGAATATAACGTTCCCACCGAGAAGTAGGGGCAGACCCGCCAGGAATGTTGTAAAATACTACATCCGTGATGTTTGGCTGCCTTAGGTTAGGATATATAACCCTATAGTCGTATATAATGTTCCCACGGACAGGTCTGGGCCGACACGACCGGTATTGCCTAAAACATTACCAGCGAGGGGCTAGATGGGTTAGGTTAGATTATATTACGTTATAGACGTATATAACGTTCCCACCGAGAAGTAGGGGCAGACCCGCCAGGAGTGTTGTAAAATACTACATCCGAGGTGTTAGGCTGCCTTAGGTTAGGATATATAACCCTATAGTCGTATATAATGTTCCCACGGACAGGTCTGGGCCGACACGACCGGTATTGTGTAAAACATTACCAGCGAGTGGCTAGATGGGTTAGGTTAGATTATATTACGTTATAGACGTATATAACGTTCCCACCGAGAAGTAGGGGCCGACCCGCCAGGAGTGTTGTAAAATACTACATCCGAGGTGTTAGGTTGCCTTAGGTTAGGATATATTACGTTATAGACGTATATAATGTCCCCACGGAGAGGTACGGGCCGACACGACGGGGATTCTGTAAAACATTACCAGCGAGGTGCTAGATGGGTCAGGTTAGGTTATATTACGTTATAGACGTATATAACGTTCCCACCGAGAAGTAGGGGCCGACCCGCCAGGAATGTTGTAAAATACTACATCCGAGGAGTGTGGTTGCCTTAGGCTAAGATATGTAACGCTATAGACGTATATAATGTTCCCACGGACAGGTCTAGGCCGACACGACCGGGATTCTGTAAAACATTCCCAGCGAGGGGCTAGAAGGGTTAGGTTAGGTTATATTACTTTAGAGACGTATATAACGTTCCCACCGAGAAGTAGGGGCCGACCCGCCAGGAACGTTGTAAAATACTACATCCGAGGAGTGAGGTTGCCTTAGGTTATGATATATAACGTTATAGACGCATATAATGTCCCCACGGAGAGGAACGGGCTGACACGACCGGGATTCTGTAAAACATTACCAGCGAGGGGCTAGATGGGTTAGGATAGGTTATATTACGTTATAGACGAATATAACGTTCCCACCGAGAAGTAGGGGCAGACACGCCAGGAATGTTGTAAAATACTACATCCGTGATGTTAGGCTGCCTTAGGTTAGGATATATAACCCTATAGTCGTATATAATGTTCCCACGGACAGGTCTGGGCCGACACGACCGGTATTGCGTAAAACATTACCAGCGCGGGGCTAGATGGGTTAGGTTAGATTATATTACGTTATAGACGTATATAACGTTCCCACCGAGAAGTAGGGGCCGACCCGCCAGGAACGTTGTAAAATACTACATCCGAGGAGTGAGGTTGCCTTAGGTTATGATATATAACGTTATAGACGCATATAATGTCCCCACGGAGAGGAACGGGCTGACACGACCGGGATTCTGTAAAACATTACCAGCGAGGGGCTAGATGGGTTAGGATAGGTTATATTACGTTATAGATGAATATAACGTTCCCACCGAGAAGTAGGGGCAGACACGCCAGGAATGTTGTAAAATACTACATCCGTGATGTTAGGCTGCCTTAGGTTAGGATATATAACCCTATAGTCGTATATAATGTTCCCACGGACAGGTCTGGGCCGACACGGCCGGGATTGCGTAAAACATTACCAGCGAGGGGCTAGATGGGTTAGGTTAGATTATATTACGTTATAGACGTATATAACGTTCCCACCGAGAAGTAGGGGCCGACCCGCCAGGAGTGTTGTAAAATACTACATCCGAGGTGTTAGGTTGCCTTAGGTTAGGATATATAACATTATAGACGTATATAATGTCCCCACGGAGAGGTACGAGCCGACACGACGGGGATACTGTAAAACATTACCAGCTAGGTGCTAGATGGGTTAGGTTAGGTTATATTGCGTTATAGACGTATATAACGTTCCCACAGAGAATTAGGGGCCGACCCGCCAGGAATGTTGTGAAAGACTACATCCGTGATGTTAGGCTGCCTTAGGTTAGGATATATAACCCTATAGTCGTATATAATGTTCCCACGGACAGGTCTGGGCCGACACGACCGGTATTGTGTAAAACATTACCAGCGAGTGGCTAGATGGGATAGGTTAGATTATATTACGTTATAGACGTATATAACGTTCCCACCGAGAAGTAGGGGCCGACCCGCCAGGAGTGTTGTAAAATACTACATCCGAGGTGTTAGGTTGCCTTAGGTTAGGATATATTACGTTATAGACGTATATAATGTCCCCACGGAGAGGTACGGGCCGACACGACGGGGATACTGTAAAACATTACCAGCTAGGTGCTAGATGGGTTAGGTTAGGTTATATTGCGTTATAGACGTATATAACGTTCCCACAGAGAATTAGGGGCCGACCCGCCAGGAATGTTGTGAAAGACTACATCCGTGATGTTAGGCTGCCTTAGGTTAGGATATATAACCCTATAGTCGTATATAATGTTCCCACGGACAGGTCTGGGCCGACACGACCGGTATTGCGTAAAACATTACCAGCGAGGGGCTAGATGGGTTAGGTTAGATTATATTACGTTATAGACGTATATAACGTTCCCACCGAGAAGTAGGGGCCGACCCGCCAGGAGTGTTGTAAAATACTACATCCGAGGTGTTAGGTTGCCTTAGGTTAGGATATATAACATTATAGACGTATATAATGTCCCCACGGAGAGGTACGGGCCGACACGACGGGGATACTGTAAAACATTACCAGCTAGGTGCTAGATGGGTTAGGATAGGTTATATTGCGTTATAGACGTATATAACGTTCCCACAGAGAATTAGGGGCCGACCCGCCAGGAATGTTGTGAAAGACTACATCCGTGATGTTAGGCTGCCTTAGGTTAGGATATATAACCCTATAGTCGTATATAATGTTCCCACGGACAGGTCTGGGCCGACACGACCGGTATTGTGTAAAACATTACCAGCGAGTGGCTAGATGGGTTAGGTTAGATTATATTACGTTATAGACGTATATAACGTTCCCACCGAGAAGTAGGGGCCGACCCGCCAGGAGTGTTGTAAAATACTACATCCGAGGTGTTAGGTTGCCTTAGGTTAGGATATATTACGTTATAGACGTATATAATGTCCCCACGGAGAGGTACGGGCCGACACGACGGGGATACTGTAAAACATTACCAGCTAGGTGCTAGATGGGTTAGGTTAGGTTATATTGCGTTATAGACGTATATAACGTTCCCACAGAGAATTAGGGGCCGACCCGCCAGGAATGTTGTGAAAGACTACATCCGTGATGTTAGGCTGCCTTAGGTTAGGATATATAACCCTATAGTCGTATATAATGTTCCCACGGACAGGTCTGGGCCGACACGACCGGTATTGCGTAAAACATTACCAGCGAGGGGCTAGATGGGTTAGGTTAGATTATATTACGTTATAGACGTATATAACGTTCCCACCGAGAAGTAGGGGCCGACCCGCCAGGAGTGTTGTAAAATACTACATCCGAGGTGTTAGGTTGCCTTAGGTTAGGATATATAACATTATAGACGTATATAATGTCCCCACGGAGAGGTACGGGCCGACACGACGGGGATACTGTAAAACATTACCAGCTAGGTGCTAGATGGGTTAGGTTAGGTTATATTGCGTTATAGACGTATATAACGTTCCCACAGAGAATTAGGGGCCGACCCGCCAGGAATGTTGTGAAAGACTACATCCGTGATGTTAGGCTGCCTTAGGTTAGGATATATAACCCTATAGTCGTATATAATGTTCCCACGGACAGGTCTGGGCCGACACGACCGGTATTGTGTAAAACATTACCAGCGAGTGGCTAGATGGGTTAGGTTAGATTATATTACGTTATAGACGTATATAACGTTCCCACCGAGAAGTAGGGGCCGACCCGCCAGGAGTGTTGTAAAATACTACATCCGAGGTGTTAGGTTGCCTTAGGTTAGGATATATTACGTTATAGACGTATATAATGTCCCCACGGAGAGGTACGGGCCGACACGACGGGGATTCTGTAAAACATTACCAGCGAGGTGCTAGATGGGTTAGGTTAGGTTATATTACGTTATAGACGTATATAACGTTCCCACCGAGAAGTAGGGGCCGACCCGCCAGGAGTGTTGTAAAATACTACATTCGAGATGTTAGGCTGCCTTAAGTTAGGATATATAACGCTATAGACGTATATAATGTCCCCACGGAGAGGAACGGGCCGACACAACCGGGATTCTGTAAAACATTACCAGCGAGGTGCTAGATGGGTTAGGTTAGGTTGTATTGCGTTATAGACGTATATAACGTTCCCACCGAGAATTAGGGGCCGACCCGCCAGTAATGTTGTAAAATACTACATCCGTGATGTTAGGCTGCCTTAGTTTAGGATATATATACCCCTATAGTCGTATATAATGTTCCCACCGACAGGTCTGGGCCGACACGACCGGTATTGTGTAAAACATTACCAGCGAGGGGCTAGATGGGTTAGGTTAGATTATATTACGTTATAGACGTATATAACGTTCCCACCGAGAAGTAGGGGCCGACCCGCCAGGAGTGTTGTAAAATACTACATCCGAGGTGTTAGTTTGCCTTAGGTTAGGATATATAACATTATAGACGTATATAATGTCCCCACGGAGAGGTACGGGCCGACACGACGGGGATGCTGTAAAACATTACCAGCGAGGTGCTAGATGGGTTAGGTTCGGTTATATTACGCTCTAGACGAATATAACGTTCCCACCGAGATGTAGGGGCAGACCCGCCAGGAATGTTGTAAAAGACCACATCCGTGATGTTAGGCTGCCTTAGGTTAGGATATATAACCCTATAGTCGTATATAATGTTCCCACGGACAGGTCTGGGCCGACACGACCGGTATTGTGTAAAACATTACCAGCGAGGGGCTAGATGGGTTAGGTTAGATTATATTACGTTATAGACGTATATAACGTTCCCACCGAGAAGTAGGGGCCGCCCCGCCAGGAGTGTTGTAAAATACTACATCCGAGGTGTTAGGTTGCCTTAGGTTAGGATATATAACATTATAGACGTATATAATGTCCCCACGGAGAGGTACGGGCCGACACGACGGGGATACTGTAAAACATTACCAGCGAGGGGCTAGATGGGTTAGGTTAGGTTATATTACGTTATAGACGAATATAACGTTCCCACCGAGAAGTAGGGGCAGACCCGCCAGGAATGTTGTAAAATACTACATCCGTGATGTTTGGCTGCCTTAGGTTAGGATATATAACCCTGTAGTCGTATATAATGTTCCCACGGACAGGTCTGGGCCGACACGACCGGTATTGCCTAAAACATTACCAGCGAGGGGCTAGATGGGTTAGGTTAGATTATATTACGTTATAGACGTATATAACGTTCCCACCGAGAAGTAGGGGCAGACCCGCCAGGAGTGTTGTAAAATACTACATCCGAGGTGTTAGGTTGCCTTAGGTTAGGATATATAACATTATAGACGTATATAATGTCCCCACGGAGAGGTACGGGCCGACACGACGGGGATACTGTAAAACATTACCAGCGAGGTGCTAGATGGGTTAGGTTAGGTTATATTGCGTTATAGACGTATATAACGTTCCCACAGAGAATTAGGGGCCGACCCGCCAGGAATGTTGTAAAAGACTACATCCGTGATGTCAGGCTGCCTTAGGTTAGGATATATAACCCTATAGACGTATATAATGTCCCCACGGAGAGGTACGAGCCGACACGACGGGGATACTGTAAAACATTACCAGCTAGGTGCTAGATGGGTTAGGTTAGGTTATATTGCGTTATAGACGTATATAACGTTCCCACAGAGAATTAGGGGCCGACCCGCCAGGAATGTTGTAAAAGACTACATCCGTGATGTTAGGCTGCCTTAGGTTAGGATATATAACCCTATAGTCGTATATAATGTTCCCACGGACAGGTCTGGGCCGACACGACCGGTATTGTGTAAAACATTACCAGCGAGTGGCTAGATGGGTTAGGTTAGATTATATTACGTTATAGACGTATATAACGTTCCCACCGAGAAGTAGGGGCCGACCCGCCAGGAATGTTGTAAAATACTACATCCGAGGAGTGTGGTTGCCTTAGGTTAAGATATATAACGTTATAGACGCATATAATGTCCCCACGGAGAGGAACGGGCCGACACGACCGGGATTCTGTAAAACATTACCAGCGAGGGGCTAGATGGGTTAGGTTAGGTTATATTACGTTATAGACGAATATAACGTTCCCACCGAGAAGTAGGGGCAGACCCGCCAGGAATGTTGTAAAATACTACATCCGTGATGTTTGGCTGCCTTAGGTTAGGATATATAACCCTGTAGTCGTATATAATGTTCCCACGGACAGGTCTGGGCCGACACGACCGGTATTGCCTAAAACATTACCAGCGAGGGGCTAGATGGGTTAGGTTAGATTATATTACGTTATAGACGTATATAACGTTCCCACCGAGAAGTAGGGGCAGACCCGCCAGGAGTGTTGTAAAATACTACATCCGAGGTGTTAGGTTGCCTTAGGTTAGGATATATAACATTATAGACGTATATAATGTCCCCACGGAGAGGTACGGGCCGACACGACGGGGATACTGTAAAACATTACCAGCGAGGTGCTAGATGGGTTAGGTTAGGTTATATTGCGTTATAGACGTATATAACGTTCCCACAGAGAATTAGGGGCCGACCCGCCAGGAATGTTGTAAAAGACTACATCCGTGATGTCAGGCTGCCTTAGGTTAGGATATATAACCCTATAGACGTATATAATGTCCCCACGGAGAGGTACGAGCCGACACGACGGGGATACTGTAAAACATTACCAGCTAGGTGCTAGATGGGTTAGGTTAGGTTATATTGCGTTATAGACGTATATAACGTTCCCACAGAGAATTAGGGGCCGACCCGCCAGGAATGTTGTAAAAGACTACATCCGTGATGTTAGGCTGCCTTAGGTTAGGATATATAACCCTATAGTCGTATATAATGTTCCCACGGACAGGTCTGGGCCGACACGACCGGTATTGTGTAAAACATTACCAGCGAGTGGCTAGATGGGTTAGGTTAGATTATATTACGTTATAGACGTATATAACGTTCCCACCGAGAAGTAGGGGCCGACCCGCCAGGAGTGTTGTAAAATACTACATCCGAGGTGTTAGGTTGCCTTAGGTTAGGATATATTACGTTATAGACGTATATAATGTCCCCACGGAGAGGTACGGGCCGACACGACGGGGATTCTGTAAAACATTACCAGCGAGGTGCTAGATGGGTCAGGTTAGGTTATATTACGTTATAGACGTATATAACGTTCCCACCGAGAAGTAGGGGCCGACCCGCCAGGAATGTTGTAAAATACTACATCCGAGGAGTGTGGTTGCCTTAGGCTAAGATATGTAACGCTATAGACGTATATAATGTTCCCACGGACAGGTCTAGGCCGACACGACCGGGATTCTGTAAAACATTCCCAGCGAGGGGCTAGAAGGGTTAGGTTAGGTTATATTACTTTAGAGACGTATATAACGTTCCCACCGAGAAGTAGGGGCCGACCCGCCAGGAACGTTGTAAAATACTACATCCGAGGAGTGAGGTTGCCTTAGGTTATGATATATAACGTTATAGACGCATATAATGTCCCCACGGAGAGGAACGGGCTGACACGACCGGGATTCTGTAAAACATTACCAGCGAGGGGCTAGATGGGTTAGGATAGGTTATATTACGTTATAGACGAATATAACGTTCCCACCGAGAAGTAGGGGCAGACACGCCAGGAATGTTGTAAAATACTACATCCGTGATGTTAGGCTGCCTTAGGTTAGGATATATAACCCTATAGTCGTATATAATGTTCCCACGGACAGGTCTGGGCCGACACGACCGGGATTCTGTAAAACATTCCCAGCGAGGGGCTAGAAGGGTTAGGTTAGGTTATATTACCTTATAGACGTATATAACGTTCCCACCGAGAAGTAGGGGCCGACCCGCCAGGAACGTTGTAAAATACTACATCCGCGGAGTGAGGTTGCCTTAGGTTATGATATATAACGTTATAGACGCATATAATGTCCCCACGGAGAGGAACGGGCTGACACGACCGGGATTCTGTAAAACATTACCAGCGAGGGGCTAGATGGGTTAGGATAGGTTATATTACGTTATAGACGAATATAACGTTCCCACCGAGAAGTAGGGGCAGACACGCCAGGAATGTTGTAAAATACTACATCCGTGATGTTAGGCTGCCTTAGGTTAGGATATATAACCCTATAGTCGTATATAATGTTCCCACGGACAGGTCTGGGCCGACACGGCCGGTATTGCGTAAAACATTACCAGCGAGGGGCTAGATGGGTTAGGTTAGATTATATAAAGTTATAGACGTATATAACGTTCCCACCGAGAAGTAGGGGCCGACCCGCCAGGAGTGTTGTAAAATACTACATCCGAGGTGTTAGGGTGCCTTAGGTTAGGATATATAACATTATAGACGTATATAATGTCCCCACGGAGAGGTACGAGCCGACACGACGGGAATACTGTAAAACATTACCAGCTAGGTGCTAGATGGGTTAGGTTAGGTTATATTGCGTTATAGACGTATATAACGTTCCCACAGAGAATTAGGGGCCGACCCGCCACGAATGTTGTGGAAGACTACATCCGTGATGTTAGGCTGCCTTAGGTTAGGATATATAACCCTATAGTCGTATATAATGTTCCCACGGACAGGTCTGGGCCGACACGACCGGTATTGTGTAAAACATTACCAGCGAGTGGCTAGATGGGTTAGGTTAGATTATATTACGTTATAGACGTATATAACGTTCCCACAGAGAAGTAGGGGCCGACCCGCCAGGAGTGTTGTAAAATACTACATCCGAGGTGTTAGGTTGCCTTAGGTTAGGATATATTACGTTATAGACGTATATAATGTCCCCACGGAGAGGTACGGGCCGACACGACGGGGATTCTGTAAAACATTACCAGCGAGGGGCTAAATGGGTTATGTTCGGTTATATCACGTTACAGACGTATATGACGTTCCCACCGAGAAGTAGGGGCCGACCCGCCAGGAGTGTTGTAAAATACTACATGCGAGGGGTGAGGCTGCCTTAGGTTAGGATATATAACGTTATAGACGTATATAATGTCCCCACGGAGAGGAACGGGCCGACACAACCGGGATTCTGTAAAACATTACCAGCGAGGTGCTAGATGGGTTAGGTTAGGTTGTATTGCGTTATAGACGTATATAACTTTCCCACCGAGAATTAGGGGCCGACCCGCCAGTAATGTTGTAAAATACTACATCCGTGATTTTAGGCTGCCTTAGTTTAGGATATATAACCCTATAGTCGTATATAATGTTCCCACGGACAGGGATGGGCCGACACGACCGATATTGTGTAAAACATTACCAGCGAGGGGCTAGATGGGTTAGGTTAGATTATATTACGTTATAGACGTATATAACGTTCCCACCGAGAAGTAGGGGCCGACCAGACAGCAGTGTTGTGAAATACTACATCCGAGGTGTTAGGTTGCCTTAGGATAGGATATATAACGCTATAGACGCATATAATGTTACCAGGGACAGGTTTGCGCCGACACGACCGGGATTCTGTAAAACATTACCAGCGAGGGGCTAGATGGGATAGGTTAGGTTATATTACGTTATAGACGTATATAACGTTCCCACCGAGAAGTAGGGGCCGACCCGCCAGGAGTGTTGTAAAATACTACATCCGAGGTGTTAGGGTGCCTTAGGTTAGGATATATAACATTATAGACGTATATAATGTCCCCACGGAGAGGTACGAGCCGACACGACGGGAATACTGTAAAACATTACCAGCTAGGTGCTAGATGGGTTAGGTTAGGTTATATTGCGTTATAGACGTATATAACGTTCCCACAGAGAATTAGGGGCCGACCCGCCAGGAATGTTGTGAAAGACTACATCCGTGATGTTAGGCTGCCTTAGGTTAGGATATATAACCCTATAGTCGTATATAATGTTCCCACGGACAGGTCTGGGCCGACACGACCGGTATTGTGTAAGACATTACCAGCGAGTGGCTAGATGGGTTAGGTTAGATTATATTACGTTATAGACGTATATAACGTTCCCACCGAGAAGTAGGGGCCGACCCGCCAGGAGTGTTGTAAAATACTACATCCGAGGTGTTAGGTTGCCTTAGGTTAGGATATATTACGTTATAGACGTATATAATGTCCCCACGGAGAGGTACGGGCCGACACGACGGGGATTCTGTAAAACATTACCAGCGAGGGGCTAAATGGGTTATGTTCGGTTATATCACGTTACAGACGTATATGACGTTCCCACCGAGAAGTAGGGGCCGACCCGCCAGAAGTGTTGTAAAATACTACATCCGAGGGGTGAGGCTGCCTTAGGTTAGGATATATAACGTTATAGACGTATATAATGTCCCCACGGAGAGGAACGGGCCGACACAACCGGGATTCTGTAAAACATTACCAGCGAGGTGCTAGATGGGTTAGGTTAGGTTGTATTGCGTTATAGACGTATATAACTTTCCCACCGAGAATTAGGGGCCGACCCGCCAGTAATGTTGTAAAATACTACATCCGTGATTTTAGGCTGCCTTAGTTTAGGATATATAACCCTATAGTCGTATATAATGTTCCCACGGACAGGGATGGGCCGACACGACCGGTATTGTGTAAAACATTACCAGCAACGGGCTAGATGGGTTAGGTTAGATTATATTACGTTATAGACGTATATAACGTTCCCACCGAGAAGTAGGGGCCGACCCGCCAGGAGTGTTGTGAAATACTACATCCGAGGTGTTAGGTTGCCTTAGGATAGGATATATAACGCTATAGACGCATATAATGTTACCAGGGACAGGTTTGCGCCGACACGACCGGGATTCTGTAAAACATTACCAGCGAGGGGCTAGATGGGATAGGTTAGGTTATATTACGTTATAGACGTATATAACGTTCCCACCGAGAAGTAGGGGCCGACCCGCCAGGAGTGTTGTAAAATTCTACATCCGAGGTGTTAGATTGCCTTAGGTTAGGATATATCACGTTATAGACGTATATAATGTCCCCACGGAGAGGAACGGGCCGACACGACCGGGATTCTGTAAAACATTACCAGCGAGGGGCTAGATGGGTTAGGTTAGGTTATATTACGTTATAGACGAATATAACGTTCCCACCGAGAAGTAGGGGCAGGCCCGCCAGGAATGTTGTAAAATACTACATCCGTGATGTTAGGCTGCCTTAGGTTAGGATATATAACCCTATAGTCGTATATAATGTTCCCACAGACAGGTCTGGGCCGACACGACCGGTATTGCGTAAGACATTACCAGCGAGTGGCTAGATGGGTTAGGTTAGATTATATTACGTTATAGACGTATATAACGTTCCCACCGAGAAGTAGGGGCCGACCCGCCAGGAGTGTTGTAAAATACTACATCCGAGGTGTTAGGTTGCCTTAGGTTAGGATATATTACGTTATAGACGTATATAATGTCCCCACGGAGAGGTACGGGCCGACACGACGGGGATTCTGTAAAACATTACCAGCGAGGGGCTAAATGGGTTATGTTCGGTTATATCACGTTACAGACGTATATGACGTTCCCACCGAGAAGTAGGGGCCGACCCGCCAGGAGTGTTGTAAAATACTACATCCGAGGGGTGAGGCTGCCTTAGGTTAGGATATATAACGTTATAGACGTATATAATGTCCCCACGGAGAGGAACGGGCCGACACAACCGGGATTCTGTAAAACATTACCAGCGAGGTGCTAGATGGGTTAGGTTAGGTTGTATTGCGTTATAGACGTATATAACTTTCCCACCGAGAATTAGGGGCCGACCCGCCAGTAATGTTGTAAAATACTACATCCGTGATTTTAGGCTGCCTTAGTTTAGGATATATAACCCTATAGTCGTATATAATGTTCCCACGGACAGGGATGGGCCGACACGACCGGTATTGTGTAAAACATTACCAGCGACGGGCTAGATGGGTTAGGTTAGATTATATTACGTTATAGACGTATATAACGTTCCCACCGAGAAGTAGGGGCCGACCCGCCAGGAGTGTTGTGAAATACTACATCCGAGGTGTTAGGTTGCCTTAGGATAGGATATATAACGCTATAGACGCATATAATGTTACCAGGGACAGGTTTGCGCCGACACGACCGGGATTCTGTAAAACATTACCAGCGAGGGGCTAGATGGGATAGGTTAGGTTATATTACGTTATAGACGTATATAACGTTCCCACCGAGAAGTAGGGGCCGACCCGCCAGGAGTGTTGTAAAATTCTACATCCGAGGTGTTAGGTTGCCTTAGGTTAGGATATATCACGTTATAGACGTATATAATGTCCCCACGGAGAGGAACGGGCCGACACGACCGGGATTCTGTAAAACATTACCAGCGAGGGGCTAGATGGGTTAGGTTAGGTTATATTACGTTATAGACGAATATAACGTTCCCACCGAGAAGTAGGGGCAGGCCCGCCAGGAATGTTGTAAAATACTACATCCGTGATGTTAGGCTGCCTTAGGTTAGGATATATAACCCTATAGTCGTATATAATGTTCCCACAGACAGGTCTGGGCCGACACGACCGGTATTGCGTAAAACATTACCAGCGAGGGGCTAGATGGGTTAGGTTGGATTATATTACGTTATAGACGTATATAACGTTCCCACCGAGAAGTAGGGGCCGACCCGCCAGGAGTGTTGTAAAATACTACATCCGAGGTGTTAGGTTGCCTTAGGTTAGGATATATAACATTATAGACGTATATAATGTCCCCACGGAGAGGTACGAGCCGACACGACGGGGATACTGTAAAACATTACCAGCGAGGTGCTAGATGGGTTAGGTTAGGTTATATTGCGTTATAGACGTATACAACGTTCCCACCGAGAAGTAGGGGCCGACCCGCCAGGAATGTTGTAAAATACTACATCCGAGGAGTGTGGTTGCCTTAGGCTAAGATATATAACGCTATAGACGTATATAATGTTCCCACGGACAGGTCTGGGCCGACACGACCGGGATTCTGTAAAACATTCCCAGCGAGGGGCTAGAAGGGTTAGGTTAGGTTATATTACTTTATAGACGTATATAACGTTCCCACCGAGAAGTAGGGGCCGACCCGCCAGGAACGTTGTAAAATACTACATCCGAGGAGTGAGGTTGCCTTAGGTTATGATATATAACGTTATAGACGCATATAATGACCCCACGGAGAGGAACGGGCTGACACGACCGGGATTCTGTAAAACATTACCAGCGAGGGGCTAGATGGTTTAGGATAGGTTATATTACGTTATAGACGAATATAACGTTCCCACCGAGAAGTAGGGGCAGACACGCCAGGAATGTTGTAAAATACTACATCCGTGTTGTTAGGCTGCCTTCGGTTAGGATATATAACCCTACAGTCGTATATAATGTTCCCACGGACAGGTCTGGGCCGACACGGCCGGTATTGCGTAAAACATTACCAGCGAGGGGCTAGATGGGTTAGGTTAGGTTATATTACGTTATAGACGTATATAACGTTCCCACCGAGAAGTAGGGGCCGACCCGCCAGGAATGTTGTAAAATTCTACATCCGAGGTGTTAGGTTGCCTTAGGTTAGGATATATCACGTTATAGACGTATATAATGTCCCCACGGAGAGGAACGGGCCGACACGACCGGGATTCTGTAAAACATTACCAGCGAGGGGCTAGATGGGTTAGGTTAGGTTATATTACGTTATAGACGAATATAACGTTCCCACCGAGAAGTAGGGGCAGACCCGCCAGGAATGTTGTAAAATACTACATCCGTGATGTTAGGCTGCCTTAGGTTAGGATATATAACCCTATAGTCGTATATAATGTTCCCACAGACAGGTCTGGGCCGACACGACCGGTATTGCGTAAAACATTACCAGCGAGGGGCTAGATGGGTTAGGTTCGATTATATTACGTTATAGACGTATATAACGTTCCCACCGAGAAGTAGGGGCGACCCGCCAGGAGTGTTGTAAAATACTACATCCGAGGTGTTAGGTTGCCTTAGGTTAGGATATATAACATTATAGACGTATATAATGTCCCCACGGAGAGATACGGGCCGACACGACGGGGATACTGTAAAACATTACCAGCGAGGTGCTAGATGGGTTAGGTTAGGTTATATTGCGTTATAGACGTATATAACGTTCCCACAGAGAATTAGGGGCCGACCCGCCAGGAATGTTGTAAAAGATTACATCCGTGATGTTAGGCTGCCTTAGGTTAGGATATATAACACTATAGTCGTATATAATGTTCCCACGGACAGGTCTGGGCCGACACGACCGGTATTGCGTAAAACATTACCAGCGAGGGGCTGGAAGGGTTAGGTTAGGTTATATTACTTTATAGACGTATATAACGTTCCCACCGAGAAGTAGGAACCGACACGCCAGGAGTGTTGTAAAATACTACATCCGATTTGTTAGGTTGCCTTAGGTTAGGATATTTAATGTTATAGACGTATATAATGTTCCCACCGAGACATAAGGGGGGAAACGAACAGGATTCTACAAAACATTCCCAGCGAGGGGCTAGATGGGTTAGGTTGGGATATATTACTTTATAGACGTATATAATGTTCCCACCGAGAAGTAGGGGCCGGCCCGCCAGGAATGTTGTAAAATACTCAATCCGAGATGTTAGGCTGCCTTGGGTTAGCATATATAACGCTATAGACGTATATAATGTTCCCACCGAGAAGTAGGGGCCGGCCCGCCAGGAATGTTGTAAAATATTACACTCGACATGTTAGGTTTGCCTAAGGCTAGGATATATAATGTTATTGATTTATATAATGTTCCCACCGAGAAGTAGGGGTCGCCGGGGCAGGAAAGTTGGGAAATATTACATCCGAGATGTTAGGTTGCCTTAGGCTAGGATATGTAACGTTATAGACGTATATAATGTTCCCACCGAGAAGTAGGTGCCGACGCGCCAGGAATGTTGTAAGATACTACATCCGAGGTGTGAGGCAGCCTTAGGTTAGGATATATAACGTTATACACGTATATCATGTTCCCATGGACAGGTGCGGGCCGACACGACCGAGATTCTGTAAAACATTACCAGCGAGGGGCTAGGTGGGTTAGGTTAGATTATATTACGTTATAGACGTATATAACGTCCCCACCGAGAAGTAGGAGCCGACCCGCCAGGAGTGTTGTAAAATACTACATCCGAGGTGTTAGGTTGCCTTAGGTTAGGATATATAACGTTATAGACGTATATAATGTCCCCACGGAGAGGTACAGGCCGACACGACCGGGATTCTGTAAAACATTACCGGCGAGGTGCTAGATGGGTTAGGTTAGGTTATATTACTCTATAGACGTATATAACGTTCCCACCGTGATGTAGGGGCAGACCCGCCAGGAATGATGTAAAATACTACATCCGAGATGTTAGGCTGCCTTAGGTTAGGATATGTAAGGCTATACACGTATATAATGTTCCCACGGACAGGTCTGGGCCGACACGACCGCGATTCTGTAAAATATTACCAGCGAGGCGCTATATGGGTTAGGTTAGGTTATATTAAGTTATAGACGTATATAACGTTCCCACCGAGAAGTAGGGGCCAACGCGCCAGGAGTGTTGTAAAATACTACATCCGAGTGGTGAGGTTGCCTTAGGTTAGAATATATAACGTTATAGACGTATATAATGTTACCACCGAGACGTACGGGGCTACAGAAACGGGTTTCTACAAAGCATTCCCAGCGAGGAGCTAGATGGGTTAGGTTAGGTTATATTACGTAATAGACGTATATAATGTTCCCACCGAGAAGTAGGGGCCAGCCCGCCAGGAATGTTGTAAAATATTACATCCGAGGAGTGAGGTTGCCTTAGGTTATGATATATAACGTTATAGACGTATATAATGTCCCCACGGAGCGGAACGGGCCGAGACGACCGGGATTCTGTAAAACATTATCAGCGAGGTGCTTGATGGGTTAGGTTATGTTATATTACGTTATAGACGTATATAACGTTCCCACCGAGAAGTAGGGGCCGACCCGCCAGGAACGTTGTAAAATACTACATCCGAGGAGTGAGGTTGCCTTAGGTTATGATATATAACGTTATAGACGCATATAATGACCCCACGGAGAGGAACGGGCTGACACGACCGGGATTCTGTAAAACATTACCAGCGAGGGGCTAGATGGTTTAGGATAGGTTATATTACGTTATAGACGAATATAACGTTCCCACCGAGAAGTAGGGGCAGACACGCCAGGAATGTTGTAAAATACTACATCCGTGTTGTTAGGCTGCCTTCGGTTAGGATATATAACCCTACAGTCGTATATAATGTTCCCACGGACAGGTCTGGGCCGACACGGCCGGTATTGCGTAAAACATTACCAGCGAGGGGCTAGATGGGTTAGGTTAGGTTATATTACGTTATAGACGTATATAACGTTCCCACCGAGAAGTAGGGGCCGACCCGCCAGGAATGTTGTAAAATTCTACATCCGAGGTGTTAGGTTGCCTTAGGTTAGGATATATCACGTTATAGACGTATATAATGTCCCCACGGAGAGGAACGGGCCGACACGACCGGGATTCTGTAAAACATTACCAGCGAGGGGCTAGATGGGTTAGGTTAGGTTATATTACGTTATAGACGAATATAACGTTCCCACCGAGAAGTAGGGGCAGACCCGCCAGGAATGTTGTAAAATACTACATCCGTGATGTTAGGCTGCCTTAGGTTAGGATATATAACCCTATAGTCGTATATAATGTTCCCACAGACAGGTCTGGGCCGACACGACCGGTATTGCGTAAGACATTACCAGCGAGTGGCTAGATGGGTTAGGTTAGATTATATTACGTTATAGACGTATATAACGTTCCCACCGAGAAGTAGGGGCCGACCCGCCAGGAGTGTTGTAAAATACTACATCCGAGGTGTTAGGTTGCCTTAGGTTAGGATATATTACGTTATAGACGTATATAATGTCCCCACGGAGAGGTACGGGCCGACACGACGGGGATTCTGTAAAACATTACCAGCGAGGGGCTAAATGGGTTATGTTCGGTTATATCACGTTACAGACGTATATGACGTTCCCACCGAGAAGTAGGGGCCGACCCGCCAGGAGTGTTGTAAAATACTACATCCGAGGGGTGAGGCTGCCTTAGGTTAGGATATATAACGTTATAGACGTATATAATGTCCCCACGGAGAGGAACGGGCCGACACAACCGGGATTCTGTAAAACATTACCAGCGAGGTGCTAGATGGGTTAGGTTAGGTTGTATTGCGTTATAGACGTATATAACTTTCCCACCGAGAATTAGGGGCCGACCCGCCAGTAATGTTGTAAAATACTACATCCGTGATTTTAGGCTGCCTTAGTTTAGGATATATAACCCTATAGTCGTATATAATGTTCCCACGGACAGGGATGGGCCGACACGACCGGTATTGTGTAAAACATTACCAGCGACGGGCTAGATGGGTTAGGTTAGATTATATTACGTTATAGACGTATATAACGTTCCCACCGAGAAGTAGGGGCCGACCCGCCAGGAGTGTTGTGAAATACTACATCCGAGGTGTTAGGTTGCCTTAGGATAGGATATATAACGCTATAGACGCATATAATGTTACCAGGGACAGGTTTGCGCCGACACGACCGGGATTCTGTAAAACATTACCAGCGAGGGGCTAGATGGGATAGGTTAGGTTATATTACGTTATAGACGTATATAACGTTCCCACCGAGAAGTAGGGGCCGACCCGCCAGGAGTGTTGTAAAATTCTACATCCGAGGTGTTAGGTTGCCTTAGGTTAGGATATATCACGTTATAGACGTATATAATGTCCCCACGGAGAGGAACGGGCCGACACGACCGGGATTCTGTAAAACATTACCAGCGAGGGGCTAGATGGGTTAGGTTAGGTTATATTACGTTATAGACGAATATAACGTTCCCACCGAGAAGTAGGGGCAGGCCCGCCAGGAATGTTGTAAAATACTACATCCGTGATGTTAGGCTGCCTTAGGTTAGGATATATAACCCTATAGTCGTATATAATGTTCCCACAGACAGGTCTGGGCCGACACGACCGGTATTGCGTAAAACATTACCAGCGAGGGGCTAGATGGGTTAGGTTCGATTATATTACGTTATAGACGTATATAACGTTCCCACCGAGAAGTAGGGGCGACCCGCCAGGAGTGTTGTAAAATACTACATCCGAGGTGTTAGGTTGCCTTAGGTTAGGATATATAACATTATAGACGTATATAATGTCCCCACGGAGAGATACGGGCCGACACGACGGGGATACTGTAAAACATTACCAGCGAGGTGCTAGATGGGTTAGGTTAGGTTATATTGCGTTATAGACGTATATAACGTTCCCACAGAGAATTAGGGGCCGACCCGCCAGGAATGTTGTAAAAGATTACATCCGTGATGTTAGGCTGCCTTAGGTTAGGATATATAACACTATAGTCGTATATAATGTTCCCACGGACAGGTCTGGGCCGACACGACCGGTATTGCGTAAAACATTACCAGCGAGGGGCTGGAAGGGTTAGGTTAGGTTATATTACTTTATAGACGTATATAACGTTCCCACCGAGAAGTAGGAACCGACACGCCAGGAGTGTTGTAAAATACTACATCCGATTTGTTAGGTTGCCTTAGGTTAGGATATTTAATGTTATAGACGTATATAATGTTCCCACCGAGACATAAGGGGGGAAACGAACAGGATTCTACAAAACATTCCCAGCGAGGGGCTAGATGGGTTAGGTTGGGATATATTACTTTATAGACGTATATAATGTTCCCACCGAGAAGTAGGGGCCGGCCCGCCAGGAATGTTGTAAAATACTCAATCCGAGATGTTAGGCTGCCTTGGGTTAGCATATATAACGCTATAGACGTATATAATGTTCCCACCGAGAAGTAGGGGCCGGCCCGCCAGGAATGTTGTAAAATATTACACTCGACATGTTAGGTTTGCCTAAGGCTAGGATATATAATGTTATTGATTTATATAATGTTCCCACCGAGAAGTAGGGGTCGCCGGGGCAGGAAAGTTGGGAAATATTACATCCGAGATGTTAGGTTGCCTTAGGCTAGGATATGTAACGTTATAGACGTATATAATGTTCCCACCGAGAAGTAGGTGCCGACGCGCCAGGAATGTTGTAAGATACTACATCCGAGGTGTGAGGCAGCCTTAGGTTAGGATATATAACGTTATACACGTATATCATGTTCCCATGGACAGGTGCGGGCCGACACGACCGAGATTCTGTAAAACATTACCAGCGAGGGGCTAGGTGGGTTAGGTTAGATTATATTACGTTATAGACGTATATAACGTCCCCACCGAGAAGTAGGAGCCGACCCGCCAGGAGTGTTGTAAAATACTACATCCGAGGTGTTAGGTTGCCTTAGGTTAGGATATATAACGTTATAGACGTATATAATGTCCCCACGGAGAGGTACAGGCCGACACGACCGGGATTCTGTAAAACATTACCGGCGAGGTGCTAGATGGGTTAGGTTAGGTTATATTACTCTATAGACGTATATAACGTTCCCACCGTGATGTAGGGGCAGACCCGCCAGGAATGATGTAAAATACTACATCCGAGATGTTAGGCTGCCTTAGGTTAGGATATGTAAGGCTATACACGTATATAATGTTCCCACGGACAGGTCTGGGCCGACACGACCGCGATTCTGTAAAATATTACCAGCGAGGCGCTATATGGGTTAGGTTAGGTTATATTAAGTTATAGACGTATATAACGTTCCCACCGAGAAGTAGGGGCCAACGCGCCAGGAGTGTTGTAAAATACTACATCCGAGTGGTGAGGTTGCCTTAGGTTAGAATATATAACGTTATAGACGTATATAATGTTACCACCGAGACGTACGGGGCTACAGAAACGGGTTTCTACAAAGCATTCCCAGCGAGGAGCTAGATGGGTTAGGTTAGGTTATATTACGTAATAGACGTATATAATGTTCCCACCGAGAAGTAGGGGCCAGCCCGCCAGGAATGTTGTAAAATATTACATCCGAGGAGTGAGGTTGCCTTAGGTTATGATATATAACGTTATAGACGTATATAATGTCCCCACGGAGCGGAACGGGCCGAGACGACCGGGATTCTGTAAAACATTATCAGCGAGGTGCTTGATGGGTTAGGTTATGTTATATTACGTTATAGACGTATATAACGTTCCCACCGAGAAGTAGGGGCGACCCGCCAGGAGTGTTGTAAAATACTACATCCGAGGTGTTAGGTTGCCTTAGGTTAGGATATATAACACTATAGTCGTATATAATGTTCCCACGGACAGGTCTGGGCCGACACGACCGGTATTGCGTAAAACATTACCAGCGAGGGGCTGGAAGGGTTAGGTTAGGTTATATTACTTTATAGACGTATATAACGTTCCCACCGAGAAGTAGGAACCGACACGCCAGGAGTGTTGTAAAATACTACATCCGATTTGTTAGGTTGCCTTAGGTTAGGATATTTAATGTTATAGACGTATATAATGTTCCCACCGAGACATAAGGGGGGAAACGAACAGGATTCTACAAAACATTCCCAGCGAGGGGCTAGATGGGTTAGGTTGGGATATATTACTTTATAGACGTATATAATGTTCCCACCGAGAAGTAGGGGCCGGCCCGCCAGGAATGTTGTAAAATATTACACTCGACATGTTAGGTTTGCCTAAGGCTAGGATATATAATGTTATTGATTTATATAATGTTCCCACCGAGAAGTAGGGGTCGCCGGGGCAGGAAAGTTGGGAAATATTACATCCGAGATGTTAGGTTGCCTTAGGCTAGGATATGTAACGTTATAGACGTATATAATGTTCCCACCGAGAAGTAGGTGCCGACGCGCCAGGAATGTTGTAAGATACTACATCCGAGGTGTGAGGCAGCCTTAGGTTAGGATATATAACGTTATACACGTATATCATGTTCCCATGGACAGGTGCGGGCCGACACGACCGAGATTCTGTAAAACATTACCAGCGAGGGGCTAGGTGGGTTAGGTTAGATTACATTACGTTATAGACGTATATAACGTCCCCACCGAGAAGTAGGAGCCGACCCGCCAGGAGTGTTGTAAAATACTACATCCGAGGTGTTAGGTTGCCTTAGGTTAGGATATATAACGTTATAGACGTATATAATGTCCCCACGGAGAGGTACAGGCCGACACGACCGGGATTCTGTAAAACATTACCGGCGAGGTGCTAGATGGGTTAGGTTAGGTTATATTACTCTATAGACGTATATAACGTTCCCACCGTGATGTAGGGGCAGACCCGCCAGGAATGATGTAAAATACTACATCCGAGATGTTAGGCTGCCTTAGGTTAGGATATGTAAGGCTATACACGTATATAATGTTCCCACGGACAGGTCTGGGCCGACACGACCGCGATTCTGTAAAATATTACCAGCGAGGCGCTATATGGGTTAGGTTAGGTTATATTAAGTTATAGACGTATATAACGTTCCCACCGAGAAGTAGGGGCCAACGCGCCAGGAGTGTTGTAAAATACTACATCCGAGTGGTGAGGTTGCCTTAGGTTAGAATATATAACGTTATAGACGTATATAATGTTACCACCGAGACGTACGGGGCTACAGAAACGGGTTTCTACAAAGCATTCCCAGCGAGGAGCTAGATGGGTTAGGTTAGGTTATATTACGTAATAGACGTATATAATGTTCCCACCGAGAAGTAGGGGCCAGCCCGCCAGGAATGTTGTAAAATATTACATCCGAGGAGTGAGGTTGCCTTAGGTTATGATATATAACGTTATAGACGTATATAATGTCCCCACGGAGCGGAACGGGCCGAGACGACCGGGATTCTGTAAAACATTATCAGCGAGGTGCTTGATGGGTTAGGTTATGTTATATTACGTTATAGACGTATATAACGTTCCCACCGAGAAGTAGGGGCCGACCCGCCAGGAACGTTGTAAAATACTACATCCGAGGAGTGAGGTTGCCTTAGGTTATGATATATAACGTTATAGACGCATATAATGACCCCACGGAGAGGAACGGGCTGACACGACCGGGATTCTGTAAAACATTACCAGCGAGGGGCTAGATGGTTTAGGATAGGTTATATTACGTTATAGACGAATATAACGTTCCCACCGAGAAGTAGGGGCAGACACGCCAGGAATGTTGTAAAATACTACATCCGTGTTGTTAGGCTGCCTTCGGTTAGGATATATAACCCTACAGTCGTATATAATGTTCCCACGGACAGGTCTGGGCCGACACGGCCGGTATTGCGTAAAACATTACCAGCGAGGGGCTAGATGGGTTAGGTTAGGTTATATTACGTTATAGACGTATATAACGTTCCCACCGAGAAGTAGGGGCCGACCCGCCAGGAGTGTTGTAAAATACTACATCCGAGGTGTTAGGGTGCCTTAGGTTAGGATATATCACGTTATAGACGTATATAATGTCCCCACGGAGAGGAACGGGCCGACACGACCGGGATTCTGTAAAACATTACCAGCGAGGGGCTAGATGGGTTAGGTTAGGTTATATTACGTTATAGACGAATATAACGTTCCCACCGAGAAGTAGGGGCAGACCCGCCAGGAATGTTGTAAAATACTACATCCGTGATGTTAGGCTGCCTTAGGTTAGGATATATAACCCTATAGTCGTATATAATGTTCCCACAGACAGGTCTGGGCCGACACGGCCGGTATTGCGTAAAACATTACCAGCGAGGGGCTAGTAGGGTTAGGTTAGATTATATAACGTTATAGACGTATATAACGTTCCCACCGAGAAGTAGGGGCCGACCCGCCAGGAGTGTTGTAAAATACTACATCCGAGGTGTTAGGGTGCCTTAGGTTAGGATATATAACATTATAGACGTATATAATGTCCCCACGGAGAGGTACGAGCCGACACGACGGGAATACTGTAAAACATTACCAGCTAGGTGCTAGATGGGTTAGGTTAGGTTATATTGCGTTATAGACGTATATAACGTTCCCACAGAGAATTAGGGGCCGACCCGCCAGGAATGTTGTGAAAGACTACATCCGAGGGGTGAGGCTGCCTTAGGTTAGGATATATAACGTTATAGACGTATATAATGTCCCCACGGAGAGGAACGGGCCGACACAACCGGGATTCTGTAAAACATTACCAGCGAGGTGCTAGATGGGTTAGGTTAGGTTGTATTGCGTTATAGACGTATATAACTTTCCCACCGAGAATTAGGGGCCGACCCGCCAGTAATGTTGTAAAATACTACATCCGTGATTTTAGGCTGCCTTAGTTTAGGATATATAACCCTATAGTCGTATATAATGTTCCCACGGACAGGGATGGGGCGACACGACCGGTATTGTGTAAAACATTACCAGCGACGGGCTAGATGGGTTAGGTTAGATTATATTACGTTATAGACGTATATAACGTTCCCACCGAGAAGTAGGGGCCGACCCGCCAGGAGTGTTGTGAAATACTACATCCGAGGTGTTAGGTTGCCTTAGGATAGGATATATAACGCTATAGACGCATATAATGTTACCAGGGACAGGTTTGCGCCGACACGACCGGGATTCTGTAAAACATTACCAGCGAGGGGCTAGATGGGATAGGTTAGGTTATATTACGTTATAGACGTATATAACGTTCCCACCGAGAAGTAGGGGCCGACCCGCCAGGAGTGTTGTAAAATTCTACATCCGAGGTGTTAGGTTGCCTTAGGTTAGGATATATCACGTTATAGACGTATATAATGTCCCCACGGAGAGGAACGGGCCGACACGACCGGGATTCTGTAAAACATTACCAGCGAGGGGCTAGATGGGTTAGGTTAGGTTATATTACGTTATAGACGAATATAGCGTTCCCACCGAGAAGTAGGGGCAGGCCCGCCAGGAATGTTGTAAAATACTACATCCGTGATGTTAGGCTGCCTTAGGTTAGGATATATAACCCTATAGTCGTATATAATGTTCCCACAGACAGGTCTGGGCCGACACGACCGGTATTGCGTAAAACATTACCAGCGAGGGGCTAGATGGGTTAGGTTGGATTATATTACGTTATAGACGTATATAACGTTCCCACCGAGAAGTAGGGGCCGACCCGCCAGGAGTGTTGTAAAATACTACATCCGAGGTGTTAGGTTGCCTTAGGTTAGGATATATAACATTATAGACGTATATAATGTCCCCACGGAGAGGTACGAGCCGACACGACGGGGATACTGTAAAACATTACCAGCGAGGTGCTAGATGGGTTAGGTTAGGTTATATTGCGTTATAGACGTATACAACGTTCCCACCGAGAAGTAGGGGCCGACCCGCCAGGAATGTTGTAAAATACTACATCCGAGGAGTGTGGTTGCCTTAGGCTAAGATATATAACGCTATAGACGTATATAATGTTCCCACGGACAGGTCTGGGCCGACACGACCGGGATTCTGTAAAACATTCCCAGCGAGGGGCTAGAAGGGTTAGGTGAGGTTATATTACTTTATAGACGTATATAACGTTCCCACCGAGAAGTAGGGGCCGACCCGCCAGGAACGTTGTAAAATACTACATCCGAGGAGTGAGGTTGCCTTAGGTTATGATATATAACGTTATAGACGCATATAATGACCCCACGGAGAGGAACGGGCTGACACGACCGGGATTCTGTAAAACATTACCAGCGAGGGGCTAGATGGTTTCGGATAGGTTATATTACGTTATAGACGAATATAACGTTCCCACCGAGAAGTAGGGGCAGACACGCCAGGAATGTTGTAAAATACTACATCCGTGTTGTCAGGCTGCCTTCGGTTAGGATATATAACCCTACAGTCGTATATAATGTTCCCACGGACAGGTCTGGGCCGACACGGCCGGTATTGCGTAAAACATTACCAGCGAGGGGCTGGATGGGTTAGGTTGGATTATATTACGTTATAGACGTATATAACGTTCCCACCGAGAAGTATGGGCCGACCCGCCAGGAGTGTTGTAAAATACTACATCCGAGGTGTTAGGTTGCCTTAGGTTAGGATATATAACGTTATCGACGTGTATAATGTCCCCACGGAGAGGTACGGGCCGACACGATGGGGATACTGTAAAACATTACCAGCGAGGTGCTAGATGGGTTAGGATAGGTTATATTACGTTATAGACGAATATAACGTTCCCACCGAGAAGTAGGGGCAGACACGCCAGGAATGTTGTAAAATACTACATCCGTGATGTTAGGCTGCCTTAGGTTAGGATATATAACCCTATAGTCGTATATAATTTTCCCACGGACAGGTCTGGGCCGACACGACCGGTATTGCGTGAAACATTACCAGCGAGGGGCTAGATGGGTTAGGTTCGATTATATTACGTTATAGACGTATATAACGTTCCCACCGAGAAGTAGGGGCGACCCGCCAGGAGTGTTGTAAAATACTACATCCGAGGTGTTAGGTTGCCTTAGGTTAGGATATATAACATTATAGACGTATATAATGTCCCCACGGAGAGATACGGGCCGACACGACGGGGATACTGTAAAACATTACCAGCGAGGTGCTAGATGGGTTAGGTTAGGTTATATTGCGTTATAGACGTATATAACGTTCCCACAGAGAATTAGGGGCCGACCCGCCAGGAATGTTGTGAAAGACTACATCCGTGATGTTAGGCTGCCTTAGGTTAGGATATATAACCCTATAGTCGTATATAATGTTCCCACGGACAGGTCTGGGCCGACACGACCGGTATTGTGTAAAACATTACCAGCGAGTGGCTAGATGGGTTAGGTTAGATTATATTACGTTATAGACGTATATAACGTTCCCACCGAGAAGTAGGGGCCGACCCGCCAGGAGTGTTGTAAAATACTACATCCGAGGTGTTAGGTTGCCTTAGGTTAGGATATATTACGTTATAGACGTATATAATGTCCCCACGGAGAGGTACGGGCCGACACGACGGGGATTCTGTAAAACATTACCAGCGAGGGGCTAAATGGGTTATGTTCGGTTATATCACGTTACAGACGTATATGACGTTCCCACCGAGAAGTAGGGGCCGACCCGCCAGGAGTGTTGTAAAATACTACATCCGAGATGTTAGGCTGCCTTAGGTTAGGATATGTAAGGCTATACACGTATTTAATGTTCCCACGGACAGGTCTGGGCCGACACGACCGCGATTCTGTAAAATATTACCAGCGAGGCGCTATATGGGTTAGGTTAGGTTATATTAAGTTATAGACGTATATAACGTTCCCACCGAGAAGTAGGGGCCAACGCGCCAGGATTGTTGTAAAATACTACATCCGAGATGTTAGATTGCCTTAGGTTAGGATATATAACCTTACAGACGTATATAATGTTCCCACCGAGACGTACGGAGCTACACGAACGGGATTCTACAAAACATTCCCAGCGAGGGGCTAGATGGGTTAGGCTGGGATATATTACTTTATAGACGTATATAATGTTTCCACCGAGAAGTAGGGGCCGGCCCGCCAGGAATGTTGTAAAATACTCAATCCGAGATGTTAGGCTGCCTTGGGTTAGGATATATAACGCTATAGACGTATATAATGTTCCCACCGAGAAGTAGGGGCCGGCCCGCCAGGAATGTTTTAAAATACTACATGTGAGGAGTGAGGTTGCCTTAGGTTAGGATATATAAATTTATAGACGTATATAATGTTCCCACCGAGAAGTAGCTGCCGACGCGCCACCATTGTTCTAAAATATTACATTCGACATGTTAGGTTGCCTTAGGCTAGGATATATAGCGATATAGACGTATATAATGTTCCCACCGAGAAGTAGGGACCGGCCCGCAGGAATGTTGTAAAATACGACATCCCAGGTGTGAGGTTGCCTTAGGTTAGGATATATAACGTTATAGACGTAAATAATGTTCCCACGGAGAGGTACGGTTCGACAGGGCCGGGATTCTGTAAAACATTACCAGCGAAGGGCTAGATGAGTTAGGTTACGTTGTATTACTTTATAGACGTATATAACGTTCCCACCTAGAAGTAGGGCCGATCGCCAGGAATGAGGTAAAATACTACATGCGAGGTGTGAGGTTGCCTTAGGTTAGGATATGTAACGTTATAGACGTATATCATGTTCCCACGGAGATGTACGGGGCTACACGAACGGGATTCTACAAAACATTCCCAGCGAGGTGCTAGATAGGTTAGGTTAGGTTATATTACGTTATAGACGTATATAATTTTCCCACCGAGAAGTATGGGCCGGTCCGCCAAGAATGTTATAAAATACTACATCCGGCATGGTAGGCTGCCTTAGGTTAGGATGTATAACTTTATAGACTCTTCTAATGTCTCCACGGAGAGGTACGGTCCGACACGACCGGGTTTCTGTAAAACATTAACAGCCAGATGCTAGAAGGGTTAGGTTAGGTTATGTTACGTCATACACGTATATAACGTTCCCACCGAGAAATAGGGGCCGACCCGCCAGGAATGTTGTAAAATACTACATCCGAGGTGTTAGGTTGCCTTAGGTTAGGATATATAACGTTATAGACGCATCTAATGTCTCCACGGGGAGGTACGGTCCGACACGACCGGGATTCTGTAAAACATTACCAGCGAGGTGCTAGAAGGGTTAGGTTAAGTTATGTTACGTCATACACGTATATAACGTTCCCACCGAGAAAGAAGGGCCGACCCGCCAGGAATGTTGTAAAATACTACATCCGAGATGTTAGGCGGCCTTAGGTTAGGATGTATAACGTTATAGACGTATATAATGTTCCCACCGAGACGTACGGGGCTACAAGAACGGGATTCTACGAAACATTCCCAGCGAGGGGTTAGATGGGTTAGGTTAGGTTATATTACGTCATAGACGTATATAATGTTCCCACCGTGAAGTAGGTGCCGGTCCGCCAGCAATGTTGTAAAATACTACATCCGGGATGTGAGGTTGCCTTAAGTTAGGATATATAACGTTATAGACGTATATAATGTTCCCACCGAGAAGTAGCAACCGGTCCGCCAGGAATTTTGTAAAATACGACATCCGAGGTGTGAGGTTGCCTTAGGTTAGGATATATAACGTTATAGACGTATATAATGTTCCCACGGAGAGGTACGGTCCGACACGGCCGGGATTCTGTAACACATTCCCAGCGAGGGGCTAGATGGGTTAGGTTAGGTTATATTACGTTATACACGTATATAATGTTCCCACCGAGAGGTAAGGGCCGAACGGCCAGGATTGTTGTAAAATACCACATCCGATTTGTTAGGTTGCCTTAGGTTAGGATATATAAGGTTATAGACGTATATAATGTTCCCACCGAGACATAAGGGGGGAAACGAACAGGAGTCTACAAAACATTCCCAGCGAGAGGGTTAGATGGGTTAGGTTGGGTTATATTACTTTATAGACGTATATAATGTTCCCACCGAGAAGTAGGTGCCGGCCCGCCAGGAATGTTGTAAAATACTCAATCCGAGATGCTGGCTGCCTTGGGTTAGGATATATAACGCTGTAGACGTATATAATGTTCCCACCGAGAATTAGGTGCCGGTCCGCCAGGAATGTTGTAAAATACTCAATCCGAGATGTTAGGCTGCCTTAGATTAGGATATATAACGTTATAGACGTATATAATGTTCCCACCGAGACGTACGGGGCTACACGAACGGGATGCTACAAAACATTCCCAGCGAGGGGCTAGATGGGTTAGGTTAGGTTATATTACGTTATAGACGTATATAATGTTCCCACCGAGAAGTAGGGACCGGCCCGCCAGGAATGTTGTAAAATACGACATCCGAGGTGTGAGGTTGCCTTAGGTTCGGATATATAACGTTATAGACGTATATAGTGTTCCCACGGAGAGGTACGGTCCGACATGATCGGGATTCCGTCTAATATTACCAGCGAGGGGCTCGATGGGTTAAGATAGGTTATATTACGTTATAGACGTATATAATGTTCCCACCGAGAAGTAGGTGCCGACCCGCCAGGAATGTTGTAAAATACTACATCAGAGGTGTGAAGCTGCCTTAGGTTAGGACATATAACGTTGTAGACGTATATAATGTTCCCACGGAGAGGTACGGGGCTACACGAACGAGATTCTACAAAACATTCCCAGCGAGGGGCTAGATGGATTAGGTTAGGTTATATTACGTTATAGACGTATATAATGTTCACAACGAGAAGTAGGGGCCGACCCGCCAGGAGAGTTGTAAAATACTACATCCGAGGTGTTAGGTTGCCTTAGGTTAGGTTCTATAACGTTATAGACGCATCTAATGTCTCCACGGAGAGGTACGGTCCGACACGACCGGGATTCTGTAAAACATTACCAGCGAGGTGCTAGAAGGGTTAGGTTATGTTATATTACGTCATAGAAGTATATAATGTTCCCACAGTGAAGTAGGTGCCGGCCCGCCAGGAATATTGTAAAATACTACATGCGAGATGTAAGGCTGCCTTAGGTAGGGATGTATAACGTTACAGACGTATATAATGTTCCCACCGAGACGTACGGGGCTACACGAACGGGATTCTACGAAACATTCCCAGCGAGGGGCTGGATGGGTTAGGTTAGGTTATATTACGTTATAGACGTATATAATGTTCCAACCGAGAAGTAGGGGCCAACCCGCCAGTAATGTTGTAAAATACTTCATCCGAAATGTTAGGCGGCCTTAGGTTAGGATATATAACGGTATAGACGTATATAATGTTCCCACGGTGAGGTACGGACCGACACGACCGGGATTCTGTAAAAAGCATTACCAGCGAGAGGCTAGATGGGTTAGGTTAGGTTGTATTACGTTATAGAGGTATATAACGTTCCCACCGAGAAGTAGGGGCCGACCCGCCAGGAATGTGGTAAAATACTACATCCGAGGTGTGAGGTTGCCTTAGGTTAGGATATATAACGTTATAGACGTATATAATGTTCCCACGGAGAGGTACGGGCCGGCACGACCGGAATCTCTAAAACATTACCAGCGAGGGGCTAGATGGGTTAGGTTAGGTTATATTACGTCATAGCCGTGTATAATGTTCCCACCGAGAAGTACGGGCCGGCCCGCCAGGATTGTTGTAAAATACTACAGCCGAGGTGTGAGGATGCCGTAGGTTAGGATATATAACGTTATAGACGTATATAATGTTCCCATGGACAGGTACGGTCGGACACGGCCGGGATTCTGTAAAACATTACCAGCGTGCGGCTAGATGGGTTAGGTTAGGTTATATTACGTTATAGACGTATATAATGATCCCACCGAGAAATAGGGGCCGACCCGCCAAGAATGTTGTAAAATTCTACATGCGAGATGTTAGGCTGCCTTAGGTTAGGATGTATAACGTTATAGACGTATATAATGTTCCCACCGAGACGTACGGGGCTACACGAACGGGATTCTACGAAACATTCCCAGCGAGGTGCTAGAAGGGTTAGGTTATGTTATATTACGTCATAGCCGTATATAATGTTCCCACAGTGAAGTAGGTGCCGGCCCGCCAGGAATATTGTAAAATACTACATGCGAGATGTAAGGCTGCCTTAGGTAGGGATGTATAACGTTACAGACGTATATAATGTTCCCACCGAGACGTACGGGGCTACACGAACGGGATTCTACGAAACATTCCCAGCGAGGGACTGGATGGGTTAGGTTAGGTTATATTACGTTATAGACGTATATAATGTTCCCACTGAGAAATAGGGGCCGACCCCCCAGGAGTGTTGTAAAATACTACATCCGAGGTGTTAGGTTGCCTTAGGTTAGGATATATAACGTTATAGGCGCATGTAATGTCTCCAAGGAGAGGTACGGTCCGACACGACCGGGATTCTGTAAAACATTACCAGCGAGGTGCTAGAAGGGTTAGGTTAAGTTATATTACGTCATACACGTGTATAACGTTCCCACCGAGAAATAGGGGCCGACACGCCAGGAATGTTGCAAAATACTACATCCGAGGTGTTAGGTTGCCTTAGGTTAGAATGTCTAACGTTATAGACGTATATAATGTTCCTACCGAGACGTACAGGGCTACACGAACGGGATTCTACGAAACATTCCCAGCGAGGTGCTGGATGGGTTAGGTTAGGTTATATTACGTTATAGACGTATATAATGTTCCACCGAGAAGTAGGGGCCGACCCGCCTGGAGTGTTGTAAAATACTACATCCGAGGTGTTAGGTTGCCTTAGGTTAGGATATATAACTTTATAGACGGGTATAGTGTTCCCACGGAGAGGTACGGTCCGACGCGACCGGAATTCTGTGAAACATTACCAGCGTGGGGCTAGATGGGTTAGGTTAGGATATATTACGTTATAGACGTATATAACCTTCCCACCGAGAAGTAGGGGCCGACCCGCCAGGAGTGTCGTAAAATACTACATCCGAGGTGTTAGGTTGCCTTAGGTTAGGATATATAACGTTATAGACGCATTTAATGTCTACACGGAGAGGTACGGTCCGACACGACCGGGATTCTGTAAAACATTACCAGCGAGGTGCTAGAAGTGTTAGGAAATGTTATATTACGTCATAGCCGTATATAATGTTTCCACCGTGAAGTAGGTGCCGGCCCGCCAGGAATGTTGTAAAATACTACATCCGAGGTGCGAGGTTGCCTTAGGTTAGGATATATAACGTTATAGACGTGTATAGTGTTCCCACGGAGAGGTACGGTCCGACACGACCGGGATTCTGTAAAACATTACCAGCGAGGTACTAGAAGTGTTAGGTTATGTTATATTACGTCATAGCCGTATATAATGTTCCCACCGTGAAGTAGGTGCCGTCCCGCCAGGAATGTTGTAAAATACTACATCCGAGGTGTGAGGTTGCCCTTGGGTTAGGATATACAACGTTATAGACGTGTACAGTGTTCCCACGGAGAGGTACGGGCCGACACGACCGGGATTCGGTGAAACATTACCAGCGAGGGGCTAGATGGGTTAAGT
The DNA here is from genome assembly GCA_963969225.1 of Xylocopa violacea. Taxonomy (NCBI): domain Eukaryota; kingdom Metazoa; phylum Arthropoda; class Insecta; order Hymenoptera; family Apidae; genus Xylocopa; species Xylocopa violacea. Next base: position 3,269,683 of record CAXAJV010000013.1, read on the forward strand.
TAGGTTATATTACGTTATAGACGTATATAATGTTCCCACCGAGAAGTAGGGGCCGACCCGCCAGGAGTGTTGTAAAATACTACATCCGAGGTGTTAGGTTGCCTTAGGTTAGGATATATAACGTTATAGACGCAACTAAGGTCTCCACGGAGAGGTACGGTCCGACACGACCGGGATTCTGTAAAACATTACCAGCGAGGTGCTAGAAGTGTTAGGAAATGTTATATTACGTCATAGCCGTATATAATGTTTCCACCGTGAAGTAGGTGCCGGTCCGCCAGGAATTTTGTAAAATACTACATCCGAGGTGCGAGGTTGCCTTAGGTTAGGATATATAACGTTATAGACGTGTATAGTGTTCCCACGGAGAGGTACGGTACGACACGACCGGGATTCTGTAAAACATTACCAGCGAGGTACTAGAAGTGTTAGGTTATGTTATATTACGTCATAGCCGTATATAATGTTCCCACCGTGAAGTAGGTGCCGGCCCGCCAGGAATGTTGTAAAATACTACATCCGAGGTGTGAGGTTGCCCTTGGGTTAGGATATATAACGCTATAGACGTGTACAGTGTTCCCACGGAGAGGTACGGGCCGACACGACCGGGATTCGGTGAAACATTACCAGCGAGGGGCTAGATGGGTTAAGTTAGGTTATATTACGTTATAGACGTATATAATGTTCCCACCGAGAAGTAGGGGCCGACCCGCCAGGAGTGTTGTAAAATACTACATCCGAGGTGTTAGGTTGCCTTAGGTTAGGATATATAACGTTATAGACGCATCTAATGTCTCCACGGAGAGGTACGGTCCGACACGACCGGGATTCTGTAAAACATTACCAGCGAGGTGCTAGAAGGGTTAGGTTATGTTATATTACGTCGTAGCCGTATATAATGTTCCCACCGTGAAGTAGGTGCGGGCCCGCCAGGAATGTTGTAAAATACTACATCCGAGGTGCGAGGTTGACTTAGGTTAGGATATATAACGTTATAGACGTGTATAGTGTTCCCACGGAGAGGTAAGGTCCGACACGACCGGGATTCTGTGAAACATTACCAGCTTGGGGCTAGTTGCGTTAGGTTAGGTTATATTACGTTATAGACGTATATAACCTTCCCACCGAGAAGTAGGGGCCGACCCGCCAGGAGTGTCGTAAAATACTACATCCGAGGTGTTAGGTTGCCTTAGGATAGGATATATAACGCTATAGACGTATATAATGATCCCACGGACAGGTCTGGGACGACATGACTGGGATTCTGTAAAGCATTACCAGCGAGGGGCTAGATGGGTTAAGTTAGGTTATATTACGTTATAGACGTATATAATGTTCCCACCAAGAAGTAAGGGCCGACCCGCCAGGAGTGTTGTAAAATACTACATCCGAGGTGTTAGGTTGCCTTAGGTTAGGATATATAACGTTATAGACGCATCTAAGGTCTCCACGGAGAGGTACGGTCCGACACGGCCGGGATTCTGTAAAACATTACCAGCGAGGTGCTAGAAGTGTTAGGAAATGTTATATTACGTCATAGCCGTATATAATGTTTCCACCGTGAAGTAGGTGCCGGCCCGCCAGGAATGTTGTAAAATACTACATCCGAGGTGTTAGGTTGCCCTTGGGTTAGGATATATAACGTTATAGACGTGTACAGTGTTCCCACGGAGAGGTACGGGCCGACACGGCCGGGATTCGGTGAAACATTACCAGCGAGGGGCTAGATGGGTTAAGTTAGGTTATATTACGTTATAGACGTATATAATGTTCCCACCAAGAAGTAGGGGCCGACCCGCCAGGAGTGTTGTAAAATACTACATCCGAGGTGTTAGGTTGCCTTAGGTTAGGATATATAACGTTATAGACGCATCTAATGTCTCCACGGAGAGGTACGGTCCGACACGACCGGGATTCTGTAAAGCATTACCAGCGAGGGGCTAGATGGGTGAAGTTAGGTTATATTACGTTATAGACGCATATAATGTTCCCACCAAGCAGTAAGGGCCGACCCGCCAGGAGTGTTGTAAAATACTACATCCGAGGTGTTAGGTTGCCTTAGGTTAGGATATATAACATTATAGACGCATCTAAGGTCTCCACGGAGAGGTACGGTCCGACACGACCGGGATTCTGTAAAACATTACCAGCGAGGTGCTAGATGTGTTAGGAAATGTTATATTACGTCATAGCCGTATATAATGTTTCCACCGTGAAGTAAACGCCGGCCCGCCAGGAATGTTGTAAAATACTACATCCGAGGTGTTAGGTTGCCCTTGGGTTAGGATATATAACGTTATAGACGTGTACAGTGTTCCCACGGAGAGGTACGGGCCGACACGGCCGGGATTCGGTGAAACATTACCAGCGAGGGGCTAGATGGGTTAAGTTAGGTTATATTACGTTATAGACGTATATAATGTTCCCACCGAGAAGTAGGGGCCGATCCGCCAGGAGTGTTGTAAAATACTACATCCGAGGTGTTAGGTTGCCTTAGGTTAGGATATATAACGTTATAGACGCATCTAATGTCTCCACGGAGAGGTACGGTCCGACACGACCGGGATTCTGTAAAACATTCCCAGCGAGGGGCTAGATGGGTTAGGTTAGGTTATATTACGTCATAGCCGTTTATAATGTTCCCACCGTGAAGTAGGTGCCGGCCCGCCAGGAATGTTGTGAAATACTACATCCGAGGTGCGAGGTTGCCTTAGGTTAGGATATATAACTTTATAGACGGGTATAGTGTTCCCACGGAGAGGTACGGTCCGACACGACCGGAATTCTGTGAAACATTACCAGCGTGGGGCTAGATGGGTTAGGTTAGGATATATTACGTTATAGACGTATATAACCTTCCCACCGAGAAGTAGGGGCCGACCCGCCAGGAGTGTCGTAAAATACTACATCCGAGGTGTTAAGTTGCCTTAGGATAGGATATATAACGCTATAGACGTATATAATGATCCCACCGACAGGTCTGGGCCGACATGACTGGGATTCTGTAAAGCATTACCAGCGAGGGACTAGATGGGTTAAGTTAGGTTATATTACGTTATAGACGTATATAATGTTCCCACCGAGAAGTAGGGGCCGACCCGCCAGGAGTGTTGTAAAATTCTACATCCGAGGTGATAGGTTGCCTTAGGTTAGGATATATAACGTTGTAGACGCATCTAATGTCTCCACGGAGAGGTACGGTCCGACAAGACCGGGATTCTGTAAAACATTACCAGCGAGGTGCTAGAAGGGTTAGGTTATGTTATATTACGTCATAGCTGTATATAATGTTCCCACCGTGAAGTAGGTGCCGGCCCGCCAGGAATGTTGTAAAATACTACATCCGAGGTGCGAGGTTGCCTTAGGTTAGGATATATAACGTTATAGACGTGTATAGTGTTCCCACGGAGAGGTAAGTTCCGACACGACCGGGATTCTGTGACACATTACCAGCTTGGGGCTAGTTGCGTTAGGTTAGGTTATATTACGTTATAGATGTATATAACCTTCCCACCAAGAAGTAGGGGCCGACCCGCCAGGAGTGTTGTAAAATACTACATCCGAGGTGTTAGGTTGCCTTAGGTTAGGATATATAACGTTATAGACGCATCTAATGTCTCCACGGAGAGGTACGGTCCGACACGACCGGGATTCTGTAAAGCATTACCAGCGAGGGGCTAGATGGGTGAAGTTAGGTTATATTACGTTATAGACGCATATAATGTTCCCACCAAGCAGTAAGGGCCGACCCGCCAGGAGTGTTGTAAAATACTACATCCGAGGTGTTAGGTTGCCTTAGGTTAGGATATATAACGTTGTAGACGCATCTAATGTCTCCACGGAGAGGTACGGTCCGACACGACCGGGATTCTGTAAAACATTACCAGCGAGGTGCTAGATGTGTTAGGAAATGTTATATTACGTCATAGCCGTATATAATGTTTCCACCGTGAAGTAAACGCCGGCCCGCCAGGAATGTTGTAAAATACTACATCCGAGGTGTTAGGTTGCCCTTGGGTTAGGATATATAACGTTATAGACGTGTACAGTGTTCCCACGGAGAGGTACGGGCCGACACGGCCGGGATTCGGTGAAACATTACCAGCGAGGGGCTAGATGGGTTAAGTTAGGTTATATTACGTTATAGACGTATATAATGTTCCCACCGAGAAGTAGGGGCCGATCCGCCAGGAGTGTTGTAAAATACTACATCCGAGGTGTTAGGTTGCCTTAGGTTAGGATATATAACGTTATAGACGCATCTAATGTCTCCACGGAGAGGTACGGTCCGACACGACCGGGATTCTGTAAAACATTCCCAGCGAGGGGCTAGATGGGTTAGGTTAGGTTATATTACGTCATAGCCGTTTATAATGTTCCCACCGTGAAGTAGGTGCCGGCCCGCCAGGAATGTTGTGAAATACTACATCCGAGGTGCGAGGTTGCCTTAGGTTAGGATATATAACTTTATAGACGGGTATAGTGTTCCCACGGAGAGGTACGGTCCGACACGACCGGAATTCTGTGAAACATTACCAGCGTGGGGCTAGATGGGTTAGGTTAGGATATATTACGTTATAGACGTATATAACCTTCCCACCGAGAAGTAGGGGCCGACCCGCCAGGAGTGTCGTAAAATACTACATCCGAGGTGTTAAGTTGCCTTAGGATAGGATATATAACGCTATAGACGTATATAATGATCCCACCGACAGGTCTGGGCCGACATGACTGGGATTCTGTAAAGCATTACCAGCGAGGGACTAGATGGGTTAAGTTAGGTTATATTACGTTATAGACGTATATAATGTTCCCACCGAGAAGTAGGGGCCGACCCGCCAGGAGTGTTGTAAAATTCTACATCCGAGGTGATAGGTTGCCTTAGGTTAGGATATATAACGTTGTAGACGCATCTAATGTCTCCACGGAGAGGTACGGTCCGACAAGACCGGGATTCTGTAAAACATTACCAGCGAGGTGCTAGAAGGGTTAGGTTATGTTATATTACGTCATAGCTGTATATAATGTTCCCACCGTGAAGTAGGTGCCGGCCCGCCAGGAATGTTGTAAAATACTACATCCGAGGTGCGAGGTTGCCTTAGGTTAGGATATATAACGTTATAGACGTGTATAGTGTTCCCACGGAGAGGTAAGTTCCGACACGACCGGGATTCTGTGACACATTACCAGCTTGGGGCTAGTTGCGTTAGGTTAGGTTATATTACGTTATAGATGTATATAACCTTCCCACCGAGAAGTAGGGGCCGACCCGCCAGGAGTGTCGTAAAATACTACATCCGAGGTGTTAGGTTGCCTTAGGATAGGATATATAACGCTATAGACGTATATAATGATCCCACGGACAGGTCTGGTCCGACATGACTGGGATTCTGTACAGCATTACCAGCGAGGGGCTAGATGGGTTAAGTTAGGTTATATAACGTTATAGACGTATATAATGTTCCCACCAAGAAGTAGGGGCCGACCCGCCAGGAGTGTTGTAAAATACTACATCCGAGGTGTGACGTTGCCCTTGGGTTAGGATATATAACGCTATAGACGTGTACAGTGTTCCCACGGAGAGGTACGGGCCGACACGACCGGGATTCGGTGAAACATTACCAGCGAGGGGCTAGATGTGTTAGGTTAGTTTATATTACGTTATAGACGTATATAACCTTCCCACCGAGAAGTAGGGGCCGATCCGCCAGGAGTGTCGTAAAATACTACATCCGAGGTGTTAGGTTGCCTTAGGATAGGATATATAACGCTATAGACGTATATAATGATCCCACGGACAGGTCTGGGCCGACATGACTGGGATTCTGTAAAGCATTACCAGCGAGGGGCTAGATGGGTTAGGTTAGGTTATATTACGTTATAGACGTATATAATGTTCCCACCGAGAAGTAGGGGCCGACCCGCCAGGAGTGTTGTAAAATACTACATCCGAGGTGTTAGGTTGCCTTAGGTTAGGATATATAACGTTATAGACGCATCTAAGGTCTCCACGGAGAGGTACGGTCCGACACGGCCGGGATTCTGTAAAACATTACCAGCGAGGTGCTAGAAGTGTTAGGAAATGTTATATTACGTCATAGCCGTATATAATGTTTCCACCGTGAAGTAGGTGCCGGCCCGCCAGGAATGTTGTAAAATACTACATCCGAGGTGTTAGGTTGCCCTTGGGTTAGGATATATAACGTTATAGACGTGTACAGTGTTCCCACGGAGAGGTACGGGCCGACACGGCCGGGATTCGGTGAAACATTACCAGCGAGGGGCTAGATGGGTTAAGTTAGGTTATATTACGTTATAGACGTATATAATGTTCCCACCGAGAAGTAGGGGCCGACCCGCCAGGAGTGTTGTAAAATACTACATCCGAGGTGTTAGGTTGCCTTAGGTTAGGATATATAACGTTATAGACGCATCTAATGTCTCCACGGAGAGGTACGGTCCGACACGACCGGGATTCTGTAAAACATTACCAGCGAGGTGCTAGAAGGGTTAGGTTATGTTATATTACGTCGTAGCCGTATATAATGTTCCCACCGCGAAGTAGGTGCGGGCCCGCCAGGAATGTTGTAAAATACTACATCCGAGGTGCGAGGTTGACTTAGGTTAGGATATATAACGTTATAGACGTGTATAGTGTTCCCACGGAGAGGTAAGGTCCGACACGACCGGGATTCTGTGAAACATTACCAGCTTGGGGCTAGTTGCGTTAGGTTAGGTTATATTACATTATAGACGTATATAACCTTCCCACCGAGAAGTAGGGGCCGACCCGCCAGGAGTGTCGTAAAATACTACATCCGAGGTGTTAGGTTGCCTTAGGATAGGATATATAACGCTATAGACGTATATAATGATCCCACGGACAGGTCTGGGACGACATGACTGTGATTCTGTAAAGCATTACCAGCGAGGGGCTAGATGGGTTAAGTTAGGTTATATTACGTTATAGACGCATATAATGTTCCCACCAAGCAGTAAGGGCCGACCCGCCAGGAGTGTTGTAAAATACTACATCCGAGGTGTTAGGTTGCCTTAGGTTAGGATATATAACATTATAGACGCATCTAAGGTCTCCACGGAGAGGTACGGTCCGACACGACCGGGATTCTGTAAAACATTACCAGCGAAGTGCTAGATGTGTTAGGAAATGTTATATTACGTCATAGCCGTATATAATGTTTCCACCGTGAAGTAAATGCCGGCCCGCCAGGAATGTTGTAAAATACTACATCCGAGGTGTTAGGTTGCCCTTGGGTTAGGATATATAACGTTATAGACGTGTACAGTGTTCCCACGGAGAGGTACGGGCCGACACGGCCGGGATTCGGTGAAACATTACCAGCGAGGGGCTAGATGGGTTAAGTTAGGTTATATTACGTTATAGACGTATATAATGTTCCCACCGAGAAGTAGGGGCCGATCCGCCAGGAGTGTTGTAAAATACTACATCCGAGGTGTTAGGTTGCCTTAGGTTAGGATATATAACGTTATAGACGCATCTAATGTCTCCACGGAGAGGTACGGTCCGACACGACCGGGATTCTGTAAAACATTCCCAGCGAGGGGCTAGATGGGTTAGGTTAGGTTATATTACGTCATAGCCGTTTATAATGTTCCCACCGTGAAGTAGGTGCCGACCCGCCAGGAGTGTCGTAAAATACTACATCCGAGGTGTTAGGTTGCCTTAGGATAGGATATATAACGCTATAGACGTATATAATGATCCCACGGACAGGTCTGGGCCGACATGACTGGGATTCTGTAAAGCATTACCAGCGAGGGGCTAGATGGGTTAAGTTAGGTTATATTACGTTATAGACGTATATAATGTTCCCACCAAGAAGTAGGGGCCGACCCGCCAGGAGTGTTGTAAAATACTACATCCGAGGTGTTAGGTTGCCCTTGGGTTAGGATATATAACGTTATAGACGTGTATAGTGTTCCCACGGAGAGGTACGGTCCGACACGACCGGGATTCTGTGAAACATTACCAGCGTGGGGCTAGATGGGTTAGGTTAGGTTATATTACGTTATAGACGTATGTAACCTTCCCACCGAGAAGTAGGGGCCGACCCGCCAGGAGTGTCGTAAAATACTACATCCGAGGTGTTAGGTTGCCTTAGGATAGGATATATAACGCTATAGACGTATATAATGATCCCACGGACAGGTCTGGTCCGACATGACTGGGATTCTGTACAGCATTACCAGCGAGGGGCTAGATGGGTTAAGTTAGGTTATATAACGTTATAGACGTATATAATGTTCCCACCAAGAAGTAGGGGCCGACCCGCCAGGAGTGTTGTAAAATACTACATCCGAGGTGTGACGTTGCCCTTGGGTTAGGATATATAACGCTATAGACGTGTACAGTGTTCCCACGGAGAGGTACGGTCCGACACGCCCGGGATTCTGTAAAACATTACCAGCGAGGTGCTAGAAGGGTTAGGTTATGTTATATTACGTCGTAGCCGTATATAATGTTCCCACCGTGAAGTAGGTGCGGGCCCGCCAGGAATGTTGTAAAATACTACATCCGAGGTGCGAGGTTGACTTAGGTTAGGATATATAACGTTATAGACGTGTATAGTGTTCCCACGGAGAGGTAAGGTCCGACACGACCGGGATTCTGTGAAACATTACCAGCTTGGGGCTAGTTGCGTTAGGTTAGGTTATATTACGTTATAGACGTATATAACCTTCCCACCGAGAAGTAGGGGCCGACCCGCCAGGAGTGTCGTAAAATACTACATCCGAGGTGTTAGGTTGCCTTAGGATAGGATATATAACGCTATAGACGTATATAATGATCCCACTAACAGGTCTGGGACGACATGACTGGGATTCTGTAAAGCATTACCAGCGAGGGGCTAGATGGGTTAAGTTAGGTTATATTACGTTATAGACGCATATAATGTTCCCACCAAGCAGTAAGGGCCGACCCGCCAGGAGTGTTGTAAAATACTACATCCGAGGTGTTAGGTTGCCTTAGGTTAGGATATATAACATTATAGACGCATCTAAGGTCTCCACGGAGAGGTACGGTCCGACACGACCGGGATTCTGTAAAACATTACCAGCGAGGTGCTAGATGTGTTAGGAAATGTTATATTACGTCATAGCCGTATATAATGTTTCCACCGTGAAGTAAATGCCGGCCCGCCAGGAATGTTGTAAAATACTACATCCGAGGTGTTAGGTTGCCCTTGGGTTAGGATATATAACGTTATAGACGTGTACAGTGTTCCCACGGAGAGGTACGGGCCGACACGGCCGGGATTCGGTGAAACATTACCAGCGAGGGGCTAGATGGGTTAAGTTAGGTTATATTACGTTATAGACGTATATAATGTTCCCACCGAGAAGTAGGGGCCGATCCGCCAGGAGTGTTGTAAAATACTACATCCGAGGTGTTAGGTTGCCTTAGGTTAGGATATATAACGTTATAGACGCATCTAATGTCTCCACGGAGAGGTACGGTCCGACACGACCGGGATTCTGTAAAACATTCCCAGCGAGGGGCTAGATGGGTTAGGTTAGGTTATATTACGTCATAGCCGTTTATAATGTTCCCACCGTGAAGTAGGTGCCGGCCCGCCAGGAATGTTGTGAAATACTACATCCGAGGTGCGAGGTTGCCTTAGGTTAGGATATATAACTTTATAGACGGGTATAGTGTTCCCACGGAGAGGTACGGTCCGACACGACCGGAATTCTGTGAAACATTACCAGCGTGGGGCTAGATGGGTTAGGTTAGGATATATTACGTTATAGACGTATATAACCTTCCCACCGAGAAGTAGGGGCCGACCCGCCAGGAGTGTCGTAAAATACTACATCCGAGGTGTTAAGTTGTCTTAGGATAGGATATATAACGCTATAGACGTATATAATGATCCCACCGACAGGTCTGGGCCGACATGACTGGGATTCTGTAAAGCATTACCAGCGAGGGACTAGATGGGTTAAGTTAGGTTATATTACGTTATAGACGTATATAATGTTCCCACCGAGAAGTAGGGGCCGACCCGCCAGGAGTGTTGTAAAATTCTACATCCGAGGTGATAGGTTGCCTTAGGTTAGGATATATAACGTTGTAGACGCATCTAATGTCTCCACGGAGAGGTACGGTCCGACAAGACCGGGATTCTGTAAAACATTACCAGCGAGGTGCTAGAAGGGTTAGGTTATGTTATATTACGTCATAGCTGTATATAATGTTCCCACCGTGAAGTAGGTGCCGGCCCGCCAGGAATGTTGTAAAATACTACATCCGAGGTGCGAGGTTGCCTTAGGTTAGGATATATAACGTTATAGACGTGTATAGTGTTCCCACGGAGAGGTAAGTTCCGACACGACCGGGATTCTGTGACACATTACCAGCTTGGGGCTAGTTGCGTTAGGTTAGGTTATATTACGTTATAGATGTATATAACCTTCCCACCGAGAAGTAGGGGCCGACCCGCCAGGAGTGTCGTAAAATACTACATCCGAGGTGTTAGGTTGCCTTAGGATAGGATATATAACGCTATAGACGTATATAATGATCCCACGGACAGGTCTGGTCCGACATGACTGGGATTCTGTACAGCATTACCAGCGAGGGGCTAGATGGGTTAAGTTAGGTTATATAACGTTATAGACGTATATAATGTTCCCACCAAGAAGTAGGGGCCGACCCGCCAGGAGTGTTGTAAAATACTACATCCGAGGTGTGACGTTGCCCTTGGGTTAGGATATATAACGCTATAGACGTGTACAGTGTTCCCACGGAGAGGTACGGGCCGACACGACCGGGATTCGGTGAAACATTACCAGCGAGGGGCTAGATGTGTTAGGTTAGTTTATATTACGTTATAGACGTATATAACCTTCCCACCGAGAAGTAGGGGCCGATCCGCCAGGAGTGTCGTAAAATACTACATCCGAGGTGTTAGGTTGCCTTAGGATAGGATATATAACGCTATAGACGTATATAATGATCCCACGGACAGGTCTGGGCCGACATGACTGGGATTCTGTAAAGCATTACCAGCGAGGGGCTAGATGGGTTAGGTTAGGTTATATTACGTTATAGACGTATATAATGTTCCCACCGAGAAGTAGGGGCCGACCCGCCAGGAGTGTTGTAAAATACTACATCCGAGGTGTTAGGTTGCCTTAGGTTAGGATATATAACGTTATAGACGCATCTAAGGTCTCCACGGAGAGGTACGGTCCGACACGGCCGGGATTCTGTAAAACATTACCAGCGAGGTGCTAGAAGTGTTAGGAAATGTTATATTACGTCATAGCCGTATATAATGTTTCCACCGTGAAGTAGGTGCCGGCCCGCCAGGAATGTTGTAAAATACTACATCCGAGGTGTTAGGTTGCCCTTGGGTTAGGATATATAACGTTATAGACGTGTACAGTGTTCCCACGGAGAGGTACGGGCCGACACGGCCGGGATTCGGTGAAACATTACCAGCGAGGGGCTAGATGGGTTAAGTTAGGTTATATTACGTTATAGACGTATATAATGTTCCCACCGAGAAGTAGGGGCCGACCCGCCAGGAGTGTTGTAAAATACTACATCCGAGGTGTTAGGTTGCCTTAGGTTAGGATATATAACGTTATAGACGCATCTAATGTCTCCACGGAGAGGTACGGTCCGACACGACCGGGATTCTGTAAAACATTACCAGCGAGGTGCTAGAAGGGTTAGGTTATGTTATATTACGTCGTAGCCGTATATAATGTTCCCACCGCGAAGTAGGTGCGGGCCCGCCAGGAATGTTGTAAAATACTACATCCGAGGTGCGAGGTTGACTTAGGTTAGGATATATAACGTTATAGACGTGTATAGTGTTCCCACGGAGAGGTAAGGTCCGACACGACCGGGATTCTGTGAAACATTACCAGCTTGGGGCTAGTTGCGTTAGGTTAGGTTATATTACATTATAGACGTATATAACCTTCCCACCGAGAAGTAGGGGCCGACCCGCCAGGAGTGTCGTAAAATACTACATCCGAGGTGTTAGGTTGCCTTAGGATAGGATATATAACGCTATAGACGTATATAATGATCCCACGGACAGGTCTGGGACGACATGACTGGGATTCTGTAAAGCATTACCAGCGAGGGGCTAGATGGGTTAAGTTAGGTTATATTACGTTATAGACGCATATAATGTTCCCATCAAGCAGTAAGGGCCGACCCGCCAGGAGTGTTGTAAAATACTACATCCGAGGTGTTAGGTTGCCTTAGGTTAGGATATATAACATTATAGACGCATCTAAGGTCTCCACGGAGAGGTACGGTCCGACACGACCGGGATTCTGTAAAACATTACCAGCGAAGTGCTAGATGTGTTAGGAAATGTTATATTACGTCATAGCCGTATATAATGTTTCCACCGTGAAGTAAATGCCGGCCCGCCAGGAATGTTGTAAAATACTACATCCGAGGTGTTAGGTTGCCCTTGGGTTAGGATATATAACGTTATAGACGTGTACAGTGTTCCCACGGAGAGGTACGGGCCGACACGGCCGGGATTCGGTGAAACATTACCAGCGAGGGGCTAGATGGGTTAAGTTAGGTTATATTACGTTATAGACGTATATAATGTTCCCACCGAGAAGTAGGGGCCGATCCGCCAGGAGTGTTGTAAAATACTACATCCGAGGTGTTAGGTTGCCTTAGGTTAGGATATATAACGTTATAGACGCATCTAATGTCTCCACGGAGAGGTACGGTCCGACACGACCGGGATTCTGTAAAACATTCCCAGCGAGGGGCTAGATGGGTTAGGTTAGGTTATATTACGTCATAGCCGTTTATAATGTTCCCACCGTGAAGTAGGTGCCGACCCGCCAGGAGTGTCGTAAAATACTACATCCGAGGTGTTAGGTTGCCTTAGGATAGGATATATAACGCTATAGACGTATATAATGATCCCACGGACAGGTCTGGGCCGACATGACTGGGATTCTGTAAAGCATTACCAGCGAGGGGCTAGATGGGTTAAGTTAGGTTATATTACGTTATAGACGTATATAATGTTCCCACCAAGAAGTAGGGGCCGACCCGCCAGGAGTGTTGTAAAATACTACATCCGAGGTGTTAGGTTGCCCTTGGGTTAGGATATATAACGTTATAGACGTGTATAGTGTTCCCACGGAGAGGTACGGTCCGACACGACCGGGATTCTGTGAAACATTACCAGCGTGGGGCTAGATGGGTTAGGTTAGGTTATATTACGTTATAGACGTATGTAACCTTCCCACCGAGAAGTAGGGGCCGACCCGCCAGGAGTGTCGTAAAATACTACATCCGAGGTGTTAGGTTGCCTTAGGATAGGATATATAACGCTATAGACGTATATAATGATCCCACGGACAGGTCTGGTCCGACATGACTGGGATTCTGTACAGCATTACCAGCGAGGGGCTAGATGGGTTAAGTTAGGTTATATAACGTTATAGACGTATATAATGTTCCCACCAAGAAGTAGGGGCCGACCCGCCAGGAGTGTTGTAAAATACTACATCCGAGGTGTGACGTTGCCCTTGGGTTAGGATATATAACGCTATAGACGTGTACAGTGTTCCCACGGAGAGGTACGGTCCGACACGACCGGGATTCTGTAAAACATTACCAGCGAGGTGCTAGAAGGGTTAGGTTATGTTATATTACGTCGTAGCCGTATATAATGTTCCCACCGTGAAGTAGGTGCGGGCCCGCCAGGAATGTTGTAAAATACTACATCCGAGGTGCGAGGTTGACTTAGGTTAGGATATATAACGTTATAGACGTGTATAGTGTTCCCACGGAGAGGTAAGGTCCGACACGACCGGGATTCTGTGAAACATTACCAGCTTGGGGCTAGTTGCGTTAGGTTAGGTTATATTACGTTATAGACGTATATAACCTTCCCACCGAGAAGTAGGGGCCGACCCGCCAGGAGTGTCGTAAAATACTACATCCGAGGTGTTAGGTTGCCTTAGGATAGGATATATAACGCTATAGACGTATATAATGATCCCACTAACAGGTCTGGGACGACATGACTGGGATTCTGTAAAGCATTACCAGCGAGGGGCTAGATGGGTTAAGTTAGGTTATATTACGTTATAGACGCATATAATGTTCCCACCAAGCAGTAAGGGCCGACCCGCCAGGAGTGTTGTAAAATACTACATCCGAGGTGTTAGGTTGCCTTAGGTTAGGATATATAACATTATAGACGCATCTAAGGTCTCCACGGAGAGGTACGGTCCGACACGACCGGGATTCTGTAAAACATTACCAGCGAGGTGCTAGATGTGTTAGGAAATGTTATATTACGTCATAGCCGTATATAATGTTTCCACCGTGAAGTAAATGCCGGCCCGCCAGGAATGTTGTAAAATACTACATCCGAGGTGTTAGGTTGCCCTTGGGTTAGGATATATAACGTTATAGACGTGTACAGTGTTCCCACGGAGAGGTACGGGCCGACACGGCCGGGATTCGGTGAAACATTACCAGCGAGGGGCTAGATGGGTTAAGTTAGGTTATATTACGTTATAGACGTATATAATGTTCCCACCGAGAAGTAGGGGCCGATCCGCCAGGAGTGTTGTAAAATACTACATCCGAGGTGTTAGGTTGCCTTAGGTTAGGATATATAACGTTATAGACGTGTATAGTGTTCCCACGGAGAGGTACGGTCCGACACGACCGGGATTCTGTGAAACATTACCAGCGTGGGGCTAGATGGGTTAGGTTAGGTTATATTACGTTATAGACGTATGTAACCTTCCCACCGAGAAGTAGGGGCCGACCCGCCAGGAGTGTCGTAAAATACTACATCCGAGGTGTTAGGTTGCCTTAGGATAGGATATATAACGCTATAGACGTATATAATGATCCCACGGACAGGTCTGGTCCGACATGACTGGGATTCTGTACAGCATTACCAGCGAGGGGCTAGATGGGTTAAGTTAGGTTATATAACGTTATAGACGTATATAATGTTCCCACCAAGAAGTAGGGGCCGACCCGCCAGGAGTGTTGTAAAATACTACATCCGAGGTGTGACGTTGCCCTTGGGTTAGGATATATAACGTTATAGACGTGTACAGTGTTCCCACGGAGAGGTACGGGCCGACACGGCCGGGATTCGGTGAAACATTACCAGCGAGGGGCTAGATGGGTTAAGTTAGGTTATATTACGTTATAGACGTATATAATGTTCCCACCGAGAAGTAGGGGCCGATCCGCCAGGAGTGTTGTAAAATACTACATCCGAGGTGTTAGGTTGCCTTAGGTTAGGATATATAACGTTATAGACGCATCTAATGTCTCCACGGAGAGGTACGGTCCGACACGACCGGGATTCTGTAAAACATTCCCAGCGAGGGGCTAGATGGGTTAGGTTAGGTTATATTACGTCATAGCCGTTTATAATGTTCCCACCGTGAAGTAGGTGCCGACCCGCCAGGAGTGTCGTAAAATACTACATCCGAGGTGTTAGGTTGCCTTAGGATAGGATATATAACGCTATAGACGTATATAATGATCCCACGGACAGGTCTGGGCCGACATGACTGGGATTCTGTAAAGCATTACCAGCGAGGGGCTAGATGGGTTAAGTTAGGTTATATTACGTTATAGACGTATATAATGTTCCCACCAAGAAGTAGGGGCCGACCCGCCAGGAGTGTTGTAAAATACTACATCCGAGGTGTTAGGTTGCCCTTGGGTTAGGATATATAACGTTATAGACGTGTATAGTGTTCCCACGGAGAGGTACGGTCCGACACGACCGGGATTCTGTGAAACATTACCAGCGTGGGGCTAGATGGGTTAGGTTAGGTTATATTACGTTATAGACGTATGTAACCTTCCCACCGAGAAGTAGGGGCCGACCCGCCAGGAGTGTCGTAAAATACTACATCCGAGGTGTTAGGTTGCCTTAGGATAGGATATATAACGCTATAGACGTATATAATGATCCCACGGACAGGTCTGGTCCGACATGACTGGGATTCTGTACAGCATTACCAGCGAGGGGCTAGATGGGTTAAGTTAGGTTATATAACGTTATAGACGTATATAATGTTCCCACCAAGAAGTAGGGGCCGACCCGCCAGGAGTGTTGTAAAATACTACATCCGAGGTGTGACGTTGCCCTTGGGTTAGGATATATAACGCTATAGACGTGTACAGTGTTCCCACGGAGAGGTACGGTCCGACACGACCGGGATTCTGTAAAACATTACCAGCGAGGTGCTAGAAGGGTTAGGTTATGTTATATTACGTCGTAGCCGTATATAATGTTCCCACCGTGAAGTAGGTGCGGGCCCGCCAGGAATGTTGTAAAATACTACATCCGAGGTGCGAGGTTGACTTAGGTTAGGATATATAACGTTATAGACGTGTATAGTGTTCCCACGGAGAGGTAAGGTCCGACACGACCGGGATTCTGTGAAACATTACCAGCTTGGGGCTAGTTGCGTTAGGTTAGGTTATATTACGTTATAGACGTATATAACCTTCCCACCGAGAAGTAGGGGCCGACCCGCCAGGAGTGTCGTAAAATACTACATCCGAGGTGTTAGGTTGCCTTAGGATAGGATATATAACGCTATAGACGTATATAATGATCCCACTAACAGGTCTGGGACGACATGACTGGGATTCTGTAAAGCATTACCAGCGAGGGGCTAGATGGGTTAAGTTAGGTTATATTACGTTATAGACGCATATAATGTTCCCACCAAGCAGTAAGGGCCGACCCGCCAGGAGTGTTGTAAAATACTACATCCGAGGTGTTAGGTTGCCTTAGGTTAGGATATATAACATTATAGACGCATCTAAGGTCTCCACGGAGAGGTACGGTCCGACACGACCGGGATTCTGTAAAACATTACCAGCGAGGTGCTAGATGTGTTAGGAAATGTTATATTACGTCATAGCCGTATATAATGTTTCCACCGTGAAGTAAATGCCGGCCCGCCAGGAATGTTGTAAAATACTACATCCGAGGTGTTAGGTTGCCCTTGGGTTAGGATATATAACGTTATAGACGTGTACAGTGTTCCCACGGAGAGGTACGGGCCGACACGGCCGGGATTCGGTGAAACATTACCAGCGAGGGGCTAGATGGGTTAAGTTAGGTTATATTACGTTATAGACGTATATAATGTTCCCACCGAGAAGTAGGGGCCGATCCGCCAGGAGTGTTGTAAAATACTACATCCGAGGTGTTAGGTTGCCTTAGGTTAGGATATATAACGTTATAGACGTGTATAGTGTTCCCACGGAGAGGTACGGTCCGACACGACCGGGATTCTGTGAAACATTACCAGCGTGGGGCTAGATGGGTTAGGTTAGGTTATATTACGTTATAGACGTATGTAACCTTCCCACCGAGAAGTAGGGGCCGACCCGCCAGGAGTGTCGTAAAATACTACATCCGAGGTGTTAGGTTGCCTTAGGATAGGATATATAACGCTATAGACGTATATAATGATCCCACGGACAGGTCTGGTCCGACATGACTGGGATTCTGTACAGCATTACCAGCGAGGGGCTAGATGGGTTAAGTTAGGTTATATAACGTTATAGACGTATATAATGTTCCCACCAAGAAGTAGGGGCCGACCCGCCAGGAGTGTTGTAAAATACTACATCCGAGGTGTGACGTTGCCCTTGGGTTAGGATATATAACGCTATAGACGTGTACAGTGTTCCCACGGAGAGGTACGGGCCGACACGACCGGGATTCGGTGAAACATTACCAGCGAGGGGCTAGATGTGTTAGGTTAGTTTATATTACGTTATAGACGTATATAACCTTCCCACCGAGAAGTAGGGGCCGATCCGCCAGGAGTGTCGTAAAATACTACATCCGAGGTGTTAGGTTGCCTTAGGATAGGATATATAACGCTATAGACGTATATAATGATCCCACGGACAGGTCTGGGCCGACATGACTGGGATTCTGTAAAGCATTACCAGCGAGGGGCTAGATGGGTTAGGTTAGGTTATATTACGTTATAGACGTATATAATGTTCCCACCGAGAAGTAGGGGCCGACCCGCCAGGAGTGTTGTAAAATACTACATCCGAGGTGTTAGGTTGCCTTAGGATAGGATATATAACGCTATAGACGTATATAATGATCCCACGGACAGGTCTGGGCCGACATGACTGGGATTCTGTAAAGCATTACCAGCGAGGGGCTAGATGGGTTAAGTTAGGTTATATTACGTTATAGACGTATATAATGTTCCCACCAAGAAGTAGGGGCCGACCCGCCAGGAGTGTTGTAAAATACTACATCCGAGGTGTTAGGTTGCCCTTGGGTTAGGATATATAACGTTATAGACGTGTATAGTGTTCCCACGGAGAGGTACGGTCCGACACGACCGGGATTCTGTGAAACATTACCAGCGTGGGGCTAGATGGGTTAGGTTAGGTTATATTACGTTATAGACGTATGTAACCTTCCCACCGAGAAGTAGGGGCCGACCCGCCAGGAGTGTCGTAAAATACTACATCCGAGGTGTTAGGTTGCCTTAGGATAGGATATATAACGCTATAGACGTATATAATGATCCCACGGACAGGTCTGGTCCGACATGACTGGGATTCTGTACAGCATTACCAGCGAGGGGCTAGATGGGTTAAGTTAGGTTATATAACGTTATAGACGTATATAATGTTCCCACCAAGAAGTAGGGGCCGACCCGCCAGGAGTGTTGTAAAATACTACATCCGAGGTGTTAGGTTGCCCTTGGGTTAGGATATATAACGTTATAGACGTGTATAGTGTTCCCACGGAGAGGTACGGTCCGACACGACCGGGATTCTGTGAAACATTACCAGCGTGGGGCTAGATGGGTTAGGTTAGGTTATATTACGTTATAGACGTATGTAACCTTCCCACCGAGAAGTAGGGGCCGACCCGCCAGGAGTGTCGTAAAATACTACATCCGAGGTGTTAGGTTGCCTTAGGATAGGATATATAACGCTATAGACGTATATAATGATCCCACGGACAGGTCTGGGACGACATGACTGGGATTCTGTAAAGCATTACCAGCGAGGGGCTAGATGGGTTAAGTTAGGTTATATTACGTTATAGACGTATATAATGTTCCCACCGAGAAGTAGGGGCCGACCCGCCAGGAGTGTTGTAAAATACTACATCCGAGGTGTTAGGTTGCCTTAGGTTAGGATATATAACGTTATAGACGCATCTAATGTCTCCACGGAGAGGTACGGTCCGACACGACCGGGATTCTGTAAAACATTACCAGCGAGGTGCTAGAAGGGTTAGGTTATGTTATATTACGTCGTTGCCGTATATAATGTTCCCACCGTGAAGTAGGTGCCGGCCCGCCAGGAATGTTGTAAAATACTACATCCGAGGTGCGAGGTTGCCTTAGGTTAGGATATATAACGTTATAGACGTGTATAGTGTTCCCACGGAGAGGTAAGGTCCGACACGACCGGGATTCTGTGAAACATTACCAGCTTGGGGCTAGTTGCGTTAGGTTAGGTTATATTACGTTATAGACGTATATAACCTTCCCACCGAGAAGTAGGGGCCGACCCGCCAGGAGTGTCGTAAAATACTACATCCGAGGTGTTAGGTTGCCTTAGGATAGGATATATAACGCTATAGACGTATATAATGATCCCACGGACAGGTCTGGGACGACATGACTGGGATTCTGTAAAGCATTACCAGCGAGGGGCTAGATGGGTTAAGTTAGGTTATATTACGTTATAGACGTATATAATGTTCCCACCAAGAAGTACGGGCCGACCCGCCAGGAGTGTTGTAAAATACTACATCCGAGGTGTTAGGTTGCCTTAGGATAGGATATATAACGCTATAGACGTATATAATGATCCCACGGACAGGTCTGGGCCGACATGACTGGGATTCTGTAAAGCATTACCAGCGAGGGGCTAGATGGGTTAAGTTAGGTTATATTACGTTATAGACGTATATAATGTTCCCACCGAGAAGTAGGGGCCGACCCCCCAGGAGTGTTGTAAAATACTACATCCGAGGTGTTAGGTTGCCTTAGGTTAGGATATATAACGTTATAGACGCATCTAATGTCTCCACGGAGAGGTACGGTCCGACACGACCGGGATTCTGTAAAACATTACCAGCGAGGTGCTAGAAGGGTTAGGTTATGTTATATTACGTCGTAGCCGTATATAATGTTCCCACCGTGAAGTAGGTGCGGGCCCGCCAGGAATGTTGTAAAATACTACATCCGAGGTGCGAGGTTGACTTAGGTTAGGATATATAACGTTATAGACGTGTATAGTGTTCCCACGGAGAGGTAAGGTCCGACACGACCGGGATTCTGTGAAACATTACCAGCTTGGGGCTAGTTGCGTTAGGTTAGGTTATATTACATTATAGACGTATATAACCTTCCCACCGAGAAGTAGGGGCCGACCCGCCAGGAGTGTCGTAAAATACTACATCCGAGGTGTTAGGTTGCCTTAGGATAGGATATATAACGCTATAGACGTATATAATGATCCCACGGACAGGTCTGGGACGACATGACTGGGATTCTGTAAAGCATTACCAGCGAGGGGCTAGATGGGTTAAGTTAGGTTATATTACGTTATAGACGCATATAATGTTCCCACCAAGCAGTAAGGGCCGACCCGCCAGGAGTGTTGTAAAATACTACATCCGAGGTGTTAGGTTGCCTTAGGTTAGGATATATAACATTATAGACGCATCTAAGGTCTCCACGGAGAGGTACGGTCCGACACGACCGGGATTCTGTAAAACATTACCAGCGAGGTGCTAGATGTGTTAGGAAATGTTATATTACGTCATAGCCGTATATAATGTTTCCACCGTGAAGTAAATGCCGGCCCGCCAGGAATGTTGTAAAATACTACATCCGAGGTGTTAGGTTGCCCTTGGGTTAGGATATATAACGTTATAGACGTGTACAGTGTTCCCACGGAGAGGTACGGGCCGACACGGCCGGGATTCGGTGAAACATTACCAGCGAGGGGCTAGATGGGTTAAGTTAGGTTATATTACGTTATAGACGTATATAATGTTCCCACCGAGAAGTAGGGGCCGATCCGCCAGGAGTGTTGTAAAATACTACATCCGAGGTGTTAGGTTGCCTTAGGTTAGGATATATAACGTTATAGACGCATCTAATGTCTCCACGGAGGGGTACGGTCCGACACGACCGGGATTCTGTAAAACATTCCCAGCGAGGGGCTAGATGGGTTAGGTTAGGTTATATTACGTCATAGCCGTTTATAATGTTCCCACCGTGAAGTAGGTGTCGGCCCGCCAGGAATGTTGTGAAATACTACATCCGAGGTGCGAGGTTGCCTTAGGTTAGGATATATAACTTTATAGACGGGTATAGTGTTCCCACGGCGAGGTACGGTCCGACACGACCGGAATTCTGTGAAACATTACCAGCGTGGGGCTAGATGGGTTAGGTTAGGATATATTACGTTATAGACGTATATAACCTTCCCACCGAGAAGTAGGGGCCGACCCGCCAGGAGTGTCGTAAAATACTACATCCGAGGTGTTAAGTTGCCTTAGGATAGGATATATAACGCTATAGACGTATATAATGATCCCACCGACAGGTCTGGGCCGACATGACTGGGATTCTGTAAAGCATTACCAGCGAGGGACTAGATGGGTTAAGTTAGGTTATATTGCGTTATAGACGTATATAATGTTCCCACCGAGAAGTAGGGGCCGACCCGCCAGGAGTGTTGTAAAATTCTACATCCGAGGTGATAGGTTGCCTTAGGTTAGGATATATAACGTTGTAGACGCATCTAATGTCTCCACGGAGAGGTACGGTCCGACAAGACCGGGATTCTGTAAAACATTACCAGCGAGGTGCTAGAAGGGTTAGGTTATGTTATATTACGTCATAGCTGTATATAATGTTCCCACCGTGAAGTAGGTGCCGGCCCGCCAGGAATGTTGTAAAATACTACATCCGAGGTGCGAGGTTGCCTTAGGTTAGGATATATAACGTTATAGACGTGTATAGTGTTCCCACGGAGAGGTACGGTCCGACACGACCGGGATTCTGTAAAGCATTACCAGCGAGGGACTAGATGGGTTAAGTTAGGTTATATTACGTTATAGACGTATATAATGTTCCCACCGAGAAGTAGGGGCCGACCCGCCAGGAGTGTCGTAAAATACTACATCCGAGGTGTTAGGTTGCCTTAGGATAGGATATATAACGCTATAGACGTATATAATGATCCCACGGACAGGTCTGGGCCGACATGACTGGGATTCTGTAAAGCATTACCAGCGAGGGGCTAGATGGGTTAAGTTAGGTTATATTACGTTATAGACGTATATAATGTTCCCACCAAGAAGTAGGGGCCGACCCGCCAGGAGTGTTGTAAAATACTACATCCGAGGTGTTAGGTTGCCCTTGGGTTAGGATATATAACGTTATAGACGTGTATAGTGTTCCCACGGAGAGGTACGGGCCGACACGACCGGGATTCGGTGAAACATTACCAGCGAGGGGCTAGATGTGTTAGGTTAGTTTATATTACGTTATAGACGTATATAACCTTCCCACCGAGAAGTAGGGGCCGATCCGCCAGGAGTGTCGTAAAATACTACATCCGAGGTGTTAGGTTGCCTTAGGATAGGATATATAACGCTATAGACGTATATAATGATCCCACGGACAGGTCTGGGCCGACATGACTGGGATTCTGTAAAGCATTACCAGCGAGGGGCTAGATGGGTTAGGTTAGGTTATATTACGTTATAGACGTATATAATGTTCCCACCGAGAAGTAGGGGCCGACCCGCCAGGAGTGTTGTAAAATACTACATCCGAGGTGTTAGGTTGCCTTAGGTTAGGATATATAACGTTATAGACATATCTAATGTCTCCACGGAGAGGTACGGTCCGACACGACCGTGATTCTGTAAAACATTACCAGCGAGGTGCTAGAAGGGTTAGGTTATGTTATATTACGTCATAGCCGTATATAATGTTCCCACCGTGAAGTAGGTGCCGGCCCGCCAGGAATGTTGTAAAATACTACATCCGAGGTGCGAGGTTGCCTTAGGTTAGGATATATAACTTTATAGACGGGTATAGTGTTCCCACGGAGAGGTACGTTCCGACACGACCGGGATTCTGTGAAACATTACCAGCGTGGGGCTAGATGGGTTAGGTTAGGATATATAACGTTATAGACGTATATAACCTTTCCACCGAGAAGTAGGGGCCGACCCGCCAGGAGTGTCGTAAAATACTACATCCGAGGTGTTAGGTTGCCTTAGGTTAGGATATATAACGTTATAGACGCATCTAAGGTCTCCACGGAGAGGTACGGTCCGACACGGCCGGGATTCTGTAAAACATTACCAGCGAGGTGCTAGAAGTGTTAGGAAATGTTATATTACGTCATAGCCGTATATAATGTTTCCACCGTGAAGTAGGTGCCGGCCCGCCAGGAATGTTGTAAAAAACTACATCCGAGGTGTTAGGTTGCCCTTGGGTTAGGATATATAACGTTATAGACGTGTACAGTGTTCCCACGGAGAGGTACGGGCCGACACGGCCGGGATTCGGTGAAACATTACCAGCGAGGGGCTAGATGGGTTAAGTTAGGTTATATTACGTTATAGACGTATATAATGTTCCCACCGAGAAGTAGGGGCCGACCCGCCAGGAGTGTTGTAAAATACTACATCCGAGGTGTTAGGTTGCCTTAGGTTAGGATATATAACGTTATAGACGCATCTAATGTCTCCACGGAGAGGTACGGTCCGACACGACCGGGATTCTGTAAAACATTACCAGCGAGGTGCTAGAAGGGTTAGGTTATGTTATATTACGTCGTAGCCGTATATAATGTTCCCACCGTGAAGTAGGTGCGGGCCCGCCAGGAATGTTGTAAAATACTACATCCGAGGTGCGAGGTTGACTTAGGTTAGGATATATAACGTTATAGACGTGTATAGTGTTCCCACGGAGAGGTAAGGTCCGACACGACCGGGATTCCGTGAAACATTACCAGCTTGGGGCTAGTTGCGTTAGGTTAGGTTATATTACGTTATAGACGTATATAACCTTCCCACCGAGAAGTAGGGGCCGACCCGCCAGGAGTGTCGTAAAATACTACATCCGAGGTGTTAGGTTGCCTTAGGATAGGATATATAACGCTATAGACGTATATAATGATCCCACGGACAGGTCTGGGACGACATGACTGGGATTCTGTAAAGCATTACCAGCGAGGGGCTAGATGGGTTAAGTTAGGTTATATTACGTTATAGACGTATATAATGTTCCCACCGAGAAGTAGGGGCCGACCCGCCAGGAGTGTTGTAAAATACTACATCCGAGGTGTTAGGTTGCCTTAGGTTAGGATATATAACGTTATAGACGCATCTAATGTCTCCACGGAGAGGTACGGTCCGACACGACCGGGATTCTGTAAAACATTACCAGCGAGGTGCTAGAAGGGTTAGGTTATGTTATATTACGTCGTTGCCGTATATAATGTTCCCACCGTGAAGTAGGTGCCGGCCCGCCAGGAATGTTGTAAAATACTACATCCGAGGTGCGAGGTTGCCTTAGGTTAGGATATATAACGTTATAGACGTGTATAGTGTTCCCACGGAGAGGTAAGGTCCGACACGACCGGGATTCTGTGAAACATTACCAGCTTGGGGCTAGTTGCGTTAGGTTAGGTTATATTACGTTATAGACGTATATAACCTTCCCACCGAGAAGTAGGGGCCGACCCGCCAGGAGTGTCGTAAAATACTACATCCGAGGTGTTAGGTTGCCTTAGGATAGGATATATAACGCTATAGACGTATATAATGATCCCACGGACAGGTCTGGTCCGACATGACTGGGATTCTGTACAGCATTACCAGCGAGGGGCTAGATGGGTTAAGTTAGGTTATATAACGTTATAGACGTATATAATGTTCCCACCAAGAAGTAGGGGCCGACCCGCCAGGAGTGTTGTAAAATACTACATCCGAGGTGTGACGTTGCCCTTGGGTTAGGATATATAACGCTATAGACGTGTACAGTGTTCCCACGGAGAAGTACGGGCCGACACGACCGGGATTCGGTCAAACATTACCAGCGAGGGGCTAGATGTGTTAGATTAGTTTATATTACGTTATAGACGTATATAACCTTCCCACCGAGAAGTAGGGGCCGATCCGCCAGGAGTGTCGTAAAATACTACATCCGAGGTGTTAGGTTGCCTTAGGTTAGGATATATAACGTTATAGACGCATCTAATGTCTCCACGGAGAGGTACGGTCCGACACGACCGGGATTCTGTAAAACATTACCAGCGAGGTGCTAGAAGGGTTAGGTTATGTTATATTACGTCATAGCCGTATATAATGTTCCCACCGTGAAGTAGGTGCGGGCCCGCCAGGAATGTTGTAAAATACTACATCCGAGGTGCGAGGTTGACTTAGGTTAGGATATATAACGTTATAGACGTGTATAGTGTTCCCACGGAGAGGTAAGGTCCGACACGACCGGGATTCTGTGAAACATTACCAGCTTGGGGCTAGTTGCGTTAGGTTAGGTTATATTACGTTATAGACGTATATAACCTTCCCACCGAGAAGTAGGGGCCGACCCGCCAGGAGTGTCGTAAAATACTACATCCGAGGTGTTAGGTTGCCTTAGGATAGGATATATAACGCTATAGACGTATATAATGATCCCACGGACAGGTCTGGGACGACATGACTGGGATTCTGTAAAGCATTACCAGCGAGGGGCTAGATGGGTTAAGTTAGGTTATATTACGTTATAGACGTATATAATGTTCCCACCAAGAAGTACGGGCCGACCCGCCAGGAGTGTCGTAAAATACTACATCCGAGGTGTTAGGTTGCCTTAGGATAGGATATATAACGCTATAGACGTATATAATGATCCCACGGACAGGTCTGGGCCGACATGACTGGGATTCTGTAAAGCATTACCAGCGAGGGGCTAGATGGGTTAAGTTAGGTTATATTACGTTATAGACGTATATAATGTTCCCACCGAGAAGTAGGTGCCGACCCGCCAGGAGTGTTGTAAAATACTACATCCGAGGTGTTAGGTTGCCTTAGGTTAGGATATATAACGTTATAGACGCATCTAATGTCTCCACGGAGAGGTACGGTCCGACACGACCGGGATTCTGTAAAACATTACCAGCGAGGTGCTAGAAGGGTTAGGTTATGTTATATTACGTCGTAGCCGTATATAATGTTCCCACCGTGAAGTAGGTGCGGGCCCGCCAGGAATGTTGTAAAATACTACATCCGAGGTGCGAGGTTGACTTAGGTTAGGATATATAACGTTATAGACGTGTATAGTGTTCCCACGGAGAGGTAAGGTCCGACACGACCGGGATTCTGTGAAACATTACCAGCTTGGGGCTAGTTGCGTTAGGTTAGGTTATATTACGTTATAGACGTATATAACCTTCCCACCGAGAAGTAGGGGCCGACCCGCCAGGAGTGTCGTAAAATACTACATCCGAGGTGTTAGGTTGCCTTAGGATAGGATATATAACGCTATAGACGTATATAATGATCCCACGGACAGGTCTGGGACGACATGACTGGGATTCTGTAAAGCATTACCAGCGAGGGGCTAGATGGGTTAAGTTAGGTTATATTACGTTATAGACGTATATAATGTTCCCACCAAGAAGTAAGGGCCGACCCGCCAGGAGTGTTGTAAAATACTACATCCGAGGTGTTAGGTTGCCTTAGGATAGGATATATAACGCTATAGACGTATATAATGATCCCACGGACAGGTCTGGGCCGACATGACTGGGATTCTGTAAAGCATTACCAGCGAGGGGCTAGATGGGTTAAGTTAGGTTATATTACGTTATAGACGTATATAATGTTCCCACCAAGAAGTAGGGGCCGACCCGCCAGGAGTGTTGTAAAATACTACATCCGAGGTGTTAGGTTGCCCTTGGGTTAGGATATATAACGTTATAGACGTGTATAGTGTTCCCACGGAGAGGTACGGTCCGACACGACCGGGATTCTGTGAAACATTACCAGCGTGGGGCTAGATGGGTTAGGTTAGGTTATATTACGTTATAGACGTATGTAACCTTCCCATCGAGAAGTAGGGGCCGACCCGCCAGGAGTGTCGTAAAATACTACATCCGAGGTGTTAGGTTGCCTTAGGATAGGATATATAACGCTATAGACGTATATAATGATCGCACGGACAGGTCTGGTCCGACATGACTGGGATTCTGTACAGCATTACCAGCGAGGGGCTAGATGGGTTAAGTCAGGTTATATAACGTTATAGACGTATATAATGTTCCCACCAAGAAGTAGGGGCCGACCCGCCAGGAGTGTTGTAAAATACTACATCCGAGGTGTGACGTTGCCCTTGGGTTAGGATATATAACGCTATAGACGTGTACAGTGTTCCCACGGAGAAGTACGGGCCGACACGACCGGGATTCGGTGAAACATTACCAGCGAGGGGCTAGATGTGTTAGATTAGTTTATATTACGTTATAGACGTATATAACCTTCCCACCGAGAAGTAGGGGCCGATCCGCCAGGAGTGTCGTAAAATACTACATCCGAGGTGTTAGGTTGCCTTAGGTTAGGATATATAACGTTATAGACGCATCTAATGTCTCCACGGAGAGGTACGGTCCGACGCGACCGGGATTCTGTAAAACATTACCAGCGAGGTGCTAGAAGGGTTAGGTTATGTTATATTACGTCATAGCCGTATATAATGTTCCCACCGTGAAGTAGGTGCCGGCCCGCCAGGAATGTTGTAAAATACTACATCCGAGGTGCGAGGTTGCCTTAGGTTAGGATATATAACTTTATAGACGGGTATAGTGTTCCCACGGAGAGGTACGTTCCGACACGACCGGGATTCTGTGAAACATTACCAGCGTGGGGCTAGATGGGTTAGGTTAGGATATATTACGTTATAGACGTATATAACCTTTCCACCGAGAAGTAGGGTCCGACCCGCCAGGAGTGTCGTAAAATACTACATCCGAGGTGTTAGGTTGCCTTAGGTTAGGATATATAACGTTATAGACGCATCTAAGGTCTCCACGGAGAGGTACGGTCCGACACCGCCGGGATTCTGTAAAACATTACCAGCGAGGTGCTAGAAGTGTTAGGAAATGTTATATTACGTCATAGCCGTATATAATGTTTCCACCGTGAAGTAGGTGCCGGCCCGCCAGGAATGTTGTAAAATACTACATCCGAGGTGTTAGGTTGCCCTTGGGTTAGGATATATAACGTTATAGACGTGTACAGTGTTCCCACGGAGAGGTACGGGCCGACACGGCCGGGATTCGGTGAAACATTACCAGCGAGGGGCTAGATGGGTTAAGTTAGGTTATATTACGTTATAGACGTATATAATGTTCCCACCGAGAAGTAGGGGCCGACCCGCCAGGAGTGTTGTAAAATACTACATCCGAGGTGTTAGGTTGCCTTAGGATAGGATATATAACGCTATAGACGTATATAATGATCCCACGGACAGGTCTGGGACGACATGACTGGGATTCTGTAAAGCATTACCAGCGAGGGGCTAGATGGGTTAAGTTAGGTTATATTACGTTATAGACGTATATAATGTTCCCACCGAGAAGTAGGGGCCGACCCGCCAGGAGTGTTGTAAAATACTACATCCGAGGTGTTAGGTTGCCTTAGGTTAGGATATATAACGTTATAGACGCATCTAATGTCTCCACGGAGAGGTACGGTCCGACACGACCGGGATTCTGTAAAACATTACCAGCGAGGTGCTAGAAGGGTTAGGTTATGTTATATTACGTCGTTGCCGTATATAATGTTCCCACCGTGAAGTAGGTGCCGGCCCGCCAGGAATGTTGTAAAATACTACATCCGAGGTGCGAGGTTGCCTTAGGTTAGGATATATAACGTTATAGACGTGTATAGTGTTCCCACGGAGAGGTAAGGTCCGACACGACCGGGATTCTGTGAAACATTACCAGCTTGGGGCTAGTTGCGTTAGGTTAGGTTATATTACGTTATAGACGTATATAACCTTCCCACCGAGAAGTAGGGGCCGACCCGCCAGGAGTGTCGTAAAATACTACATCCGAGGTGTTAGGTTGCCTTAGGATAGGATATATAACGCTATAGACGTATATAATGATCCCACGGACAGGTCTGGTCCGACATGACTGGGATTCTGTACAGCATTACCAGCGAGGGGCTAGATGGGTTAAGTTAGGTTATATAACGTTATAGACGTATATAATGTTCCCACCAAGAAGTAGGGGCCGACCCGCCAGGAGTGTTGTAAAATACTACATCCGAGGTGTGACGTTGCCCTTGGGTTAGGATATATAACGCTATAGACGTGTACAGTGTTCCCACGGAGAAGTACGGGCCGACACGACCGGGATTCGGTCAAACATTACCAGCGAGGGGCTAGATGTGTTAGATTAGTTTATATTACGTTATAGACGTATATAACCTTCCCACCGAGAAGTAGGGGCCGATCCGCCAGGAGTGTCGTAAAATACTACATCCGAGGTCTTAGGTTGCCTTAGGTTAGGATATATAACGTTATAGACGCATCTGATGTCTCCACGGAGAGGTACGGTCCGACACGACCGGGATTCTGTAAAACATTACCAGCGAGGTGCTAGAAGGGTTAGGTTATGTTATATTACGTCATAGCCGTATATAATGTTCCCACCGTGAAGTAGGTGCGGGCCCGCCAGGAATGTTGTAAAATACTACATCCGAGGTGCGAGGTTGACTTAGGTTAGGATATATAACGTTATAGACGTGTATAGTGTTCCCACGGAGAGGTAAGGTCCGACACGACCGGGATTCTGTGAAACATTACCAGCTTGGGGCTAGTTGCGTTAGGTTAGGTTATATTACGTTATAGACGTATATAACCTTCCCACCGAGAAGTAGGGGCCGACCCGCCAGGAGTGTCGTAAAATACTACATCCGAGGTGTTAGGTTGCCTTAGGATAGGATATATAACGCTATAGACGTATATAATGATCCCACGGACAGGTCTGGGACGACATGACTGGGATTCTGTAAAGCATTACCAGCGAGGGGCTAGATGGGTTAAGTTAGGTTATATTACGTTATAGACGTATATAATGTTCCCACCAAGAAGTACGGGCCGACCCGCCAGGAGTGTTGTAAAATACTACATCCGAGGTGTTAGGTTGCCTTAGGATAGGATATATAACGCTATAGACGTATATAATGATCCCACGGACAGGTCTGGGCCGACATGACTGGGATTCTGTAAAGCATTACCAGCGAGGGGCTAGATGGGTTAAGTTAGGTTATATTACGTTATAGACGTATATAATGTTCCCACCGAGAAGTAGGGGCCGACCCGCCAGGAGTGTTGTAAAATACTACATCCGAGGTGTTAGGTTGCCTTAGGTTAGGATATATAACGTTATAGTCGCATCTAATGTCTCCACGGAGAGGTACGGTCCGACACGACCGGGATTCTGTAAAACATTACCAGCGAGGTGCTAGAAGGGTTAGGTTATGTTATATTACGTCGTAGCCGTATATAATGTTCCCACCGTGAAGTAGGTGCGGGCCCGCCAGGAATGTTGTAAAATACTACATCCGAGGTGCGAGGTTGACTTAGGTTAGGATATATAACGTTATAGACGTGTATAGTGTTCCCACGGAGAGGTAAGGTCCGACACGACCGGGATTCTGTGAAACATTACCAGCTTGGGGCTAGTTGCGTTAGGTTAGGTTATATTACGTTATAGACGTATATAACCTTCCCACCGAGAAGTAGGGGCCGACCCGCCAGGAGTGTCGTAAAATACTACATCCGAGGTGTTAGGTTGCCTTAGGATAGGATATATAACGCTATAGACGTATATAATGATCCCACGGACAGGTCTGGGACGACATGACTGGGATTCTGTAAAGCATTACCAGCGAGGGGCTAGATGGGTTAAGTTAGGTTATATTACGTTATAGACGTATATAATGTTCCCACCAAGAAGTAAGGGCCGACCCGCCAGGAGTGTTGTAAAATACTACATCCGAGGTGTTAGGTTGCCTTAGGATAGGATATATAACGCTATAGACGTATATAATGATCCCACGGACAGGTCTGGGCCGACATGACTGGGATTCTGTAAAGCATTACCAGCGAGGGGCTAGATGGGTTAAGTTAGGTTATATTACGTTATAGACGTATATAATGTTCCCACCAAGAAGTAGGGGCCGACCCGCCAGGAGTGTTGTAAAATACTACATCCGAGGTGTAAGGTTGCCCTTGGGTTAGGATATATAACGTTATAGACGTGTATAGTGTTCCCACGGAGAGGTACGGTCCGACACGACCGGGATTCTGTGAAACATTACCAGCGTGGGGCTAGATGGGTTAGGTTAGGTTATATTACGTTATAGACGTATGTAACCTTCCCATCGAGAAGTAGGGGCCGACCCGCCAGGAGTGTCGTAAAATACTACATCCGAGGTGTTAGGTTGCCTTAGGATAGGATATATAACGCTATAGACGTATATAATGATCGCACGGACAGGTCTGGTCCGACATGACTGGGATTCTGTACAGCATTACCAGCGAGGGGCTAGATGGGTTAAGTTAGGTTATATAACGTTATAGACGTATATAATGTTCCCACCAAGAAGTAGGGGCCGACCCGCCAGGAGTGTTGTAAAATACTACATCCGAGGTGTGACGTTGCCCTTGGGTTAGGATATATAACGCTATAGACGTGTACAGTGTTCCCACGGAGAAGTACGGGCCGACACGACCGGGATTCGGTGAAACATTACCAGCGAGGGGCTAGATGTGTTAGATTAGTTTATATTACGTTATAGACGTATATAACCTTCCCACCGAGAAGTAGGGGCCGATCCGCCAGGAGTGTCGTAAAATACTACATCCGAGGTGTTAGGTTGCCTTAGGTTAGGATATATAACGTTATAGACGCATCTAATGTCTCCACGGAGAGGTACGGTCCGACACGACCGGGATTCTGTAAAACATTACCAGCGAGGTGCTAGAAGGGTTAGGTTATGTTGTATTACGTCATAGCCGTATATAATGTTCCCACCGTGAAGTAGGTGCCGGCCCGCCAGGAATGTTGTAAAATACTACATCCGAGGTGCGAGGTTGCCTTAGGTTAGGATATATAACTTTATAGACGGGTATAGTGTTCCCACGGAGAGGTACGTTCCGACACGACCGGGATTCTGTGAAACATTACCAGCGTGGGGCTAGATGGGTTAGGTTAGGATATATAACGTTATAGACGTATATAACCTTTCCACCGAGAAGTAGGGGCCGACCCGCCAGGAGTGTCGTAAAATGCTACATCCGAGGTGTTAGGTTGCCTTAGGTTAGGATATATAACGTTATAGACGCATCTAAGGTCTCCACGGAGAGGTACGGTCCGACACGGCCGGGATTCTGTAAAACATTACCAGCGAGGTGCTAGAAGTGTTAGGAAATGTTATATTACGTCATAGCCGTATATAATGTTTCCACCGTGAAGTAGGTGCCGGCCCGCCAGGAATGTTGTAAAAAACTACATCCGAGGTGTTAGGTTGCCCTTGGGTTAGGATATATAACGTTATAGACGTGTACAGTGTTCCCACGGAGAGGTACGGGCCGACACGGCCGGGATTCGGTGAAACATTACCAGCGAGGGGCTAGATGGGTTAAGTTAGGTTATATTACGTTATAGACGTATATAATGTTCCCACCGAGAAGTAGGGGCCGACCCGCCAGGAGTGTTGTAAAATACTACATCCGAGGTGTTAGGTTGCCTTAGGTTAGGATATATAACGTTATAGACGCATCTAATGTCTCCACGGAGAGGTACGGTCCGGCACGACCGGGATTCTGTAAAACATTACCAGCGAGGTGCTAGAAGGGTTAGGTTATGTTATATTACGTCGTAGCCGTATATAATGTTCCCACCGTGAAGTAGGTGCGGGCCCGCCAGGAATGTTGTAAAATACTACATCCGAGGTGCGAGGTTGACTTAGGTTAGGATATATAACGTTATAGACGTGTATAGTGTTCCCACGGAGAGGTAAGGTCCGACACGACCGGGATTCTGTGAAACATTACCAGCTTGGGGCTAGTTGCGTTAGGTTAGGTTATATTACGTTATAGACGTATATAACCTTCCCACCGAGAAGTAGGGGCCGACCCGCCAGGAGTGTCGTAAAATACTACATCCGAGGTGTTAGGTTGCCTTAGGATAGGATATATAACGCTATAGACGTATATAATGATCCCACGGACAGGTCTGGGACGACATGACTGGGATTCTGTAAAGCATTACCAGCGAGGGGCTAGATGGGTTAAGTTAGGTTATATTACGTTATAGACGTATATAATGTTCCCACCGAGAAGTAGGGGCCGACCCGCCAGGAGTGTTGTAAAATACTACATCCGAGGTGTTAGGTTGCCTTAGGTTAGGATATATAACGTTATAGACGCATCTAATGTCTCCACGGAGAGGTACGGTCCGACACGACCGGGATTCTGTAAAACATTACCAGCGAGGTGCTAGAAGGGTTAGGTTATGTTATATTACGTCGTTGCCGTATATAATGTTCCCACCGTGAAGTAGCTGCCGGCCCGCCAGGAATGTTGTAAAATACTACATCCGAGGTGCGAGGTTGCCTTAGGTTAGGATATATAACGTTATAGACGTGTATAGTGTTCCCACGGAGAGGTAAGGTCCGACACGACCGGGATTCTGTGAAACATTACCAGCTTGGGGCTAGTTGCGTTAGGTTAGGTTATATTACGTTATAGACGTATATAACCTTCCCACCGAGAAGTAGGGGCCGACCCGCCAGGAGTGTCGTAAAATACTACATCCGAGGTGTTAGGTTGCCTTAGGATAGGATATATAACGCTATAGACGTATATAATGATCCCACGGACAGGTCTGGTCCGACATGACTGGGATTCTGTACAGCATTACCAGCGAGGGGCTAGATGGGTTAAGTTAGGATATATAACGTTATAGACGTATATAATGTTCCCACCAAGAAGTAGGGGCCGACCCGCCAGGAGTGTTGTAAAATACTACATCCGAGGTGTGACGTTGCCCTTGGGTTAGGATATATAACGCTATAGACGTGTACAGTGTTCCCACGGAGAAGTACGGGCCGACACGACCGGGATTCGGTCAAACATTACCAGCGAGGGGCTAGATGTGTTAGATTAGTTTATATTACGTTATAGACGTATATAACCTTCCCACCGAGAAGTAGGGGCCGATCCGCCAGGAGTGTCGTAAAATACTACATCCGAGGTCTTAGGTTGCCTTAGGTTAGGATATATAACGTTATAGACGCGTTCTAATGTCTCCACGGAGAGGTACGGTCCGACACGACCGGGATTCTGTAAAACATTACCAGCGAGGTGCTAGAAGGGTTAGGTTATGTTATATTACGTCATAGCCGTATATAATGTTCCCACCGTGAAGTAGGTGCGGGCCCGCCAGGAATGTTGTAAAATACTACATCCGAGGTGCGAGGTTGACTTAGGTTAGGATATATAACGTTATAGACGTGTATAGTGTTCCCACGGAGAGGTAAGATCCGACACGACCGGGATTCTGTGAAACATTACCAGCTTGGGGCTAGTTGCGTTAGGTTAGGTTATATTACGTTATAGACGTATATAACCTTCCCACCGAGAAGTAGGGGCCGACCCGCCAGGAGTGTCGTAAAATACTACATCCGAGGTGTTAGGTTGCCTTAGGATAGGATATATAACGCTATAGACGTATATAATGATCCCACGGACAGGTCTGGGACGACATGACTGGGATTCTGTAAAGCATTACCAGCGAGGGGCTAGATGGGTTAAGTTAGGTTATATTACGTTATAGACGTATATAATGTTCCCACCAAGAAGTAAGGGCCGACCCGCCAGGAGTGTTGTAAAATACTACATCCGAGGTGTTAGGTTGCCTTAGGATAGGATATATAACGCTATAGACGTATATAATGATCCCACGGACAGGTCTGGGCCGACATGACTGGGATTCTGTAAAGCATTACCAGCGAGGGGCTAGATGGGTTAAGTTAGGTTATATTACGTTATAGACGTATATAATGTTCCCACCAAGAAGTAGGGGCCGACCCGCCAGGAGTGTTGTAAAATACTACATCCGAGGTGTTAGGTTGCCCTTGGGTTAGGATATATAACGTTATAGACGTGTATAGTGTTCCCACGGAGAGGTACGGTCCGACACGACCGGGATTCTGTGAAACATTACCAGCGTGGGGCTAGATGGGTTAGGTTAGGTTATATTACGTTATAGACGTATGTAACCTTCCCATCGAGAAGTAGGGGCCGACCCGCCAGGAGTGTCGTAAAATACTACATCCGAGGTGTTAGGTTGCCTTAGGATAGGATATATAACGCTATAGACGTATATAATGATCGCACGGACAGGTCTGGTCCGACATGACTGGGATTCTGTACAGCATTACCAGCGAGGGGCTAGATGGGTTAAGTTAGGTTATATAACGTTATAGACGTATATAATGTTCCCACCAAGAAGTAGGGGCCGACCCGCCAGGAGTGTTGTAAAATACTACATCCGAGGTGTGACGTTGCCCTTGGGTTAGGATATATAACGCTATAGACGTGTACAGTGTTCCCACGGAGAAGTACGGGCCGACACGACCGGGATTCGGTGAAACATTACCAGCGAGGGGCTAGATGTGTTAGATTAGTTTATATTACGTTATAGACGTATATAACCTTCCCACCGAGAAGTAGGGGCCGATCCGCCAGGAGTGTCGTAAAATACTACATCCGAGGTGTTAGGTTGCCTTAGGTTAGGATATTTAACGTTATAGACGCATCTAATGTCTCCACGGAGAGGTACGGTCCGACACGACCGGGATTCTGTAAAACATTACCAGCGAGGTGCTAGAAGGGTTAGGTTATGTTATATTACGTCATAGCCGTATATAATGTTCCCACCGTGAAGTAGGTGCCGGCCCGCCAGGAATGTTGTAAAATACTACATCCGAGGTGCGAGGTTGCCTTAGGTTAGGATATATAACTTTATAGACGGGTATAGTGTTCCCACGGAGAGGTACGTTCCGACACGACCGGGATTCTGTGAAACATTACCAGCGTGGGGCTAGATGGGTTAGGTTAGGATATATTACGTTATAGACGTATATAACCTTTCCACCGAGAAGTAGGGTCCGACCCGCCAGGAGTGTCGTAAAATACTACATCCGAGGTGTTAGGTTGCCTTAGGTTAGGATATATAACGTTATAGACGCATCTAAGGTCTCCACGGAGAGGTACGGTCCGACACCGCCGGGATTCTGTAAAACATTACCAGCGAGGTGCTAGAAGTGTTAGGAAATGTTATATTACGTCATAGCCGTATATAATGTTTCCACCGTGAAGTAGGTGCCGGCCCGCCAGGAATGTTGTAAAATACTACATCCGAGGTGTTAGGTTGCCCTTGGGTTAGGATATATAACGTTATAGACGTGTACAGTGTTCCCACGGAGAGGTACGGGCCGACACGGCCGGGATTCGGTGAAACATTACCAGCGAGGGGCTAGATGGGTTAAGTTAGGTTATATTACGTTATAGACGTATATAATGTTCCCACCGAGAAGTAGGGGCCGACCCGCCAGGAGTGTTGTAAAATACTACATCCGAGGTGTTAGGTTGCCTTAGGTTAGGATATATAACGTTATAGACGCATCTAATGTCTCCACGGAGAGGTACGGTCCGACACGACCGGGATTCTGTAAAACATTACCAGCGAGGTGCTAGACAGGTTAGGTTATGTTATATTACGTCGTAGCCGTATATAATGTTCCCACCGTGAAGTAGGTGCGGGCCCGCCAGGAATGTTGTAAAATACTACATCCGAGGTGCGAGGTTGACTTAGGTTAGGATATATAACGTTATAGACGTGTATAGTGTTCCCACGGAGAGGTAAGGTCCGACACGACCGGGATTCTGTGAAACATTACCAGCTTGGAGATAGTTGCGTTAGGTTAGGTTATATTACGTTATAGACGTATATAACCTTCCCACCGAGAAGTAGGGGCCGACCCGCCAGGAGTGTCGTAAAATACTACATCCGAGGTGTTAGGTTGCCTTAGGATAGGATATATAACGCTATAGACGTATATAATGATCCCACGGACAGGTCTGGGACGACATGACTGGGATTCTGTAAAGCATTACCAGCGAGGGGCTAGATGGGTTAAGTTAGGTTATATTACGTTATAGACGTATATAATGTTCCCACCAAGAAGTAAAGGCCGACCCGCCAGGAGTGTTGTAAAATACTACATCCGAGGTGTGACGTTGCCCTTGGGTTAGGATATATAACGCTATAGACGTGTACAGTGTTCCCACGGAGAGGTACGGGCCGACACGACCGGGATTCGGTGAAACATTACCAGCGAGGGGCTAGATGTGTTAGGTTAGTTTATATTACGTTATAGACGTATATAACCTTCCCACCGAGAAGTAGGGGCCGATCCGCCAGGAGTGTCGTAAAATACTACATCCGAGGTGTTAGGTTGCCCTTGGGTTAGGATATATAACGTTATAGACGTGTACAGTGTTCCCACGGAGAGGTACGGGCCGACACGGCCGGGATTCGGTGAAACATTACCAGCGAGGGGCTAGATGGGTTAAGTTAGGTTATATTACGTTATAGACGTATATAATGTTCCCACCGAGAAGTAGGGGCCGACCCGCCAGGAGTGTTGTAAAATACTACATCCGAGGTGTTAGGTTGCCTTAGGTTAGGATATATAACGTTATAGACGCATCTAATGTCTCCACGGAGAGGTACGGTCCGACACGACCGGGATTCTGTAAAACATTACCAGCGAGGTGCTAGAAGGGTTAG
Organism: Xylocopa violacea; assembly: GCA_963969225.1. Classification (NCBI taxonomy): domain Eukaryota; kingdom Metazoa; phylum Arthropoda; class Insecta; order Hymenoptera; family Apidae; genus Xylocopa; species Xylocopa violacea. Next base: position 3,307,697 of record CAXAJV010000013.1, read on the forward strand.
GTTATGTTATATTACGTCGTAGCCGTATATAATGTTCCCACCGTGAAGTAGGTGCGGGCCCGCCAGGAATGTTGTAAAATACTACATCCGAGGTGTTAGGTTGCCTTAGGTTAGGATATATAACGTTATAGACGCATCTAATGTCTCCACGGAGAGGTACGGTCCGACACGACCGGGATTCTGTAAAACATTACCAGCGAGGTGCTAGAAGGGTTAGGTTATGTTATATTACGTCGTAGCCGTATATAATGTTCCCACCGTGAAGTAGGTGCGGGCCCGCCAGGAATGTTGTAAAATACTACATCCGAGGTGCGAGGTTGACTTAGGTTAGGATATATAACGTTATAGACGTGTATAGTGTTCCCACGGAGAGGTAAGATCCGACACGACCGGGATTCTGTGAAACATTACCAGCTTGGGGCTAGTTGCGTTAGGTTAGGTTATATTACGTTATAGACGTATATAACCTTCCCACCGAGAAGTAGGGGCCGACCCGCCAGGAGTGTCGTAAAATACTACATCCGAGGTGTTAGGTTGCCTTAGGATAGGATATATAACGCTATAGACGTATATAATGATCCCACGGACAGGTCTGGGACGACATGACTGGGATTCTGTAAAGCATTACCAGCGAGGGGCTAGATGGGTTAAGTTAGGTTATATTACGTTATAGACGTATATAATGTTCCCACCAAGAAGTAAGGGCCGACCCGCCAGGAGTGTTGTAAAATACTACATCCGAGGTGTTAGGTTGCCTTAGGATAGGATATATAACGCTATAGACGTATATAATGATCCCACGGACAGGTCTGGGCCGACATGACTGGGATTCTGTAAAGCATTACCAGCGAGGGGCTAGATGGGTTAAGTTAGGTTATATTACGTTATAGACGTATATAATGTTCCCACCAAGAAGTAGGGGCCGACCCGCCAGGAGTGTTGTAAAATACTACATCCGAGGTGTTAGGTTGCCCTTGGGTTAGGATATATAACGTTATAGACGTGTATAGTGTTCCCACGGAGAGGTACGGTCCGACACGACCGGGATTCTGTGAAACATTACCAGCGTGGGGCTAGATGGGTTAGGTTAGGTTATATTACGTTATAGACGTATGTAACCTTCCCATCGAGAAGTAGGGGCCGACCCGCCAGGAGTGTCGTAAAATACTACATCCGAGGTGTTAGGTTGCCTTAGGATAGGATATATAACGCTATAGACGTATATAATGATCGCACGGACAGGTCTGGTCCGACATGACTGGGATTCTGTACAGCATTACCAGCGAGGGGCTAGATGGGTTAAGTTAGGTTATATAACGTTATAGACGTATATAATGTTCCCACCAAGAAGTAGGGGCCGACCCGCCAGGAGTGTTGTAAAATACTACATCCGAGGTGTGACGTTGCCCTTGGGTTAGGATATATAACGCTATAGACGTGTACAGTGTTCCCACGGAGAAGTACGGGCCGACACGACCGGGATTCGGTGAAACATTACCAGCGAGGGGCTAGATGTGTTAGATTAGTTTATATTACGTTATAGACGTATATAACCTTCCCACCGAGAAGTAGGGGCCGATCCGCCAGGAGTGTCGTAAAATACTACATCCGAGGTGTTAGGTTGCCTTAGGTTAGGATATTTAACGTTATAGACGCATCTAATGTCTCCACGGAGAGGTACGGTCCGACACGACCGGGATTCTGTAAAACATTACCAGCGAGGTGCTAGAAGGGTTAGGTTATGTTATATTACGTCATAGCCGTATATAATGTTCCCACCGTGAAGTAGGTGCCGGCCCGCCAGGAATGTTGTAAAATACTACATCCGAGGTGCGAGGTTGCCTTAGGTTAGGATATATAACTTTATAGACGGGTATAGTGTTCCCACGGAGAGGTACGTTCCGACACGACCGGGATTCTGTGAAACATTACCAGCGTGGGGCTAGATGGGTTAGGTTAGGATATATTACGTTATAGACGTATATAACCTTTCCACCGAGAAGTAGGGTCCGACCCGCCAGGAGTGTCGTAAAATACTACATCCGAGGTGTTAGGTTGCCTTAGGTTAGGATATATAACGTTATAGACGCATCTAAGGTCTCCACGGAGAGGTACGGTCCGACACCGCCGGGATTCTGTAAAACATTACCAGCGAGGTGCTAGAAGTGTTAGGAAATGTTATATTACGTCATAGCCGTATATAATGTTTCCACCGTGAAGTAGGTGCCGGCCCGCCAGGAATGTTGTAAAATACTACATCCGAGGTGTTAGGTTGCCCTTGGGTTAGGATATATAACGTTATAGACGTGTACAGTGTTCCCACGGAGAGGTACGGGCCGACACGGCCGGGATTCGGTGAAACATTACCAGCGAGGGGCTAGATGGGTTAAGTTAGGTTATATTACGTTATAGACGTATATAATGTTCCCACCGAGAAGTAGGGGCCGACCCGCCAGGAGTGTTGTAAAATACTACATCCGAGGTGTTAGGTTGCCTTAGGTTAGGATATATAACGTTATAGACGCATCTAATGTCTCCACGGAGAGGTACGGTCCGACACGACCGGGATTCTGTAAAACATTACCAGCGAGGTGCTAGACAGGTTAGGTTATGTTATATTACGTCGTAGCCGTATATAATGTTCCCACCGTGAAGTAGGTGCGGGCCCGCCAGGAATGTTGTAAAATACTACATCCGAGGTGCGAGGTTGACTTAGGTTAGGATATATAACGTTATAGACGTGTATAGTGTTCCCACGGAGAGGTAAGGTCCGACACGACCGGGATTCTGTGAAACATTACCAGCTTGGAGATAGTTGCGTTAGGTTAGGTTATATTACGTTATAGACGTATATAACCTTCCCACCGAGAAGTAGGGGCCGACCCGCCAGGAGTGTCGTAAAATACTACATCCGAGGTGTTAGGTTGCCTTAGGATAGGATATATAACGCTATAGACGTATATAATGATCCCACGGACAGGTCTGGGACGACATGACTGGGATTCTGTAAAGCATTACCAGCGAGGGGCTAGATGGGTTAAGTTAGGTTATATTACGTTATAGACGTATATAATGTTCCCACCATGAAGTAAAGGCCGACCCGCCAGGAGTGTTGTAAAATACTACATCCGAGGTGTGACGTTGCCCTTGGGTTAGGATATATAACGCTATAGACGTGTACAGTGTTCCCACGGAGAGGTACGGGCCGACACGACCGGGATTCGGTGAAACATTACCAGCGAGGGGCTAGATGTGTTAGGTTAGTTTATATTACGTTATAGACGTATATAACCTTCCCACCGAGAAGTAGGGGCCGATCCGCCAGGAGTGTCGTAAAATACTACATCCGAGGTGTTAGGTTGCCCTTGGGTTAGGATATATAACGTTATAGACGTGTACAGTGTTCCCACGGAGAGGTACGGGCCGACACGGCCGGGATTCGGTGAAACATTACCAGCGAGGGGCTAGATGGGTTAAGTTAGGTTATATTACGTTATAGACGTATATAATGTTCCCACCGAGAAGTAGGGGCCGACCCGCCAGGAGTGTTGTAAAATACTACATCCGAGGTGTTAGGTTGCCTTAGGTTAGGATATATAACGTTATAGACGCATCTAATGTCTCCACGGAGAGGTACGGTCCGACACGACCGGGATTCTGTAAAACATTACCAGCGAGGTGCTAGAAGGGTTAGGTTATGTTATATTACGTCGTAGCCGTATATAATGTTCCCACCGTGAAGTAGGTGCGGGCCCGCCAGGAATGTTGTAAAATACTACATCCGAGGTGCGAGGTTGACTTAGGTTAGGATATATAACGTTATAGACGTGTATAGTGTTCCCACGGAGAGGTAAGTCCGACACGACCGGGATTCTGTGAAACATTACCAGCTTGGGGCTAGTTGCGTTAGGTTAGGTTATATTACGTTATAGACGTATATAACCTTCCCACCGAGAAGTAGGGGCCGTCCCGCCAGGAGTGTCGTAAAATACTACATCCGAGGTGTTAGGTTGCCTTAGGATAGGATATATAACGCTATAGACGTATATAATGATCCCACGGACAGGTCTGGGACGACATGACTGGGATTCTGTAAAGCATTACCAGCGAGGGGCTAGATGGGTTAAGTTAGGTTATATTACGTTATAGACGTATATAATGTTCCCACCAAGAAGTAAGGGCCGACCCGCCAGGAGTGTTGTAAAATACTACATCCGAGGTGTTAGGTTGCCTTAGGATAGGATATATAACGCTATAGACGTATATAATGATCCCACGGACAGGTCTGGGCCGACATGACTGGGATTCTGTAAAGCATTACCAGCGAGGGGCTAGATGGGTTAAGTTAGGTTATATTACGTTATAGACGTATATAATGTTCCCACCAAGAAGTAGGGGCCGACCCGCCAGGAGTGTTGTAAAATACTACATCCGAGGTGTAAGGTTGCCCTTGGGTTAGGATATATAACGTTATAGACGTGTATAGTGTTCCCACGGAGAGGTACGGTCCGACACGACCGGGATTCTGTGAAACATTACCAGCGTGGGGCTAGATGGGTTAGGTTAGGTTATATTACGTTATAGACGTATGTAACCTTCCCATCGAGAAGTAGGGGCCGACCCGCCAGGAGTGTCGTAAAATACTACATCCGAGGTGTTAGGTTGCCTTAGGATAGGATATATAACGCTATAGACGTATATAATGATCGCACGGACAGGTCTGGTCCGACATGACTGGGATTCTGTACAGCATTACCAGCGAGGGGCTAGATGGGTTAAGTTAGGTTATATAACGTTATAGACGTATATAATGTTCCCACCGAGAAGTAGGGGCCGATCCGCCAGGAGTGTCGTAAAATACTACATCCGAGGTGTTAGGTTGCCTTAGGTTAGGATATATAACGTTATAGACGCATCTAATGTCTCCACGGAGAGGTACGGTCCGACACGACCGGGATTCTGTAAAACATTACCAGCGAGGTGCTAGAAGGGTTAGGTTATGTTGTATTACGTCATAGCCGTATATAATGTTCCCACCGTGAAGTAGGTGCCGGCCCGCCAGGAATGTTGTAAAATACTACATCCGAGGTGCGAGGTTGCCTTAGGTTAGGATATATAACTTTATAGACGGGTATAGTGTTCCCACGGAGAGGTACGTTCCGACACGACCGGGATTCTGTGAAACATTACCAGCGTGGGGCTAGATGGGTTAGGTTAGGATATATTACGTTATAGACGTATATAACCTTTCCACCGAGAAGTAGGGTCCGACCCGCCAGGAGTGTCGTAAAATACTACATCCGAGGTGTTAGGTTGCCTTAGGTTAGGATATATAACGTTATAGACGCATCTAAGGTCTCCACGGAGAGGTACGGTCCGACACCGCCGGGATTCTGTAAAACATTACCAGCGAGGTGCTAGAAGTGTTAGGAAATGTTATATTACGTCATAGCCGTATATAATGTTTCCACCGTGAAGTAGGTGCCGGCCCGCCAGGAATGTTGTAAAATACTACATCCGAGGTGTTAGGTTGCCCTTGGGTTAGGATATATAACGTTATAGACGTGTACAGTGTTCCCACGGAGAGGTACGGGCCGACACGGCCGGGATTCGGTGAAACATTACCAGCGAGGGGCTAGATGGGTTAAGTTAGGTTATATTACGTTATAGACGTATATAATGTTCCCACCGAGAAGTAGGGGCCGACCCGCCAGGAGTGTCGTAAAATACTACATCCGAGGTGTTAGGTTGCCTTAGGATAGGATATATAACGCTATAGACGTATATAATGATCCCACGGACAGGTCTGGTCCGACATGACTGGGATTCTGTACAGCATTACCAGCGAGGGGCTAGATGGGTTAAGTTAGGTTATATAACGTTATAGACGTATATAATGTTCCCACCAAGAAGTAGGGGCCGACCCGCCAGGAGTGTTGTAAAATACTACATCCGAGGTGTGACGTTGCCCTTGGGTTAGGATATATAACGCTATAGACGTGTACAGTGTTCCCACGGAGAGGTACGGGCCGACACGACCGGGATTCGGTGAAACATTACCAGCGAGGGGCTAGATGTGTTAGGTTAGTTTATATTACGTTATAGACGTATATAACCTTCCCACCTAGAAGTAGGGGCCGATCCGCCAGGAGTGTCGTAAAATACTACATCCGAGGTGTAAGGTTGCCCTAGGATAGGATATATAACGCTATAGACGTATATAATGATCCCACGGACAGGTCTGGGCCGACATGACTGGGATTCTGTAAAGCATTACCAGCGAGGGGCTAGATGGGTTAGGTTAGGTTATATTACGTTATAGACGTATATAATGTTCCCACCGAGAAGTAGGGGCCGACCCGCCAGGAGTGTTGTAAAATACTACATCCGAGGTGTTAGGTTGCCTTAGGTTAGGATATATAACGTTATAGACGCATCTAATGTCTCCACGGAGAGGTACGGTCCGACACGACCGTGATTCTGTAAAACATTACCAGCGAGGTGCTAGAAGGGTTAGGTTATGTTATATTACGTCATAGCCGTATATAATGTTCCCACCGTGAAGTAGGTGCCGGCCCGCCAGGAATGTTGTAAAATACTACATCCGAGGTGCGAGGTTGCCTTAGGTTAGGATATATAACTTTATAGACGGGTATAGTGTTCCCACGGAGAGGTACGTTCCGACACGACCGGGATTCTGTGAAACATTACCAGCGTGGGGCTAGATGGGTTAGGTTAGGATATATAACGTTATAGACGTATATAACCTTTCCACCGAGAAGTAGGGGCCGACCCGCCAGGAGTGTCGTAAAATGCTACATCCGAGGTGTTAGGTTGCCTTAGGTTAGGATATATAACGTTATAGACGCATCTAAGGTCTCCACGGAGAGGTACGGTCCGACACGGCCGGGATTCTGTAAAACATTACCAGCGAGGTGCTAGAAGTGTTAGGAAATGTTATATTACGTCATAGCCGTATATAATGTTTCCACCGTGAAGTAGGTGCCGGCCCGCCAGGAATGTTGTAAAAAACTACATCCGAGGTGTTAGGTTGCCCTTGGGTTAGGATATATAACGTTATAGACGTGTACAGTGTTCCCACGGAGAGGTACGGGCCGACACGGCCGGGATTCGGTGAAACATTACCAGCGAGGGGCTAGATGGGTTAAGTTAGGTTATATTACGTTATAGACGTATATAATGTTCCCACCGAGAAGTAGGGGCCGACCCGCCAGGAGTGTTGTAAAATACTACATCCGAGGTGTTAGGTTGCCTTAGGTTAGGATATATAACGTTATAGACGCATCTAATGTCTCCACGGAGAGGTACGGTCCGACACGACCGGGATTCTGTAAAACATTACCAGCGAGGTGCTAGAAGGGTTAGGTTATGTTATATTACGTCGTAGCCGTATATAATGTTCCCACCGTGAAGTAGGTGCGGGCCCGCCAGGAATGTTGTAAAATACTACATCCGAGGTGCGAGGTTGACTTAGGTTAGGATATATAACGTTATAGACGTGTATAGTGTTCCCACGGAGAGGTAAGGTCCGACACGACCGGGATTCTGTGAAACATTACCAGCTTGGGGCTAGTTGCGTTAGGTTAGGTTATATTACGTTATAGACGTATATAACCTTCCCACCGAGAAGTAGGGGCCGACCCGCCAGGAGTGTCGTAAAATACTACATCCGAGGTGTTAGGTTGCCTTAGGATAGGATATATAACGCTATAGACGTATATAATGATCCCACGGACAGGTCTGGGACGACATGACTGGGATTCTGTAAAGCATTACCAGCGAGGGGCTAGATGGGTTAAGTTAGGTTATATTACGTTATAGACGTATATAATGTTCCCACCGAGAAGTAGGGGCCGACCCGCCAGGAGTGTTGTAAAATACTACATCCGAGGTGTTAGGTTGCCTTAGGTTAGGATATATAACGTTATAGACGCATCTAATGTCTCCACGGAGAGGTACGGTCCGACACGACCGGGATTCTGTAAAACATTACCAGCGAGGTGCTAGAAGGGTTAGGTTATGTTATATTACGTCGTTGCCGTATATAATGTTCCCACCGTGAAGTAGCTGCCGGCCCGCCAGGAATGTTGTAAAATACTACATCCGAGGTGCGAGGTTGCCTTAGGTTAGGATATATAACGTTATAGACGTGTATAGTGTTCCCACGGAGAGGTAAGGTCCGACACGACCGGGATTCTGTGAAACATTACCAGCTTGGGGCTAGTTGCGTTAGGTTAGGTTATATTACGTTATAGACGTATATAACCTTCCCACCGAGAAGTAGGGGCCGACCCGCCAGGAGTGTCGTAAAATACTACATCCGAGGTGTTAGGTTGCCTTAGGATAGGATATATAACGCTATAGACGTATATAATGATCCCACGGACAGGTCTGGTCCGACATGACTGGGATTCTGTACAGCATTACCAGCGAGGGGCTAGATGGGTTAAGTTAGGATATATAACGTTATAGACGTATATAATGTTCCCACCAAGAAGTAGGGGCCGACCCGCCAGGAGTGTTGTAAAATACTACATCCGAGGTGTGACGTTGCCCTTGGGTTAGGATATATAACGCTATAGACGTGTACAGTGTTCCCACGGAGAAGTACGGGCCGACACGACCGGGATTCGGTCAAACATTACCAGCGAGGGGCTAGATGTGTTAGATTAGTTTATATTACGTTATAGACGTATATAACCTTCCCACCGAGAAGTAGGGGCCGATCCGCCAGGAGTGTCGTAAAATACTACATCCGAGGTCTTAGGTTGCCTTAGGTTAGGATATATAACGTTATAGACGCGTTCTAATGTCTCCACGGAGAGGTACGGTCCGACACGACCGGGATTCTGTAAAACATTACCAGCGAGGTGCTAGAAGGGTTAGGTTATGTTATATTACGTCATAGCCGTATATAATGTTCCCACCGTGAAGTAGGTGCGGGCCCGCCAGGAATGTTGTAAAATACTACATCCGAGGTGCGAGGTTGACTTAGGTTAGGATATATAACGTTATAGACGTGTATAGTGTTCCCACGGAGAGGTAAGGTCCGACACGACCGGGATTCTGTGAAACACTACCAGCTTGGGGCTAGTTGCGTTAGGTTAGGTTATATTACGTTATAGACGTATATAACCTTCCCACCGAGAAGTAGGGGCCGACCCGCCAGGAGTGTCGTAAAATACTACATCCGAGGTGTTAGGTTGCCTTAGGATAGGATATATAACGCTATAGACGTATATAATGATCCCACGGACAGGTCTGGGACGACATGACTGGGATTCTGTAAAGCATTACCAGCGAGGGGCTAGATGGGTTAAGTTAGGTTATATTACGTTATAGACGTATATAATGTTCCCACCAAGAAGTACGGGCCGACCCGCCAGGAGTGTTGTAAAATACTACATCCGAGGTGTTAGGTTGCCTTAGGATAGGATATATAACGCTATAGACGTATATAATGATCCCACGGACAGGTCTGGGCCGACATGACTGGGATTCTGTAAAGCATTACCAGCGAGGGGCTAGATGGGTTAAGTTAGGTTATATTACGTTATAGACGTATATAATGTTCCCACCGAGAAGTAGGGGCCGACCCGCCAGGAGTGTTGTAAAATACTACATCCGAGGTGTTAGGTTGCCTTAGGTTAGGATATATAACGTTATAGACGCATCTAATGTCTCCACGGAGAGGTACGGTCCGACACGACCGGGATTCTGTAAAACATTACCAGCGAGGTGCTAGAAGGGTTAGGTTATGTTATATTACGTCGTAGCCGTATATAATGTTCCCACCGTGAAGTAGGTGCGGGCCCGCCAGGAATGTTGTAAAATACTACATCCGAGGTGCGAGGTTGACTTAGGTTAGGATATATAACGTTATAGACGTGTATAGTGTTCCCACGGAGAGGTAAGATCCGACACGACCGGGATTCTGTGAAACATTACCAGCTTGGGGCTAGTTGCGTTAGGTTAGGTTATATTACGTTATAGACGTATATAACCTTCCCACCGAGAAGTAGGGGCCGACCCGCCAGGAGTGTCGTAAAATACTACATCCGAGGTGTTAGGTTGCCTTAGGATAGGATATATAACGCTATAGACGTATATAATGATCCCACGGACAGGTCTGGGACGACATGACTGGGATTCTGTAAAGCATTACCAGCGAGGGGCTAGATGGGTTAAGTTAGGTTATATTACGTTATAGACGTATATAATGTTCCCACCAAGAAGTAAGGGCCGACCCGCCAGGAGTGTTGTAAAATACTACATCCGAGGTGTTAGGTTGCCTTAGGATAGGATATATAACGCTATAGACGTATATAATGATCCCACGGACAGGTCTGGGCCGACATGACTGGGATTCTGTAAAGCATTACCAGCGAGGGGCTAGATGGGTTAAGTTAGGTTATATTACGTTATAGACGTATATAATGTTCCCACCAAGAAGTAGGGGCCGACCCGCCAGGAGTGTTGTAAAATACTACATCCGAGGTGTTAGGTTGCCCTTGGGTTAGGATATATAACGTTATAGACGTGTATAGTGTTCCCACGGAGAGGTACGGTCCGACACGACCGGGATTCTGTGAAACATTACCAGCGTGGGGCTAGATGGGTTAGGTTAGGTTATATTACGTTATAGACGTATGTAACCTTCCCATCGAGAAGTAGGGGCCGACCCGCCAGGAGTGTCGTAAAATACTACATCCGAGGTGTTAGGTTGCCTTAGGATAGGATATATAACGCTATAGACGTATATAATGATCGCACGGACAGGTCTGGTCCGACATGACTGGGATTCTGTACAGCATTACCAGCGAGGGGCTAGATGGGTTAAGTTAGGTTATATAACGTTATAGACGTATATAATGTTCCCACCAAGAAGTAGGGGCCGACCCGCCAGGAGTGTTGTAAAATACTACATCCGAGGTGTGACGTTGCCCTTGGGTTAGGATATATAACGCTATAGACGTGTACAGTGTTCCCACGGAGAAGTACGGGCCGACACGACCGGGATTCGGTGAAACATTACCAGCGAGGGGCTAGATGTGTTAGATTAGTTTATATTACGTTATAGACGTATATAACCTTCCCACCGAGAAGTAGGGGCCGATCCGCCAGGAGTGTCGTAAAATACTACATCCGAGGTGTTAGGTTGCCTTAGGTTAGGATATTTAACGTTATAGACGCATCTAATGTCTCCACGGAGAGGTACGGTCCGACACGACCGGGATTCTGTAAAACATTACCAGCGAGGTGCTAGAAGGGTTAGGTTATGTTATATTACGTCATAGCCGTATATAATGTTCCCACCGTGAAGTAGGTGCCGGCCCGCCAGGAATGTTGTAAAATACTACATCCGAGGTGCGAGGTTGCCTTAGGTTAGGATATATAACTTTATAGACGGGTATAGTGTTCCCACGGAGAGGTACGTTCCGACACGACCGGGATTCTGTGAAACATTACCAGCGTGGGGCTAGATGGGTTAGGTTAGGATATATTACGTTATAGACGTATATAACCTTTCCACCGAGAAGTAGGGTCCGACCCGCCAGGAGTGTCGTAAAATACTACATCCGAGGTGTTAGGTTGCCTTAGGTTAGGATATATAACGTTATAGACGCATCTAAGGTCTCCACGGAGAGGTACGGTCCGACACCGCCGGGATTCTGTAAAACATTACCAGCGAGGTGCTAGAAGTGTTAGGAAATGTTATATTACGTCATAGCCGTATATAATGTTTCCACCGTGAAGTAGGTGCCGGCCCGCCAGGAATGTTGTAAAATACTACATCCGAGGTGTTAGGTTGCCCTTGGGTTAGGATATATAACGTTATAGACGTGTACAGTGTTCCCACGGAGAGGTACGGGCCGACACGGCCGGGATTCGGTGAAACATTACCAGCGAGGGGCTAGATGGGTTAAGTTAGGTTATATTACGTTATAGACGTATATAATGTTCCCACCGAGAAGTAGGGGCCGACCCGCCAGGAGTGTTGTAAAATACTACATCCGAGGTGTTAGGTTGCCTTAGGTTAGGATATATAACGTTATAGACGCATCTAATGTCTCCACGGAGAGGTACGGTCCGACACGACCGGGATTCTGTAAAACATTACCAGCGAGGTGCTAGACGGGTTAGGTTATGTTATATTACGTCGTAGCCGTATATAATGTTCCCACCGTGAAGTAGGTGCGGGCCCGCCAGGAATGTTGTAAAATACTACATCCGAGGTGCGAGGTTGACTTAGGTTAGGATATATAACGTTATAGACGTGTATAGTGTTCCCACGGAGAGGTAAGGTCCGACACGACCGGGATTCTGTGAAACATTACCAGCTTGGAGATAGTTGCGTTAGGTTAGGTTATATTACGTTATAGACGTATATAACCTTCCCACCGAGAAGTAGGGGCCGACCCGCCAGGAGTGTCGTAAAATACTACATCCGAGGTGTTAGGTTGCCTTAGGATAGGATATATAACGCTATAGACGTATATAATGATCCCACGGACAGGTCTGGGACGACATGACTGGGATTCTGTAAAGCATTACCAGCGAGGGGCTAGATGGGTTAAGTTAGGTTATATTACGTTATAGACGTATATAATGTTCCCACCAAGAAGTAAAGGCCGACCCGCCAGGAGTGTTGTAAAATACTACATCCGAGGTGTGACGTTGCCCTTGGGTTAGGATATATAACGCTATAGACGTGTACAGTGTTCCCACGGAGAGGTACGGGCCGACACGACCGGGATTCGGTGAAACATTACCAGCGAGGGGCTAGATGTGTTAGGTTAGTTTATATTACGTTATAGACGTATATAACCTTCCCACCGAGAAGTAGGGGCCGATCCGCCAGGAGTGTCGTAAAATACTACATCCGAGGTGTTAGGTTGCCCTTGGGTTAGGATATATAACGTTATAGACGTGTACAGTGTTCCCACGGAGAGGTACGGGCCGACACGGCCGGGATTCGGTGAAACATTACCAGCGAGGGGCTAGATGGGTTAAGTTAGGTTATATTACGTTATAGACGTATATAATGTTCCCACCGAGAAGTAGGGGCCGACCCGCCAGGAGTGTTGTAAAATACTACATCCGAGGTGTTAGGTTGCCTTAGGTTAGGATATATAACGTTATAGACGCATCTAATGTCTCCACGGAGAGGTACGGTCCGACACGACCGGGATTCTGTAAAACATTACCAGCGAGGTGCTAGAAGGGTTAGGTTATGTTATATTACGTCGTAGCCGTATATAATGTTCCCACCGTGAAGTAGGTGCGGGCCCGCCAGGAATGTTGTAAAATACTACATCCGAGGTGCGAGGTTGACTTAGGTTAGGATATATAACGTTATAGACGTGTATAGTGTTCCCACGGAGAGGTAAGTCCGACACGACCGGGATTCTGTGAAACATTACCAGCTTGGGGCTAGTTGCGTTAGGTTAGGTTATATTACGTTATAGACGTATATAACCTTCCCACCGAGAAGTAGGGGCCGTCCCGCCAGGAGTGTCGTAAAATACTACATCCGAGGTGTTAGGTTGCCTTAGGATAGGATATATAACGCTATAGACGTATATAATGATCCCACGGACAGGTCTGGGACGACATGACTGGGATTCTGTAAAGCATTACCAGCGAGGGGCTAGATGGGTTAAGTTAGGTTATATTACGTTATAGACGTATATAATGTTCCCACCAAGAAGTAAGGGCCGACCCGCCAGGAGTGTTGTAAAATACTACATCCGAGGTGTTAGGTTGCCTTAGGTTAGGATATATAACGTTATAGACGCATCTAAGGTCTCCACGGAGAGGTACGGTCCGACACGACCGGGATTCTGTAAAACATTACCAGCGAGGTGCTAGAAGTGTTAGGAAATGTTATATTACGTCATAGCCGTATATAATGTTTCCACCGTGAAGTAATTGCCGGCCCACCAGGAATGTTGTAAAATACTACATCCGAGGTGTTAGGTTGCCCTTGGGTTAGGATATATAACGTTATAGACGTGTATAGTGTTCCCACGGAGAGGTACGGTCCGACACGACTGGGATTCTGTGAAACATTACCAGCGAGGGGCTAGATGGGTTAAGTTAGGTTATATTACGTTATAGACGTATATAATGTTCCCACCAAGAAGTAAAGGCCGACCCGCCAGGAGTGTTGTAAAATACTACATCCGAGGTGTGACGTTGCCCTTGGGTTAGGATATATAACGCTATAGACGTGTACAGTGTTCCCACGGAGAGGTACGGGCCGACACGACCGGGATTCGGTGAAACATTACCAGCGAGGGGCTATATGTGTTAGGTTAGTTTATATTACGTTATAGACGTATATAACCTTCCCACCGAGAAGTAGGGGCCGATCCGCCAGGAGTGTCGTAAAATACTACATCCGAGGTGTTAGGTTGCCCTTGGGTTAGGATATATAACGTTATAGACGTGTACAGTGTTCCCACGGAGAGGTACGGGCCGACACGGCCGGGATTCGGTGAAACATTACCAGCGAGGGGCTAGATGGGTTAGGTTAGGTTATATTACGTTATAGACGTATATAATGTTCCCACCGAGAAGTAGGGGCCGACCCGCCAGGAGTGTTGTAAAATACTACATCCGAGGTGTTAGGTTGCCTTAGGTTAGGATATATAACGTTATAGACGCATCTAATGTCTCCACGGAGAGGTACGGTCCGACACGACCGGGATTCTGTAAAACATTACCAGCGTGGGGCTAGAAGGGTTAGGTTATGTTATATTACGTCATAGGCGTATATAATGTTCCCACCGTGAAGTAGGTGCCGGCCCGCCAGGAATGTTGTAAAATACTACATCCGAGGTGCGAGGTTGCCTTAGGTTAGGATATATAACTTTATAGACGGGTATAGTGTTCCCACGGAGAGGTACGTTCCGACACGACCGGGATTCTGTGAAACATTACCAGCGTGGGGCTAGATGGGTTAGGTTAGGATATATTACGTTATAGACGTATATAACCTTTCCACCGAGAAGTAGGGTCCGACCCGCCAGGAGTGTCGTAAAATACTACATCCGAGGTGTTAGGTTGCCTTAGGATAGGATATATAACGCTATAGACGTATATAATGATCCCACGGACAGGTCTGGGCCGACATGACTGGGATTCTGTAAAGCATTACCAGCGAGGGGCTAGATGGTTTAAGTTAGGTTATATTACGTTATAGACGTATATAATGTTCCCACCAAGAAGTAGGGGCCGACCCGCCAGGAGTGTTGTAAAATACTACATCCGAGGTGTTAGGTTGCCCTTGGGTTAGGATATATAACGTTATAGACGTGTATAGTGTTCCCACGGAGAGGTACGGTCCGACACGACCGGGATTCGGTGAAACATTACCAGCGAGGGGCTAGATGGGTTAGGTTAGGTTATATTACGTTATAGACGTATATAATGTTCCCACCGAGAAGTAGGGGCCGACCCGCCAGGAGTGTTGTAAAATACTACATCCGAGGTGTTAGGTTGCCTTAGGTTAGGATATATAACGTTATAGACGCATCTAATGTCTCCACGGAGAGGTACGGTCCGACACGACCGGGATTCTGTAAAACATTACCAGCGTGGGGCTAGAAGGGTTAGGTTATGTTATATTACGTCATAGGCGTATATAATGTTCCCACCGTGAAGTAGGTGCCGGCCCGCCAGGAATGTTGTAAAATACTACATCCGAGGTGCGAGGTTGCCTTAGGTTAGGATATATAACTTTATAGACGGGTATAGTGTTCCCACGGAGAGGTACGTTCCGACACGACCGGGATTCTGTGAAACATTACCAGCGTGGGGCTAGATGGGTTAGGTTAGGATATATTACGTTATAGACGTATATAACCTTTCCACCGAGAAGTAGGGTCCGACCCGCCAGGAGTGTCGTAAAATACTACATCCGAGGTGTTAGGTTGCCTTAGGATAGGATATATAACGCTATAGACGTATATAATGATCCCACGGACAGGTCTGGGCCGACATGACTGGGATTCTGTAAAGCATTACCAGCGAGGGGCTAGATGGGTTAAGTTAGGTTATATTACGTTATAGACGTATATAATGTTCCCACCAAGAAGTAGGGGCCGACCCGCCAGGAGTGTTGTAAAATACTACATCCGAGGTGTTAGGTTGCCCTTGGGTTAGGATATATAACGTTATAGACGTGTATAGTGTTCCCACGGAGAGGTACGGTCCGACACGACCGGGATTCTGTGAAACATTACCAGCGTGGGGCTAGATGGGTTAGGTTAGGTTATATTACGTTATAGACGTATGTAACCTTCCCACCGAGAAGTAGGGGCCGACCCGCCAGGAGTGTCGTAAAATACTACATCCGAGGTGTTAGGTTGCCTTAGGTTAGGATATATAATGTTATAGACGCATCTAATGTCTCCACGCAGAGGTACGGTCCGACACGACCGGGATTCTGTAAAACATTACCAGCGAGGTGCTAGAAGGGTTAGGTTATGTTATATTACGTCATAGCCGTATATAATGTTCCCACCGTGAAGTAGGTGCCGGCCCGCCAGGAATGTTGTAAAATACTACATCCGAGGTGCGAGGTTGCCTTAGGTTCGGATATATAACGTTATAGATGAGTATAGTGTTCCCACGGAGAGGTAAGTTCCGACACGACCGGGATTCTGTGAAACATTACCAGCTTGGGGCTAGTTGCGTTAGGTTAGGTTATATTACGTTATAGACGTATATAACCTTCCCACCGAGAAGTAGGGGCCGACCCGCCAGGAGTGTCGTAAAATACTACATCCGAGGTGTTAGGTTGCCTTAGGATAGGATATATAACGCTATAGACGTATATAATGATCCCACGGACAGGTCTGGGACGACATGACTGGGATTCTGTAAAGCATTACCAGCGAGGGGCTAGATGGGTTAGGTTAGGTTATATTACGTTATAGACGTATATAATGTTCCCACCAAGAAGTAAAGGCCGACCCGCCAGGAGTGTTGTAAAATAATACATCCGAGGTGTGACGTTGCCCTTGGGTTAGGATATATAACGTTATAGACGTGTATAGTGTTCCCACGGAGAGGTACGGTCCGACACGACCGGGATTCTGTGAAACATTACCAGCGAGGGGCTAGATGTGTTAGGTTAGTTTATATTACGTTATAGACGTATATAACCTTCCCACCGAGAAGTAGGGGCCGATCCGCCAGGAGTGTCGTAAAATACTACATCCGAGGTGTTAGGTTGCCTTAGGATAGGATATATAACGCTATAGACGTATATAATGATCCCACCGACAGGTCTGGGCCGACATGACTGGGATTCTGTAAAGCATTACCAGCGAGGGACTAGATGGGTTAAGTTAGGTTATATTACGTTATAGACGTATATAATGTTCCCACCAAGAAGTAGGGGCCGACCCGCCAGGAGTGTTGTAAAATACTACATCCGAGGTGTTAGGTTGCCCTTGGGTTAGGATATATAACGTTATAGACGTGTATAGTGTTCCCACGGAGAGGTACGGTCCGACACGACCGGGATTCTGTAAAACATTACCAGCGAGGTGCTAGAAGGGTTAGGACAGGTTATGTTACGTCATACACGTGTATAACGTTCCCACCGTGAAGTTGGTGCCGGCCCGCCAGGAATGTTGTATAATACTACATCCTAGGGGCGAGGTTGCATTAGGTCAGGATATATAACGTTATAGACGTGTATAGTGTTCCCACGGAGAGATACGGTCCGACACGACCGGGATTCTGTGAAACATTACCAGCGTGGGGCTAGATGGGTTAGGTTAGGTTATATTACGTTATAGACGTATATGACCTTCCCACCGAGAAGTAGGGGCCGACCTGCCAGGAATGTTGTAAAATACTACATCCGAGGTGTTAGGTTGCCTTAGGTTAGGATATATAACGTTATAGGCGCATCTAACGTCTCCACGGAGAGGTACGGTCCGACACGGCCGGGATTCTGTAAAACATTACCAGCGAGGTGCTAGAAGGGTTAGGTTATGTTATATTACGTCATAGCCGTATATAATGTTCACACCGTGAAGTAGGTGCCGGCCCGCCAGGAATGTTGTAAAATACTACATCCGAGGTGTGAGGTTGCCTTAGGTCAGGATATATAACGTTATAGACGTGTATAGTGTTCCCACGGAGAGGTACGGTCCGACACGACCGGGATTCTGTGAAACATTACCAGCGTGGGGCTAGATGGGTTAGGTTAGGTTATATTACGTTATAGACGTATATAACCTTCCCACCGAGAAGTAGGGGCCGACCCGCCAGGAGTGTCGTAAAATACTACATCCGAGGTGTTAGGTTGCCTTAGGATAGGATATATAACGCTATAGACGTATATAATGATCCCACGGACAGGTCTGGTCCGACATGACTGGGATTCTGTAAAGCATTACCAGCGAGGGGCTAGATGGGTTAAGTTAGGTTATATTACGTTATAGACGTATATAATGTTCCCACCGAGAAGTAGGGGCCGACCCGCCAGGAGTATTGTAAAATACTACATCCGAGGTGTTAGGTTGCCTTAGGTTAGGATATATAACGTTATAGCCGCATATATTGTTCCCACCGAGAAGTAGGTTCGGTAAATTCAGGAATGTTGTGGGATGTTACAGCCGAGATGTTTGGTTGAATTAGGTTAGGATATATAACGTTATGGACGTATACAATGTTCCCAACGAGAAGTAGGGTCCGACACGACATGAATGTTGTCAAATATTACATCCGAGATGTTAGGTTGCCTTAGGTTAGGATATATAACGTTATAGACGTATATACTGTTTCCATCGAGAAGTAGGGTCCGACACGCCAGGAATGTTGTCAAGTATTACATCCGAGATGTTAGGTTGCCTTAGATTAGGATATGTACCGTTATAGACATATATAATGTTCCCATCGAGAAGAATGCGACGACATGCCAAGAATGTTGTACAATATTACGTCTGAGATGATGGGTTTACTTAAACTGGGATACATTACGATCTAGATGTATATAATGTTCCCACCGACAAGTAGGTTCCAACACGCCAGGAATGTTGTAAAATGTTACATCCGCGATGTTTGTTTGCCGTAGGTTTGGAAATATAACGTTACAGCCGCATATAATTTTCCCACCGACAAGTAGGGTCCGACACGCCAAGAACGTTGTCAAATATTACATCCGAGTTGTTAGGTTGCCTTAATTTAGGATATGTAACGTTATAGACGCATATAGTGTGACCACCGAGAAGTCCGGACCGACCCGCCTGGAATGTTGTCAAATATTACGTCCGAGTTGTTAGGTTTCCTTAGGTTAGTATATATAACGTTATAGACGCATATCATGTTACCACCGAGAAGGAGGGTCCGATACGCCTGGAATGTTATCAAATATTACATCCGAGATGTTAGGTTGCCTAAGGTTAGGATATATAACGTTATAGACGTATATACTGTTCCCACCGAGAAGGAGGGACCGACACGCCTAGAATGATATCAAATATTACATGCGAGATGTTAGGTTGCCTTAGATTAGGATATATACCGTTATAGACTTATAATATTCCCACCGGAAAGTATGCTCCGACACGCCAGGATTGTTGACAAATATTACATCCGAGATGATTGGTTAACTATGGATAGGATATATAACATTATAGACGTATATAATATTCCCTCCGATAAGTATGTACCGACATGCCAGGAGTGTTGTCAAATATTGCATCAGAGATGTTAGGTTGCCTTAGATTAGGATGTATACCGTTATAGACTTATATAATATTCCCACCGGAAAGTATGCTCCGGCACGCCAGGAATGTTGTAAAATGTTACATCCGCGTTGTTAGGTTGCCTTAGGTGAGGATATATAACGTTATAGACGTATATATTGTACCCAACGAGAAATAGGTTCCGACACGCCAGGAATGTTGTAAAATATTACATCCGAGATGTTAGGTTGCCTTAGGTTAGGATATATACCGTTATAGACGTATAAAATATTCCCACCTAAATGTATGCTCCGTCACGTCAGGAATATTGTAAAATGTTACATCCGAGAAATTTGGTTGCCTTAGGTTGGGATATATTACGTTATAGACGTATATAACCTTCCCACCGAGAAGTAGGGGCCGATCCGCCAGGAGTGTCGTAAAATACTACATCCGAGGTGTTAGGTTGCCTTAGGATAGGATATATAACGTTATAGGCGCATCTAATGTCTCCAAGGAGAGGTACGGTCCGACACGACCGGGATTCTGTAAAACATTACCAGCGAGGTGCTAGAAGGGTTAGGACAGGTTATGTTACGTCATACACGTGTATAACGTTCCCACCGTGAAGTTGGTGCCGGCCCGCCAGGAATGTTGTATAATACTACATCCTAGGTGCGAGGTTGCATTAGGTCAGGATATATAACGTTATAGACGTGTATAGTGTTCCCACGGAGAGATACGGTTCGACACGACCGGGATTCTGTGAAACATTACCAGCGTGGAGCTAGATGGGTTAGGTTAGGTTATATTACGTTATAGACGTATATGACCTTCCCACCGAGAAGTAGGGGCCGACCTGCCAGGAATGTTGTAAAATACTACATCCGAGGTGTTAGGTTGCCTTAGGTTAGGATATATAACGTTATAGGCGCATCTAACGTCTCCACGGAGAGGTACGGTCCGACACGGCCGGGATTCTGTAAAACATTACCAGCGAGGTGCTAGAAGGGTTAGGTTATGTTATATTACGTCATAGTCGTATATAATGTTCACACCGTGAAGTAGGTGCCGGCCCGCCAGGAATGTTGTAAAATACTACATCCGAGGTGTGAGGTTGCCTTAGGTCAGGATATATAACGTTATAGACGTGTATAGTGTTCCCACGGAGAGGTACGGTCCGACACGACCGGGATTCTGTGAAACATTACCAGCGTGGGGCTAGATGGGTTAGGTTAGGTTATATTACGTTATAGACGTATATAACCTTCCCACCGAGAAGTAGGGGCCGACCCGCCAGGAGTGTCGTAAAATACTACATCCGAGGTGTTAGGTTGCCTTAGGATAGGATATATAACGCTATAGACGTATATAATGATCCCACGGACAGGTCTGGTCCGACATGACTGGGATTCTGTAAAGCATTACCAGCGAGGGGCTAGATGGGTTAAGTTAGGTTATATTACGTTATAGACGTATATAATGTTCCCACCGAGAAGTAGGGGCCGACCCGCCAGGAGTATTGTAAAATACTATATCCGAGGTGTTAGGTTGCCTTAGGTTAGGATATATAACTTTATAGACGGGTATAGTGTTCCCACGGAGAGGTACGGTCCGACACGACCGGGATTCTGTGAAACATTACCAGCGTGGGGCTAGATGGGTTAGGTTAGGATATATTACGTTATAGACGTATATAACCTTTCCACCGAGAAGTAGGGGCCGACAAGCCAGGAGTGTCGTAAAATACTACATCCGAGGTGTTAAGTTGCCTTAGGATAGGATATATAAAGCTATAGACGTATATAATGATCCCACCGACAGGTCTGGGCCGACATGACTGGGATTCTGTAAAGCATTACCAGCGAGGGACTAGATGGGTTAAGTTAGGTTATATTACGTTATAGACGTATATAATGTTCCCACCGAGATGTAGGGGCCGACCCGCCAGGAGTGTTGTAAAATACTACATCCGAGGTGTTAGGCTGCCTTAGGTTAGGATATATAACGTTATAGACGCATCTAATGTCTCCACGGAGAGGTACGGTCCGACACGACCAGGATTCTGTAAAACATTACCAGCGAGGTGCTAGAAGGGTTAGGTTATGTTATATTACGTCATAGCCGTATATAATGTTCCCACCGTGAAGTAGGTGCCGGCCCGCCAGGAATGATGTAAAATACTACATCCGAGGTGCGAGGTTGCCTTAGGTTAGGATATATAACGTTATAGACGAGTATAGTGTTCCCACGGAGAGGTAAGGTGCGACACGACCGGGATTCTGTGAAACATTACCAGCTTGGGGCTAGTTGCGTTAGGTTAGGTTATATTACGTTATAGACGTATATAACCTTCCCACCGCGAAGTAGGGGCCGACCCGCCAGGAGTGTCGTAAAATACTACATCCGAGGTGTTAGGTTGCCTTAGGATTGGATATATAACGCTGTAGTCGCATATAATGATCCCACGGACAGGTCTGGGCCGACATGACTGGGATTCTGTAAAGCATTACCAGCGAGGGGCTAGATGGGTTAGGTTAGGTTATATTACGTTATAGACGTATATAATGATCCCACCGAGAAGCAGGGGCCGACCCGCCAGGATTGTTTTAAATACTACATCCGAGATGTTAGATTGAATTAGGTTAGGATATATAACGTTATAGACGTATATAATGTTCCCACCGAGAAGTACGGTGCTACACGAACGGGATTCTACAAAACATTCCCAGCGAGGGTCCAGATGGGTTAGGTTATGTTATATTACGTCATAGCCGTATATAATATTCCCACCGTGAAGTAGGTGCCGGCCCGCCAGGAATGTTGTAAAATACTACATCCGAGGTGTGAGGTTGCCCTTGGGTTAGGATATATAACGCTATAGACGTGTACAGTGTTCCCACGGAGAGGTACGGGCCGACACGACCGGGATTCGGTGAAACATTACCAGCGAGGGGCTAGATGGGTTAAGTTAGGTTATATTACGTTATAGACGTATATAATGTTCCCACCGAGAAGTAGGGGCCGACCCGCCAGGAGTGTTGTAAAATACTACATCCGAGGTGTTAGGTTGCCTTAGGTTAGGATATATAATGTTATAGACGCATCTAATGTCTCCACGGAGAGGTACGGTCCGACACGGCCGGGATTCTGTAAAACATTACCAGCGAGGTGCTAGAAGGGTTAGGTTATGTTATATTACGTCATAGCCGTATATAATGTTCCCACCGTGAAGTAGGTGCCGGCCCGCCAGGAATGTTGTAAAATACTACATCCGAGGTGTGAGGTTGCCCTTGGGTTAGGATATATAACGTTATAGACGTGTATAGTGTTCCCACGGAGAGGTACGGGCCGACACGACCGGGATTCTGTGAAACATTACCAGCGAGGGGCTAGATGGGTTAGGTTAGGTTATATTACGTTATAGACGTATATAACCTTCCCACCGAGAAGTAGGGGCCGACCCGCCAGGAGTGTCGTAAAATACTACATCCGAGGCGTTAGGTTGCCTTAGGATAGGATATATAACGCTATAGACGTATATAATGATACCACGGACAGGTCTGGGCCGACAAGACTGGGATTCTGTAAAGCATTACCAGCGAGGGGCTAGATGGGTTAGGTTAGGTTATATTACGTTATAGACGTATATAATGATCCCACCGAGAAGCATGGGCCGACCCGCCAGGATTGTTTTAAATACTACATCCGAGATGTTAGATTGAATTAGGTTAGGATATATAACGTTATAGACGTATATAATGTTCCCACCGAGAAGTACGGTGCTACACGAACGGGATTCTGTAAAACATTACCAGCGAGGTGCTAGAAGGGTTAGGATAGCTTATGTTACGTCATACACGTATATAACGTTCCCACCGAGAAATAAGGGCCGACCCGCCAGGAATATTGTAAAATACTACATCCGAGATGTTAGGCTGCCTTAGGTTAGGATGTATAACGTTATAGACGTGTACAGTGTTCCCACGGAGAGGTACGGTCCGACACGACCGGGATTCTGTAAAACATTACCAGCGAGGTGCTAGAAGGGTTAGGATAGCTTATGTTACGTCATACACGTATATAACGTTCCCACCGAGAAATAAGGGCCGACCCGCCAGGAATGTTGTAAAATACTACATCCGAGATGTTAGGCTGCCTTAGGTTAGGATGTATAACGTTATAGACGTATATAATGTTCCCACCGAGACGTACGGGGCTACACGAACGGGATTCTACGAAACATTCCCAGCGAGGGGCTAGTTGGGTTAGATTAGGTTATATTACGTCATAGCCGTATATAATGTTCCCACCGTGAAGTAGGTGCCGGCCCGCCAGGAATGTTGTAAAATAATACATCCGAGGTGTGAGGTTGCCTTAGGTTAGGATATATAACGTTATAGACGCATCTAATGTCTCCACGGAGAGGTACGGTCCGACACGACCGGGATTCTGTAAAACATTACCAGCGAGGTGCTAGAAGTGTTAGGTTATGTTATTTTACGTCATAGCCGTATATAATGTTCCCACCGTGAAGTAGGTGCCGGCCCGCCAGGAATGTTGTAAAATACTACATCCGAGTTGTGACGTTGCCCTTGGGTTAGGATATATAACGCTATAGACGTGTACAGTGTTCCCATGGAGAGGTACGTTCCGACACGACCGGGATTCTGTAAAACATTACCAGCGAGGTGCTAGAAGGGTTAGGATAGGTTATATTACGTTATAGACGTATATAATGTTACTACCGAGAAGGAGGGACCGACACGACTGGAATGTTGCCAAATGTTACATCGGAGATGTTAGGTTGCCTTAAGTTAGGGTATATAACGCTAGAAACGTATATGCTGCTCCCACCGAGAAGTAGGGTCCGACGCGCCTGGAATATTATCAAATATTACATCCGAGATGTTAGGTTGCCTTAGGTTATGATATATAACGTTATAGACGTATATACTGTTCCCACCGAGAAGTAGGGTCAGACACGCCTGGAATGTTGTCAAATATTACTTCCGAGATGTTAGGTTGCTTAAGATTAGGATATATACCGTTATAGAAGTATAAAATATTCCCACCGAAAAGTATGCACCGACACGCCAGGAATGTTGTAAAATGTTACATCCGAGATGTTTCGTTGCCTTAGGTTGTGATATATAACGTTATAGACGTATATACTGTTCCCACCGAGAAGTAGGTTCCGACACGCCAGAAATGTTGTAAAATGTTACATCCGAGATGTTTGGTTGCCGTAGGTTAGGATATATAACGTTAAAGACCTATATAATGTTCCCACCGACAAGTAGGGTCCGACATGGCAGGAATGCTGTCAAATATTACGTCCGAGTTGTTAGGTTTCCTTAGGTTAGTATATATAACGTTATAGACGCATATCATGTTCCCACCGAGAAGTAGGGTCCGACACGCCTGGAAAGTTGTAAAATGTTACACTCGAGATGTTTGGTTGCCTTAGGTTGGGAAATATA
Source organism: Xylocopa violacea (assembly GCA_963969225.1). Classification (NCBI taxonomy): domain Eukaryota; kingdom Metazoa; phylum Arthropoda; class Insecta; order Hymenoptera; family Apidae; genus Xylocopa; species Xylocopa violacea. The sequence goes on from CAXAJV010000013.1 coordinate 3,332,913, forward strand.
ACATTATAGACGTATGTAGTGTTCCCACCGAGAAGTAGGTTCCGACAAGCCAGGAGTGTTGTAAAGTGTTACATCCGAGATGTTTGGTTGAATAAGGTTAGGATATATAACGTTATAGACGTATATAATTTTCCCACCGACAAGTAGGGTCCGACACGCCAAGAACTTTGTCAAATATTACATCCGAGTTGTTAGGTTGCCTTAATTTAGGATATGTAACGTTATAGACGCATATAGTGTGACCACCGAGAAGTCCGGACCGACCCGCCTGGAATGTTGTCAAATATTACGTCCGAGTTGTTAGGTTTCCTTAGGTTAGTATATATAACGTTATAGACGCATATCATGTTACCACCGAGAAGGAGGGTCCGACACGCCTGGAATGTTATCAAATATTACATCCGAGATGTTAGGTTGCCTTAGGTTAGGATATATAACGTTATAGACGTATATACTGTTCCCACCGAGAAGGAGGGACCGACACGCCTAGAATGATATCAAATATTACATGCGAGATGTTAGGTTGCCTTAGATTAGGATATATACCGTTATAGACTTATAATATTCCCACCGGAAAGTATGCTCCGACACGCCAGGATTGTTGACAAATATTACATCCGAGATGATTGGTTAACTATGGATAGGATATATAACATTATAGACGTATATAATATTCCCTCCGATAAGTATGTACCGACATGCCAGGAGTGTTGTCAAATATTGCATCCGAGATGTTAGGTTGCCTTAGATTAGGATATATACCGTTATAGACTTATATAATATTCCCACCGGAAAGTATGCTCCGGCACGCCAGGAATGTTGTAAAATGTTACATCCGCGTTGTTAGGTTGCCTTAGGTGAGGATATATAACGTTATAGACGTATATATTGTACCCAACGAGAAATAGGTTCCGACACGCCAGGAATGTTGTCAAATATTACATCCGAGATGTTAGGTTGCCTTAGGTTAGGATATATACCGTTATAGACGTATAAAATATTCCCACCTAAATGTATGCTCCGTCACGTCAGGAATATTGTAAAATGTTACATCCGAGAAATTTGGTTGCCTTAGGTTGGGATATATAACGTTATAGACGTATATAATGTTCCCACCGAGAAGTAGGGTCCTACACGTCAGGAATGTTGTCAAATATTACATCCGATATGTTAGGTTGCCTTAGGTTAGGATATATAACGTTATAGACGTATAAAATATTCCCACCGAAAAGTATGCTCCGACACGCCAGGAGTGTTGTAAAATGTTACATCCGAGTTGTTAGGTTGACTTAGGTTAGGATATATAACGTTATAGACACATATAATGTTACCACCGAGAAGTAGGTTCCGACAAGCCAGGAATGTTGCAAAATGTTACATCCGAGATGTTTGGTTGCCTTAGGTTAGGATATATCACGTTATAGACGTATATAATGTTCCCACCGACAAGTAGGGTCCGACACGCCAGGAATGTTGTCAAATATTACATCCGAGATGTTATGTTGCCTTAGATTAGGATATATAGCGTTATACACGTTTATACTGTTCCCACCGAGAAGTAGGGTCCGACACGCCTGGAAAGTTGTAAAATGTTACATCCGAGATGTTTGGTTGCCTTAGGTTGGGATATATAACGTTACAGACGTATGTAGTGTTCCCACCGAGAAGTAGGTTCCGACAAGCCAGGAGTGTTGTAAAGTGTTACATCCGAGATGTTTGGTTGCCTAAGGTTAGGATATATAACGTTATAGACGTATATAAGGTTCCCACCGAGAAGTAGGGTCCGACACGCCAGGAATGTTGTCAAATATTACATGCGAGATGTTAGGTTGCCTTAGATTAGGATATATACCGTTATAGACGTATATAATATTCTCACCGAAAAGTATGCGCCCACACGCCAGGAATGTTGCAAAATGTTAAATCCGTGATGTTTGGTTGCCTTGGGTTGGGATATATAACATTATAGACGTATGTACTGTTCCCACCGAGAAGTAGGGTCCGACACGCATGGAATGTTGTCAAATATTACTTCCGAGACGTTTGGTTGCCTTAAGTAAGGGTATATAACGCTAGAAACGTATATGCTACTCCCACCGAGAAGAAGGGAGCGACACGCCTGGAATGTTATCAAATATTACATCCGAGATGTTAGGTTGCCTTAGGTTATGATATATAACGTTATAGACGTATATACTGTTCCCACCGTGAAGTAGGGTCCGACACGCCTGGAATGTTGTCAAATATTACTTCCGAGATGTTAGGTTTCCTTAGGTGAGGATATATAACGTTATAGACGTAAATAATGTTCCCATCGAGAAGTAGGTTCCGACACGCCAGGATTGTTGTCAAATATTACATCCGAGATGTTAGGATGCCTTAGATTAGGATATATACCGTTATAGACGTATAAAACATTCCCACCTAAATGTATGCTCCGACACGCCAGGAATATTGTAAATTGTTACATCCGAGAAATTTGGTTGCCTTAGGTTGAGATATATAACGTTATAGGCGTATATACTGTTCCCACCGAGAAGTAGGTTTCGACAAGCCAGGAATGTTGTGGAATGTTACACCCGAGATGTTTGGTTGAATTAGGTTAGGATATATAACGTTATGGACGTATACAATGTTCCCACCGAGAAGTAGGGTCCGATACGACATGAATGTTGTCAAATATTACATCCGAGATGCTTGCTTGCCTTAGGTTAGGATATATAACTTTATAGACGTATATATTGTCCCCACCGAGAAGTAGGTTCCGACACGCCAGGAATGACGTCAAGTATTACATCCGAGTTGTTAGGTTGCCTTAATTTAGTATATATGACATTGCAGACTCATATAATGTTACCACCGAGAAGTAGGGTCGGACACGCCTGGAATGTTGTCAAATATTACATCGGAGGCGTCAGGTTGCCTTAGGTTATGATATTCAACGTTATAGACGTATATACTGTTTCCACCGAGAAGTAGGGACCGAAATGCCTGGAATGTTGTCAAATATTACTTCCGAGAGGTTAGGTTGCCTTAGGTTATGATATATAACGTTATAGACGCATATAATGTTACCACCGAGAAGTAGGGACCGAGACGCCTGGAATGTTCTCAAATATTACATCCGAGATGTTATGTTGCCTTCGGTTAGGATATATAACGTTATAGCCGCATATATTGTTCCCACCGAGAAGTAGGTTCCGAAAATTCAGGAATGTTGTGGGATGTTACACCCGAGATGTTTGGTTGAATTAGGTTAGGATATATAACGTTATGGACGTATACAATGTTCCCACCGAGAAGTAGGGTCCGACACGCCATGAATGTTGTCAAATAGTACATCCGAGATGTTTGGTTGCCTTAGGTTAGGATATATAACGTTATAGACGTATATATTGTTCCCACCGAGAAGTAGGTTCCGACACGCCAGGATTGTTGGCAAATATTACATCCGAAATGATTGGTTAACTTAGGATAGGATATATAACGTTATAGACGTATATAATATTCCCTCCGATAAGTATGCTCCGACACGCCAGGAGTGTTTTCAAATATTGCATCCGAGATGTTAGGTTGCCTTAGATTAGGATATATACCGTTATAGACTTATAATATTCCCACCGGAAAGTATGCTCCGACACGCCAGGATTGTTGACAAATATTACATCCGAGATGATTGGTTAACTTAGGATAGGATATATAACATTATAGACGTATATAATATTCCCTACGATAAGTATGTACCGACATGCCAGGAGTGTTGTCAAATATTGCATCCGATATGTTAGGTTGCCTTAGGTTAGGATATATAACGTTATGGACGTATACAATGTTGCCAACGAGAAGTAGGGTCCGACACGACATGAATGTTGTCAAATATTACATCCGAGATGTTAGGTTGCCTTAGGTTAGGATATATAACGTTATAGACGTATATACTGTTTCCATCGAGAAGTAGGGTCCGACACGCCAGGAATGTTGTCAAGTATTACATCCGAGATGTTAGGTTGCCTTAGATTAGGATATGTACCGTTATAGACATATATAATGTTCCCATCGAGAAGAATGCGACGACATGCCAAGAATGTTGTACAATATTACGTCTGAGATGATGGGTTTACTTAAACTGGGATATATTACGATCTAGATGTATATAATGTTCCCACCGACAAGTAGGTTGCGACACGCCAGGAATGTTGTAAAATGTTACATCCGCGATGTTTGTTTGCCGTAGGTTAGGAAATATAACGTTATAGCCGCATATAATTTTCCCACCGACAAGTAGGTTCCGACACGCCAAGAACGTTGTCAAATATTACATCCGAGTTGTTAGGTTGCCTTAATTTAGGATATGTAACGTTATAGACGCATATAGTGTGACCACCGAGAAGTCCGGACCGACCCGCCTGGAATGTTGTCAAATATTACGTCCGAGTTGTTAGGTTTCCTTAGGTTAGTATATATAACGTTATAGACGCATATCATGTTACCACCGAGAAGGAGGGTCCGACACGCCTGGAATGTTATCAAATATTACATCCGAGATGTTAGGTTGCCTTAGGTTAGGATATATAACGTTATAGACGTATATACTGTTCCCACCGAGAAGGAGGGACCGACACGCCTAGAATGATATCAAATATTACATGCGAGATGTTAGGTTGCCTTAGATTAGGATATATACCGTTATAGACTTATAATATTCCCACCGGAAAGTATGCTCCGACACGCCAGGATTGTTGACAAATATTACATCCGAGATGATTGGTTAACTATGGATAGGATATATAACATTATAGACGTATATAATATTCCCTCCGATAAGTATGTACCGACATGCCAGGAGTGTTGTCAAATATTGCATCCGAGATGTTAGGTTGCCTTAGATTAGGATATATACCGTTATAGACTTATATAATATTCCCACCGGAAAGTATGCTCCGGCACGCCAGGAATGTTGTAAAATGTTACATCCGCGTTGTTAGGTTGCCTTAGGTGAGGATATATAACGTTATAGACGTATATATTGTACCCAACGAGAAATAGGTTCCGACACGCCAGGAATGTTGTCAAATATTACATCCGAGATGTTAGGTTGCCTTAGGTTAGGATATATACCGTTATAGACGTATAAAATATTCCCACCTAAATGTATGCTCCGTCACGTCAGGAATATTGTAAAATGTTACATCCGAGAAATTTGGTTGCCTTAGGTTGGGATATATAACGTTATAGACGTATATAATGTTCCCACCGAGAAGTAGGGTCCTACACGTCAGGAATGTTGTCAAATATTACATCCGATATGTTAGGTTGCCTTAGGTTAGGATATATAACGTTATAGACGTATAAAATATTCCCACCGAAAAGTATGCTCCGACACGCCAGGAGTGTTGTAAAATGTTACATCCGAGTTGTTAGGTTGACTTAGGTTAGGATATATAACGTTATAGACACATATAATGTTACCACCGAGAAGTAGGTTCCGACAAGCCAGGAATGTTGCAAAATGTTACATCCGAGATGTTTGGTTGCCTTAGGTTAGGATATATCACGTTATAGACGTATATAATGTTCCCACCGACAAGTAGGGTCCGACACGCCAGGAATGTTGTCAAATATTACATCCGAGATGTTATGTTGCCTTAGATTAGGATATATAGCGTTATACACGTTTATACTGTTCCCACCGAGAAGTAGGGTCCGACACGCCTGGAAAGTTGTAAAATGTTACATCCGAGATGTTTGGTTGCCTTAGGTTGGGATATATAACGTTACAGACGTATGTAGTGTTCCCACCGAGAAGTAGGTTCCGACAAGCCAGGAGTGTTGTAAAGTGTTACATCCGAGATGTTTGGTTGCCTAAGGTTAGGATATATAACGTTATAGACGTATATAAGGTTCCCACCGAGAAGTAGGGTCCGACACGCCAGGAATGTTGTCAAATATTACATGCGAGATGTTAGGTTGCCTTAGATTAGGATATATACCGTTATAGACGTATATAATATTCTCACCGAAAAGTATGCGCCCACACGCCAGGAATGTTGCAAAATGTTAAATCCGTGATGTTTGGTTGCCTTGGGTTGGGATATATAACATTATAGACGTATGTACTGTTCCCACCGAGAAGTAGGGTCCGACACGCATGGAATGTTGTCAAATATTACTTCCGAGACGTTTGGTTGCCTTAAGTTAGGGTATATAACGCTAGAAACGTATATGCTGCTCCCACCGAGAAGTAGGGTCCGACACGCATGGAATGTTGTCAAATATTACTTCCGAGACGTTTGGTTGCCTTAAGTTAGGGTATATAACGCTAGAAACGTATATGCTACTCCCACCGAGAAGAAGGGAGCGACACGCCTGGAATGTTATCAAATATTACATCCGAGATGTTAGGTTGCCTTAGGTTATGATATATAACGTTATAGACGTATATACTGTTCCCACCGTGAAGTAGGGTCCGACACGCCTGGAATGTTGTCAAATATTACTTCCGAGATGTTAGGTTTCCTTAGGTGAGGATATATAACGTTATAGACGTAAATAATGTTCCCATCGAGAAGTAGGTTCCGACACGCCAGGATTGTTGTCAAATATTACATCCGAGATGTTAGGATGCCTTAGATTAGGATATATACCGTTATAGACGTATAAAACATTCCCACCTAAATGTATGCTCCGACACGCCAGGAATATTGTAAATTGTTACATCCGAGAAATTTGGTTGCCTTAGGTTGAGATATATAACGTTATAGGCGTATATACTGTTCCCACCGAGAAGTAGGTTTCGACAAGCCAGGAATGTTGTGGAATGTTACACCCGAGATGTTTGGTTGAATTAGGTTAGGATATATAACGTTATGGACGTATACAATGTTCCCACCGAGAAGTAGGGTCCGACACGCCATGAATGTTGTCAAATAGTACATCCGAGATGTTTGGTTGCCTTAGGTTAGGATATATAACGTTATAGACGTATATATTGTTCCCACCGAGAAGTAGGTTCCGACACGCCAGGATTGTTGGCAAATATTACATCCGAAATGATTGGTTAACTTAGGATAGGATATATAACGTTATAGACGTATATAATATTCCCTCCGATAAGTATGCTCCGACACGCCAGGAGTGTTTTCAAATATTGCATCCGAGATGTTAGGTTGCCTTAGATTAGGATATATACCGTTATAGACTTATAATATTCCCACCGGAAAGTATGCTCCGACACGCCAGGATTGTTGACAAATATTACATCCGAGATGATTGGTTAACTTAGGATAGGATATATAACATTATAGACGTATATAATATTCCCTACGATAAGTATGTACCGACATGCCAGGAGTGTTGTCAAATATTGCATCCGATATGTTAGGTTGCCTTAGGTTAGGATATATAACGTTATGGACGTATACAATGTTGCCAACGAGAAGTAGGGTCCGACACGACATGAATGTTGTCAAATATTACATCCGAGATGTTAGGTTGCCTTAGGTTAGGATATATAACGTTATAGACGTATATACTGTTTCCATCGAGAAGTAGGGTCCGACACGCCAGGAATGTTGTCAAGTATTACATCCGAGATGTTAGGTTGCCTTAGATTAGGATATGTACCGTTATAGACATATATAATGTTCCCATCGAGAAGAATGCGACGACATGCCAAGAATGTTGTACAATATTACGTCTGAGATGATGGGTTTACTTAAACTGGGATATATTACGATCTAGATGTATATAATGTTCCCACCGACAAGTAGGTTGCGACACGCCAGGAATGTTGTAAAATGTTACATCCGCGATGTTTGTTTGCCGTAGGTTAGGAAATATAACGTTATAGCCGCATATAATTTTCCCACCGACAAGTAGGTTCCGACACGCCAAGAACGTTGTCAAATATTACATCCGAGTTGTTAGGTTGCCTTAATTTAGGATATATAACGTTATAGACGCATATAATGTTACTACCGAGAAGGAGGGACCGACACGACTGGAATGTTGCCAAATGTTACATCGGAGATGTTAGGTTGCCTTAAGTTGGGGTATATAACGCTAGAAACGTATATGCTGCTCCCACCGAGAAGTAGGGTCCGACGCGCCTGGAATATTATCAAATATTACATCCGAGATGTTAGGTTGCCTTAGGTTATGATATATAACGTTATAGACGTATATACCGTTCCCACCGAGAAGTAGGGTCAGACACGCCTGGAATGTTGTCAAATATTACTTCCGAGATGTTAGGTTGCTTAAGATTAGGATATATACCGTTATAGAAGTATAAAATATTCCCCCCGAAAAGTATGCTCCGACACGCCAGGAATGTTGTAAAATGTTACATCCGAGATGTTTGGTTGCCTTAGGTGCGATATATAACGTTATAGACGTATATACTGTTCCCACCGAGAAGTAGGTTCCGACACGCCAGAAATGTTGTAAAATGTTACATCCGAGATGTTTGGTTGCCGTAGGTTAGGATATATAACGTTAAAGACCTATATAATGTTCCCACCGACAAGTAGGGTCCGACATGGCACGAATATTGTCAAATATTACATCCGAGTTGTTAGGTTTCCTTAGGTTAGTATATATAACGTTATAGACGCATATCATGCTACCACCGAGAAGGAGGGTCCGACACGCCTGGAAAGTTATCAAATATTACATCCGAGATGTTAGGTTGCTTAAGATTAGGATATATACCGTTATAGAAGTATAAAATATTCCCACCGAAAAGTATGCTCCGACACGCCAGGCATGTTGTAAAATGTTACATGCGAGATGTTTGGTTGCCTTAGGTTGGGATATCTAACGTAATAGACGTATATACTGTTCCCACCGAGAAGTAGGTTCCGACAAGCCAGGAATGTTGTAAAATGTTACATGCGAGAAGTTTGGTTGACTTAGGTTGGGATATATAGTGTTATAGACGTATATAATGTTCCCACCGAGAAGTAGGAGCCGACACGCCTGGAATGTTATCAAATATTACATCCGAGATATTAGGTTGTCTTAGGTTAGGATATATAACGCTATAGACGTATATATTGTTCCCACCGGGAAGTAGGGTCCGACACGCCTGGAATGTCTTCAAATATTACATCCGAGATGTTATGTTGCCTTAGATTAGGATATATACCGTTATACACGTTTATACTGTTCCCACTGAGAAGAAGGGACCGACACGCCCGGAAAGTTGTAAAATGTTACATCCGAGATGTTTGGTTGCCTTAGATTAGGATATATACCGTTATAGACGTATATAATATTCCCACGGACAAGTAGGGTCCGACACGCCAAGAACGTTGTCAAATATTACATCCGAGTTGTTAGGTTGCCTTAATTTAGGATATATAACGTTATAGAGGCATATAATGTGACCACCGAGAAGTAGGGTCCGCCACGACTGGTATGTTTTCAAATATTACATCCGAGATGTTATGTTGCCTTAGATTAGGATATGTACCGTTATAGACGTATATACTGTTCCCACCGAGAAGTAGGGTCCGACACGCCTGAAAAGTTGTAAAATGTTACATCCGAGATGATTGGTTGCCTTAGGTTGGAATATATAACGTTATAGGCGTATGTACTGTTCCCACCGAGAAGTAGATTCCGACAAGCCAGGAATGTTGTAAAGTGTTACATCCGATATGTTTGGTTGCCTAAGGTTAGGTTATATAACGTTATAGACGTATATAATGTTCCCACCGATAAGTAGGGTCCGACACGCCTGGAATGTTATCAAATATTACATCCGAGATGTAAGGTTGCCTTAGGTTGGGATATATAACGTTATAGACGAATATACTGTTCCCACCGAGAAGTAGGTTCCGACAAGCCAGGAATGTTGTGGAATGTTACACCCGAGATGTTAGGTTGCCTTAGATTATTACATATACAGTTATAGGGGTATAAAATATTCCCACCTAAAAGTATGCTCCGACACGCCAGGAATGTTGTAAAATGTTACATCCGAGATGTTTGGTTGCCTTAGGTTGGGATATATAACGTTATAGACGTATATACTTTTCCCACCGAGAAGTAGGTTCCGACACGCCAGAAATGTTGTAAAATGTTACATCCGAGATGTTTGGTTGCCTTAGGTTGGGATATATAACGTTATAGACGTATATACTTTTCCCACCGAGAAGTAGGTTCCGACACGCCAGAAATGTTGTAAAATGTTACATCCGAGATATTTGGTTGCCGTAGGTTAGGATATATAACGTTATAGCCGCATATAATTTTCCCACCGACAAGTAGGTTCCGACACGCCTGGAATGTTATCAAATATTACATCCGAGATGTTAGATAGCCTTAGGTTATGATATATAACGTTATAGACGTTTATACTGTTCCCACCGAGAAGTAGGGTCCGACACGCCTGGAATGTTGTCAAATATTACTTCCGAGATGTTAGGTTGCCTAAGGTTAGGATATATAACGTTATAGACGTAAATAATGTTCCCATCGAGAAGTAGGGTCCGACACGCCAGGATTGTTGTCAAATATTACATCCGAGATGTTAGGTTGCCTTAGATTAGTATATATACCGTTATAGACGTATAAAACATTCCCACCTAAATGTATGCTCCGACACGCCAGGAATATTGTAAAATGTTACATCCGAGAAATTTGGTTGCCTTAGGTTGGGATATATAACGTTATAGACGTATATACTGTTCCCACCGAGAAGTAGGTTCCGACAAGCCAGGAATGTTGTAAAATGTTACATGCGAGAAGTTTGGTTGACTTAGGTTGGGATATATAGTGTTATAGACGTATATAATGTTCCCACCGAGAAGTAGGAGCCGACACGCCTGGAATGTTATCAAATATTACATCCGAGATATTAGGTTGTCTTAGGTTAGGATATATAACGCTATAGACGTATATATTGTTCCCACCGAGAAGTAGGGTCCGACACGCCTGGAATGTCTTCAAATATTACATCCGAGATGTTATGTTGCCTTAGATTAGGATATATACCGTTATACACGTTTATACTGTTCCCACTGAGAAGAAGGGACCGACACGCCCGGAAAGTTGTAAAATGTTACATCCGAGATGTTTGGTTGCCTTAGATTAGGATATATACCGTTATAGACGTATATAATATTCCCACGGACAAGTAGGGTCCGACACGCCAAGAACGTTGTCAAATATTACATCCGAGTTGTTAGGTTGCCTTAATTTAGGATATATAACGTTATAGAGGCATATAATGTGACCACCGAGAAGTAGGGTCCGCCACGACTGGTATGTTTTCAAATATTACATCCGAGATGTTATGTTGCCTTAGATTAGGATATGTACCGTTATAGACGTATATACTGTTCCCACCGAGAAGTAGGGTCCGACACGCCTGAAAAGTTGTAAAATGTTACATCCGAGATGATTGGTTGCCTTAGGTTGGAATATATAACGTTATAGGCGTATGTACTGTTCCCACCGAGAAGTAGATTCCGACAAGCCAGGAATGTTGTAAAGTGTTACATCCGATATGTTTGGTTGCCTAAGGTTAGGTTATATAACGTTATAGACGTATATAATGTTCCCACCGATAAGTAGGGTCCGACACGCCTGGAATGTTATCAAATATTACATCCGAGATGTAAGGTTGCCTTAGGTTGGGATATATAACGTTATAGACGAATATACTGTTCCCACCGAGAAGTAGGTTCCGACAAGCCAGGAATGTTGTGGAATGTTACACCCGAGATGTTAGGTTGCCTTAGATTATTACATATACAGTTATAGGGGTATAAAATATTCCCACCTAAAAGTATGCTCCGACACGCCAGGAATGTTGTAAAATGTTACATCCGAGATGTTTGGTTGCCTTAGGTTGGGATATATAACGTTATAGACGTATATACTTTTCCCACCGAGAAGTAGGTTCCGACACGCCAGAAATGTTGTAAAATGTTACATCCGAGATGTTTGGTTGCCTTAGGTTGGGATATATAACGTTATAGACGTATATACTTTTCCCACCGAGAAGTAGGTTCCGACACGCCAGAAATGTTGTAAAATGTTACATCCGAGATGTTTGGTTGCCGTAGGTTAGGATATATAACGTTATAGCCGCATATAATTTTCCCACCGACAAGTAGGTTCCGACACGCCTGGAATGTTATCAAATATTACATCCGAGATGTTAGATAGCCTTAGGTTATGATATATAACGTTATAGACGTTTATACTGTTCCCACCGAGAAGTAGGGTCCGACACGCCTGGAATGTTGTCAAATATTACTTCCGAGATGTTAGGTTGCCTAAGGTTAGGATATATAACGTTATAGACGTAAATAATGTTCCCATCGAGAAGTAGGGTCCGACACGCCAGGATTGTTGTCAAATATTACATCCGAGATGTTAGGTTGCCTTAGATTAGTATATATACCGTTATAGACGTATAAAACATTCCCACCTAAATGTATGCTCCGACACGCCAGGAATATTGTAAAATGTTACATCCGAGAAATTTGGTTGCCTTAGGTTGGGATATATAACGTTATAGACGTATATACTGTTCCCACCGAGAAGTAGGTTCCGACAAGCCAGGAATGTTGGGGAATGTTACACCCGAGATGTTTGGTTGAATTAGGTTAGGATATATAACGTTATGGACGTATACAATGTTCTCACCGAGAAGTAGGGTCCGATACGACATGAATGTTGTCAAATAGTACATCCGAGATGTTTGGTTGCCTTAGGTTAGGATATATAACGTTATAGACGTATATATTGTTCCCACCGAGAAGTAGGTTCCGACACGCCAGGATTGTTGACAAATATTACATCCGAAATGATTGGTTAACTTAGGATAGGATATATAACGTTATAGAGGTATATAATATTCCCTCCGATAAGTATGCTCCGACACGCCAGGAGTGTTTTCAAATATTGCATCCGAGATGTTAGGTTGCCTTAGATTAGGATATATACCGTTATAGACTTATAATATTCCCACCGGAAAGTATGCTCCGACACGCCAGGATTGTTGACAAATATTACATCCGAGATGATTAGTTAACTTAGGATAGGATATATAACATTATAGACGTATATAATATTCCCTCCGATAAGTATGTACCGACATGCCAGGAGTGTTGTCAAATATTGCATCCGAGATGTTAGGTTGCCTTAGATTAGGATATATACCGTTATAGACTTATATAATATTCCCACCGGAAAGTATGCTCCGGCACGCCAGGAATGTTGTAAAATGTTACATCCGCGTTGTTAGGTTGCCTTAGGTGAGGATATATAACGTTATAGACGTATATATTGTACCCAACGAGAAATAGGTTCCGACACGCCAGGAATGTTGTCAAATATTACATCCGAGATGTTAGGTTGCCTTAGGTTAGGATATATACCGTTATAGACGTATAAAATATTCCCACCTAAATGTATGCTCCGTCACGCCAGGAATATTGTAAAATGTTACATCCGAGAAATTTGGTTGCCTTAGGTTGGGATATATAACGTTATAGACGTATATACTGTTCCCACCGAGAAGTAGGTTCCGACAAGCCAGGAATGTTGTGGAATGTTACACCCGAGATGTTTGGTTGAATTAGGTTAGGATATATAACGTTATGGACGTATATAATGTTCCCACCGAGAAGTAGGGTCCGATACGACATGAATGTTGTCAAATATTACATCCGAGATGCATGCTTGCCTTAGGTTAGGATATATATCGTTATAGACGTATATAATGTTCCCACCGACAAGTAGGGTCCGACACGGCAGGAATGTTGTCAAATATTACGTCCGAGTTGTTAGGTTGCCTTAGGTTAGGATATATAACGTTATAGACGCATATAATGTTACCACCAAGAAGTACTGACCGACACGCCTGGAATGTTGTAAAATGTTACATCCGAGACGTTTAGTTGCCTTAGGTTATGATATATAACGCTATAGACGTATATAACGTTGCCACCGGGAAGTATGTTCCGACAAGCCAGGAATGATGTAAAATCTTACATCCGAGATGTTAGGTTGCCTTAGATTAGGATATATACCGTTATAGACGTATATAATGTTTGCACCGAGAAGTAGGCTCCGACACGGCAGGATTGTTATCAAATATTACATCCGAGAGTTTATGTTGCCTTAGATTAGGATATATACCGTTATAGACGTATATATTGTTCCCACCGAGAAGTAGGGTCCTACACGCCTGGAATGTTGTCAAATATTACATCCGAGATGTTAGGTTGCCTTAGATTAGGATATATACCGTTATAGACGTATATATTGTTCCCACCGAGAAGTAGGGTCCTACACGCCTGGAATGTTGTCAAATATTACATCCGAGATGTTAGGTTGCCTTAGGTTAGGGTATATACCGTTATAGACGTATATAATGTTTGCACCGAGAAGTAGGCTCCGACACGCCAGGAATGTTGTCAAATATTACATCCGAGATGTTATGTTGCCTAGATTAGGATATATACCGTTATAGACCTATATAATATTTCCAACGAAAAGTATGGTCCGACACGCCAGGAGTGTTGTAAAATGTTACATGCGAGTTGATTGGTTGCCTTAGGTTAGGATATATCACGTTATAGACGTATATACCGTTCCGATCGAGAAGTAGGTGCCGACAAGCCAGGAATATTGTAAAATGTTCCATCCGAGATGTTTGGTTGCCTTATGTTAGGATATATAACGTTATAGACGTATATATTGTTCCCACCGAGAAGTAGGGTCCTACACGCCTGGAATGTTGTCAAATATTACATCCGAGATGTTAGGTTGCCTTAGGTTAGGGTATATACCGTTATAGACGTATATAATGTTTGCACCGAGAAGTAGGCTCCGACACGCCAGGAATGTTGTCAAATATTACATCCGAGATGTTATGTTGCCTAGATTAGGATATATACCGTTATAGACCTATATAATATTTCCAACGAAAAGTATGGTCCGACACGCCAGGAGTGTTGTAAAATGTTACATGCGAGATGATTGGTTGCCTTAGGTTAGGATATATCACGTTATAGACGTATATACCGTTCCGATCGAGAAGTAGGTGCCGACAAGCCAGGAATGTTGTAAAATGTTCCATCCGAGATGTTTGGTTGCCTTATGTTAGGATATATAACGTTATAGACGTATATAATGTTTGCACCGAGAAGTAGGTTCCGGCACGGCAGGAATGTTGTCAAATATTACATCCGAGGTGTTAGGTTGCCTTAGATTAGGATATACACCGTTTTAGAAGTGTATAATGTTCCCACCGAGAAGTAGGTTCCGACACGCCAGGAATGTTGTCAAATATTACATCCGAGATGTTATGTTGCCTAGATTAGGATATATACCGTTATAGACCTATATAATATTTCCAACGAAAAGTATGGTCCGACACGCTAGGAGTGTTGTAAAATGTTACATGCGAGATGATTGGTTGCCTTAGGTTAGGATATATCACGTTATAGACGTATATACCGTTCCGATGGAGAAGTAGGTGCCGACAAGCCAGGAATGTTGTAAAATGTTCCACCCGAGATGTTTGGTTGCCTTATGTTAGGATATATAACGTTATAGACGCATATAATGTTACCACCGGGAAGTAGGGTCCGACACGCCAGGAATGTTGTCAAATATTACATCCGAGATGTGAGGTTGCCTTAGATTAGGATATACACCGTTTTAGAAGTGTATAATGTTGCCACCGAGAAGTAGGTTCCGACACGCCAGGATTGTTATCAAATATTACATCCGAGAGTTTAGGTTGCCTTAGATTAGGATATATAACGTTATAGCCGCATATAATTTTCCCACCGATAAGTAGGGCCGACAGGCCTGGAATGTTATCAAATATTACATCCGAGATGTTTGGTTGCCTTAGGTTAGGATATATATCGTTATAGACGTATATAATGTTCCCACCGACAAGTAGGGTCCGACACGGCAGGAATGTTGTCAAATATTACGTCCGAGTTGTTAGGTTGCCTTAGGTTAGGATATATAACGTTATAGACGCATATAATGTTACCACCAAGAAGTACTGACCGACACGCCTGGAATGTTGTAGAATGTTACATCCGAGACGTTTAGTTGCCTTAGGTTATGATATATAACGCTATAGACGTATATAACGTTGCCACCGGGAAGTAGGTTCCGACAAGCCAGGAATGATGTAAAATATTACTTCCGAGATGTTAGGTTGCCTAAGGTTAGGATATATAACGTTATAGACGTAAATAATGTTCCCATCGAGAAGTAGGGTCCGACACGCCAGGATTGTTGTCAAATATTACATCCGAGATGTTAGGTTGCCTTAGATTAGTATATATACCGTTATAGACGTATAAAACATTCCCACCTAAATGTATGCTCCGACACGCCAGGAATATTGTAAAATGTTACATCCGAGAAATTTGGTTGCCTTAGGTTGGGATATATAACGTTATAGACGTATATACTGTTCCCACCGAGAAGTAGGTTCCGACAAGCCAGGAATGTTGTAAAATGTTACATGCGAGAAGTTTGGTTGACTTAGGTTGGGATATATAGTGTTATAGACGTATATAATGTTCCCACCGAGAAGTAGGAGCCGACACGCCTGGAATGTTATCAAATATTACATCCGAGATATTAGGTTGTCTTAGGTTAGGATATATAACGCTATAGACGTATATATTGTTCCCACCGAGAAGTAGGGTCCGACACGCCTGGAATGTCTTCAAATATTACATCCGAGATGTTATGTTGCCTTAGATTAGGATATATACCGTTATACACGTTTATACTGTTCCCACTGAGAAGAAGGGACCGACACGCCCGGAAAGTTGTAAAATGTTACATCCGAGATGTTTGGTTGCCTTAGATTAGGATATATACCGTTATAGACGTATATAATATTCCCACGGACAAGTAGGGTCCGACACGCCAAGAACGTTGTCAAATATTACATCCGAGTTGTTAGGTTGCCTTAATTTAGGATATGTAACGTTATAGAGGCATATAATGTGACCACCGAGAAGTAGGGTCCGCCACGACTGGTATGTTTTCAAATATTACATCCGAGATGTTATGTTGCCTTAGATTAGGATATGTACCGTTATAGACGTATATACTGTTCCCACCGAGAAGTAGGGTCCGACACGCCTGAAAAGTTGTAAAATGTTACATCCGAGATGATTGGTTGCCTTAGGTTGGAATATATAACGTTATAGGCGTATGTACTGTTCCCACCGAGAAGTAGATTCCGACAAGCCAGGAATGTTGTAAAGTGTTACATCCGATATGTTTGGTTGCCTAAGGTTAGGTTATATAACGTTATAGACGTATATAATGTTCCCACCGATAAGTAGGGTCCGACACGCCTGGAATGTTATCAAATATTACATCCGAGATGTAAGGTTGCCTTAGGTTGGGATATATAACGTTATAGACGAATATACTGTTCCCACCGAGAAGTAGGTTCCGACAAGCCAGGAATGTTGTGGAATGTTACACCCGAGATGTTAGGTTGCCTTAGATTATTACATATACAGTTATAGGGGTATAAAATATTCCCACCTAAAAGTATGCTCCGACACGCCAGGAATGTTGTAAAATGTTACATCCGAGATGTTTGGTTGCCTTAGGTTGGGATATATAACGTTATAGACGTATATACTTTTCCCACCGAGAAGTAGGTTCCGACACGCCAGAAATGTTGTAAAATGTTACATCCGAGATGTTTGGTTGCCTTAGGTTGGGATATATAACGTTATAGACGTATATACTTTTCCCACCGAGAAGTAGGTTCCGACACGCCAGAAATGTTGTAAAATGTTACATCCGAGATGTTTGGTTGCCGTAGGTTAGGATATATAACGTTATAGCCGCATATAATTTTCCCACCGACAAGTAGGTTCCGACACGCCTGGAATGTTATCAAATATTACATCCGAGATGTTAGATAGCCTTAGGTTATGATATATAACGTTATAGACGTTTATACTGTTCCCACCGAGAAGTAGGGTCCGACACGCCTGGAATGTTGTCAAATATTACTTCCGAGATGTTAGGTTGCCTAAGGTTAGGATATATAACGTTATAGACGTAAATAATGTTCCCATCGAGAAGTAGGGTCCGACACGCCAGGATTGTTGTCAAATATTACATCCGAGATGTTAGGTTGCCTTAGATTAGTATATATACCGTTATAGACGTATAAAACATTCCCACCTAAATGTATGCTCCGACACGCCAGGAATATTGTAAAATGTTACATCCGAGAAATTTGGTTGCCTTAGGTTGGGATATATAACGTTATAGACGTATATACTGTTCCCACCGAGAAGTAGGTTCCGACAAGCCAGGAATGTTGGGGAATGTTACACCCGAGATGTTTGGTTGAATTAGGTTAGGATATATAACGTTATGGACGTATACAATGTTCTCACCGAGAAGTAGGGTCCGATACGACATGAATGTTGTCAAATAGTACATCCGAGATGTTTGGTTGCCTTAGGTTAGGATATATAACGTTATAGACGTATATATTGTTCCCACCGAGAAGTAGGTTCCGACACGCCAGGATTGTTGACAAATATTACATCCGAAATGATTGGTTAACTTAGGATAGGATATATAACGTTATAGAGGTATATAATATTCCCTCCGATAAGTATGCTCCGACACGCCAGGAGTGTTTTCAAATATTGCATCCGAGATGTTAGGTTGCCTTAGATTAGGATATATACCGTTATAGACTTATAATATTCCCACCGGAAAGTATGCTCCGACACGCCAGGATTGTTGACAAATATTACATCCGAGATGATTAGTTAACTTAGGATAGGATATATAACATTATAGACGTATATAATATTCCCTCCGATAAGTATGTACCGACATGCCAGGAGTGTTGTCAAATATTGCATCCGAGATGTTAGGTTGCCTTAGATTAGGATATATACCGTTATAGACTTATATAATATTCCCACCGGAAAGTATGCTCCGGCACGCCAGGAATATTGTAAAATGTTACACCCGAGAAATTTGGTTGCCTTAGGTTGGGATATATAACGTTATAGACGTATATATTGTACCCAACGAGAAATAGGTTCCGACACGCCAGGAATGTTGTCAAATATTACATCCGAGATGTTAGGTTGCCTTAGGTTAGGATATATACCGTTATAGACGTATAAAATATTCCCACCTAAATGTATGCTCCGTCACGCCAGGAATATTGTAAAATGTTACATCCGAGAAATTTGGTTGCCTTAGGTTGGGATATATAACATTATAGACGTATATAATGTTCCCACCGAGAAGTAGGGTCCGACACGTCAGGAATGTTGTCAAATATTACATTCGATATGTTAGGTTGCCTTAGGTTAGGATATATAACGTTATAGACGTATAAAATATTCCCACCGAAAAGTATGCTCCGACACGCCAGGAGTGTTGTAAAATGTTACATCCGAGTTGTTAGGTTGACTTAGGTTAGGATATATAACGTTATAGACGTATATAATGTTCCCACCGAGAAGTAGGTTCCGACACGCCAGGATTGTTATCAAATATTACATCCAAGAGTTTAGGTTGCCTTAGATTAGGATATATAACGTTATAGCCGCATATAATTTTCCCACCGATAAGTAGGGCCGACAGGCCTGGAATGTTATCAAATATTACATCCGAGATGTTTGGTTGCCTTAGGTTAGGATATATATCGTTATAGACGTATATAATGTTCCCACCGACAAGTAGGGTCCGACACGGCAGGAATGTTGTCAAATATTACGTCCGAGTTGTTAGGTTGCCTTAGGTTAGGATATATAACGTTATAGACGCATATAATGTTACCACCAAGAAGTACTGACCGACACGCCTGGAATGTTGTAAAATGTTACATCCGAGACGTTTAGTTGCCTTAGGTTATGATATATAACGCTATAGACGTATATAACGTTGCCACCGGGAAGTATGTTCCGACAAGCCAGGAATGATGTAAAATCTTACATCCGAGATGTTAGGTTGCCTTAGATTAGGATATATACCGTTATAGACGTATATAATGTTTGCACCGAGAAGTAGGCTCCGACACGGCAGGATTGTTATCAAATATTACATCCGAGAGTTTATGTTGCCTTAGATTAGGATATATACCGTTATAGACGTATATATTGTTCCCACCGAGAAGTAGGGTCCTACACGCCTGGAATGTTGTCAAATATTACATCCGAGATGTTAGGTTGCCTTAGATTAGGATATATACCGTTATAGACGTATATATTGTTCCCACCGAGAAGTAGGGTCCTACACGCCTGGAATGTTGTCAAATATTACATCCGAGATGTTAGGTTGCCTTAGGTTAGGGTATATACCGTTATAGACGTATATAATGTTTGCACCGAGAAGTAGGCTCCGACACGCCAGGAATGTTGTCAAATATTACATCCGAGATGTTATGTTGCCTAGATTAGGATATATACCGTTATAGACCTATATAATATTTCCAACGAAAAGTATGGTCCGACACGCCAGGAGTGTTGTAAAATGTTACATGCGAGATGATTGGTTGCCTTAGGTTAGGATATATCACGTTATAGACGTATATACCGTTCCGATCGAGAAGTAGGTGCCGACAAGCCAGGAATGTTGTAAAATGTTCCATCCGAGATGTTTGGTTGCCTTATGTTAGGATATATAACGTTATAGACGTATATATTGTTCCCACCGAGAAGTAGGGTCCTACACGCCTGGAATGTTGTCAAATATTACATCCGAGATGTTAGGTTGCCTTAGGTTAGGGTATATACCGTTATAGACGTATATAATGTTTGCACCGAGAAGTAGGCTCCGACACGCCAGGAATGTTGTCAAATATTACATCCGAGATGTTATGTTGCCTAGATTAGGATATATACCGTTATAGACCTATATAATATTTCCAACGAAAAGTATGGTCCGACACGCCAGGAGTGTTGTAAAATGTTACATGCGAGATGATTGGTTGCCTTAGGTTAGGATATATCACGTTATAGACGTATATACCGTTCCGATCGAGAAGTAGGTGCCGACAAGCCAGGAATGTTGTAAAATGTTCCATCCGAGATGTTTGGTTGCCTTATGTTAGGATATATAACGTTATAGACGTATATAATGTTTGCACCGAGAAGTAGGTTCCGGCACGGCAGGAATGTTGTCAAATATTACATCCGAGGTGTTAGGTTGCCTTAGATTAGGATATACACCGTTTTAGAAGTGTATAATGTTCCCACCGAGAAGTAGGTTCCGACACGCCAGGAATGTTGTCAAATATTACATCCGAGATGTTATGTTGCCTAGATTTGGATATATACCGTTATAGACCTATATAATATTTCCAACGAAAAGTATGGTCCGACACGCCAGGAGTGTTGTAAAATGTTACATGCGAGATGATTGGTTGCCTTAGGTTAGGATATATCACGTTATAGACGTATATACCGTTCCGATCGAGAAGTAGGTGCCGACAAGCCAGGAATGTTGTAAAATGTTCCATCCGAGATGTTTGGTTGCCTTATGTTAGGATATATAACGTTATAGACGTATATAATGTTTGCACCGAGAAGTAGGTTCCGGCACGGCAGGAATGTTGTCAAATATTACATCCGAGGTGTTAGGTTGCCTTAGATTAGGATATACACCGTTTTAGAAGTGTATAATGTTCCCACCCAGAAGTAGGAGCCGACCCACCAGGAATGTTGTAAAATACTACATCCGACATGTTAGGCTGCCTTAGGTTAGAATATATAACGCTATAGCCGTATATAATATCCCCACCGAGACGTACGGGCCGACACGCCCGGGATTCTGTAAAACATTGCCTGTGAGGTGCTAGATGGGTTAGGATAGGTTATATTATTCTATAGACGTATATAATGTTCCCACCGAGTACAACGCGCCGACCAGCGAGGTATATTGTAAAATAATACCGTTGAGCAGTTAGGTTGCCTTAGGTGAGGATATATACCGTCATAGACGTATATAATGTTCCCACCGTGATATTCTACAACATTGCTGGCGCGTCGGCCTCTACTTCACGGCGGGCTAATTATATACTTCAATATCGTTATATATCCTAACGTGATGCAATGTAACAATCACGGATGTAATATTTTGCAACATTTCTGGCATGTCGGCCACTACTTCTTGGTGGGAACATTATATAGGTCTATAACCTAATGTAACCTAACCTAACCCAGTTATCCCGTGGGTAATAATGTTTTACAATATCCCGGGCGTGTCGGTCCCTGCTTTCCGATGGGAACATTATATAGTTCCATAACGTTAAATAACTTAATCTAATGCAACCTAACCTCTAGACCATAATACCTTACAATATTCCTGATGGGTCGGCCCGTACTTCTCGATGGAAATATTATATGCGTCTATAACGTACTATAACCTACCCTATCCCATCTAGCCCCTCGGTGGAAATGTTTTACAGAATCCTGGTCATTTCGGCTGGTACGTCTCGATGACGATCGTACATACGTCTATAGCGTTATATATCCTAACCTAAGGCAACCTAACATCTCGGATGTAATGTTTTAGAACATTCCTGGAGCGTCAGCCCCTACTTCTCGGTGGGAACATTATATACGTCTATAACGTACTATAACCTAACCTAACCTATCTAGCACCTCGGTGGAAATGGTTAACAGAATCCCGGTCGTATCTGCCCGTACTTCTAGGTGGGGACATTATATAAGTCTAGAACGTTATATATCCTAACCTAAGGCAACCTAACATCTCGGATGTAATATTTTACAACATTTCTGGTGTGTCGGACCCTAGTTCTGGGTGGCAACATTATATACATCTATAACGTATTACAACATAACATAACCCATCTAGCCCCTCGGTTGTAATATTTTGAAGCCTCCCGGCCCTGTCGGCCCCTACTTCTCGGTCGGAACGTTATCTACGTCTGTAACGTTATGTAACCTGACCTAACGCAAGCTGAGGTCTCGGCGGTCACGTTTCGTGGTAGATTCTTTAAAGCACTACCATCGTGGGGCTAGATAGGTTAGGTTAGGTTACAGTACGTTATAGACGTATATAATGTTCCTACCGAGAAGTAGGTTCCGACACGCCAGGCACGTTGTAAAATGTTACCACCGAAATGTTAGGTTGCCTTAGGTTAGGATATATAACATTGTGGACGTAAATAATGTTCCCGCCGAGAAGTAGGGGCCGACACGTCAGGAATTTTATAAAATATTAACGCCGAGAGGTTAGGTTGTGTTAGGTTAGGTTATATTTGTTTCTATTTATATATAATGGTCGAGCGGAGAAAATGTGGCATGTTTGGAATTCCTTGGTTTGAATATGCGGGCTACGAAATCCTAGGGGGGTTACGAATGACCCAGAGCCAATAAGTAATTAAATGAGACCAACACTACAGTCCCTTGGAAAGCATCTCTGACCCTGGGTGTCGAATTAGGTGCCAGGGAATCTCTTGGCGCGGTTAGTAATAGCACAGCTTCAATATGGGGTTGAATGGATGCAATTCTAAAGGCCCCTGTTAGAGTATGTTCGGTCCTATGTTTCGTAGTAGGCGGCTACAGAACTCCTGGAGCGATTACTACTGGCCAAGAGCCAATAAGTACTTAAATGAATCTAGAATATTCTAATCCCGGCCCCGGGAGGGGGCTCGGACATGCTACATCGCCAAATATGGCATACGCGTAAGATATACCCATAAACCCACTCCCCCGGCGAGCCACTACCGAGGGAGCGGGCAGGGAGAAACCAGCACCGCCATGCACCACTCATTTATTTTTCGTCATTTAAGTTCTTTGACTTATCCGTACATTTTGTACATTGTGTTATTATTTCAACACCTTTTGCGTAGGGGAAGACCCGCTTGACTCATCGTCGGCTGTAAGGAGTTTTGATCTATAAATGCATTTGTGTGGTTGAGTAAATTTTATGGATTACCCAATCTGTCCCATTTGCGCTCAATGTTCGAATTCGCAGTGACAGCACTTTGTTTCGCCCACACAGCCGTGTCTGTGCTACTACTGACGGCGGGAACCTCGTGAAGGTGGCTGCTTGCTAACTATGACCCGTAGGAGGTCACAGATGTCCTATCTGCTATCCGAGGGGTTTGCACATGTGCCATCGCAACTGTGTGGATAAATCCCCGACGCCATCTTAAACCCCGTTAAGCCATAGCTTCTCCCGCCTACTTAAATGAATCCAGAATATTCTGAACCCGGCCCCGGGAAGGGACACGAGTCTGCTACCTCGCCTTAAGGGCATACGCAGCATATTCCTATCGACTTGCCAACGCGAACCAGTCCTCTGGAACGGGAGAGGAAAAACCCAGCAGCGCCGCGGCGATCGTTTTCCCGCGGTGTGGGCCCTTCAGTTACCCCGACGCTCGACCGAGACTGAGTGTCGTTCGGCCGCAGGGGCATCCGCGGGGAACCTCGGGGAGGCGGGCCCACCGCATGCTCGCGTGCATGCTCGCCCTGATCCTGTAGGGAGAAACACACATAATTAGTACATGAGATACAAGTCGCGGGGGAGGAGGAGGGCTCGACGGAGACAGTTAGCTGCGAAGATGCGCAGCGCTGCTCCGCCTTGCCCCGGCGCTCCGACAACGCCGGGGTGAGTCGTCCCCAAGAACGAGGGAGGGATTATTACGGATTTAGATGGAGCAAGCCTACTCCAGGAAACCTTTCAGCCAGA
Source organism: Xylocopa violacea (assembly GCA_963969225.1). NCBI lineage: Eukaryota > Metazoa > Arthropoda > Insecta > Hymenoptera > Apidae > Xylocopa > Xylocopa violacea. The sequence goes on from CAXAJV010000013.1 coordinate 3,357,639, forward strand.
GCGATTCTCTGCTGAAGTCGGCGAGCGTGGAGAAGGCCTCTGGTGACGACACCAAGTACGGTGCCGCCTCCGGCCATCTCCACTCACTCGCAGGAACGAAAGTCCGCAGAGCTTCCCTCTGCGGTTCGAAGATAGGACACTCCAGGAGGAAGTGGCCTACCGTGTCCACCGCACTACCGCAGACGCACGTCGCATCATCGGCAACGGCGTACGTCAAGAGACGAGCCATGAAGTTGCCGTGACCCGACAGCACCTGCGCGGTGTAGTGATTCGGCTTCAGCCAGCCGGCAGCCAACCTCTCCCGGACGTCCTTGAAGAAGGCGAATGTTGTGCGGCCCTTGTGGGAAGATGTCCACAAGGCTTGCCACATATTCGTCGCCTCATCCTTAACGCGTTGTTTTCCGTCATCCGCTTCGGTTGGGATGACGGCGTTCCCTAACCTGGCGTCCTTTCCTCTACGAAGATTGTAGAGGGCCCTATTTTGCTGGACGACGATATCGATAGGAGCCGCGCCGGCCACCACGCACGCACTTTCCCACGATATCCGGCGATACGCGCCGGTAACCGCGATCAAAGCGCGGCGCTGCGCGGACCTGAGCACCTTCCACTCCCTCTCCGAGCACAGGTCGGCCCATCCCGCTGAGGCGTATGCCACTTTCGGGACGAATGCTCCCCTGTATATCCCGGCTAGGGAGTCGAAGCGAAGCCCCCAACTACACCTCGCCAGCCTACCTAATCTCGCGAACAGCGACCCGACCTTGTCGCTTATATTTTGGCAATGCGTTCGGACGCGCATTCCTTTATCAAACGTGACGCCAAGGTCTAACTTGGCGCGGGTCTAAATTATCCTAACCGCGGGTCTAAATTTTATCTTTGCGTCCCTTATACGGATGGTCGGTGGCCTACCGGCAAGGTCGGCTTTCGAAGGCCGTACGGCCTTGCGTTTTCTATCGGGTCGGGCGCCTCCTCTTCGACCTAAGGGTTGCCGCTCGATCCAGCCACTCTTGAGGACAATTGCCTCCGTCTTTGTGGCCGAGATTTCGAGTTTGGCCGAACTACACCAGCTGAGAATTTGATTCGCGACCTGTTGAACTTGGGTCTCGAGGTCGCGCCTACTATTCCCGCTTACTAGGACGAGGAGATCGTCTGCGTATGCGATAAACCTATTCTCAACTGTGGTCTGAAGTGACCGCAGGAGATCGTCGAACATGAGGTTCCAGCAGGCGGGACCGAGTACGGAGCCTTGCGGACACCCCCTCGTCGCCTGCTTCGAAACCTGTTCGGAAGCTATCGAGATCTTGACCCGTCGGCCGTCGAAGTAATTAGAAATTACTCCGAAAACATTCCGAGGGCAGTCTCGCTCTTTGAGAGACTTCAAAACTAATGGCCACCAGACATTGTCGAAGGCCCCGGAGATATCGAAGAGCATCGCCGCCACGTATCGATCCTCCGAGGAATCGACCAGGCGGCGCAGCTCCACGATAGCGTCCTCCGTCGACTTTCCGGGCGTGAACCCGAATTGCCGGTCGGACACTTTTCCAGGCGCCAACGACGTCTGGTAGAGGCGCTCCTTGAGCAGCTTTTCGAAGAGTTTACCTATCACTGAGAGGAGGCAGATCGGACGGTAGGATTTTGGATCCTTCTCGTCCTTCCCTTCCTTAAGAAGTACTCGTAGAGAGCCCTCCTTCCAGACGAAGGGAAAGACGCCCCATTGAAGGCATCCATTAAAAAGCCGTGTAATTTGGCCGGGAATGATTCTAGCCGCGGTTTTCAGCGCACGGACCTCGATGTGGTCCGGCCCTGGGGCTTTATTATTTTTGAATGATCGAACGGTACTCACGACCTCTGCCTCCGTGATGGGGGCAGCGTCGGTAGTACCGGGCGCGAAGCGTGCGCCTTCCCTAATGACACGTTGATCCGGCGTGTCTTCTTCTTCCCGGTCGTCGGGGACGTGTGCCTCCAAGAGCAAGCGGGCTGTTTCGCGGCAATTGGATGTGGTTTCACTACCACGCCGGAGAGTGCTGAGAACTCTCTCAACTCGGAGTTTCTTCGCCTGGTACTTATATACGGAGCTCCAGGGCCCCGAGTTCCCGTTCGACGTAACAAATCGTCGCCAGCTTTCGAGCTTCGTCCGCTTCACCGTCCTACTGTATTCCCGCAAAGAAGAACGGTACTCTAGTAGTTTTGTTCGGCGGGCGGCTTCGTCTCTTTCCCTCTGGAAGGCACGACGTAGACGATACACGTGCTTTTTCTTATTAGTTAGTTCGCGAGTCCACCACGGGTTGGACTTTCTAAACACTCTTTTACGTGGCATCGACGCGGCGCAGGCGTCGATAATGACGCCTGTGAGCGTTTCCGCCATCCTTTCGACGTCTTCCATAGAGTCGAGCCGGAGGGCCTCGAGCCTCGATCTAGATAGATCGGCTAGGCAACCGCAGTAGCGCTCCCAATCGGCCCGGCGAATGCCGAACCGAGTGCTCGCGCCACCCCGATCCGCCGCTTTGGCTCTCGGTGCCCTCAGCCCGATATCTATGGCGTTGTGGTCGCTGTTGGCCCAACCGCACCTTATCTTCCAGCCCCTGACGAAAGGGAGCATGGATGGCGACGCCAGGGTTATATCGATGAAAGACTCACCCCTCGTCGACCAATAGGTGGGCGGCTGCCGAGCGTCATTCACAACTTCCATGCCAAACGATCGGATGAGCGTCTCGAACATCGCTCCTGTTTCGTCTGTACTCTGTGGACCCCAGAGTGACGACCGAGCGTTGGCATCTACCGACACTATGAGTCTCTTCCCCCTCAGAGACTGAAACACCATCTCGAGGTGCCTGAGGTGCTCCTCGATTTCGTCGCTATACTGAAAATAGCATGATGCGACGTATACTGAGAAGCCGGGCGCCAGCACTTCTGCACACACACAGTGTTCCGTGCTTAGCTGCGAGACAAAAATCATCTCGAAGCGAGGGTTGCACACGGCAACCGCAGCCCACGGGAAATGTGAACTGACGGCCGCCACCCTCGCCCCGATCCCTAGTCCACTAACGGTGTGGCTCGTGCCCGAAGAACTGACGTATGGTTCCTGCAATAGCAGGACGTCTAAGTGCTTCGAGGCTACGAGCTGACGCACCTCGCCTGCAACTGTAGCTGAATGTTGCATGTTCAGCTGCAGTATCCTAATACCCGTGGTCTCGATTACGGACGGTGACGCCGTCGACGACGTCGGTACGGTCGCGGACGCGGGCGCGGGCGCGGTGGGGTTGTGGGGGGTCGCGGTCGCGGAGGGAGGGTTCGCGGAACTATCGCTTGATTTTATTTCTGTTCCTATCACAGACTCAGCCGGAGATACCGGATCCGACCTGAGTCTCGCGTCGCACTTCGTAATCCGTATCTGGACAGCGCGAAGGCTGATACCTGGAGGCCGCGCCAGAGTCGTGTGAGCAGAATCACACCCGGTCGCGGCTTGGCGATGATGCCGAAGGGCGGCCGTCATCGAGCGCGTTACCGGGCGGCTTCGTTGCTCGACAATGGGGCCAACACCTAGGGGCGAGGTCACGGGGCGAAGGTTGTTCGCCCGTCTTGACCTATTCATCGCCACAATGACTCCTCCCGATCCTGCTCTCACCCGGAGATCCGAATGGAGGGCTATTTTACCTCCGGAATACTTAGGATCGAGTGAAGCCATCATGAAATTTGCGAAATTAGGGGGGGTGATGCTTCATACATGGAGTGAAGGTGGGGTCGTCACTCCCCATCGGCGCGCATCACACGCCGCTCTGCCTCTTGGTGCTTTCTCACGTATCGGGACGGTGGGGTCGTTACTCCCCAACAGCGCGCACCGGCGTTGCCCTGCCTGGGCCGCGGTCTCCTGGTGCCTCTTAAATGAATCCAATAGTAGGGGCCCCAGGCACGGCATATCCGGCCCTAGGTGTCAAATAAGTGGAGGTTGACGAACTTCTGGAGGGGTCGTTAATGGCCAACAACCAATATATACTTAAATCAAACCAATACTAGGGTCCACAGACATGATATGTGCGACCCTATGTTTCGTATAAGAAGGTAGAACTCATGGATTGGTTATTAATGGCGCAGAGCGAATCAGTACATAAGTGGAGTCAATTCTAGGGGTACCAGATACGGCATGTCTGGCTCTGGGAGTCGAAATATGCGGAGAGCGAACTCCAGGAGCGGTCACTAGTGGCCCATAGACAATATGTACTTGAATGAAACCAATTCTAGAGGCCCGAGATTCGGTATGTCATCTCCTAGGTGTAGAATTTGTAGGAGCGGTAGCTGATGCGTTACGATGCACGCGTGTCTCCGCTATTTATTGCGAAAATCGCGGAATCATTCGGTGTCAAGGAGTATCGAAATCTCGAGATCCGTGAAGTAGATACAAACGCGAAATGTCACTGGTCGCAATTTTTGTTCGCAGGCACATCTGCGAGCATTATGACTCTACGCTAGCCACCCCTTTGGATCGTCGCCTCTTAGGACCTCGCGCTTTTTCTTGGACTTTCTGCTTTGCCAGCGTGTAATCCACTCTTCTACGTTCGCGACATACGAGCGCTAAAAACACCCTGCAATTTTAATTCGACGTCGTTGTCCCGTTTCCCCTTACGAACGTTAGTGTTAATACGACACATGTATGTTTGTTTCATGCTTGGCTGTTTGTTCCTATTGCGAGGACGTTTATTTTTCCTCGGGAAATGTACGAATGCCCGGAATTAAGGAAGGAGGAAGGTAGGCGCGCAGACGGTCAGCCTGTCCGGACGAGAACGATCGCCATGATTTTTTGCGGAAGTAAAGAGTTTTCTACAAGCAGGCAAGGTGCTCGGCTTACCCACGCGGGTTGAACCATGATGAACGATCGGGGCGTGCACTGACTGCCAATCTTTTTCCCCCGTATTCGATCTTGTACCTTAAATTCTTTCTTGAAAAACTGGATTCTGCAAGGAAAATTCGAGGAACGACAATTTTATTTTCAGGAATAAATTGATACAAGTGTACGAATACTCTATTAATGCTTCTCCAAATTGTACAAAAAAGTGCTACCACCTGGAAATTTTAATATTTCTTCCTTTATCGATGAATTCATCTCGTCGAATAATCGCTGGATTATCAGTTGACAGGTTTAAAAGTATGCTATGACTTTACGTTCATGAACTTCGCAGTTCACGTACCCGCGGACGGAGAGTTCTAATAAAAACTACCGGTGAAGAACTTTCTCAATTCTCGCAAGTGCACGTGCGCGGATATATATAAGGTCACTGCGAAAAATTGGAACGCGTGAATACTTTTTGCGTCGAAGTAACTTTCAGCTGGAAGCCCTTTGAAATATTCTGAAGATTTTGCAATCAATGCGGAAAATGGAAAAATGAATTCCTCGTATCCTATATCGCGTTGTGTGTGCTTACGCGAACGTGCTACCCTTCCTCAATTACACGGCGTTATAGGCGGTTATAAAACTGTATCAACGAACTTCTAGTTCAAATAGTTCATGGTATCATTTCCTATACGCGACGATAAGAAAATCCAAGGTACAACGAAAGCTGCTTACAGCCAGTCTACGAAATTTCTAATAAAAATCTCGCGATCCCTCCCATCTGCGGAGGGGGGAGAAACTCAGCTTAAATTTTCATGGAGTTTCAATAAAAACTTTAAGAAGAATTATAAGAGCATTAAAGTTCCGTAAGAAATAAAACCTTGCTGCGTTTATAGAAGCTTTTCCCTGGGAAAAAATCGTTCGCTGGCTCCCGATAAAAATTCTTCTTATCACATTCCAGTCATCGTTCGCCACAGATTATCAACAGTGGTACATCGTAGCGGACAAACAAAAAAAGAAGGGAACAGTTAAGCTCGCCAACGGATCACGGACCAATCTAGCTGCGAATTTAAATGCTAGCGCCGATTTAAAAGGTCGGTTGGAAAGCATCCAATATTAACAATACATTGCTTGCTTTTCAAAAGAGGTAGCACCGATCGTTCGGAGAAGATTAAAGGTCCATTCTCACCGTCTATGCGGGAGATTAAAGCGCAGACCCTTGCGCCGGCCGCGAAGTCGCTCGTGAAACAAAAAGAGCACGGCCGCTGAACCAATGTAAACCCATCAAATGGAAAAATCGCTCCATTAGCGAGTGTTCTCGAAAGTAAACGAGTGATACCTATCGAGAACAAAAACAACTTCCCTCTTCTAAAGTACAGTTCCGTATAATCGAACAAAGATATATCGTCAGAAGAATAATCAATCCACTTTACACGTCACGGGAATGGAGACTTTTGTCTCCAATTATTTCCCAGTAGACGGTCTTTGCGTGCCATTAAGGATTCCCTTTGTTCCCACCTTGGTCCCCTTTTGAATTGCAGGGGATGCTGCGTCGCCGCGGAACTCCATTCTATGGGTTCTTTCTTCTCGCGGACGAAAGAACGTACGCGACCACGTTCGAAATTGTATCCGTGGAATTCGCTTGACGAAAAATATTTTGTAGCACCTGAATACCAGGTGGAAACGCCGTCATGGAACTCGTCGAAATGATTGAAATCCTTAGAAAAATGTCACGCGGATTCCTCAATCGAACCAAGGAGAAATCGAATCCTCCGTAGACACGTGATCACAACCATCTGTTTCGCGCACATGTACCTTATACAAGCCTGTATAATTGAACGGATCCCGAATACGATTGAGAAAGTTACGACAACATATGTTGTCATAGACAATGCAGATGTCAGCGGCTCGAACCAGACCAATTAGGGCGAGGAGCTGATACAAATGTACAATATACAGTCGTAATTACATGCACCAGTTAAACGATCCAACAATGAGGATTTGCTGATCACTTCGCGCTGAATTCCTTCTACTGGTCGCGATTAAGAGATCGATCATTAAAAGATGACAATTCAGATTCCGTTTGAATAAATTCACGACAGATTATCTCTGTCACACGCGTGTCAAATTTTAACACCACTGTAATTAACGATATTTACTAATCTAGTAAAACCATCGATCGAAGCTCCATTAGACGAAACGCTGTTGTTAAACGACACGGGATATTCAGATTGTTTGCAGGATTAGAGCATCAGATTACTTCGACGGACGGTTAATCAACATCTGCCGGGCTACTGTAATTAGAAAGGTATTTACGGTAACCCCTTCAGTTGCGGATTCTACAGGATGTCTAAAGTCTTTTAGAAAGTGTAATTTCTCTTTCAGGGGTTGAGAAGGAACGGAACACAATATTGGCTACTAATTTTCGCTGTCGAGGATAATGGTAGACTGTCGTGATAAAATTTCACGAAAACATGCATTCTTGTATGTAATATTTGTTATCAGTTTAACTTTATACCTCGAAATACGGGGGTAGATGAAAAAAATGTTCAAACACGAACAATGGAAGAATCCCTGAATTTTTCCCTCGGCATACTGTTCTTCTTATTCTCTTCCTCTTCAATATTGGCTTCTTATTTTCTCTTGATGAAGGCATCGCTCCCAAAATCCACATCCAGATAGTAATATGTACTACCCAGTATTCACCATATCCAGTTATTGTTGCTCTCTTTTCAAACAAATTTTCAAGTTTCTTACTCATGCTGGTTCCTTTCCGTAAACCGTCAAATTCTCTAGTGAATTCGTCAAGCGATAAAACAGAAATGAACTACTTACAACGTGAATTACTGATTTCATCAACTGAAAGATAAAAAATGAATCCTTCGGATATTCCATTCAAATTATCACCCACGGATAAGAGAAGATTAGGAAATCAAAGTTACCGTTGAAATTACCCATGAAGATAATTGAATTAAAGGCATATGAGACCTCCAAAATGTCAATTTAAGCTGGAAAGTGTCGTTAGAATCGAAGACCAAGTTTAATACGCTCTGCAAGGAAGTATGCTTACCTCACCTAAATCGTCCAATAACCGTTTAACGGGGATCGATCGATTCCTACCAACCTATCGCTGTCCCCGCGAAATCACTGTTTCCGTCGATACATCTGACAATAAACCTGGCATGTGCCTACTCCGAGAGACAGGGCGAAACGGGGTCAATTTCGTACGATTCAATCCTACCGAGCGCGGCTGCCCTTCGATAAAGTAACGGCCTTATTAAAGCCCTGTAACTCCATTGTTCCGACAGATATTTAGCCCACGAACGCGTCAAATCTGGACACGAGCACGGAAAGGAGATCAAGTAATATAACCTTCGTTTCCGAGGCTTTCCTTCAGGATTCGCAGCCGCGCGAAATTTATTGGACAAAGAGGAAAGACCGTGCCTCGAAACGGACTAATTAACGCGCAAGCAGTGTTAAAATGATGGATGCTCGCGTTGAATCGCGACGATACACGGTTAGATAGGATACAACGGTTATAGCGCGAGGGGTTAATTTTCTGGAAGAGCGATTAGGGGATCGCTGCGCGGCCTGGCAACAATAAGATGTCGCTCAAAGAGATTATATTGGCTTTCGAGATAACGTTAACCGAGTGGTAATTAATTCTGCATCAATTATATAGATTATATCGACATCGCGATAGCTTCGTTCCTAAGCTGTCATATTCTCGGATTATTAAAATTTCATTCAATTAACTGCGCGAGGGTGATCCATCAACGATACTGCTGATCGTATCGGTCTATAGAAAGGCGATCGATAAATCTGATTTATAAAATCTAGGAAAATCACTCTCGATCAAATCGCAGTTTGGCTCCGTGCCAACCAAATGAAAACGCTTGTACTAAGAGTAATCGGATCAACGTATTATGGCTACAAAAAGCATTTGCACTAGCGAGATTTCCACCGACGCTGTTCAAATAAATGGATTTCCAGGGTATTAATCTTTTACAGTCACTTGAAGGTACCATCAGAAGTGATGGAGAATTTAATATGAACGCATTGAACACAATTAATCAATACACCGATGCTAAAATATGTACAATGGTGCACCAGGACTCCGTATGCGCCTGTTGCGGCCACTGGCTCCTTCGATTTGGATACGAGAAATTTAGCGGCAATATTCCACGCTTAACTGATAGCCAATGTTTGATCGAGGTTAGTTCCTGCTTTGACTATGCACGTGTAATGCTCGGAGTTCCAACTATGCGGTATTCTTCTGTAATTTCGAAAATGTGCAACACTCGCAGAGATATTTACTGGTTCGTTATTGCATCATGATTAATAACTTAGCTCAAAATAAACTCCACGATATTAATGCACTTCACGTATCTGTAATACAAAGCTTCAACCCTTAACCTCTAACTTGATTGCATACACAATATACGTATGAATAATTAATCTTCAAACATTTCCATTCCTCTGCAAATAGATTAAACCGCTCTCAAACAGAGCGAATCAAATTTAACCCTTTTGTACCATTCAAATAGTTTCAACCAAATTGCCTCGAACCGTCTCGGTGCAACAAACACGTACATCTCGTAGAGAACGATATTTGATTCGTTTCTCCTCGATTACTTTTGCAGGACCAGGACATGTTTGTCACGGGAGGCAGGTGATGCGGCGGAACAACTGTTGGCTGGCCGTACTGGCCGTGTCAGTGGTGCTATCGATTCTGCGAAACAGTTTGGCGGGCAAACGGTATCCGCTCGATTATGGTAACAACCAGCTGTCGGTTAACCGCGCCGAAGTCGCTTACGGGTCTCGCGGCGCTAATGAACCATCCCTGAAATTCCAAAATCATTCAAATACTCCGTCATCCCGGCACTCTTAAAAGTTATCATTGCCATCAACTACCGCTCGGCAAACATTCCGTCCACTCGTCAAGAATGACATCACGGAGGAGTCGTCGAGAGCAATTTCCTGGCGAACCGCCCAGGCGGTGGACGCGAATCAAACCGACGAAGATGACGATCGATTGATCCGGTCGAGCGATCGTCGACTCGCGGATCCCGACCCGTCGACTCGCGGATCCCGACCCGTCGAACGACTGCCACAAGGAACGACGCGATAAACGCCGAGCCGGGCCAACTGCCAGGGGATCGACCGGATTCACCGGGAGTTCAGTGAATATTCCGGAAGAGCCCCGCTTATACTCCCGGGTTTCCCGTGTCGCGATGAAAGACGTCGCTAGAGAGGCGGCGATGCGACCGTCGACTACGGTCACGTTGTTGTGGATTCGTGCAATGACGACTCGCTAAAGGCTTTCAGACGAGAGAACAAGGACATGAGAAGGCAAAGGGGATTCAGTGGCGAGCTTCGACGTCTTCGGATGAAAAGATCCTATTGGGTGGACGGTCAAAGGACTATGGACTATTTTCCACGGTGCAAACTTCGACATCGACGAGCCTGAAACTTGATTCATCTATGAAGGTCGGAGGCCCGCTGTCGGGACGAACTTCTACGCCGACGTGGGATAAGGACGAGGTCCAACGAAGAACCGCCTCGACCATGCAAATGGAATACGTCCAAGCGTATGCCAGCAACGATGCTCCCGGGGGGCTGAGAGTCTCGTTGACAAGTCCACTAGAATTCGTCTCCAGAGTGCAGGATTGATCAAAGGTTTCGCTCCCGTTTGAAAAGTACAAATGGTTCTCTGGGCAACTACCTTAACGAAAATCTCGCGCTTTGGTCTACAGAGAGGGAACAACTTCCAGTTACCGGCGAAACGTCGACCATCGAATTGATTAACGACGAGAACCAATTTTCGTTCACTTTTGACATGATCGCCACTTCTTCTGACCATGAACCGTTACCATGGACGAGGCGTCCTCGCAAACGACGAACAAATCGTCGCATGAGCTGGAACCGCCGAATCAATAGCCAGTTAAGCACAGCGCGATGGTCGAGTATAATCTAGTGTTGAGTCGTCTAATGATGGTCCATGAGAGAAAGGATACCATCACCTGCGGGCCAGTGATGCCGCAACGTGACGTTCAAGCGATCGAGGTGATGCTTTACACTCTGGACAGGCTCAACGATCGTGGAATTGTACCCGGTGTTAAGATCGGCGCCTACATTCTCGACGATTACGACAAGGATACGTACGGCTTGGGAATGGCTGTGGACTTTATCAAAGGTACGTGTTGTTTTGTCAGTTGATTAGCTGAAGGCTGATAATTCAATGGTCGTCGGTGTCCGATGTTGTAGATTGATGTTATGATTGACGAGTGCGATGCATTCGCGCGTCGGAAATGTAAATTCGTACTAGTTTCAGCAATACCCGCGAGCAACTGTCAACGTGTTTAATACGTTATTGATTAGAGAAAGAATTCGAGTTAAACAACTAAGAAAATTGAATTTCTCTTTAAAGGAAAAAGATGTTCCGTTTCACCACATTGTTACTAATTATTTGCGAAGATCAGAAAAATGGAAAGAACACCGCTTATTTGCCGACTTCATTCTTTTTGAGAGGTAAAGAGAATGTTCGATTTGCTTAAGTTCGTTCATTTCCAAGATACGACAAGTGAAATTGACAATGTGAAACTTCGCGAAAATCTCTCGGAGGTCTACGGAACCATTGCGTACCCTGAATCTTTCAATCCAACAATACAATCACATGCATTCACATTATAGGGAGAAAAATGAAATTCCGCGAATGTAGGTCACGCTGTGGGCACGATTCCACTGAAACTGTGAAAATTTTAACTGCTTTGAAGGCTAGGGGAATCTCACAGCGATAGCTCAAAGAAGCGATAAGATGTTCAGCGTGCGCGATGCTTTATATGGAAAATTCCGCCCGTGTAACGAACTTACGCGGCGCGGTGCTAGATGAAATTGCGGCAACTTTCTTCCAACTTTTCCGTTCTCTCCTCTCTGTCACGAGTCATGTTAATCTATTATTCTCCGCGAAATGCCAGGTCCATGTTTACCAAATGAATCAACCCGACAGGAAGTTTCATCAACCTTCAAATCAAAGAACGAACGTAGTATAATAAAAGAAGACTCGTCACGCGTACTTGAACTGCGTCGGATTTTACATCGGTTACATCGCGTTCTTTGACGTAACGAATTCGTCTGTGGAAATACCGAACCGTTGCTTTTACTTCTTGTATTTCATTTTATCACCCTTTCTCATTTCGAAGCGAGTGTGAATACATTGTATACATTGTGTCGGAGATTCGTATTGTCGTTTTTTCTCTCTAATGATTCTTCAGTAAATTCTCGACCTAGATATTTGGCCAATGCCAGATGTTAATTTATCCTTTCTACACGACTATTGATGCCCGACCAGGTTTGATAGATTCTAGGACCGTTTCTTTCGACAGTGAACATGAGCCTCTATAGCGATGCAGTGGTGGTAAAAAATTGTATCCCTTGAAGAAAGAAGAGTATATTCTCTTGGGATACCGAACGGAAAGTTACACAAAACTCCGCTCGGAACGGAGAAGAAAAATTTGTATTTCTACTTCAGGTTCTAAAAATATGCAATGCCTAACGAGCTCAACGCTACGAAAATGAAACTTCAATAGAAACATCTATGACCTAGCCACCATTACATAATTATGAAGTAATTTCAGCATACGGTTTACGTCTCCCCAGAGATTCAAATCCTGGATATTTAATCTAATTTGCTTCCTTTGAATGGAATCAACACACGGATTACGTTTTTGCTAATGGGTAATTTCGCGGGGCATTGAAGCAAACCAGTTAACGAATTGTTAGCGCAGAGCTATTTTAATTGACGTGAATGATAGCTCCAGCGAAAACGCGCGCTGGACCTACAATCAAGTTTCTAATTAACACAATTCAGAGGGCGCAAACTGCTTCGCTGTAAAGCCTATCGTGTGTCGAGCGAAATTTCTTTAATCGAACCATTTTCACAAAGTAATTTGGTGTTTAAAATTGTTAACGTACGCAACTACTGAATTATTACTGTTTCACAAACACAATGAAGATCAACTGAATAGTTAACATCGCTAATCTAAATTTCGAAACTTCAAAATGATTCTAACTTTAATACACGTTCTCCAAAGTTATCTAGTAGTTGTCATATTTGTCTTTCAATTAGAATAAAAATTAAGACATAATATAACAAGAAGCGGCACTAGACAATTCTGAAACGATAAGCTCTATAGAATTCAATTTCCTCGAGAAGGAAATCGTAAATGCAGAGCTATCACACTGCTAGTTTACCGTGAGATAGTTTGCATTCGTGATAGACGTGCGTTATATCACGATACTGCACTCTCCTACAGAAATAGGTAATTAGGATTTCCCTTGTTCCGAAACAATCAGAATCTACACCAAAAACATGTGACACTGCTTTTAAATACCCATCGAGATGCAACAAAACAGAACAATACAGCCTCATCCTTTTACGTACAAAAAAGATGTAATAACGCGCGTATAGAAGACCGCCTCATCCGAATGAAAGCATCTTTCCTACCCTTCGCCATTGTTAGATTTCCGTGTAACGAAGAATACTTGACGTTTCGTTTGCTTCCATTATACAGGCTAGGGGAACTCCATTCCCCAGAGTAGATCATCTGTCGCTGGCGGCTGGACCGTTACGAGGCATAAAAATTCCAATGAAAAGAACACAACTTCCCATGCACTCGGCGGTAAAGTAAAGTGCGGATATTAAAATTTGATGTCCGTAGCAATAGCCCGACACTCGGTGAAAGCGAATTCGCATTGAAAGTTGACATTATTCATGTGTTTCCGCGAGATCACGTCGCGATACTGACAATTTCACCGCAGCACGAATGCGAAAGCAGGCGAACGAAACGTGCAAACACTGCAAAGATGAGGCAGAGCGGACATAGCGTTTCTAAATGAAAAACTCTGGCAGAAGTATTGAATTACTGAATTCCTTTTATAAGTTGCTCTATGAGAATGCAATGCTAATACAAATTTCGAGATTGATGTCGCGAATGTTTCAAAAAATTCGCGAGATTCTCTGTCTTTGCTTGTTGCGCGATTCTAACGATTTCTGATCGACTAATTGAATTCTTGTACGAATATAATACACTTGCAACATATACGCTATTTGATTGAATATCGGTAAGGAGATTTTCTGCTCCGTGCTGCGATTGTATCTACAACGAAATTTGCTTCTGCAGAAATCTAGAATCCCGCATAGAATAACATGCAGTCATCGAGACGAGTCGATACGGAGGTGTCGTGAAGCTTTCCACGGTGCACTGCAAGCTCAAGTATCGCCTGTCGGTAAGCTCGTGATACTCTGCAAGCTCAAGTCGATAACTTCGTCTCGATTTATCCTAGTACCGACGAGCTACAAGATAGGCCACTGATCTAATGGAATTTTATGACCATTACTGTCCGAAATATTGATCGCGTACAAATTTTTACACCCTCTACAATATAGGATTAAAAATTGATAAAGTAGCAGTTCTTGCAAGATTCGTGGATATATTTTACGCAAAAGGGAGGACCGAATTAAAAATTTTCCAAAGCTCATAAAATGTGAATTATTGCAGACATAAAACCTCTTGCCAGATAAAGATTTGATTTAAATTAAAATCCAAAAAGACCAGAGAGAAAGTAGAATTCTTCGATGGTTCCAGGTTGATTCCACGAGAGTAAAATTTTACTTAACTTAATTTAAATTATGGCTTCAACTATTACGTGAAGTACAACGTAAATAAAATTTCCAAGTCCTGAAAAGGACTTGGATAATTTAAATTGTACTGCAAAATACTCGATGCTAAAAATACCAGTAATCCAGTTATTCTAATCTCGCGCAAAGTTAATGAAATAATGGAATGAATGAGTATCATAGAAAATTGTTGAAAGTAAATCTATGAAACCTTTGATCAAGTGAAAAATCTATCTATCTCTATCAAAAGCTACGACCACCATCTTTTAACTAGTTTGGTACATCTAGCATCAAGTTTACTACAATACTTATGTCTACAAGCGCAGTCCTTAACATGATATCGTCTTTCAGAGACCAGGCTCTCGAAAACGTTACCAAGTACCCAGGTCCACCAACGAGGAGGTGACTACGCAGGAACACATCCATATTTCCCTAATCCCATCCACCCTCCATTACATGTTTACGATCTCGGTACAGAAGGTACCAAGATCCGACTCTACTTGAATTCAATACACGCCAAATCCATGGTACATTTTCTTAGAAATTGCAACGTGGACGTTACGAATCGCGAAAGGGAAGAAGGGACTGGAAGTATATATCATGTTCTTATCCAGAGAGTAATTTACAAAGTCTCTTTATCGACACTTTAGAAACATTAAAGCGTTTCTCAAAAGGGATTGCGATGCGATAAACACTAAACTCTATTATACTCTATTCTGAAAAAATGAAATTAAAAAGGTAATTAAAGTTGGACAAGCTTGTGATAAGTAATAAATCAAAGAGAAAAGTGAACATAACATTCGCGACGTGACCAAAGGTATTCTACATACTCACGTGGATCTACGTAATCACGTAGATTTGCTAACTAAATGTTTCCTGCGCTGTCCACTTTCCAAACCACAGTCTTTTCGACCCATGGAGCTACTCATGGCAGCGACTTACGTGTAACATTAAGTTAGCGTGCTCACTACGTGCTTGCCACATGCGATGCATGCCAGCGAGTACGCAGAGTAATAAAACTATTACTGATAAACATCAGTAGTGTGCAAATGGAGACTAAGAATAATTATATTCAATTTCGATAAAACGGGGATTTTGAGGAAAAATTCTATGGCTTCGCTCTTGATAAGACAATGTACATACTCCCTTACAATTTCATTACAATTATTATTACAATTACTATTATCTAATTATAATTACTATTATCTATGACTAATAATATACGCATCCAGCGGCGATCCAGCGGCGCACGTAGAAATATCTGTTGAAATTATTTATTGACATCACAGGAATTTTATTATAGAAATCATAAAAATTGGATAACATAATGGAAATGAAAAGGATTGGTTGAAATTCGACTCAAAACCATTGAATTTGACATTTGACCATTGAATTTTTGACAAGAACGGAGAAAACACGTCAAATTTCACGATTCCCTAATAATCATTCTCAATTATAATTTCGTACAGCCTATTTGCGTGAAACAATTGGAAAGAACCTTGGAAAACGTGGAAATGGCAATTTCTTTACGTAAAACAATACCATGCGTCAAACGCTGCATTCACCGAAAATATCATTTCCTCATTTCCAAATTTAAAGAGAATAATGAAGTCACTTTGCGACTACAGAATTAAATTTTCTGTTGTTGTAATTATTGAAATCAAGAGCCAACCTTTGATCAAGGGAAGATACCATGGAGACAGAAAGAGAGATAAAGAGAGATGGAGAGAGAGAGAGATGCCGGATTACTTAAACAATTCCCTGATTTTCCACCGTCGCATATATTTCTTTAATCACAGAATGATTACTTCTATTTCAACTACACCTGCGCTCAGTTTCAATACTTAAGATAACTCATGTACCGATCACTGAATAGATTACTAATATCGAATGAATTGATTAGCATGAGAATAGTCATGGGAAAGGAACAAAGATGGAACGTAATTAAATTATATTAATGGAGAATATGTAGTAAGTTATATCACGACAACCAGCCGCGTTCCAGCGGCGAAGGGAGGGGTTAAAATAAATCAGAATAAACCAAAAACTAAGCGGATTTCCGAACATCAATCACCTACCCATCGAACATTAAAGAATCAAACAACCCTCCTTCGATGAGGCACGATAAATTTAACAAGTTATATCAAGTCGTCCAACGGCGGTCCAGCGGCGGTCCAGCGGCGGTCCAGCGGCGGTCCAGCGGCGATCCAGCGGCGAACGCAAAAATTAACTTAAACTATATCTTATTCTCTAATTACACTAATTATATAATCTACGTGCGTAGTCCTTAGCATGATATCGTTTTCGGGAGGCCGGTCTCTCGAAAACGTTACCAAGGGCCCAGGTCCACCCCGTGGAGGTGACTACGCAAGGACCCACCCCTAAACCCAAATCCCATCCACTCTCCATTACATATTTAGGATCTCGTTACAGAAGGTACCGAGATCTGACTCTATTTCAGTTAAAAAACCGAGATCCATAATACATTTTCTAAAATCTACCAAAGAATTCTAGAAATTGCAGTATGGACTTTACGAATCGCAAAAGGAAACACTTTCTTATTCAGAGAGAAACATTATTATAGAATGATTATACGATGATTCTATTTTACAAAAGTTAAAGTATTGCACAAAAAGCAATACGAAAGGATACTTTAAATTCTATTATTCTACTTTAAAACGACTCAAAATTAAACGGAATAAATCAAAGTGTGTGTTTCCCTCTGAATAAGAAGAATGTGTTTCCGTACAATTTTATTACAATAATCAGTACAATACATATACAAAGTTTGGTATAGTAATCATAACAATTTCATTACAATAATCATAACAATTTCATTACAATAATCATAACAATTTCATTACAATAATCATAACAATTTCATTACAATAGCCATAACAATTTCATCATAGTAATCATATAAATTTGATAACAAAGGAAGTGGAAAGGATTAGGGGTATTATTCTCGACGAAGTTGGTGAAGTTGTTGAAATTCGCCCCAAAACCAATGAATTTTTGACAAGAACGGAGAAAATACGTCCAATTTCAAGATTCTCTTAATAGTGATTCTCCTAATAGTGATTCTCCTAATAGAATTTCGTATAGCCTGTTTGCGTGAAGCAATTGGAAAGAATCTTAAAAATTGTGGAAATGGAGATTTTTTGACGTAAAACAATACCATAGTGATATCTCCAACGTTGTATTCACCGAAAATACCATTTTCTTATTTCCAAATGTAAAAAGAATAATGAAACCACTTTGCGATCACAAAATAGATAAATATAAAATCATTGATTAAACTTTACGTTCAGAGACGTATCCAACGACGTTCCAACGATGAACGTAGAAATTAAAATAAATTAGGAATGGAGTGAATTTCCAACAATCAGACCAATCTCTTTCGAGAACAAACACCACAAAGAGATAGAAATTGCCATAGATTATGCAGGATTCTCTTAAACGAGCCCCTGAATTTTGACCGACGTGTTTTTATGAATAGAATATGAATAGAAAATGAATGATTTTATCGCTGACAACAAAGAAATGCGAGATACCGGTTTCGAAACAACTATTCTACCACATATCGAAGAATCTGTTAGTACCCAATGAACTGGGATACCATTCTTACGAACTAATTAAAGCGAGAATAATTACGCTCGGTTGTGATAAGTGAGAGAAGTCAGGATAAGAGGGAAAGGGTTACACAATTACAAATTTACATTACACATGTGTACAAATATAATAGTAAAAATTAACTTAAATGAGTCAGGATAAGAGGGAAAGGCTCACACAATTATAAATTTACATTATATGAGTACAAATATGATCTTATAAATTAACTTAAACTAAACTATTTGCTGTCCAATTTAAAGTTTCAACGTCCTGAAAAGGACTTGGAAAATTTAAATTGTATTGCAAAATATTCGGTGCTGAAAGTACCTGTAATTAAATTATTCTAATCTCGCATAAAGCTAATGAAGTAATAGAATGAATGAGCATCATGGAAAATTGTTGAAGGTAAATCTATGTAATCTTTGTACAAGTGGAAAATCTATCTAGCTTTATCAGAAGTTACGAAGCATGGTCTTCCAACTGGTTTGGTACTTCTAGCACCGAGTTTACAACAATACTTATGTCTACGCGCGTAGTTCTTAGCTTGATATCGTTTTCGAGAGAGCAGTCTCTCGAAAATGTTACCAATGGCCCAGGTCCACCACGTGGAGGTGACTGCGCAGGAACCCTTACTTACATGCAGCATGCGATGCATGCAAGCGAATGCGCAGCTAAATGATTTATTAATACCAAGCAAATATGAATTGATTTGCACTAGATCAATTAGTAATTCTGTTTTCTTAAACGAGAAGTATAAGGAAAATAGGGATAGGTTGTGTTTACTTTGGGTAAGAAAATGTATTCTTTTACAATTTCATTACAATAGTAATTAAAATTATATTATTTAGCATATAAATATAAATTAATTATAACTAAAGACGTATTCTCATCCCTCGGTGATCCCACGAGTAACGCAGAAATTTGATTTATTTTCACAGAAATCTGAAGTACGAGATAAAGGAGCGAGATCAGATACCAACGAAGAAAGACAGAGTAAGAATTCGAACGAAAAGAGATGCGAAATAAAACAGAATATGGAATAATGGAATTATATCGACACTTGACAAGAACATCGCAACGAACATTGATATCCTTACGCAAATAACTTAAATTTGACTTTTGAATCTGACTCTTAAGTTTAACTCTTAAATCTAAGTCTTAAATCTAATGTTACTCGATATCATTTTAGAAAGACCGGTCTTTCAAAAACGTTATCAAGGAATTAGGTCCCTGCATACTTGCCTCCACGTTTAGAGATGAATACGCAGGGACCTATCCCCAAACCCAAATCCCATCCACCCTTCCATTATATGCAGCCTCGACACTGAGGTACCAAGATTTCATTCAACTTTTCTCTTAAACTTGTGTAATGACAAATGGAGTACGGATACGGTGCGCAGCACGGCTATTTGCTTACGCACGCAACTTATTAGGAATTCTTTTATCTTTACTCTAATACACTATTTTTATTTTGTTATATCGTTACTTTAATAAACTATTTTTATTATAAATCTAACATGTAATAGGTGTGGACTTTCAATTCTCTGAAGTCCAAAAATATTTCAGTAACATGTCAAGAATTCGGAGACACGTCAAAAATTCGGTAACAATTGCAAAAAGCTAAATTCTTCAAATACAAAAGTTTGGTAGCAAAAAGAAAATTAAAATTGAAAAATAAGAAAAACAAATAATAAATCAAAAAACTAATAAAAGTAATAAAACTAATCGTTCAATCCCGAGAGTGTTCGCGGTATACACTAGTCATTCAATCGCGAAACTATTCTCAATACATAACAATCTCTCATTTTTTAAACCGATAAACTAATAAAAAGAACGATTACAGTTATATAAAATAGGAGGGCTATATATGCTAGCATTCAGTCGAATGCGATAGCTGATAGCCCTCCAGTTTGTTCAAGTATATATCAAAATTACTACTACTGCTACCTCATCTACCCCACCACCTCTAATTAAAAATTCGGTTTGTACAAACTCACCGTTCGCAGACAAGTGACGTCATCAGCGGCTAGCATCCTCTCCATGATCCTCTACCTTCGACTCATCTAGCTGACCATTGTCCACTACTATGCAGTCAGCACCCTCTCCGTAATCCTCCAGCATCGACTCAGCTCGCTGACCACTTTCCATTACCAAGGGGTTATCGCGATGACCAGTGTCCACTATCATGGGGCTCAGCACCCTCTCCGTGATCCACCACCATCGACTCCGCTCGATTGACCACTGTCCACTACCAAGGGGTTATCGCGATGACCAGTGTCCACTATCATGGGGCTCAGCACCCTCTCCGTGATCCACCACCATCGACTCAGCTCGCTTGACCACTGTCCACTACCAAGGGATCATCAGGCTGACCAGTGTCCGCCACCATAGAGGACAGCACCCTCTTCGTGGTCCCCCACCACCATCATAACACGCTGATCATGGTCCATCTTCCTCAACTAGGCCCAAGAGGAGCTGCGATTGGTACCGCGTCTATCGAGCAACTGATTAAATCAGCGGAAGTGCCCTCCTTATATACCCGTGGCTCCCCACCCCTGCGCTTAAATTTTAAATTGATTTTTCGTTAAAATTGGCCGTAATTTACCGATTTTCGCAATTTTTTTTTGCCAATTAATATTCTTAACGATTACTCACAACTATTGGTAATAATCATTTATAAATTTTATGTAAACTAAAGCTACATTTACGTTTTAAAAGAGAATTATTGTTATTCTTCGCGAGTTTACTTCTTAATCATTTATTTATTATTATCGCGGACAAGATGCATCTACTGTGATCACTATTGCTACTTCCGGTACCTATTTGGAGCCATGTGCTGAATTGGTAACATTTCGAAAGACAGTAAAATTGTACGACTTTGGTGATCGTACTTTGATCATAGTCGTAAGGGAAGTAGTAGAGCTTTCACTGCTAACTCGTAGCTTTTACCGGTAACAACAATCTCTCCAATATCAAAATCTGATAACTTTTAAAAATCTTCACGAAACTGGAATTGTTACAACTATTTGCCTAATTCAGTTAGATTTAGAAATATTTGCCGATATATAAAACCATTTATTCTTTCTCTAATTTTCAGTGATATCAATCAATATACCAGACTGGCAATTAAGTGACCAACAATTTTCCTCAAACAAGAGCAAAATTAAAAGTAACAAAAATTGTACAATCGTACACATAATTTCCAGAAACTTGACTATATTATAAACTAAACACGAAGCACGCTAGCCATAAATGCAGAAATTTTACGAGCTCAATAAGAAGCACGCTTTATTACTCCGCGAATGTCTATCGTCGGTGCAATGCCGTTCCTCACTACTTGTTCAATTAAATATTCAAACCTCAACGTTTAATCTCGCTACAAAGTAATGGTAGGTGTAATGCGGGTTACAGTTTTTAACGTCCAAGCTCCTCCACCCAGTTACTCTTGCTGACGCAATCTCGTTGATATTCAAAGTAGTATCCGAGTTTTTATTAATACTTTTATGGGCAGTGCTTAAAACGCGTGCACTCGGATATTCTGCAGATCGGACGTGGAGGTGTTGCTATTCCACTCTCGCCTAGCCTTTTCCACGTTTTTCTTTTTCCGACGTCCTCTTTTTTCCTGTTGTTTTCTTTTTCTTTTAAAGCTTCTCAGCAAACGTGAAACACGTATACGTATCGGGAGATTCGTACGTAGGGAACATACGTAATTCCATAGCGTAAATATTTCAACAATTTTCATAACCCACTGGTTGGCCACGATATCGTGACGCGTTCGAGGAAAACTTCGTCTAAAATTGAATAAAACAGAGAGATGAAAAAGGAGTCATGGTATGAAAATTATGTACTTTATTCGCGTAAAGGAACAAACTTTTGTGCCCAGCGCACTGGCTGTATAAAATTCTTCTGTATAAAGAAACACGTCAAATACGCTGCTTTGCAAATGAACTCTTTACTGAACGTGAACTTTATTAAATTACACAGGTTGAAGTTAATAACTACACGAAAGTCCGATGGTAATGAATGTAATATAACGGCAAACTAGTTGAGTTAGCATATGATTATTGTAATACCACGTTGACCTCCTTTTGCACGTGAAGGCTTCCAGCTTTTTCGTTTTCCTCGTCCTAGCTGTTCGTGAATAATTAACTTTCCCATTGAAATTAGTCGAATCGCTTTTCAATTTTAATTACGATTTGCGCAAAAAAGAAAAATGTCGGCACCGTCGAGCGATCCCTAGAGAACGATTTTTATAATTATCTAGTTAAATTGGAAACGTTTATATTCTCGTATAAACACAGTCAGGGAAATCGCGCATATAAATTAACGAGAATTTTCGTTATTTCGCAGAAATTTCCAATTGATATCGTCCAATGTAGACGCTCGATTACGCGGATACTTTTCGCGACGTTCCCACGCGAATATTGGCTCTATTATTCGCGTACAACCGGGGGATTGATATTAAATTTCCATTAATTTTCACCGCGAGGAAACATCAATTTCTGGCCAGATAACGCTACTTTGAACAGTGGACGCGATAATTTGTCACGACTTACTTCTGGACAAACAGTTTAAAACCTCCATTTTTCAGGAAGCGACCAACTCAAGTGGGGGGGGGGTGATAATGACAAAATCGAAGCAATGCCACGATCTAGTAAAAACTTGTTGAAATGATAAAAACAATGTTTATCCGGTTGAAAATTTCAGTACGTTTGCGTGTCCATATCAGACGACATAAATGTAATTTCGAAAAGACTGAAATCGATTAAAATGGCAAACGAGAAAAAAATTAAGGATTCTCTGATACGTACATATTTTGGTAAACTGACTTTGAAATAGTTCCATATTTCTGCTAGATGCATTTATCTATTTTTTCGCCCCTGCTCGTATTATCTCTCTCTCTCTCTTTCCCTACGTTACTTAAAAAGCACGCTGGCAATATTTCGCAAAGGATAAATTAAGTTGGCTGCTAGGTTTTTAAAATATTCCCTCTCGCGTAGCGTTTTAGGAATTTACTTTGTAACTCGTGGGGCGTCGTGTAAAATAATTGGGATCGAGCCATCGATTTCATTATGAAACGGAGCTTTGAAAGAATTCGTGTTTCGGGTCAACGGAAATTCCAGCACGAAAAAATTGCAATTTCCTGATGGAAAAGCTTCCTCGATTTGTTGCGACTGTAGTCGTTGCAGATCAAACCCAGTGTCGTAATTTCTACTACGTTGGTGCTCGGAAATGTTTTTAGCTGCGTTTCCGAGAAGAATTTCCAATTTCATCGCATTAACATGCAGTATATTAACGTATCTTCTTTTTTATTCATTAAGCAAAAATATTTACAAATAATAGCACGGATCAGGCGTCACCGTCCACGATTTTCCTGTTCAAACGGAAAGATATTTCACGTAGTATATCAAAGAAGACGAGACGCTACGATAGTGTCAATTAATCATTAATTAAGGCGGAGTGAAAGAAAAAAGTATGAAGAAGAGCGACACAGAAATTTCTCGTTCACACTCATTAACTCGTGAACGATGCTTCAGATATTCCATAAACGCGGAAGCATCTCTTCTGGTGGAAGACTCGTCCTCTGTTGGACGATTTTTCGTGTAACTGTATTTATGAAGCGGATGAGGTGGAAAAATAGCGAATTTATTCGATTTTCAAGGAACTGAAGAATAAAAGAAGGAGCAGTTTGTATTCATAACCGCTGGGAGCAGAACGACGAGATCTCGAGAGAACTTTAAGGTGACGCTGAAAACGAACAGCGAAGCTCGAGTGAATGTTAATAAACACCCGTTAAACAACACAGGGGAGAAAAAATTCGCTCACAAGCCGGAAGTGCGAGAGGTAGAGGTGTGCAGCTTCAACGGAGGGAAACGAGTGACGCCTCGTTACAGAATAATAAAATTTAATTAAAAGGAGGCAAAAATAAGAAGCAACATTTCATTATGGAAAAATTAAAGCATCCTGGTTCAGCAACGTTCCTGTTAACTGAAAAATGTAACGTTTCGAATTAAAGTGATACACCTCTTCACCTCGCAGCCAATTCGAAATGACTGCATTAAATTTTCATGCTGCAAACTATGAAGAAAATATGAAAACTCGTACCATAAAGGATGCCTAGTGTAATAGAGGAAGCCCAGTATAATAGACTTTATATGCATTTCCTATACGACTCGAGAATTGTATAACGATCGACGATGTCTCGATGCTGGTATATTTAAAGGTAGTTGTAACCAATTTATAGCGATCCACCAAACACAATCATACACCCTTTGTGCCGACGAAATCGAACAGACTCGTCGGTTTCGCCGCATAAGTTTTGTTCGAGAGAAAGTGAGAAAAAAATGAAAGTTGTATCATTTCTGCCTCTGCGTTTATCGATTTTCAATATTTATAAGATACAAACTTGTTCATTAGCAACGTCATTTCATAACCTGTTAAAATGTAGATTTTAATTTATCCATCGTTATTTTCTTTTATCACGCGGCGATTAAAAAGTTAATTCGCCTAGCGATAACAACAGCAGTCTGAAAAAATATTCTCTACGCCCGCTCACGCGCAGCGACTCTCCACTTTCTGACCTCTTCTCTACGACTTGAAAGTGTTTCTTCAAAAAGATGAAATTTCGATCGTAGCTGCAGATATTTGCTCTTTGAAATTAGACTACGCGTTTCCCGCGTTCATCGCATTTTCCTTGATGAATAATGCAACAATGCCTGTAACATTTTGAACCTGGAATTTTCAACGGCCTAGAAAGCCCTCCCAGTATTCGCATCGAATCAATTATCCTGAAAGATCGAATCGCCCTTATCGGATTTCGTTTTAATTGTGATAATCCGACTAGATAAGATACAAGCAACCTTGTCCGCTGAAGGAAACGGTCGATTAAACGTTCAATTAACCATCAATCTACGAATTATTTAGGGTAACGTTCAATGGGATACAATGATCGCGCGAAATTTCTTCTTTTTCCAGAGAGGTGTCTCAGGCGTAGATACTTATTTTCTGGTTTTTTACCACTAGACGATAAATATCAAAACATGGGGCGGGAAAGTTAGGGGAAAAGAAGGAACGAATCCACTGAAAGGAAAGGACTGAAATTACGCAGAAGTTTGTGGCTTGTTCGTGAAGAAAATTGCCTCATAAACTTTCCCTATCGTGTAAATATAACGCCTCTCTGCTTGTTGCGAGGGATAATATTCAGTTAGGATATCGTAGGCAAAAAGCGAACGCTTTCGTTAATAAGATACTCCGCAACGAGTTCTGGGCACCCAGTTCTCGGAACTTAGTGAAGGAACGTTTAACGCTTGCACGTGTCATCCTATTTTTCACCATCGACTGGAAGGGATATGGAGATTCATCGAGTCTAGAGGAACCAATGAAATTCACGTCGCCGATGATGTTTTTCGGCATCGCATACTTCATCCGCACAGATGCTTACTACACATCATTCACTTTTATTCCAGTGTATCCAT
This sequence comes from Xylocopa violacea, assembly GCA_963969225.1. Classification (NCBI taxonomy): domain Eukaryota; kingdom Metazoa; phylum Arthropoda; class Insecta; order Hymenoptera; family Apidae; genus Xylocopa; species Xylocopa violacea. The sequence goes on from CAXAJV010000013.1 coordinate 3,383,227, forward strand.
CACGTTCCAAGTTCCATTCCAAACATCGCCGTTTTACTCGAGCCAAAAGGAAAACGAAATTAAAGTCTCGACGGAGAGGCCAAAGGAGGAGGAGCTTGAACTCGCTTTTGAAGTAATTTCCGTCCTTTTGCAACATGGGAATTTAATATAGGGCAGTGCCATTTTATGTCGCTGCAGACCGATACCATCGACGCGACGTAATGCCCGAGCAATACCGTTATGGCATTTCCTGCGATGTTGGTCTCGAATCCTTTCAAACCTACCGCACTCATTACAAGTTTCCAATAGAAGGAGCGATCCGGCGTGATGCAATGAAAGGAATAATAATACAAGGGGAACGAGCGAAAAAACAGGAACGTCAAAGTAAAACAACGCCAAAAGCGGTCCGAATCGATGCGCTGGCTCCATGAAAAAGCATCCGACGTGTCGTATAACTGTCACGAACCCGTCAAAAGGGAAATTCTTTTTCGAAAAATGAATCTGTCCGCCATTTGACAAACCCGATAATCGCGCGTCTTGTCCGACATAGCTACACGATCCGCCGCTATAATTGAATGGCTCGCATCAGTTTTCCCTCACTGTTCGTTCCTGTTGCGGGAACTTGTTCCGGGAACCGCTACGAACCCGATTAACTTCGACGCCTGAATTTAATGAGAACGCGATGCGCGAAACTTTCGGACAACGAAACAGAACCGCGCTGGTTGCAAACACAAAGCAACGCCGAAACGCGTAGTAAGTAATGCTCAATGTGGATTCGATATGAAACTCCCAACTCGCGACGTGACGGCTTGGAAATTTATAATTACTCGTCAAATTTTTTCTTCTATCTCGGCGACAGAACCGAAGTTATGAACCGAAGAAGGGAAAATTCTACAGCTTCATTCTGCGAAATGTAACCTGCTCCGCTTAACCGAATCGTAATATTCTACAATTTGTCTTTTATTACCTCCAGCCTCCCCGTGAACCAACTTTCGCAGCAATCTAAAGAACATTACCAAAGAAAACAGCAGATAAGCAGAAGAAGTCGCATCGAAGTACCGTCCCAGCGTCATGACTGGCGCATCGGGCCTCCCTCCGGGAACTCTTCGAGAAATAAATAAAAGACACAACCCCGGTCCCGTTATTTTCCTCGCCTTTCGCTCCCAGACCATCTACATGGGACACGCGCACACGCGCATACCGGTCATCACGGGATTAGCTCCTTACGTACGACGACAATAATTTATCAAAGTACTTCTTACAAGACTAAAAGTGCCAATGCTGACAACCGGTGAAATAAAGAAAACTTCCACTTCTTCCGTTCCTCTCTTCTTTACATTTCGTTCTGGCTTTCTTTAATTCCTACCCGCGAGAGAATTATGATCGACGATTTAAACAGTCGCACGCGGCAAAATGAAAGGAACAGGATTCGCGAGGCGTGACGTGGGACAGGGTAAGACGGTTTGGAGGAAACGAGGAAGAGAATGAACGGGAGGGAGAGGGAAGGTAGGGTAGTAGGGAACGAGGCAGGGCTTCGAGGGTGGCGGAGGGTTGATGCGTTTCACAGGAGGGTAGTGTTGATGCAGTCGCAGAGCCAGTCAGTAGCTGCTACGACACGGGGCCGCGCGCGCGTGCTCCAACTACTCCAACGGCTCTCTGTCCTACGATGCCGTTGGATTATTGTGGCCGAAGAAATGTGTACGAAGAGTCAAACAAGTGGACGAAAATCCGACTGGCTCGTTTCCCGCGAATCCTGTCGCGGTTCTTCGGCGTTTTATTGAACGATTCCATGAAATTGCTATTGTCACAGTGGTGTTCCGTCACCGATGTGAAAATCGTAAGCATCGTTTAAATATCTCTCTGATAACAGAGTACATTGAAGACACGGGTGTAATCGATCGATCCATTGGATAAAATGGGGGGCAAAATTATTCGAGCGAGGAGCAAAAAGAAATTAACTACGGAAATTCATTCACGGACAAAAGAATGAACACATTGTTTAACAAAAACCGTTTAAAACAAAAATGAAACAATGGCGAAAGGGAGAAACTAATCCCCATGCGATTACGCTTAGGGCATGATATAACACGAGAAACAGTTTGGAAGATTACTTCTGAAATTCTCTGGCAATACAGCTTGACGAGACGGAGGTGATTGAAAAATACCACGTTCGTTAAGTGGCAGCTGCCGCGGTTTTATAGCAATTTACGCGACCCTGTGCTTGTCGCGCACGCGAGAACGTTATCGCCGGAGTAATTGCGCCGTAAACTAGTGAATAATTGTCTCAATGAAAATGAAGGAAAAAGAAAAGAGACTGTTTGGAAACTTTTTTCGTAGGTTCGAGTAACATTTTCGAGATAGCGTTACCAGAAGCACGCGTCGGTACAATTTTCTAGTAATGAATGAAGGAAAGTAAATGTTATCCGTCGTTGACCGTAATCGGTCAGATTAGAGACTTCGAGCGTAAGATCTGTTAATTAGAAATTTAATTACCGAGTAAGCGGTGAAACCAGTCGTAGCTTCCATATCATCGTCGATGCCTTTTGTAATTAACATTTTCAGGAAGCCGTTTAAAAAAAGTTAATTTCAAAGTCGGAACACCGCGAACCGGGCCCACACTACACAAAGCGTGCAAATCAGATTAAAAAATAATCCCCAAACTTAGAGAAATGAACAGATGTGTCTCGTGAACCAGTTATTCCTGTGGTTTACATTTTTCAACGCATTCATAAATCACTCGTTCCAGAATGCTCAAAGATAATTACTGGAAGTAACGATGAAAAATGTTTATGTCGGTTCAGGAAACAAATCCATTCTGTATCCAATAATCCACCACACATTAGCTTGATAAATTAATTTTTATAAAAAGAAAAAGATATATAATATACTCCATAATGCGAATAACAAATGTTTACATTTTAAAAGATATTTTCTGGCGATAAAAATGTATTATTTGACAATTCTAACGGAATAGGAAATCCAATAAAAATGATACGAATGTTTCCCCACAACCAATTAATGCTGTTAACTGACAGAAGACTTCACTTATTTGTAATTTAATTGAGATTAATTTCGAGGGAAAAACAAACTGATACGTGCACACTGCAACCTTCTATTCTCTTTCACGTCCGTTTAACCGAATCATTTAGAAAGTCATATAAATTTTCATGTCAAAAGTTTCGTAATGCTGCACAGTATATGCGAATTTTTTTTCAACGTGATGAAGTTTTGTACGAAAAAGGAAAAACTAGGCAGACAGACAAAATGGAATGAAAGAAAAAAGCCTATGGCTATCTGGCAAGGCTCCTTTGTTTTTCAATGAGATTCCGAAATTGTAATATAATATTATATTCTATTTATCGCGGTTGAAACAGAAACTAACAGTGTTTCAGCAAACTTTCTCTCGGGAACTTTTTATATTAATTATACACCATCTCCATTTAGCCACAAAATAATAGCGAATACCAAACAGATACAATAAAATATCCGTCCGTTTATTCCAATTTGATCGATTCCAATCGTGATTTCGCGATGATTTATGAGTTAAAATTTGAGAATTAAAAACTTTATTAATCATAATTATGCAAATTAAAAATTGTAGAGATTGGAAATTCTGATCATTGGCTTCCCTGAACTAAATCAGTAATGACCAATAGAATAGATCTCGTAGAAAAGATCCTCGAACGCCCACAAAACGAACGTCCGTTCTCCGTCAGGCGTTCGACAGAGTAGCCATCCAGACGTCCGTCAGCGCCACTTGGAACCATCGAGTGGCAACGGTGCAAGGCGTCGCGTTCTCAATATCGATCGTTGTCGAGTTACTTCCTAGACAATCCGTGATCCAATTCCAGATAGAGTCGGACAAAACTACGCTAGACCAGGTAACGGTTCCTCGTCGAGGGACGCAACAGGTAACGCGACCACATCCCTCGTTACAATGCGCTGCGTAACAGTTCGTCGCGTATGAAAAAACACGGGGAGCGGTCCAAAAATCACAGCGACGAGAAAGGGAGGGAGGCATAATGAAATGGAAATGGATTTTCGTAGCCACCACCGCGGAGCAACAGGTACGCCTCGTAACGAATTATCGCGGGCGCGATAAACGGTAATTCGAACGGAGAAAGGAAGCTCCACCAGCCACCGAAGAGACGAGAACCAAGAAGGGCGCGACGTGTCAAAGTTTTTAATTAGTTCGCGAAGCGATCGGGTCGCTATCGGAACGCGAGTGGCTCGTTGCAAATCAAAAGCAATTTACACTTTTGCTGTCTTGGCACCGACTGGTCCATGCCCTGTAGATTCTCCGACGAAATTATCCAATCAGAGAATCCCGATAGTTTCGAGGCTGCTGGCGCGGCGTTTTCAAATAGGCTTTCGATCTCGTCGACATGTAAACGTAAGAAAATTGCCCTGCCTCAAGTTCGACTCGGAATTTTATCGAGAAGCAGTCGCGACACATAGACGATTTCGCGAATATTTGCGAAAGAAAAATAAGGATCCCAAGCCTAGGAGAAACATTTGTAACCGTGACAAAAGTTTTAGAAGCAAACAGGAACCGTACCACTGACGACAAAGGGGTAACTGCTAACGAACAGTGGCCAAAAGCAAATGTTGCTTACTTTCCTTCCCGATGAGCTCTCTTGGGAGGAGCAAAGCTAGGTAGAAATTTCCCATGACATTCGAGTAAATCCGGAATATCGCGAGACTACCAAACGAATCAACAGTTCCACGTGGAACGAACGATTACACCGGTTACCCCGCAAACAAGTCACCATCCACGATCACCCATTCATCACTCTAAACTTCCGCAGCGCCGTGTCAACCTCCACTCTTCGTTTCTTTACCCGATCGCAGAACTTCAGCAATTAGTACCAGACCAGCGGAACTCTCAGCGAAAGTGAAACGGATCGAACTTTCTTGCTCCAAAACAGCCGGTTCCAGTGGCCCCATAAAGGCCGTGGCACCATCGACTACCATCGCGATGTACCATCCAACGCCGCAACGCAACGTAACTAGAAACCATGGACTTGAAGAAAGCGGACCACCGATCTCCCATTGAGGAGCGACCATAGCCGCTTTGAACTGCAAGTTTCACTCGAACCCACCACCCGACGCAAACACAGGACAACGTGCGAAGCCGTTCGCAAGCCCAACCATTCACAATTATGAAGTCATGAAGCTTCTGTTACCTGCCGTGCTGAAATGCATGTGCTCGGCCAACAGCGAGCCGGGCGATAGATGGTTATTGAGCTCCGAGCAGGTTCGACTCGACGACGACGGCGACGATTACTCCAATAGTGAGTCGATCGATCGTGAAAAAATTAATCAGGAACTTCGCCGAGACTTTCCACCCCGGGCTGGTCCATCGACGCGGAAAGGGATCGCGCTCGTTTGAGGGCGCGACACGAGCGTGGCTTCCGGTTCGAGAACCCGGAAACTCATCATCTGATTCGATACGCCCGCAGATAGTTCCGATCTATGGACCCGAGCGCGCAGGTTCTCGTCGCCTGACCAGTGAAGAAGAAGGCGGTCGTCGAGGGCGACCTCTTCCTCGGAGGATTTATGCTGTTGCACGAGAGGGAGGACTCGATCACGTGCGGCCCTGTTATGCCGTAGGGCGGAGTACAAGCATTGGAGGCGAGGCTTTACACCCTGGATAACCTCAATGAGGGCGAGGGCATTCTGCCGGGTGTGAAAATCGGGGCGCACATCCTTGACGATTGTGATAAGGACACGTACGGTCTGGAGATGGCGGTGGATTTCATAAGAGGTGAGTAACTGAGAATAACGAGGTCGCTAAGCTTACGTTTTCTCCGTTTTTTTGTATGCTAACAATCTGCGCGTTGCGCAGAAGGTGAAACGGTTCACCCTCAGAAATTCGAGTATATTTCCGTCGACTTGGAGAATAAATTCGTCGTGATTTTTAAAAACCTTGTGATGTTTGTTGTTTCGCACATTTTTTTGCAGAAAATCAAATAGAAAGGAAAAACTTTTATCTTGAGTTATATGAAGCTACGGTCGATCGTGAGATTCGTAAACATTGTAAAACAGCATTGAAATTTATGGACTGTATCCTATGCATTCAGAATGTTTGTTCAGCCGATATACGAGCGTCTAAAGCTGATTCAGAATAAAAGAATCAAAGCGACTTTCGAACAATCCTGCAGTTTGCCGCTGAGCAATTAAACAAATACATTAATAACATCAGAGTGTTACTTCGCGCGCTAATGGAGAGGGACGCGCGGCAAAGTCGCAATATTAAAACAACCTAACAATTTTCCTGAATCGTTAGCCCAGATGCTTCTTGCAGTTGCGACGATAAACCGTGAAAGCGGGACGGGAAGATAATCATGCTGGCAGCGCATCGCTCGCTTCGAAATTATCGCGACCAAACGCCGTTTACGACCTTCCTGTTTGCGAAGTACGAAATTTCACTGATAAATAGAAACATGGGAAAGAGAAACGACAAGGGTTTGTTGGAATTTCTATTTTCTGTGTTTTTCTGGTTCCTCGCAGTCGGCGCTCACGAAATATTCAGAGAACAAAATCAGAAATTGACGGGAGAACGAGCGGAAAGAAGGAGAACGTACGAAAGAAAAAATAATGCATGGGTATGCATGGATATGCATGGGTATGCATGGGTATAATAAAAGGCAGAAAAGAACGAACAATGAGATTGTTTCAGTGTTACAGCTTAAATGCGAAACAGTAAGTACGAAGCATGAGGAAATGGACTACTAAAGTCCATTAATTCAATATCGCGCATTTGTCGCGGGGAAAAGGTGTAGTAGACACTGAAGTTATCCTGGTTTTAAAATGAATATCCAGCCCGAGAAACGGCCAAGTTTCGCGAAACCACGGTGTAGTAAACCACGCCACTGGAGAACAGATGCGTAAAGGATGTCGTCAACTTTTAAGCTTTTACGACGCAACAGAGGTAGCTAGAAGATTGCTATAATTAGCACAATTTTCCATTAGGTTTAGTTCAGAAGTGACAGCTGGAGAACCATCGAGAACTTTCGCGACATAACCCTTTTCCCCAATTCGCATATCCCTTCACTTATAGCTAATAATTAGTGTACCACCATCGAATCGAGTCAAGACTGAATTACGAAACTAGACAAATTTCAGACAACGATCAATTACGTTTAAAAATAATAGTGAAAAGCACGCGTAAGGTATTCGTTTGCAAAAAACATTCGATTAATCTTCATAGCGTCTGCGATCAATAGCTAGTATTTGGCCATTTTTTTACGAGATCCTTGAAACGTACGAACGTACAGTAATATTACGACGTAAGCGGTTAAGTAACCAATGTAACGTTACAATTAACTAATTATGGGATACGCCGATGTTTAATGATCAACTACGATTTCAAACTACCTAGTAACTCGACTCCAATTGCAACGGAACCCACACCCCACTGAAAACATGCTACGCCTTTCTATCTTGCGCCTTCACAAGCATTTAGGTCTCTATCAACCAATTATTCAATTCATTTAATGAAACTGTTGTCACGTGTTAAAATTATCCAAAATTTCCCAATTTCTCTCACTCGATATCACACTCCACATTTATTTTCGATTAAAAATATATTTCTAATTTATGCGGAATCTTCATTCGTAAACTTACTTCGTTCGCTCAAATAACAGCCGCTATTTTGAAGCAGCCAGTGTCTCCCTTTGGATTTAGTACACTGCGCCCACAGGCCTTTAAACTTCGTTTGTAGTCGAAGCACGCTCCGGCGTAATTTGATCAGTGCCAGTCGTATCTTCTGAGTGTAGTAGGAAACCCAAATGATACTGGCGCAACTGAATTTTACCCGGCCAGCAATGTTTTCGGTATGCGTTTCGTAAAAACGAACACGGTTCCTCACCTAAATATCCCGCATCGCTCAGTGTTTGCCTTGGCCGAGCTGTTGAATTATTTCTTCGCTGCTGTTGGATATTTAAACAGGCTTGCGCGTGGTAGCTGCCTCCGCGGTTACATTAAAATTCCTTAAGTCCTTGAATTTTCGCGAAAATCCGTCGCGATACGCGCCCGGCTTGCCGCCAGCACTCTTTTCCATTACGAATCAGACTTTCAATTCGCTAATGGTGCTTAACGATTTAAACAGGTCCATGGAGGGAGCATTAACTCATTTGTCAGGGAGAGCGTCCATTATACGTCCCATAATTCATAATGAATGGTGTCTCGCTCCTAAGGAATATTATTACTTTACTTTTAATTCTTCTATCGCTCTACATGTCGATATTTCTCGGACATTTTACAAGCCTCATCGAGAGAGAGAGAGAGAGAGAGAGAGAGAGGGAGAGAGAGAGGACAGAATGTGTAATTGCTAATAAAAGAAAATTGGTAAAGGAATTAATTTGAAGAGAAAATGTTAAGAAAGCCCTCTATTCGCTGAAATGCGATTAAAATATTTCGCATCGGTGAAAAGGATTGAGAATTCCGCTTCCATTAGCCAGAATGACCCGATACGATAAAATTTTGTCTAAACGATCAGGAATTTCGTTCGAAATTATACATAAAACGAATCCTCTTATACTTTCTGTATTGAAAACTGATAAAAATCAAGTAAAAAGCATCAACTATATCTCCATGCTTCATGAATGATAAAAACATTATTGATTTTTTTGTTGCTCGTCAAAATACATCGAATATAAAGGAAGCAAATTATCTTTCTATACCTTTCCACGCTGCAATAAATTATACGAACCTAACGTACTCTGCCGACGAATAATTTGTCATAAAAGGAAGAAGGAACAAGGAATTTAAAAAAGGAGAACACTATCTCGAAAGGAAAAATATATGAACATTAATTGGCGAAAAAGGAAGGAATAATTATTTGGAAAGACGCCAAGCGTCGCATCAATGCAGCAATGGACAACGATTAATTACCGCTTTATCATTCCACCGGGCCATTAAAATTCGAAACGCGGTAACGCGACGCATTCTGGCGTTTTCCTTGCATATCCCTCCTACTTTATTGCCTCTGACCGGTTAAAAAAAATTCATTGCGATTACTACATCTAGAACGATTTTGTTACGTCGAACGTTATTCCGCGAATAGCGCTGATCAAAATTCATGGTACGAACGAGGATGTAACACCAACCCTGATCCTATGAAATTATCAACTGGTTACCCCAGTAAAAATGTTAAATAAATAAATCGTTTATCTCTGATATTTGATTAAAATTCGTATTATAGGAGGAGAATTTAAAAAATGTAATACTTTTCGAATTCGTGAAAAATAATTGAACTGGAAGTTTAACAAAAATTCTATGAGAGATTTTTTTGAAATTTTAGCTCGTTTCAAACGTGAATGGTGATTTCATTTTACTGGATTTGACAAATTTTATTGCCAATTACGCTTGGCGCCGTTAATATCAACACAGTGTCAATAAGTGATTAAATGAATCCAATTTTATGGGCTCCAGATACGGTATATCCGCCCTTAGGTGTTGAATTTGGGGGAAGAGTAGAGACGCATTTCACATCGCTCCGTGCATTTTCGAGTTTTCGAGTGGAAATCTTGAGATTTCGAATACAAGCTACGGCTTAATCGAATTTGGTAAGTATCGCGTGAAATCCAGACGTAAAAATCTGGAATTCTTTCGGTATTATGGTCGAATAATAGCGAATTTCGTGCTCGGATTCGCTATCCTTCACGGTTACGACACGTGCGCGGTCGTTCGCCATTTCCAAATCTAATTTCGAGTCGTGGAGGCTGCTGACGACGTCGTGGGAGAACTGAAGAGGAAGAGGATATCGGAAGCTACACCGGTCAACACCTCAAGAAGTGTAAGTAGTGCGGAAAGTGCTGATTAAAAGCTATTAAAGAACGGGAAGAAGGCGATGTGGTGCGGTAGAGAGTGAAGATAATTATCGTGCGCGCGTAATAATAACTCACAAAACGGGATATTAATCGCCAAAAACAACGATAAAAAGAGTTGAAATAGTAGACCGAGCGCCAACGTGCGTTCACTATCAGCAAACTTTACCTTTCGCGAGGGACAAAGGTGCAGAGGTGTAAGTGAGTAGACAATAGATCGCAAGTATCAATCTGTCACGGTGATAAAGGACCCGTAGTTCGAGAGAGACAGCATCTCAATAATGATTATAATTCGTGATATGTCACGAATTTAAAAGTAAATAAAAACTATAATAAATTCGTAACGCACCGAAGAAAGACAACAAATAAGCGCAGTGAGTGCGAGCACGCACTGTAAACAGAATGACACAGAATTGTAAATAACAATCGTAAATCAAGTGCAATAAAAGTAGTTTTGATTATAAATAAATTAAAACTACCGGATGGGTGAATATAAACATGAAAAGTTAAAAGAAAAAAGACTTGTGCCTACGCTGACAGAAAGGGGTCGGGCAGATAAGTGTTTCACGGCAGGGGAGCTCTTGACCCACCGCGGAAAGTGTTCTCAAAAGTCGAATGTCACTGACGTACCTCTCAAGTGCCAACCTGTTTACCTACAAAAAAGGGGGACAGGAAGGTAATAAATAGACAGTGTAGAGGGTGTAAACACTCGTCGGCATCGCACGCATGTCGACAAGTCAAAACAGGTTAAAAAGCTCGTTAAATACGGAAGCTTTACATCCTGTGCAGTTTGCAGTGAAGTAAATAAACACTTTTTACATGCAAATGTATGATAAGTGAAACAAACGTAGTGAAGATACGACAGAATCAATTCCAAACAAAGAAAGACAGAATAAAAATATTACATGCATTACAAAAAGTTAAAGTGGAAGGTATAAAAGATATTGTTTAACAAACTGCAGTAAGTGTGTAATATTAAGAAGACCAAGACGTGAGTACAGTGTTTGTAATCCTCTCCATATCTGTAACACAAACAATTATAAAAACCATTCACTAAAAATGCACATATAGATATATATTGTGAAGTGAGAAACTATAACTGAAGAGAAAGAACTAAGTGTCTAGCAGACATAACAAGGATAGGTTAAAGGCTGTTTAATACATACTTAAAACGAAATCTGATTCACGCGTACTATAGAAAAACGAATAATAAGGAGCTCCTGGTGTGAATAAAGCTCATTGCACACCTAAAACAACGAATTTCAAGAGTTAGAAGAAGAAGAAAATACAATCTGTTTACATGTCAAAAAACGAGCATATCATACCTCTGTAAATAGAGAGTCTAGAATACAGTTCCTACGTGCGGGTTGGGGATAAATCACTCCACGCGTGCCTAAAGCAGGCAATACGTACTAAGATAATTAACGGTGCATAAAGCTGAGAGAAGAGAAGAGAAGATTTGTAACAAGTGTGTAGTGGGAAGGATGCAAACAATACCATACGTACCTAAACAGATAAAAATGCAAACAATCAATGCGAGAGTTTCAAATTAGAGCAAAGCAGGCAGTTTTTACACCAGTAAACGCGCCAATAGGACGGAAAACAAAGCTGGTAATAAAACGGAAACCAGTAAAAAGAGCAGCGGTGACAACAGGATCACCAAATATTTTAGAAAGGAAATAAAAGTGCTGCTTAAAGACGACGCCGTCCCGACAACTAGCAAGGGAATCAGTGGCGGCAAAAAAATAGAGCACTCCATCGTTGGAATGGCGGTGGAAAACAGGTTTGCCGCCCTAGATATCGAAGGAGATTCAAATGAAAATGAATCTAGCCTGGAGGAGGCGATGGACACAGCTTAAAATTCACCCCGCTGTGTCAAATACTACAAGTGAATGTGCACCATGCTGCCAAAGCACAGGACTTAGTAATAAGCGAAATGAAGCGCAGCATGGTGGAACTTATAGTCATCGCAGAACCGTATCGGACACCATTGAGTCAATATTGGATCGAGGATACAAGCCTATAACCAAAATAGCAAATGGAAACAGCTACATCGCGGTGAACTGGGCGAAATACGTGGTGGTGGGTGTGTACGCACCGCTGAATTAGCCGTTGAGCGATTAAGAGCGCTTACTGGACGAAATATGGAGCGCAATTAAAAACATTTGGAACCGCCCAGTATTTGTACTTGGAGATTTCAATGCGCATGCAGTCATGTGACATTCGAAAAGCACAATAGATCGCGGTCACTCGATGCTGAAGTGGGCGAATGCTGCAAACTTACAGATCCTAAATCGTGGAGCGGAAACAACGTGCTCGCGATTTCAAGGAGATAGCATAGTAGATATCTCCCTGGGAAATGCACTCGCAGCGAAAAGAGTGCAAAATTGAGAAGTCGACAACATGGACAATCTGTCGGATCATAAGTGTATTTGGATACAAATTTCCACAGCCCAAGCAAAACGCCTCAGAAATTCTTGATAGCAGCACCACGTAAGAAAATGAGCCGTTAAGAAGCTGAACGACGATTATATGCGGGTTGCTGCTTTATCCGCTACATGGACTCGAAAAAAAGAAGGTCCAGTGAATGTGGACGAGGAAATAGCAGAATTAATGGATTCCGTAACAGCGGTGTACAACGCTTGCATGCTACGTACAAAACCCAATGTATAAAGACGACCTGTGTATTGGTGGAACGAAACAATATCGCGAATTTGTGCAGAATGTACGCTAACGCGCCACCAGTACAAAAGAGAGAAGGGTCGCCGGTCCATGAGAAACATAGAAAACATCCTGCGGTGCAACGAAAGCTATAAAAATAAGAAAAACAAGCTGCAATCCGCAATATCTGACTCCAAGACACGGGCACAGGAGCGATTAATGTCCACCTTGCAAGAGGATCCGTGGGGGCGTCCATACAAAATGGTAATGGCCAAACTAAGACCATGGGCGCCTCCTATATCAGAAACGATGCAACCAAACTTCCTGGAGCGGGTTGTTGAGAATCTATTTCCACGAGAGGAAAATGGCGCAACCAGAGATCGCCCGCGCAGTGCAAAAACTTAAGAGAAAGAGCACTGCGCCAGGCCCGAATGAAGTTCCTGGCTGAACTTGGCTAGGAATTCTAGGTTTCTTTGCCCGACGGCTGCAGAGGATCTTCACGGAATGCTTGCAGACCGGAAAATTTCTAAGAAAGTGGAAATCTGGCAGAATGTTCTTGCTGAAAAAGCCCGGAAGGCCGGAAGAAGATCCGTCTGCTTATCGTCCGATCGTTCTGTTGGACGAGATAGGAAAAATCTTCGAAAGAGTAATTCACCGGAGACTCGTTCAGCATTTTACGACGAGAGGACGAGATTTAGCGGATTACCAGTACGGTTTCAGGGAAGGTCGATCCGTAATCGATGCGATAAGAAATGTAAAGTCGATTGCAGAAACAGCCACAAAAAGGGGGGGGATTGCTTTTGCAGTATCTTTTGACATAAAGAATGCCTTCAATTCCCTCTCGTGGGCGGCCATACGTGGAGCAATGATTTTCCGGAATACCTACGTATGGTTATAAATAACTACCTGAGCGATAGAACCATTACTTACAATGGAAGAGACAGATACTTTGAGAGGGTGGTCAATCGCGGTGTTCCGCAGGGATCGGTTCTTGAACCGTTACTGTGGAACATCGGATATAACATAGCTATCTTTCAGCCACTTCCGATAGGAGTACATATTACATGTTATGCCGATGACACGCTAATACTTGCCACTAGAAGCAACGAAAGCAGGACCATCTGTCGTGCAGAAGGGGGAGTGGTATCGGTAACGATGAAGTTCCGTGAACTTGGCTTTCAGATTGCCGCGGAAAAAACAGAAGTTTTACTCTTGATTGACCCGCGTGACAATAAAAGAAGAGCTGAATGCCGAGAGATGAAAAAATTGCGAATACAACTGTTGAGGTAAAAAAAAAATATTAAATATCTTGGACTTCACCTCGATAGCAAGTGGAATTTCGAGTCGCATTTTGCCAGATTGGCGCCCAGATTGGATGGTGCGACACTACATTTTAGCCACATTATGCCAAATCTCGGTGGTCCGAACGCAAATGTCAAACGGTTGTACGGCAGCATCGTATATAGCGAAGTATCGCTCTATAGGGTGCGCCCGTATAGAGCGAAGTTCTTGTCACGAATAAAAAGAACTTGAAAACGGTGCGTAGACCGTGGAGAGAGGTTGCGATAAGAGTATACAGGACGATCTCGTACGATGCAGCAACGACATTGGCGGGATTGGCGCCGATCGAACTTCTCGTGGAAGAAATTACCTTCGAATATAATAATATGCGAGAAGAAATCGACGTTACCAGAAAGGAACCTCGAATGTTGGGAAGATGCATCTTGATGACGAAGTGAAAGCAAGCCATGAGCCGTCATACGAACCATTAGACGATAAGTTTGCTCCGTCAAAATCTCAAGAGATGGACGGAAAGAGAAAGCGGCGTGCTCACGTACAGAATGACGCAGATATTCACCGGGATATTTTGCGTCATTTCTGAAGCGAATAGGCAAAGAAAACACGTCATTGTGCCCCCATTGCGAAGAGGAGGACGACAGCGGGTGTCACACGCTACAACGCTGTCCAGCACGGGAGCTGCCACGACGCGCTCTGGTAAGCGAGGTAGGGCCAGATTTAACTCTGAGCAGTATCTTTGATAAAATGATGCTAAAACAGAGTTCCTGGCAGGCAATGGCTTTGTTTTGTGATAAAGTCACGGCTTTGAAGGAAGCGGAAGGAAGGAGGAGGAAGGAGGAGGAAGGAGGAGGAAGAGCGCGAACTCTCTGCCCGGCGTGTCCTGCGTGGTCGGCGTCGTAGACGTCTGCCGCGTCCAACCGTGCGAGCGGGGGCTGTTGTTTCCTGAAAAGGTACGACAGTTCAGCTTCAAAGATCCTTTCGGTAGGCTGGTCTTCTCCTGCATTGCTACCATGACGCTAGTGGCAAGCTCAACGGAGACGCGATCTTCGCGGATCATGCGAAGACGAAGAAGAAGCTTCGCTGAAGACAAAACCAATGATATATACACGGAAGAGTTCCATCGTTGGAAACCACAGACCGAAGAAAGAAGAAAAACCCCAAGAGGAAAGTGATGAACAATGCATATAGTGCGGGCGCGAACAATCTCGTGTGCGTGAGTGCGCGAGAATTTCGTGTGTGTGAATGCGCGAGGTTTTCGTGTATGGGAGTCATCATTACAAACATTTGCAAAATGAAAACCGAAAGCGAGGCAAGGTACTGGCAATGGATAAATAAATGAAGAAAGAAGACATTGCGTGGCAGACAGTTGCTGACTACATAATGGTCGGTAACTGGTCGACCACAAATAAAGAAGAGGAAAAATAAAAGTAGACGGAGCGTTACCGACACCTGAATGTTTAATAACCAAGGTCGGTAACTCAAGAATATTCATGTAACCAAATGACAGAGGAAGAACAGAAGTTACCGACGACGGAAGACACTGTAACCACGGTGGGTAACTCAAAGAAAAAAAAAAAAGAAATGGACTTAGATTATCATGCTCGTATAAAACACGTAGACTCAAAAGATTCGGGATCAACCTTTGAGCCATTGCACGCGTATTGCAAGATGCGGAGATAAACGGGTGATCACGTCTATCTCCCACATGCCAGTGCGTGCACTGCCCAGAAGAGGCTCTCAGCGCGGGGGGGGGTGATGTAAACGATGTTAAGTGCCGGGCCTCCTCCATATACTTGTACGCTATGATAAGCACTGTTAGGTTTTAGTCAGTAAGAGTCTGGCATAACCACCTAGGAAATAAATTCAAGTCGAGTGTAATCTATGAACATTTCCCAACGAAAAAAAAGATGTCGAATTTGGAGGCTGGAGAACTCCTGCGGCGGTTACTAATGCCCCGGAGCCAATATGCAGTTATATGAACCCAATTCTGAAGGGCCTAGGTATGGCATCTCTGGCCATCTGATTCGAATTAGGATCCCGGATAACCGTTGGAACAGTTAATAATAACACAGCGTCAACAGGTGATTAAAGGATACCAACTCTGATGGCCTCAGTTACGGTATGTCTACTCCTATGTGTCGAAGCAGGGGGCTGTGGAACTCCTGGAGCGATTACTAATGCCGCAGAGCCAATAATAGGTTATATAAACCCGACTCTGCAGATCGTAGGTACGGCATCTCCGGCCATGGAATTCGAATTACGCGCGCGGAAAACTGTTGGAGCCGTTAATGACAACACGGAGTCAATAGGTGATTAACTGAAACCAATTCTTGAGGACACAGTTAGGGCATGTCCGCTAATACGAGTCGAAATAGGCGGCTGTAAAACTCCTGGAGCGATTACTGATTCCCCAGAGCCAATAAGAGGTTATTTGAACTCAACTCTGCAGGGAATAGGTATGGCATCTCAGGCCATGGGATTATGTTCCCACCGATATGAAGGAACCGACACGCCTGGAATCTTGTAAAACACTACGACCGAGAGGCTAGATGGGTTAGGTTAGGTTATATTACGTTATAGACGTATATAATGATCCCTCCGAGACGTAGGGGCCGACCCGCCGGGCATGTTGTAAAATACGACATCCGATATGTCAAGTTGCCTTAGATTAGGATATATCACTTTATGGACGTATATAATGTCCCTACCGAGAAGTAGGGTCCGACCCGCCTGGAATGTTGTAAAATATTACATCCCAGGTGTTAGGTTGCCATAGGCTAGGATTTATAACGTTATAGACGTATATAATGACCCCATCGAGAACTACGGGCGGACACGTACGGGACTCTGTAAAACATTACCAGCGTGGGGCTAGATGAGTTAGGTTAGGTTATATAACGTTATAGACGTATATAATGTTCCCAACTAGAAGCAGGGGCCGACACGCCAGGAATGTTGCAACATACTACATCCGAGGTGTTAGGTTGCCTTAGGTTAGGATATATAAAGTTATAGACGAATATAATGTTCCCACGGAGTGGTACGTGCCGCTACGACCGGGATTCTGTAAAACATTACCAGCGTCGGGCTAGATGCGTTAGGTTAGGTTATATTACGTTATAGACGTATATAATGTCCCCACCGAGAAGTAGGGGCCGACCCGCCAGGAATGTTGTAAAATACTACATCCGAGATATTAGGCTGCCTTAGGTTATGATATATAACGTTATATACGTATATAATGTTCCCACAAAGACGTACAGGGCTACGCGAACGGGATTCTACAAAACATTCCCAGCGGGGGGCTAGATGGGTTAGGTTAGGTTATATTACGTTATAGACGTATATAATGTTCCCACCGAGAAATAGGGGCCGACCCGCCAGGAATGTTGCAACACACTACATCCGAGGTGTTAGGTTGCCTTAGGATAGGATATATGACGTTATAGATGTATATAATGTTCCCACGGAGAGGTACGTTCCGACACGTCCGGGATTCTGTAAAACATTACCAGCGTCGGGCTAGATGGGTTAGGTTAGGTTATATTACGTTATAGATGTATATAATGTTCCCACCGAGAAGTAGGGGCCGACCCGCCAGGAATGTTTTAAAATACAACATCCGAGATGTTAGATTGCCTTAGGTTAGGATATATAACGTTATAGACATATATAATGTTGCCACCGGGACGTACGGGGCTACACGAACGGGATTCTACAAAACATTCCGAGCGAGGCGCTAGATGGGTTAGGTTAGGTTATATTACGTTATAGACGTATATAATGTTCCCACCGAGAAGTAGGGGCCGGCCCGCCAGGAATGTTGTAAAATACTACATCCGAGGTGTGAGGTTGCCTTAGGTTAGGATATATAACGCTATAGACATATATAACGTTCCCACGGTGAGGTACGGCCCGACACGATCGGGATTCTGTAAAACATTACCAGCGAGGGGCTAGAGGGGTTAGGTTAGATTATATTACGTTATGGACGTATATAATGTTCCCACCGAGAAATAGGGGCCGACCCGCCAAGAATGTTGCAACATACTACATCCGAGGTGTTAGGTTGCCTTAGGTTAGGATATATAACGTTGTAGAAGTATATAATGTTTCCACGGAGAGGTACGGTCCGACACGGCCGGGAATCTGTAAAACATTACCAGCCACGGGCTAGATGGGTTAGGTTAGGTTATAGTACGTTATAGACTTATATAATGTTCCCACCGAGAAATAGGGGCCGACCCGCGAGGAATGTTGTAAAATACTACATTCGAGATGTTAGGTTGCCTTAGGTTGGGATAAATAAGGTTATAGACGTATATAATGTCCCCACGGATAGGTACGGTCCGACACGGCCGGGAATCCGTAAAACATTACCAGCCACGCGATAGATGGGTTAGGTTAGGTTATAGTACGTTATAGACTTATATAATGTTCCCACCGAGAAATGGGGGCCGTCCCGCCAGGAATGTTGTTAAATACTACATTCGAGATGTTAGGTTGCCTTAGGTTGGGATAAACAAGGTTATAGGCGTACATAATGTTCCCACCGAGAAGTACGGGCGGACACGAACGGGATTCTGTAAAACAATACCAGCGAGGGGCTAGATGGGTTAGGATAGGTTATATTACGTTATAGACGTATATAATGTTCCCACCGAGAAATGGGGGCCGACCCGCCAGGAATGTTGCAACATACTACTACATCCGAGGTGTTAGGTTGCCTTAGGTTAGGATATATAACGTTATAGACGTATATAATGTTCCCACAAAGACGTACAGGGCTACACGAACGGGATTCTACAAAACATTCCCAGCGGGGGGCCAGATGGGTTAGGTTAGTTTATATTACGTTATGGACGTATATAATTTTCCCACCGAGTAGTAGGGGCCGACCCGCCAGGAATGTTGTAAAATACTACATCCGAGATGTTATATTGCCTTAGGTTAGGATATATAACGTTATAGACGTACATAATGTTCCCACAAATACGTACGGGGCTACACGAACGGGATTCTACAAAACATTCCCAGCGGGGGGGTAGATGTGTTAGGTTAGGTTATATTATGTTATAGACGTCTATAATGTTCCCACCGAGAAGTATGGGCCGGCCCGGCAGGAATGTTGTAAAATACTACATCCGAGGTATTAGGTAACCTTAGGTTAGGATGTATAAAGTTATAGACGAATATAATGTTCCCACGGAGTGGTACGGGCCGATACGACCGGGATTCTGTAAAACATTACCAGCGTCGGGCTAGGTGGGTTAGGTTAGGTTATATTACGTTATAGACGTATATAATGTTCCCACCGAGAAATAAGGGCCGACCCGCCAGGAATGTTGCAACATACTACATCCGAGGTGTTAGGTTGCCTTAGGTTAGGATATATAACGTTATAGACGTATATAATGTCCCCACCGAGACGTACGTGGCTACACGAACGGGATTCTACAAAACATTCCCAGCGAGGGGGTAGATGGGTTAGGTTAGGTTATGTTATGTTATAGACGTATATAATGTTTCCACCTAGAAATAGGGGCCGACCCGCCAGGAATGTTGCAACATACTACATCCGAGGTGTTAAGTTGCCTTAGGTTAGGATATATAACGTTATAGACGTATATAATGTTCCCACGGAGAGGTACCGTCCGACACGGCGGGTAATCTGTAAAACATTACCAGCCACGGGATAGATGGGTTAGGTTAGGTTATAGTACGTTACAGACGTATATAATGTTCCGACAGAGAAGTAGGGGCCGACCGGCCAGGAATGTTGTAAAATACTACATTCGAGATGTTAGGTTGCCTTAGGTTGGGATAAATAAGGTTATAGGCGTACATAATGTCCCCACCGAGAAGTACGGGCGGACGCGAACGGGATTCTGTAAAACAATACCAACGGGGGGCTAGATGGATTAGGTTACGTTATATTACGTTATAGACGTATATAATGCACCCACCGAGAAGTAGGGGCCAGCCCGCCAGGAATGTTGTAAAATACTACATCCGAGGTGTGAGGTTGCCTTAGGATAGGATATATAACGTTATAGACGTTTATAATGTTCCCATGGAGAGGTACGGGCCGACACGACCGGGATTCTGTAACACATTCCCAGCGAGGTACTAGATGGGTTAGGTTAGGTTATATTACGTTATAGACGTATATAGTGTTCCCACCGAGAAGTAGGGGCCGACCCGCCAGGAATGTTGTAAAATACTACATCCGAGATGTTGGATTGCCTTAGGTTAGGATATATAACGTTATAGACGTATATAATGTTCCCACGGATAGGTACGGATATATAACGTTATAGACGTATATAATGTTCCCACGGATAGGTACGGATATATAACGTTATAGACGTATATAATGTTCCCACCGAGACGTACGTGGCTACACGAGCGGGATTCTACAAAACATTCCCAGCGAGGGGGTAGATGGGTTAGGTTAGGTTATGTTATGTTATAGACGTATATAATGTTTCCACCGAGAAATAGGGGCCGACCCGCCAGGAATGCTGCAACATACTACATCCGAGGTGTTAGGTTGCCTTAGGTTAGGATATATAACGTTATAGACGTATATAATGTTCCCACAAAGACGTACAGGGCTACACGAACCGGATTCTACAAAACATTCCCAGCGGGGGGCCAGATGGGTTAGGTTAGTTTATATTACGTTATGGAAGGATATAATTTTCCCACCGAGTAGTATGGGCCGACCCGCCAGGAATGTTGTAAAATACTACATCCGAGATGTTATATTGCCTTAGGTTAGGATATATAACGTTATAGACGTACATAATGTTCCCACAAATACGTACGGGGCTACACGAACGGGATTCTACAAAACATTTCCAGCGGGGGGGTAGATGTGTTAGGTTAGGTTATATTATGTTATAGACGTCTATAATGTTCCCACCGAGAAATAGGGGCAGACCCGCCAGGAATGTTGCATCATACTACATCCGAGGTGTTAGGTTGCCTTAGGTTAGGATATATAACGTTATAGACGTATATAATGTTCCCACGGAGAGGTACGGTCCGACACGGCCGGGAATCTGTAAAACATTACCAGCCACGGGCTAGATGGGTTAGGTTAGGTTAAAGTACGTTATAGACGTATATAATGTTCCCACCGAGAAATCGGGGCCGACCCGCCAGGAATGTTGTAAAATACTACATTCGAGATGTTAGGTTGCCTTAGGTTGGGATATATAAAGTCATAGACGTATATAATGTCCCCACCAAGAAGATGAGGCGAACACGAACCGGATTCTGTAAAACATTCCCAGCGAGGTACTAGATGGGTTAGGTTAGGTTATATTACGTTCTAGACGTACATAATGTTCCCACCGAGAAGTATGGGCCGGCCCGGCAGGAATGTTGTAAAATACTACATCCGAGGTGTTAGGTAACCTTAGGTTAGGATATATAAAGTTATAGACGAATATAATGTTCCCACGGAGTGGTACGGGCCGATACGACCGGGATTCTGTAAAACATTACCAGCGTCGGGCTAGATGGGTTAGGTTAGGTTATATTACGTTATAGACGTATATAATGTTCCCACCGAGAAGTATGGGCCGGCCGGGCAGGAATGTTGTAAAATACTACATCCGAGGTGTGAGGTTGCCTTAGGTTAGGATATATAACGTTATAGACGTATATAATGTTCCCACGGATAGGTACGGTCCGACACGGCCGGGAATCTGTAAAGCATTACCAGCCACGGGATAGATGGGTTAGGTTAGGTTATAGTACGTTATAGACTTATATAATGTCCCCACCGAGGAATAGGGCCCGACCCGCCAGGAATGTTGTAAAATACTACATTCGAGATGTTAGGTTGCCGTAGGTTGGGATAAATAAGGTTATAGGCGTACATAATGTCCCCACCGAGAAGTACGGGCGGACACGAACGGGATTCTGTAAAACAATACCAACGGGGGGCTAGATGGATTAGGTTACGTTATATTACGTTATAGACGTATATAGTGTTCCCACCGAGAAGTAGGGGCCGACCTGCCAGGAATGTTGTAAAATACTACATCCGAGATGTTGGATAGCCATAGGTTAGGATATATAACGTTATAGACGTATATAATGTTCCCACCGAGACGTACGTGGCTACACGAACGGGATTCTACAAAACATTCCCAGCGAGGGGGTAGATGGGTTAGGTTAGGTTATGTTATGTTATAGACGTATATAATGTTTCCACCTAGAAATAGGGGCCGACCCGCCAGGAATGTTGCAACATACTACATCCGAGGTGTTAGGTTGCCTTAGCTTAGGATATATAACTTTATAGACGTATATAATGTTCCCACGGATAGGTACGGTCCGACACGGCCGGGAATCTGTAAAACATTACCAGCCACGGGATAGATGGCTTAGGTTAGGTTATAGTACGTTACAGACGTATATAATGTTCCCACCGAGAAGTAGGGGCCGACCCGCAAGGAATGTTGTAAAATACTACATTCGAGATGTTAGGTTGCCTTAGGTTGGGATAAATAAGGTTATAGGCGTACATAATGTCCCCACCGAGAAGTACGGGCGGACACGAACGGAATTCTGTAAAACTATACCAACGGGGGGCTAGATGGATTAGGTTACGTTATATTACGTTATAGACGTATATAATGTTCCCACCGAGAGGTAGGGGCCAGACCGCCAGGAATGTTGTAAAATACTACATCCGAGGTGTGAGGTTGTCTTAGGTTAGGATATATAACGCTATAGACATAAATAACGTTCCCAGGGAGAGGTACGGGCCGACACGACCGGGATTCTGTAAAACATTACCAGCGAGGGTCTAGATGGGTTAGGTTAGTTTACATTACGTTATGGACGTATATAATGTTCCCACCGAGTAGTAGGGGCCGACCCGCCAGGAATGTTGTAAAATACTACATCCGAGATGTTATATTGCCTTAGGTTATGATATATAACGTTATAGACGTATATAATGTTCCCACGGAGAGGTACGGGGCTACACGAACGGGATTCTACAAAACATTCCCAGCGGGGGGGTAGATGTGTTAGGTTAGGTTATGTTATGTTATAGACGTATATAATGTTCCCACCGAGAAATAGGGGCCGACCCGCCAGGAATGTTGCAACATACTACATCCGAGGTGTTAGGTTGCCTTAGGTTGGGATAAATAAGGTTATAGGCGTACATAATGTCCCCACCGAGAAGTACGGGCGGACGCGAACGGGATTCTGTAAAACAATACCAACGGGGGGCTAGATGGATTAGGTTACGTTATATTACGTTATAGACGTATATAATGCACCCACCGAGAAGTAGGTGCCAGCCCGCCAGGAATGTTGTAAAATACTACATCCGAGGTGTGAGGTTGCCTTAGGATAGGATATATAACGTTATAGACGTTTATAATGTTCCCATGGAGAGGTACGGGCCGACACGACCGGGATTCTGTAACACATTCCCAGCGAGGTACTAGATGGGTTAGGTTAGGTTATATTACGTTATAGACGTATATAGTGTTCCCACCGAGAAGTAGGGGCCGACCCGCCAGGAATGTTGTAAAATACTACATCCGAGATGTTGGATTGCCTTAGGTTAGGATATATAACGTTATAGACGTATATAATGTTCCCACGGATAGGTACGGATATATAACGTTATAGACGTATATAATGTTCCCACGGATAGGTACGGATATATAACGTTATAGACGTATATAATGTTCCCACCGAGACGTACGTGGCTACACGAGCGGGATTCTACAAAACATTCCCAGCGAGGGGGTAGATGGGTTAGGTTAGGTTATGTTATGTTATAGACGTATATAATGTTTCCACCGAGAAATAGGGGCCGACCCGCCAGGAATGCTGCAACATACTACATCCGAGGTGTTAGGTTGCCTTAGGTTAGGATATATAACGTTATAGACGTATATAATGTTCCCACAAAGACGTACAGGGCTACACGAACCGGATTCTACAAAACATTCCCAGCGGGGGGCCAGATGGGTTAGGTTAGTTTATATTACGTTATGGAAGGATATAATTTTCCCACCGAGTAGTATGGGCCGACCCGCCAGGAATGTTGTAAAATACTACATCCGAGATGTTATATTGCCTTAGGTTAGGATATATAACGTTATAGACGTACATAATGTTCCCACAAATACGTACGGGGCTACACGAACGGGATTCTACAAAACATTCCCAGCGGGGGGGTAGATGTGTTAGGTTAGGTTATATTATGTTATAGACGTCTATAATGTTCCCACCGAGAAATAGGGGCAGACCCGCCAGGAATGTTGCATCATACTACATCCGAGGTGTTAGGTTGCCTTAGGTTAGGATATATAACGTTATAGACGTATATAATGTTCCCACGGAGAGGTACGGTCCGACACGGCCGGGAATCTGTAAAACATTACCAGCCACGGGCTAGATGGGTTAGGTTAGGTTAAAGTACGTTATAGACGTATATAATGTTCCCACCGAGAAATCGGGGCCGACCCGCCAGGAATGTTGTAAAATACTACATTCGAGATGTTAGGTTGCCTTAGGTTGGGATATATAAAGTCATAGACGTATATAATGTCCCCACCAAGAAGATGAGGCGAACACGAACCGGATTCTGTAAAACATTCCCAGCGAGGTACTAGATGGGTTAGGTTAGGTTATATTACGTTCTAGACGTACATAATGTTCCCACCGAGAAGTATGGGCCGGCCCGGCAGGAATGTTGTAAAATACTACATCCGAGGTGTTAGGTAACCTTAGGTTAGGATATATAAAGTTATAGACGAATATAATGTTCCCACGGAGTGGTACGGGCCGATACGACCGGGATTCTGTAAAACATTACCAGCGTCGGGCTAGATGGGTTAGGTTAGGTTATATTACGTTATAGACGTATATAATGTTCCCACCGAGAAGTATGGGCCGGCCGGGCAGGAATGTTGTAAAATACTACATCCGAGGTGTGAGGTTGCCTTAGGTTAGGATATATAACGTTATAGACGTATATAATGTTCCCACGGATAGGTACGGTCCGACACGGCCGGGAATCTGTAAAGCATTACCAGCCACGGGATAGATGGGTTAGGTTAGGTTATAGTACGTTATAGACTTATATAATGTCCCCACCGAGGAATAGGGCCCGACCCGCCAGGAATGTTGTAAAATACTACATTCGAGATGTTAGGTTGCCGTAGGTTGGGATAAATAAGGTTATAGGCGTACATAATGTCCCCACCGAGAAGTACGGGCGGACACGAACGGGATTCTGTAAAACAATACCAACGGGGGGCTAGATGGATTAGGTTACGTTATATTACGTTATAGACGTATATAGTGTTCCCACCGAGAAGTAGGGGCCGACCTGCCAGGAATGTTGTAAAATACTACATCCGAGATGTTGGATAGCCATAGGTTAGGATATATAACGTTATAGACGTATATAATGTTCCCACCGAGACGTACGTGGCTACACGAACGGGATTCTACAAAACATTCCCAGCGAGGGGGTAGATGGGTTAGGTTAGGTTATGTTATGTTATAGACGTATATAATGTTTCCACCGAGAAATAGGGGCCGTCACGCCAGGAATGTTGCAACATACTACATCCGAGGTGTTAGGTTGCCGTAGGTTAGGATATATAACGTTATAGACGTATATAATGTTCCCACGGATAGGTACGGTCCGACACGGCCGGGAATCTGTAAAACATTACCAGCCACGGGATAGATGGGTTAGGTTAGGTTATAGTACGTTATAGACTTATATAATGTTCCCACCGAGAAGTATGGGCCGGCCCGGCAGGAATGTTGTAAAATACTACATCCGAGTTGTTAGGTAACCTTAGGTTAGGATATATAAAGTTATAGACGAATATAATGTTCCCACGGAGTGGTACGGGCCGATACGAACGGGATTCTGTAAAACATTACCAGCGTCGGGCTAGATGGGTTAGGTTAGGTTATATTACGTTATAGACGTATATAATGTTCCCACCGAGAAGTAGGGGCCGACCCGCCAGGAATGTTGTAAAATACTACATCCGAGGTGTTGGATTGCCTTAGGTTAGGATATATAACGTTATAGACGTATATAATGTCCCCACCGAGACGTACGTGGCTACACGAACGGGATTCTACAAAACATTCCCAGCGAGGGGGTAGATGGGTTAGGTTAGGTTATGTTATGTTATAGACGTATATAATGTTTCCACCTAGAAATAGGGGCCGACCCGCCAGGAATGTTGCAACATACTACATCCGAGGTGTTAGGTTGCCTTAGCTTAGGATATATAACTTTATAGACGTATATAATGTTCCCACGGATAGGTACGGTCCGACACGGCCGGGAATCTGTAAAACATTACCAGCCACGGGATAGATGGCTTAGGTTAGGTTATAGTACGTTACAGACGTATATAATGTTCCCACCGAGAAGTAGGGGCCGACCCGCCAGGAATGTTGTAAAATACTACATTCGAGATGTTAGGTTGCCTTAGGTTGGGATAAATAAGGTTATAGGCGTACATAATGTCCCCACCGAGAAGTACGGGCGGACACGAACGGAATTCTGTAAAACTATACCAACGGGGGGCTAGATGGATTAGGTTACGTTATATTACGTTATAGACGTATATAATGTTCCCACCGAGAGGTAGGGGCCAGACCGCCAGGAATGTTGTAAAATGCTACATCCGAGGTGTGAGGTTGTCTTAGGTTAGGATATATAACGCTATAGACATAAATAACGTTCCCAGGGAGAGGTACGGGCCGACACGACCGGGATTCTGTAAAACATTACCAGCGAGGGTCTAGATGGGTTAGGTTAGTTTACATTACGTTATGGACGTATATAATGTTCCCACCGAGTAGTAGGGGCCGACCCGCCAGGAATGTTGTAAAATACTACATCCGAGATGTTATATTGCCTTAGGTTATGATATATAACGTTATAGACGTATATAATGTTCCCACGGAGAGGTACGGGGCTACACGAACGGGATTCTACAAAACATTCCCAGCGGGGGGGTAGATGTGTTAGGTTAGGTTATGTTATGTTATAGACGTATATAATGTTCCCACCGAGAAATAGGGGCCGACCCGCCAGGAATGTTGCAACATACTACATCCGAGGTGTTAGGTTGCCTTAGGTTGGGATAAATAAGGTTATAGGCGTACATAATGTCCCCACCGAGAAGTACGGGCGGACACGAACGGGATTCTGTAAAACAATACCAACGGGGGGCTAGATGGATTAGGTTACGTTATATGACGTTATAGACGTATATAATGCACCCACCGAGAAGTAGGGGCCAGCCCGCCAGGAATGTTGTAAAATACTACATCCGAGGTGTGAGGTTGCCTTAGGTTAGGATATATAACGTTATAGACGTTTATAATGTTCCCACGGAGAGGTACGGGCCGACACGACCGGGATTCTGTAAAACATTATCAGCGGTGGGCTAAATGGCTTAGGTTAGGTTATATTACGTTATTGACGTATATAATGTTCTCACCGAGAATTAGGGGCCGATCCGCCAGGAATGTTGTAACACACTACATCCGTGGTGTTAGGTTGCCTTAGGTTAGGATATATAACGTTATAGAGGTATATAATGTTCCCATGGAGTAGTACGGGCCGACAGGACCAGGATTCTGTAAAACATTACCAGCGAGGGGCAAGATGGATTAGGTTACGTTATATTACGTTATAGACGTATATAATGTACCCACCGAGAAGTAGGGGCCAGCCCGCCAGGAATGTTGTAAAATACTACATCCGAGGTGTGAGGTTGCCTTAGCTTAGGATATATAACGTTATAGACGTTTATAATGTTCCCACGGAGAGGTACGGGCAGACACGACCGGGATTCTGTAAAACATTACCAGCGTCGGGCTAGATGGGTTAGGTTAGGTTATATTACGTTATAGACGTATATAATGTTCCCACCGAGAAGTAGGGGCCGACCCGCCAGGAATGTTGTAAAATACTACATCCGAGATGTTGGATTGCCATAGGTTAGGATATATAACGTTATAGACGTATATAATGTTCCCACCGAGATGTACGAGGCTACACGAACGGGATTCTACAAAACATTCCCAGCGAGGGGGTAGATGGGTTAGGTTAGGTTATGTTATGTTATAGACGTATATAATGTTTCCACCGAGAAATAGGGGCCGACCCGCCAGGAATGTTGCAAAATACTACATCCGAGGTGTTAGGTTGCCTTAGGTTAGGATATATAACGTTATAGACGTATATAATGTTCCCACGGATAGGTACGGTCCGACACGGCCGGGAATCTGTAAAACATTACCAGCCACGGGCTAGATGGGTTAGGTTAGGTTATAGTACGTTATAGACGTATATAATGTTCCCACCGAGAAATAGGGGCCGACCCGCCAGGATAGTTGTAAAATACTACATTCGAGATGTTTGGTTGCCTTAGGTTGGGATATATAAAGTTATAGACGTATATAATGTCCCCACCAAGAAGATGAGGCGGACACGAACCGGATTCTGTAAAACATTCCCAGCGAGGTACTAGATGGGTTAGGTTAGGTTATATTACGTTCTAGACGTATATAATGTTCCCACCGAGAAGTGTGGGCCGGCCCGGCAGGAATGTTGTAAAATACTACATCCGAGGTATTAGGTAACCTTAGGTTAGGATGTATAAAGTTATAGACGAATATAATGTTCCCACGGAGTGGTACGGGCCGATACGACCGGGATTCTGTAAAACATTACCAGCGTCGGGCTAGGTGGGTTAGGTTAGGTTATATTACGTTATAGACGTATATAATGTTCCCACCGAGAAATAAGGGCCGACCCGCCAGGAATGTTGCAACATACTACATCCGAGGTGTTAGGTTGCCTTAGGTTAGGATATATAACGTTATAGACGTATATAATGTCCCCACCGAGACGTACGTGGCTACACGAATGGGATTCTACAAAACATTCCCAGCGAGGGGGTAGATGGGTTAGGTTAGGTTATGTTATGTTATAGACGTATATAATGTTTCCACCTAGAAATAGGGGCCGACCCGCCAGGAATGTTGCAACATACTACATCCGAGGTGTTAAGTTGCCTTAGGTTAGGATATATAACGTTATAGACGTATATAATGTTCCCACGGAGAGGTACCGTCCGACACGGCGGGTAATCTGTAAAACATTACCAGCCACGGGATAGATGGGTTAGGTTAGGTTATAGTACGTTACAGACGTATATAATGTTCCGACAGAGAAGTAGGGGCCGACCGGCCAGGAATGTTGTAAAATACTACATTCGAGATGTTAGGTTGCCTTAGGTTGGGATAAATAAGGTTATAGGCGTACATAATGTCCCCACCGAGAAGTACGGGCGGACGCGAACGGGATTCTGTAAAACAATACCAACGGGGGGCTAGATGGATTAGGTTACGTTATATTACGTTATAGACGTATATAATGCACCCACCGAGAAGTAGGGGCCAGCCCGCCAGGAATGTTGTAAAATACTACATCCGAGGTGTGAGGTTGCCTTAGGATAGGATATATAACGTTATAGACGTTTATAATGTTCCCATGGAGAGGTACGGGCCGACACGACCGGGATTCTGTAACACATTCCCAGCGAGGTACTAGATGGGTTAGGTTAGGTTATATTACGTTATAGACGTATATAGTGTTCCCACCGAGAAGTAGGGGCCGACCCGCCAGGAATGTTGTAAAATACTACATCCGAGATGTTGGATTGCCTTAGGTTAGGATATATAACGTTATAGACGTATATAATGTTCCCACAAAGACGTACAGGGCTACACGAACCGGATTCTACAAAACATTCCCAGCGGGGGGCCAGATGGGTTAGGTTAGTTTATATTACGTTATGGAAGGATATAATTTTCCCACCGAGTAGTATGGGCCGACCCGCCAGGAATGTTGTAAAATACTACATCCGAGATGTTATATTGCCTTAGGTTAGGATATATAACGTTATAGACGTACATAATGTTCCCACAAATACGTACGGGGCTACACGAACGGGATTCTACAAAACATTCCCAGCGGGGGGGTAGATGTGTTAGGTTAGGTTATATTATGTTATAGACGACTATAATGTTCCCACCGAGAAATAGGGGCAGACCCGCCAGGAATGTTGCATCATACTACATCCGAGGTGTTAGGTTGCCTTAGGTTAGGATATATAACGTTATAGACGTATATAATGTTCCCACGGAGAGGTACGGTCCGACACGGCCGGGAATCTGTAAAACATTACCAGCCACGGGCTAGATGGGTTAGGTTAGGTTAAAGTACGTTATAGACGTATATAATGTTCCCACCGAGAAATCGGGGCCGACCCGCCAGGAATGTTGTAAAATACTACATTCGAGATGTTAGGTTGCCGTAGGTTGGGATAAATAAGGTTATAGGCGTACATAATGTCCCCACCGAGAAGTACGGGCGGACACGAACGGGATTCTGTAAAACAATACCAACGGGGGGCTAGATGGATTAGGTTACGTTATATTACGTTATAGACGTATATAGTGTTCCCACCGAGAAGTAGGGGCCGACCTGCCAGGAATGTTGTAAAATACTACATCCGAGATGTTGGATAGCCATAGGTTAGGATATATAACGTTATAGACGTATATAATGTTCCCACCGAGACGTACGTGGCTACACGAACGGGATTCTACAAAACATTCCCAGCGAGGGGGTAGATGGGTTAGGTTAGGTTATGTTATGTTATAGACGTATATAATGTTTCCACCGAGAAATAGGGGCCGTCACGCCAGGAATGTTGCAACATACTACATCCGAGGTGTTAGGTTGCCGTAGGTTAGGATATATAACGTTATAGACGTATATAATGTTCCCACGGATAGGTACGGTCCGACACGGCCGGGAATCTGTAAAACATTACCAGCCACGGGATAGATGGGTTAGGTTAGGTTATAGTACGTTATAGACTTATATAATGTTCCCACCGAGAAGTATGGGCCGGCCCGGCAGGAATGTTGTAAAATACTACATCCGAGTTGTTAGGTAACCTTAGGTTAGGATATATAAAGTTATAGACGAATATAATGTTCCCACGGAGTGGTACGGGCCGATACGAACGGGATTCTGTAAAACATTACCAGCGTCGGGCTAGATGGGTTAGGTTAGGTTATATTACGTTATAGACGTATATAATGTTCCCACCGAGAAGTAGGGGCCGACCCGCCAGGAATGTTGTAAAATACTACATCCGAGGTGTTGGATTGCCTTAGGTTAGGATATATAACGTTATAGACGTATATAATGTCCCCACCGAGACGTACGTGGCTACACGAACGGGATTCTACAAAACATTCCCAGCGAGGGGGTAGATGGGTTAGGTTAGGTTATGTTATGTTATAGACGTATATAATGTTTCCACCTAGAAATAGGGGCCGACCCGCCAGGAATGTTGCAACATACTACATCCGAGGTGTTAGGTTGCCTTAGCTTAGGATATATAACTTTATAGACGTATATAATGTTCCCACGGATAGGTACGGTCCGACACGGCCGGGAATCTGTAAAACATTACCAGCCACGGGATAGATGGCTTAGGTTAGGTTATAGTACGTTACAGACGTATATAATGTTCCCACCGAGAAGTAGGGGCCGACCCGCAAGGAATGTTGTAAAATACTACATTCGAGATGTTAGGTTGCCTTAGGTTGGGATAAATAAGGTTATAGGCGTACATAATGTCCCCACCGAGAAGTACGGGCGGACACGAACGGAATTCTGTAAAACTATACCAACGGGGGGCTAGATGGATTAGGTTACGTTATATTACGTTATAGACGTATATAATGTTCCCACCGAGAGGTAGGGGCCAGACCGCCAGGAATGTTGTAAAATACTACATCCGAGGTGTGAGGTTGCCTTAGGATAGGATATATAACGTTATAGACGTTTATAATGTTCCCATGGAGAGGTACGGGCCGACACGACCGGGATTCTGTAACACATTCCCAGCGAGGTACTAGATGGGTTAGGTTAGGTTATATTACGTTATAGACGTATATAGTGTTCCCACCGAGAAGTAGGGGCCGACCCGCCAGGAATGTTGTAAAATACTACATCCGAGATGTTGGATTGCCTTAGGTTAGGATATATAACGTTATAGACGTATATAATGTTCCCACGGATAGGTACGGATATATAACGTTATAGACGTATATAATGTTCCCACGGATAGGTACGGATATATAACGTTATAGACGTATATAATGTTCCCACCGAGACGTACGTGGCTACACGAGCGGGATTCTACAAAACATTCCCAGCGAGGGGGTAGATGGGTTAGGTTAGGTTATGTTATGTTATAGACGTATATAATGTTTCCACCGAGAAATAGGGGCCGACCCGCCAGGAATGCTGCAACATACTACATCCGAGGTGTTAGGTTGCCTTAGGTTAGGATATATAACGTTATAGACGTATATAATGTTCCCACAAAGACGTACAGGGCTACACGAACCGGATTCTACAAAACATTCCCAGCGGGGGGCCAGATGGGTTAGGTTAGTTTATATTACGTTATGGAAGGATATAATTTTCCCACCGAGTAGTATGGGCCGACCCGCCAGGAATGTTGTAAAATACTACATCCGAGATGTTATATTGCCTTAGGTTAGGATATATAACGTTATAGACGTACATAATGTTCCCACAAATACGTACGGGGCTACACGAACGGGATTCTACAAAACATTCCCAGCGGGGGGGTAGATGTGTTAGGTTAGGTTATATTATGTTATAGACGTCTATAATGTTCCCACCGAGAAATAGGGGCAGACCCGCCAGGAATGTTGCATCATACTACATCCGAGGTGTTAGGTTGCCTTAGGTTAGGATATATAACGTTATAGACGTATATAATGTTCCCACGGAGAGGTACGGTCCGACACGGCCGGGAATCTGTAAAACATTACCAGCCACGGGCTAGATGGGTTAGGTTAGGTTAAAGTACGTTATAGACGTATATAATGTTCCCACCGAGAAATCGGGGCCGACCCGCCAGGAATGTTGTAAAATACTACATTCGAGATGTTAGGTTGCCTTAGGTTGGGATATATAAAGTCATAGACGTATATAATGTCCCCACCAAGAAGATGAGGCGAACACGAACCGGATTCTGTAAAACATTCCCAGCGAGGTACTAGATGGGTTAGGTTAGGTTATATTACGTTCTAGACGTACATAATGTTCCCACCGAGAAGTATGGGCCGGCCCGGCAGGAATGTTGTAAAATACTACATCCGAGGTGTTAGGTAACCTTAGGTTAGGATATATAAAGTTATAGACGAATATAATGTTCCCACGGAGTGGTACGGGCCGATACGACCGGGATTCTGTAAAACATTACCAGCGTCGGGCTAGATGGGTTAGGTTAGGTTATATTACGTTATAGACGTATATAATGTTCCCACCGAGAAGTATGGGCCGGCCGGGCAGGAATGTTGTAAAATACTACATCCGAGGTGTGAGGTTGCCTTAGGTTAGGATATATAACGTTATAGACGTATATAATGTTCCCACGGATAGGTACGGTCCGACACGGCCGGGAATCTGTAAAGCATTACCAGCCACGGGATAGATGGGTTAGGTTAGGTTATAGTACGTTATAGACTTATATAATGTCCCCACCGAGGAATAGGGCCCGACCCGCCAGGAATGTTGTAAAATACTACATTCGAGATGTTAGGTTGCCGTAGGTTGGGATAAATAAGGTTATAGGCGTACATAATGTCCCCACCGAGAAGTACGGGCGGACACGAACGGGATTCTGTAAAACAATACCAACGGGGGGCTAGATGGATTAGGTTACGTTATATTACGTTATAGACGTATATAGTGTTCCCACCGAGAAGTAGGGGCTGACCTGCCAGGAATGTTGTAAAATACTACATCCGAGATGTTGGATAGCCATAGGTTAGGATATATAACGTTATAGACGTATATAATGTTCCCACCGAGACGTACGTGGCTACACGAACGGGATTCTACAAAACATTCCCAGCGAGGGGGTAGATGGGTTAGGTTAGGTTATGTTATGTTATAGACGTATATAATGTTTCCACCGAGAAATAGGGGCCGTCACGCCAGGAATGTTGCAACATACTACATCCGAGGTGTTAGGTTGCCGTAGGTTAGGATATATAACGTTATAGACGTATATAATGTTCCCACGGATAGGTACGGTCCGACACGGCCGGGAATCTGTAAAACATTACCAGCCACGGGATAGATGGGTTAGGTTAGGTTATAGTACGTTATAGACTTATATAATGTTCCCACCGAGAAGTATGGGCCGGCCCGGCAGGAAGGTTGTAAAATACTACATCCGAGTTGTTAGGTAACCTTAGGTTAGGATATATAAAGTTATAGACGAATATAATGTTCCCACGGAGTGGTACGGGCCGATACGAACGGGATTCTGTAAAACATTACCAGCGTCGGGCTAGATGGGTTAGGTTAGGTTATATTACGTTATAGACGTATATAATGTTCCCACCGAGAAGTAGGGGCCGACCCGCCAGGAATGTTGTAAAATACTACATCCGAGGTGTTGGATTGCCTTAGGTTAGGATATATAACGTTATAGACGTATATAATGTCCCCACCGAGACGTACGTGGCTACACGAACGGGATTCTACAAAACATTCCCAGCGAGGGGGTAGATGGGTTAGGTTAGGTTATGTTATGTTATAGACGTATATAATGTTTCCACCTAGAAATAGGGGCCGACCCGCCAGGAATGTTGCAACATACTACATCCGAGGTGTTAGGTTGCCTTAGCTTAGGATATATAACTTTATAGACGTATATAATGTTCCCACGGATAGGTACGGTCCGACACGGCCGGGAATCTGTAAAACATTACCAGCCACGGGATAGATGGCTTAGGTTAGGTTATAGTACGTTACAGACGTATATAATGTTCCCACCGAGAAGTAGGGGCCGACCCGCAAGGAATGTTGTAAAATACTACATTCGAGATGTTAGGTTGCCTTAGGTTGGGATAAATAAGGTTATAGGCGTACATAATGTCCCCACCGAGAAGTACGGGCGGACACGAACGGAATTCTGTAAAACTATACCAACGGGGGGCTAGATGGATTAGGTTACGTTATATTACGTTATAGACGTATATAATGTTCCCACCGAGAGGTAGGGGCCAGACCGCCAGGAATGTTGTAAAATGCTACATCCGAGGTGTGAGGTTGTCTTAGGTTAGGATATATAACGCTATAGACATAAATAACGTTCCCAGGGAGAGGTACGGGCCGACACGACCGGGATTCTGTAAAACATTACCAGCGAGGGTCTAGATGGGTTAGGTTAGTTTACATTACGTTATGGACGTATATAATGTTCCCACCGAGTAGTAGGGGCCGACCCGCCAGGAATGTTGTAAAATACTACATCCGAGATGTTATATTGCCTTAGGTTATGATATATAACGTTATAGACGTATATAATGTTCCCACGGAGAGGTACGGGGCTACACGAACGGGATTCTACAAAACATTCCCAGCGGGGGGGTAGATGTGTTAGGTTAGGTTATGTTATGTTATAGACGTATATAATGTTCCCACCGAGAAATAGGGGCCGACCCGCCAGGAATGTTGCAACATACTACATCCGAGGTGTTAGGTTGCCTTAGGTTGGGATAAATAAGGTTATAGGCGTACATAATGACCCCACCGAGAAGTACGGGCGGACACGAACGGGATTCTGTAAAACAATACCAACGGGGGGCTAGATGGATTAGGTTACGTTATATGACGTTATAGACGTATATAATGCACCCACCGAGAAGTAGGGGCCAGCCCGCCAGGAATGTTGTAAAATACTACATCCGAGGTGTGAGGTTGCCTTAGGTTAGGATATATAACGTTATAGACGTTTATAATGTTCCCACGGAGAGTTACGGGCCGACACGACCGGGATTCTGTAAAACATTATCAGCGGTGGGCTAAATGGCTTAGGTTAGGTTATATTACGTTATTGACGTATATAATGTTCTCACCGAGAATTAGGGGCCGATCCGCCAGGAATGTTGTAACACACTACATCCGTGGTGTTAGGTTGCCTTAGGTTAGGATATATAACGTTATAGAGGTATATAATGTTCCCATGGAGTAGTACGGGCCGACAGGACCAGGATTCTGTAAAACATTACCAGCGAGGGGCAAGATGGATTAGGTTACGTTATATTACGTTATAGACGTATATAATGTACCCACCGAGAAGTAGGGGCCAGCCCGCCAGGAATGTTGTAAAATACTACATCCGAGGTGTGAGGTTGCCTTAGCTTAGGATATATAACGTTATAGACGTTTATAATGTTCCCACGGAGAGGTACGGGCAGACACGACCGGGATTCTGTAAAACATTACCAGCGTCGGGCTAGATGGGTTAGGTTAGGTTATATTACGTTATAGACGTATATAATGTTCCCACCGAGAAGTAGGGGCCGACCCGCCAGGAATGTTGTAAAATACTACATCCGAGATGTTGGATTGCCATAGGTTAGGATATATAACGTTATAGACGTATATAATGTTCCCACCGAGATGTACGAGGCTACACGAACGGGATTCTACAAAACATTCCCAGCGAGGGGGTAGATGGGTTAGGTTAGGTTATGTTATGTTATAGACGTATATAATGTTTCCACCGAGAAATAGGGGCCGACCCGCCAGGAATGTTGCAACATACTACATCCGAGGTGTTAGGTTGCCTTAGGTTAGGATATATAACGTTATAGACGTATATAATGTTCCCACGGATAGGTACGGTCCGACACGGCCGGGAATCTGTAAAACATTACCAGCCACGGGCTAGATGGGTTAGGTTAGGTTATAGTACGTTATAGACGTATATAATGTTCCCACCGAGAAATAGGGGCCGACCCGCCAGGATAGTTGTAAAATACTACATTCGAGATGTTTGGTTGCCTTAGGTTGGGATATATAAAGTTATAGACGTATATAATGTCCCCACCAAGAAGATGAGGCGGACACGAACCGGATTCTGTAAAACATTCCCAGCGAGGTACTAGATGGGTTAGGTTAGGTTATATTACGTTCTAGACGTATATAATGTTCCCACCGAGAAGTGTGGGCCGGCCCGGCAGGAATGTTGTAAAATACTACATCAGAGATGTTATATTGCCTTAGGTTAGGATATATAACGTTATAGACGTATATAATATTCCCACAAATACGTACGTGGCTACACGAACGGGATTCTACAAAACATTCCCAGCGGGGGGGTAGATGTGTTAGGTTAGGTTATATTATGTTATAGACGTCTATAATGTGACCACCAAGAAATAGCGGCCGACCCGCCAGGAATGTTGCATCATACTACATCCGAGGTGTTAGGTTGCCTTAGGTTAGGATATATAACGTTATAGACGTATATAATGTTCCCACGGAGAGGTACGGTCCGACACGTCCGGGAATCTGTAAAACATTACCAGCCACGGGCTAGATGGGTTAGGTTAGGTTATAGTACGTTATAGACGTATATAATGTTCTCACCGAGAAATAGGGGCCGACCCGCCAGGAATGTTGAAAAATACTACATTCGAGATGTTAGATTGCCTTAGGTTGGGATATATAAAGTTATAGACGTATATAATGTTCCCACCAAGAAGATGAGGCGGACACGAACCGGATTCTGTAAAACATTCCCAGCGATGTACTAGATGGGTTAGGTTAGGTTAAATTACGTTCTAGACGTATATAATGTTCCCACCGAGAAATAGGGGTCGACCCGCCAGGAATGTTGTAAAATACTACATTCGAGATGTTAGGTTGCCTTAGGTTGGGATATATAAAGTTATAGACGTATATAATGTCCCCACCAAGAAGAAGAGGCGGACACGAACCGGATTCTGTAAAACATTCCCAGCGAGGTACTAGATGGGTTAGGTTAGGTTATATTACGTTCTAGACGTATATAATGTTCCCACCGAGAAGTATGGGCCGGCCCGGCAGGAATGTTGTAAAATACTACATCCGAGGTGTTAGGTTGCCTTAGGTTAGGATATATAACGTTATAGACGTATATAATGTTCCCACGGATAGGTACGGTCCGACACGGCCGGGAATCTGTAAAGCATTACCAGCCACGGGATAGATGGGTTAGGTTAGGTTATAGTACGTTATAGACTTATATAATGTCCCCACCGAGGAATAGGGCCCGACCCGCCAGGAATGTTGTAAAATACTACATTCGAGATGTTAGGTTGCCGTAGGTTGGGATAAATAAGGTTATAGGCGTACATAATGTCCCCACCGAGAAGTACGGGCGGACACGAACGGGATTCTGTAAAACAATACCAACGGGGGGCTAGATGGATTAGGTTACGTTATATTACGTTATAGACGTATATAGTGTTCCCACCGAGAAGTAGGGGCCGACCTGCCAGGAATGTTGTAAAATACTACATCCGAGATGTTGGATAGCCATAGGTTAGGATATATAACGTTATAGACGTATATAATGTTCCCACCGAGACGTACGTGGCTACACGAACGGAATTCTACAAAACATTCCCAGCGAGGGGGTAGATGGGTTAGGTTAGGTTATGTTATGTTATAGACGTATATAATGTTCCCACCGAGAAGTAGGGGCCGACCCGCCAGGAATGTTGCAACATACTACATCCGAGGTGTTAGGTTGCCTTAGCTTAGGATATATAACTTTATAGACGTATATAATGTTCCCACGGATAGGTACGGTCCGACACGGCCGGGAATCTGTAAAACATTACCAGCCACGGGATAGATGGCTTAGGTTAGGTTATAGTACGTTACAGACGTATATAATGTTCCCACCGAGAAGTAGGGGCCGACCCGCAAGGAATGTTGTAAAATACTACATTCGAGATGTTAGGTTGCCTTAGGTTGGGATAAATAAGGTTATAGGCGTACATAATGTCCCCACCGAGAAGTACGGGCGGACACGAACGGAATTCTGTAAAACTATACCAACGGGGGGCTAGATGGATTAGGTTACGTTATATTACGTTATAGACGTATATAATGTTCCCACCGAGAGGTAGGGGCCAGACCGCCAGGAATGTTGTAAAATACTACATCCGAGGTGTGAGGTTGTCTTAGGTTAGGATATATAACGCTATAGACATAAATAACGTTCCCAGGGAGAGGTACGGGCCGACACGACCGGGATTCTGTAAAACATTACCAGCGAGGGTCTAGATGGGTTAGGTTAGTTTACATTACGTTATGGACGTATATAATGTTCCCACCGAGTAGTAGGGGCCGACCCGCCAGGAATGTTGTAAAATACTACATCCGAGATGTTATATTGCCTTAGGTTATGATATATAACGTTATAGACGTATATAATGTTCCCACGGAGAGGTACGGGGCTACACGAACGGGATTCTACAAAACATTCCCAGCGGGGGGGTAGATGTGTTAGGTTAGGTTATGTTATGTTATAGACGTATATAATGTTCCCACCGAGAAATAGGGGCCGACCCGCCAGGAATGTTGCAACATACTACATCCGAGGTGTTAGGTTGCCTTAGGTTGGGATAAATAAGGTTATAGGCGTACATAATGTCCCCACCGAGAAGTACGGGCGGACGCGAACGGGATTCTGTAAAACAATACCAACGGGGGGCTAGATGGATTAGGTTACGTTATATTACGTTATAGACGTATATAATGCACCCACCGAGAAGTAGGGGCCAGCCCGCCAGGAATGTTGTAAAATACTACATCCGAGGTGTGAGGTTGCCTTAGGATAGGATATATAACGTTATAGACGTTTATAATGTTCCCATGGAGAGGTACGGGCCGACACGACCGGGATTCTGTAACACATTCCCAGCGAGGTACTAGATGGGTTAGGTTAGGTTATATTACGTTATAGACGTATATAGTGTTCCCACCGAGAAGTAGGGGCCGTCCCGCCAGGAATGTTGTAAAATACTACATCCGAGATGTTGGATTGCCTTAGGTTAGGATATATAACGTTATAGACGTATATAATGTTCCCACGGATAGGTACGGATATATAACATTATAGACGTATATAATGTTCCCACGGATAGGTACGGATATATAACGTTATAGACGTATATAATGTTCCCACCGAGACGTACGTGGCTACACGAGCGGGATTCTACAAAACATTCCCAGCGAGGGGGTAGATGGGTTAGGTTAGGTTATGTTATGTTATAGACGTATATAATGTTTCCACCGAGAAATAGGGGCCGACCCGCCAGGAATGCTGCAACATACTACATCCGAGGTGTTAGGTTGCCTTAGGTTAGGATATATAACGTTATAGACGTATATAATGTTCCCACAAAGACGTACAGGGCTACACGAACCGGATTCTACAAAACATTCCCAGCGGGGGGCCAGATGGGTTAGGTTAGTTTATATTACGTTATGGAAGGATATAATTTTCCCACCGAGTAGTATGGGCCGACCCGCCAGGAATGTTGTAAAATACTACATCCGAGATGTTATATTGCCTTAGGTTAGGATATATAACGTTATAGACGTACATAATGTTCCCACAAATACGTACGGGGCTACACGAACGGGATTCTACAAAACATTCCCAGCGGGGGGGTAGATGTGTTAGGTTAGGTTATATTATGTTATAGACGTCTATAATGTTCCCACCGAGAAATAGGGGCAGACCCGCCAGGAATGTTGCATCATACTACATCCGAGGTGTTAGGTTGCCTTAGGTTAGGATATATAACGTTATAGACGTATATAATGTTCCCACGGAGAGGTACGGTCCGACACGGCCGGGAATCTGTAAAACATTACCAGCCACGGGCTAGATGGGTTAGGTTAGGTTAAAGTACGTTATAGACGTATATAATGTTCCCACCGAGAAATCGGGGCCGACCCGCCAGGAATGTTGTAAAATACTACATTCGAGATGTTAGGTTGCCTTAGGTTGGGATATATAAAGTCATAGACGTATATAATGTCCCCACCAAGAAGATGAGGCGAACACGAACCGGATTCTGTAAAACATTCCCAGCGAGGTACTAGATGGGTTAGGTTAGGTTATATTACGTTCTAGACGTACATAATGTTCCCACCGAGAAGTATGGGCCGGCCCGGCAGGAATGTTGTAAAATACTACATCCGAGGTGTTAGGTAACCTTAGGTTAGGATATATAAAGTTATAGACGAATATAATGTTCCCACGGAGTGGTACGGGCCGATACGACCGGGATTCTGTAAAACATTACCAGCGTCGGGCTAGATGGGTTAGGTTAGGTTATATTACGTTATAGACGTATATAATGTTCCCACCGAGAAGTATGGGCCGGCCGGGCAGGAATGTTGTAAAATACTACATCCGAGGTGTGAGGTTGCCTTAGGTTAGGATATATAACGTTATAGACGTATATAATGTTCCCACGGATAGGTACGGTCCGACACGGCCGGGAATCTGTAAAGCATTACCAGCCACGGGATAGATGGGTTAGGTTAGGTTATAGTACGTTATAGACTTATATAATGTCCCCACCGAGGAATAGGGCCCGACCCGCCAGGAATGTTGTAAAATACTACATTCGAGATGTTAGGTTGCCGTAGGTTGGGATAAATAAGGTTATAGGCGTACATAATGTCCCCACCGAGAAGTACGGGCGGACACGAACGGGATTCTGTAAAACAATACCAACGGGGGGCTAGATGGATTAGGTTACGTTATATTACGTTATAGACGTATATAGTGTTCCCACCGAGAAGTAGGGGCCGACCTGCCAGGAATGTTGTAAAATACTACATCCGAGATGTTGGATAGCCATAGGTTAGGATATATAACGTTATAGACGTATATAATGTTCCCACCGAGACGTACGTGGCTACACGAACGGGATTCTACAAAACATTCCCAGCGAGGGGGTAGATGGGTTAGGTTAGGTTATGTTATGTTATAGACGTATATAATGTTTCCACCGAGAAATAGGGGCCGTCACGCCAGGAATGTTGCAACATACTACATCCGAGGTGTTAGGTTGCCGTAGGTTAGGATATATAACGTTATAGACGTATATAATGTTCCCACGGATAGGTACGGTCCGACACGGCCGGGAATCTGTAAAACATTACCAGCCACGGGATAGATGGGTTAGGTTAGGTTATAGTACGTTATAGACTTATATAATGTTCCCACCGAGAAGTATGGGCCGGCCCGGCAGGAAGGTTGTAAAATACTACATCCGAGTTGTTAGGTAACCTTAGGTTAGGATATATAAAGTTATAGACGAATATAATGTTCCCACGGAGTGGTACGGGCCGATACGAACGGGATTCTGTAAAACATTACCAGCGTCGGGCTAGATGGGTTAGGTTAGGTTATATTACGTTATAGACGTATATAATGTTCCCACCGAGAAGTAGGGGCCGACCCGCCAGGAATGTTGTAAAATACTACATCCGAGGTGTTGGATTGCCTTAGGTTAGGATATATAACGTTATAGACGTATATAATGTCCCCACCGAGACGTACGTGGCTACACGAACGGGATTCTACAAAACATTCCCAGCGAGGGGGTAGATGGGTTAGGTTAGGTTATGTTATGTTATAGACGTATATAATGTTTCCACCTAGAAATAGGGGCCGACCCGCCAGGAATGTTGCAACATACTACATCCGAGGTGTTAGGTTGCCTTAGCTTAGGATATATAACTTTATAGACGTATATAATGTTCCCACGGATAGGTACGGTCCGACACGGCCGGGAATCTGTAAAACATTACCAGCCACGGGATAGATGGCTTAGGTTAGGTTATAGTACGTTACAGACGTATATAATGTTCCCACCGAGAAGTAGGGGCCGACCCGCAAGGAATGTTGTAAAATACTACATTCGAGATGTTAGGTTGCCTTAGGTTGGGATAAATAAGGTTATAGGCGTACATAATGTCCCCACCGAGAAGATGAGGCGGACACGAACCGGATTCTGTAAAACATTCCCAGCGATGTACTAGATGGGTTAGGTTAGGTTAAATTACGTTCTAGACGTATATAATGTTCCCACCGAGAAATAGGGGTCGACCCGCCAGGAATGTTGTAAAATACTACATTCGAGATGTTAGGTTGCCTTAGGTTGGGATATATAAAGTTATAGACGTATATAATGTCCCCACCAAGAAGAAGAGGCGGACACGAACCGGATTCTGTAAAACATTCCCAGCGAGGTACTAGATGGGTTAGGTTAGGTTATATTACGTTCTAGACGTATATAATGTTCCCACCGAGAAGTATGGGCCGGCCCGGCAGGAATGTTGTAAAATACTACATCCGAGGTGTTAGGTAACCTTAGGTTAGGATATATAAAGTTATAGACGAATATAATGTTCCCACGGAGTGGTACGGGCCGATACGACCGGGATTCTGTAAAACATTACCAGCGTCGGGCTAGATGGGTTAGGTTAGGTTATATTACGTTATAGACGTATATAATGTTCCCACCGAGAAGTAGGGGCCGACCCGCCAGGAATGTTGGAAAATACTACATCCGAGATGTTGGATTGCCTTAGGTTAGGATATATAACGTTATAGACGTATATAATGTTCCCACCGAGACGTACGTGGCTACACGAACGGGATTCTACAAAACATTCCCAGCGAGGGGGTAGATGGGTTAGGTTAGGTTATGTTATGTTATAGACGTATATAATGTTTCCACCGAGAAATAGGGGCCGACCCGCCAGGAATGTTGCAACATACTACATCCGAGGTGTTAGGTTGCCTTAGGTTAGGATATATAACGTTATAGACGTATATAATGTTCCCACGGATAGGTACGGTCCGACACGGCCGGGAATCTGTAAAACATTACCAGCCACGGGATAAATGGGTTAGGTTAGGATATAGTACGTTATAGACTTATATAATGTTCCCACCGAGAAATAGGGGCCGACCCGCCAGGAATGTTGTAAAATACTACATTCGAGATGTTAGGTTGCCTTAGGTTGGGATAAATAAGGTTATAGGCGTACATAATGTCCCCACCGAGAAGTACGGCCGGACACGAACGGGATTCTGTAAAACAATACCAGCGAGGGGCTAGATGGGTTAGGATAGGTTATATTACGTTATAGACGTATATAATGTTCCCGCCGAGAAATAGGGGCCGAACCGCCAGGAATGTTGCAACATACTACATCCGAGGTGTTAGGTTGCCTTAGGTTAGGATATATAACGTTATAGACGTACATAATGTTCCCACAAAGACGTACAGGGTTACACGAACGGGATTCTACAAAACATTCCCAGCGGGGGGCTAGATGGGTTAGGTTAGCTTATATTACGATATAGACGTATATAATTTTCCCACCGAGTAGTAGGGGCCGACCCGCCAGGAATGTTGTAAAATACTACATCCGAGATGTTATATTGCCTTAGGTTAGGATATATA
The DNA here is from genome assembly GCA_963969225.1 of Xylocopa violacea. Taxonomy (NCBI): domain Eukaryota; kingdom Metazoa; phylum Arthropoda; class Insecta; order Hymenoptera; family Apidae; genus Xylocopa; species Xylocopa violacea. Next base: position 3,427,509 of record CAXAJV010000013.1, read on the forward strand.
ACGTTATAGACGTATATAATGTTCCCACAAATACGTACGTGGCTACACGAACCGGATTCTACAAAACATTCCCAGCGGGGGGAGGGGGGTAGATGTGTTAGGTTAGGTTATATTATGTTATAGACGTCTATAATGTTCCCACCGAGAAATAGGGGCCGACCCGCCAGGAATGTTGCATCATACTACATCCGAGGTGTTAGGTTGCCTTAGGTTAGGATATATAACGTTATAGACGTATATAATGTTCCCACGGATAGGTACGGTCCGACACGGCCGGGAATCTGTAAAACATTACCAGCCACGGGCTAGATGGGTTAGGTTAGGTTATAGTACGTTATAGACGTATATAATGCTCCCACCGAGAAATAGGGGCCGACCCGCCAGGATAGTTGTAAAATACTACATTCGAGATGTTTGGTTGCCTTAGGTTGGGATATATAAAGTTATAGACGTATATAATGTCCCCACCAAAAAGATGAGGCGGACACGAACCGGATTCTGTAAAACATTCCCAGCGAGGTACTAGATGGGTTAGGTTAGGTTATATTACGTTCTAGACGTATATAATGTTCCCACCGAGAAGTATGGGCCGGCCCGGCAGGAATGTTGTAAAATACTACATCAGAGATGTTATATTGCCTTAGGTTAGGATATATAACGTTATAGACGTATATAATATTCCCACAAATACGTACGTGGCTACACGAACGGGATTCTACAAAACATTCCCAGCGGGGGGGTAGATGTGTTAGGTTAGGTTATATTATGTTATAGACGTCTATAATGTTCCCACCGAGAAATAGGGGCCGACCCGCCAGGAATGTTGCATCATACTACATCCGAGGTGTTAGGTTGCCTTAGGTTAGGGTATATAACGTTATAGACGTATATAATGTTCCCACGGATAGGTACGGTCCGACACGGCCGGGAATCTGTAAAACATTACCAGCCACGGACTAGATGGGTTAGGTTAGGTTATAGTACGTTATAGACGTATATAATGCTCCCACCGAGAAATAGGGGCCGACCCGCCAGGATAGTTGTAAAATACTACATTCGAGATGTTTGGTTGCCTTAGGTTGGGATATATAAAGTTATAGACGTATATAATGTCCCCACCAAGAAGATGAGGCGGACACGAACCGGATTCTGTAAAACATTCCCAGCGAGGTACTAGATGGGTTAGGTTAGGTTATATTACGTTATAGACGTATATAATGTTCCCACCGAGAAGTAGGGGCCGACCCGCCAGGAATGTTGGAAAATACTACATCCGAGATGTTGGATTGCCTTAGGTTAGGATATATAACGTTATAGACGTATATAATGTTCCCACCGAGACGTACGTGGCTACACGAACGGGATTCTACAAAACATTCCCAGCGAGGGGGTAGATGGGTTAGGTTAGGTTATGTTATGTTATAGACGTATATAATGTTTCCACCGAGAAATAGGGGCCGACCCGCCAGGAATGTTGCAACATACTACATCCGAGGTGTTAGGTTGCCTTAGGTTAGGATATATAACGTTATAGACGTATATAATGTTCCCACGGATAGGTACGGTCCGACACGGCCGGGAATCTGTAAAACATTACCAGCCACGGGATAAATGGGTTAGGTTAGGATATAGTACGTTATAGACTTATATAATGTTCCCACCGAGAAATAGGGGCCGACCCGCCAGGAATGTTGTAAAATACTACATTCGAGATGTTAGGTTGCCTTAGGTTGGGATAAATAAGGTTATAGGCGTACATAATGTCCCCACCGAGAAGTACGGCCGGACACGAACGGGATTCTGTAAAACAATACCAGCGAGGGGCTAGATGGGTTAGGATAGGTTATATTACGTTATAGACGTATATAATGTTCCCGCCGAGAAATAGGGGCCGAACCGCCAGGAATGTTGCAACATACTACATCCGAGGTGTTAGGTTGCCTTAGGTTAGGATATATAACGTTATAGACGTACATAATGTTCCCACAAAGACGTACAGGGTTACACGAACGGGATTCTACAAAACATTCCCAGCGGGGGGCTAGATGGGTTAGGTTAGCTTATATTACGATATAGACGTATATAATTTTCCCACCGAGTAGTAGGGGCCGACCCGCCAGGAATGTTGTAAAATACTACATCCGAGATGTTATATTGCCTTAGGTTAGGATATATAACGTTATAGACGTATATAATGTTCCCACAAATACGTACGTGGCTACACGAACCGGATTCTACAAAACATTCCCAGCGGGGGGAGGGGGGTAGATGTGTTAGGTTAGGTTATATTATGTTATAGACGTCTATAATGTTCCCACCGAGAAATAGGGGCCGACCCGCCAGGAATGTTGCATCATACTACATCCGAGGTGTTAGGTTGCCTTAGGTTAGGATATATAACGTTATAGACGTATATAATGTTCCCACGGATAGGTACGGTCCGACACGGCCGGGAATCTGTAAAACATTACCAGCCACGGACTAGATGGGTTAGGTTAGGTTATAGTACGTTATAGACGTATATAATGCTCCCACCGAGAAATAGGGGCCGACCCGCCAGGATAGTTGTAAAATACTACATTCGAGATGTTTGGTTGCCTTAGGTTGGGATATATAAAGTTATAGACGTATATAATGTCCCCACCAAGAAGATGAGGCGGACACGAACCGGATTCTGTAAAACATTCCCAGCGAGGTACTAGATGGGTTAGGTTAGGTTATATTACGTTCTAGACGTATATAATGTTCCCACCGAGAAGTATGGGCCGGCCCGGCAGGAATGTTGTAAAATACTACATCAGAGATGTTATATTGCCTTAGGTTAGGATATATAACGTTATAGACGTATATAATATTCCCACAAATACGTACGTGGCTACACGAACGGGATTCTACAAAACATTCCCAGCGGGGGGGTAGATGTGTTAGGTTAGGTTATATTATGTTATAGACGTCTATAATGTGACCACCAAGAAATAGCGGCCGACCCGCCAGGAATGTTGCATCATACTACATCCGAGGTGTTAGGTTGCCTTAGGTTAGGATATATAACGTTATAGACGTATATAATGTTCCCACGGAGAGGTACGGTCCGACACAGCCGGGAATCTGTAAAACATTACCAGCCACGGGCTAGATGGGTTAGGTTAGGTTATAGTACGTTATAGACGTATATAATGTTCTCACCGAGAAATAGGGGCCGACCCGCCAGGAATGTTGAAAAATACTACATTCGAGATGTTAGATTGCCTTAGGTTGGGATATATAAAGTTATAGACGTATATAATGTCCCCACCAAGAAGATGAGGCGGACACGAACCGGATTCTGTAAAACATTCCCAGCGAGGTACTAGATGGGTTAGGTTAGGTTAAATTACGTTCTAGACGTATATAATGTTCCCACCGAGAAGTAGGGGCCGACACGCCAGGAATGTTGTAAAATACTACATTCGAGATGTTAGGTTGCCTTAGGTTGGGATAAATAAGGTTATAGGCGTACATAATGTCCCCACCGAGAAGTACGGGCGGACACGAACGGAATTCTGTAAAACTATACCAACGGGGGGCTAGATGGATTAGGTTACGTTATATTACGTTATAGACGTATATAATGTTCCCACCGAGAGGTAGGGGCCAGCCCGCCAGGAATGTTGTAAAATACTACATCCGAGGTGTGAGGTTGTCTTAGGTTAGGATATATAACGCTATAGACATAAATAACGTTCCCAGGGAGAGGTACGGTCCGACACGACCGGGATTCTGTAAAACATTACCAGCGAGGGTCTACATGGGTTAGGTTAGTTTACATTACGTTATAGACGTATATAATGCACCCACCGAGAAGTAGGGGCCGGCCCGCCAGGAATGTTGTAAAATACTACATCCGAGGTGTGAGGTTGCCTTAGGTTAGGATATATAAGGTTATAGACGTTTATAATGTTCCCACGGAGAGGTACGGGCCGACACGACCGGGATTCTGTAAAACATTATCAGCGGGGGGCTAAATGGCTTAGGTTAGGTTATATTACGTTATTGACGTATATAATGTTCTCACCGAGAATTAGGGGCCGATCCGCCAGGAATGTTGTAACACACTACATCCGTGTTGTTAGGTTGCCTTAGGTTAGGATATATAACGTTATAGACGTATATAATGTTCCCACCGAGAAGTATGGGCCGGCCCGGCAGGAATGTTGTAAAATACTACATCCGAGGGGTTAGGTAACCTTAGGTTAGGATATATAACGTTATAGACGAATATAATGTTTCCACGGAGTGGTACGGGCCGATACGACCGGGATTCTGTAAAACATTACCAGCGTCGGGCTAGATGGGTTAGGTTAGGTTATATTACGTTATAGACGTATATAATGTTCCCACCGAGAAGTAGGGGCCGACCCGCCAGGAATGTTGTAAAATACTACATCCGAGATGTTCGATTGCCTTAGGTTAGGATATATAACGTTACAGACGTATATAATGTTCCCACCGAGACGTACGTGGCTACACGAACGGGATTCTACAAAACATTCCCAGCGAGGGGGTAGATGGGTTAGGTTAGGTTATGTTATGTTATAGACGTATATAATGTTTCCACCGAGAAATAGGGGCCGACCCGCCAGGAATGTTGCAACATACTACATCCGAGGTGTTAGGTTGCCTTAGGTTAGGATATATAACGTTATAGACGAATATAATGTTCCCACGGATAGGTACGGTCCGACACGGCCGGGAATCTGTAAAACATTACCAGCCACGGGCTAGATGGGTTAGGTTAGGTTATAGTACGTTATAGACGTATATAATGTTCCCACCGAGAAATAGGGGCCGACCCGCCAGGATAGTTGTAAAATACTACATTCGAGATGTTTGGTTGCCTTAGGTTGGGATATATAAAGTTATAGACGTATATAATGTCCCCACCAAGAAGATGAGGCGGACACGAACCGGATTCTGTAAAACATTCCCAGCGAGGTACTAGATGGGTTAGGTTAGGTTATATTACGTTCTAGACGTATATAATGTTCCCACCGAGAAGTATGGGCCGGCCCGGCAGGAATGTTGTAAAATACTACATCAGAGATGTTATATTGCCTTAGGTTAGGATATATAACGTTATAGACGTATATAATATTCCCACAAATACGTACGTGGCTACACGAACGGGATTCTACAAAACATTCCCAGCGGGGGGGTAGATGTGTTAGGTTAGGTTATATTATGTTATAGACGTCTATAATGTGACCACCAAGAAATAGCGGCCGACCCGCCAGGAATGTTGCATCATACTACATCCGAGGTGTTAGGTTGCCTTAGGTTAGGATATATAACGTTATGGACGTATATAGTGTTCCCACGGAGAGGTACGGTCCGACACGGCCGGGAATCTGTAAAACATTACCAGCCACGGGCTAGATGGGTTAGGTTAGGTTATAGTACGTTATAGACGTATATAATGTTCTCACCGAGAAATAGGGGCCGACCCGCCAGGAATGTTGAAAAATACTACATTCGAGATGTTAGATTGCCTTAGGTTGGGATATATAAAGTTATAGACGTATATAATGTCCCCACCAAGAAGATGAGGCGGACACGAACCGGATTCTGTAAAACATTCCCAGCGAGGTACTAGATGGGTTAGGTTAGGTTAAATTACGTTCTAGACGTATATAATGTTCCCACCGAGAAATAGGGGTCGACCCGCCAGGAATGTTGTAAAATACTACATTCGAGATGTTAGGTTGCCTTAGGTTGGGATATATAAAGTTATAGACGTATATAATGTCCCCACCAAGAAGATGAGGCGGACACGAACCGGATTCTGTAAAACATTCCCAGCGAGGTACTAGATGGGTTAGGTTAGGTTATATTACGTTCTAGACGTATATAATGTTCCCACCGAGAAGTATGGGCCGGCCCGGCAGGAATGTTGTAAAATACTACATCCGAGGTGTTAGGTAACCTTAGGTTAGGATATATAAAGTTATAGACGAATATAATGTTCCCACGGAGTGGTACGGGCCGATACGACCGGGATTCTGTAAAACATTACCAGCGTCGGGCTAGATGGGTTAGGTTAGGTTATATTACGTTATAGACGTATATAATGTTCCCACCGAGAAGTAGGGGCCGACCCGCCAGGAATGTTGGAAAATACTACATCCGAGATGTTGGATTGCCTTAGGTTAGGATATATAACGTTATAGACGTATATAATGTTCCCACCGAGACGTACGTGGCTACACGAACGGGATTCTACAAAACATTCCCAGCGAGGGGGTAGATGGGTTAGGTTAGGTTATGTTATGTTATAGACGTATATAATGTTTCCACCGAGAAATAGGGGCCGACCCGCCAGGAATGTTGCAACATACTACATCCGAGGTGTTAGGTTGCCTTAGGTTAGGATATATAACGTTATAGACGTATATAATGTTCCCACGGATAGGTACGGTCCGACACGGCCGGGAATCTGTAAAACATTACCAGCCACGGGATAAATGGGTTAGGTTAGGATATAGTACGTTATAGACTTATATAATGTTCCCACCGAGAAATAGGGGCCGACCCGCCAGGAATGTTGTAAAATACTACATTCGAGATGTTAGGTTGCCTTAGGTTGGGATAAATAAGGTTATAGGCGTACATAATGTCCCCACCGAGAAGTACGGCCGGACACGAACGGGATTCTGTAAAACAATACCAGCGAGGGGCTAGATGGGTTAGGATAGGTTATATTACGTTATAGACGTATATAATGTTCCCGCCGAGAAATAGGGGCCGAACCGCCAGGAATGTTGCAACATACTACATCCGAGGTGTTAGGTTGCCTTAGGTTAGGATATATAACGTTATAGACGTACATAATGTTCCCACAAAGACGTACAGGGTTACACGAACGGGATTCTACAAAACATTCCCAGCGGGGGGCTAGATGGGTTAGGTTAGCTTATATTACGATATAGACGTATATAATTTTCCCACCGAGTAGTAGGGGCCGACCCGCCAGGAATGTTGTAAAATACTACATCCGAGATGTTATATTGCCTTAGGTTAGGATATATAACGTTATAGACGTATATAATGTTCCCACAAATACGTACGTGGCTACACGAACCGGATTCTACAAAACATTCCCAGCGGGGGGAGGGGGGTAGATGTGTTAGGTTAGGTTATATTATGTTATAGACGTCTATAATGTTCCCACCGAGAAATAGGGGCCGACCCGCCAGGAATGTTGCATCATACTACATCCGAGGTGTTAGGTTGCCTTAGGTTAGGATATATAACGTTATAGACGTATATAATGTTCCCACGGATAGGTACGGTCCGACACGGCCGGGAATCTGTAAAACATTACCAGCCACGGGCTAGATGGGTTAGGTTAGGTTATAGTACGTTATAGACGTATATAATGCTCCCACCGAGAAATAGGGGCCGACCCGCCAGGATAGTTGTAAAATACTACATTCGAGATGTTAGGTTGCCTTAGGTTGGGATATATAAAGTTATAGACGTATATAATGTCCCCACCAAGAAGATGAGGCGGACACGAACCGGATTCTGTAAAACATTCCCAGCGAGGTACTAGATGGGTTAGGTTAGGTTATATTACGTTCTAGACGTATATAATGTTCCCACCGAGAAGTATGGGCCGGCCCGGCAGGAATGTTGTAAAATACTACATCCGAGATGTTATATTGCCTTAGGTTAGGATATATAACGTTATAGACGTATATAATGTTCCCACAAATACGTACGTGGCTACACGAACGGGATTCTACAAAACATTCCCAGCGGGGGGGTAGATGTGTTAGGTTAGGTTATATTATGTTATAGACGTCTATAATGTTCCCACCAAGAAATAGCGGCCGACCCGCCAGGAATGTTGCATCATACTACATCCGAGGTGTTAGGTTGCCTTAGGTTAGGATATATAACGTTATAGACGTATATAATGTTCCCACGGAGAGGTACGGACCGACACGGCCGGGAATCTGTAAAACATTACCAGCCACGGGCTAGATGGGTTAGGTTAGGTTATAGTACGTTATAGACGTATATAATGTTCTCACCGAGAAATAGGGGCCGAACCGCCAGGAATGTTGCAACATACTACATCCGAGGTGTTAGGTTGCCTTAGGTTAGGATATATAACGTTATAGACGTACATAATGTTCCCACAAAGACGTACAGGGTTACACGAACGGGATTCTACAAAACATTCCCAGCGGGGGGCTAGATGGGTTAGGTTAGCTTATATTACGATATAGACGTATATAATGTTCCCACCGAGAAATAGGGGCCGACCCGCCAGGAATGTTGTAAAATACTACATTCGAGATGTTAGGTTGCCTTAGGTTGGGATAAATAAGGTTATAGGCGTACATAATGTCCCCACCGAGAAGTACGGGCGGACACGAACGGGATTCTGTAAAACAATACCAGCAAGGGGCTAGATGGGTTAGGATAGGTTATATTACGTTATAGACGTATATAATGTTCCCGCCGAGAAATAGGGGCCGAACCGCCAGGAATGTTGCAACATACTACATCCGAGGTGTTAGGTTGCCTTAGGTTAGGATATATAACGTTATAGACGTATATAATGTTCCCACAAATACGTACGTGGCTACACGAACCGGATTCTACAAAACATTCCCAGCGGGGGGGGGGGGGGTAGATGTGTTAGGTTAGGTTATATTATGTTATAGACGTCTATAATGTTCCCACCGAGAAATAGGGGCCGACCCGCCAGGAATGTTGCAACATACTACATCCGAGGTGTTCGGTTGCCTTAGGTTAGGATATATAACGTTATAGACGTATATAATGTTCCCACGGATAGGTACGGTCCGACACGGCCGGGAATCTGTAAAACATTACCAGCCACGGGATAAATGGGTTAGGTTAGGATATAGTACGTTATAGACGTATATAATGTTCCCACCGAGAAGTAGGGGCCGACCCGCCAGGAATGTTGTAAAATACTACATTCGAGATGTTAGGTTGCCTTAGGTTGGGATATATAAAGTTATAGACGTATATAATGTCCCCACCAAGAAGATGAGGCGGACACGAACCGGATTCTGTAAAACATTCCCAGCGAGGTACTAGATGGGTTAGGTTAGGTTATATTACGTTCTAGACGTATATAATGTTCCCACCGAGAAGTATGGGCCGGCCCGGCAGGAATGTTGTAAAATACTACATCCGAGGTGTTAGGTAACCTTAGGTTAGGATGTATAAAGTTATAGACGAATATAATGTTCCCACGGAGTGGTACGGGCCGATACGACCGGGATTCTGTAAAACATTACCAGCGTCGGCCTAGATGGGTTAGGTTAGGTTATATTACGTTATAGACGTATATAATGTTCCCACCGAGAAGTAGGGGCCGACCCGCCAGGAATGTTGGAAAATACTACATCCGAGATGTTGGATTGCCTTAGGTTAGGATATATAACGTTATAGACGTATATAATGTTCCCACCGAGACGTACGTGGCTACACGAACGGCATTCTACAAAACATTCCCAGCGAGGGGGTAGATGGGTTAGGTTAGGTTATGTTATGTTATAGACGTATATAATGTTTCCACCGAGAAATAGGGGCCGACCCGCCAGGAATGTTGCAACATGCTACATCCGAGGTGTTAGGTTGCCTTAGGTTAGGGTATATAACGTTATAGACGTATATAATGTTCCCACGGATAGGTACGGTCCGACACGGCCGGGAATCTGTAAAACATTACCAGCCACGGGATAAATGGGTTAGGTTAGGATATAGTACGTTATAGACTTATATAATGTTCCCACCGAGAAATAGGTGCCGACCAGCCAGGAATGTTGTAAAATACTACATTCGAGATGTTAGGTTGCCTTAGGTTGGGATAAATAAGGTTATAGGCGTACATAATGTCCCCACCGAGAAGTACGGGCGGACACGAACGGGATTCTGTAAAACAATACCAGCGAGGGGCTAGATGGGTTAGGATAGGTTATATTACGTTATAGACGTATATAATGTTCCCGCCGAGAAATAGGGGTCGAACCGCCAGGAATGTTGCAACATACTACATCCGAGGTGTTAGGTTGCCTTAGGTTAGGATATATAACGTTATAGACGTACATAATGATCCCACAAAGACGTACAGGGTTACACGAACGGGATTCTACAAAACATTCCCAGCGGGGGGCTAGATGGGTTACGTTAGCTTATATTACGATATAGACGTATATAATGTTCCCACCGAGAAATAGGGGCCGACCCGCCAGGAATGTTGTAAAATACTACATTCGAGATGTTAGGTTGCCTTAGGTTGGGATAAATAAGGTTATAGGCGTACATAATGTCCCCACCGAGAAGTACGGGCGGACACGAACGGGATTCTGTAAAACAATACCAGCGAGGGGCTAGATGGGTTAGGATAGGTTATATTACGTTATAGACGTATATAATGTTCCCGCCGAGAAATAGGGGCCGAACCGCCAGGAATGTTGCAACATACTACATCCGAGGTGTTAGGTTGCCTTAGGTTAGGATATATAACGTTATAGACGTATATAATGTTCCCACAAATACGTACGTGGCTACACGAACCGGATTCTACAAAACATTCCCAGCGGGGGGGGGGGGTAGATGTGTTAGGTTAGGTTATATTATGTTATAGACGTCTATAATGTTCCCAACGAGAAATAGGGGCCGACCCGCCAGGAATGTTGCAACATACTACATCCGAGGTGTTAGGTTGCCTTAGGTTAAGATATATAACGTTATAGACGTATATAATGTTCCCACGGATAGGTACGGTCCGACACGGCCGGGAATCTGTAAAACATTACCAGCCACGGGATAAATGGGTTAGGTTAGGATATAGTACGTTATAGACGTATATAATGTTCCCACCGAGAAGTAGGGGCCGACCCGCCAGGAATGTTGTAAAATACTACATCCGAGATGTTGGATTGCCTTAGGTTAGGATATATAACGTTATAGACGTATATAATGTTCCCACCGAGACGTACGTGGCTACACGAACGGGATTCTACAAAACATTCCCAGCGAGGGGGTAGATGGGTTAGGTTAGGTTATGTTATGTTATAGACGTATATAATGTTTCCACCGAGAAATAGGGGCCGACCCGCCAGGAATGTTGCAACATACTACATCCGAGGTGTTAGGTTGCCTTAGGTTAGGATATATAACGTTATAGACGTATATAATGTTCCCACGGATAGGTACGATCCGACACGGCCGGGAATCTGTAAAACATTACCAGCCACGGGATAAATGGGTTAGGTTAGGATATAGTACGTTATAGACTTATATAATGTTCCCACCGAGAAATAGGGGCCGACCCGCCAGGAATGTTGTAAAATACTACATTCGAGATGTTAGGTTGCCTTAGGTTGGGATAAATAAGGTTATAGGCGTACATAATGTCCCCACCGAGAAGTACGGCCGGACACGAACGGGATTCTGTAAAACAATACCAGCGAGGGGCTAGATGGGTTAGGATAGGTTATATTACGTTATAGACGTATATAATGTTCCCGCCGAGAAATAGGGGCCGAACCGCCAGGAATGTTGCAACATACTACATCCGAGGTGTTAGGTTGCCTTAGGTTAGGATATATAACGTTATAGACGTACATAATGTTCCCACAAAGACGTACAGGGTTACACGAACGGGATTCTACAAAACATTCCCAGCGGGGGGCTAGATGGGTTAGGTTAGCTTATATTACGATATAGACGTATATAATTTTCCCACCGAGTAGTAGGGGCCGACCCGCCAGGAATGTTGTAAAATACTACATCCGAGATGTTATATTGCCTTAGGTTAGGATATATAACGTTATAGACGTATATAATGTTCCCACAAATACGTACGTGGCTACACGAACCGGATTCTACAAAACATTCCCAGCGGGGGGAGGGGGGTAGATGTGTTAGGTTAGGTTATATTATGTTATAGACGTCTATAATGTTCCCACCGAGAAATAGGGGCCGACCCGCCAGGAATGTTGCATCATACTACATCCGAGGTGTTAGGTTGCCTTAGGTTAGGATATATAACGTTATAGACGTATATAATGTTCCCACGGATAGGTACGGTCCGACACGGCCGGGAATCTGTAAAACATTACCAGCCACGGGCTAGATGGGTTAGGTTAGGTTATAGTACGTTATAGACGTATATAATGCTCCCACCGAGAAATAGGGGCCGACCCGCCAGGATAGTTGTAAAATACTACATTCGAGATGTTAGGTTGCCTTAGGTTGGGATATATAAAGTTATAGACGTATATAATGTCCCCACCAAGAAGATGAGGCGGACACGAACCGGATTCTGTAAAACATTCCCAGCGAGGTACTAGATGGGTTAGGTTAGGTTATATTACGTTCTAGACGTATATAATGTTCCCACCGAGAAGTATGGGCCGGCCCGGCAGGAATGTTGTAAAATACTACATCCGAGATGTTATATTGCCTTAGGTTAGGATATATAACGTTATAGACGTATATAATGTTCCCACAAATACGTACGTGGCTACACGAACGGGATTCTACAAAACATTCCCAGCGGGGGGGTAGATGTGTTAGGTTAGGTTATATTATGTTATAGACGTCTATAATGTTCCCACCAAGAAATAGCGGCCGACCCGCCAGGAATGTTGCATCATACTACATCCGAGGTGTTAGGTTGCCTTAGGTTAGGATATATAACGTTATAGACGTATATAATGTTCCCACGGAGAGGTACGGACCGACACGGCCGGGAATCTGTAAAACATTACCAGCCACGGGCTAGATGGGTTAGGTTAGGTTATAGTACGTTATAGACGTATATAATGTTCTCACCGAGAAATAGGGGCCGAACCGCCAGGAATGTTGCAACATACTACATCCGAGGTGTTAGGTTGCCTTAGGTTAGGATATATAACGTTATAGACGTACATAATGTTCCCACAAAGACGTACAGGGTTACACGAACGGGATTCTACAAAACATTCCCAGCGGGGGGCTAGATGGGTTAGGTTAGCTTATATTACGATATAGACGTATATAATGTTCCCACCGAGAAATAGGGGCCGACCCGCCAGGAATGTTGTAAAATACTACATTCGAGATGTTAGGTTGCCTTAGGTTGGGATAAATAAGGTTATAGGCGTACATAATGTCCCCACCGAGAAGTACGGGCGGACACGAACGGGATTCTGTAAAACAATACCAGCAAGGGGCTAGATGGGTTAGGATAGGTTATATTACGTTATAGACGTATATAATGTTCCCGCCGAGAAATAGGGGCCGAACCGCCAGGAATGTTGCAACATACTACATCCGAGGTGTTAGGTTGCCTTAGGTTAGGATATATAACGTTATAGACGTATATAATGTTCCCACAAATACGTACATGGCTACACGAACCGGATTCTACAAAACATTCCCAGCGGGGGCGGGGGGTAGATGTGTTAGGTTAGGTTATATTATGTTATAGACGTCTATAATGTTCCCACCGAGAAATAGGGGCCGACCCGCCAGGAATGTTGCAACATACTACATCCGAGGTGTTCGGTTGCCTTAGGTTAGGATATATAACGTTATAGACGTATATAATGTTCCCACGGATAGGTACGGTCCGACACGGCCGGGAATCTGTAAAACATTACCAGCCACGGGATAAATGGGTTAGGTTAGGATATAGTACGTTATAGACGTATATAATGTTCCCACCGAGAAGTAGGGGCCGACCCGCCAGGAATGTTGTAAAATACTACATTCGAGATGTTAGGTTGCCTTAGGTTGGGATATATAAAGTTATAGACGTATATAATGTCCCCACCAAGAAGATGAGGCGGACACGAACCGGATTCTGTAAAACATTCCCAGCGAGGTACTAGATGGGTTAGGTTAGGTTATATTACGTTCTAGACGTATATAATGTTCCCACCGAGAAGTATGGGCCGGCCCGGCAGGAATGTTGTAAAATACTACATCCGAGGTGTTAGGTAACCTTAGGTTAGGATGTATAAAGTTATAGACGAATATAATGTTCCCACGGAGTGGTACGGGCCGATACGACCGGGATTCTGTAAAACATTACCAGCGTCGGCCTAGATGGGTTAGGTTAGGTTATATTACGTTATAGACGTATATAATGTTCCCACCGAGAAGTAGGGGCCGACCCGCCAGGAATGTTGGAAAATACTACATCCGAGATGTTGGATTGCCTTAGGTTAGGATATATAACGTTATAGACGTATATAATGTTCCCACCGAGACGTACGTGGCTACACGAACGGCATTCTACAAAACATTCCCAGCGAGGGGGTAGATGGGTTAGGTTAGGTTATGTTATGTTATAGACGTATATAATGTTTCCACCGAGAAATAGGGGCCGACGCGCCAGGAATGTTGCAACATGCTACATCCGAGGTGTTAGGTTGCCTTAGGTTAGGGTATATAACGTTATAGACGTATATAATGTTCCCACGGATAGGTACGGTCCGACACGGCCGGGAATCTGTAAAACATTACCAGCCACGGGATAAATGGGTTAGGTTAGGATATAGTACGTTATAGACTTATATAATGTTCCCACCGAGAAATAGGTGCCGACCAGCCAGGAATGTTGTAAAATACTACATTCGAGATGTTAGGTTGCCTTAGGTTGGGATAAATAAGGTTATAGGCGTACATAATGTCCCCACCGAGAAGTACGGGCGGACACGAACGGGATTCTGTAAAACAATACCAGCGAGGGGCTAGATGGGTTAGGATAGGTTATATTACGTTATAGACGTATATAATGTTCCCGCCGAGAAATAGGGGCCGAACCGCAAGGAATGTTGCAACATACTACATCCGAGGTGTTAGGTTGCCTTAGGTTAGGATATATAACGTTATAGACGTACATAATGTTCCCACAAAGACGTACAGGGTTACACGAACGGGATTCTACAAAACATTCCCAGCGGGGGGCTAGATGGGTTACGTTAGCTTATATTACGATATAGACGTATATAATGTTCCCACCGAGAAATAGGGGCCGACCCGCCAGGAATGTTGTAAAATACTACATTCGAGATGTTAGGTTGCCTTAGGTTGGGATAAATAAGGTTATAGGCGTACATAATGTCCCCACCGAGAAGTACGGGCGGACACGAACGGGATTCTGTAAAACAATACCAGCGAGGGGCTAGATGGGTTAGGATAGGTTATATTACGTTATAGACGTATATAATGTTCCCGCCGAGAAATAGGGGCCGAACCGCCAGGAATGTTGCAACATACTACATCCGAGGTGTTAGGTTGCCTTAGGTTAGGATATATAACGTTATAGACGTATATAATGTTCCCACAAATACGTACGTGGCTACACGAACCGGATTCTACAAAACATTCCCAGCGGGGGGGGGGGTAGATGTGTTAGGTTAGGTTATATTATGTTATAGACGTCTATAATGTTCCCAACGAGAAATAGGGGCCGACCCGCCAGGAATGTTGCAACATACTACATCCGAGGTGTTAGGTTGCCTTAGGTTAAGATATATAACGTTATAGACGTATATAATGTTCCCACGGATAGGTACGGTCCGACACGGCCGGGAATCTGTAAAACATTACCAGCCACGGGATAAATGGGTTAGGTTAGGATATAGTACGTTATAGACGTATATAATGTTCCCACCGAGAAGTAGGGGCCGACCCGCCAGGAATGTTGTAAAATACTACATCCGAGATGTTGGATTGCCTTAGGTTAGGATATATAACGTTATAGACGTATATAATGTTCCCACCGAGACGTACGTGGCTACACGAACGGGATTCTACAAAACATTCCCAGCGAGGGGGTAGATGGGTTAGGTTAGGTTATGTTATGTTATAGACGTATATAATGTTTCCACCGAGAAATAGGGGCCGACCCGCCAGGAATGTTGCAACATACTACATCCGAGGTGTTAGGTTGCCTTAGGTTAGGATATATAACGTTATAGACGTATATAATGTTCCCACGGATAGGTACGGTCCGACACGGCCGGGAATCTGTAAAACATTACCAGCCACGGGATAAATGGGTTAGGTTAGGATATAGTACGTTATAGACTTATATAATGTTCCCACCGAGAAATAGGGGCCGACACGCCAGGAATGTTGTAAAATACTACATTCGAGATGTTAGGTTGCCTTAGGTTGGGATAAATAAGGTTATAGGCGTACATAATGTCCCCACCGAGAAGTACGGGCGGACACGAACGGGATTCTGTAAAACAATACCAGCGAGGGGCTAGATGGGTTAGGATAGGTTATATTACGTTATAGACGTATATAATGTTCCCACCGAGAAATAGGGGCCGAACCGCCAGGAATGTTGCAACATACTACATCCGAGGTGTTAGGTTGCCTTAGGTTAGGATATATAACGTTATAGACGTACATAATGTTCCCACAAAGACGTACAGGGTTACACGAACGGGATTCTACAAAACATTCCCAGCGGGGGGCTAGATGGGTTAGGTTAGTTTATATTACGTTATGGACGTATATAATTTTCCCACCGAGTAGTAGGGGCCGACCCGCCAGGAATGTTGTAAAATACTACATCCGAGATGTTATATTGCCTTAGGTTAGGATATATAACGTTATAGACGTATATAATGTTCCCACAAATACGTACGTGGCTACACGAACGGGATTCTACAAAACATTCCCAGCGGGGGGGTAGATGTGTTAGGTTAGGTTATATTATGTTATAGACGTCTATAATGTTCCCACCGAGAAGTAGGGGCCGACCCGCCAGGAATGTTGTAAAATACTACATTCGAGATGTTAGGTTGCCTTAGATTGGGATATGTAAAGTTATAGACGTATATAATCTCCCCACCAAGAAGATGAGGCGGACACGAACCGGATTCTGTAAAACATTCCCAGCGAGGTAATAGATGGGTTAGGTTAGGTTATATTACGTTCTAGACGTATATAATGTTCCCACCGAGAAGTATGGGCCGGCCCGGCAGGAATGTTGTAAAATACTACATCCGAGGTGTTAGGTAACCTTAGGGTAGGATATATAAAGTTATAGACGAATATAATGTTCCCACGGAGTGGTACGGGCCGATACGATCGGGATTCTGTAAAACATTACCAGCGTCGGGCTAGATGGGTTAGGTTAGGTTATATTACGTTATAGACGTATATAATGTTCCCACCGAGAAGTAGGGGCCGACCCGCCAGGTATGTTGTAAAATACTACATCCGAGATGTTGGATTGCCTTAGGTTAGGATATATAACGTTATAGACGTATATAATGTTCCCACCGAGACGTACGTGGCTACACGAACGGGATTCTACAAAACATTCCCAGCGAGGGGGTAGATGGGTTAGGTTAGGTTATGTTATGTTATAGACGTATATAATGTTTCCACCGAGAAATAGGGGCCGACCCGCCAGGAATGTTGCAACATACTACATCCGAGGTGTTAGGTTGCCTTAGGTTAGGATATATAACGTTATAGACGTATATAATGTTCCCACGGAGTGGTACGGGCCGATACGACCGGGATTCTGTAAAACATTACCAGCGTCGGGCTAGATGGGTTAGGTAGGTTATATTACGTTATAGCCGTATATAATGTTCCCACCGAGAAGTATGGGCCAGCCCTCCAAGAATGTTGTAAAATACTACATTCGAGATGTCAGGTTGCCTCAGGTAAGGATATATAATATTATAGATGTTTAGAATGTCCCCACTGAGAAGTACGGGCCGACATGTCCGGGATTTTGTAAAGCATTACCAGCGAGGGGCTGGATGGGTTAGGTTGGGTTACATAACGTTATAGGCGTATATAATGTTCCCACCGAGAGGTAGGGGGCGGCCCGCCAGGAATGTTGTAAAATACTACATCCGAGGTGCGAGGTTGTCTTAGGTTAGGATATATAACGCTCTAGACATAAATAACGTTCCCAGGGAGAGGTACGGGCCGACACGACCGGGATTCTGTAAAACATTACCAGCGAGGGGCTAGATGGGTTAGGTTAGTTTACATAACGTTATGGACGTATATAATGTTCCCACCGAGTAGTAGGGGCCGACCCGCCAGGAATGTTGTAAAATACTACATCCGAGATGTTATATTGCCTTAGGTTATGATATATAACGTTATAGACGTATATAATGTTCCCAAAAAGACGTACGGGGCTACACGAACGGGATTCTACAAAACATTCCCAGCGGGGGGGTAGATGTGTTAGGTTAGGTTATGTTATGTTATAGACGTATATAATGTTCCCACCGAGAAATAGGGGCCGACCCGCCAGGAATGTTGCAGCATACTACATCCGAGGTGTTAGGTTGCCTTAGGTTAGGATATATAACGTTGTAGACGTATATAATGTTCCCACGGTGAGGTACGGGCCGACAGGACCAGGATTCTGTAAAACATTACCAGCGAGGGGCAAGATGGATTAGGTTACGTTATATTACGTTATAGACGTATATAATGTACCCACCGAGAAGTAGGGGCCAGCCCGCCAGGAATGTTATAAAACACTGCATCCGTGGTGTGAGGTTGCCTTAGGTTAGGATATATAACGTTATACACGTTTATAATGTTCCCACGGAGAGGTACGGGCCAACACGACCGGTATTCTGTAAAACATTACCAGCGGGGGGCTAAATGGGTTAGGTTAGGTTATATTACGTTATTGACGTATATAATGTTCTCACCGAGAATTAGGGGCCGACCCGCCAGGAATGTTGTAAAATACTACATCCGAGATGTTATATTGCCTTAGGTTATGATATATAACGTTATAGACGTATATAATGTTCCCAAAAAGACGTACGGGGCTACACGAACGGGATTCTACAAAACATTCCCAGCGGGGGGGTAGATGTGTTAGGTTAGGTTATGTTATGTTATAGACGTATATAATGTTCCCACCGAGAAATAGGGGCCGACCCGCCAGGAATGTTGCAGCATACTACATCCGAGGTGTTAGGTTGCCTTAGGTTAGGGTATATAACGTTATAGACGTATATAATGTTCCCACGGATAGGTACGGTCCGACACGGCCGGGAATCTGTAAAACATTACCAGCCACGGGATAAATGGGTTAGGTTAGGATATAGTACGTTATAGACTTATATAATGTTCCCACCGAGAAATAGGTGCCGACCAGCCAGGAATGTTGTAAAATACTACATTCGAGATGTTAGGTTGCCTTAGGTTGGGATAAATAAGGTTATAGGCGTACATAATGTCCCCACCGAGAAGTACGGGCGGACACGAACGGGATTCTGTAAAACAATACCAGCGAGGGGCTAGATGGGTTAGGATAGGTTATATTACGTTATAGACGTATATAATGTTCCCGCCGAGAAATAGGGGTCGAACCGCCAGGAATGTTGCAACATACTACATCCGAGGTGTTAGGTTGCCTTAGGTTAGGATATATAACGTTATAGACGTACATAATGTTCCCACAAAGACGTACAGGGTTACACGAACGGGATTCTACAAAACATTCCCAGCGGGGGGCTAGATGGGTTACGTTAGCTTATATTACGATATAGACGTATATAATGTTCCCACCGAGAAATAGGGGCCGACCCGCCAGGAATGTTGTAAAATACTACATTCGAGATGTTAGGTTGCCTTAGGTTGGGATAAATAAGGTTATAGGCGTACATAATGTCCCCACCGAGAAGTACGGGCGGACACGAACGGGATTCTGTAAAACAATACCAGCGAGGGGCTAGATGGGTTAGGATAGGTTATATTACGTTATAGACGTATATAATGTTCCCGCCGAGAAATAGGGGCCGAACCGCCAGGAATGTTGCAACATACTACATCCGAGGTGTTAGGTTGCCTTAGGTTAGGATATATAACGTTATAGACGTATATAATGTTCCCACAAATACGTACGTGGCTACACGAACCGGATTCTACAAAACATTCCCAGCGGGGGGGGGGGGTAGATGTGTTAGGTTAGGTTATATTATGTTATAGACGTCTATAATGTTCCCAACGAGAAATAGGGGCCGACCCGCCAGGAATGTTGCAACATACTACATCCGAGGTGTTAGGTTGCCTTAGGTTAAGATATATAACGTTATAGACGTATATAATGTTCCCACGGATAGGTACGGTCCGACACGGCCGGGAATCTGTAAAACATTACCAGCCACGGGATAAATGGGTTAGGTTAGGATATAGTACGTTATAGACGTATATAATGTTCCCACCGAGAAGTAGGGGCCGACCCGCCAGGAATGTTGTAAAATACTACATCCGAGATGTTGGATTGCCTTAGGTTAGGATATATAACGTTATAGACGTATATAATGTTCCCACCGAGACGTACGTGGCTACACGAACGGGATTCTACAAAACATTCCCAGCGAGGGGGTAGATGGGTTAGGTTAGGTTATGTTATGTTATAGACGTATATAATGTTTCCACCGAGAAATAGGGGCCGACCCGCCAGGAATGTTGCAACATACTACATCCGAGGTGTTAGGTTGCCTTAGGTTAGGATATATAACGTTATAGACGTATATAATGTTCCCACGGATAGGTACGATCCGACACGGCCGGGAATCTGTAAAACATTACCAGCCACCGGATAAATGGGTTAGGTTAGGATATAGTACGTTATAGACTTATATAATGTTCCCACCGAGAAATAGGGGCCGACCCGCCAGGAATGTTGTAAAATACTACATTCGAGATGTTAGGTTGCCTTAGGTTGGGATAAATAAGGTTATAGGCGTACATAATGTCCCCACCGAGAAGTACGGCCGGACACGAACGGGATTCTGTAAAACAATACCAGCGAGGGGCTAGATGGGTTAGGATAGGTTATATTACGTTATAGACGTATATAATGTTCCCGCCGAGAAATAGGGGCCGAACCGCCAGGAATGTTGCAACATACTACATCCGAGGTGTTAGGTTGCCTTAGGTTAGGATATATAACGTTATAGACGTACATAATGTTCCCACAAAGACGTACAGGGTTACACGAACGGGATTCTACAAAACATTCCCAGCGGGGGGCTAGATGGGTTAGGTTAGCTTATATTACGATATAGACGTATATAATTTTCCCACCGAGTAGTAGGGGCCGACCCGCCAGGAATGTTGTAAAATACTACATCCGAGATGTTATATTGCCTTAGGTTAGGATATATAACGTTATAGACGTATATAATGTTCCCACAAATACGTACGTGGCTACACGAACCGGATTCTACAAAACATTCCCAGCGGGGGGAGGGGGGTAGATGTGTTAGGTTAGGTTATATTATGTTATAGACGTCTATAATGTTCCCACCGAGAAATAGGGGCCGACCCGCCAGGAATGTTGCAACATACTACATCCGAGGTGTTAGGTTGCCTTAGGTTAGGATATATAACGTTATAGACGTATATAATGTTCCCACAAATACGTACGTGGCTACACGAACGGGATTCTACAAAACATTCCCAGCGGGGGGGTAGATGTGTTAGGTTAGGTTATATTATGTTATAGACGTCTATAATGTTCCCACCAAGAAATAGCGGCCGACCCGCCAGGAATGTTGCATCATACTACATCCGAGGTGTTAGGTTGCCTTAGGTTAGGATATATAACGTTATAGACGTATATAATGTTCCCACGGAGAGGTACGGACCGACACGGCCGGGAATCTGTAAAACATTACCAGCCACGGGCTAGATGGGTTAGGTTAGGTTATAGTACGTTATAGACGTATATAATGTTCTCACCGAGAAATAGGGGCCGAACCGCCAGGAATGTTGCAACATACTACATCCGAGGTGTTAGGTTGCCTTAGGTTAGGATATATAACGTTATAGACGTACATAATGTTCCCACAAAGACGTACAGGGTTACACGAACGGGATTCTACAAAACATTCCCAGCGGGGGGCTAGATGGGTTAGGTTAGCTTATATTACGATATAGACGTATATAATGTTCCCACCGAGAAATAGGGGCCGACCCGCCAGGAATGTTGTAAAATACTACATTCGAGATGTTAGGTTGCCTTAGGTTGGGATAAATAAGGTTATAGGCGTACATAATGTCCCCACCGAGAAGTACGGGCGGACACGAACGGGATTCTGTAAAACAATACCAGCAAGGGGCTAGATGGGTTAGGATAGGTTATATTACGTTATAGACGTATATAATGTTCCCGCCGAGAAATAGGGGCCGAACCGCCAGGAATGTTGCAACATACTACATCCGAGGTGTTAGGTTGCCTTAGGTTAGGATATATAACGTTATAGACGTATATAATGTTCCCACAAATACGTACGTGGCTACACGAACCGGATTCTACAAAACATTCCCAGCGGGGGGGGGGGGTAGATGTGTTAGGTTAGGTTATATTATGTTATAGACGTCTATAATGTTCCCACCGAGAAATAGGGGCCGACCCGCCAGGAATGTTGCAACATACTACATCCGAGGTGTTCGGTTGCCTTAGGTTAGGATATATAACGTTATAGACGTATATAATGTTCCCACGGATAGGTACGGTCCGACACGGCCGGGAATCTGTAAAACATTACCAGCCACGGGATAAATGGGTTAGGTTAGGATATAGTACGTTATAGACGTATATAATGTTCCCACCGAGAAGTAGGGGCCGACCCGCCAGGAATGTTGTAAAATACTACATTCGAGATGTTAGGTTGCCTTAGGTTGGGATATATAAAGTTATAGACGTATATAATGTCCCCACCAAGAAGATGAGGCGGACACGAACCGGATTCTGTAAAACATTCCCAGCGAGGTACTAGATGGGTTAGGTTAGGTTATATTACGTTCTAGACGTATATAATGTTCCCACCGAGAAGTATGGGCCGGCCCGGCAGGAATGTTGTAAAATACTACATCCGAGGTGTTAGGTAACCTTAGGTTAGGATGTATAAAGTTATAGACGAATATAATGTTCCCACGGAGTGGTACGGGCCGATACGACCGGGATTCTGTAAAACATTACCAGCGTCGGCCTAGATGGGTTAGGTTAGGTTATATTACGTTATAGACGTATATAATGTTCCCACCGAGAAGTAGGGGCCGACCCGCCAGGAATGTTGGAAAATACTACATCCGAGATGTTGGATTGCCTTAGGTTAGGATATATAACGTTATAGACGTATATAATGTTCCCACCGAGACGTACGTGGCTACACGAACGGCATTCTACAAAACATTCCCAGCGAGGGGGTAGATGGGTTAGGTTAGGTTATGTTATGTTATAGACGTATATAATGTTTCCACCGAGAAATAGGGGCCGACCCGCCAGGAATGTTGCAACATGCTACATCCGAGGTGTTAGGTTGCCTTAGGTTAGGGTATATAACGTTATAGACGTATATAATGTTCCCACGGATAGGTACGGTCCGACACGGCCGGGAATCTGTAAAACATTACCAGCCACGGGATAAATGGGTTAGGTTAGGATATAGTACGTTATAGACTTATATAATGTTCCCACCGAGAAATAGGTGCCGACCAGCCAGGAATGTTGTAAAATACTACATTCGAGATGTTAGGTTGCCTTAGGTTGGGATAAATAAGGTTATAGGCGTACATAATGTCCCCACCGAGAAGTACGGGCGGACACGAACGGGATTCTGTAAAACAATACCAGCGAGGGGCTAGATGGGTTAGGATAGGTTATATTACGTTATAGACGTATATAATGTTCCCGCCGAGAAATAGGGGCCGAACCGCCAGGAATGTTGCAACATACTACATCCGAGGTGTTAGGTTGCCTTAGGTTAGGATATATAACGTTATAGACGTACATAATGTTCCCACAAAGACGTACAGGGTTACACGAACGGGATTCTACAAAACATTCCCAGCGGGGGGCTAGATGGGTTACGTTAGCTTATATTACGATATAGACGTATATAATGTTCCCACCGAGAAATAGGGGCCGACCCGCCAGGAATGTTGTAAAATACTACATTCGAGATGTTAGGTTGCCTTAGGTTGGGATAAATAAGGTTATAGGCGTACATAATGTCCCCACCGAGAAGTACGGGCGGACACGAACGGGATTCTGTAAAACAATACCAGCGAGGGGCTAGATGGGTTAGGATAGGTTATATTACGTTATAGACGTATATAATGTTCCCGCCGAGAAATAGGGGCCGAACCGCCAGGAATGTTGCAACATACTACATCCGAGGTGTTAGGTTGCCTTAGGTTAGGATATATAACGTTATAGACGTATATAATGTTCCCACAAATACGTACGTGGCTACACGAACCGGATTCTACAAAACATTCCCAGCGGGGGGGGGGGGTAGATGTGTTAGGTTAGGTTATATTATGTTATAGACGTCTATAATGTTCCCAACGAGAAATAGGGGCCGACCCGCCAGGAATGTTGCAACATACTACATCCGAGGTGTTAGGTTGCCTTAGGTTAAGATATATAACGTTATAGACGTATATAATGTTCCCACGGATAGGTACGGTCCGACACGGCCGGGAATCTGTAAAACATTACCAGCCACGGGATAAATGGGTTAGGTTAGGATATAGTACGTTATAGACGTATATAATGTTCCCACCGAGAAGTAGGGGCCGACCCGCCAGGAATGTTGTAAAATACTACATCCGAGATGTTGGATTGCCTTAGGTTAGGATATATAACGTTATAGACGTATATAATGTTCCCACCGAGACGTACGTGGCTACACGAACGGGATTCTACAAAACATTCCCAGCGAGGGGGTAGATGGGTTAGGTTAGGTTATGTTATGTTATAGACGTATATAATGTTTCCACCGAGAAATAGGGGCCGACCCGCCAGGAATGTTGCAACATACTACATCCGAGGTGTTAGGTTGCCTTAGGTTAGGATATATAACGTTATAGACGTATATAATGTTCCCACGGATAGGTACGGTCCGACACGGCCGGGAATCTGTAAAACATTACCAGCCACGGGATAAATGGGTTAGGTTAGGATATAGTACGTTATAGACTTATATAATGTTCCCACCGAGAAATAGGGGCCGACACGCCAGGAATGTTGTAAAATACTACATTCGAGATGTTAGGTTGCCTTAGGTTGGGATAAATAAGGTTATAGGCGTACATAATGTCCCCACCGAGAAGTACGGGCGGACACGAACGGGATTCTGTAAAACAATACCAGCGAGGGGCTAGATGGGTTAGGATAGGTTATATTACGTTATAGACGTATATAATGTTCCCACCGAGAAATAGGGGCCGAACCGCCAGGAATGTTGCAACATACTACATCCGAGGTGTTAGGTTGCCTTAGGTTAGGATATATAACGTTATAGACGTACATAATGTTCCCACAAAGACGTACAGGGTTACACGAACGGGATTCTACAAAACATTCCCAGCGGGGGGCTAGATGGGTTAGGTTAGTTTATATTACGTTATGGACGTATATAATTTTCCCACCGAGTAGTAGGGGCCGACCCGCCAGGAATGTTGTAAAATACTACATCCGAGATGTTATATTGCCTTAGGTTAGGATATATAACGTTATAGACGTATATAATGTTCCCACAAATACGTACGTGGCTACACGAACGGGATTCTACAAAACATTCCCAGCGGGGGGGTAGATGTGTTAGGTTAGGTTATATTATGTTATAGACGTCTATAATGTTCCCACCGAGAAGTAGGGGCCGACCCGCCAGGAATGTTGTAAAATACTACATTCGAGATGTTAGGTTGCCTTAGATTGGGATATGTAAAGTTATAGACGTATATAATCTCCCCACCAAGAAGATGAGGCGGACACGAACCGGATTCTGTAAAACATTCCCAGCGAGGTAATAGATGGGTTAGGTTAGGTTATATTACGTTCTAGACGTATATAATGTTCCCACCGAGAAGTATGGGCCGGCCCGGCAGGAATGTTGTAAAATACTACATCCGAGGTGTTAGGTAACCTTAGGGTAGGATATATAAAGTTATAGACGAATATAATGTTCCCACGGAGTGGTACGGGCCGATACGATCGGGATTCTGTAAAACATTACCAGCGTCGGGCTAGATGGGTTAGGTTAGGTTATATTACGTTATAGACGTATATAATGTTCCCACCGAGAAGTAGGGGCCGACCCGCCAGGTATGTTGTAAAATACTACATCCGAGATGTTGGATTGCCTTAGGTTAGGATATATAACGTTATAGACGTATATAATGTTCCCACCGAGACGTACGTGGCTACACGAACGGGATTCTACAAAACATTCCCAGCGAGGGGGTAGATGGGTTAGGTTAGGTTATGTTATGTTATAGACGTATATAATGTTTCCACCGAGAAATAGGGGCCGACCCGCCAGGAATGTTGCAACATACTACATCCGAGGTGTTAGGTTGCCTTAGGTTAGGATATATAACGTTATAGACGTATATAATGTTCCCACGGAGTGGTACGGGCCGATACGACCGGGATTCTGTAAAACATTACCAGCGTCGGGCTAGATGGGTTAGGTAGGTTATATTACGTTATAGCCGTATATAATGTTCCCACCGAGAAGTATGGGCCAGCCCTCCAAGAAAGTTGTAAAATACTACATTCGAGATGTCAGGTTGCCTCAGGTAAGGATATATAATATTATAGATGTTTAGAATGTCCCCACTGAGAAGTACGGGCCGACATGTCCGGGATTTTGTAAAGCATTACCAGCGAGGGGCTGGATGGGTTAGGTTGGGTTACATAACGTTATAGGCGTATATAATGTTCCCACCGAGAGGTAGGGGGCGGCCCGCCAGGAATGTTGTAAAATACTACATCCGAGGTGCGAGGTTGTCTTAGGTTAGGATATATAACGCTCTAGACATAAATAACGTTCCCAGGGAGAGGTACGGGCCGACACGACCGGGATTCTGTAAAACATTACCAGCGAGGGGCTAGATGGGTTAGGTTAGTTTACATAACGTTATGGACGTATATAATGTTCCCACCGAGTAGTAGGGGCCGACCCGCCAGGAATGTTGTAAAATACTACATCCGAGATGTTATATTGCCTTAGGTTATGATATATAACGTTATAGACGTATATAATGTTCCCAAAAAGACGTACGGGGCTACACGAACGGGATTCTACAAAACATTCCCAGCGGGGGGGTAGATGTGTTAGGTTAGGTTATGTTATGTTATAGACGTATATAATGTTCCCACCGAGAAATAGGGGCCGACCCGCCAGGAATGTTGCAGCATACTACATCCGAGGTGTTAGGTTGCCTTAGGTTAGGATATATAACGTTGTAGACGTATATAATGTTCCCACGGTGAGGTACGGGCCGACAGGACCAGGATTCTGTAAAACATTACCAGCGAGGGGCAAGATGGATTAGGTTACGTTATATTACGTTATAGACGTATATAATGTACCCACCGAGAAGTAGGGGCCAGCCCGCCAGGAATGTTATAAAACACTGCATCCGTGGTGTGAGGTTGCCTTAGGTTAGGATATATAACGTTATACACGTTTATAATGTTCCCACGGAGAGGTACGGGCCAACACGACCGGTATTCTGTAAAACATTACCAGCGGGGGGCTAAATGGGTTAGGTTAGGTTATATTACGTTATTGACGTATATAATGTTCTCACCGAGAATTAGGGGCCGATCCGCCAGGAATGTTGTAACACACTACATCCGAGGTGTTAGGTTGCCTTAGGTTAGGATATATAACGTTATAGACGTATATAATGTTCCCACGGAGTGGTACGGGCCGACAGGACCAGGATTCTGTAAAACATTACGAGCGAGGGGCAAGATGGATTAGGTTACGTTATATTACGTTATAGACGTATATAATGTACCCACCGAGAAGTAGGGGCCAGCCCGCCAGGAATGTTGTAAAATACTACATCCGAGGTGTGAGGTTGCCTTAGGTTACGATATATAACGTTATAGACGTTTATAATGTTCCCACGGAGAGGTACGGGCCGACACGACCGGGATTCTGTAAAACATTACCAGCGGGGGGCTAAATGAGTTAGGTTAGGTTATATTACGTTATTGACGTATATAATGTTCTCACCGAGATTTAGGGGCCGATCCGCCAGGAATGTTGTAACACACTACATCCGAGGTGTTAGGTTGCCTTAGGTTAGGATATATAACGTTATAGACGTATATAATGTTCCCACCGAGAGGTAGGGGGCGGCCTGCCAGGAATGTTGTAAAATACTACATCTGAGGTGCGAGGTTGTCTTAGGTTAGGATATATAACGCTATAGACATAAATAACGTTCCCAGGGAGAGGTACGGGCCGACAGGACCGGGATTCTGTAAAACATTACCAGCGAGGGGCTAGATGGGTTAGGTTGGGTTATATAACGTTATAGGCGTATATAATGTTCCCACCGAGAAGTAGGGGCGGGCCCGCAAGGAATGTTGTAAAATACTACATCCGAGGTGTGAGGTTGCCTTAGGTTAGGATATATAACGTTATAGACTTTTATAATGTTTCCACGGAGAGGTACGGGCCGACACGACCGAGATTCTGTAAAACATTACCAGCGGGGGGCTAAATGGGTTAGGTTGGGTTATATTACGTTATTGACGTATATAATGTTCTCACCGAGAATTAGGGGCCGATCCGCCAGGAATGTTGTAACACACTACATCAGAGGTGTTAGGTTGCCTTAGGTTAGGATATATAACGTTATAGACGTATATAATGTTCCCACCGAGAGGTAGGGGGCGGCCCGCCAGGAATGTTGTAAAATACTACATCCGAGGTGCGAGGTTGTCTTAGGTTAGGATATATAACGCTATAGACATAAATAACGTTCCCAGGGAGAGGTACGGGCCGACACGACCGGGATTCTGTAAAACATTACCAGCGAGGGACTAGATGGGTTAGGTTAGTTTACATTACGTTATGGACGTATATAATGTTCCCACCGAGTAGTAGGGGCCGACCCGCCAGGAATGTTGTAAAATACTACATCCGAGATGTTATATTGCCTTAGGTTATGATATATAACGTTATAGACGTATATAATGTTCCCAAAAAGACGTACGGGGCTACACGAACGGGATTCTACAAAACATTCCCAGCGGGGGGGTAGATGTGTTAGGTTAGGTTATGTTATGTTATAGACGTATATAATGTACCCACCGAGAAGTAGGGGCCAGCCCGCCAGGAATGTTGTAAAACACTACATCCGAGGTGTGAGATTGCCTTAGGTTAGGATATATAACGTTATACACGTTTATAATGTTCCCACGGAGAGGTACGGGCCGACACGACCGGGATTCTGTAAAACATTACCAGCGGGGGGCTAAATGAGTTAGGTTAGGTTATATTACGTTATTGACGTATATAATGTTCTCACCGAGATTTAGGGGCCGATCCGCCAGGAATGTTGTAACACAATACATCCGAGGTGTTAGGTTGCCTTAGGTTAGGAAATATAACGTTATAGACGTATATAATGTTCCCACCGAGAGGTAGGGGGCGGCCTGCCAGGAATGTTGTAAAATACTACATCTGAGGTGCGAGGTTGTCTTAGGTTAGGATATATAACGCTATAGACATAAATAACGTTCCCAGGCAGAGGTACGGGCCGACAGGACCGGGATTCTGTTGAACATTACCAGCGTTGGGCTAAATGGGTTAGGTTAGGTTATATTACGTTATTGACGTATATAATGTTCTCACCGAGAATTAGGGGCCGATCCGCCAGGAATGTTGTAACACACTACATCCGAGGTGTTAGGTTGCCTTAGGTTAGGATATATAACGTTATCGACGTATATAATGTTCCCACGGAGTGGTACGGGCCGACAGGACCAGGATTCTGTAAAACATTACCAGCGAGGGGCAAGATGGATTAGGTTACGTTATATTACGTTATAGACGTATATAATGTACCCACCGAGAAGTAGGGGCCAGCCCGCCAGGAATGTTGTAAAATACTACATCCGAGGTGTGAGGTTGCCTTAGGTTAGGATATATAACGTTATAGACGTTTATAATGTTCCCACGGAGAGGTACGGGCCGACACGACCGGGATTCTGTAAAACATTACCAGCGGGGGGCTAAATGAGTTAGGTTAGGTTATATTACGTTATTGACGTATATAATGTTCTCACCGAGATTTAGGGGCCGATCCGCCAGGAATGTTGTAACACAATACATCCGAGGTGTTAGGTTGCCTTAGGTTAGGAAATATAACGTTATAGACGTATATAATGTTCCCACCGAGAGGTAGGGGGCGGCCTGCCAGGAATGTTGTAAAATACTACATCTGAGGTGCGAGGTTGTCTTAGGTTAGGATATATAACGCTATAGACATAAATAACGTTCCCAGGCAGAGGTACGGGCCGACAGGACCGGGATTCTGTTGAACATTACCAGCGGGGGGCTAAATGGGTTAGGTTAGGTTATATTACGTTATTGACGTATATAATGTTCTCACCGAGAATTAGGGGCCGATCCGCCAGGAATGTTGTAACACACTACATCCGAGGTGTTAGGTTGCCTTAGGTTAGGATATATAACGTTATCGACGTATATAATGTTCCCACGGAGTGGTACGGGCCGACAGGACCAGGATTCTGTAAAACATTACCAGCGAGGGGCAAGATGGATTAGGTTACGTTATATTACGTTATAGACGTATATAATGTACACACCGAGAAGTAGGGGCCAGCCCGCCAGGAATGTTGTAAAATACTACATCCGAGGTGTGAGGTTGCCTTAGGTTAGGATATATAACGTTATAGACGTTTATAATGTTCCCACGGAGAGGTACGGGCCGACACGACCGGGATTCTGTAAAACATTACCAGCGGGGGGCTAAATGAGTTAGGTTAGTTTATATTACGTTATTGACGTATATAATGTTCTCACCGAGATTTAGGGGCCGATCCGCCAGGAATGTTGTAACACACTACATCCGAGGTGTTAGGTTGCCATAGGTTAGGATATATAACGTTATAGACGTATATAATGTTCCCACCGAGAGGTAGGGGGCGATCCGCCAGGAATGTTGTAAAATACTGCATCCGAGGTGCGAGGTTGTCTTAGGTTAGGATATATAACGCTATAGACATAAATAACGTTCCCAGGGAGAGGCACGGGCCGACACGACCGGGATTCTGTAAAACATTACCAGCGAGGGGCTAGATGGGTTAGGTTAGTTTACATTACGTTATGGACGTATATAATGTTCCCACCGAGTAGTAGGGGCCGACCTGCCAGGAATGTTGTAAAATACTACATCCGAGATGTTATATTGCCTTAGGTTATGATATATAACGTTATAGACGTATATAATGTTCCCAAAAAGAAGTACGGGGCTACACGAACGGGATTCTACAAAACATTCCCAGCGAGGGGGTAGATGGGTTAGGTTAGGTTATGTTATGTTATAGACGTATATAATGTTTCCACCGAGAAATAGGGGCCGACCCGCCAGGAATGTTGCAACATACTACATCCGAGGTGTTAGGTTGCCTTAGGTTAGGATATATAACGTTATAGACGTATATAATGTTCCCACGGAGTGGTACGGGCCGATACGACCGGGATTCTGTAAAACATTACCAGCGTCGGGCTAGATGGGTTAGGTAGGTTATATTACGTTATAGCCGTATATAATGTTCCCACCGAGAAGTATGGGCCGGCCCTCCAAGAATGTTGTAAAATACTACATTCGAGATGTTAGGTTGCCTCAGGTAAGGATATATAATATTATAGATGTTTATAATGTCCCCACTGAGAAGTACGGGCCGACATGTCCGGGATTTTGTAAAGCATTACCAGCGAGGGGCTGGATGGGTTAGGTTGGGTTACATAACGTTATAGGCGTATATAATGTTCCCACCGAGAGGTAGGGGGCGGCCCGCCAGGAATGTTGTAAAATACTACATCCGAGGTGCGAGGTTGTCTTAGGTTAGGATATATAACGCTCTAGACATAAATAACGTTCCCAGGGAGAGGTACGGGCCGACACGACCGGGATTCTGTAAAACATTACCAGCGAGGGGCTAGATGGGTTAGGTTAGTTTACATTACGTTATGGACGTATATAATGTTCCCACCGAGTAGTAGGGGCCGACCCGCCAGGAATGTTGTAAAATACTACATCCGAGATGTTATATTGCCTTAGGTTATGATATATAACGTTATAGACGTATATAATGTTCCCAAAAAGACGTACGGGGCTACACGAACGGGATTCTACAAAACATTCCCAGCGGGGGGGGTAGATGTGTTAGGTTAGGTTATGTTATGTTATAGACGTATATAATGTTCCCACCGAGAAATAGGGGCCGACCCGCCAGGAATGTTGCAGCATACTACATCCGAGGTGTTAGGTTGCCTTAGGTTAGGATATATAACGTTGTAGACGTATATAATGTTCCCACGGTGAGGTACGGGCCGACAGGACCAGGATTCTGTAAAACATTACCAGCGAGGGGCAAGATGGATTAGGTTACGTTATATTACGTTATAGACGTATATAATGTACCCACCGAGAAGTAGGGGCCAGCCCGCCAGGAATGTTGTAAAACACTGCATCCGTGGTGTGAGGTTGCCTTAGGTTAGGATATATAACGTTATACACGTTTATAATGTTCCCACGGAGAGGTACGGGCCAACACGACCGGTATTCTGTAAAACATTACCAGCGGGGGGCTAAATGGGTTAGGTTAGTTTACATTACGTTATGGACGTATATAATGTTCCCACCGAGTAGTAGGGGCCGACCCGCCAGGAATGTTGTAAAATACTACATCCGAGATGTTATATTGCCTTAGGTTATGATATATAACGTTATAGACGTATATAATGTTCCCAAAAAGACGTACGGGGCTACACGAACGGGATTCTACAAAACATTCCCAGCGGGGGGGTAGATGTGTTAGGTTAGGTTATGTTATGTTATAGACGTATATAATGTACCCACCGAGAAGTAGGGGCCAGCCCGCCAGGAATGTTGTAAAACACTACATCCGAGGTGTGAGATTGCCTTAGGTTAGGATATATAACGTTATACACGTTTATAATGTTCCCACGGAGAGGTACGGGCCGACACGACCGGGATTCTGTAAAACATTACCAGCGGGGGGCTAAATGAGTTAGGTTAGGTTATATTACGTTATTGACGTATATAATGTTCTCACCGAGATTTAGGGGCCGATCCGCCAGGAATGTTGTAACACAATACATCCGAGGTGTTAGGTTGCCTTAGGTTAGGAAATATAACGTTATAGACGTATATAATGTTCCCACCGAGAGGTAGGGGGCGGCCTGCCAGGAATGTTGTGAAATTCTACATCTGAGGTGCGAGGTTGTCTTAGGTTAGGATATATAACGCTATAGACATAAATAACGTTCCCAGGCAGAGGTACGGGCCGACAGGACCGGGATTCTGTTGAACATTACCAGCGGGGGGCTAAATGGGTTAGGTTAGGTTATATTACGTTATTGACGTATATAATGTTCTCACCGAGAATTAGGGGCCGATCCGCCAGGAATGTTGTAACACACTACATCCGAGGTGTTAGGTTGCCTTAGGTTAGGATATATAACGTTATCGACGTATATAATGTTCCCACGGAGTGGTACGGGCCGACAGGACCAGGATTCTGTAAAACATTACCAGCGAGGGGCAAGATGGATTAGGTTACGTTATATTACGTTATAGACGTATATAATGTACACACCGAGAAGTAGGGGCCAGCCCGCCAGGAATGTTGTAAAATACTACATCCGAGGTGTGAGGTTGCCTTAGGTTAGGATATATAACGTTATAGACGTTTATAATGTTCCCACGGAGAGGTACGGGCCGACACGACCGGGATTCTGTAAAACATTACCAGCGGGGGGCTAAATGAGTTAGGTTAGTTTATATTACGTTATTGACGTATATAATGTTCTCACCGAGATTTAGGGGCCGATCCGCCAGGAATGTTGTAACACACTACATCCGAGGTGTTAGGTTGCCATAGGTTAGGATATATAACGTTATAGACGTATATAATGTTCCCACCGAGAGGTAGGGGGCGATCCGCCAGGAATGTTGTAAAATACTGCATCCGAGGTGCGAGGTTGTCTTAGGTTAGGATATATAACGCTATAGACATAAATAACGTTCCCAGGGAGAGGTACGGGCCGACACGACCGGGATTCTGTAAAACATTACCAGCGAGGGGCTAGATGGGTTAGGTTAGTTTACATTACGTTATGGACGTATATAATGTTCCCACCGAGTAGTAGGGGCCGACCTGCCAGGAATGTTGTAAAATACTACATCCGAGATGTTATATTGCCTTAGGTTATGATATATAACGTTATAGACGTATATAATGTTCCCAAAAAGAAGTACGGGGCTACACGAACGGGATTCTACAAAACATTCCCAGCGAGGGGCTAGATGGGTTAGGTTAATTTACATTACGTTATGGACGTATATAATGTTCCCACCGAGTAGTAGGGGCCGACCCGCCAGGAATGTTGTAGAATACTACATTCGAGATGTTATATTGCCTTAGGTTATGATATATAACGTTATAGACGTATATAATGTTCCCAAAAAGACGTACGGGGCTACACGAACGAGATTCTACAAAACATTCCCAGCCGGGGGGTAGATGTGTTAGGTTAGGTTATGTTATGTTATAGACGTATATAATGTTCCCACCTAGAAATAGTGGCCGATCCGCCAGGAATGTTGTGACACACTACATCCGAGGTGTTAGGTTGCCTTAGGTTAGGATATATAACGTTATGGACGTATATAATGTTCCCACGGAGTGGTACGGGCCGACAGGACCAGGATTCTGTAAAACATTACCAGCGAGGGGCAAGATGGATTGGGTTACGTTATATTACGTTATAGACGTATATAATGTACCCACCGAGAAGTAGGGGCCAGCCCGCCAGGAATGTTGTAAAACACTGCATCCGAGGTGTGAGGTTGCCTTAGGTTACGATATATAACGTTATAGACGTTTATAATGTTCCCACGGAGAGGTACGGGCCGACACGACCGGGATTCTGTAAAACATTACCAGCGGGGGGCTAAATGAGTTAGGTTAGGTTATATTACGTTATTGACGTATATAATGTTCTCACCGAGATTTAGGGGCCGATCCGCCAGGAATGTTGTAACACACTACATCCGAGGTGTTAGGTTGCCTTAGGTTAGGATATATAACGTTATAGACGTATATAATGTTCCCACCGATAGGTAGGGGGCGGCCTGCCAGGAATGTTGTAAAATACTACATCTGAGGTGCGAGGTTGTCTTAGGTTAGGATATATAACGCTATAGACATAAATAACGTTCCCAGGGAGAGGTACGGGCCGACAGGACCGGGATTCTGTAAAACATTACCAGCGAGGGGCTAGATGGGTTAGGTTGGGTTATATAACGTTATAGGCGTATATAATGTTCCCACCGAGAGGTAGGGGGCGATCCGCCAGGAATGTTGTAAAATACTGCATCCGAGGTGCGAGGTTGTCTTAGGTTAGGATATATAACGCTATAGACATAAATAACGTTCCCAGGGAGAGGTACGGGCCGACACGACCGGGATTCTGTAAAACATTACCAGCGAGGGGCTAGATGGGTTAGGTTAGTTTACATTACGTTATGGACGTATATAATGTTCCCACCGAGTAGTAGGGGCCGACCTGCCAGGAATGTTGTAAAATACTACATCCGAGATGTTATATTGCCTTAGGTTATGATATATAACGTTATAGACGTATATAATGTTCCCAAAAAGAAGTACGGGGCTACACGAACGGGATTCTACAAAACATTCCCAGCGAGGGGCTAGATGGGTTAGGATAATTTACATTACGTTATGGACGTATATAATGTTCCCACCGAGTAGTAGGGGCCGACCCGCCAGGAATGTTGTAAAATACTACATTCGAGATGTTATATTGCCTTAGGTTATGATATATAACGTTATAGACGTATATAATGTTCCCAAAAAGACGTACGGGGCTACACGAACGAGATTCTACAAAACATTCCCAGCCGGGGGGTAGATGTGTTAGGTTAGGTTATGTTATGTTATAGACGTATATAATGTTCCCACCTAGAAATAGTGGCCGATCCGCCAGGAATGTTGTGACACACTACATCCGAGGTGTTAGGTTGCCTTAGGTTAGGATATATAACGTTATGGACGTATATAATGTTCCCACGGAGTGGTACGGGCCGACAGGACCAGGATTCTGTAAAACATTACCAGCGAGGGGCAAGATGGATTGGGTTACGTTATATTACGTTATAGACGTATATAATGTACCCACCGAGAAGTAGGGGCCAGCCCGCCAGGAATGTTGTAAAACACTGCATCCGAGGTGTGAGGTTGCCTTAGGTTACGATATATAACGTTATAGACGTTTATAATGTTCCCACGGAGAGGTACGGGCCGACACGACCGGGATTCTGGAAAACATTACCAGCGGGGGGCTAAATGAGTTAGGTTAGGTTATATTACGTTATTGACGTATATAATGTTCTCACCGAGATTTAGGGGCCGATCCGCCAGGAATGTTGTAACACACTACATCAGAGGTGTTAGGTTGCCTTAGGTTAGGATATATAACGTTATAGACGTATATAATGTTCCCACCGAGAGGTAGGGGGCGGCCCGCCAGGAATGTTGTAAAATACTACATCCGAGGTGCGAGGTTGTCTTAGGTTAGGATATATAACGCTATAGACATAAATAACGTTCCCAGGGAGAGGTACGGGCCGACACGACCGGGATTCTGTAAAACATTACCAGCGAGGGACTAGATGGGTTAGGTTAGTTTACATTACGTTATGGACGTATATAATGTTCCCACCGAGTAGTAGGGGCCGACCGGCCAGGAATGTTGTAAAATACTACATCCGAGATGTTATATTGCCTTAGGTTATGATATATAACGTTATAGACGTATATAATGTTCCCAAAAAGACGTACGGGGCTACACGAACGGGATTCTACAAAACATTCCCAGCGGGGGGGTAGATGTGTTAGGTTAGGTTATGTTATGTTATAGACGTATATAATGTACCCACCGAGAAGTAGGGGCCAGCCCGCCAGGAATGTTGTAAAACACTACATCCGAGGTGTGAGATTGCCTTAGGTTAGGATATATAACGTTATACACGTTTATAATGTTCCCACGGAGAGGTACGGGCCGACACGACCGGGATTCTGTAAAACATTACCAGCGGGGGGCTAAATGAGTTAGGTTAGGTTATATTACGTTATTGACGTATATAATGTTCTCACCGAGATTTAGGGGCCGATCCGCCAGGAATGTTGTAACACAATACATCCGAGGTGTTAGGTTGCCTTAGGTTAGGAAATATAACGTTATAGACGTATATAATGTTCCCACCGAGAGGTAGGGGGCGGCCTGCCAGGAATGTTGTAAAATACTACATCTGAGGTGCGAGGTTGTCTTAGGTTAGGATATATAACGCTATAGACATAAATAACGTTCCCAGGCAGAGGTACGGGCCGACAGGACCGGGATTCTGTTGAACATTACCAGCGTTGGGCTAAATGGGTTAGGTTAGGTTATATTACGTTATTGACGTATATAATGTTCTCACCGAGAATTAGGGGCCGATCCGCCAGGAATGTTGTAACACACTACATCCGAGGTGTTAGGTTGCCTTAGGTTAGGATATATAACGTTATCGACGTATATAATGTTCCCACGGAGTGGTACGGGCCGACAGGACCAGGATTCTGTAAAACATTACCAGCGAGGGGCAAGATGGATTAGGTTACGTTATATTACGTTATAGACGTATATAATGTACCCACCGAGAAGTAGGGGCCAGCCCGCCAGGAATGTTGTTAAATACTACATCCGAGGTGTGAGGTTGCCTTAGGTTAGGATATATAACGTTATAGACGTTTATAATGTTCCCACGGAGAGGTACGGGCCGACACGACCGGGATTCTGTAAAACATTACCAGCGGGGGGCTAAATGAGTTAGGTTAGGTTATATTACGTTATTGACGTATATAATGTTCTCACCGAGATTTAGGGGCCGATCCGCCAGGAATGTTGTAACACAATACATCCGAGGTGTTAGGTTGCCTTAGGTTAGGAAATATAACGTTATAGACGTATATAATGTTCCCACCGAGAGGTAGGGGGCGGCCTGCCAGGAATGTTGTAAAATACTACATCTGAGGTGCGAGGTTGTCTTAGGTTAGGATATATAACGCTATAGACATAAATAACGTTCCCAGGCAGAGGTACGGGCCGACAGGACCGGGATTCTGTTGA
Organism: Xylocopa violacea; assembly: GCA_963969225.1. NCBI lineage: Eukaryota > Metazoa > Arthropoda > Insecta > Hymenoptera > Apidae > Xylocopa > Xylocopa violacea. The sequence goes on from CAXAJV010000013.1 coordinate 3,465,836, forward strand.
ACATTACCAGCGGGGGGCTAAATGGGTTAGGTTAGGTTATATTACGTTATTGACGTATATAATGTTCTCACCGAGAATTAGGGGCCGATCCGCCAGGAATGTTGTAACACACTACATCCGAGGTGTTAGGTTGCCTTAGGTTAGGATATATAACGTTATCGACGTATATAATGTTCCCACGGAGTGGTACGGGCCGACAGGACCAGGATTCTGTAAAACATTACCAGCGAGGGGCAAGATGGATTAGGTTACGTTATATTACGTTATAGACGTATATAATGTACACACCGAGAAGTAGGGGCCAGCCCGCCAGGAATGTTGTAAAATACTACATCCGAGGTGTGAGGTTGCCTTAGGTTAGGATATATAACGTTATAGACGTTTATAATGTTCCCACGGAGAGGTACGGGCCGACACGACCGGGATTCTGTAAAACATTACCAGCGGGGGGCTAAATGAGTTAGGTTAGTTTATATTACGTTATTGACGTATATAATGTTCTCACCGAGATTTAGGGGCCGATCCGCCAGGAATGTTGTAACACACTACATCCGAGGTGTTAGGTTGCCATAGGTTAGGATATATAACGTTATAGACGTATATAATGTTCCCACCGAGAGGTAGGGGGCGATCCGCCAGGAATGTTGTAAAATACTGCATCCGAGGTGCGAGGTTGTCTTAGGTTAGGATATATAACGCTATAGACATAAATAACGTTCCCAGGGAGAGGTACGGGCCGACACGACCGGGATTCTGTAAAACATTACCAGCGAGGGGCTAGATGGGTTAGGTTAGTTTACATTACGTTATGGACGTATATAATGTTCCCACCGAGTAGTAGGGGCCGACCTGCCAGGAATGTTGTAAAATACTACATCCGAGATGTTATATTGCCTTAGGTTATGATATATAACGTTATAGACGTATATAATGTTCCCAAAAAGAAGTACGGGGCTACACGAACGGGATTCTACAAAACATTCCCAGCGAGGGGGTAGATGGGTTAGGTTAGGTTATGTTATGTTATAGACGTATATAATGTTTCCACCGAGAAATAGGGGCCGACCCGCCAGGAATGTTGCAACATACTACATCCGAGGTGTTAGGTTGCCTTAGGTTAGGATATATAACGTTATAGACGTATATAATGTTCCCACGGAGTGGTACGGGCCGATACGACCGGGATTCTGTAAAACATTACCAGCGTCGGGCTAGATGGGTTAGGTAGGTTATATTACGTTATAGCCGTATATAATGTTCCCACCGAGAAGTATGGGCCGGCCCTCCAAGAATGTTGTAAAATACTACATTCGAGATGTTAGGTTGCCTCAGGTAAGGATATATAATATTATAGATGTTTATAATGTCCCCACTGAGAAGTACGGGCCGACATGTCCGGGATTTTGTAAAGCATTACCAGCGAGGGGCTGGATGGGTTAGGTTGGGTTACATAACGTTATAGGCGTATATAATGTTCCCACCGAGAGGTAGGGGGCGGCCCGCCAGGAATGTTGTAAAATACTACATCCGAGGTGCGAGGTTGTCTTAGGTTAGGATATATAACGCTCTAGACATAAATAACGTTCCCAGGGAGAGGTACGGGCCGACACGACCGGGATTCTGTAAAACATTACCAGCGAGGGGCTAGATGGGTTAGGTTAGTTTACATTACGTTATGGACGTATATAATGTTCCCACCGAGTAGTAGGGGCCGACCCGCCAGGAATGTTGTAAAATACTACATCCGAGATGTTATATTGCCTTAGGTTATGATATATAACGTTATAGACGTATATAATGTTCCCAAAAAGACGTACGGGGCTACACGAACGGGATTCTACAAAACATTCCCAGCGGGGGGGGTAGATGTGTTAGGTTAGGTTATGTTATGTTATAGACGTATATAATGTTCCCACCGAGAAATAGGGGCCGACCCGCCAGGAATGTTGCAGCATACTACATCCGAGGTGTTAGGTTGCCTTAGGTTAGGATATATAACGTTGTAGACGTATATAATGTTCCCACGGTGAGGTACGGGCCGACAGGACCAGGATTCTGTAAAACATTACCAGCGAGGGGCAAGATGGATTAGGTTACGTTATATTACGTTATAGACGTATATAATGTACCCACCGAGAAGTAGGGGCCAGCCCGCCAGGAATGTTGTAAAACACTGCATCCGTGGTGTGAGGTTGCCTTAGGTTAGGATATATAACGTTATACACGTTTATAATGTTCCCACGGAGAGGTACGGGCCAACACGACCGGTATTCTGTAAAACATTACCAGCGGGGGGCTAAATGGGTTAGGTTAGTTTACATTACGTTATGGACGTATATAATGTTCCCACCGAGTAGTAGGGGCCGACCCGCCAGGAATGTTGTAAAATACTACATCCGAGATGTTATATTGCCTTAGGTTATGATATATAACGTTATAGACGTATATAATGTTCCCAAAAAGACGTACGGGGCTACACGAACGGGATTCTACAAAACATTCCCAGCGGGGGGGTAGATGTGTTAGGTTAGGTTATGTTATGTTATAGACGTATATAATGTACCCACCGAGAAGTAGGGGCCAGCCCGCCAGGAATGTTGTAAAACACTACATCCGAGGTGTGAGATTGCCTTAGGTTAGGATATATAACGTTATACACGTTTATAATGTTCCCACGGAGAGGTACGGGCCGACACGACCGGGATTCTGTAAAACATTACCAGCGGGGGGCTAAATGAGTTAGGTTAGGTTATATTACGTTATTGACGTATATAATGTTCTCACCGAGATTTAGGGGCCGATCCGCCAGGAATGTTGTAACACAATACATCCGAGGTGTTAGGTTGCCTTAGGTTAGGAAATATAACGTTATAGACGTATATAATGTTCCCACCGAGAGGTAGGGGGCGGCCTGCCAGGAATGTTGTAAAATTCTACATCTGAGGTGCGAGGTTGTCTTAGGTTAGGATATATAACGCTATAGACATAAATAACGTTCCCAGGCAGAGGTACGGGCCGACAGGACCGGGATTCTGTTGAACATTACCAGCGGGGGGCTAAATGGGTTAGGTTAGGTTATATTACGTTATTGACGTATATAATGTTCTCACCGAGAATTAGGGGCCGATCCGCCAGGAATGTTGTAACACACTACATCCGAGGTGTTAGGTTGCCTTAGGTTAGGATATATAACGTTATCGACGTATATAATGTTCCCACGGAGTGGTACGGGCCGACAGGACCAGGATTCTGTAAAACATTACCAGCGAGGGGCAAGATGGATTAGGTTACGTTATATTACGTTATAGACGTATATAATGTACACACCGAGAAGTAGGGGCCAGCCCGCCAGGAATGTTGTAAAATACTACATCCGAGGTGTGAGGTTGCCTTAGGTTAGGATATATAACGTTATAGACGTTTATAATGTTCCCACGGAGAGGTACGGGCCGACACGACCGGGATTCTGTAAAACATTACCAGCGGGGGGCTAAATGAGTTAGGTTAGTTTATATTACGTTATTGACGTATATAATGTTCTCACCGAGATTTAGGGGCCGATCCGCCAGGAATGTTGTAACACACTACATCCGAGGTGTTAGGTTGCCATAGGTTAGGATATATAACGTTATAGACGTATATAATGTTCCCACCGAGAGGTAGGGGGCGATCCGCCAGGAATGTTGTAAAATACTGCATCCGAGGTGCGAGGTTGTCTTAGGTTAGGATATATAACGCTATAGACATAAATAACGTTCCCAGGGAGAGGTACGGGCCGACACGACCGGGATTCTGTAAAACATTACCAGCGAGGGGCTAGATGGGTTAGGTTAGTTTACATTACGTTATGGACGTATATAATGTTCCCACCGAGTAGTAGGGGCCGACCTGCCAGGAATGTTGTAAAATACTACATCCGAGATGTTATATTGCCTTAGGTTATGATATATAACGTTATTGACGTATATAATGTTCCCAAAAAGAAGTACGGGGCTACACGAACGGGATTCTACAAAACATTCCCAGCGAGGGGCTAGATGGGTTAGGTTAATTTACATTACGTTATGGACGTATATAATGTTCCCACCGAGTAGTAGGGGCCGACCCGCCAGGAATGTTGTAGAATACTACATTCGAGATGTTATATTGCCTTAGGTTATGATATATAACGTTATAGACGTATATAATGTTCCCAAAAAGACGTACGGGGCTACACGAACGAGATTCTACAAAACATTCCCAGCCGGGGGGTAGATGTGTTAGGTTAGGTTATGTTATGTTATAGACGTATATAATGTTCCCACCTAGAAATAGTGGCCGATCCGCCAGGAATGTTGTGACACACTACATCCGAGGTGTTAGGTTGCCTTAGGTTAGGATATATAACGTTATGGACGTATATAATGTTCCCACGGAGTGGTACGGGCCGACAGGACCAGGATTCTGTAAAACATTACCAGCGAGGGGCAAGATGGATTGGGTTACGTTATATTACGTTATAGACGTATATAATGTACCCACCGAGAAGTAGGGGCCAGCCCGCCAGGAATGTTGTAAAACACTGCATCCGAGGTGTGAGGTTGCCTTAGGTTACGATATATAACGTTATAGACGTTTATAATGTTCCCACGGAGAGGTACGGGCCGACACGACCGGGATTCTGTAAAACATTACCAGCGGGGGGCTAAATGAGTTAGGTTAGGTTATATTACGTTATTGACGTATATAATGTTCTCACCGAGATTTAGGGGCCGATCCGCCAGGAATGTTGTAACACACTACATCCGAGGTGTTAGGTTGCCTTAGGTTAGGATATATAACGTTATAGACGTATATAATGTTCCCACCGATAGGTAGGGGGCGGCCTGCCAGGAATGTTGTAAAATACTACATCTGAGGTGCGAGGTTGTCTTAGGTTAGGATATATAACGCTATAGACATAAATAACGTTCCCAGGGAGAGGTACGGGCCGACAGGACCGGGATTCTGTAAAACATTACCAGCGAGGGGCTAGATGGGTTAGGTTGGGTTATATAACGTTATAGGCGTATATAATGTTCCCACCGAGAGGTAGGGGGCGATCCGCCAGGAATGTTGTAAAATACTGCATCCGAGGTGCGAGGTTGTCTTAGGTTAGGATATATAACGCTATAGACATAAATAACGTTCCCAGGGAGAGGTACGGGCCGACACGACCGGGATTCTGTAAAACATTACCAGCGAGGGGCTAGATGGGTTAGGTTAGTTTACATTACGTTATGGACGTATATAATGTTCCCACCGAGTAGTAGGGGCCGACCTGCCAGGAATGTTGTAAAATACTACATCCGAGATGTTATATTGCCTTAGGTTATGATATATAACGTTATAGACGTATATAATGTTCCCAAAAAGAAGTACGGGGCTACACGAACGGGATTCTACAAAACATTCCCAGCGAGGGGCTAGATGGGTTAGGATAATTTACATTACGTTATGGACGTATATAATGTTCCCACCGAGTAGTAGGGGCCGACCCGCCAGGAATGTTGTAAAATACTACATTCGAGATGTTATATTGCCTTAGGTTATGATATATAACGTTATAGACGTATATAATGTTCCCACCGAGAGGTAGGGGGCGGCCCGCCAGGAATGTTGTAAAATACTACATCCGAGGTGCGAGGTTGTCTTAGGTTAGGATATATAACGCTATAGACATAAATAACGTTCCCAGGGAGAGGTACGGGCCGACAGGACCAGGATTCTGTAAAACATTACCAGCGAGGGGCAAGATGGATTGGGTTACGTTATATTACGTTATAGACGTATATAATGTACCCACCGAGAAGTAGGGGCCAGCCCGCCAGGAATGTTGTAAAACACTGCATCCGAGGTGTGAGGTTGCCTTAGGTTACGATATATAACGTTATAGACGTTTATAATGTTCCCACGGAGAGGTACGGGCCGACACGACCGGGATTCTGTAAAACATTACCAGCGGGGGGCTAAATGAGTTAGGTTAGGTTATATTACGTTATTGACGTATATAATGTTCTCACCGAGATTTAGGGGCCGATCCGCCAGGAATGTTGTAACACACTACATCAGAGGTGTTAGGTTGCCTTAGGTTAGGATATATAACGTTATAGACGTATATAATGTTCCCACCGAGAGGTAGGGGGCGGCCCGCCAGGAATGTTGTAAAATACTACATCCGAGGTGCGAGGTTGTCTTAGGTTAGGATATATAACGCTATAGACATAAATAACGTTCCCAGGGAGAGGTACGGGCCGACACGACCGGGATTCTGTAAAACATTACCAGCGAGGGACTAGATGGGTTAGGTTAGTTTACATTACGTTATGGACGTATATAATGTTCCCACCGAGTAGTAGGGGCCGACCGGCCAGGAATGTTGTAAAATACTACATCCGAGATGTTATATTGCCTTAGGTTATGATATATAACGTTATAGACGTATATAATGTTCCCAAAAAGACGTACGGGGCTACACGAACGGGATTCTACAAAACATTCCCAGCGGGGGGGTAGATGTGTTAGGTTAGGTTATGTTATGTTATAGACGTATATAATGTACCCACCGAGAAGTAGGGGCCAGCCCGCCAGGAATGTTGTAAAACACTACATCCGAGGTGTGAGATTGCCTTAGGTTAGGATATATAACGTTATACACGTTTATAATGTTCCCACGGAGAGGTACGGGCCGACACGACCGGGATTCTGTAAAACATTACCAGCGGGGGGCTAAATGAGTTAGGTTAGGTTATATTACGTTATTGACGTATATAATGTTCTCACCGAGATTTAGGGGCCGATCCGCCAGGAATGTTGTAACACAATACATCCGAGGTGTTAGGTTGCCTTAGGTTAGGAAATATAACGTTATAGACGTATATAATGTTCCCACCGAGAGGTAGGGGGCGGCCTGCCAGGAATGTTGTAAAATACTACATCTGAGGTGCGAGGTTGTCTTAGGTTAGGATATATAACGCTATAGACATAAATAACGTTCCCAGGCAGAGGTACGGGCCGACAGGACCGGGATTCTGTTGAACATTACCAGCGGGGGGCTAAATGGGTTAGGTTAGGTTATATTACGTTATTGACGTATATAATGTTCTCACCGAGAATTAGGGGCCGATCCGCCAGGAATGTTGTAACACACTACATCCGAGGTGTTAGGTTGCCTTAGGTTAGGATATATAACGTTATCGACGTATATAATGTTCCCACGGAGTGGTACGGGCCGACAGGACCAGGATTCTGTAAAACATTACCAGCGAGGGGCAAGATGGATTAGGTTACGTTATATTACGTTATAGACGTATATAATGTACACACCGAGAAGTAGGGGCCAGCCCGCCAGGAATGTTGTAAAATACTACATCCGAGGTGTGAGGTTGCCTTAGGTTAGGATATATAACGTTATAGACGTTTATAATGTTCCCACGGAGAGGTACGGGCCGACACGACCGGGATTCTGTAAAACATTACCAGCGGGGGGCTAAATGAGTTAGGTTAGTTTATATTACGTTATTGACGTATATAATGTTCTCACCGAGATTTAGGGGCCGATCCGCCAGGAATGTTGTAACACACTACATCCGAGGTGTTAGGTTGCCTTAGGTTAGGATATATAACGTTATAGACGTATATAATGTTCCCACCGAGAGGTAGGGGGCGATCCGCCAGGAATGTTGTAAAATACTGCATCCGAGGTGCGAGGTTGTCTTAGGTTAGGATATATAACGCTATAGACATAAATAACGTTCCCAGGGAGAGGTACGGGCCGACACGACCGGGATTCTGTAAAACATTACCAGCGAGGGGCTAGATGGGTTAGGTTAGTTTACATTACGTTATGGACGTATATAATGTTCCCACCGAGTAGTAGGGGCCGACCTGCCAGGAATGTTGTAAAATACTACATCCGAGATGTTATATTGCCTTAGGTTATGATATATAACGTTATAGACGTATATAATGTTCCCAAAAAGAAGTACGGGGCTACACGAACGGGATTCTACAAAACATTCCCAGCGAGGGGCTAGATGGGTTAGGTTAGTTTACATTACGTTATGGACGTATATAATGTTCCCACCGAGTAGTAGGGGCCGACCCGCCAGGAATGTTGTAAAATACTACATTCGAGATGTTATATTGCCTTAGGTTATGATATATAACGTTATAGACGTATATAATGTTCCCAAAAAGACGTACGGGGCTACACGAACGGGATTCTACAAAACATTCCCAGCCGGGGGGTAGATGTGTTAGGTTAGGTTATGTTATGTTATAGACGTATATAATGTTCCCACCTAGAAATAGTGGCCGATCCGCCAGGAATGTTGTGACACACTACATCCGAGGTGTTAGGTTGCCTTAGGTTAGGATATATAACGTTATGGACGTATATAATGTTCCCACGGAGTGGTACGGGCCGACAGGACCAGGATTCTGTAAAACATTACGAGCGAGGGGCAAGATGGATTAGGTTACGTTATATTACGTTATAGACGTATATAATGTACCCACCGAGAAGTAGGGGCCAGCCCGCCAGGAATGTTGTAAAATACTACATCCGAGGTGTGAGGTTGCCTTAGGTTAGGATATATAACGTTATAGACGTTTATAATGTTCCCACGGAGAGGTACGGGCCGACACGACCGGGATTCTGTAAAACAATACCAGCGGGGGGCTAAATGAGTTAGGTTAGTTTATATTACGTTATTGACGTATATAATGTTCTCACCGAGATTTAGGGGCCGATCCGCCAGGAATGTTGTAACACACTACATCCGAGGTGTTAGGTTGCCTTAGGTTAGGAAATATAACGTTATAGACGTATATAATGTTCCCACCGAGAGGTAGGGGGCGGCCTGCCAGGAATGTTGTAAAATACTACATCTGAGGTGCGAGGTTGTCTTAGGTTAGGATATATAACGCTATAGACATAAATAACGTTCCCAGGCAGAGGTACGGGCCGACAGGACCGGGATTCTGTTGAACATTACCAGCGGGGGGCTAAATGGGTTAGGTTAGGTTATATTACGTTATTGACGTATATAATGTTCTCACCGAGAATTAGGGGCCGATCCGCCAGGAATGTTGTAACACACTACATCCGAGGTGTTAGGTTGCCTTAGGTTAGGATATATAACGTTATCGACGTATATAATGTTCCCACGGACTGGTACGGGCCGACAGGACCAGGATTCTGTAAAACATTACCAGCGGGGGGCAAGATGGATTAGGTTACGTTATATTACGTTATAGACGTATATAATGTACACACCGAGAAGTAGGGGCCAGCCCGCCAGGAATGTTGTAAAATACTACATCCGAGGTGTGAGGTTGCCTTAGGTTAGGATATATAACGTTATAGACGTTTATAATGTTCCCACGGAGAGGTACGGGCCGACACGACCGGGATTCTGTAAAACATTACCAGCGGGGGGCTAAATGAGTTAGGTTAGTTTATATTACGTTATTGACGTATATAATGTTCTCACCGAGATTTAGGGGCCGATCCGCCAGGAATGTTGTAACACACTACATCCGAGGTGTTAGGTTGCCTTAGGTTAGGATATATAACGTTATAGACGTATATAATGTTCCCACCGAGAGGTAGGGGGCGATCCGCCAGGAATGTTGTAAAATACTGCATCCGAGGTGCGAGGTTGTCTTAGGTTAGGATATATAACGCTATAGACATAAATAACGTTCCCAGGGAGAGGTACGGGCCGACACGACCGGGATTCTGTAAAACATTACCAGCGAGGGGCTAGATGGGTTAGGTTAGTTTACATTACGTTATGGACGTATATAATGTTCCCACCGAGTAGTAGGGGCCGACCTGCCAGGAATGTTGTAAAATACTACATCCGAGATGTTATATTGCCTTTGGTTATGATATATAACGTTATAGACGTATATAATGTTCCCAAAAAGAAGTACGGGGCTACACGAACGGGATTCTACAAAACATTCCCAGCGAGGGGCTAGATGGGTTAGGTTAGTTTACATTACGTTATGGACGTATATAATGTTCCCACCGAGTAGTAGGGGCCGACCCGCCAGGAATGTTGTAAAATACTACATTCGAGATGTTATATTGCCTTAGGTTATGATATATAACGTTATAGACGTATATAATGTTCCCAAAAAGACGTACGGGGCTACACGAACGGGATTCTACAAAACATTCCCAGCCGGGGGGTAGATGTGTTAGGTTAGGTTATGTTATGTTATAGACGTATATAATGTTCCCACCTAGAAATAGTGGCCGATCCGCCAGGAATGTTGTGACACACTACATCCGAGGTGTTAGGTTGCCTTAGGTTAGGATATATAACGTTATGGACGTATATAATGTTCCCACGGAGTGGTACGGGCCGACAGGACCAGGATTCTGTAAAACATTACGAGCGAGGGGCAAGATGGATTAGGTTACGTTATATTACGTTATAGACGTATATAATGTACCCACCGAGAAGTAGGGGCCAGCCCGCCAGGAATGTTGTAAAATACTACATCCGAGGTGTGAGGTTGCCTTAGGTTAGGATATATAACGTTATAGACGTTTATAATGTTCCCACGGAGAGGTACGGGCCGACACGACCGGGATTCTGTAAAACAATACCAGCGGGGGGCTAAATGAGTTAGGTTAGTTTATATTACGTTATTGACGTATATAATGTTCTCACCGAGATTTAGGGGCCGATCCGCCAGGAATGTTGTAACACACTACATCCGAGGTGTTAGGTTGCCTTAGGTTAGGAAATATAACGTTATAGACGTATATAATGTTCCCACCGAGAGGTAGGGGGCGGCCTGCCAGGAATGTTGTAAAATACTACATCTGAGGTGCGAGGTTGTCTTAGGTTAGGATATATAACGCTATAGACATAAATAACGTTCCCAGGCAGAGGTACGGGCCGACAGGACCGGGATTCTGTTGAACATTACCAGCGGGGGGCTAAATGGGTTAGGTTAGGTTATATTACGTTATTGACGTATATAATGTTCTCACCGAGAATTAGGGGCCGATCCGCCAGGAATGTTGTAACACACTACATCCGAGGTGTTAGGTTGCCTTAGGTTAGGATATATAACGTTATCGACGTATATAATGTTCCCACGGACTGGTACGGGCCGACAGGACCAGGATTCTGTAAAACATTACCAGCGGGGGGCAAGATGGATTAGGTTACGTTATATTACGTTATAGACGTATATAATGTACACACCGAGAAGTAGGGGCCAGCCCGCCAGGAATGTTGTAAAATACTACATCCGAGGTGTGAGGTTGCCTTAGGTTAGGATATATAACGTTATAGACGTTTATAATGTTCCCACGGAGAGGTACGGGCCGACACGACCGGGATTCTGTAAAACATTACCAGCGGGGGGCTAAATGAGTTAGGTTAGTTTATATTACGTTATTGACGTATATAATGTTCTCACCGAGATTTAGGGGCCGATCCGCCAGGAATGTTGTAACACACTACATCCGAGGTGTTAGGTTGCCTTAGGTTAGGATATATAACGTTATAGACGTATATAATGTTCCCACCGAGAGGTAGGGGGCGATCCGCCAGGAATGTTGTAAAATACTGCATCCGAGGTGCGAGGTTGTCTTAGGTTAGGATATATAACGCTATAGACATAAATAACGTTCCCAGGGAGAGGTACGGGCCGACACGACCGGGATTCTGTAAAACATTACCAGCGAGGGGCTAGATGGGTTAGGTTAGTTTACATTACGTTATGGACGTATATAATGTTCCCACCGAGTAGTAGGGGCCGACCTGCCAGGAATGTTGTAAAATACTACATCCGAGATGTTATATTGCCTTTGGTTATGATATATAACGTTATAGACGTATATAATGTTCCCAAAAAGAAGTACGGGGCTACACGAACGGGATTCTACAAAACATTCCCAGCGAGGGGCTAGATGGGTTAGGTTAGTTTACATTACGTTATGGACGTATATAATGTTCCCACCGAGTAGTAGGGGCCGACCCGCCAGGAATGTTGTAAAATACTACATTCGAGATGTTATATTGCCTTAGGTTATGATATATAACGTTATAGACGTATATAATGTTCCCAAAAAGACGTACGGGGCTACACGAACGGGATTCTACAAAACATTCCCAGCCGGGGGGTAGATGTGTTAGGTTAGGTTATGTTATGTTATAGACGTATATAATGTTCCCACCTAGAAATAGTGGCCGATCCGCCAGGAATGTTGTGACACACTACATCCGAGGTGTTAGGTTGCCTTAGGTTAGGATATATAACGTTATGGACGTATATAATGTTCCCACGGAGTGGTACGGGCCGACAGGACCAGGATTCTGTAAAACATTACGAGCGAGGGGCAAGATGGATTAGGTTACGTTATATTACGTTATAGACGTATATAATGTACCCACCGAGAAGTAGGGGCCAGCCCGCCAGGAATGTTGTAAAATACTACATCCGAGGTGTGAGGTTGCCTTAGGTTAGGATATATAACGTTATAGACGTTTATAATGTTCCCACGGAGAGGTACGGGCCGACACGACCGGGATTCTGTAAAACATTACCAGCGGGGGGCTAAATGAGTTAGGTTAGTTTATATTACGTTATTGACGTATATAATGTTCTCACCGAGATTTAGGGGCCGATCCGCCAGGAATGTTGTAACACACTACATCCGAGGTGTTAGGTTGCCTTAGGTTAGGATATATAACGTTATAGACGTATATAATGTTCCCACGGAGTGGTACGGGCCGACAGGACCAGGATTCTGTAAAACATTACGAGCGAGGGGCAAGATGGATTAGGTTACGTTATATTACGTTATAGACGTATATAATGTTCCCACCGAGAGGTAGGGGGCGGCCTGCCAGGAATGTTGTAAAATACTACATCTGAGGTGCGAGGTTGTCTTAGGTTAGGATATATAACGCTATAGACATAAATAACGTTCCCAGGGAGAGGTACGGGCCGACAGGACCGGGATTCTGTTAAGCATTACCAGTGGGGGGCTAAATGGGTTAGGTTAGGTTATATTACGTTATTGACGTATATAATGTTCTCACCGAGAATTAGGGGCCGATCCGCCAGGAATGTTGTAACACACTACATCCGAGGTGTTAGGTTGCCTTAGGTTAGGATATATAACGTTATGGACGTATATAATGTTCCCACGGAGTGGTACGGGCCGACAGGACCGGGATTCTGTAAAACATTACCAGCGGGGGGCTAAATGAGTTAGGTTAGTTTATATTACGTTATTGACGTATATAATGTTCTCACCGAGATTTAGGGGCCGATCCGCCAGGAATGTTGTAACACACTACATCCGAGGTGTTAGGTTGCCTTAGGTTAGGATATATAACGTTATAGACGTATATAATGTTCCCACCGAGAGGTAGGGGGCGATCCGCCAGGAATGTTGTAAAATACTACATCCGAGGTGCGAGGTTGTCTTAGGTTAGGATATATAACGCTATAGACATAAATAACGTTCCCAGGGAGAGGTACGGGCGGACACGACGGGGATTCTGTAAAACATTACCAGCGAGGGGCTAGATGGGTTAGGTTAGTTTACATTACGTTATGGACGTATATAATGTTCCCACCGAGTAGTAGGGGCCGACCTGCCAGGAATGTTGTAAAATACTACATCCGAGATGTTATATTGCCTTAGGTTATGATATATAACGTTATAGACGTATATAATGTTCCCAAAAAGAAGTACGGGGCTACACGAACGGGATTCTACAAAACATTCCCAGCGAGGGGCTAGATGAGTTAGGTTAGTTTACATTACGTTATGGACGTATATAATGTTCCCACCGAGTAGTAGGGGCCGATCCGCCAGGAATGTTGTAACACACTACATCCGAGGTGTCAGGTTGCCTTAGGTTAGTATATATAACGTTATAGACGTATGTAATGTTCCCAAAAAGACGTACGGGGCTACACGAACGGGATTCTACAAAACATTCCCAGCGGGGGGGTAGATGTGTTAGGTTAGGTTATGTTATGTTATAGACGTATAGAATGTTCCCACCGAGAAATAGGGGCCGACCCGCCAGGTATGTTGCAACATACTACATCCGAGGTGTTAGGTTGCCTTAGGTTAGGATATATAACGTTGTAGACGTATATAATGTTCCCACGGAGAGGTACGGGCCGACAGGACCAGGATTCTGTAAAACATTACCAGCGGGGGGCTAAATGAGTTAGGTTAGGTTATAATACGTTATTGACGTATATAATGTTCTCACCGAGATTTAGGGGCCGATCCGCCAGGAATGTTGTAACACACTACATCCGAGGTGTTAGGTTGCCTTAGGTTAGGATATATAACGTTATAGACGTATATAATGTTCCCACCGAGAGGTAGGGGGCGGCCCGCCAGGAATGTTGTAAAATACTACATCTGAGGTGCGAGGTTGTCTTAGGTTAGGATATATAACGCTATAGACATAAATAACGTTCCCAGGGAGAGGTACGGGCCGACAGGACCGGGATTCTGTAAAACATTACCAGCGAGGGGCTAGATGGGTTAGGTTAGCTTACATTACGTTATGGACGTATATAATGTTCCCAACGAGTAGTAGGGGCCGACCCGCCAGGAATGTTGTAAAATACTACATCCGAGATGTTATATTGCCTTAGGTTATGATATATAACGTTGTAGACGTATATAATGTTCCCACGGAGAGGTACGGGCCGACAGGACCAGGATTCCGTAAAACATTACCAGCGGGGGGCTAAATGAGTTAGGTTAGGTTATACTACGTTATTGACGTATATAATGTTCTCGCCGAGATTTAGGCGCCGATCCGCCAGGAATGTTGTAACACACTACATCCGATGTGTTAGGTTGCCTTAGGTTAGGATATATAACGTTATAGACGTATATAATGTTCCCACCGAGAGGTAGGGGGCGGCCCGCCAGGAATGTTGTAAAATACTACATCTGAGGTGCGAGGTTGTCTTAGGTTAGGATATATAACGCTATAGACATAAATAACGTTCCCAGGGAGAGGTACGGGCCGACAGGACCGGGATTCTGTAAAACATTACCAGCGAGGGGCTAGATGGGTTAGGTTAGCTTACATTACGTTATGGACGTATATAATGTTCCCACCGAGTAGTAGGGGCCGACCCGCCAGGAATGTTGTAAAATACTACATCCGAGATGTTATATTGCCTTAGGTTATGATATATAACGTTATAGACGTATATAATGTTCCCAAAAAGACGTACGGGGCTACACGAACGGGATTCTACAAAACATTCCCAGCGGGGCGGTAGATGTGTTAGGTTAGGGTATGTTATGTTATAGACGTATATAATGTTCCCACCGAGAAATAGGGGCCGACCCGCCAGGAATGTTGCAACATACTACATCCGAGGTGTTAGGTTGCCTTAGGTTAGGATATATAACGTTGTAGACGTATATAATGTTCCCACCGAGAGGTAGGGGGCGGCCTGCCAGGAATGTTGTAAAATACTACATCTGAGGTGCGAGGTTGTCTTAGGTTAGGATATATAACGCTATAGACATAAATAACGTTCCCACGGAGTGGTACGGGCCTACAGGTTCAGGATTCTGTAAAACATTACGAGCGAGAGGCAAGATGGATTAGGTTACGTTATATTACGTTATAGACGTATATAATGTACCCACCGAGAAGTAGGGGCCAGCCCGCCAGGAATGTTGTAAAATACTACATCCGAGGTGTGAGGTTGCCTTAGGTTAGGATATATAACGTTATAGACGTTTATAATGTTCCCACGGAGAGGTACGGGCCGACACGTCCGGGATTCTGTAAAACATTACCAGCGGGGTGCTAAATGAGTTAGGTTAGGTTATATTACGTTATTGACGTATATAATGTTCTCACCGAGATTTAGGGGCCGATCCGCCAGGAATGTTGTAACACAATACATCCGAGGTGTTAGGTTGCCTTAGGTTAGGAAATATAACGTTATAGACGTATATAATGTTCCCACCGAGAGGTAGGGGGCGGCCTGCCAGGAATGTTGTAAAATACTACATCTGAGGTGCGAGGTTGTCTTAGGTTAGGATATATATCGCTATAGACATAAATAACGTTCCCAGGCAGAGGTACGGGCCGACAGGACCGGGATTCTGTTAAACATTACCAGCGGGTGGCTAAATGGGTTAGGTTAGGTTATATTACGTTATTGACGTATATAATGTTCTCACCGAGAAGTAGGGGCCAGCCCGCCAGGAATGTTGTAAAATACTACATCCGAGGTGTGAGGTTGCCTTAGGTTAGGATATATAACGTTATAGACGTTTATAATGTTCCCACGGAGAGGTACGGGCCGACACGACCGGGATTCTGTAAAACATTACCAGCGGGGGGCTAAATGTGTTAGGTTAGTTTATATTACGTTATTGACGTATATAATGTTCTCACCGAGATTTAGGGGCCGATCCGCCAGGAATGTTGTAACACACTACATCCGAGGTGTTAGGTTGCCTTAGGTTAGGATATATAACGTTGTAGACGTATATAATGTTCCCACGGAGAGGTACGGGCCGACAGGACCAGGATTCTGTAAAACATTACCAGCGGGGGGCTAAATGAGTTAGGTTAGGTTATAATACGTTATTGACGTATATAATGTTCTCACCGAGATTTAGGGGCCGATCCGCCAGGAATGTTGTAACACACTACATCCGAGGTGTTAGGTTGCCTTAGGTTAGGATATATAACGTTATAGACGTATATAATGTTCCCAGCGAGAGGTAGGGGGCGGCCCGCCAGGAATGTTGTAAAATACTACATCTGAGGTGCGAGGTTGTCTTAGGTTAGGATATATAACGCTATAGACATAAATAACGTTCCCAGGGAGAGGTACGGGCCGACAGGACCGGGATTCTGTAAAACATTACCAGCGAGGGGCTAGATGGGTTAGGTTAGCTTACATTACGTTATGGACGTATATAATGTTCCCAACGAGTAGTAGGGGCCGACCCGCCAGGAATGTTGTAAAATACTACATCCGAGATGTTATATTGCCTTAGGTTATGATATATAACGTTATAGACGTGTATAATGTTCCCAAAAAGACGTACGGGGCTACACGAACGGGATTCTACAAAACATTCCCAGCGGGGGGGTAGATGTGTTAGGTTAGGTTATGTTATGTTATAGACGTATATAATGTTCCCACCGAGAAATAGGGGCCGACCCGCCAGGAATGTTGCAACATACTACATCCGAGGTGTTAGGTTGCCTTAGGTTAGGATATATAACGTTGTAGACGTATATAATGTTCCCACGGAGAGGTACGGGCCGACAGGACCAGGATTCCGTAAAACATTACCAGCGGGGGGCTAAATGAGTTAGGTTAGGTTATATTACGTTATTGACGTATATAATGTTCTCACCGAGATTTAGGCGCCGATCCGCCAGGAATGTTGTAACACAATACATCCGAGGTGTTAGGTTGCCTTAGGTTAGGAAATATAACGTTATAGACGTATATAATGTTCCCACCGAGAGGTAGGGGGCGGCCTGCCAGGAATGTTGTAAAATACTACATCTGAGGTGTTAGGTTGCCTTAGGTTAGGATATATAACGTTATAGACGTATATAATGTTCCCACGGAGTGGTACGGGCCGACAGGACCAGGATTCTGTAAAACATTACGAGCGAGAGGCAAGATGGATTAGGTTACGTTATATTACGTTATAGACGTATATAATGTACCCACCGAGAAGTAGGGGCCAGCCCGCCAGGAATGTTGTAAAATACTACATCCGAGGTGTGAGGTTGCCTTAGGTTAGGATATATAACGTTATAGACGTTTATAATGTTCCCACGGAGAGGTACGGGCCGACACGACCGGGATTCTGTAAAACATTACCAGCGGGGGGCTAAATGAGCTAATTTAGTTTATATTACGTTATTGACGTATATAATGTTCTCACCGAGATTTAGGGGCCGATCGGCCAGGAATGTTGTAACACACTACATCCGAGGTGTTAGGTTGCCTTAGGTTAATATATATAACGTTATAGACGTATATAATGTTCCCATCGAGAGGTAGGGGGCGATCCGCCAGGAATGTTGTAAAATACTACATCCGAGGTGCGAGGTTGTCTTAGGTTAGGATATATAACGCTATAGACATAAATAACGTTCCCAGGGAGAGGTACGGGCCGACACGACCGGGATTCTGTAAAACATTACCAGCGAGGGGCTAGATGGGTTAAGTTAGTTTACATTACGTTATGGACGTATATAATGTTCCCACCGAGTAGTAGGGGCCGACCTGCCAGGAATGTTGAAAATACTACATCCGAGATGTTATATTGCCTTAGGTTATGATATATAACGTTATAGACGTATATAATGTTCCCAAAAAGAAGTACGGGGCTACACGAACGGGATTCTACAAAACATTCCCAGCGAGGGGCTAGATGGGTTAGGTTAGTTTACATTACGTTATGGACGTATATAATGTTCCCACCGAGTAGTAGGGGCCGACCCGCCAGGAATGTTGTAAAATACTACATCCGAGATGTTATATTGCCTTAGGTTATGATATATAACGTTATAGACGTATATAATGTTCCCAAAAAGACGTACGGGGCTACACGAACGGGATTCTACAAAACATTCCCAGCCGTGGGGTAGATGTGTTAGGTTAGGTTATGTTATGTTATAGACGTATATAATGTTCCCACCGAGAAATAGGGGCCGATCCGCCAGGAATGTTGTAACACACTACATCCGAGGTGTTAGGTTGCCTTAGGTTAGGATATATAACGTTATGGACGTATATAATGTTCCCACGGAGTGGTACGGGCCGACAGGACCAGGATTCTGTAAAACATTACCAGCGAGGGGCAAGATGGATTGGGTTACGTTATATTACGTTATAGACGTATATAATGTACCCACCGAGAAGTAGGGGCCAGCCCGCCAGGAATGTTGTAAAATACTACATCCGAGGTGTGAGGTTGCCTTAGGTTAGGATATATAACGTTATAGACGTTTATAATGTTCCCACGGAGAGGTACGGGCCGACACGACCGGGATTCTGTAAAACATTACCAGCGGGGGGCTAAATGAGTTAGGTTAGTTTATATTACGTTATTGACGTATATAATGTTCTCACCGAGATTTAGGGGCCGATCCGCCAGGAATGTTGTAACACACTACATCCGAGGTGTTAGGTTGCCTTAGGTTAGGATATATAACGTTATAGACGTATATAATGTTCCCACCGAGAGGTAGGGGGCGATCCGCCAGGAATGTTGTAAAATACTACATCCGAGGTGCGAGGTTGTCTTAGGTTAGGATATATAACGCTATAGACATAAATAACGTTCCCAGGGTGAGGTACGGGCCGACACGACCGGGATTCTGTAAAACATTACCAGCGAGGGGCAAGATGGATTAGGTTACGTTATATTACGTTATAGACGTATATAATGTTCCCACCGAGAGGTAGGGGGCGGCCTGCCAGGAATGTTGTAAAATACTACATCTGAGGTGCGAGGTTGTCTTAGGTTAGGATATATAACGTTATAGACGTTTATAATGTTCCCACGGAGAGGTACGGGCCGACACGACCGGGATTCTGTAAAACATTACCAGCGGGGGGCTAAATGAGTTAGGTTAGGTTATAATACGTTATTGACGTATATAATGTTCTCACCGAGATTTAGGGGCCGATCCGCCAGGAATGTTGTAACACACTACATCCGAGGTGTCAGGTTGCCTTAGGTTAGTATATATAACGTTATAGACGTATATAATGTTCCCACCGAGAGGTAGGGGGCGGCCCGCCAGGAATGTTGTAAAATACTACATCTGAGGTGCGAGGTTGTCTTAGATTAGGATATATAACGCTATAGACATAAATAACGTTCCCAGGGAGAGGTACGGGCCGACAGGACCGGGATTCTGTAAAACATTACCAGCGAGGGGCTAGATGGGTTAGGTTAGCTTACATTACGTTATGGACGTATATAATGTTCCCAACGAGTAGTAGGGGCCGACCCGCCAGGAATGTTGTAAAATACTACATCCGAGGTGTGAGGTTGCCTTAGGTTAGGATATATAACGTTATAGACGTTTATAATGTTCCCACGGAGAGGTACGGGCCGACACGACCGGGATTCTGTAAAACATTACCAGCGGGGGGCTAAATGAGTTAGGATAGGTTATATTACGTTATTGACGTATATAATGTTCTCACCGAGATTTAGGGGCCGATCCGCCAGGAATGTTGTAACACAATACATCCGAGGTGTTAGGTTGCCTTAGGTTAGGAAATATAACGTTATAGACGTATATAATGTTCCCACGGAGAGGTACGGGCCGACACGACCGGGATTCTGTAAAACATTACCAGCGGGGGGCTAAATGAGCTACTTTAGTTTATATTACGTTATTGACGTATATAATGTTCTCACCGAGATTTAGGGGCCGATCGGCCAGGAATGTTGTAACACACTACATCCGAGGTGTTAGGTTGCCTTAGGTTAATATATATAACGTTATAGACGTATATAATGTTCCCACCGAGAGGTAGGGGGCGATCCGCCAGGAATGTTGTAAAATACTACATCCGAGGTGCGAGGTTGTCTTAGGTTAGGATATATAACGCTATAGACATAAATAACGTTCCCAGGGAGAGGTACGGGCCGACACGACCGGGATTCTGTAAAACATTACCAGCGAGGGGCTAGATGGGTTAGGTTAGTTTACATTACGTTATGGACGTATATAATGTTCCCACCGAGTAGTAGGGGCCGACCTGCCAGGAATGTTGTAAAATACTACATCCGAGATGTTATATTGCCTTAGGTTATGATATATAACGTTATAGACGTATATAATGTTCCCAAAAAGAAGTACGTGGCTACACGAACGGGATTCTACAAAACATTCCCAGCGAGGGGCTAGATGGGTTAGGTTAGTTTACATTACGTTATGGACGTATATAATGTTCCCACCGAGTAGTAGGGGCCGACCCGCCAGGAATGTTGTAAAATACTACATCCGAGATGTTATATTGCCTTAGGTTATGATATATAACGTTATAGACGTATATAATGTTCCCAAAAAGACGTATGGGGCTACACGAACGGGATTCTACAAAACATTCCCAGCCGTGGGGTAGATGTGTTAGGTTAGGTTATGTTATGTTATAGACGTATATAATGTTCCCACCGAGAAATAGGGGCCGATCCGCCAGGAATGTTGTAACACACTACATCCGAGGTGTTAGGTTGCCTTAGGTTAGGATATATAACGTTATGGACGTATATAATGTTCCCACGGAGTGGTACGGGCCGACAGGACCAGGATTCTGTAAAACATTACCAGCGAGGGGCAAGATGGATTGGGTTACGTTATATTACGTTATAGACGTATATAATGTACCCACCGAGAAGTAGGGGCCAGCCCGCCAGGAATGTTGTAAAATACTACATCCGAGGTGTGAGGTTGCCTTAGGTTAGGATATATAACGTTATAGACGTTTATAATGTTCCCACGGAGAGGTACGGGCCGACACGACCGGGATTCTGTAAAACATTACCAGCGGGGGGCTAAATGAGTTAGGTTAGTTTATATTACGTTATTGACGTATATAATGTTCTCACCGAGATTTAGGGGCCGATCCGCCAGGAATGTTGTAACACACTACATCCGAGGTGTTAGGTTGCCTTAGGTTAGGATATATAACGTTATAGACGTATATAATGTTCCTACCGAGAGGTAGGGGGCGATCCGCCAGGAATGTTGTAAAATACTACATCCGAGGTGCGAGGTTGTCTTAGGTTAGGATATATAACGCTATAGACATAAATAACGTTCCCAGGGTGAGGTACGGGCCGACACGACCGGGATTCTGTAAAACATTACCAGCGAGGGGCAAGATGGATTAGGTTACGTTATATTACGTTATAGACGTATATAATGTTCCCACCGAGAGGTAGGGGGCGGCCTGCCAGGAATGTTGTAAAATACTACATCTGAGGTGCGAGGTTGTCTTAGGTTAGGATATATAACGTTATAGACGTTTATAATGTTCCCACGGAGAGGTACGGGCCGACACGACCGGGATTCTGTAAAACATTACCAGCGGGGGGCTAAATGAGTTAGGTTAGGTTATAATACGTTATTGACGTATATAATGTTCTCACCGAGATTTAGGGGCCGATCCGCCAGGAATGTTGTAACACACTACATCCGAGGTGTCAGGTTGCCTTAGGTTAGTATATATAACGTTATAGACGTATATAATGTTCCCACCGAGAGGTAGGGGGCGGCCCGCCAGGAATGTTGTAAAATACTACATCTGAGGTGCGAGGTTGTCTTAGGTTAGGATATATAACGCTATAGACATAAATAACGTTCCCAGGGAGAGGTACGGGCCGACAGGACCGGGATTCTGTAAAACATTACCAGCGAGGGGCTAGATGGGTTAGGTTAGCTTACATTACGTTATGGACGTATATAATGTTCCCAACGAGTAGTAGGGGCCGACCCGCCAGGAATGTTGTAAAATACTACATCCGAGGTGTGAGGTTGCCATAGGTTAGTATATATAACGTTATAGACGTTTATAATGTTCCCACGGAGAGGTACGGGCCGACACGACCGGGATTCTGTAAAACAATACCAGCGGGGGGCTAAATGAGTTAGGTTAAGTTATATTACGTTATTGACGTATATAATGTTCTCACCGAGATTTAGGGTCCGATCCGCCAGGAATGTTGTAACACACTACATCCGAGGTGTTTGGTTGCCTTAGGTTAGGATATATAACGTAATAGACGTATATAATGTTCCCACCGAGAGGTAGGGGGCGGCCCGCCAGGAATGTTGTAAAATACTACATCTGAGGTGCGAGGTTGTCTTAGGTTAGGATATATAACGCTATAGACATAAATAACGTTCCCAGGGAGAGGTACGGGCCGACAGGACCGGGATTCTGTAAAACATTACCAGCGAGGGGCTAGATGAGTTAGGTTAGCTTACATTACGTTATGGACGTATATAATGTTCCCACCGAGTAGTAGGGGCCGACCCGCCAGGATTGTTGTAAAATACTACATCCTAGATGTTATATTGCCTTAGGTTATGATATATAACGTTATAGACGTATATAATGTTCCCAAAAAGACGTACGAGGCTACACGAACGGGATTCTACAAAACATTCCCAGCGGGGGGGTAGATGTGTTAGGTTAGGTTATGTTATGTTATAGACGTATTTAATGTTCCCACCGAGAAATAGGGGCCGACCCGCCAGGAATGTTGCAACATACTACATCCGAGGTGTTAGGTTGCCTTAGGTTAGGATATATAACGTTGTAGACGTATATAATGTTCCCACGGAGAGGTACGGGCCGACAGGACCAGGATTCTGTAAAACATTACCAGCGGGGGGCTAAATGAGTTAGGTTATGTTATATTACGTTATTGACGTATATAATGTTCTCACCGAGATTTAGGGGTCGATCCGCCAGGAATGTTGTAACACAATACATCCGAGGTGTTAGGTTGCCTTAGGTTAGGATATATAACGTTATAGACGTATATAATGTTCCCACCGAGAGGTAGGGGGCGGCCTGCCAGGAATGTTGTAAAATACTACATCTGAGGTGCGAGGTTGTCTTAGGTTAGGATATATAACGCTATAGATATAAATAACGTTCCCAGGGAGAGGTACAGGCCGACAGGACCGGGATTCTGTAAAACATTACCAGCGAGGGGCTAGATGGGTTAGGTTAGCTTACATTACGTTATGGACGTATATAATGTTCCCACCGAGTAGTAGGGGCCGACCCGCCAGGAATGTTGTAAAATACTACATCCGAGATGTTATATTGCCTTAGGTTATGATATATAACGTTATAGACGTATATAATGTTCCCAAAAAGACGTACGGGGCTACACGAACGGGATTCTACAAAACATTCCCAGCGGGGGGGTAGATGTGTTAGGTTAGGTTATGTTATGTTATAGACGTATATAATGTTCCCACCGAGAAATAGGGGCCGACCCGCCAGGAATGTTGCAACATACTACATCCGAGGTGTTAGGTTGCCTTAGGTTAGGGTATATAACGTTGTAGACGTATATAATGTTCCCACGGAGAGGTACGGGCCGACAGGAACAGGATTCTGTAAAACATTACCAGCGGGGGGCTAAATGAGTTAGGTTAGGTTATATTACGTTATTGACGTATATAATGTTCTCACCGAGATTTAGGGGCCGATCCGCCAGGAATGTTGTAACACAATACATCCGAGGTGTTAGGTTGCCTTAGGTTAGGATATATAACGTAATAGACGTATATAATGTTCCCACCGAGAGGTAGGGGGCGGCCCGCCAGGAATGTTGTAAAATACTACATCTGAGGTGCGAGGTTGTCTTAGGTTAGGATATATAACGCTATAGACATAAATAACGATCCCAGGGAGAGGTACGGGCCGACAGGACCGGGATTCTGTAAAACATTACCAGCGAGGGGCTAGATGAGTTATGTTAGCTTACATTACGTTATGGACGTATATAATGTTCCCACCGAGTAGTAGGGGCCGACCCGCCAGGATTGTTGTAAAATACTACATCCTAGATGTTATATTGCCTTAGGTTATGATATATAACGTTATAGACGTATATAATGTTCCCAAAAAGACGTACGAGGCTACACGAACGGGATTCTACAAAACATTCCCAGCGGGGGGGTAGATGTGTTAGGTTAGGTTATGTTATGTTATAGACGTATTTAATGTTCCCACCGAGAAATAGGGGCCGACCCGCCAGGAATGTTGCAACATACTACATCCGAGGTGTTAGGTTGCCTTAGGTTAGGATATATAACGTTGTAGACGTATATAATGTTCCCACGGAGAGGTACGGGCCGACAGGACCAGGATTCTGTAAAACATTACCAGCGGGGGGCTAAATGAGTTAGGTTATGTTATATTACGTTATTGACGTATATAATGTTCTCACCGAGATTTAGGGGTCGATCCGCCAGGAATGTTGTAACACAATACATCCGAGGTGTTAGGTTGCCTTAGGTTAGGATATATAACGTTATAGACGTATATAATGTTCCCACCGAGAGGTAGGGGGCGGCCTGCCAGGAATGTTGTAAAATACTACATCTGAGGTGCGAGGTTGTCTTAGGTTAGGATATATAACGCTATAGATATAAATAACGTTCCCAGGGAGAGGTACAGGCCGACAGGACCGGGATTCTGTAAAACATTACCAGCGAGGGGCTAGATGGGTTAGGTTAGCTTACATTACGTTATGGACGTATATAATGTTCCCACCGAGTAGTAGGGGCCGACCCGCCAGGAATGTTGTAAAATACTACATCCGAGATGTTATATTGCCTTAGGTTATGATATATAACGTTATAGACGTATATAATGTTCCCAAAAAGACGTACGGGGCTACACGAACGGGATTCTACAAAACATTCCCAGCGGGGGGGTAGATGTGTTAGGTTAGGTTATGTTATGTTATAGACGTATATAATGTTCCCACCGAGAAATAGGGGCCGACCCGCCAGGAATGTTGCAACATACTACATCCGAGGTGTTAGGTTGCCTTAGGTTAGGGTATATAACGTTGTAGACGTATATAATGTTCCCACGGAGAGGTACGGGCCGACAGGACCAGGATTCTGTAAAACATTACCAGCGGGGGGCTAAATGAGTTAGGTTAGGTTATATTACGTTATTGACGTATATAATGTTCTCACCGAGATTTAGGGGCCGATCCGCCAGGAATGTTGTAACACAATACATCCGAGGTGTTAGGTTGCCTCAGGTTAGGATATATAACGTTATAGACGTATATAATGTTCCCACCGAGAGGTAGGGGGCGGCCTGCCAGGAATGTTGTAAAATACTACATCTGAGGTGCGAGGTTGTCTTAGGTTAGGATATATAACGCTATAGACATAAATAACGTTCCCAGGGAGAGGTACGGGCCGACAGGGCCGGGATTCTGTAAAACATTACCAGCGGGGGGCTAAATGGGTTAGGTTAGGTTATATTACGTTATTGACGTATATAATGTTCTCACCGAGAATTAGGGGCCGATCCGCCAGGAATGTTGTAACACACTACATCCGAGGTGTTAGGTTGCCTTAGGTTAGGATATATAACGTTATGGACGTATGTAATGTTCCCACGAAGTGGTACGGGCCGACAGGACCAGGATTCTGTAAAACATTACCAGCGAGGGGCAAGATGGATTAGGTTACGTTATATTACGTTATAGACGTATATAATGTACCCACCGAGAAGTAGGGGCCAGCCCGCCAGGAATGTTGTAAAATACTACATCCGAGGTGTGAGGTTGCCTTAGGTTAGGATATATAACGTTATAGACGTTTATAATGTTCCCACGGAGAGGTACGGGCTGACACAACCGGGATTCTGTAAAACATTACCAGCGGGGGGCTAAATGAGTTAGGTTAGGTTATATTACGTTATTGACGTATATAATGTTCCCACCGAGTAGTAGGGGCCGACCCGCCAGGAATGTTGTAAAATACTACATCCGAGATGTTATATTGCCTTAGGTTATGATATATAACGTTATAGACGTATCTAATGTTCCCAAAAAGACGTACGGGGCTACACGAACGGGATTCTACAAAACATTCCCAGCGGGGCGGTAGATGTGTTAGGTTAGGTTATGTTATGTTATAGACGTATATAATGTTCCCACCGAGAAATAGGGGCCGACCCGCCAGGAATGTTGCAACATACTACATCCGAGGTGTTAGGTTGCCTTAGGTTAGGATATATAACGTTGTAGGCGTATATAATGTTCCCACGGAGAGGTACGGGCCGACAGGACCAGGATTCTGTAAAACATTACCAGCGAGGGGCTAGGATGGATTAGGTTACGTTATATTACGATATAGACGTATATAATGTACCCACCGAGAAGTAGGGGCCAGCCCGCCAGGAATGTTGTAAAATACTACATCCGAGGTGTGAGGTTGCCTTAGGTTAGGATATATAACGTTATAGACGTTTATAATGTTCCCACGGAGAGGTACGGGCTGACACGACCGGGATTCTGTAAAACATTACCAGCGGGGGGCTAAATGAGTTAGGTTAGGTTATATTACGTTATTGTCGTATATAATGTTCTCACCGAGATTTAGGGGCCGATCCGCCAGGAATGTTGTAACACACTACATCCGAGGTGTTAGGTTGCCTTAGGTTAGGATATATAACGTTATAGACGTATATAATGTTCCCACCGAGAGGTAGGGGGCGGCCCGCCAGGAATGTTGTAAAATACTACATCTGAGGTGCGAGGTTGTCTTAGGTTAGGATATATAACGCTATAGACATAAATAACGTTCCCAGGGAGAGGTACGGGCCGACAGGACCGGGATTCTGTAAAACATTACCAGCGAGGGGCTAGATGGGTTAGGTTAGCTTACATTACGTTATGGACGTATATAATGTTCCCACCGAGTAGTAGGGTCCGACCCGCCAGGAATGTTGTAAAATACTACATCCGAGATGTTATATTGCCTTAGGTTATGATATATAACGTTATAGACGTATATATTGTTCGAAAAAGACGTACGGGGCTACACGAACGGGATTCTACAAAACATTCCCAGCGGGGGGGTAGATGTGTTAGGTTAGGTTATGTTATGTTATAGACGTATATAATGTTCCCACCGAGAAATAGGGGCCGACCCGCCAGGAATGTTGCAACATACTACATCCGAGGAGTTAGGTTGCCTTAGGTTAGGATATATAACGTTGTAGACGTATATAATGTTCCCACCGAGAGGTAGGGGGCGGCCTGCCAGGAATGTTGTAAAATACTACATCTGAGGTGCGAGGTTGTCTTAGGTTAGGATATATAACGCTATAGACATAAATAACGTTCCCAGGGAGAGGTACGGGCCGACAGGACCGGGATTCTGTAAAACATTACCAGCGGGGGGCTAAATGGGTTAGGTTAGGTTATATTACGTTATTGACGTATATAATGTTCTCACCGAGAATTAGGGGCCGATCCGCCAGGAATGTTGTAACACACTACATCCGAGGTGTTAGGTTGCCTTAGGTTAGGATATATAACGTTATGGACGTATATAATGTTCCCACGGAGTGGTACGGGCCGACAGGACCAGGTTTCTGTAAAACATTACCAGCGAGGGGCAAGATGGATTAGGTTACGTTATATTACGTTATAGACGTATATAATGTACCCACCGAGAAGTAGGGGCCAGCCCGCCAGGAATGTTGTAAAATACTACATCCGAGGTGTGAGGTTGCCTTAGGTTAGGATATATAACGCTATAGACGTTTATAATGTTCCCAGGGAGAGGTACGGGCCGACAGGACCGGGATTCTGTAAAACATTACCAGCGAGGTGCTAGATGGGTTAGGTTAGTTTACATTACGTTATGGACGTATATAATGTTCCCACCGAGTAGTAGGGGCCGACCCGCCAGGAATGTTGTAAAATACTACATCTGAGATGCTATATTGCCTTA
Organism: Xylocopa violacea; assembly: GCA_963969225.1. Lineage (NCBI taxonomy): Eukaryota > Metazoa > Arthropoda > Insecta > Hymenoptera > Apidae > Xylocopa > Xylocopa violacea. Next base: position 3,494,416 of record CAXAJV010000013.1, read on the forward strand.
GGTTATGATATATAACGTTATAGACGTATATAATGTTCCCAAAAAGACGTACGGGGCTACACGAACGGGATTCTACAAAACATTCCCAGCGGGGGGGTAGATGTGTTAGGTTAGGTTATGTTATGTTATAGACGTATATAATGTTCCCACCGAGAAATAGGGGCCGACCCGCCAGGAATGTTGTAACACAATACATCCGAGGTGTTAGGTTGCCTTAGGTTAGGATATATAACATTGTAGACGTATATAATGTTCCCACGGAGAGGTACGGGCCGACAGGACCAGGATTCTGTAAAACATTACCAGCGAGGGGCTAGATGGATTAGGTTACGTTATATTACGTTATAGACGTATATAATGTACCCACCGAGAAGTAGGGGCCAGCCCGCCAGGAATGTTGTAAAATACTACATCCGAGGTGTGAGGTTGCCTTAGGTTAGGATATATAACGTTATAGACGTTTATAATGTTCCCACGGAGAGGTACGGGCTGACACGACCGGGATTCTGTAAAACATTACCAGCGGGGGGCTAAATGAGTTAGGTTAGGTTATATTACGTTATTGACGTATATAATGTTCTCACCGAGATTTAGGGGCCGATCCGCCAGGAATGTTGTAACACACTACATCCGAGGTGTTAGGTTGCCTTAGGTTAGGATATATAACGTTATAGACGTATATAATGTTCCCACCGAGAGCTAGGGGGCGGCCCGCCAGGAATGTTGTAAAATACTACATCTGAGGTGCGAGGTTGTCTTAGGTTAGGATATATAACGCTATAGACATAAATAACGTTCCCAGGGAGAGGTACGGGCCGACAGGACCGGGATTCTGTAAAACATTACCAGCGAGGGGCTAGATGGGTTAGGTTAGCTTACATTACGTTATGGACGTATATAATGTTCCCACCGAGTAGTAGGGGCCGACCCGCCAGGAATGTTGTAAAATACTACATCCGAGATGTTATATTGCCTTAGGTTATGATATATAACGTTATAGACGTATATAATGTTCCCAAAAAGACGTACGGGGCTACACGAACGGGATTCTACAAAACATTCCCAGCGGGGCGGTAGATGTGTTAGGTTAGGTTATGTTATGTTATAGACGTATATAATGTTCCCACCGAGAAATAGGGGCCGACCCGCCAGGAATGTTGCAACATACTACATCCGAGGTGTTAGGTTGCCTTAGGTTAGGATATATAACGTTGTAGACGTATATAATGTTCCCACCGAGAGGTAGGGGGCGGCCTGCCAGGAATGTTGTAAAATACTACATCTGAGGTGCGAGGTTGTCTTAGGTTAGGATATATAACGCTATAGACGTAAATAACGTTCCCAGGGAGAGGTACGTGCCGACAGGACCGGGATTCTGTAAAACATTACCAGCGGGGGGCTAAATGGGTTAGGTTAGGTTATATTACGTTATTGACGTATATAATGTTCTCACCGAGAATTAGGGGCCGATCCGCCAGGAATGTTGTAACACACTACATCCGAGGTGTTAGGTTGCCTTAGGTTAGGATATATAACGTTATGGACGTATATAATGTTCCCACGGAGTGGTACGGGCCGACAGGACCAGGATTCTGTAAAACATTACCAGCGAGGGGCAAGATGGATTAGGTTACGTTATATTACGTTATAGACGTATATAATGTACCCACCGAGAAGTAGGGGCCAGCCCGCCAGGAATGTTGTAAAATACTACATCCGAGGTGTGAGGTTGCCTTAGGTTCGGATATATAACGTTATGGACGCATATAATGTTCCCACGGAGAGGTACGGGCCGACACGACCGGGATTCTGTAAAACATTACCAGCGGGGGGCTAAATGAGTTAGGTTAGGTTATATTACGTTATTGACGTATATAATGTTCTCACCGAGATTTAGGGGCCGATCCGCCAGGAATGTTGTAACACAATACATCCGAGGTGTTAGGTTGCCTTAGGTTAGGATATATAACGTTATAGACGTATATAATGTTCCCACCGAGAGGTAGGGGGCGGCCTGCCAGGAATGTTGTAAAATACTACATCTGAGGTGCGAGGTTGTCTTAGGTTAGGATATATAACGCTATAGACATAAATAACGTTCCCAGGGAGAGGTACGGGCCGACAGGACCGGGATTCTGTAAAACATTACCAGCGGGGGGCTAAATGGGTTAGGTTAGGTTATATTACGTTATTGACGTATATAATGTTCTCACCGAGAATTAGGGGCCGATCCGCCAGGAATGTTGTAACACACTACATCCGAGGTGTTAGGTTGCCTTAGGTTAGGATATATAACGTTATAGACGTTTATAATGTTCCCACGGAGAGGTACGGGCCGACACGACCGGGATTCTGTAAAACATTACCAGCGGGGGGCTAGATGAGTTAGGTTAGGTTATATTACGTTATTGACGTATATAATGTTCTCACCGAGATTTAGGGGCCGATCCGCCAGGAATGTTGTAAAATACTACATCCGAGATGTTATATTGCCTTAGGTTATGACATATAACGTTATAGACGTATATAATGTTCCCAAAAAGACGTACGGGGCTACACAAACGGGATTCTACAAAACATTCCCAGCGGGGGGGTAGATGTGTTAGGTTAGGTTATGTTATGTTATAGACGTATATAATGTTCCCACCGAGAAATAGGGGCCGACCCGCCAGGAATGTTGCAACATACTACATCCGAGGTGTTAGGTTGCCTTAGGTTAGGATATATAACATTGTAGACGTATATAATGTTCCCACGGAGAGGTACGGGCCGACAGGACCAGGATTCTGTAAAACATTACCAGCGAGGGGCTAGATGGATTAGGTTACGTTATATTACGTTATAGACGTATATAATGTACCCACCGAGAAGTAGGGGCCAGCCCGCCAGGAATGTTGTAAAATACTACATCCGAGGTGTGAGGTTGCCTTAGGTTAGGATATATAACGTTATAGACGTTTATAATGTTCCCACGGAGAGGTACGGGCCGACACGACCGGGATTCTGTAAAACATTACCAGCGGGGGGCTAAATGAGTTAGGTTAGGTTATATTACGTTATTGACGTATATAATGTTCTCACCGAGATTTAGGGGCCGATCCGCCAGGAATGTTGTAACACACTACATCCGAGGTGTTAGGTTGCCTTAGGTTAGGATATATAACGTTATAGACGTATATAATGTTCCCACGGAGTGGTACGGGCCGACATGACCAGGATTCTGTAAAACATTACCAGCGAGGGGCAAGATGGATTAGGTTACGTTATATTACGTTATAGACGTATATAATGTACCCACCGAGAAGTAGGGGCCAGCCCGCCAGGAATGTTGTAAAATACTACATCCGAGGTGTGAGGTTGCCTTATGTTAGGATATATAACGTTATAGACGTTTATAATGTTCCCACGGAGAGGTACGGGCCGACACGACCGGGATTCTGTAAAACATTACCAGCGGGGGGCTAAATGAGTTAGGTTAGGTTATATTACGTTATTGACGTATATAATGTTCTCACCGAGATTTAGGGGCCGATCCGCCAGGAATGTTGTAACACACTACATCCGAGGTGTTAGGTTGCCTTAGGTTAGGATATATAACGTTATAGACGTATATAATGTTCCCACCGAGAGGTAGGGGGCGGCCCGCCAGGAATGTTGTAAAATACTACATCTGAGGTGCGAGGTTGTCTTAGGATAGGATATATAACGCTATAGACATAAATAACGTTCCCAGGGAGAGGTACGGGCCGACAGGACCGGGATTCTGTAAAACATTACCAGCGAGGGGCTAGATGGGTTAGGTTAGCTTACATTACGTTATGGACGTATATAATGTTCCCACCGAGTAGTAGGGGCCGACCCGCCAGGAATGTTGTAAAATACTACATCGGAGATGTTATATTGCCTTAGGTTATGACATATAACGTTATAGACGTATATAATGTTCCCAAAAAGACGTACGGGGCTACACAAACGGGATTCTGCAAAACATTCCCAGCGGGGGGGTAGATGTGTTAGGTTAGGTTATGTTATGTTATAGACGTATATAATGTTCCCACCGAGAAATAGGGGCCGACCCGCCAGGAATGTTGCAACATACTACATCCGAGGTGTTAGGTTGCCTTAGGTTAGGATATATAACATTGTAGACGTATATAATGTTCCCACGGAGAGGTACGGGCCGACAGGACCAGGATTCTGTAAAACATTACCAGCGAGGGGCTAGATGGATTAGGTTACGTTATATTACGTTATAGACGTATATAATGTACCCACCGAGAAGTAGGGGCCAGCCCGCCAGGAATGTTGTAAAATACTACATCCGAGGTGTGAGGTTGCCTTAGGTTAGGATATATAACGTTATAGACGTTTATAATGTTCCCACGGAGAGGTACGGGCTGACACGACCGGGATTCTGTAAAACATTACCAGCGGGGGGCTAAATGAGTTAGGTTAGGTTATATTACGTTATTGACGTATATAATGTTCTCTCCGAGATTTAGGGGCCGATCCGCCAGGAATGTTGTAACACACTACATCCGAGGTGTTAGGTTGCCTTAGGTTAGGATATATAACGTTATAGACGTATATAATGTTCCCACCGAGAGTAGGGGGCGGCCCGCCAGGAATGTTGTAAAATACTACATCTGAGGTGCGAGGTTGTCTTAGGTTAGGATATATAACGCTATAGACATAAATAACGTTCCCAGGGAGAGGTACGGGCCGACAGGACCGGGATTCTGTAAAACATTACCAGCGGGGGGATAAATGGGTTAGGTTAGGTTATATTACGTTATTGACGTATATAATGTTCTCACCGAGAATTAGGGGCCGATCCGCCAGGAATGTTGTAACCCACTACATCCGAGGTATTAGATTGCCTTAGGTTAGGATATATAACGTTATGGACGTATATAATGTTCCCACGGAGTGGTACGGGCCGACAGGACCAGGATTCTGTAAAACATTACCAGCGAGGGGCAAGATGGATTAGGTTACGTTATATTACGTTATTGACGTATATAATGTACCCACCGAGAAGTAGGGTCCAGCCCGCCAGGAATGTTGTAAAATACTACATCCGAGGTGTGAGGTTGCCTTAGGTTAGGATATATAACGTTATAGACGTTTATAATGTTCCCACGGAGAGGTACGGAGCTACACGAACGGGATTCTACAAAACATTCCCAGCGGGGGGGTAGATGTGTTAGGTTACGTTATATTACGTTATAGACGTACATAATGTACCCACCGAGAAGTAGGGGCCAGCCCGCCAGGAATGTTGTAAAATACTACATCCGAGGTGTGAGGTTGCCTTAGGTTAGGATATATAACGTTATAGACGTTTATAATGTTCCCACGGAGAGGTACGTGCCGACACGACCGGGATTCTGTAAAACATTACCAGCGGGGGGCTAAATGAGTTAGGTTAGGTTATATTACGTTATTGACGTATATAATGTTCTCACCGAGATTTAGGGGCCGATCCGCCAGGAATGTTGTAACACACTACATCCGAGGTGTTAGGTTGCCTTAGGTTAGGATATATAACGTTATAGACGTATATAATGTTCCCACGGAGTGGTACGGGCCGACATGACCAGGATTCTGTAAAACATTACCAGCGAGGGGCAAGATGGATTAGGTTACGTTATATTACGTTATAGACGTATATAATGTACCCACCGAGAAGTAGGGGCCAGCCCGCCAGGAATGTTGTAAAATACTACATCCGAGGTGTGAGGTTGCCTTATGTTAGGATATATAACGTTATAGACGTTTATAATGTTCCCACGGAGAGGTACGGGCCGACACGACCGGGATTCTGTAAAACATTACCAGCGGGGGGCTAAATGAGTTAGGTTAGGTTATATTACGTTATTGACGTATATAATGTTCTCACCGAGATTTAGGGGCCGATCCGCCAGGAATGTTGTAACACACTACATCCGAGGTGTTAGGTTGCCTTAGGGTAGGATATATAACGTTATAGACGTATATAATGTTCCCACCGAGAGGTAGGGGGCGGCCCGCCAGGAATGTTGTAAAATACTACATCTGAGGTGCGAGGTTGTCTTAGGTTAGGATATATAACGCTATAGACATAAATAACGTTCCCAGGGAGAGGTACGGGCCGACAGGACCGGGATTCTGTAAAACATTACCAGCGAGGGGCTAGATGGGTTAGGTTAGCTTACATTACGTTATGGACGTATATAATGTTCCCACCGAGTAGTAGGGGCCGACCCGCCAGGAATGTTGTAAAATACTACATCCGCGATGTTATATTGCCTTAGGTTATGATATATAACGTTATAGACGTATATAATGTTCCCAAAAAGACGTACGGGGCTACACGAACGGGATTCTACAAAACATTCCCAGCGGGGGGGTAGATGTGTTAGGTTAGGTTATGTTATGTTATAGACGTATATAATGTTCCCACCGAGAAATAGGGGCCGACCCGCCAGGAATGTTGTAACATACTACATCCGAGGTGTTAGGTTGCCTTAGGTTAGGATATATAACGTTGTAGACGTATATAATGTTCCCACGGAGAGGTACGGGCCGACAGGACCAGGATTCTGTAAAACATTACCAGCGGGGGGCTAAATGAGTTAGGTTAGGTTATATTACGTTATTGACGTATATAATGTTCTCACCGAGATTTAGGAGCCGATCCGCCAGGAATGTTGTAACACAATACATCCGAGGTGTTAGGTTGCCTTAGGTTAGGATATATAACGTTATAGACGTATATAATGTTCCCACCGAGAGGTAGGGGGCGGCCTGCCAGGAATGTTGTAAAATACTACATCTGAGATGCGAGGTTGTCTTAGGTTAGGATATATAACGCTATAGACATAAATAACGTTCCCAGGGAGAGGTACGGGCCGACAGGACCGGGATTCTGTAAAACATTACCAGCGAGGGGCTAGATGGGTTAGGTTAGTTTACATTACGTTATGGACGTATATAATGTTCCCACCGAGTAGTAGGGGCCGACCCGCCAGGAATGTTGTAAAATACTACATCCGAGATGTTATATTGCCTTAGGTTATGATATATAACGTTATAGACGTATATAATGTTCCCAAAAAGACGTACGGGGCTACACGAACGGGATTCTACAAAACATTCCCAGCGGGGGGGTAGATGTGTTAGGTTAGGTTATGTTATGTTATAGACGTATATAATGTTCCCACCGAGAAATAGGGGCCGACACGCCAGGAATGTTGCAACATACTACATCCGAGGTGTTAGGTTGCCTTAGGTTAGGATATATAACATTGTAGACGTATATAATGTTCCCACGGAGAGGTACGGGCCGACAGGACCAGGATTCTGTAAAACATTACCAGCGAGGGGCTAGATGGATTAGGTTACGTTATATTACGTTATAGACGTATATAATGTACCCACCGAGTAGTAGGGGCCAGCCCGCCGGGAATGTTGTAAAATACTACATCCGAGGTGTGAGGATGCCTTAGGTTAGGATATATAACGTTATAGACGTTTATAATGTTCCCACGGAGAGGTACGGGCCGACACGACCGGGATTCTGTAAAACATTACCAGCGTTGGGGCTAAATGAGTTAGGTTAGGTTATATTACGTTATTGACGTATATAATGTTCTCACCGAGATTTAGGGGCCGATCCGCCAGGAATGTTGTAACACACTACATCCGAGGTGTTAGGTTGCCTTAGGTTAGGATATATAACGTTATAGACATATATAATGTTCCCACCGAGAGGTAGGGGGCGGCCCGCCAGGAATGTTGTAAAATACTACATCTGAGGTGCGAGGTTGTCTTAGGTTAGGATATATAACGCTATAGACATAAATAACGTTCCCAGGGAGAGGTACGGGCCGACAGGACCGGGATTCTGTAAAACATTACCAGCGAGGGGCTAGATGGGTTAGGTTAGCTTACATTACGTTATGGACGTATATAATGTTCCCACCGAGTAGTAGGGGCCGACCCGCCAGGAATGTTGTAAAATACTACATCCGCGATGTTATATTGCCTTAGGTTATGATATATAACGTTATAGACGTATATAATGTTCCCAAAAAGACGTACGGGGCTACACGAACGGGATTCTACAAAACATTCCCAGCGGGGGGGTAGATGTGTTAGGTTAGGTTATGTTATGTTATAGACGTATATAATGTTCCCACCGAGAAATAGGGGCCGACCCGCCAGGAATGTTGTAACATACTACATCCGAGGTGTTAGGTTGCCTTAGGTTAGGATATATAACGTTGTAGACGTATATAATGTTCCCACGGAGAGGTACGGGCCGACAGGACCAGGATTCTGTAAAACATTACCAGCGGGGGGCTAAATGAGTTAGGTTAGGTTATATTACGTTATTGACGTATATAATGTTCTCACCGAGATTTAGGAGCCGATCCGCCAGGAATGTTGTAACACAATACATCCGAGGTGTTAGGTTGCCTTAGGTTAGGATATATAACGTTATAGACGTATATAATGTTCCCACCGAGAGGTAGGGGGCGGCCTGCCAGGAATGTTGTAAAATACTACATCTGAGATGCGAGGTTGTCTTAGGTTAGGATATATAACGCTATAGACATAAATAACGTTCCCAGGGAGAGGTACGGGCCGACAGGACCGGGATTCTGTAAAACATTACCAGCGAGGGGCTAGATGGGTTAGGTTAGTTTACATTACGTTATGGACGTATATAATGTTCCCACCGAGTAGTAGGGGCCGACCCGCCAGGAATGTTGTAAAATACTACATCCGAGATGTTATATTGCCTTAGGTTATGATATATAACGTTATAGACGTATATAATGTTCCCAAAAAGACGTACGGGGCTACACGAACGGGATTCTACAAAACATTCCCAGCGGGGGGGTAGATGTGTTAGGTTAGGTTATGTTATGTTATAGACGTATATAATGTTCCCACCGAGAAATAGGGGCCGACACGCCAGGAATGTTGCAACATACTACATCCGAGGTGTTAGGTTGCCTTAGGTTAGGATATATAACATTGTAGACGTATATAATGTTCCCACGGAGAGGTACGGGCCGACAGGACCAGGATTCTGTAAAACATTACCAGCGAGGGGCTAGATGGATTAGGTTACGTTATATTACGTTATAGACGTATATAATGTACCCACCGAGTAGTAGGGGCCAGCCCGCCGGGAATGTTGTAAAATACTACATCCGAGGTGTGAGGATGCCTTAGGTTAGGATATATAACGTTATAGACGTTTATAATGTTCCCACGGAGAGGTACGGGCCGACACGACCGGGATTCTGTAAAACATTACCAGCGTTGGGGCTAAATGAGTTAGGTTAGGTTATATTACGTTATTGACGTATATAATGTTCTCACCGAGATTTAGGGGCCGATCCGCCAGGAATGTTGTAACACACTACATCCGAGGTGTTAGGTTGCCTTAGGTTAGGATATATAACGTTATAGACATATATAATGTTCCCACCGAGAGGTAGGGGGCGGCCCGCCAGGAATGTTGTAAAATACTACATCTGAGGTGCGAGGTTGTCTTAGGTTAGGATATATAACGCTATAGACATAAATAACGTTCCCAGGGAGAGGTACGGGCCGACAGGACCGGGATTCTGTAAAACATTACCAGCGAGGGGCTAGATGGATTAGGTTAGTTTACATTACGTTATGGACGTATATAATGTTCCCACCGAGTAGTAGGGGCCGACCCGCCAGGAATGTTGTAAAATACTACATCCGAGATGTTATATTGCCTTAGGTTATGATATATAACGTTATAGACGTATATAATGTGCCCACCGAGACGTACGGGGCTACACGAACGGGATTCTACAAAACATTACCACCGAGGAGCTAGATGGGTTGGGTTAGGTTATATTACGTTATAGATGTATATAATGTTCCCACCGAGAAGTAGGGGCCGGCCCGCCAGGAATGTTGTAAAATAGTTCATCCGAGGTGTGAGGTTGCCTTAGGTTAGGATATATAACATTGTAGACGTATATAATGTTCCCACGGAGAGGTACGGGCCGACAGGACCAGGATTCTGTAAAACATTACCAGCGAGGAGCAAGATGGATTAGGTTACGTTATATTACGTTATAGACGTATATAATGTACCCACCGAGAAGTAGGGGCCAGCCCGCCAGGAATGTTGTAAAATACTACATCCGAGGTGTGAGGTTGCCTTAGGTTAGGATATATAACGTTATAGACGTTTATAATGTTCCCACGGAGAGGTACGGGCCGACACGACCGGGATTCTGTAAAACATTACCAGCGGGGGGCTAAATGAGTTAGGTTAGGTTATATTACGTTATTGACGTATATAATGTTCTCACCGAGATTTAGGGGCCGATCCGCCAGGAATGTTGTAACACACTACATCCGAGGTGTTAGGTTGCCTTAGGTTAGGATATATAACGTTATAGACATATATAATGTTCCCACCGAGAGGTAGGGGGCGGCCCGCCAGGAATGTTGTAAAATACTACATCTGGGGTGCGAGGTTGTCTTAGGTTAGGATATATAACGCTATAGACATAAATAACGTTCCCAGGGAGAGGTACGGGCCGACAGGACCGGGATTCTGTAAAACATTACCAGCGGGGGGCTAAATGGGTTAGGTTAGGTTATATTACGTTATTGACGTATATAATGTTCTCACCGAGAATTAGGGGCCGATCCGCCAGGAATGTTGTAACACACTACATCCGAGGTGTTAGGTTGCCTTAGGTTAGGATATATAACGTTACAGACATATATAATGTTCCCACCGAGAGGTAGGGGGCGGCCCGCCAGGAATGTTGTAAAATACTACATCTGAGGTGCGAGGTTGTCTTAGGTTAGGATATATAACGCTATAGACATAAATAACGTTCCCAGGGAGAGGTACGTGCCGACAGGACCGGGATTCTGTAAAACATTACCAGCGAGGGGCAAGATGGATTAGGTTACGTTATATTACGTTATAGACGTATATAATGTACCCACCGAGAAGTAGGGGCCAGCCCGCCAGGAATGTTGTAAAATACCAAATCCGAGGTGTGAGGTTGCCTTAGGTTAGGATATATAACGTTATAGACGTTCATAATGTTCCCACGGAGAGGTACGGGGCTACACGAACGGGATTCTACAAAACATTCCCAGCGGGGGGGGGGTAGGTGTGTTAGGTTAGGTTATGTTATGTTATAGACGTATATAATGTTCCCACCGAGAAACAGGGGCCCACCCGCCAGGAATGTTGCAACATACTACATCCGAGGTGTTAGGTTGCCTTAGGTTAGGATATATAACGTTGTAGACGTATATAATGTTCCCACGGAGAGGTACGGGCCGACAGGACCAGGATTCTGTAAAACATTACCAGCGGGGGGCTAAATGAGTTAGGTTAGGTTATATTACGTTATTGACGTATATAATGTTCTCACCGAGATTTAGGAGCCGATCCGCCAGGAATGTTGTAACACAATACATCCGAGGTGTTAGGTTGCCTTAGGTTAGGATATATAACGTTATAGACGTATATAATGTTCCCACCGAGAGGTAGGGGCGGCCTGCCAGGAATGTTGTAAAATACTACATCTGAGGTGCGAGGTTGTCTTAGGTTAGGATATATAACGCTATAGACATAAATAACGTTCCCAGGGAGAGGTACGGGCCGACAGGACCGGGATTCTGTAAAACATTACCAGCGGGGGGCTAAATGGGTTAGGTTAGGTTATATTACGTTATTGACGTATATAATGTTCCCACCGAGTTGTAGGGGCCGACCCGCCAGGAATGTTGTAAAATACTACATCCGAGATGTTATATTGCCTTAGGTTATGATATATAACGTTATAGACGTATATAATGTTCCCAAAAAGACGTACGGGGCTACACGAACGGGATTCTACAAAACATTCCCAGCGGGGGGGTAGATGTGTTAGGTTAGGTTACGTTATGTTATAGACGTATATAATGTTCCCACCGAGAAATAGGGGCCGACCCGCCAGGAATGTTGCAACATACTACATCCGAGGTGTTAGGTTGCCTTAGGTTAGGATATATAACGTTGTAGACGTATATAATGTTCCCACGGAGAGGTACGGGCCGACAGGACCAGGATACTGTAAAACATTACCAGCGAGGGGCTAGATGGATTAGGTTACGTTATATTACGTTATAGACGTATATAATGTACCCACCGAGAAGTAGGGGCCAGCCCGCCAGGAATGTTGTAAAATACTACATCCGAGGTGTGAGGTTGCCTTAGGTTAGGATATATAACGTTATAGACGTTTATAATGTTCCCACGGAGAGGTACGGGGCTACACGAACGGGATTCTACAAAACATTCCCAGCGGGGGGGTAGATGTGTTAGGTTACGTTATATTACGTTATAGACGTACATAATGTACCCACCGAGAAGTAGGGGCCAGCCTGCCAGGAATGTTGTAAAATACTACATCCGAGGTGTGAGGTTGCCTTAGGTTAGGATATATAACGTTATAGACGTTTATAATGTTCCCACGGAGAGGTACGGGCCGACACGACCGGGATTCTGTAAAACATTACCAGCGGGGGGCTAAATGAGTTAGGTTAGGTTATATTACGTTATTGACGTATATAATGTTCTCACCGAGATTTAGGGGCCGATCCGCCAGGAATGTTGTAACACAATACATCCGAGGTGTTAGGTTGCCTTAGGTTAGGATATATAACGTTATAGACGTATATAATGTTCCCACCGAGAGGTAGGGGGCGGCCTGCCAGGAATGTTGTAAAATACTACATCTGAGATGCGAGGTTGTCTTAGGTTAGGATATATAACGCTATAGACATAAATAACGTTCCCAGGGAGAGGTACGGGCCGACAGGACCGGGATTCTGTAAAACATTACCAGCGAGGGGCTAGATGGGTTAGGTTAGTTTACATTACGTTATGGACGTATATAATGTTCCCACCGAGTAGTAGGGGCCGACCCGCCAGGAATGTTGTAAAATACTACATCCGAGATGTTATATTGCCTTAGGTTATGATATATAACGTTATAGACGTATATAATGTTCCCAAAAAGACGTACGGGGCTACACGAACGGGATTCTACAAAACATTCCCAGCGGGGGGGTAGATGTGTTAGGTTAGGTTATGTTATGTTATAGACGTATATAATGTTCCCACCGAGAAATAGGGGCCGACACGCCAGGAATGTTGCAACATACTACATCCGAGGTGTTAGGTTCCCTTAGGTTAGGATATATAACATTGTAGACGTATATAATGTTCCCACGGAGAGGTACGGGCCGACAGGACCAGGATTCTGTAAAACATTACCAGCGAGGAGCTAGATGGATTAGGTTACGTTATATTACGTTATAGACGTATATAATGTACCCACCGAGAAGTAGGGGCCAGCCCGCCAGGAATGTTGTAAAATACTACATCCGAGGTGTGAGGTTGCCTTAGGTTAGGATATATAACGTTATAGACGTTTATAATGTTCCCACGGAGAGGTACGGGCCGACACGACCGGGATTCTGTAAAACATTACCAGCGGGGGGCTAAATGAGTTAGGTTAGGTTATATTACGTTATTGACGTATATAATGTTCTCACCGAGATTTAGGGGCCGATCCGCCAGGAATGTTGTAACACACTACATCCGAGGTGTTAGGTTGCCTTAGGTTAGGATATATAACGTTATAGACATATATAATGTTCCCACCGAGAGGTAGGGGGCGGCCCGCCAGGAATGTTGTAAAATACTACATCTGAGGTGCGAGGTTGTCTTAGGTTAGGATATATAACGCTATAGACATAAATAACGTTCCCAGGGAGAGGTACGGGCCGACAGGACCGGGATTCTGTAAAACATTACCAGCGGGGGGCTAAATGGGTTAGGTTAGGTTATATTACGTTATTGACGTATATAATGTTCTCACCGAGAATTAGGGGCCGATCCGCCAGGAATGTTGTAACACACTACATCCGAGGTGTTAGGTTGCCTTAGGTTAGGATATATAACGTTATAGACGTATATAATGTTCCCATCGAGAGGTAGGGGGCGGCCCGCCAGGAATGTTGTAAAATACTACATCTGAGGTGCGAGGTTGTCTTAGGTCAGGATATATGACGCTATAGACATAAATAACGTTCCCAGGGAGAGGTACGGGCCGACAGGACCGGGATTCTGTAAAACATTACCAGCGAGGGGCTAGATGGATTAGGTTACGTTATATTACGTTATAGACGTACATAATGTACCCACCGAGAAGTAGGGGCCAGCCCGCCAGGAATGTTGTAAAATACTACATCCGAGGTGTGAGGTTGCCTTAGGTTAGGATATATAACGTTATAGACGTTTATAATGTTCCCACGGAGAGGTACGGGCCGACACGACCGGGATTCTGTAAAACATTACCAGCGGGGGGCTAAATGAGTTAGGTTAGGTTATATTACGTTATTGACGTATATAATGTTCTCACCGAGATTTAGGGGCCGATCCGCCAGGAATGTTGTAACACACTACATCCGAGGTGTTAGGTTGCCTTAGGTTAGGATATATAACGTTACAGACATATATAATGTTCCCACCGAGAGGTAGGGGGCGGCCCGCCAGGAATGTTGTAAAATACTACATCTGAGGTGCGAGGTTGTCTTAGGTTAGGATATATAACGCTATAGACATAAATAACGTTCCCAGGGAGAGGTACGGGCCGACAGGACCGGGATTCTGTAAAACATTACCAGCGAGGGGCAAGATGGATTAGGTTACGTTATATTACGTTATAGACGTATATAATGTACCCACCGAGAAGTAGGGGCCAGCCCGCCAGGAATGTTGTAAAATACCAAATCCGAGGTGTGAGGTTGCCTTAGGTTAGGATATATATCGTTATAGACGTTTATAATGTTCCCACGGAGATGTACGGGGCTACACGAACGGGATTCTACAAAACATTCCCAGCGGGGGGGGGGGGTAGGTGTGTTAGGTTAGGTTATGTTATGTTATAGACGTATATAATGTTCCCACCGAGAAATAGGGGCCGACCCGCCAGGAATGTTGCAACATACTACATCCGAGGTGTTAGGTTGCCTTAGGTTAGGATATATAACGTTGTAGACGTATATAATGTTCCCACGGAGAGGTACGGGCCGACAGGACCAGGATTCTGTAAAACATTACCAGCGGGGGGCTAAATGAGTTAGGTTAGGTTATATTACGTTATTGACGTATATAATGTTCTCACCGAGATTTAGTGGCCGATCCGCCAGGAATGTTGTAACACAATACATCCGAGGTGTTAGGTTGCCTTAGGTTAGGATATATAACGTTATAGACGTATATAATGTTCCCACCGAGAGGTAGGGGCGGCCTGCCAGGAATGTTGTAAAATACTACATCTGAGGTGCGAGGTTGTCTTAGGTTAGGATATATAACGCTATAGACATAAATAACGTTCCCAGGGAGAGGTACGGGCCGACAGGACCGGGATTCTGTAAAACATTACCAGCGGGGGGCTAAATGGGTTAGGTTAGGTTATATTACGTTATTGACGTATATAATGTTCTCACCGAGAATTAGGGGCCGATCCGCCAGGAATGTTGTAACACACTACATCCGAGGTGTTAGGTTGCCTTAGGTTAGGATATATAACGTTATGGACGTATATAATGTTCCCACGGAGTGGTACGGGCAGACAGGACCAGGATTCTGTAAAACATTACCAGCAGGGGCAAGATGGATTAGGTTACGTTATATTACGTTATAGACGTATATAATGTACCCACCGAGAGGTAGGGGGCGGCCCGCCAGGAATGTTGTAAAATACTACATCTGAGGTGCGAGGTTGTCTTAGGTTAGGATATATAACGCTATAGACATAAATAACGTTCCCAGGGAGAGGTACGGGCCGACAGGACCGGGATTCTGTAAAACATTACCAGCGAGGGGCTAGATGGGTTAGGTTAGTTTACATTACGTTATGGACGTATATAATGTTCCCACCGAGTTGTAGGGGCCGACCCGCCAGGAATGTTGTAAAATACTACATCCGAGATGTTATATTGCCTTAGGTTATGATATATAACGTTATAGACGTATATAATGTTCCCAAAAAGACGTACGGGGCTACACGAACGGGATTCTACAAAACATTCCCAGCGGGGGGTAGATGTGTTAGGTTACGTTACGTTATGTTATAGACGTATATAATGTTCCCACCGAGAAATAGGGGCCGACCCGCCAGGAATGTTGCAACATACTACATCCGAGGTGTTAGGTTGCCTTAGGTTAGGATATATAACGTTGTAGACGTATATAATGTTCCCACGGAGAGGTACGGGCCGACAGGACCAGGATACTGTAAAACATTACCAGCGAGGGGCTAGATGGATTAGGTTACGTTATATTACGTTATAGACGTATATAATGTACCCACCGAGAAGTAGGGGCCAGCCCGCCAGGAATGTTGTAAAATACTACATCCGAGGTGTGAGGTTGCCTTAGGTTAGGATATATAACGTTATAGACGTTTATAATGTTCCCACGGAGAGGTACGGGCCGACACGACCGGGATTCTGTAAAACATTACCAGCGGGGGGCTAAATGAGTTAGGTTAGGTTATATTACGTTATTGACGTATATAATGTTCTCACCGAGATTTAGGAGCCGATCCGCCAGGAATGTTGTAACACACTACATCCGAGGTGTTAGGTTGCCTTAGGTTAGGATATATAACGTTATAGACGTATATAATGTTCCCACCGAGAGGTAGGGGGCGGCCTGCCAGGAATGTTGTAAAATACTACATCTGAGGTGCGAGGTTGTCTTAGGTTAGGATATATAACGCTATAGACATAAATAACGTTCCCAGGGAGAGGTACGGGCCGACAGGACCGGGATTCTGTAAATAATTACCAGCGGGGGGCTAAATGGGTTAGGTTAGGTTATATTACGTTATTGACGTATATAATGTTCTCACCGAGAATTAGGGGCCGATCCGCCAGGAATGTTGTAACACACTACATCCGAGGTGTTAGGTTGCCTTAGGTTAGGATATATAACGTTATGGACGTATAAAATGTTCCCACGGTGTGGTACGGGCCGATAGGACCAGGATTGTGTAAAACATTACCACCGAGGGGCAAGATGGATTAGGTTACGTTATATTACGTTATAGACGTATATAATGTACCCACCGAGAAGTAGGGGCCAGCCCGCCAGGAATGTTGTAAAATACTACATCCGAGGTGTGAGGTTGCCTTAGGTTAGGATATATAACGTTATAGACGTTTATAATGTTCCCACGGAGAGGTACGGGGCTACACGAACGGGATTCTACAAAACATTCCCAGCGGGGGGGGGTAGATGTGTTAGGTTAGGTTATGTTATGTTATAGACGTATATAATGTTCCCACCGAGAAATAGGGGCCGACCCGCCAGGAATGTTGCAACATACTACATCCGATGTGTTAGGTTGCCTTAGGTTAGGATATATAACGTTGTAGACGTGTATAATGTTCCCACGGAGAGGTACGGGCCGACAGGACCAGGATTCTGTAAAACATTACCAGCGGGGGGCTAAATGAGTTAGGTTAGGTTATATTACGTTATTGACGTATATAATGTTCTCACCGAGATTTAGGGGCCGATCCGCCAGGAATGTTGTAACACACTACATCCGAGGTGTTAGGTTGCCTTAGGTTAGGATATATAACGTTATAGACATATATAATGTTCCCACCGAGAGGTAGGGGGCGGCCTGCCAGGAATGTTGTAAAATACTACATCTGAGGTGCGAGGTTGTCTTAGGTTAGGATATATAACGTTATAGACATATATAATGTTCCCACCGAGTGGTAGGGGGCGGCCCGCCAGGAATGTTGTAAAATACTACATCTGAGGTGCGAGGTTGTCTTAGGTTAGGATATATAACGCTATAGACATAAATAACGTTCCCAGGGAGAGGTACGGGCCGACAGGACCGGGATTCTGTAAAACATTACCTGCGGGGGGCTAAATGGGTTAGGTTAGGTTATATTACGTTATTGACGTATATAATGTTCTCACCGAGAATTAGGGGCCGATCCGCCAGGAATGTTGTAACACACTACATCCGAGGTGTTAGGTTGCCTTAGGTTAGGATATATCACGTTATGGACGTATATAATGTTCCCACGGAGTGGTACGGGCCGACAGGACCAGGATTCTGTAAAACATTACCACCGAGGGGCAAGATGGATTAGTTTACGTTATATTACGTTATAGACGTATATAATGTTTCCACCGAGAAATAGGGGCCGACCCGCCAGGAATGTTGCAACATACTACATCCGAGGTGTTAGGTTGCCTTAGGTTAGGATATATAACATTGTAGACGTATATAATGTTCCCACGGAGAGGTACGGGCCGACAGGACCAGGATTCTGTAAAACATTACCAGCGAGGGGCTAGATGGATTAGGTTACGTTATATTACATTATTGACGTATATAATGTTCTCACCGAGTTTTAGGGGCCGATCCGCCAGGAATGTTGTAACACACTACATCCGAGGTGTTAGGTTGCATTAGGTTAGGATATATAACGTTATAGACATATATAATGTTCCCACCGAGTGGTAGGGGGCGGCCCGCCAGGAATGTTGTAAAATACTACATCTGAGGTGCGAGGTTGTCTTAGGTTAGGATATATAACGCTATAGACATAAATAACGTTCCCAGTTCCTACACCCGACAGGACCGGGATTCTGTAAATAATTACCAGCAAGGGGCTAGATGGGTTAGGTTAGCTTACATTACGTTATGGACGTATATAATGTACCCACCGAGTAGTAGGGGCCGATCCGCCAGGAATGTTGTAAAATTCTACATCCGAGATGTTATATTGCCTTAGGTTAGGATATATAACGTTGTAGACGTATATAATGTTCCCACGGAGAGGTACGGGCCGACAGGACCAGGATTCTGTAAAACATTACCAGCGAGGGGCTAGATGGATTAGGTTACGTTATATTACGTTATAGACGTATATAATGTACCCACCGAGAAGTAGGGGCCAGCCCGCCAGGAATGTTGTAAAATACTACATCCGAGGTGTGAGGTTGCCTTAGGTTAGGATATATAACGTTATAGACGTTTATAATGTTCCCACGGAGAGGTACGCGCCGACACGACCGGGATTCTGCAAAACATTACCAGCGGGGGGCTAAATGAGTTAGGTTAGGTTATATTGCGTTATTGACGTATATAATGTTCTCACCGAGACTTAGGGGCCGATCCGCCAGGAATGTTGTAACACACTACATCCGAGGTGTTAGGTTGCCTTAGGTTAGGATATATAACGTTATAGACATATATAATGTTCCCACCGAGAGGTAGGGGGCGGCCCGCCAGGAATGTTGTAAAATACTACATCTGAGGTGCGAGGTTGTCTTAGGTTAGGATATATAACGCTATAGACATAAATAACGTTCCCAGGGAGAGGTACGGGCCGACAGGACCGGGATTCTGTAAAACATTACCAGCGGGGGGCTAAATGGGTTAGGTTAGGTTATATTACGTTATTGACGTATATAATGTTCTCACCGAGAATTAGGGGCCGATCCGCCAGGAATGTTGTAACACACTACATCCGAGGTGTTAGGTTGCCTTAGGTTAGGATATATAACGTTATGGACGTATATAATGTTCCCACGGAGTGGTACGGGCTGACAGGACCAGGATTCTGTAAAACATTACCAGCAGGGGCAAGATGGATTAGGTTACGTTATATTACGTTATAGACGTATATAATGTACCCACCGAGAGGTAGGGGGCGGCCCGCCAGGAATGTTGTAAAATACTACATCTGAGGTGCGAGGTTGTCTTAGGTTAGGATATATAACGCTCTAGACATAAATAACGTTCCCAGGGAGAGGTACGGGCCGACAGGACCGGGATTCTGTAAAACATTACCAGCGAGGGGCTAGATGGGTTAGGTTAGCTTACATTACGTTATGGACGTATATAATGTTCCCACCGAGTAGTAGGGGCCGATCCGCCAGGAATGTTGTAAAATACTACATCCGAGATGTTATATTGCCTTAGGTTATGATATATAACGTTATAGACGTATATAATGTTCCCAAAAAGACGTACGGGTCTACACGAACGGGATTCTACAAAACATTCCCAGCGGGGGGGTAGATGTGTTAGGTTAGGTTATGTTATGTTATAGACGTATATAATGTTCCCACAGAGAAATAGGGGCCGACCCGCCAGGAATGTTGCAACATACTACATCCGAGGTGTTAGGTTGCCTTAGGTTAGGATATATAACGTTGTAGACGTATATAATGTTCCCACGGAGAGGTACGGGCCGACAGGACCAGGATTCTGTAAAACATTACCAGGGAGGGGCTAGATGGATTAGGTTACGTTATATTACGTTATAGACGTATATAATGTACCCACCGAGAAGTAGGGGCCAGCCCGCCAGGAATGTTGTAAAATACTACATCCGAGGTGTGAGGTTGCCTTAGGTTAGGATATATAACGTTATAGACGTTTATAATGTTCCCACGGAGAGGTACGGGCCGACACGACCGGGATTCTGCAAAACATTACCAGCGGGGGGCTAAATGAATTAGGTTAGGTTATATTGCGTTATTGACGTATATAATGTTCTCACCGAGACTTAGGGGCCGATCCGCCAGGAATGTTGTAACACACTACATCCGAGGTGTTAGGTTGCCTTAGGTTAGGATATATAACGTTATGGACGTATAAAATGTTCCCACGGTGTGGTACGGGCCGATAGGACCAGGATTGTGTAAAACATTACCACCGAGGGGCAAGATGGATTAGGTTACGTTATATTACGTTATAGACGTATATAATGTACCCACCGAGAAGTAGGGGCCAGCCCGCCAGGAATGTTGTAAAATACTACATCCGAGGTGTGACGTTGCCTTAGGTTAGGATATATAACGTTATAGACGTTTATAATGTTCCCACGTAGAGGTACGGGGCTACACGAACGGGATTCTACAAAACATTCCCATCGGGGGGGGGGGGTAGATGTGTTAGGTTAGGTTATGTTATGTTATAGACGTATATAATGTTCCCACCGAGAAATAGGGGCCGACCCGCCAGGAATGTTGCAACATACTACATCCGATGTGTTAGGTTGCCTTAGGTTAGGATATATAACGTTGTAGACGTATATAATGTTCCCACGGAGAGGTACGGGCCGACAGGACCAGGATTCTGTAAAACATTACCAGCGGGGGGCTAAATGAGTTAGGTTAGGTTATATTACGTTATTGACGTATATAATGTTCTCACCGAGATTTAGGGGCCGATCCGCCAGGAATGTTGTAACACACTACATCCGAGGTGTTAGGTTGCCTTAGGTTAGGATATATAACGTTATAGACATATATAATGTTCCCACCGAGAGGTAGGGGGCGGCCTGCCAGGAATGTTGTAAAATACTACATCTGAGGTGCGAGGTTGTCTTAGGTTAGGATATATAACGTTATAGACATATATAATGTTCCCACCGAGTGGTAGGGGGCGGCCCGCCAGGAATGTTGTAAAATACTACATCTGAGGTGCGAGGTTGTCTTAGGTTAGGATATATAACGCTATAGACATAAATAACGTTCCCAGGGAGAGGTACGGGCCGACAGGACCGGGATTCTGTAAAACATTACCAGCGAGGGGCTAGATGGGTTAGGTTAGTTTACATTACGTTATGGACGTATATAATGTTCCCACCGAGTAGTAGGGGCCGACCCGCCAGGAATGTTGTAAAATACTACATCCGAAATGTTATATTGCCTTAGGTTATGATATATAACGTTATAGACGTATATAATGTTCCCAAAAAGACGTACGGGGCTACACGAACGGGATTCTACAAAACATTCCCAGCGGGGGGGGTAGATGTGTTAGGTTAGGTTATGTTATGTTATAGACGTATATAATGTTCCCACCGAGAAATAGGGGCCGACCCGCCAGGAATGTTGCAACATACTACATCCGAGGTGTTAGGTTGCCTTAGGTTAGGATATATAACGTTATAGACGTTTATAATGTTCCCACGGAGAGGTACGGGCCGACACGACCGGGATTCTGTAAAACATTACCAGCGGGGGGCTAAATGAGTTAGGTTAGGTTATATTACGTTATTGACGTATATAATGTTCTCACCGAGATTTAGGGGCCGATCCGCCAGGAATGTTGTAACACACTACATCCGAGGTGTTAGGTTGCCTTAGGTTAGGATATATAACGTTATAGACGTATATAATGTTCCCACCGAGAGGTAGGGGGCGGCCTGCCAGGAATGTTGTAAAATACTACATCTGAGGTGCGAGGTTGTCTTAGGTTAGGATATATAACGCTATAGACATAAATAACTTTCCCAGGGAGAGGTACGGGCCGACAGGACCGGGATTCTGTAAAACATTACCTGCGGGGGGCTAAATGGGTTAGGTTAGGTTATATTACGTTATTGACGTATATAATGTTCTCACCGAGAATTAGGGGCCGATCCGCCAGGAATGTTGTAACACACTACATCCGAGGTGTTAGGTTGCCTTAGGTTAGGATATATCACGTTATGGACGTATATAATGTTCCCACGGAGTGGTACGGGCCGACAGGACCAGGATTCTGTAAAACATTACCACCGAGGGGCAAGATGGATTAGGTTACGTTATATTACGTTATAGACGTATATAATGTACCCACCGAGAAGTAGGGGACAGCCCGCCAGGAATGTTGTAAAATACTACATCCGAGGTGTGAGGTTGCCTTAGGTTAGGATATATAACGTTATAGACGTTTATAATGTTCCCACGGAGAGGTACGGGGCTACACGAACGGGATTCTACAAAACATTCCCAGCGGGGGGGTAGATGTGTTAGGTTAGGTTATGTTATGTTATAGACGTATATAATGTTCCCACCGAGAAATAGGGGCCGACCCGCCAGGAATGTTGCAACATACTACATCCGAGGTGTTAGGTTGCCTTAGGTTAGGATATATAACATTGTAGACGTATATAATGTTCCCACGGAGAGGTACGGGCCGACAGGACCAGGATTATGTAAAACATTACCAGCGAGGGGCTAGATGGATTAGGTTACGTTATATTACATTATTGACGTATATAATGTTCTCACCGAGTTTTAGGGGCCGATCAGCCAGGAATGTTGTAACACACTACATCCGAGGTGTTAGGTTGCATTAGGTTAGGATATATAACGTTATAGACATATATAATGTTCCCACCGAGTGGTAGGGGGCGGCCCGCCAGGAATGTTGTAAAATACTACATCTGAGGTGCGAGGTTGTCTTAGGTTAGGATATATAACGCTCTAGACATAAATAACGTTCCCAGGGAGAGGTACGGGCCGACAGGACCGGGATTCTGTAAAACATTACCAGCGAGGGGCTAGATGGGTTAGGTTAGCTTACATTACGTTATGGACGTATATAATGTACCCACCGAGTAGTAGGGGCCGATCCGCCAGGAATGTTGTAAAATACTACATCCGAGATGTTATATTGCCTTAGGTTATGATATATAACGTTATAGACGTATATAATGTTCCCAAAAAGACGTACGGGTCTACACGAACGGGATTCTACAAAACATTCCCAGCGGGGGGGTAGATGTGTTAGGTTAGGTTATGTTATGTTATAGACGTATATAATGTTCCCACCGAGAAATAGGGGCCGACCCGCCAGGAATGTTGCAACATACTACATCCGAGGTGTTAGGTTGCCTTAGGTTAGGATATATAACGTTATAGACGTTTATAATGTTCCCACGGAGAGGTACGGGCCGACACGACCGGGATTCTGTAAAACATTACCAGCGGGGGGCTAAATGAGTTAGGTTAGGTTATATTACGTTATTGACGTATATAATGTTCTCACCGAGATTTAGGGGCCGATCCGCCAGGAATGTTGTAACACACTACATCCGAGGTGTTAGGTTGCCTTAGGTTAGGATATATAACGTTATAGACGTATATAATGTTCCCACCGAGAGGTAGGGGGCGGCCTGCCAGGAATGTTGTAAAATACTACATCTGAGGTGCGAGGTTGTCTTAGGTTAGGATATATAACGCTATAGACATAAATAACTTTCCCAGGGAGAGGTACGGGCCGACAGGACCGGGATTCTGTAAAACATTACCTGCGGGGGGCTAAATGGGTTAGGTTAGGTTATATTACGTTATTGACGTATATAATGTTCTCACCGAGAATTAGGGGCCGATCCGCCAGGAATGTTGTAACACACTACATCCGAGGTGTTAGGTTGCCTTAGGTTAGGATATATCACGTTATGGACGTATATAATGTTCCCACGGAGTGGTACGGGCCGACAGGACCAGGATTCTGTAAAACATTACCACCGAGGGGCAAGATGGATTAGGTTACGTTATATTACGTTATAGACGTATATAATGTACCCACCGAGAAGTAGGGGCCAGCCAGCCAGGAATGTTGTAAAATACTACATCCGAGGTGTGAGGTTGCCTTAGGTTAGGATATATAACGTTATAGACGTTTATAATGTTCCCACGGAGAGGTACGGGGCTACACGAACGGGATTCTACAAAACATTCCCAGCGGGGGGGTAGATGTGTTAGGTTAGGTTATGTTATGTTATAGACGTATATAATGTTCCCACCGAGAAATAGGGGCCGACCCGCCAGGAATGTTGCAACATACTACATCCGAGGTGTTAGGTTGCCTTAGGTTAGGATATATAACATTGTAGACGTATATAATGTTCCCACGGAGAGGTACGGGCCGACAGGACCAGGATTCTGTAAAACATTACCAGCGAGGGGCTAGATGGATTAGGTTACGTTATATTACATTATTGACGTATATAATGTTCTCACCGAGTTTTAGGGGCCGATCCGCCAGGAATGTTGTAACACACTACATCCGAGGTGTTAGGTTGCATTAGGTTAGGATATATAACGTTATAGACATATATAATGTTCCCACCGAGTGGTAGGGGGCGGCCCGCCAGGAATGTTGTAAAATACTACATCTGAGGTGCGAGGTTGTCTTAGGTTAGGATATATAACGCTCTAGACATAAATAACGTTCCCAGGGAGAGGTACGGGCCGACAGGACCGGGATTCTGTAAAACATTACCAGCGAGGGGCTAGATGGGTTAGGTTAGCTTACATTACGTTATGGACGTATATAATGTACCCACCGAGTAGTAGGGGCCGATCCGCCAGGAATGTTGTAAAATACTACATCCGAGATGTTATATTGCCTTAGGTTATGATATATAACGTTATAGACGTATATAATGTTCCCAAAAAGACGTACGGGTCTACACGAACGGGATTCTACAAAACATTCCCAGCGGGGGGGTAGATGTGTTAGGTTAGGTTATGTTATGTTATAGACGTATATAATGTTCCCACCGAGAAATAGGGGCCGACCCGCCAGGAATGTTGCAACATACTACATCCGAGGTGTTAGGTTGCCTTAGGTTAGGATATATAACATTGTAGACGTATATAATGTTCCCACGGAGAGGTACGGGCCGACAGGACCAGGATTCTGTAAAACATTACCAGCGAGGGGCTAGATGGATTAGGTTACGTTATATTACATTATTGACGTATATAATGTTCTCACCGAGTTTTAGGGGCCGATCCGCCAGGAATGTTGTAACACACTACATCCGAGGTGTTAGGTTGCATTAGGTTAGGATATATAACGTTATAGACATATATAATGTTCCCACCGAGTGGTAGGGGGCGGCCCGCCAGGAATGTTGTAAAATACTACATCTGAGGTGCGAGGTTGTCTTAGGTTAGGATATATAACGCTCTAGACATAAATAACGTTCCCAGGGAGAGGTACGGGCCGACAGGACCGGGATTCTGTAAAACATTACCAGCGAGGGGCTAGATGGGTTAGGTTAGCTTACATTACGTTATGGACGTATATAATGTACCCACCGAGTAGTAGGGGCCGATCCGCCAGGAACGTTGTAAAATACTACATCCGAGATGTTATATTGCCTTAGGTTATGATATATAACGTTATAGACGTATATAATGTTCCCAAAAAGACGTACGGGTCTACACGAACGGGATTCTACAAAACATTCCCAGCGGGGGGGTAGATGTGTTAGGTTAGGTTATGTTATGTTATAGACGTATATAATGTTCCCACCGAGAAATAGGGGCCGACCCGCCAGGAATGTTGCAACATACTACATCCGAGGTGTTAGGTTGCCTTAGGTTAGGATATATAACGTTGTAGGCGTATATAATGTTCCCACGGAGAGGTACGGGCCGACAGGACCAGGATTCTGTAAAACATTACCAGCGAGGGGCTAGGATGGATTAGGTTACGTTATATTACGATATAGACGTATATAATGTACCCACCGAGAAGTAGGGGCCAGCCCGCCAGGAATGTTGTAAAATACTACATCCGAGGTGTGAGGTTGCCTTAGGTTAGGATATATAACGTTATAGACGTTTATAATGTTCCCACGGAGAGGTACGGGCCGACACGACCGGGATTCTGTAAAACATTACCAGCGGGGGGCTAAATGAGTTAGGTTAGGTTATATTACGTTATTGACGTATATAATGTTCTCACCGAGATTTAGGGGCCGATCCGCCAGGAATGTTGTAACACACTACATCCGAGGTGTTAGGTTGCCTTAGGTTAGGATATATAACGTTACAGACATATATAATGTTCCCACCGAGAGGTAGGTTGCGGCCCGCCAGGAATGTTGTAAAATACTACATCTGAGGTGCGAGGTTGTCTTAGGTTAGGATATATAACGCTATAGACATAAATAACGTTCCCAGGGAGAGGTACGGGCCGACAGGACCGGGATTCTGTAAAACATTACCAGCGGGGGGCTAAATGGGTTAGGTTAGGTTATATTACGTTATTGACGTATATAATGTTCTCACCGAGAATTAGGGGCCGATCCGCCAGGAATGTTGTAACACACTACATCCGAGGTGTTAGGTTGCCTTAGGTTAGGATATATAACGTTATGGACGTATATAATGTTCCCACGGAGTGGTACGGGCAGACAGGACCAGGATTCTGTAAAACATTACCAGCAGGGGCAAGATGGATTAGGTTACGTTATATTACGTTATAGACGTATATAATGTACCCACCGAGAGGTAGGGGGCGGCCCGCCAGGAATGTTGTAAAATACTACATCTGAGGTGCGAGGTTGTCTTAGGTTAGGATATATAACGCTATAGACATAAATAACGTTCCCAGGGAGAGGTACGGGCCGACAGGACCGGGATTCTGTAAAACATTACCAGCGAGGGGCTAGATGGGTTAGGTTAGTTTACATTACGTTATGGACGTATATAATGTTCCCACCGAGTTGTAGGGGCCGACCCGCCAGGAATGTTGTAAAATACTACATCCGAGATGTTATATTGCCTTAGGTTATGATATATAACGTTATAGACGTATATAATGTTCCCAAAAAGATGTACGGGGCTACACGAACGGGATTCTACAAAACATTCCCAGCGGGGGGTAGATGTGTTAGGTTAGGTTACGTTATGTTATAGACGTATATAATGTTCCCACCGAGAAATAGGGGCCGACCCGCCAGGAATGTTGCAACATACTACATCCGAGGTGTTAGGTTGCCTTAGGTTAGGATATATAACGTTGTAGACGTATATAATGTTCCCACGGAGAGGTACGGGCCGACAGGACCAGGATACTGTAAAACATTACCAGCGAGGGGCTAGATGGATTAGGTTACGTTATATTACGTTATAGACGTATATAATGTACCCACCGAGAAGTAGGGGCCAGCCCGCCAGGAATGTTGTAAAATACTACATCCGAGGTGTGAGGTTGCCTTAGGTTAGGATATATAACGTTATAGACGTTTATAATGTTCCCACGGAGAGGTACGGGCCGACACGACCGGGATTCTGTAAAACATTACCAGCGGGGGCTAAATGGGTTAGGTTAGGTTATATTACGTTATTGACGTATATAATGTTCTCACCGAGAATTAGGGGCCGATCCGCCAGGAATGTTGTAACACACTACATCCGAGGTGTTAGGTTGCCTTAGGTTAGGATATATAACGTTATAGACGTATATAATGTTCCCATCGAGAGGTAGGGGGCGGCCCGCCAGGAATGTTGTAAAATACTACATCTGAGGTGCGAGGTTGTCTTAGCTTAGGATATGTAACGCTATAGACATAAATAACTTTCCCAGGGAGAGGTACGGGCCGACAGGACCGGGATTCTGTAAAACATTACCAGCGAGGGGCTAGATGGGTTAGGTTAGTTTACATTACGTTATGGACGTATATAATGTTCCCACCGAGTAGTAGGGGCCGACCCGCCAGGAATGTTGTAAAATACTACATCCGAGATGTTATATTGCCTTAGGTTATGATATATAACGTTATAGACGTATATAATGTTCCCAAAAAGACGTACGGGGCTACACGAACGGGATTCTACAAAACATTCCCAGCGGGGGGGGGGGTAGATGTGTTAGGTTAGGTTATGTTATGTTATAGACGTATATAATGTTCCCACCGAGAAATAGGGGCCGACCCGCCAGGAATGTTGCAACATACTACATCCGAGGTGTTAGGTTGCCTTAGGTTAGGATAGATAACATTGTAGACGTATAGAATGTTCCCACGGAGAGGTACGGGCCGACAGGACCAGGGTTCTGTAAAACATTACCAGCGAGGGGCTAGATGGATTAGGTTACGTTATATTACGTTATAGACGTATATAATGTACCCACCGAGAAGTAGGGGCCAGCCCGCCAGGAATGTTGTAAAATACTACATCCGAGGCGTGAGGTTGCCTTAGGTTAGGATATATAACGTTATAGACGTTTATAATGTTCCCACGGAGAGGTACGGGCCGACACGACCGGGATTCTGTAAAACATTACCAGCGGGGGGCTAAATGAGTTGGGTTAGGTTATATTACGTTATTGACGTATATAATGTTCTCACCGAGATTTAGGGGCCGATCCGCCAGGAATGTTGTAACACACTACATCCGAGGTGTTAGGTTGCCTTAGGTTAGGATATATAACGTTATAGACATATATAATGTTCCCACCGAGAGGTAGGGGGCGGCCCGCCAGGAATGTTGTAAAATACTACATCTGAGGTGCGAGGTTGTCTTAGGTTAGGATATATAACGCTATTGACATAAATAACGTTCCCAGGGAGAGGTACGGGCCGACAGGACCGGGATTCTGTAAATCATTACCAGCGAGGGGCTAGATGGGTTAGGTTAGCTTACATTACGTTATGGACGTATATAATGTTCCCACCGAGTAGTAGGGGCCGACCCGCCAGGAATGTTGTAAAATACTACATCCGAGATGTTATATTGCCTTAGGTTATGATATATAACGTTATAGACGTATATAATGTTCCCAAAAAGACGTACGGGGCTACACGAACGGGATTCTACAAAACATTCCCAGCGGGGGGGTAGATGTGTTAGGTTAGGTTATGTTATGTTATAGACGTATATAATGTTCCCACCGAGAAATAGGGGCCGACCCGCCAGGAATGTTGCAACATACTACATCCGAGGTGTTAGGTTGCCTTAGGTTAGGATATATAACGTTGTAGACGTATATAATGTTCCCACGGAGAGGTACGGGCCGACAGGACCAGGATTCTGTAAAACATTACCAGCGAGGGGCTAGATGGATTAGGTTACGTTATATTACGTTATAGACGTATATAATGTACCCACCGAGAAGTAGGGGCCAGCCCGCCAGGAATGTTATAAAATAATACATCCGAGGTGTGAGGTTGCCTTAGGTTAGGATATATAACGTTATAGACGTTTATAATGTTCCCACGGAGAGGTACAGGCCGACACGACCGGGATTCTGTAAAACATTACCAGCGGGGGGCTAAATGAGTTAGGTTAGGTTATATTACGTTATTGACGTATATAATGTTCTCACCGAGATTTAGGAGCCGATCCGCCAGGAATGTTGTAACACACTACATCCGAGGTGTTAGGTTGCCTTAGGTTAGGATATATAACGTTATAGACGTATATAATGTTCCCACCGAGAGGTAGGGGGCGGCCTGCCAGGAATGTTGTAAAATACTACATCTGAGGTGCGAGGTTGTCTTAGGTTAGGATATATAACGCTATAGACATAAATAACGTTCCCAGGGAGAGGTACGGGCCGACAGGACCGGGATTCTGTAAATAATTACCAGCGGGGGGCTAAATGGGTTAGGTTAGGTTATATTACGTTATTGACGTATATAATGTTCTCACCGAGAATTAGGGGCCGATCCGCCAGGAATGTTGTAACACACTACATCCGAGGTGTTAGGTTGCCTTAGGTTAGGATATATAACGTTATGGACGTATAAAATGTTCCCACGGTGTGGTACGGGCCGATAGGACCAGGATTGTGTAAAACATTACCACCGAGGGGCAAGATGGATTAGGTTACGTTATATTACGTTATAGACGTATATAATGTACCCACCGAGAAGTAGGGGCCAGCCCGCCAGGAATGTTGTAAAATACTACATCCGAGGTGTGAGGTTGCCTTAGGTTAGGATATATAACGTTATAGACGTTTATAATGTTCCCACGGAGAGGTACGGGGCTACACGAACGGGATTGTACAAAACATTCCCAGCGGGAGGGGGGAGTAGATGTGTTAGGTTAGGTTATGTTATGTTATAGACGTATATAATGTTCCCACCGAGAAATAGGGGCCGACCCGCCAGGAATGTTGCAACATACTACATCCGATGTGTTAGGTTGCCTTAGGTTAGGATATATAACGTTGTAGACGTATATAATGTTCCCACGGAGAGGTACGGGCCGACAGGACCAGGATTCTGTAAAACATTACCAGCGGGGGGCTAAATGAGTTAGGTTAGGTTATATTACGTTATTGACGTATATAATGTTCTCACCGAGATTTAGGGGCCGATCCGCCAGGAATGTTGTAACACACTACATCCGAGGTGTTAGGTTGCCTTAGGTTAGGATATATAACGTTATAGACATATATAATGTTCCCACCGAGAGGTAGGGGGCGGCCTGCCAGGAATGTTGTAAAATACTACATCTGAGGTGCGAGGTTGTCTTAGGTTAGGATATATAACGTTATAGACATATATAATGTTCCCACCGAGTGGTAGGGGGCGGCCCGCCAGGAATGTTGTAAAATACTACATCTGAGGTGCGAGGTTGTCTTAGGTTAGGATATATAACGCTATAGACATAAATAACGTTCCCAGGGAGAGGTACGGGCCGACAGGACCGGGATTCTGTAAAACATTACCAGCGAGGGGCTAGATGGGTTAGGTTAGTTTACATTACGTTATGGACGTATATAATGTTCCCACCGAGTAGTAGGGGCCGACCCGCCAGGAATGTTGTAAAATACTACATCCGAAATGTTATATTGCCTTAGGTTATGATATATAACGTTATAGACGTATATAATGTTCCCAAAAAGACGTACGGGGCTACACGAACGGGATTCTACAAAACATTCCCAGCGGGGGGGTAGATGTGTTAGGTTAGGTTATGTTATGTTATAGACGTATATAATGTTCCCACCGAGAAATAGGGGCCGACCCGCCAGGAATGTTGCAACATACTACATCCGAGGTGTTAGGTTGCCTTAGGTTAGGATATATAACGTTATAGACGTTTATAATGTTCCCACGGAGAGGTACGGGCCGACACGACCGGGATTCTGTAAAACATTACCAGCGGGGGGCTAAATGAGTTAGGTTAGGTTATATTACGTTATTGACGTATATAATGTTCTCACCGAGATTTAGGGGCCGATCCGCCAGGAATGTTGTAACACACTACATCCGAGGTGTTAGGTTGCCTTAGGTTAGGATATATAACGTTATAGACGTATATAATGTTCCCACCGAGAGGTAGGGGGCGGCCTGCCAGGAATGTTGTAAAATACTACATCTGAGGTGCGAGGTTGTCTTAGGTTAGGATATATAACGCTATAGACATAAATAACTTTCCCAGGGAGAGGTACGGGCCGACAGGACCGGGATTCTGTAAAACATTACCTGCGGGGGGCTAAATGGGTTAGGTTAGGTTATATTACGTTATTGACGTATATAATGTTCTCACCGAGAATTAGGGGCCGATCCGCCAGGAATGTTGTAACACACTACATCCGAGGTGTTAGGTTGCCTTAGGTTAGGATATATCACGTTATGGACGTATATAATGTTCCCACGGAGTGGTACGGGCCGACAGGACCAGGATTCTGTAAAACATTACCACCGAGGGGCAAGATGGATTAGGTTACGTTATATTACGTTATAGACGTATATAATGTACCCACCGAGAAGTAGGGGACAGCCCGCCAGGAATGTTGTAAAATACTACATCCGAGGTGTGAGGTTGCCTTAGGTTAGGATATATAACGTTATAGACGTTTATAATGTTCCCACGGAGAGGTACGGGGCTACACGAACGGGATTCTACAAAACATTCCCAGCGGGGGGGTAGATGTGTTAGGTTAGGTTATGTTATGTTATAGACGTATATAATGTTCCCACCGAGAAATAGGGGCCGACCCGCCAGGAATGTTGCAACATACTACATCCGAGGTGTTAGGTTGCCTTAGGTTAGGATATATAACATTGTAGACGTATATAATGTTCCCACGGAGAGGTACGGGCCGACAGGACCAGGATTCTGTAAAACATTACCAGCGAGGGGCTAGATGGATTAGGTTACGTTATATTACATTATTGACGTATATAATGTTCTCACCGAGTTTTAGGGGCCGATCCGCCAGGAATGTTGTAACACACTACATCCGAGGTGTTAGGTTGCATTAGGTTAGGATATATAACGTTATAGACATATATAATGTTCCCACCGAGTGGTAGGGGGCGGCCCGCCAGGAATGTTGTAAAATACTACATCTGAGGTGCGAGGTTGTCTTAGGTTAGGATATATAACGCTCTAGACATAAATAACGTTCCCAGGGAGAGGTACGGGCCGACAGGACCGGGATTCTGTAAAACATTACCAGCGAGGGGCTAGATGGGTTAGGTTAGCTTACATTACGTTATGGACGTATATAATGTACCCACCGAGTAGTAGGGGCCGATCCGCCAGGAATGTTGTAAAATACTACATCCGAGATGTTATATTGCCTTAGGTTATGATATATAACGTTATAGACGTATATAATGTTCCCAAAAAGACGTACGGGTCTACACGAACGGGATTCTACAAAACATTCCCAGCGGGGGGGGTAGATGTGTTAGGTTATGTTATGTTATGTTATAGACGTATATAATGTTCCCACCGAGAAATAGGGGCCGACCCGCCAGGAATGTTGTAAAATACTACATCCGAGGTGTGAGGTTGCCTTAGGTTAGGATATATAACGTTATAGACGTTTATAATGTTCCCACGGAGAGGTACGGGGCTACACGAACGGGATTCTACAAAACATTCCCAGCGGGGGGGTAGATGTGTTAGGTTAGGTTATGTTATGTTATAGACGTATATAATGTTCCCACCGAGAAATAGGGGCCGACCCGCCAGGAATGTTGCAACATACTACATCCGAGGTGTTAGGTTGCCTTAGGTTAGGATATATAACGTTATAGACGTTTATAATGTTCCCACGGAGAGGTACGGGCCGACACGACCGGGATTCTGTAAAACATTACCAGCGGGGGGCTAAATGAGTTAGGTTAGGTTATATTACGTTATTGACGTATATAATGTTCTCACCGAGATTTAGGGGCCGATCCGCCAGGAATGTTGTAACACACTACATCCGAGGTGTTAGGTTGCCTTAGGTTAGGATATATAACGTTATAGACGTATATAATGTTCCCACCGAGAGGTAGGGGGCGGCCTGCCAGGAATGTTGTAAAATACTACATCTGAGGTGCGAGGTTGTCTTAGGTTAGGATATATAACGCTATAGACATAAATAACTTTCCCAGGGAGAGGTACGGGCCGACAGGACCGGGATTCTGTAAAACATTACCTGCGGGGGGCTAAATGGGTTAGGTTAGGTTATATTACGTTATTGACGTATATAATGTTCTCACCGAGAATTAGGGGCCGATCCGCCAGGAATGTTGTAACACACTACATCCGAGGTGTTAGGTTGCCTTAGGTTAGGATATATCACGTTATGGACGTATATAATGTTCCCACGGAGTGGTACGGGCCGACAGGACCAGGATTCTGTAAAACATTACCACCGAGGGGCAAGATGGATTAGGTTACGTTATGTTATGTTATAGACGTATATAATGTTCCCACCGAGAAATAGGGGCCGACCCGCCAGGAATGTTGCAACATACTACATCCGAGGTGTTAGGTTGCCTTAGGTTAGGATATATAACATTGTAGACGTATATAATGTTCCCACGGAGAGGTACGGGCCGACAGGACCAGGATTCTGTAAAACATTACCAGCGAGGGGCTAGATGGATTAGGTTACGTTATATTACATTATTGACGTATATAATGTTCTCACCGAGTTTTAGGGGCCGATCCGCCAGGAATGTTGTAACACACTACATCCGAGGTGTTAGGTTGCATTAGGTTAGGATATATAACGTTATAGACATATATAATGTTCCCACCGAGTGGTAGGGGGCGGCCCGCCAGGAATGTTGTAAAATACTACATCTGAGGTGCGAGGTTGTCTTAGGTTAGGATATATAACGCTCTAGACATAAATAACGTTCCCAGGGAGAGGTACGGGCCGACAGGACCGGGATTCTGTAAAACATTACCAGCGAGGGGCTAGATGGGTTAGGTTAGCTTACATTACGTTATGGACGTATATAATGTACCCACCGAGTAGTAGGGGCCGATCCGCCAGGAATGTTGTAAAATACTACATCCGAGATGTTATATTGCCTTAGGTTATGATATATAACGTTATAGACGTATATAATGTTCCCAAAAAGACGTACGGGTCTACACGAACGGGATTCTACAAAACATTCCCAGCGGGGGGGTAGATGTGTTAGGTTAGGTTATGTTATGTTATAGACGTATATAATGTTCCCACCGAGAAATAGGGGCCGACCCGCCAGGAATGTTGCAACATACTACATCCGAGGTGTTAGGTTGCCTTAGGTTAGGATATATAACGTTGTAGGCGTATATAATGTTCCCAAGGAGAGGTACGTGCCGACAGGACCAGGATTCTGTAAAACATTACCAGCGAGGGGCTAGATGGATTAGGTTACGTTATATTACGATATAGACGTATATAATGTACCCACCGAGAAGTAGGGGCCAGCCCGCCAGGAATGTTGTAAAATACTACATCCGAGGTGTGAGGTTGCCTTAGGTTAGGATATATAACGTTATAGACGTTTATAATGTTCCCACGGAGAGGTACGGGCCGACACGACCGGGATTCTGCAAAACATTACCAGCGGGGGGCTAAATGAGTTAGGTTAGGTTATATTGCGTTATTGACGTATATAATGTTCTCACCGAGACTTAGGGGCCGATCCGCCAGGAATGTTGTAACACACTACATCCGAGGTGTTAGGTTGCCTTAGGTTAGGATATATAACGTTATAGACATATATAATGTTCCCACCGAGAGGTACGGGGCGGCCCGCCAGGAATGTTGTAAAATACTACATCTGAGGTGCGAGGTTGTCTTAGGTTAGGATATATAACGCTATAGACATAAATAACGTTCCCAGGGAGAGGTACGGGCCGACAGGACCGGGATTCTGTAAAACATTACCAGCGGGGGGCTAAATGGGTTAGGTTAGGTTATATTACGTTATTGACGTATATAATGTTCTCACCGAGAATTAGGGGCCGATCCGCCAGGAATGTTGTAACACACTACATCCGAGGTGTTAGGTTGCCTTAGGTTAGGATATATAACGTTATAGACGTTTATAATGTTCCCACGGAGAGGTACGGGCCGACACGACCGGGATTCTGTAAAACATTACCAGCGGGGGGCTAAATGAGTTGGGTTAGGTTATATTACGTTATTGACGTATATAATGTTCTCACCGAGATTTAGGGGCCGATCCGCCAGGAATGTTGTAACACACTACATCCGAGGTGTTAGGTTGCCTTAGGTTAGGATATATAACGTTATAGACATATATAATGTTCCCACCGAGAGGTAGGGGGCGGCCTGCCAGGAATGTTGTAAAATACTACATCTGGGGTGCGAGGTTGTCTTAGGTTAGGATATATAACGCTATAGACATAAATAACGTTCCCAGGGAGAGGTACGGGCCGACAGGACCGGGATTCTGTAAAACATTACCTGCGGGGGGCTAAATGGGTTAGGTTAGGTTATATTACGTTATTGACGTATATAATGTTCTCACCGAGAATTAGGGGCCGATCCGCCAGGAATGTTGTAACACACTACATCCGAGGTGTTAGGTTGCCTTAGGTTAGGGTATATCACGTTATGGACGTATATAATGTTCCCACGGAGTGGTACGGGCCGACAGGACCAGGATTCTGTAAAACATTACCACCGAGGGGCAAGATGGATTAGGTTACGTTATATTACGTTATAGACGTATATAATGTTCCCACCGAGAAATAGGGGCCGACCCGCCAGGAATGTTGCAACATACTACATCCGAGGTGTTAGGTTGCCTTAGGTTAGGATATATAACGTTGTAGACGTATATAATGTTCCCACGGAGAGGTACGGGCCGACAGGACCAGGATTCTGTAAAACATTACCAGCGAGGGGCTAGATGGATTAGGTTACGTTATATTACGTTATAGACGTATATAATGTACCCACCGAGAAGTAGGGGCCAGCCCGCCAGGAATGTTGTAAAATACTACATCCGAGGTGTGAGGTTGCCTTAGGTTAGGATATATAACGTTATAGACGTTTATAATGTTCCCACGGAGAGGTACGGGCCGACACGACCGGGATTCTGCAAAACATTACCAGCGGGGGGCTAAATGAGTTAGGTTAGGTTATATTGCGTTATTGACGTATATAATGTTCTCACCGAGACTTAGGGGCTGATCCGCCAGGAATGTTGTAACACACTACATCCGAGGTGTTAGGTTGCCTTAGGTTAGGATATATAACGTTATAGACATATATAATGTTCCCACCGAGAGGTAGGGGGCGGCCCGCCAGGAATGTTGTAAAATACTACATCTGAGGTGCGAGGTTGTCTTAGGTAAGGATATATAACGCTATAGACATAAATAACGTTCCCAGGGAGAGGTACGGGCCGACAGGACCGGGATTCTGTAAAACATTACCAGCGGGGGGCTAAATGGGTTAGGTTAGGTTATATTACGTTATTGACGTATATAATGTTCTCACCGAGAATTAGGGGCCGATCCGCCAGGAATGTTGTAACACACTACATCCGAGGTGTTAGGTTGCCTTAGGTTAGGATATATAACGTTATGGACGTATATAATGTTCCCACGGAGTGGTACGGGCAGACAGGACCAGGATTCTGTAAAACATTACCAGCAGGGGCAAGATGGATTAGGTTACGTTATAATACGTTATAGACGTATATAATGTACCCACCGAGAGGTAGGGGGCGGCCCGCCAGGAATGTTGTAAAATACTACATCTGAGGTGCGAGGTTGTCTTAGGTTAGGATATATAACGCTCTAGACATAAATAACGTTCCCAGGGAGAGGTACGGGCCGACAGGACCGGGATTCTGTAAAACATTACCAGCGAGGGGCTAGATGGGTTAGGTTAGCTTACATTACGTTATGGACGTATATAATGTTCCCACCGAGTAGTAGGGGCCGATCCGCCAGGAATGTTGTAAAATACTACATCCGAGATGTTATATTGCCTTAGGTTATGATATATAACGTTATAGACGTATATAATGTTCCCAAAAAGACGTACGGGTCTACACGAACGGGATTCTACAAAACATTCCCAGCGGGGGGGTAGATGTGTTAGGTTAGGTTATGTTATGTTATAGACGTATATAATGTTCCCACCGAGAAATAGGGGCCGACCCGCCAGGAATGTTGCAACATACTACATCCGAGGTGTTAGGTTGCCTTAGGTTAGGATATATAACGTTGTAGACGTATATAATGTTCCCACGGAGAGGTACGGGCCGACAGGACCAGGATTCTGTAAAACATTACCAGCGAGGGGCTAGATGGATTAGGTTACGTTATATTACGTTATAGACGTATATAATGTACCCACCGAGAAGTAGGGGCCAGCCCGCCAGGAATGTTGTAAAATACTACATCCGAGGTGTGAGGTTGCCGTAGGTTAGGATATATAACGTTATAGACGTTTATAATGTTCCCACGGAGAGGTACGGGCCGACACGACCGGGATTCTGCAAAACATTACCAGCGGGGGGCTAAATGAGTTAGGTTAGGTTATATTGCGTTATTGACGTATATAATGTTCTCACCGAGACTTAGGGGCCGATCCGCCAGGAATGTTGTAACACACTACATCCGAGGTGTTAGGTTGCCTTAGGTTAGGATATATAACGTTATGGACGTATAAAATGTTCCCACGGTGTGGTACGGGCCGATAGGACCAGGATTGTGTAAAACATTACCACCGAGGGGCAAGATGGATTAGGTTACGTTATATTACGTTATAGACGTATATAATGTACCCACCGAGAAGTAGGGGCCAGCCCGCCAGGAATGTTGTAAAATACTACATCCGAGGTGTGAGGTTGCC
The DNA here is from genome assembly GCA_963969225.1 of Xylocopa violacea. Classification (NCBI taxonomy): domain Eukaryota; kingdom Metazoa; phylum Arthropoda; class Insecta; order Hymenoptera; family Apidae; genus Xylocopa; species Xylocopa violacea. The sequence continues at coordinate 3,533,184 of CAXAJV010000013.1, forward strand.
TTAGGTTAGGATATATAACGTTATAGACGTTTATAATGTTCCCACGGAGAGGTACGGGGCTACACGAACGGGATTCTACAAAACATTCCCAGCGGGGGGGGTAGATGTGTTAGGTTAGGTTATGTTATGTTATAGACGTATATAATGTACCCACCGAGAAATAGGGGCCGACCCGCCAGGAATGTTGCAACATACTACATCCGAGGTGTTAGGTTGCCTTAGGTTAGGATATATAACGTTATAGACGTTTATAATGTTCCCACGGAGAGGTACGGGCCGACACGACCGGGATTCTGTAAAACATTACCAGCGGGGGGCTAAATGAGTTAGGTTAGGTTATATTACGTTATTGACGTATATAATGTTCTCACCGAGATTTAGGGGCCGATCCGCCAGGAATGTTGTAACACACTACATCCGAGGTGTTAGGTTGCCTTAGGTTAGGATATATAACGTTATAGACGTATATAATGTTCCCACCGAGAGGTAGGGTGCGGCCTGCCAGGAATGTTGTAAAATACTACATCTGAGGTGCGAGGTTGTCTTAGGTTAGGATATATAACGCTATAGACATAAATAACGTTCCCAGGGAGAGGTACGGGCCGACAGGACCGGGATTCTGTAAAACATTACCTGCGGGGGGCTAAATGGGTTAGGTTAGGTTATATTACGTTATTGACGTATATAATGTTCTCACCGAGAATTAGGGGCCGATCCGCCAGGAATGTTGTAACACACTACATCCGAGGTGTTAGGTTGCCTTAGGTTAGGATATATCACGTTATGGACGTATATAATGTTCCCACGGAGTGGTACGGGCCGACAGGACCAGGATTCTGTAAAACATTACCACCGAGGGGCAAGATGGATTAGGTTACGTTATATTACGTTATAGACGTATATAATGTACCCACCGAGAAGTAGGGGCCAGCCCGCCAGGAATGTTGTAAAATACTACATCCGAGGTGTGAGGTTGCCTTAGGTTAGGATATATAACGTTATAGACGTTTATAATGTTCCCACGGAGAGGTACGGGGCTACACGAACGGGATTCTACAAAACATTCCCAGCGGGGGGGGTAGATGTGTTAGGTTAGGTTATGTTATGTTATAGACGTATATAATGTTCCCACCGAGAAATAGGGGCCGACCCGCCAGGAATGTTGCAACATACTACATCCGAGGTGTTAGGTTGCCTTAGGTTAGGATATATAACATTGTAGACGTATATAATGTTCCCACGGAGAGGTACGGGCCGACAGGACCAGGATTCTGTAAAACATTACCAGCGAGGGGCTAGATGGATTAGGTTACGTTATATTACATTATTGACGTATATAATGTTCTCACCGAGTTTTAGGGGCCGATCCGCCAGGAATGTTGTAACACACTACATCCGAGGTGTTAGGTTGCCTTAGGTTAGGATATATAACGTTATAGACGTATATAATGTTCCCACCGAGAGGTAGGGGGCGGCCCGCCAGGAATGTTGTAAAATACTACATCTGAGGTGCGAGGTTGTGTTAGGTTAGGATATATAACGCTATTGACATAAATAACGTTCCCAGGGAGAGGTACGGGCCGACAGGACCGGGATTCTGTAAAACATTACCAGCGAGGGGCTAGATGGGTTAGGTTAGCTTACATTACGTTATGGACGTATATAATGTTCCCACCGAGTAGTAGGGGCCGATCCGCCAGGAATGTTGTAAAATACTACATCCGAGATGTTATATTGCCTTAGGTTATGATATATAACGTTATAGACGTATATAATGTTCCCAAAAAGACGTACGGGGCTACACGAACGGGATTCTACAAAACATTCCCAGCGGGGGGGTAGATGTGTTAGGTTAGGTTATGTTATGTTATAGACGTATATAATGTTCCCACCGAGAAATAGGGGCCGACCCGCCAGGAATGTTGCAACATACTACATCCGAGGTGTTAGGTTGCCTTAGGTTAGGATATATAACGTTGTAGACGTATATAATGTTCCCACGGAGAGGTACGGGCCGACAGAACCAGGATTCTGTAAAACATTACCAGCGAGGGGCTAGATGGATTAGGTTACTTTATATTACGTTATAGACGTATATAATGTACCCACCGAGAAGTAGGGGCCAGCCCGCCGGGACTGTTGTAAAATACTACATCCGAGGTGTGAGGTTGCCTTAGGTTAGGATATATAACGTTATAGACGTTTATAATGTTCCCACGGAGAGGTACGGGCCGACACGACCGGGATTCTGTAAAACATTACCAGCGGGGGGCTAAATGAGTTAGGTTAGGTTATATTACGTTATTGACGTATATAATGTTCTCACCGAGATTTAGGGGCCGATCCGCCAGGAATGTTGTAACACACTACATCCGAGGTGTTAGGTTGCCTTAGGTTAGGATATATAACGTTATAGACGTATATAATGTTCCCACCGAGAGGTAGGGGGCGGCCCGCCAGGAATGTTGTAAAATACTACATCTGAGGTGCGAGGTTGTCTTAGGTTAGGATATATAACGCTATTGACATAAATAACGTTCCCAGGGAGAGGTACGGGCCGACAGGACCGGGATTCTGTAAAACATTACCAGCGAGGGGCTAGATGGGTTAGGTTAGCTTACATTACGTTATGGACGCATATAATGTTCCCACCGAGTAGTAGGGTCCGACCCGCCAGGAATGTTGTAAAATACTACATCCGAGATGTTATATTGCCTTAGGTTATGATATATAACGTTATAGACGTATATAATGTTCCCAAAAAGACGTACGGGGCTACACGAACGGGATTCTACAAAACATTCCCAGCGGGGGGGTAGATGTGTTAGGTTAGGTTATGTTATGTTATAGACGTATATAATGTACCCACCGAGAAATAGGGGCCGACCCGCCAGGAATGTTGCAACATACTACATCCGAGGTGTTAGGTTGCCTTAGGTTAGGATATATAACGTTGTAGACGTATATAATGTTCCCACGGAGAGGTACGGGCCGACAGGACCAGGATTCTGTAAAACATTACCAGCGAGGGGCTAGATGGATTAGGTTACGTTATATTACGTTATAGACGTATATAATGTACCCACCGAGAAGTAGGGGCCAGCCCGCCAGGAATGTTGTAAAATACTACATCCGAGGTGTGAGGATGCCTTAGGTTAGGATATATAACGTTATAGACGTTTATAATGTTCCCACGGAGAGGCACGGGCCGACACGACCGGTATTCTGTAAAACATTACCAGCGGGGGGCTAAATGAGTTAGGTTAGGTTATATTACGTTATTGACGTATATAATGTTCTCACCGAGATTTAGGAGCCGATCCGCCAGGAATGTTGTAACACACTACATCCGAGGTGTTAGGTTGCCTTAGGTTAGGATATATAACGTTATAGACGTATATAATGTTCCCACCGAGAGGTAGGGGGCGGCCCGCCAGGTATGTTGTAAAATACTACATCTGAGGTGCGAGGTTGTGTTAGGTTAGGATATATAACGCTATTGACATAAATAACGTTCCCAGGGAGAGGTACGGGCCGACAGGACCGGGATTCTGTAAAACATTACCAGCGAGGGGCTAGATGGGTTAGGTTAGCTTACATTACGTTATGGACGCATATAATGTTCCCACCGAGTAGTAGGGTCCGACCCGCCAGGAATGTTGTAAAATACTACATCCGAGATGTTATATTGCCTTAGGTTATGATATATAACGTTATAGACGTATATAATGTTCCCAAAAAGACGTACGGGGCTACACGAACGGGATTCTACAAAACATTCCCAGCGGGGGGGTAGATGTGTTAGGTTAGGTTATGTTATGTTATAGACGTATATAATGTTCTCACCGAGAATTAGGGGCCGATCCGCCAGGAATGTTGTAACACACTACATCCGAGGTGTTATGTTGCCTTAGGTTAGGATATATAACGTTATGGACGTATATAATGTTCCCACGGAGTGGTACGGGCCGACAGGACCAGGATTGTGTAAAACATTACCACCGAGGGGCAAGATGGATTAGGTTACGTTATATTACGTTATAGACGGATATAATGTACCCACCGAGAAGTAGGGGCCAGCCCGCCAGGAATGTTGTAAAATACTACATCCGAGGTGTGAGGTTGCCTTAGGTTAGGATATATAACGTTATAGACGTTTATAATGTTCCCACGGAGAGGTACGGGGCTACACGAACGGGATTCTACAAAACATTCCCAGCGGGGGGGTAGATGTGTTAGGTTAGGTTATGTTATGTTATAGACGTATATAATGTTCCCACCGAGAAATAGGGGCCGACCCGCCAGGAATGTTGCAACATACTACATCCGATGTGTTAGGTTGCCTTAGGTTAGGATATATAAAGTTGTAGACGTATATAATGTTCCCACGGAGAGGTACGGGCCGACAGGACCAGGATTCTGTAAAACATTACCAGCGGGGGGCTAAATGAGTTAGGTTAGGTTATATTACGTTATTGACGTATATAATGTTCTCACCGAGATTTAGGGGCCGATCCGCCAGGAATGTTGTAACACACTACATCCGAGGTGTTAGGTTGCCTTAGGTTAGGATATATAACGTTATAGACATATATAATGTTCCCACCGAGAGGTAGGGGGCGGCCCGCCAGGAATGTTGTAAAATACTACATCTGAGGTGCCAGGTTGTCTTAGGTTAGGATATATAACGCTATAGACATAAATAACGTTCCCAGGGAGAGGTACGGGCCGACAGGACCGGGATTCTGTAAAACATTACCAGCGAGGGGCTAGATGGGTTAGGTTAGTTTACATTACGTTATGGACGTATATAATGTTCCCACCGAGTAGTAGGGGCCGACCCGCCAGGAATGTTGTAAAATACTACATCCGAGATGTTATATTGCCTTAGGTTATGATATATAACGTTATAGACGTATATAATGTTCCCAAAAGGACGTACGGGGCTACACGAACGGGATTCTACAAAACATTCCCAGCGGGGGGGTAGATGTGTTAGGTTAGGTTATGTTATGTTATAGACGTATATAATGTTCCCACCGAGAAATAGGGGCCGACCCGCCAGGAATGTTGCAACATACTACATCCGAGGTGTTATGTTGCCTTAGGTTAGGATATATAACGTTGTAGACGTATATAATGTTCCCACGGAGAGGTACGGGCCGACAGGACCAGGATTCTGTAAAACATTACCAGCGAGGGGCTAGATGGATTAGGTTACGTTATATTACGTTATAGACGTATATAATGTACCCACCGAGAAGTAGGGGCCAGCCCGCCAGGAATGTTGTAAAATACTACATCCGAGGTGTGAGGTTGCCTTAGGTTAGGATATATAACGTTATAGACGTTTGTAATGTTCCCACGGAGAGGTACGGGCCGACACGACCGGGATTCTGTAAAACATTACCAGCGGGGGGCTAAATGAGTTAGGTTAGGTTATATTACGTTATTGACGTATATAATGTTCTCACCGAGATTTAGGGGCCGATCCGCCAGGAATGTTGTAACACACTACATCCGAGGTGTTAGGTTGCCTTAGGTTAGGATATATAACGTTATAGATGTATATAATGTTCCCACCGAGAGGTAGGAGGCGGCCTGCCAGGAATGTTGTAAAATACTACATCTGAGGTGCGAGGTTGTCTTAGGTTAGGATATATAACGCTATAGACATAAATAACGTTCCCACGGAGAGGTACGGGCCGACACGACCGGGATTCTGTAAAACATTACCAGCGGGGGGCTAAATGAGTTAGGTTAGGTTATATTGCGTTATTGACGTATATAATGTTCTCACCGAGACTTAGGGGCCGATCCGCCAGGAATGTTGTAACACACTACATCCGAGGTGTTAGGTTGCCTTAGGTTAGGATATATAACGTTATAGACATATATAATGTTCCCACCGAGAGGTAGGGGGCGGCCCGCCAGGAATGTTGTAAAATACTACATCTGAGGTGCGAGGTTGTCTTAGGTTAGGATATATAACGCTATAGACATAAATAACGTTCCCAGGGAGAGGTACGGGCCGACAGGACCGGGATTCTGTAAAACATTACCAGCGAGGGCCTAGATGGATTAGGTTAGCTTACATTACGTTATGGACGTATATAATGTTCCCACCGAGTAGTAGGGGCCGACCCGCCAGGAATGTTGTAAAATACTACATCCGAGATGTTATATTGCCTTAGGTTATGATATATAACGTTATAGACGTATATAATGTTCCCAAAAAGACGTACGGTGCTACACGAACGGGATTCTACAAAACATTGCCAGCGGGGGGGTAGATGTGTTAGGTTAGGTTATGTTATGTTATAGACGTATATAATGTTCCCACCGAGAAATAGGGGCCGACCCGCCAGGAATGTTGCAACATACTACATCCGAGGTGTTAGGTTGCCTTAGGTTAGGATATATAACGTTGTAGACGTATATAATGTTCCCACGGAGAGGTACGGGCCGACAGGACCAGGATTCTGTAAAACATTACCAGCGAGGGGCTAGATGGATTAGGTTACGTTATATTACGTTATAGACGTATATAATGTACCCACCGAGAAGTAGGGGCCAGCCCGCCAGGAATGTTGTAAAATACTACATCCGAGGTGTGAGGTTGCCTTAGGTTAGGATATATAACGTTGTAGACGTATATAATGTTCCCACGGAGAGGTACGGGCCGACAGGACCAGGATTCTGTAAAACATTACCAGCGAGGGGCTAGATGGATTAGGTTACGTTATATTACGTTATAGACGTATATAATGTACCCACCGAGAAGTAGGGGCCAGCCTGCCAGGAATGTTGTAAAATACTACATCCGAGGTGTGAGGTTGACTTAGGTTAGGATATATATCGTTATAGACGTTTATAATGTTCCCACGGAGAGGTACGGGGCTACACGAAAGGGATTCTACAAAACATTCCCAGCGGGGGGGTAGATGTGTTAGGTTAGGTTATGTTATGTTATAGACGTATATAATGTTCCCACCGAGAAATAGGGGCCGACCCGCCAGGAATGTTGCAACATACTACATCCGAGGTGTTAGGTTGCCTTAGGTTTGGATATATAACGTTGTAGACGTATATAATGTTCCCACGGAGAGGTACGGGCCGACAGGACCAGGATTCTGTAAAACATTACCAGCGGGGGGCTAAATGAGTTAGGTTAGGTTATATTACGTTATTGACGTATATAATGTTCTCACCGAGATTTAGGGGCCGATCCGCCAGGAATGTTGTAACACACTACATCCGAGGTGTTAGGTTGCATTAGGTTAGGATATATAACGTTATAGACATATATAATGTTCCCACCGAGTGGTAGGGGGCGGCCCGCCAGGAATGCTGTAAAATACTACATCTGAGGTGCGAGGTTGTCTTAGGTTAAGATATATAACGCTATAGACATAAATAACGTTCCCAGGGAGAGGTACGGGCCGACAGGACCGGGATTCTGTAAAACATTACCAGCGAGGGGCTAGATGGGTTAGGTTAGTTTACATTACGTTATGGACGTATATAATGTTCCCACCGAGTAGTAGGGCCCGACCCGCCAGGAATGTTGTAAAATACTACATCCGAGATGTTATATTGCCTTAGGTTATGATATATAACGTTATAGACGTATATAATGTTCCCAAAAAGACGTACGGGGCTACACGAACGGGATTCTACAAAACATTCCCAGCGGGGGGGTAGATGTGTTAGGTTAGGTTATGTTATGTTATAGACGTATGTAATGTTCCCACCGAGAAATAGGGGCCGACCCGCCAGGAATGTTGCAACATACTACATCCGAGGTGTTAGGTTGCCTTAGGTTAGGATATATAACGTTATGGACGTATATAATGTTCCCACGGAGTGGTACGGGCCGACAGGACCAGGATTCTGTAAAACATTGCCAGCGAGGGGCAAGATGGATTAGGTTACGTTATATTTCGTTATAGACGTATATAATGTACCCACCGAGAAGTAGGGGCCAGCCCGCCAGGAATGTTGTATAATACTACATCCGAGGTGTGAGGTTGCCTTAGGTTAGGATATATAACGTTATAGACGTTTATAATGTTCCCACGGAGAGGTACAGGCCGACGCGAACGGGATTCTGTAAAACATTACCAGCTGTGGGCTAAATGGGTTAGGTTAGGTTATATTACGTTATTGACGTATATAATGCTCTCACCGAGAATTAGGGGCCGATCCGCCAGGAATGTTGTAAAATACTACATTTGAGATGTTATATTGCCTTAGGTTATGATATATAACGTTATAGACGTATAAAATGTTCCCAAAAAGACGTACGGGGCTACACGAACGGGACTCTACAAAACATTCCCAGCGGGGGGGGTGGTAGATGTGTTAGGTTAGGTTATATTATGTTATAGACGTATACAATGTTCCCACCGAGAAATAGGGGCCGACCCGCCAGGAATGTTGCAACATACTAGATCCGAGTTGTTAGGTTGCCTTAGGTTAGGATATATAACGTTATAGACGTATATAATGTTCCCACAGAGAGGTACGGTCCGACACGGCCGGGAATCTGTAAAACATTACGAGCCACGGGCTAGATGGGTTAGGTTAGGTTATAGTACGTTATAGACTTATATAATGTTCCCACCGAGAAATAGGGGCCGACCCGCCAGGAATGTTTTAAAATACTACATCCGAGATGTTAGATTGCCTTAGGTTAGGATATATAACGTTATAGACATATATAATGTTGCCACCGGGACGTACGGGGCTACACGAACGGGATTCTACAAAACATTCCCAGCGAGGCGCTAGATGGGTTAGGTTAGGTTATATTACGTTATAAACCTATATAACGTTCCCACCGAGAAGTACGGGCCGACCCGCCAGGAATGTTGTAAAATACCACATCCGAGGAATGAGGTTGCCTTAGGTCAGGATATATAACGTTATAGACGTATATAATGTTCCCACAAAGAAGTACAGGGCTACACGACCGGGATTCTGTAAAACATTACCAGCGAGGGGCTAGATGGGTTAGGTTAGGTTATATTACGTTATGGACGTATATAATGTTCCCACCGAGAAATAGGGGCCGACCCGCCAGGAATGTTGTAAAATACTACATCCGAGATGTTATAGTGCCTTAGGTTATGATATATAACGTTATAGACGTATAAAATGTTCCCAAAAAGACGTACGGGGCTACACGAACGGGACTCTACAAAACATTCCCAGCGGGAGGGGGGGGGGTAGATGTGTTAGGTTAGGTCATATTATGTTATAGACGTATATAATGTTCCCACCGAGAAATAGGGGCCGACCCGCCAGGAATGTTGCAACATACTAGATCCCAGTTGTTAGGTTGCCTTAGGTTAGGATATATAACGTTATAGACGTATATAATGTTCCCGTAGAGAGGTACGGTCCGACACAGCCGGGAATCTGTAAAACATTACCAGCCACGGGCTAGACGGGTTAGGTTAGGTCATAGTACGTTACAGACGTATATAATGTTCCCACCGAGAAATAGGAGCCGACCCGCCAGGAATGTTGCAACATACTACATCCGAGGTGTTAGGTTGCCTTAGGTTAGGATATATAACGTTATAGACGTATATAATGTTCCCACAAAAACGTACAGGGCTACACGAACGGAATTCTACAAAACATTCCCAGCGGGGGGGTGGTAGATGTGTTAGGTTAGGTTATATTATGTTATAGACGTATATAATGTTCCCACCGAGAAATAGGGGCCGACCCGCCAGGAATGTTGCAACATACTAGATCCGAGTTGTTAGGTTGCCTTAGGTTAGGATATATAACGTTATAGACGTATATAATGTTCCCACAGAGAGGTACGGTCCGACACGGCCGGGAATCTGTAAAACATTACGAGCCACGGGCTAGATGGGTTAGGTTAGGTTATAGTACGTTATAGACTTATATAATGTTCCCACCGAGAAATAGGGGCCGACCCGCCAGGAATGTTTTAAAATACTACATCCGAGATGTTAGATTGCCTTAGGTTAGGATATATAACGTTATAGACATATATAATGTTGCCACCGGGACGTACGGGGCTACACGAACGGGATTCTACAAAACATTCCCAGCGAGGCGCTAGATGGGTTAGGTTAGGTTATATTACGTTATAAACCTATATAACGTTCCCACCGAGAAGTACGGGCCGACCCGCCAGGAATGTTGTAAAATACCACATCCGAGGAATGAGGTTGCCTTAGGTCAGGATATATAACGTTATAGACGTATATAATGTTCCCACAAAGAAGTACAGGGCTACACGACCGGGATTCTGTAAAACATTACCAGCGAGGGGCTAGATGGGTTAGGTTAGGTTATATTACGTTATGGACGTATATAATGTTCCCACCGAGAAATAGGGGCCGACCCGCCAGGAATGTTGTAAAATACTACATCCGAGATGTTATAGTGCCTTAGGTTATGATATATAACGTTATAGACGTATAAAATGTTCCCAAAAAGACGTACGGGGCTACACGAACGGGACTCTACAAAACATTCCCAGCGGGAGGGGGGGGGGGTAGATGTGTTAGGTTAGGTCATATTATGTTATAGACGTATATAATGTTCCCACCGAGAAATAGGGGCCGACCCGCCAGGAATGTTGCAACATACTAGATCCCAGTTGTTAGGTTGCCTTAGGTTAGGATATATAACGTTATAGACGTATATAATGTTCTCATAGAGAGGTACGGTCCGACACAGCCGGGAATCTGTAAAACATTACCAGCCACGGGCTAGACGGGTTAGGTTAAGTCATAGTACGTTACAGACGTATATAATGTTCCCACCGAGAAATAGGGGCCGACCCGCCAGGAATGTTGCAACATACTACATCCGAGGTGTTAGGTTGCCTTAGGTTAGGATATATAACGTTATAGACGTATATAATGTTCCCACAAAAACGTACAGGGCTACACGAACGGAATTCTACAAAACATTCCCAGCGGGGTGCTAGATGGGTTAGGTTAGGTTATATTACGTTATAGACGTATATAATGTTCCCACCGAGAAATAGGGGCCGACCCGCCAGTAATGTTGTAAAATACTACATCCGAGATGTTAGATTGCCTTAGGTTAGGATATATAACGTTATAGACATATATAATGTTGCCACCCGGACGTACGGGGCTACACGAACGGGATTCTACAAAACATTCCCAACGGGGGGCTAGATGGATTAGGTTACGTTATATTACGTTATAGACGTATATAATGTACCCACCGAGAAGTAGGGGCCAGCCCGCCAGGAATGTTGTAAAATACTACATCCGAGGTGTGAGGTTGCCTTAGGTTAGGATATATAACGTTATAGACGTTTATAATGTTCCCACGGAGAGGTACGGGCCGACACGACCGGGATTCTGTAAAACATTACCAGCGGGGGGCTAAATGAGTTAGGTTAGGTTATATTACGTTATTGACGTAAATAATGTTCTGACCGAGATTTAAGGGCCGATCCGCCAGGAATGTTGTAACACACTACATCCGAGGTGTTAGGTTGCCTTAGGTTAGGATATATAACGTTATAGACGTATATAATGTTCCCACCGAGAGGTAGGGGGCGGCCTGCCAGGAATGTTGTAAAATACTACATCTGAGGTGCGAGGTTGTCTTAGGTTAGGATATATAACGCTATAGACATAAATAACGTTCCCAGGGAGAGGTACGGGCCGACAGGACCGGGATTCTGTAAAACATTACCAGCGAGGGGCTAGATGGGTTAGGTTAGTTTACATTACGTTATGGACGTATATAACGTTCCCACCGAGTAGTAGGGCCCGACCCGCCAGGAATGTTGTAAAATACTACATCCGAGATGTTATATTGCCTTAGGTTATGATATATAACGTTATAGACGTATATAATGTTCCCAAAAAGACGTACGGGGCTACACGAACGGGATTCTACAAAACATTCCCAGCGGGGGGGTAGATGTGTTAGGTTAGGTTATGTTATGTTATAGACGTATGTAATGTTCCCACCGAGAAATAGGGGCCGACCCGCCAGGAATGTTGCAACATACTACATCCGAGGTGTTAGGTTGCCTTAGGTTAGGATATATAACGTTATGGACGTATATAATGTTCCCACGGAGTGGTACGGGCCGACAGGACCAGGATTCTGTAAAACATTGCCAGCGAGGGGCAAGATGGATTAGGTTACGTTATATTTCGTTATAGACGTATATAATGTACCCACCGAGAAGTAGGGGCCAGCCCGCCAGGAATGTTGTATAATACTACATCCGAGGTGTGAGGTTGCCTTAGGTTAGGATATATAACGTTATAGACGTTTATAATGTTCCCACGGAGAGGTACAGGCCGACGCGAACGGGATTCTGTAAAACATTACCAGCTGGGGGCTAAATGGGTTAGGTTAGGTTATATTACGTTATTGACGTATATAATGCTCTCACCGAGAATTAGGGGCCGATCCGCCAGGAATGTTGTAAAATACTACATTTGAGATGTTATATTGCCTTAGGTTATGATATATAACGTTATAGACGTATAAAATGTTCCCAAAAAGACGTACGGGGCTACACGAACGGGACTCTACAAAACATTCCCAGCGGGGGGGTGGTAGATGTGTTAGGTTAGGTTATATTATGTTATAGACGTATATAATGTTCCCACCGAGAAATAGGGGCCGACCCGCCAGGAATGTTGCAACATACTAGATCCGAGTTGTTAGGTTGCCTTAGGTTAGGATATATAACGTTATAGACGTATATAATGTTCCCACAGAGAGGTACGGTCCGACACGGCCGGGAATCTGTAAAACATTACGAGCCACGGGCTAGATGGGTTAGGTTAGGTTATAGTACGTTATAGACTTATATAATGTTCCCACCGAGAAATAGGGGCCGACCCGCCAGGAATGTTTTAAAATACTACATCCGAGATGTTAGATTGCCTTAGGTTAGGATATATAACGTTATAGACATATATAATGTTGCCACCAGGACGTACGGGGCTACACGAACGGGATTCTACAAAACATTCCCAGCGAGGCGCTAGATGGGTTAGGTTAGGTTATATTACGTTATAAACCTATATAACGTTCCCACCGAGAAGTACGGGCCGACCCGCCAGGAATGTTGTAAAATACCACATCCGAGGAATGAGGTTGCCTTAGGTCAGGATATATAACGTTATAGACGTATATAATGTTCCCACAAAGAAGTACAGGGCTACACGACCGGGATTCTGTAAAACATTACCAGCGAGGGGCTAGATGGGTTAGGTTAGGTTATATTACGTTATGGACGTATATAATGTTCCCACCGAGAAATAGGGGCCGACCCGCCAGGAATGTTGTAAAATACTACATCCGAGATGTTATAGTGCCTTAGGTTATGATATATAACGTTATAGACGTATAAAATGTTCCCAAAAAGACGTACGGGGCTACACGAACGGGACTCTACAAAACATTCCCAGCGGGAGGGGGGGGGGTAGATGTGTTAGGTTAGGTCATATTATGTTATAGACGTATATAATGTTCCCACCGAGAAATAGGGGCCGACCCGCCAGGAATGTAGCAACATACTAGATCCCAGTTGTTAGGTTGCCTTAGGTTAGGATATATAACGTTATAGACGTATATAATGTTCCCATAGAGAGGTACGGTCCGACACAGCCGGGAATCTGTAAAACATTACCAGCCACGGGCTAGACGGGTTAGGTTAAGTCATAGTACGTTACAGACGTATATAATGTTCCCACCGAGAAATAGGGGCCGACCCGCCAGGAATGTTGCAACATACTACATCCGAGGTGTTAGGTTGCCTTAGGTTAGGATATATAACGTTATAGACGTATATAATGTTCCCACAAAAACGTACAGGGCTACACGAACGGAATTCTACAAAACATTCCCAGCGGGGTGCTAGATGGGTTAGGTTAGGTTATATTACGTTATAGACGTATATAATGTTCCCACCGAGAAATAGGGGCCGACCCGCCAGTAATGTTGTAAAATACTACATCCGAGATGTTAGATTGCCTTAGGTTAGGATATATAACGTTATAGACATATATAATGTTGCCACCCGGACGTACGGGGCTACACGAACGGGATTCTACAAAACATTCCCAACGGGGGACTAGATGGATTAGGTTACGTTATATTACGTTATAGACGTATATAATGTACCCACCGAGAAGTAGGGGCCAGCCCGCCAGGAATGTTGTAAAATACTACATCCGAGGTGTGAGGTTGCCTTAGGTTAGGATATATAACGTTATAGACGTTTATAATGTTCCCACGGAGAGGTACAGGCCGACGCGATCGGGATTCTGTAAAACATTACCAGCTGGGGGCTAAATGGGTTAGGTTAGGTTATATTACGTTATTGACGTATATAATGCCCTCACCGAGAATTAGGGGCCGATCCGCCAGGAATGTTGTAAAATACTACATCTGAGGTGCGAGGTTGTCTTAGGTTAGGATATATAACGCTATAGACATAAATAACGTTCCCAGGGAGAGGTACGGGCCGACAGGACCGGTATTCTGTAAAACATTACCAGCGAGGGGCTAGATGGGTTAGGTTAGCTTACATTACGTTATGGACGTATATAATGTTCCCACCGAGTAGTAGGGGCCGACCCGCTAGGAATGTTGTAAAATACTACATCCGAGATGTTATATTGCCTTAGGTTATGATATATAACGTTATAGACGTATATAATGTTCCCGAAAAGACGTACGGGGCTACACGAACGAGATTCTACAAAACATTCCCAGCGGGGGGGTAGATGTGTTAGGTTAGGTTATGTTATGTTATAGACGTATATAATGTTCCCACCGAGAAATAGGGGCCGACCCGCCAGGAATGTTGCAACATACTACATCCGAGGTGTTAGGTTGCCTTAGGTTAGGATATATAACGTTGTAGACGTATATAATGTTCCCACGGAGAGGTACGGGCCGACAGGACCAGGATTCTGTAAAACATTACCAGCGAGGGGCTAGATGGATTAGGTTACGTTATATTACGTTATAGACGTATATAATGTACCCACCGAGAAGTAGGGGCCAGCCCGCCAGGAATGTTGTAAAATACTACATCCGAGGTGTGAGGTTGCCTTAGGTTAGGATATATAACGTTATAGACGTTTATAATGTTCCCACGGAGAGGTACGGGCCGACACGACCGGGATTCTGTAAAACATTACCAGCGGGGGGCTAAATGAGTTAGGTTAGGTTATATTACGTTATTGACGTAAATAATGTTCTCACCGAGATTTAGGGGCCGATCCGCCAGGAATGTTGTAACACACTACATCCGAGGTGTTAGGTTGCCTTAGGTTAGGATATATAACGTTATAGACGTATATAATGTTCCCACCGAGAGGTAGGGGGCGGCCTGCCAGGAATGTTGTAAAATACTACATCTGAGGTGCGAGGTTGTCTTAGGTTAGGATATATAACGCTATAGACATAAATAACGTTCCCAGGGAGAGGTACGGGCCGACAGGACCGGGATTCTGTAGAACATTACCAGCGAGGGGCTAGATGGGTTAGGTTAGTTTGTGTTAGGTTATGGACGTATATAATGTTCCCACCGAGTAGTAGGGGCCGACCCGCCAGGAATGTTGTAAAATACTACATCCGAGATGTTATATTGCCTTAGGTTATGATATATAACGTTATAGACGTATATAATGTTCCCAAAAAGACGTACGGGGCTACACGAACGGGATTCTACAAAACTTTCCCAGCGGGGGGGTAGATGTGTTAGGTTAGGTTACGTTATGTTATAGACGTATATAATGTTCCCACCGAGAAATAGGGGCCGACCCGCCAGGAATGTTGCAACATACTACATCCGAGGTGTTAGGTTGCCTTAGGTTAGGATATATAACGTTGTAGACGTATATAATGTTCCCACGGAGAGGTACGGGCCGACAGGACCAGGATACTGTAAAACATTACCAGCGAGGGTCTAGATGGATTAGGTTACGTTATATTACGTTATAGACGTATATAATGTACCCACCGAGAAGTAGGGGCCAGCCCGCCAGGAATGTTGTAAAATACTACATCCGAGGTGTGAGGTTGCCTTAGGTTAGGATATATAACGTTATAGACGTTTATAATATTCCCACGGAGAGGTACGGGCCGACACGACCGGGATTCTGTAAAACATTACCAGCGGGGGCTAAATGGGTTAGGTTAGGTTATATTACGTTATTGACGTATATAATGTTCTCACCGAGAATTAGGGGCCGATCCGCCAGGAATGTTGTAACACACTACATCCGAGGTGTTAGGTTGCCTTAGGTTACGATATATAACGTTATAGACGTATATAATGTTCCCATCGAGAGGTAGGGGGCGGCCCGCCAGGAATGTTGTAAAATACTACATCTGAGGTGCGAGGTTGTCTTAGTTTAGGATATATAACGCTATAGACATAAATAACGTTCCCAGGGAGAGGTACGGGCCGACAGGACCGGGATTCTGTAAAACATTACCAGCGAGGGGCTAGATGGGTTAGGTTAGCTTACATTACGTTATGGACGCATATAATGTTCCCACCGAGTAGTAGGGGCCGACCCGCCAGGAATGTTGTAAAATGCTACATCCGAGATGTTATATTGCCTTAGGTTATGATATATAACGTTATAGACGTATATAATGTTCCCAAAAAGACGTACGGGGCTACACGAACGAGATTCTACAAAACATTCCCAGCGGGGGGTGGTAGATGTGTTAGGTTAGGTTATGTTATGTTATAGACGTATATAATGTTCCCACCGAGAAATAGGGGCCGACCCGCCAGGAATGTTGCAACATACTACATCCGAGGTGTTAGGTTGCCTTAGGTTAGGATATATAACGTTGTAGACGTATATAATGTTCCCACGGAGAGGTACGGGCCGACAGGACCAGGATTCTGTAAAACATTACCAGCGAGGGGCAAGATGGATTAGGTTACGTTATATTACGTTATAGACGTATATAATGCACCCACCGAGAAGTAGGGGCCAGCCCGCCAGGAATGTTGTAAAATACTACATCCGAGGTGTGAGGTTGCCTTAGGTTAGGATATATAACGTTATAGACGTTTATAATGTTCCCACGGAGAGGTACGGGCCGACACGACCGGGATTCTGTAAAACATTACCAGCGGGGGGCTAAATGGGTTGGGTTAGGTTATATTACGTTATTGACGTATATAATGTTCTCACCGAGAATTAGGGGCCGATCCGCCAGGAATGTTGTGACACACTACATCCGAGGTGTTAGGTTGCCTTAGGTTAGGGTATATAACGTTATAGACGTATATAATGTTCCCACCGTGAGGTAGGGTGCGGCCCGCCAGGAATGTTGTAAAATACTACATCCGAGGTGCGAGGTTGTCTTAGGTTAGGATATATAACGCTATAGACATAAATAACGTTCCCAGGGAGAGGTACGGGCCGACATGACCGGGATTCTGTAAAACATTACCAGCGAGGGGCTAGATGGGTTAGGTTAGTTTACATTACGTTATGGACGTATATAATGTTCCCACCGAGTAGTAGGGGCCGACCCGCCAGGAATGTTGTAAAATACTACATCCGAGATGTTATATTGCCTGAGGTTATGATATATAACGTTATAGACGTATATAATGTTCTCAAAAAGACGTACGGGGCTACACGAACGGGATTCTACAAAACATTCCCAGCGGGGGGGTAGATGTGTTAGGTTAGGTTATGTTATGTTATAGACGTACATAATGTTCCCACCGAGAAATAGGGGCCGACCCGCCAGGAATGTTGCAACATACTACATCCGAGGTGTTAGGTTGCCTTAGGTCAGGATATATAACGTTGTAAGCGTATATAATGTTCCTACGGAGAGGTACGGGCCGACAGGACCAGGATTCTGTAAAACATTACCAGCGAGGGGCTAGATGGATTAGGTTACGTTATATTACGTTATAGACGTATATAATGTACCCACCGAGAAGTAGGGGCCGGCCCGCCAGGAAAGTTGTAAAATGCTTCATCCGAGGTGCGAGGTTGTCTTAGGTTAGGATATATAACGCTATAGACATATATATCGTTCCCACGGAGAGGTACGGTCCGACAGGACAAGGATTCTGTAAAACATTACCAGCGAGGTGCTAGATGGGTTAGGTCAGGTTATATAACGTTATAGACGTATATAATGTTCCAACCTAGAAGCAGGGGCCGACCCGCCAGGAATGTTTTAAAATACTACATCCGAGATGTTTGCCTTAGGTTAGGATATATAACGTTATAGACATATATAGTGTACCCACCGGGACGTACGGGGCTACATGAACGGGATTCTACAAAACATTCCCAGCGAGGTGCTAGATGGGTTAGGTTGGGTTATATTACGTTATAGACGTATATAATGTTCCCACCGAGAAGTAGGGGCCGGCCCGCCAGGAATGTTGTAAAATACTACATCCGAGATGTTGTATTGCCTTAGGTTATGATATATAACGTTATAGACGTATAAAATGTTCCCCAAAAGACGTACAGGGCTACACGAACGGTACTCTACAAAACATTCCTAGCGGGGGGGTGGTAGATGTGTTAGGTTAGGTTATATTACGTTATAGACATATAGAATGTTCCCACCGGGACGTACGGGGCTACACGAACGGGATTCTACAAAACATGTCCAGCGAGGTGCTAGATGGGTTAGGATAGGTTATATTACGTTATAGACGTATATAATGTTCTCACCGAGAAGTAGGGGCCAGCCCGCCAGGAATGTTGTAAAATACTACATCCGAGGTGTGAGGTTGCCTTAGGTTAGGATATATAACGATGTAGACGTATATAATGTTCCCACGGAGAGGTACGGGCCGACACGACCGGGATTCTGTAAAACATTACCAGCGGGGGCTAAATGGGTTAGGTTAGTTTACATTACGTTATGGACGTATATAATGTTCCCACCGAGTAGTACGGGCCGACCCGCCAGGAATGTTGTAAAATACTACATCCGAGGTGTGAGGTTGCCTTAGGTTAGGATATATAACGTTATAGACGTTTATAATGTTCCCACGGAGAGGTACGGGCCGACACGACCGGGATTCTGTAAAACATTACCAGCGGGGGGCTAAATGAGTTAGGTTAGGTTATATTACGTTATTGACGTAAATAATGTTCTCACCGAGATTTAGGGGCCGATCCGCCAGGAATGTTGTAACACACTACATCCGAGGTGTTAGGTTGCCTTAGGTTAGGATATATAACGTTATAGACGTATATAATGTTCCCACCGAGAGGTAGGGGGCGGCCTGCCAGGAATGTTGTAAAATACTACATCTGAGGTGCGAGGTTGTCTTAGGTTAGGATATATAACGCTATAGACATAAATAACGTTTCCAGGGAGAGGTACGGGCCGACAGGACCGGGATTCTGTAAAACATTACCAGCTAGGGGCTAGATGGGTTAGGTTAGTTTATGTTAGGTTATGGACGTATATAATGTTCCCACCGAGTAGTAGGGGCCGACCCGCCAGGAATGTTGTAAAATACTACATCCGAGATGTTATATTGCCTTAGGTTATGATATATAACGTTATAGACGTATATAATGTTCCCAAAAAGACGTACGGGGCTACACGAACGGGATTCTACAAAACATTCCCAGCGGGGGGGTAGATGTGTTAGGTTAGGTTACGTTATGTTATAGACGTATATAATGTTCCCACCGAGAAATAGGGGCCGACCCGCCAGGAATGTTGCAACATACTACATCCGAGGTGTTAGGTTGCCTTAGGTTAGGATATATAACGTTGTAGACGTATATAATGTTCCCACGGAGAGGTACGGGCCGACAGGACCAGGATACTGTAAAACATTACCAGCGAGGGTCTAGATGGATTAGGTTACGTTATATTACGTTATAGACGTATATAATGTACCCACCGAGAAGTAGGGGCCAGCCCGCCAGGAATGTTGTAAAATACTACATCCGAGGTGTGAGGTTGCCTTAGGTTAGGATATATAACGTTATAGACGTTTATAATATTCCCACGGAGAGGTACGGGCCGACACGACCGGGATTCTGTAAAACATTACCAGCGAGGGGCAAGATGGATTAGGTTACGTTATATTACGTTATAGACGTATATAATGCACCCACCGAGAAGTAGGGGCCAGCCCGCCAGGAATGTTGTAAAATACTACATCCGAGGTGTGAGGTTGCCTTAGGTTAGGATATATAACGTTATAGACGTTTATAATGTTCCCACGGAGAGGTACGGGCCGACACGACCGGGATTCTGTAAAACATTACCAGCGGGGGGCTAAATGGGTTGGGTTAGGTTATATTACGTTATTGACGTATATAATGTTCTCACCGAGAATTAGGGGCCGATCCGCCAGGAATGTTGTGACACACTACATCCGAGGTGTTAGGTTGCCTTAGGTTAGGGTATATAACGTTATAGACGTATATAATGTTCCCACCGTGAGGTAGGATGCGGCCCGCCAGGAATGTTGTAAAATACTACATCCGAGGTGCGAGGTTGTCTTAGGTTAGGATATATAACGCTATAGACATAAATAACGTTCCCAGGGAGAGGTACGGGCCGACATGACCGGGATTCTGTAAAACATTACCAGCGAGGGGCTAGATGGGTTAGGTTAGTTTACATTACGTTATGGACGTATATAATGTTCCCACCGAGTAGTAGGGGCCGACCCGCCAGGAATGTTGTAAAATACTACATCCGAGATGTTATATTGCCTGAGGTTATGATATATAACGTTATAGACGTATATAATGTTCTCAAAAAGACGTACGGGGCTACACGAACGGGATTCTACAAAACATTCCCAGCGGGGGGGTAGATGTGTTAGGTTAGGTTATGTTATGTTATAGACGTACATAATGTTCCCACCGAGAAATAGGGGCCGACCCGCCAGGAATGTTGCAACATACTACATCCGAGGTGTTAGGTTGCCTTAGGTCAGGATATATAACGTTGTAGGCGTATATAATGTTCCCACGGAGAGGTACGGGCCGACAGGACCAGGATTCTGTAAAACATTACCAGCGAGGGGCTAGATGGATTAGGTTACGTTATATTACGTTATAGACGTATATAATGTACCCACCGAGAAGTAGGGGCCGGCCCGCCAGGAAAGTTGTAAAATGCTTCATCCGAGGTGCGAGGTTGTCTTAGGTTAGGATATATAACGCTATAGACATATATATCGTTCCCACGGAGAGGTACGGTCCGACAGGACAAGGATTCTGTAAAACATTACCAGCGAGGTGCTAGATGGGTTAGGTCAGGTTATATAACGTTATAGACGTATATAATGTTCCAACCTAGAAGCAGGGGCCGACCCGCCAGGAATGTTTTAAAATACTACATCCGAGATGTTTGCCTTAGGTTAGGATATATAACGTTATAGACATATATAATGTACCCACCGGGACGTACGGGGCTACACGAACGGGATTCTACAAAACATTCCCAGCGAGGTGCTAGATGGATTAGGTTGGGTTATATTACGTTATAGACGTATATAATGTTCCCACCGAGAAGTAGGGGCCGGCCCGCCAGGAATGTTGTAAAATACTACATCCGAGATGTTGCATTGCCTTAGGTTATGATATATAACGTTATAGACGTATAAAATGTTCCCAAAAAGACGTACAGGGCTACACGAACGGGACTCTACAAAACATTCCCAGCGGGGGGGTGGTAGATGTGTTAGGTTAGGTTATATTATGTTATAGACATATACAATGTTCCCACCGGGACGTACGGGGCTACACGAACGGGATTCTACAAAACATGTCCAGCGAGGTGCTAGATGGGTTAGGTTAGGTTATATTACGTTATAGACGTATATAATGTTCTCACCGAGAAGTAGGGGCCAGCCCGCCAGGAATGTTGTAAAATACTACATCCGAGGTGTGAGGTTGCCTTAGGTTAGGATATATAACGATGTAGACGTATATAATGTTCCCACGGAGAGGTACGGGCCGACACGACCGGGATTCTGTAAAACATTACCAGCGGGGGCTAAATGGGTTAGGTTAGTTTACATTACGTTATGGACGTATATAATGTTCCCACCGAGTAGTACGGGCCGACCCGCCAGGAATGTTGTAAAATACTGCATCCGAGATGTTATATTGCCTTAGGTTATTATATATAACGTTATAGACGTATATAATGTTCCCAAAAAGACGTACGGGGCTACACGAACGGGATTCTACAAAACATTCCCTGCGGGGGGGTAGATGTGTTAGGTTAGGTTATGTTATGTTATAGACGTATATAATGTTCCCACCGAGAAATAGGGGCCGACCCGCCAGGAAGGTTGCAACATACTACATCCGAGGTGTTAGGTTGCCTTAGGTTAGGATATATAACGTTGTAGACGTATATAACGTTCCCAGGGAGAGGTACGGGCCGACAGGACCGGGATTCTGTAAAACATTACCAGCGGGGGGCTAAATGGGTTAGGTTAGGTTATATTACGTTATTGACGTATATAATGTTCTCACCGAGAATTAGGGGCCGATCCGCCAGGAATGTTGTAACACACTACATCCGAGGTGTTAGGTTGCCTTAGGTTAGGATATATAACGTTATGGACGTATATAATGTTCCCACGGAGTGGTACGGGCCGACAGGACCAGGATTCTGTAAAACATTACCAGCGAGGGGTAAGATGGATTAGGTTACGTTATATTACGTTATAGACGTATATAATGCACCCACCGAGAAGTAGGGGCCAGCCCGCCAGGAATGTTGTAAAATACTACATCCGAGGTGTGAGGTTGCCTTAGGTTAGGATATATAACGTTATAGACGTTTATAATGTTCCCACGGAGAGGTACGGGCCGACACGACCGGGATTCTGTAAAACATTACCAGCGGGGGGCTAAATGGGTTGGGTTAGGTTATATTACGTTATTGACGTATATAATGTTCTCACCGAGATTTAGGGGCCGATCCGCCAGGAATGTTGTGACACACTACATCCGAGGTGTTAGGTTGCCTTAGGTTAGGGTATATAACGTTATAGACGTATATAATGTTCCCACCGTGAGGTAGGGTGCGGCCCGCCAGGAATGTTGTAAAATACTACATCCGAGGTGCGAGGTTGTCTTAGGTTAGGATATATAACGCTATAGACATAAATAACGTTCCCAGGGAGAGGTACGGGCCGACATGACCGGGATTCTGTAAAACATTACCAGCGAGGGGCTAGATGGGTTAGGTTAGTTTACATTACGTTATGGACGTATATAATGTTCCCACCGAGTAGTAGGGGCCGACCCGCCAGGAATGTTGTAAAATACTACATCCGAGATGTTATATTGCCTGAGGTTATGATATATAACGTTATAGACGTATATAATGTTCTCAAAAAGACGTACGGGGCTACACGAACGGGATTCTACAAAACATTCCCAGCGGGGGGGTAGATGTGTTAGGTTAGGTTATGTTATGTTATAGACGTACATAATGTTCCCACCGAGAAATAGGGGCCGACCCGCCAGGAATGTTGCAACATACTACATCCGAGGTGTTAGGTTGCCTTAGGTCAGGATATATAACGTTGTAGG
This sequence comes from Xylocopa violacea, assembly GCA_963969225.1. Classification (NCBI taxonomy): domain Eukaryota; kingdom Metazoa; phylum Arthropoda; class Insecta; order Hymenoptera; family Apidae; genus Xylocopa; species Xylocopa violacea. The sequence continues at coordinate 3,556,793 of CAXAJV010000013.1, forward strand.
CGTATATAATGTTCCCACGGAGAGGTACGGGCCGACAGGACCAGGATTCTGTAAAACATTACCAGCGAGGGGCTAGATGGATTAGGTTACGTTATATTACGTTATAGACGTATATAATGTACCCACCGAGAAGTAGGGGCCGGCCCGCCAGGAAAGTTGTAAAATGCTTCATCCGAGGTGCGAGGTTGTCATAGGTTAGGATATATAACGCTATAGACATATATATCGTTCCCACGGAGAGGTACGGTCCGACAGGACAAGGATTCTGTAAAACATTACCAGCGAGGTGCTAGATGGGTTAGGTCAGGTTATATAACGTTATAGACGTATATAATGTTCCAACCTAGAAGCAGGGGCCGACCCGCCAGGAATGTTTTAAAATACTACATCCGAGATGTTTGCCTTAGGTTAGGATATATAACGTTATAGACATATATAATGTACCCACCGGGACGTACGGGGCTACACGAACGGGATTCTACAAAACATTCCCAGCGAGGTGCTAGATGGATTAGGTTGGGTTATATTACGTTATAGACGTATATAATGTTCCCACCGAGAAGTAGGGGCCGGCCCGCCAGGAATGTTGTAGAATACTACATCCGAGATGTTGCATTGCCTTAGGTTATGATATATAACGTTATAGACGTATAAAATGTTCCCAAAAAGACGTACAGGGCTACACGAACGGGACTCTACAAAACATTCCCAGCGGGGGGGTGGTAGATGTGTTAGGTTAGGTTATATTATGTTATAGACATATACAATGTTCCCACCGGGACGTACGGGGCTACACGAACGGGATTCTACAAAACATGTCCAGCGAGGTGCTAGATGGGTTAGGTTAGGTTATATTACGTTATAGACGTATATAATGTTCTCACCGAGAAGTAGGGGCCAGCCCGCCAGGAATGTTGTAAAATACTACATCCGAGGTGTGAGGTTGCCTTAGGTTAGGATATATAACGATGTAGACGTATATAATGTTCCCACGGAGAGGTACGGGCCGACACGACCGGGATTCTGTAAAACATTACCAGCGGGGGCTAAATGGGTTAGGTTAGTTTACATTACGTTATGGACGTATATAATGTTCCCACCGAGTAGTACGGGCCGACCCGCCAGGAATGTTGTAAAATACTGCATCCGAGATGTTATATTGCCTTAGGTTATTATATATAACGTTATAGACGTATATAATGTTCCCAAAAAGACGTACGGGGCTACACGAACGGGATTCTACAAAACATTCCCTGCGGGGGGGTAGATGTGTTAGGTTAGGTTATGTTATGTTATAGACGTATATAATGTTCCCACCGAGAAATAGGGGCCGACCCGCCAGGAAGGTTGCAACATACTACATCCGAGGTGTTAGGTTGCCTTAGGTTAGGATATATAACGTTGTAGACGTATATAACGTTCCCAGGGAGAGGTACGGGCCGACAGGACCGGGATTCTGTAAAACATTACCAGCGGGGGGCTAAATGGGTTAGGTTAGGTTATATTACGTTATTGACGTATATAATGTTCTCACCGAGAATTAGGGGCCGATCCGCCAGGAATGTTGTAACACACTACATCCGAGGTGTTAGGTTGCCTTAGGTTAGGATATATAACGTTATGGACGTATATAATGTTCCCACGGAGTGGTACGGGCCGACAGGACCAGGATTCTGTAAAACATTACCAGCGAGGGGTAAGATGGATTAGGTTACGTTATATTACGTTATAGACGTATATAATGCACCCACCGAGAAGTAGGGGCCAGCCCGCCAGGAATGCTGTAAAATACTACATCCGAGGTGTGAGGTTGCCTTAGGTTAGGATATATAACGTTATAGACGTTTATAATGTTCCCACGGAGAGGTACGGGCCGACACGACCGGGATTCTGTAAAACAATACCAGCGGGGGGCTAAATGGGTTAGGTTAGGTTATATTACGTTATTGACGTATATAATGTTCTCACCGAGAATTAGGGGCCGATCCGCCAGGAATGTTGTGACACACTACATCCGAGGTGTTAGGTTGCCTTAGGTTAGGATATATAACGTTATAGACGTATATAATATACCCACCGTGAGGTAGGGTGCGGCCCGCCAGGAATGTTGTAAAATACTACATCCGAGGTGCGAGGTTGTCTTAGGTTAGGATATATAACGCTATAGACATAAATAACGTTCCCAGGGAGAGGTACGGGCCGACATGACCGGGATTCTGTAAAACATTACCAGCGAGGGGCTAGATGGGTTAGGTTAGTTTACATTACTTTATGGACGTATATAATGTTCCCACCGAGTAGTAGGGGCCGACCCGCCAGGAATGTTGTAAAATACTACATCCGAGATGTTATATTGCCTGAGGTTATGATATATAACGTTATAGACGTATATAATGTTCCCAAAAAGACGTACGGGGCTACACAAACGGGATTCTACAAAACATTCCCAGCGGGGGGGTAGATGTGTTAGGTTAGGTTATGTTATGTTATAGACGTATATAATGTTCCCACCGAGAAATAGGGGCCGACCCGCCAGGAATGTTGCAACATACTACATCCGAGGTGTTAGGTTGCCTTAGGTCAGGATATATAACGTTGTAGGCGTATATAATGTTCCCACGGAGAGGTACGGGCCGACAGGACCAGGATTCTGTAAAACATTACCAGCGAGCGGCTAGATGGATTAGGTTACGTTATATTACGTTATAGACGTATATAATGTACCCACCGAGAAGTAGGGGCCGGCCCGCCAGGAAAGTTGTAAAATGCTTCATCCGAGGTGCGAGGTTGTCTTAGGTTAGGATATATAACGATGTAGACGTATATAATGTTCCCACCGAGTAGTACGGGCCGACCCGCCAGGAATGTTGTAAAATACTGCATCCGAGATGTTAGGCTGCCTTACGTTAGAATATATAACGTTATAGACGTATATAATGTTCCCACAAAGACGTACGGGGCTACACGAACGGGATTCTACAAAACATTCCCAGCGGGGGGGTAGATGTGTTAGGTTAGGTTATGTTATGTTATAGACGTATATAATGTTTCCACCGAGAAATAGGGGCCGACCCGCCAGGAATGTTGCAACATACTACATCCGAGGTATTAGGTTGCCTTAGGTTAGGATATATAACGTTATAGACGTATATAATGTTCCCACGGATAGGTACGGTCCGACACGGCCGGGAATCTGTAAAACATTACCAGCCACGGGATAGATGGGTTAGGTTAGGTTATAGTACGATATAGACTTATATAATGTTCCCACCGAGAAATAGGGGCCGACCCGCCAGGAATGTTGCAAATACTACATTCGAGATGTTAGGATGCCTTAGGTTGGGATGAATAAAGTTATAGGCGAACATAATGTCCCCACCGAGAAGTACGGGCGGACACGAACGGGATTCTGTAAAACAATACCAACGGGGGGCTAGATGGATTAGGTTATGTTATATTACGTTATAGACGTATATAATGCACCCACCGAGAAGTAGGGGCCAGCCCGCCAGGAATGTTGTAAAATACTACATCCGAGGTGTGAGGTTGTCATAGGTTAGGATATATAACGCTATAGACATATATATCGTTCCCACGGAGAGGTACGGTCCAACAGGACAAGGATTCTGTAAAACATTACCAGCGAGGTGCTAGATGGGTTAGGTCAGGTTATATAACGTTATAGACGTATATAATGTTCCAACCTAGAAGCAGGGGCCGACCCGCCAGGAATGTTTTAAAATACTACATCCGAGATGTTTGCCTTAGATTAGGATATATAACGTTATAGACATATATAATGTACCCACCGGGACGTACGGGGCTACACGAACGGGATTCTACAAAACATTCCCAGCGAGGTGCTAGATGGATTAGGTTGGGTTATATTACGTTATAGACGTATATAATGTTCCCACCGAGAAGTAGGGGCCGGCCCGCCAGGAATGTTGTAAAATACTACATCCGAGATGTTGCATTGCCTTAGGTTATGATATATAACGTTATAGACGTATAAAATGTTCCCAAAAAGACGTACAGGGCTACACGAACGGGACTCTACAAATCATTCCCAGCGGGGGGGTGGTAGATGTGTTAGGTTAGGTTATATTATGTTATAGACATATACAATGTTCCCACCGGGACGTACGGGGCTACACGAACGGGATTCTACAAAACATGTCCAGCGAGGTGCTAGATGGGTTAGGTTAGGTTATATTACGTTATAGACGTATATAATGTTCTCACCGAGAAGTAGGGGCCAGCCCGCCAGGAATGTTGTAAAATACTACATCCGAGGTGTGAGGTTGCCTTAGGTTAGGATATATAACGATGTAGACGTATATAATGTTCCCACGGAGAGGTACGGGCCGACACGACCGGGATTCTGTAAAACATTACCAGCGGGGGCTAAATGGGTTAGGTTAGTTTACATTACGTTATGGACGTATATAATGTTCCCACCGAGTAGTACGGGCCGACCCGCCAGGAATGTTGTAAAATACTGCATCCGAGATGTTATATTGCCTTAGGTTATTATATATAACGTTATAGACGTATATAATGTTCCCAAAAAGACGTACGGGGCTACACGAACGGGATTCTACAAAACATTCCCTGCGGGGGGGTAGATGTGTTAGGTTAGGTTATGTTATGTTATAGACGTATATAATGTTCCCACCGAGAAATAGGGGCCGACCCGCCAGGAAGGTTGCAACATACTACATCCGAGGTGTTAGGTTGCCTTAGGTTAGGATATATAACGTTATAGACGTATATAATGTTCCTACGGATAGGTACGTTCCGACACGGCCGGGAATCTGTAAAACATTACCAGCCACGGGATAGATGGGTTAGGTTAGGTTATAGTACGATATAGACTTATATAATGTTCCCACCGAGAAATAGGGGCCGACCCGCCAGGAATGTTGTAAAATACTACATTCGAGATGTTAGGATGCCTTAGGTTGGGATGAATAAAGTTATAGGCGAACATAATGTCCCCACCGAGTAGTACGGGCGGACACGAACGGGATTCTGTAAAACAATACCAACGGGGGGCTAGATGGATTAGGTTACGTTATATTACGTTATAGACGTATATAATGCACCCACCGAGAAGTAGGGGCCAGCCCGCCAGGAATGTTGTAAAATACTACATCCGAGGTGTGAGGTTGCCTTAGGTTAGGATATATAACGTTATAGACGTATATAATGTTCCCACAAAGACGTACGGGGCTACAGGAACGGGATTCTACAAAACATTCCCAGCGGGGGGCTAGACAGGTTAGGTTAGGTTATTTTACGTTATAGACGTATATAATGTTCCCACCGAGAAGTAGGGGCCGACCCGCCAGGAATGTTTTAAAATACTACATCCGAGATGATAGATTGCCTTAGGTTAGGATATATAACGTTATAGACGTATATAATGTGCCCACCGAGACGTACGGGGCTACACGAACGGGATTCTACAAAACATTACCACCGAGGCGCTAGATGGGTTGGGTTAGGTTATATTACGTTATAGATGTATATAATGTTCCCACCGAGAAGTAGGGGTCGGCCCGCCAGGAATGTTGTAAAATAGTTCATCCGAGGTGTGAGGTTGCCTTAGGTTAGGATATATAACGTTATAGACGTATATAATGTTCCCGCGGTGAGGTACGGGCCGACACGACCGGGATTCTGTAAAACATTACCAGCGAGGGGCTAGATGGGTTAGGTTAGGTTATATTACGTTATAGACGTATATAATGTTTCCACCGAGAAGTAGGTTCCGACCCGCCAGGAATGTTGTATAATACTACATCCGAGGTGTGAGGTAGCCTTAGGTTAGGATATGTAACGTTATAGACGTATGTAGTGTTCCCACGGAGATGTACGGGCCGACACGGCCGGGATTCTATAAAACATTACCAGCCACAGGCTAGATGGATTAGGTTAGGTTATATTACGTTGTAGACCTATATAATGTTCCCACCGAGAATTAGGGGCCGACCCGCCAGGAATGTTGTAAAATACTACATCCGAGATGTTAGGTTGCCTTAGGTTAGGATATATAACGTTATAGACATATATAATGTTCCCACCGGGACGTACGGGGCTCCACGAACGGGATTCTACAAAACATGTCCAGCGAGGTGCTAGATGGGTTAGGTTAGGTTATATTACGTTATAGACGTATATAATGTTCTCACCGAGAAGTAGGGGCCAGCCCGCCAGGAATGTTGTAAAATACTACATCCGAGGGTTGAGGTTGCCTTAGGTTAGGATATATAACGATGTAGACGTATATAATGTTCCCACGGAGAGGTACGGGCCGACACGACCGGGATTCTGTAAAACATTACCAGCGGGGGCTAAATGGGTTAGGTTAGTTTACATTACGTTATGGACGTATATAATGTTCCCACCGAGTAGTACGGGCCGACCCGCCAGGAATGTTGTAAAATACTGCATCCGAGATGTTAGGCTGCCTTACGTTAGAATATATAACGTTATAGACGTATATAATGTTCCCACAAAGACGTACGGGGCTACACGAACGGGGCTACACGAACGGGATTCTACAAAACATTCCCAGCGGGGGGGTAGATGTGTTAGGTTAGGTTATGTTATGTTATAGACGTATATAATGTTTCCACCGAGAAATAGGGGCCGACACGCCAGGAATGTTGCAACATACTACATCCGAGGTATTAGGTTGCCTTAGGTTAGGATATATAACGTTATAGACGTATATAATGTTCCCACGGATAGGTACGGTCCGACACGGCCGGGAATCTGTAAAACATTACCAGCCACGGGATAGATGGGTTAGGTTAGGTTATAGTACGATATAGACTTATATAATGTTCCCACCGAGAAATAGGGGCCGACCCGCCAGGAATGTTGTAAAATACTACATTCGAGATGTTAGGATGCCTTAGGTTGGGATGAATAAAGTTATAGGCGAACATAATGTCCCCACCGAGAAGTACGGGCGGACACGAACGGGATTCTGTAAAACAATACCAACGGGGGGCTAGATGGATTAGGTTATGTTATATTACGTTATAGACGTATATAATGCACCCACCGAAAAGTAGGGGCCAGCCCGCCAGGAATGTTGTAAAATACTACATCCGAGGTGTGAGGTTGCCTTAGGTTAGGATATATAACTTTATAGTCGTTTATAATGTTCCCACGGAGAGGTACGGCCCGACACGACCGGGATTCTGTAAAACATTACCAGCGGGGGGCTAAATGGGTTAGGTTAGGTTATATTACGTTATTGACGTATATAATGTTCTCACCGAGAATTAGGGGCCGATCCGCCAGGAATGTTGTCACACACTACATCCGAGGTGTTAGGTTGCCTTAGGTTAGGATATATAACGTTATAGACGTATATAATGTACCAACCGAGAAGTAGGGGCCAGCCCGCCAGGAATGTTGTAAAATACTAGATCCGAGGTGTGAGGTTGCCTTAGGTTAGGATACATAACGTTATAGACGTTTATAATGTTCCCACGGAGAGGTACGGGCCGACACGTCCGGGATTCTGTAAAACATTACCAGCGGGGGGCTAAATGAGTTAGGTTAGGTTATATTACGTTATTGAGGTATATAATGTTCTCACCGAGATTTAGGGGCCGATCCGCCAGGAATGTTGTAACACACTACATGCGAGGTGTTAGGTTGCCTTAGGTTAGGATATATAACGTTATAGACGTATATAATGTTCTCACCGTGAGGTAGGGGGCGGCCCGCCAGGAATGTTGTAAAATACTACATCCGAGGTGCGAGGTTGTCTTAGGTTAGGATATATAACGCTATAGACATAAATAACGTTCCCAGGGAGAGGTACGGGCCGACATGACCGGGATTCTGTGAAACATTACCAGCGAGGGGCTAGATGGGTTAGGTTAGTTTACATTACGTTATGGACGTATATAATGTTCCCACCGAGTAGTAGGGGCCGACCCGCCAGGAATGTTGTAAAATACTACATCCGAGATGTTATATTGCCTGAGGTTATGATATATAACGTTATAGACGTATATAATGTTCCCAAAAAGACGTACGGGGCTACACGAACGGGATTCTACAAAACATTCCCAGCGGGGGGGTAGATGTGTTAGGTTAGGTTATGTTATGTTATAGACGTATATAATGTTCCCACCGAGAAATAGGGGCCGACCCGCCAGGAATGTTGCAACATACTACATCCGAGGTGTTAGGTTGCCTTAGGTTAGGATATATAACGTTATAGACGTATATAATGTTCCTACGGATAGGTACGTTCCGACACGGCCGGGAATCTGTAAAACATTACCAGCCACGGGATAGATGGGTTAGGTTAGGTTATAGTACGATATAGACTTATATAATGTTCCCACCGAGAAATAGGGGCCGACCCGCCAGGAATGTTGTAAAATACTACATTCGAGATGTTAGGATGCCTTAGGTTGGGATGAATAAAGTTATAGGCGAACATAATGTCCCCACCGAGAAGTACGGGCGGACACGAACGGGATTCTGTAAAACAATACCAACGGGGGGCTAGATGGATTAGGTTACGTTATATTACGTTATAGACGTATATAATGCACCCACCGAGAAGTAGGGGCCAGCCCGCCAGGAATGTTGTAAAATACTACATCCGAGGTGTGAGGTTGCCTTAGGTTAGGATATATAACGTTATAGACGTATATAATGTTCCCACAAAGACGTACGGGGCTACAGGAACGGGATTCTACAAAACATTCCCAGCGGGGGGCTAGACAGGTTAGGTTAGGTTATTTTACGTTATAGACGTATATAATGTTCCCACCCAGAAGTAGGGGCCGACCCGCCAGGAATGTTTTAAAATACTACATCCGAGATGATAGATTGCCTTAGGTTAGGATATATAACGTTATAGACGTATATAATGTGCCCACCGAGACGTACGGGGCTACACGAACGGGATTCTACAAAACATTACCACCGAGGCGCTAGATGGGTTGGGTTAGGTTATATTACGTTATAGATGTATATAATGTTCCCACCGAGAAGTAGGGGTCGGCCCGCCAGGAATGTTGTAAAATAGTTCATCCGAGGTGTGAGGTTGCCTTAGGTTAGGATATATAACGTTATAGACGTATATAATGTTCCCACGGAGAGGTACGGGCCGACACGACCGGGATTCTGTAAAACATTACCAGCGAGGGGCTAGATGGGTTAGGTTAGGTTATATTACGTTATAGACGTATATAATGTTTCCACCGAGAAGTAGGTTCTGACCCGCCAGGAATGTAGTAAAATACTACATCCGAGGTGTGAGGTTGCCTTAGGTTAGGATATATAACGATGTAGACGTATATAATGTTCCCACGGAGAGGTACGGGCCGACACGACCGGGATTCTGTAAAACATTACCAGCGGGGGCTAAATGGGTTAGGTTAGTTTACATTACGTTAGGGACGTATATAATGTTCCCACCGAGTAGTAGGGGCCGACCCGCCAGGAATGTTGTAAAATACTGCATCCGAGATGTTATATTGCCTTAGGTTATTATATATAACGTTATAGACGTATATAATGTTCCCAAAAAGACGTACGGGGCTACACGAACGGGATTCTACAAAACATTCCCTGCGGGGGGGTAGATGTGTTAGGTTAGGTTATGTTATGTTATAGACGTATATAATGTTTCCACCGAGAAATAGGGGCCGACCCGCCAGGAATGTTGCAACATACTACATCCGAGGTATTAGGTTGCCTTAGGTTAGGATATATAACGTTATAGACGTATATAATGTTCCCACGGATAGGTACGGTCCGACACGGCCGGGAATCTGTAAAACATTACCAGCCACGGGATAGATGGGTTAGGTTAGGTTATAGTACGATATAGACTTATATAATGTTCCCACCGAGAAATAGGGGCCGACCCGCCAGGAATGTTGTAAAATACTACATTCGAGATGTTAGGATGCCTTAGGTTGGGATGAATAAAGTTATAGGCGAACATAATGTCCCCACCGAGAAGTACGGGCGGACACGAACGGGATTCTGTAAAACAATACCAACGGGGGGCTAGATGGATTAGGTTATGTTATATTACGTTATAGACGTATATAATGCACCCACCGAGAAGTAGGGGCCAGCCCGCCAGGAATGTTGTAAAATACTACATCCGAGGTGTGCGGTTGCCTTAGGTTAGGATATATAACGTTATAGTCGTTTATAATGTTCCCACGGAGAGGTACGGGCCGACACGACCGGGATTCTGTAAAACATTACCAGCGGGGGGCTAAATGGGTTAGGTTAGGTTATATTACGTTATTGACGTATATAATGTTCTCACCGAGAATTAGGGGCCGATCCGCCAGGAATGTTGTCACACACTACATCCGAGGTGTTAGGTTGCCTTAGGTTAGGATATATAACGTTATAGACGTATATAATGTACCCACCGAGAAGTAGGGGCCAGCCCGCCAGGAATGTTGTAAAATACTAGATCCGAGGTGTGAGGTTGCCTTAGGTTAGGATACATAACGTTATAGACGTTTATAATGTTCCCACGGAGAGGTACGGGCCGACACGTCCGGGATTCTGTAAAACATTACCAGCGGGGGGCTAAATGAGTTAGGTTAGGTTATATTACGTTATTGAGGTATATAATGTTCTCACCGAGATTTAGGGGCCGATCCGCCAGGAATGTTGTAACACACTACATCCGAGGTGTTAGGTTGCCTTAGGTTAGGATATATAACGTTATAGACGTATATAATGTTCCCACCGTGAGGTAGGGGGCGGCCCGCCAGGAATGTTGTAAAATACTACATCCGAGGTGCGAGGTTGTCTTAGGTTAGGATATATAACGCTATAGACATAAATAACGTTCCCAGGGAGAGGTACGGGCCGACATGACCGGGATTCTGTAAAACATTACCAGCGAGGGGCTAGATGGGTTAGGTTAGGTTATATTACGTTATTGACGTATATAATGCTCTCACCGAGAATTAGGGGCCGATCCGCCAGGAATGTTGTAAAATACTACATCCGAGATGTTATATTGCCTTAGGTTATGATATATAACGTTATAGACGTATAAAATGTTCCCAAAAAGACGTACGGGGCTACACGAACGGTACTCTACAAAACATTCCCAGCGGGGGGGGGGGGTGGTAGATGTGTTAGGTTAGGTTATATTATGTTATGGACGTATATAATGTTCCCACCGAGAAATAGGGGCCGACCCGCCAGGAATGTTGCAACATACTAGATCCGAGTTGTTAGGTTGCCTTAGGTTAGGATATATAACGTTATAGACGTATATAATGTTCCCACAGAGAGGTACGGTCCGACACGGCCGGGAATCTGTAAAACATTACGAGCCACGGGCTAGATGGGTTAGGTTAGGTTATAGTACGTTATAGACTTACATAATGTTCCCACCGAGAAATAGGGGCCGACCCGCCAGGAATGTTTTAAAATACTACATCCGAGATGTTAGATTGCCTTAGGTTAGGATATATAACGTTATAGACATATATAATGTTGCCACCGGGACGTACGGGGCTACACGAACGGGATTCTACAAAACATTCCCAGCGAGGCGCTAGATGGGTTAGGTTAGGTTATATTACGTTATAAACCTATATAACGTTCCCACCGAGAAGTAGGGGCCAGCCCGCCAGGAATGTTGTAAAATACTACATCCGAGGTGTGAGGTTGCCTTAGGTTAGGATATATAACGTTATAGACGTTCATAATGTTCCCACGGAGAGGTACAGGCCGACGCGAACGGGATTCTGTAAAAGATTACCAGCTGGGGGCTAAATGGGTTAGGTTAGGTTATATTACGTTATTGACGTATATAATGCTCTCACCGAGAATTAGGGGCCGATCCGCCAGGAATGTTGTAACACACTACATCCGAGGTGTTAGGTTGCCTTAGGTTAGGATATATAACGTTATAGACGTATATAATGTTCCCACGGAGTGGTACGGACCGACAGGACCAGGATTCTGTAAAACATTACCAGCGAGGGGCTAGATTGGTTAGGTTAGGTTATATAACGTTATAGACGTATATAATGTTCCCACCGAGATGTAGGGGCCGGCCCGCCAGGAATGTTGTAAAATACTACATCCGAGGTGCGAGGTTGTCTTAGGTTAGGATATATAACGCTATAGACATATATAACGTTCCCACGGACAGGTACGGGCCGACACGACCGGGATTCTGTAAAACATTACCAGCGAGGGGCTAGATGGGTTAGGTTAGTTTATATTACGTTATGGACGTATATAATGTTCCCACCGAGTAGTAGGGGCCGACCCGCCAGGAATGTTTTAAAATACTACATCCGAAATGTTAGGTTGCCTTAGGTTAGGATATATAACGTTATAGACGTATATACTGTTCCAACCGAGAAGTAGGGGCCGGCGCGCCAGGAATGTAGTAAAATATTACATTCGAGATGTTAGGTTGCCTTAAGCTAGGATATATACCGTTATAGATATATATAACGTTCCCACCGAGAAGTAAGGGCCGAAGTGCCGGGAACGTTGTAAAATATTACATTCGACATGTTAGGTTGCCTTAGGCTAGGATATATAGCGTTATAGACGTATATTATCTTCCCACCGCGAAGTAGGGGCCGAAGTGCCGGGAAAGTTGTAAAATATTACATTCGACATGTTAGGTGGCCTTAGGCTAGTATATATATAGTGTTATAGACGTATATAATGTTCCCACCGAGAAGTAGGGGCCGAAGTGCCGGGAACGTTGTAAAATATTACATTCGACATGTTAGGTTGCCTTAGGCTAGGTTATATATAGCGTTATAGACGTATGTCATGTTCCCACCGAGAAGTAGATGCCGACGTGCCAGGAATGTAGTAAAATATTACACCCGAGATGTTAGGTTGCCTTAGGCTAGGATATATAGCGTTATAGACGTATATAATGTTCCCACCGAGAAGTAGGGGCCGACGTGCCAGGAATGTAGTAAAATATTGCATCCGAGATGTTAGGTTGCCTTAGGCTACGTTATATAACGTTATAGATGTATATACTGTTCCCACCGAGAAGTAGGTGCCGACGCGCCAGGAATGTTGTAAAATATTATGCTCGACATTTTAGGTTGCCTTAGATTAGGATATATAGCGTTATAGACGTATATAATGTTCCCACCGAGATGTAGGGGCCGGCGCGCCAGGAATGTAGTAAAATATTGCATCCGAGATGTTAGGTTGCCTTAGGCTAGGATATATAGCGTTATAGACGTATGTAATGTTCCCACCGAGAAGTAGGTGCCGACGTGCCAGGAATGTAGTAAAATATTACACCCGAGAAGTTAGGTTGCCTTAGACTAGGATATATAGCGTTATAGACGTGTATAATGTACCCACCGAGAAGGAGGGGCCGACGTGCCAGGAATGTAGTAAAATATTGCATCCGAGATGTTAGGTTTCCTTAGGCTACGTTATATAACGTTATAGACGTATATACTGTTCCCACCGAGAAGTAGCTGCCGACGATCCAGGAATGTTGTAAAATAATATGCTCTACATTTTAGGTTGCCTTAGATTAGGATATATAGCGTTATAGACGTATATAATGTTCCCACCGAGATGTATGGGCCGGCGCGCCAGGAATGTAGTAAAATATTGCATCCGAGATGTTAGGTTGCCTTAGGCTAGGATATATAGCGTTATAGACGTATATACTGTTCCCACCGAGAAGTAGGTGCCGACGTGCCAGGAATGTAGTAAAATATTACACCCGAGAAGTTAGGTTGCCTTAGGCTAGGATATATAGCGTTATAGACGTATATAATGTACCCACCGAGAAGTAGGGGCCGGCGTGCCAGGAATGTAGTAAAATATTGCATCCGAGATGTTAGGTTGCCTTAGGCTACGTTATATAACGTTATAGACGTATATACTGTTCCCACCGAGAAGTAGGTGCCGACGCGCCAGGAATGTTGTAAAATATTACATTCGACATGTTAGGTTGCCTTAAGCTACGATATATAGCGTTATAGCCGTATATAATGTTCCCACCGAGAAGTAGGGGCCGACACGCCAGGAATGTTGTCAAATATTACATCCGAGATGTTAGGTTCCCTTAGGTTAGAATATATGACGTTATAGACGTATATAATGTTCCCACCGAGAAGTAGGGGCCGACGAGCCAGGAATGTCGTAAAATATTATGCTCGACGTGTTAGGTTTCCTTAGGTTAGGATATATAACGTTATTGACATATATAATGTTCCCACAGAGAAGTAGGGGCCAACGAGCCAGGAATGTGGTAAAATATTACATTCGACATGTGAGGTTGCCTTAGGTTAGGATATATAACGTTATAGACGTATATAATGTTCCCACCGAGAAGTAGGGTCCGACGCGCCATGGATGCTGTAAAATATTACAGTCGACATGTTAGGATTGCCGTAGGCTAGGATATATAACGTTATAGAAGTATATGATATTCCCACCGAGAAGTACGGACCGACACGCCATGAATGTTGTCAAATATTACATCCGAGATGTTAGGTTGCCATAGGTTAGGATATATAACGTTATAGACGTATATATTGTTCCCACCGAGAAGTAGGGGCCGAGGAGCCAGGAATGTTGTAAAATAATATGCTCTACATTTTAGGTTGCCTTAGATTAGGATATATAGCGTTATAGACGTATATAATGTTCCCACCGAGATGTAGGGGCCGGCGCGCCAGGAATGTAGTAAAATATTGCATCCGAGATGTTAGGCTGCCTTAGGCTAGGTTATACAACGTTATAGACGTATATACTGTTCCCGCCGAGAAGTAGGTGCCGACGATCCAGGAATGTTGTAAAATAATATGCTCGACATTTTAGGTTGCCTTAGATTAGGATATATAGCGTTATAGACGTATATAATGTTCCCACCGAGATGTAGGGGCCGGCGCGCCAGGAATGTAGTAAAATATTGCATCCGAGATGTTAGGTTGCCTTAGATTAGGATATATAGCGTTATAGACGTATATAATGTTCCCACCGAGATGTAGGGGCCGGCGCGCCAGGAATGTAGGAAAATATTGCATCCGAGATGTCAGGTTGCCTTAGGCTAGGATATATAGCGTTATAGACGTATATAATGTTCCCACCGAGAAGTAGGGTCCGACGTGCCAGGAATGTAGTAAAATATTACACCCGAGATGTTAGGTTGCCTTAGGTTAGGATATATAACGTTATTGACTTATATAATGTTCCCACCGAGAAGTAGGGGCCGACGAGCCCGGAATGTTGTAAAATATTATGCTCGCCATGTTAGGTGGCCTTAAGCTAGGATATACAGCGATATAGACGTATATAATGTTCCCACTGAGATTTAGGGGCCGGCGCGCCAGGAATGTTGTGAAATATTACATCCGAGATGTTAGGTTGCCTTAGGTTAGGATATATAACGTTATAGACGTATATATTGTTCCCACCGAGAAGTAGGGGCCGAGGAGCCAGGAATGTAGTAAAATATTGCATCCGAGATGTTAGGTTTCCTTAGGCTACGTTATATAACGTTATAGACGTATATATTGTTCCCACCGAGAAGTAGCTGCCGACGATCCAGGAATGTTGTAAAATAATATGCTCTACATTTTAGGTTGCCTTAGATTAGGATATATAGCGTTATAGACGTATATAATGTTCCCACCGAGATGTAGGGGCCGGCGCGCCAGGAATGTAGTAAAATATTACACCCGAGAAGTTAGGTTGCCTTAGGCTAGGATATATAGCGTTATAGACGTATATAATGTACCCACCGAGAAGTAGGGGCCGACGTGCCAGGAATGTAGTAAAATATTGCATCCGAGATGTTAGGTTGCCTTAGGCTACGTTATATAACGTTATAGACGTATATACTGTTCCCACCGAGAAGTAGGTGCCGACGCGCCAGGAATGTTGTAACACACTACATCCGAGGTGTTAGGTTGCCTTAGGTTAGGATATATAACGTTATAGACGTATATAATGTTCCCACCGTGAGGTAGGGGGCGGCCCGCCAGGAATGTTGTAAAATACTACATCCGAGGTGCGAGGTTGTCTTAGGTTAGGATATATAACGCTATAGACATAAATAACGTTCCCAGGGAGAGGTACGGGCCGACATGACCGGGATTCTGTAAAACATTACCAGCGAGGGGCTAGATGGGTTAGGTTAGGTTATATTACGTTATAGACGTATATACTGTTCCCACCGAGAAATAGGGGCCGGCCCGCCAGATATGTTGTAAAATACTACATCCGAGATGTTGTATTGCCTTAGGTTATGATATATAACGTTATAGACGTATAAAATGTTCCCAAAAAGACGTACAGGGCTACACGAACGGCACTCTACAAAACATTCCCAGCGGGGGGGTGGTAGATGTGTTAGGTTAGGTTATGTTATGTTATAGACGTATATAATGTTTCCACCGAGAAATAGGGGCCGATCCGCCAGGAATGTTGCAACATACTACATCCGAGGTATTAGGTTGCCTTAGGTTAGGATATATAACGTTATAGACGTATATAATGTTCCCACGGATAGGTACGGTCCGACACGGCCGGGAATCTGTAAAACATTACCAGCCACGGGATAGATGGGTTAGGTTAGGTTATAGTACGATATAGACTTATATAATGTTCCCACCGAGAAATAGGGGCCGACCCGCCAGGAATGTTGTAAAATACTACATTCGAGATGTTAGGATGCCTTAGGTTGGGATGAATAAAGTTATAGGCGAACATAATGTCCCCACCGAGAAGTACCGGCGGACACGAACGGGATTCTGTAAAACAATACCAACGGGGGGCTAGATGGATTAGGTTATGTTATATTACGTTATAGACGTATATAATGCACCCACCGAGAAGTAGGGGCCAGCCCGCCAGGAATGTTGTAAAATACTACATCCGAGGTGTGAGGTTGCCTTAGGTTAGGATATATAACGTTATAGTCGTTTATAATGTTCCCACGGAGAGGTACGGGCCGACACGACCGGGATTCTGTAAAACATTACCAGCGGGGGGCAAAATGGGTTAGGTTAGGTTATATTACGTTATTGACGTATATAATGTTCTCACCGAGAATTAGGGGCCGATCCGCCAGGAATGTTGTCACACACTACATCCGAGGTGTTAGGTTGCCTTAGGTTAGGATATATAACGTTATAGACGTATATAATGTACCCACCGAGAAGTAGGGGCCAGCCCGCCAGGAATGTTGTAAAATACTAGATCCGAGGTGTGAGGTTGCCTTAGGTTAGGATACATAACGTTATAGACGTTTATAATGTTCCCACGGAGAGGTACGGGCCGACACGTCCGGGATTCTGTAAAACATTACCAGCGGTGGGCTAAATGAGTTAGGTTAGGTTATATTACGTTATTGAGGTATATAATGTTCTCACCGAGATTTAGGGGCCGATCCGCCAGGAATGTTGTAACACACTACATCCGAGGTGTTAGGTTGCCTTAGGTTAGGATATATAACGTTATAGACGTATATAATGTTCCCACCGTGAGGTAGGGGGCGGCCCGCCAGGAATGTTGTAAAATACTACATCCGAGGTGCGAGGTTGTCTTAGGTTAGGATATATAACGCTATAGACATAAATAACGTTCCCAGGGAGAGGTACGGGCCGACATGACCGGGATTCTGTAAAACATTACCAGCGAGGGGCTAGATGTGTTAGGTTAGGTTATGTTATGTTATAGACGTATATAATGTTCCCACCGAGAAATAGGGGCCGACCCGCCAGGAATGTTGTAAAATACTACATTCGAGATGTTAGGATGCCTTAGGTTGGGATGAATAAAGTTATAGGCGAATATAATGTCCCCACCGAGAAGTACGGGCGGACACGAACGGGATTCTGTAAAACAATACCAACGGGGGGCTAGATGGATTAGGTTATGTTATATTACGTTATAGACGTATATAATGCACCCACCGAGAAGTAGGGGCCAGCCCGCCAGGAATGTTGTAAAATACTACATCCGAGGTGTGAGGTTGCCTTAGGTTAGGATATATAACGTTATAGTCGTTTATAATGTTCCCACGGAGAGGTACGGGCCGACACGACCGGGATTCTGTAAAACATTACCAGCGGGGGGCTAAATGGGTTAGGTTAGGTTATATTACGTTATTGACGTATATAATGTTCTCACCGAGAATTAGGGGCCGATCCGCCAGGAATGTTGTCACACACTACATCCGAGGTGTTAGGTTGCCTTAGGTTAGGATATATAACGTTATAGACGTATATAATGTACCCACCGAGAAGTAGGGGCCAGCCCGCCAGGAATGTTGTAAAATACTAGATCCGAGGTGTGAGGTTGCCTTAGGTTAGGATACATAACGTTATAGACGTTTATAATGTTCCCACGGAGAGGTACGGGCCGACACGTCCGGGATTCTGTAAAACATTACCAGCGGGGGGCTAAATGGGTTAGGTTAGGTTATATTACGTTATTGACGTATATAATGTTCTCACCGAGAATTAGGGGCCGATCCGCCAGGAATGTTGTCACACACTACATCCGAGGTGTTAGGTTGCCTTAGGTTAGGATATATAACGTTATAGACGTATATAATGTTCCCACCGAGATGTAGGGGCCGGCGCGCCAGGAATGTAGTAAAATATTGCATCCGAGATGTTAGGTTGCCTTAGATTAGGATATATAGCGTTATAGACGTATATAATGTTCCCACCGAGATGTAGGGGCCGGCGCGCCAGGAATGTAGGAAAATATTGCATCCGAGATGTCAGGTTGCCTTAGGCTAGGATATATAGCGTTATAGACGTATATAATGTTCCCACCGAGAAGTAGGGTCCGACGTGCCAGGAATGTAGTAAAATATTACACCCGAGATGTTAGGTTGCCTTAGGTTAGGATATATAACGTTATTGACTTATATAATGTTCCCACCGAGAAGTAGGGGCCGACGAGCCCGGAATGTTGTAAAATATTATGCTCGCCATGTTAGGTGGCCTTAAGCTAGGATATACAGCGATATAGACGTATATAATGTTCCCACTGAGATTTAGGGGCCGGCGCGCCAGGAATGTTGTGAAATATTACATCCGAGATGTTAGGTTGCCTTAGGTTAGGATATATAACGTTATAGACGTATATATTGTTCCCACCGAGAAGTAGGGGCCGAGGAGCCAGGAATGTAGTAAAATATTGCATCCGAGATGTTAGGTTTCCTTAGGCTACGTTATATAACGTTATAGACGTATATATTGTTCCCACCGAGAAGTAGCTGCCGACGATCCAGGAATGTTGTAAAATAATATGCTCTACATTTTAGGTTGCCTTAGATTAGGATATATAGCGTTATAGACGTATATAATGTTCCCACCGAGATGTAGGGGCCGGCGCGCCAGGAATGTAGTAAAATATTACACCCGAGAAGTTAGGTTGCCTTAGGCTAGGATATATAGCGTTATAGACGTATATAATGTACCCACCGAGAAGTAGGGGCCGACGTGCCAGGAATGTAGTAAAATATTGCATCCGAGATGTTAGGTTGCCTTAGGCTACGTTATATAACGTTATAGACGTATATACTGTTCCCACCGAGAAGTAGGTGCCGACGCGCCAGGAATGTTGTAACACACTACATCCGAGGTGTTAGGTTGCCTTAGGTTAGGATATATAACGTTATAGACGTATATAATGTTCCCACCGTGAGGTAGGGGGCGGCCCGCCAGGAATGTTGTAAAATACTACATCCGAGGTGCGAGGTTGTCTTAGGTTAGGATATATAACGCTATAGACATAAATAACGTTCCCAGGGAGAGGTACGGGCCGACATGACCGGGATTCTGTAAAACATTACCAGCGAGGGGCTAGATGGGTTAGGTTAGGTTATATTACGTTATAGACGTATATACTGTTCCCACCGAGAAATAGGGGCCGGCCCGCCAGATATGTTGTAAAATACTACATCCGAGATGTTGTATTGCCTTAGGTTATGATATATAACGTTATAGACGTATAAAATGTTCCCAAAAAGACGTACAGGGCTACACGAACGGCACTCTACAAAACATTCCCAGCGGGGGGGTGGTAGATGTGTTAGGTTAGGTTATGTTATGTTATAGACGTATATAATGTTTCCACCGAGAAATAGGGGCCGATCCGCCAGGAATGTTGCAACATACTACATCCGAGGTATTAGGTTGCCTTAGGTTAGGATATATAACGTTATAGACGTATATAATGTTCCCACGGATAGGTACGGTCCGACACGGCCGGGAATCTGTAAAACATTACCAGCCACGGGATAGATGGGTTAGGTTAGGTTATAGTACGATATAGACTTATATAATGTTCCCACCGAGAAATAGGGGCCGACCCGCCAGGAATGTTGTAAAATACTACATTCGAGATGTTAGGATGCCTTAGGTTGGGATGAATAAAGTTATAGGCGAACATAATGTCCCCACCGAGAAGTACCGGCGGACACGAACGGGATTCTGTAAAACAATACCAACGGGGGGCTAGATGGATTAGGTTATGTTATATTACGTTATAGACGTATATAATGCACCCACCGAGAAGTAGGGGCCAGCCCGCCAGGAATGTTGTAAAATACTACATCCGAGGTGTGAGGTTGCCTTAGGTTAGGATATATAACGTTATAGTCGTTTATAATGTTCCCACGGAGAGGTACGGGCCGACACGACCGGGATTCTGTAAAACATTACCAGCGGGGGGCAAAATGGGTTAGGTTAGGTTATATTACGTTATTGACGTATATAATGTTCTCACCGAGAATTAGGGGCCGATCCGCCAGGAATGTTGTCACACACTACATCCGAGGTGTTAGGTTGCCTTAGGTTAGGATATATAACGTTATAGACGTATATAATGTACCCACCGAGAAGTAGGGGCCAGCCCGCCAGGAATGTTGTAAAATACTAGATCCGAGGTGTGAGGTTGCCTTAGGTTAGGATACATAACGTTATAGACGTTTATAATGTTCCCACGGAGAGGTACGGGCCGACACGTCCGGGATTCTGTAAAACATTACCAGCGGTGGGCTAAATGAGTTAGGTTAGGTTATATTACGTTATTGAGGTATATAATGTTCTCACCGAGATTTAGGGGCCGATCCGCCAGGAATGTTGTAACACACTACATCCGAGGTGTTAGGTTGCCTTAGGTTAGGATATATAACGTTATAGACGTATATAATGTTCCCACCGTGAGGTAGGGGGCGGCCCGCCAGGAATGTTGTAAAATACTACATCCGAGGTGCGAGGTTGTCTTAGGTTAGGATATATAACGCTATAGACATAAATAACGTTCCCAGGGAGAGGTACGGGCCGACATGACCGGGATTCTGTAAAACATTACCAGCGAGGGGCTAGATGTGTTAGGTTAGGTTATGTTATGTTATAGACGTATATAATGTTCCCACCGAGAAATAGGGGCCGACCCGCCAGGAATGTTGTAAAATACTACATTCGAGATGTTAGGATGCCTTAGGTTGGGATGAATAAAGTTATAGGCGAATATAATGTCCCCACCGAGAAGTACGGGCGGACACGAACGGGATTCTGTAAAACAATACCAACGGGGGGCTAGATGGATTAGGTTATGTTATATTACGTTATAGACGTATATAATGCACCCACCGAGAAGTAGGGGCCAGCCCGCCAGGAATGTTGTAAAATACTACATCCGAGGTGTGAGGTTGCCTTAGGTTAGGATATATAACGTTATAGTCGTTTATAATGTTCCCACGGAGAGGTACGGGCCGACACGACCGGGATTCTGTAAAACATTACCAGCGGGGGGCTAAATGGGTTAGGTTAGGTTATATTACGTTATTGACGTATATAATGTTCTCACCGAGAATTAGGGGCCGATCCGCCAGGAATGTTGTCACACACTACATCCGAGGTGTTAGGTTGCCTTAGGTTAGGATATATAACGTTATAGACGTATATAATGTACCCACCGAGAAGTAGGGGCCAGCCCGCCAGGAATGTTGTAAAATACTAGATCCGAGGTGTGAGGTTGCCTTAGGTTAGGATACATAACGTTATAGACGTTTATAATGTTCCCACGGAGAGGTACGGGCCGACACGTCCGGGATTCTGTAAAACATTACCAGCGGGGGGCTAAATGGGTTAGGTTAGGTTATATTACGTTATTGACGTATATAATGTTCTCACCGAGAATTAGGGGCCGATCCGCCAGGAATGTTGTCACACACTACATCCGAGGTGTTAGGTTGCCTTAGGTTAGGATATATAACGTTATAGACGTATATAATGTACCCACCGAGAAGTAGGGGCCGACGTGCCAGGAATGTAGTAAAATATTGCATCCGAGATGTTAGGTTGCCTTAGGCTACGTTATATAACGTTATAGACGTATATACTGTTCCCACCGAGAAGTAGGTGCCGACGCGCCAGGAATGTTGTAAAATATTACATTCGACATGTTAGGTTGCCTTAAGCTACGATATATAGCGTTATAGCCGTATATAATGTTCCCACCGAGAAGTAGGGGCCGACACGCCAGGAATGTTGTCAAATATTACATCCGAGATGTTAGGTTCCCTTAGGTTAGAATATATGACGTTATAGACGTATATAATGTTCCCACCGAGAAGTAGGGGCCGACGAGCCAGGAATGTCGTAAAATATTATGCTCGACGTGTTAGGTTTCCTTAGGTTAGGATATATAACGTTATTGACATATATAATGTTCCCACCGAGAAGTAGGGGCCAACGAGCCAGGAATGTGGTAAAATATTACATTTGACCTGTGAGGTTGCCTTAGGTTAGGATATATAACGTTATAGACGTATATAATGTTCCCACCGAGAAGTAGGGTCCGACGCGCCATGGATGCTGTAAAATATTACAGTCGACATGTTAGGATTGCCGTAGGCTAGGATATATAACGTTATAGAAGTATATGATATTCCCACCGAGAAGTACGGACCGACACGCCATGAATGTTGTCAAATATTACATCCGAGATGTTAGGTTGCCATAGGTTAGGATATATAACGTTATAGACGTATATATTGTTCCCACCGAGAAGTAGGGGCCGAGGAGCCAGGAATGTTGTAAAATAATATGCTCTACATTTTAGGTTGCCTTAGATTAGGATATATAGCGTTATAGACGTATATAATGTTCCCACCGAGATGTAGGGGCCGGCGCGCCAGGAATGTAGTAAAATATTGCATCCGAGATGTTAGGCTGCCTTAGGCTAGGTTATACAACGTTATAGACGTATATACTGTTCCCGCCGAGAAGTAGGTGCCGACGATCCAGGAATGTTGTAAAATAATATGCTCGACATTTTAGGTTGCCTTAGATTAGGATATATAGCGTTATAGACGTATATAATGTTCCCACCGAGATGTAGGGGCCGGCGCGCCAGGAATGTAGTAAAATATTGCATCCGAGATGTTAGGTTGCCTTAGGCTAGGATATATAGCGTTATAGTCGTATATACTGTTCCCACCGAGAAGTAGGTGGCGGCGCGCCAGGAATGTAGTAAAATATTACATCCGAGATATTAGGTGGCCTTAGGCTAGGATATATAACGTTATAGACGTATATACTGTTCCCATCGAGAAGTACGTGGCGACGCGCCAGGAATGTTGTAAAATATTACATTCGACATAATAGGTTGCCTTAGGTTAGGATATATAACGTGATAGACGTATATGCTGTTCCCACCGAGAAGTACGGCCGAACACGCCAGGAATGTTGTCAAATATTACATCCGAGATGTTAGGTTCCCTTAGGTTAGAATATATGACGTTATAGACGTATATAATGTTCCCACCGAGAAGTAGGGGCCGACGAGCCAGGAATCTCGTAAAATATTATGCTCGACGTGTTAGGTTTCCTTAGGTTAGGATATATAACGTTATTGACTTATATAATGTTCCCACCGAGAAGTAGGGGCCAACGAGCCAGGAATGTGGTAAAATATTACATTCGACATGTGAGGTTGCCTTAGGTTAGGATATATAACGTTATAGACGTATATAATGTTCCCACCGAGAAGTAGGGGCCGACGAGGCAGGAATATTGTAAAATATTACGCTCGACAATTTAGGTTGCATTTGTTTAGGATATATAGCGTTATAGACGTATATAATGTTCCCACCGAGAAGTAGGGTCCGACGCGCCATGGATGCTGTAAAATATTACAGTCGACATGTTAGGATTGCCGTAGGCTAGGATATATAACGTTATAGAAGTATATGATATTCCCACCGAGAAGTACGGACCGACACGCCATGAATGTTGTTAAATATTACATCCGAGATGTTAGGTTGCCATAGGTTAGGATATATAACGTTATAGACGTATATATTGTTCTCACCGAGAAGTAGGGGCCGAGGAGCCAGGAATGTTGTAAAATATTACGCTCGACACTTTGGGTTGCCTTAGATTAGGATATATAGCGTTATAGACGTATATAATGTTCCCACCGAGAAGTAGGGGCCGGCGCGCCAGGAATGTTGTAAAATATTACATTCGACATGTTAGGTTGCCTTAAGCTAGGATATATAGCGTTATAGCCGTATATAATGTTCCCACCGAGAAGTAGGGGCCGACACGCCAGGAATGTCGTCAAATATTACATCCGAGATGTTAGGTTCCCTTAGGTTAGAATATATGACGTTATAGACGTATATAATGTTCCCACCGAGAAGTAGGGGCCGACGAGCCAGGAATGTCGTAAAATATTATGCTCGACGTGTTAGGTTTCCTTAGGTCAGGATATATAACGTTATTGACATATATAATGTTCCCACCGAGAAGTAGGGGCCAACGAGCCAGGAATGTGGTAAAATATTACATTCGACATGTGAGGTTGCCTTAGGTTAGGATATATAACGTTATTGACATATATAATGTTCCCACCGAGAAGTAGGGTCCGACGCGCCATGGATGCTGTAAAATATTACAGTCGACATGTTAGGATTGCCGTAGGCTAGGATATATAACGTTATAGAAGTATATGATATTCCCACCGAGAAGTACGGACCGACACGCCATGAATGTTGTCAAATATTACATCCGAGATGTTAGGTTGCCATAGGTTAGGATGTATAACGTTATAGACGTATATATTGTTCCCACCGAGAAGTAGGGGCCGAGGAGCCAGGAATGTTGTAAAATAATATGCTCTACATTTTAGGTTGCCTTAGATTAGGATATATAGCGTTATAGACGTATATAATGTTCCCACCGAGATGTAGGGGCCGGCGCGCCAGGAATGTAGTAAAATATTGCATCCGAGATGTTAGGTTGCCTTAGGCTAGGATATATAGCGTTATAGTCGTATATACTGTTCCCACCGAGAAGTAGGTGGCGGCGCGCCAGGAATGTAGTAAAATATTACATCCGAGATATTAGGTGGCCTTAGGCTAGGATATATAACGTTATAGACGTATATACTGTTCCCATCGAGAAGTACGTGGCGACGCGCCAGGAATGTTGTAAAATATTACATTCGACATAATAGGTTGCCTTAGGTTAGGATATATAACGTGATAGACGTATATGCTGTTCCCACCGAGAAGTACGGCCGAACACGCCAGGAATGTTGTCAAATATTACATCCGAGATGTTAGGTTCCCTTAGGTTAGAATATATGACGTTATAGACGTATATAATGTTCCCACCGAGAAGTAGGGGCCGACGAGCCAGGAATCTCGTAAAATATTATGCTCGACGTGTTAGGTTTCCTTAGGTTAGGATATATAACGTTATTGACTTATATAATGTTCCCACCGAGAAGTAGGGGCCAACGAGCCAGGAATGTGGTAAAATATTACATTCGACATGTGAGGTTGCCTTAGGTTAGGATATATAACGTTATAGACGTATATAATGTTCCCACCGAGAAGTAGGGGCCGACGAGGCAGGAATATTGTAAAATATTACGCTCGACAATTTAGGTTGCATTTGTTTAGGATATATAGCGTTATAGACGTATATAATGTTCCCGCCGAGAAGTAGGGTCCGACGCGCCATGGATGCTGTAAAATATTACAGTCGACATGTTAGGATTGCCGTAGGCTAGGATATATAACGTTATAGAAGTATATGATATTCCCACCGAGAAGTACGGACCGACACGCCATGAATGTTGTTAAATATTACATCCGAGATGTTAGGTTGCCATAGGTTAGGATATATAACGTTATAGACGTATATATTGTTCTCACCGAGAAGTAGGGGCCGAGGAGCCAGGAATGTTGTAAAATATTACGCTCGACACTTTGGGTTGCCTTAGATTAGGATATATAGCGTTATAGACGTATATAATGTTCCCACCGAGAAGTAGGGGCCGGCGCGCCAGGAATGTTGTAAAATATTACATTCGACATGTTAGGTTGCCTTAAGCTAGGATATATAGCGTTATAGCCGTATATAATGTTCCCACCGAGAAGTAGGGGCCGACACGCCAGGAATGTTGTCAAATATTACATCCGAGATGTTAGGTTCCCTTAGGTTAGAATATATGACGTTATAGACGTATATAATGTTCCCACCGAGAAGTAGGGGCCGACGAGCCAGGAATGTCGTAAAATATTATGCTCGACGTGTTAGGTTTCCTTAGGTTAGGATATATAACGTTATTGACATATATAATGTTCCCACCGAGAGGTAGGGGCCAACGAGCCAGGAATGTGGTAAAATATTACATTCGACATGTGAGGTTGCCTTAGGTTAGGATATATAACGTTATAGACGTATATAATGTTCCCACCGAGAAGTAGGGTCCGACGCGCCATGGATGCTGTAAAATATTACAGTCGACATGTTAGGATTGCCGTAGGCTAGGATATATAACGTTATAGAAGTATATGATATTCCCACCGAGAAGTACGGACCGACACGCCATGAATGTTGTCAAATATTACATCCGAGACGTTAGGTTGCCATAGGTTAGGATATATAACGTTATAGACGTATATATTGTTCCCACCGAGAAGTAGGGGCCGAGGAGCCAGGAATGTTGTAAAATAATATGCTCTACATTTTAGGTTGCCTTAGATTAGGATATATAGCGTTATAGACGTATATAATGTTCCCACCGAGATGTAGGGGCCGGCGCGCCAGGAATGTAGTAGAATATTGCATCCGAGATGTTAGGTTGCCTTAGGCTAGGTTATACAACGTTATAGACGTATATACTGTTCCCGCCGAGAAGTAGGTGCCGACGATCCAGGAATGTTGTAAAATAATATGCTCGACATTTTAGGTTGCCTTAGATTAGGATATATAGCGTTATAGACGTATATAATGTTCCCACCGAGATGTAGGGGCCGGCGCGCCAGGTATGTAGTAAAATATTGCATCCGAGATGTTAGGTTGCCTTAGATTAGGATATATAGCTTTATAGACGTATATAATGTTCCCACCGAGATGTAGGGGCCGGCGCGCCAGGAATGTAGTAAAATATTGCATCCGAGATGTCAGGTTGCCTTAGGCTAGGATATATAGCGTTATAGACGTATATAATGTTCCCACCGAGAAGTAGGGTCCGACGTGCCAGGAATGTAGTAAAATATTACCCCCGAGATGTTAGGTTGCCTTAGGTTAGGATATATAACGTTATTGACTTATATACTGTTCCCACCGAGAAGTAGGGGCCGACGAGCCCGGAATGTTGTAAAATATTATGCTCGACATGTTAGGTGGCCTTAAGCTAGGATATACAGCGATATAGACGTATATAATGTTCCCACCGAGATTTAGGGGCCGGCGCGCCAGGAATGTTGTGAAATATTACATCCGAGATGTTAGGTTGCCTTAGGTTAGGATATATAACGTTATAGACGTATATATTGTTCCCACCGAGAAGTAGGGGCCGAGGAGCCAGGAATGTTGTAAAATATTACGCTCGACACTTTGGGTTGCCTTAGATTAGGATATATAGCGTTATAGACGTATATAATGTTCCCACCGAGAAGTAGGGGCCGGCGCGCCAGGAATGTAGTAAAATATTAGATCCGATATGTTAGGTTGCCTTAGGCTAGGATATATAACGTTATAGACGTATATACTGTTCCCATCGAGAAGTAGGTGGCGACGCGCCAGGAATGTTGTAAAATATTACATTCGACATAATAGGTTGCCTTAGGTTAGGATATATAACGTGATAGACGTATATGCTGTTCCCACCGAGAAGTAGGGGCCGACGAGCCAGGAATCTCGTAAAATATTATGCTCGACGTGTTAGGTTTCCTTAGGTTAGGATATATAACGTTATTGACTTATATAATGTTCCCACCGAGAAGTAGGGGCCAACGAGCCAGGAATGTGGTAAAATATTACATTCGACATGTGAGGTTGCCTTAGGTTATGATATATAACGTTATAGACGTATATAATGTTCCCACCGAGAAGTAGGGGCCGACGAGGCAGGAATATTGTAAAATATTACGCTCGACAATTTAGGTTGCATTTGGTTAGGATATATAGCGTTATAGACTTATATAATGTTCCCACCGAGAAGTAGGGTCCGACGCGCCATGGATGCTGTAAAATATTACAGTCGACATGTTAGGATTGCCGTAGGCTAGGATATATAACGTTATAGAAGTATATGATATTCCCACCGAGAAGTACGGACCGACACGCCATGAATGTTGTTAAATATTACATCCGAGATGTTAGGTTGCCATAGGTTAGGATATATAACGTTATAGACGTATATATTGTTCCCACCGAGAAGTAGGGGCCGAGGAGCCAGGAATGTTGTACAATATTACGCTCGACACTTTGGGTTGCCTTAGATTAGGATATATAGCGTTATAGACGTATATAATGTTCCCACCGAGAAGTAGGGGCCGGCGCGCCAGGAATGTAGTAAAATATTAGATCCGATATGCTAGGTTGCCTTAGGCTAGGATATATAGCGTTATAGACGTATATAATGTTCCCACCGAGAAGTAGGGTCCGACGTGCCAGGAATGTAGTAAAATATTACACCCGAGATGTTAGGTTGCCTTAGGTTAGGATATATAACGTTATTGACTTATATAATGTTCCCACCGAGAAGTAGGGGCCGACGAGCCCGGAATGTTGTAATATATTATGCTCGACATGTTAGGTGGCCTTAAGCTAGGATATACAGCGATATAGACGTATATAATGTTCCCACCGAGATTTAGGGGCCGGCGCGCCAGGAATGTTGTGAAATATTACATCCGAGATGTTAGGTTGCCTTAGGTTAGGATATATAACGTTATAGACGTATATATTGTTCCCACCGAGAAGTAGGGGCCGAGGAGCCAGGAATGTTGTAAAATATTACGCTCGACACTTTGGGTTGCCTTAGATTAGGATATATAGCGTTATAGACGTATATAATGTTCCCACCGAGAAGTAGGGGCCGGCGCGCCAGGAATGTAGTAAAATATTAGATCCGATATGTTAGGTTGCCTTAGGCTAGAATATATAGCGTTATAGACGTATATAATGTTCCCACCGAGAAGTAGGGGCCGAAGTGCCCGGGAATGTAGTAAAATATTACATCCGAGATATTAGGTGGCCTTAGGCTAGGATATATAACGTTATAGACGTATATACTGTTCCCATCGAGAAGTAGGTGGCGACGCGCCAGGAATGTTGTAAAATATTACATTCGACATAATAGGTTGCCTTAGGTTAGGATATATAACGTGATAGACGTATATGCTGTTCCCACCGAGAAGTACGGCCGAACACGCCAGGAATGTTGTCAAATATTACTTCCGAGATGTTAGGTTCCCTTAGGTTAGAATATATGACGTTATAGACGTATATAATGTTCCCACCGAGAAGTAGGGGCCGACGAGCCAGGAATCTCGTAAAATATTATGCTCGACGTGTTAGGTTTCCTTAGGTTAGGATATATAACGTTATTGACTTATATAATGTTCCCACCGAGAAGTAGGGGCCAACGAGCCAGGAATGTGGTAAAATATTACATTCGACATGTGAGGTTGCCTTAGGTTAGGATATATAACGTTATAGACGTATATAATGTTCCCACCGAGAAGTAGGGGCCGACGAGGCAGGAATATTGTAAAATATTACGCTCGACAATTTAGGTTGCATTTGGTTAGGATATATAGCGTTATAGACTTATATAATGTTCCCACCGAGAAGTAGGGTCCGACGCGCCATGGATGCTGTAAAACATTACAGTCGACATGTTAGGATTGCCGTAGGCTAGGATATATAACGTTATAGAAGTATATGATATTCCCACCGAGAAGTACGGACCGACACGCCATGAATGTTGTTAAATATTACATCCGAGATGTTAGGTTGCCATAGGTTAGGATATATAACGTTATAGACGTATATATTGTTCCCACCGAGAAGTAGGGGCCGAGGAGCCAGGAATGTTGTGAAATATTACGCTCGACACTTTGGGTTGCCTTAGATTAGGATATATAGCGTTATAGACGTATATAATGTTCCCACCGAGAAGTAGGGGCCGGCGCGCCAGGAATGTAGTAAAATATTAGATCCGATATGCTAGGTTGCCTTAGGCTAGGATATATAGCGTTATAGACGTATATAATGTTCCCACCGAGAAGTAGGGGCCGAAGTGCCGGGAATGTTGTAAAATATTACATTCGACATGTTAGGTTGCCTTAGGCTAGGATATATAGCGTTATAGACGTATGTCATGTTCCCACCGAGAAGTAGGGGCCGACGAGCCAGGAATGTCGTAAAATATTATGTTCGACGTGTTAGGTTTCCTTAGGTTAGGATATATAAAGTTGTTGACATATATAATGTTCCCACCGAGAAGTAGGGGCCAACGAGCCAGGAATGTGGTAAAATATTACATTCGACATGTGAGGTTGCCTTAGGTTAGGATATATAACGTTATAGACGTATATAATGTTCCCACCGAGAAGTAGGGTCCGACGCGCCATGGATGCTGTAAAATATTACAGTCGACATGTTAGGATTGCCGTAGGCTAGGATATATAACGTTATAGAAGTATATGATATTCCCACCGAGAAGTACGGACCGACACGCCATGAATGTTGTCAAATATTACATCCGAGACGTTAGGTTGCCATAGGTTAGGATATATAACGTTATAGACGTATATATTGTTCCCACCGAGAAGTAGGGGCCGAGGAGCCAGGAATGTTGTAAAATAATATGCTCTACATTTTAGGTTGCCTTAGATTAGGATATATAGCGTTATAGACGTATATAATGTTCCCACCGAGATGTAGGGGCCGGCGCGCCAGGAATGTAGTAAAGTACTGCATCCGAGATGTTAGGTTGCCTTAGGCTAGGTTATACAACGTTATAGACGTATATACTGTTCCCGCCGAGAAGTAGGTGCCGACGATCCAGGAATGTTGTAAAATAATATGCTCGACATTTTAGGTTGCCTTAGATTAGGATATATAGCGTTATAGCCGTATATAATGTTCCCACCGAGATGTAGGGGCCGGCGCGCCAGGAATGTAGTAAAATATTGCATCCGAGATGTTAGGTTGCCTTAGATTAGGATATATAGCGTTATAGACGTATATAATGTTCCCACCGAGATGTAGGGGCCGGCGCGCCAGGAATGTAGTAAAATATTGCATCCGAGATGTCAGGTTGCCTTAGGCTAGGATATATAGCGTTATAGACGTATATAATGTTCCCACCGAGAAGTAGGGTCCGACGTGCCAGGAATGTTGTAAAATATTATGCTCGACATGTTAGGTGGCCTTAAGCTAGGATATACAGCGATATAGACGTATATAATGTTCCCACCGAGATTTAGGGGCCGGCGCGCCAGGAATGTTGTGAAATATTACATCCGAGATGTTAGGTTGCCTTAGGTTAGGATATATAACGTTATAGACGTATATATTGTTCCCACCGAGAAGTAGGGGCCGAGGAGCCAGGAATGTTGTAAAATATTACGCTCGACACTTTGGGTTGCCTTAGATTAGGATATATAGCGTTATAGACGTATATAATGTTCCCACCGAGAAGTAGGGGCCGGCGCGCCAGGAATGTAGTAAAATATTAGATCCGATATGTTAGGTTGCCTTAGGCTAGAATATATAGCGTTATAGACGTATATAATGTTCCCACCGAGAAGTAGGGGCCGAAGTGCCCGGGAATGTTGTAAAATATTACATTCGAAATGTTAGGTTGCCTTAGGCTAGGATATATAGCGTTATAGACGTATGTCATGTTCCCACCGAGACGTAGATGCCGACGTGCCAGGAATGTAGTAAAATATTGCATCCGAGATGTTAGGTTGCCTTAGGCTAGGATATATAGCGTTATAGACGTATATACTGTTCCCACCGAGAAGTAGGTGGCGGCGCGCCAGGAATGTAGTAAAATATTACATCCGAGATATTAGGTGGCCTTAGGCTAGGATATATAACGTTATAGACGTATATACTGTTCCCATCGAGAAGTAGGTGGCGACGCGCCAGGAATGTTGTAAAATATTACATTCGACATAATAGGTTGCCTTAGGTTAGGATATATAACGTGATAGACGTATATGCTGTTCCCACCGAGAAGTACGGCCGAACACGCCAGGAATGTTGTCAAATATTACATCCGAGATGTTAGGTTCCCTTAGGTTAGAATATATGACGTTATAGACGTATATAATGTTCCCACCGAGAAGTAGGGCCCGACGAGCCAGGAATCTCGTAAAATATTATGCTCGACGTGTTAGGTTTCCTTAGGTTAGGATATATAACGTTATTGACTTATATAATGTTCCCACCGAGAAGTAGGGGCCAACGAGCCAGGAATGTGGTAAAATATTACATTCGACATGTGAGGTTGCCTTAGGTTAGGATATATAACGTTATAGACGTATATAATGTTCCCACCGAGAAGTAGGGGCCGACGAGGCAGGAATATTGTAAAATATTACGCTCGACAATTTAGGTTGCATTTGGTTAGGATATATAGCGTTATAGACGTATATAATGTTCCCACCGAGAAGTAGGGTCCGACATGCCATGGATGCTGTAAAATATTACAGTCGACATGTTAGGATTGCCGTAGGCTAGGATATATAACGTTATAGAAGTATATGATATTCCCACCGAGAAGTACGGACCGACACGCCATGAATGTTGTTAAATATTACATCCCAGATGTTAGGTTGCCATAGGTTAGGATATATAACGTTATAGACGTATATATTGTTCCCACCGAGAAGTAGGGGCCGAGGAGCCAGGAATGTTGTAAAATATTACGCTCGACACTTTGGGTTGCCTTAGATTAGGATATATAGCGTTATAGACGTATATAATGTTCCCACCGAGAAGTAGGGGCCGGCGCGCCAGGAATGTAGTAAAATATTAGATCCGATATGCTAGGTTGCCTTAGGCTAGGATATATAGCGTTATAGACGTATATAATGTTCCCACCGAGAAGTAGGGGCCGAAGTGCCGGGAATGTTGTAAAATATTACATTCGACATGTTAGGTTGCCTTAGGCTAGGATATATAGCGTTATAGACGTATGTCATGTTCCCACCGAGAAGTAGATGCCGACGTGCCAGGAATGTAGTAAAATATTACACCCGAGATGTTAGGTTGCCTTAGGCTAGGATATATAGCGTTATAGACGTATATAATGTTCCCACCGAGAAGTAGGGGCCGACGTGCCAGGAATGTAGTAAAATATTGCATCCGAGATGTTAGGTTGCCTTAGGCTACGTTATATAACGTTATAGATGTATATACTGTTCCCACCGAGAAGTAGGTGCCGACGCGCCAGGAATGTTGTAAAATATTATGCTCGACATTTTAGGTTGCCTTAGATTAGGATATATAGCGTTATAGACGCATATAATGTTCCCACCGAGATGTAGGGGCCGGCGCGCCAGGAATGTAGTAAAATATTATGCTCGACGTGTTAGGTTTCCTTAGGTTAGGATATATAACGTTATTGACATATATAATGTTCCCACCGAGAAGTAGGGGCCAACGAGCCAGGAATGTGGTAAAATATTACATTCGACATGTGAGGTTGCCTTAGGTTAGGATATATAACGTTATAGACGTATATAATGTTCCCACCGAGAAGTAGGGGCCGACGATGCAGGAATATTGTAAAATATTACGCTCGACAATTTAGGTTGCATTTGGTTAGGATATATAGCGTTATAGACGTATATAATGTTCCCACCGAGAAGTAGGGTCCGACATGCCATGGATGCTGTAAAATATTACAGTCGACATGTTAGGATTGCCGTAGGCTAGGATATATAACGTTATAGAAGTATATGATATTCCCACCGAGAAGTACGGACCGACACGCCATGAATGTTGTTAAATATTACATCCGAGATGTTAGGTTGCCATAGGTTAGGATATATAACGTTATAGACGTATATATTGTTCCCACCGAGAAGTAGGGGCCGAGGAGCCAGGAATGTTGTAAAATATTACGCTCGACACTTTGGGTTGCCTTAGATTAGGATATATAGCGTTATAGACGTATATAATGTTCCCACCGAGAAGTAGGGGCCGGCGCGCCAGGAATGTAGTAAAATATTAGATCCGATATGCTAGGTTGCCTTAGGCTAGGATATATAGCGTTATAGACGTATATAATGTTCCCACCGAGAAGTAGGGGCCGAAGTGCCGGGAATGTTGTAAAATATTACATTCGACATGTTAGGTTGCCTTAGGCTAGGATATATAGCGTTATAGACGTATGTAATGTTCCCACCGAGAAGTAGGTGCCGACGTGCCAGGAATGTAGTAAAATATTACACCAGAGAAGTTAGGTTGCCTTAGGCTAGGATATATAGCGTTATAGACGTATATAATGTACCCACCGAGAAGTAGGGTCCGACGTGCCAGGAATGTAGTAAAATATTGCATCCGAGATGTTAGGTTGCCTTAGGCTACGTTATATAACGTTATAGACGTATATACTGTTCCCACCGAGAAGTAGGTGCCGACGCGCCAGGAATGTTGTAAAATATTATGCTCGACATTTTAGGTTGCCTTCGATTAGGATATATAGCGTTATAGACGTATATAATGTTCCCAACGAGATGCAGGGGCCGGCGCGCCAGGAATGTAGTAAAATATTGCATCCGAGATGTTAGGTTGCCTTAGGTTAGGATATATAGCGTTATAGACGTATGTAATGTTACCACCGAGAAGTAGGTGCCGACGTGCCAGGAATGTAGTAAAATATTACACCCGAGATGTTAGGTTGCCTTAGGTTAGGATATATAACGTTATTGACTTATATAATGTTCCCACCGAGAAGTAGGGGCCGACGAGCCCGGAATGTTGTAAAATATTATGCTCGACATGTTGGGTGGCCTTAAGCTAGGATATACAGCGATATAGACGTATATAATGTTCCCACCGAGATTTAGGGGCCGGCGCGCCAGGAATGTTGTGAAATATTACATCCGAGATGTTAGGTTGCCTTAGGTTAGGATATATAACGTTATAGACGTATATATTGTTCCCACCGAGAAGTAGGGGCCGAGGAGCCAGGAATGTTGTAAAATATTACGCTCGACACTTTGGGTTGCCTTAGATTAGGATATATAGCGTTATAGACGTATATAATGTTCCCACCGAGAAGTAGGGGCCGGCGCGCCAGGAATGTAGTAAAATATTAGATCCGATATGTTAGGTTGCCTTAGGCTAGAATATATAGCGTTATAGACGTATATAATGTTCCCACCGAGAAGTAGGGGCCGAAGTGCCCGGGAATGTTGTAAAATATTACATTCGAAATGTTAGGTTGCCTTAGGCTAGGATATATAGCGTTATAGACGTATGTCATGTTCCCACCGAGACGTAGATGCCGACGTTCCAGGAATGTAGTAAAATATTGCATCCGAGATGTTAGGTTGCCTTAGGCTAGGATATATAGCGTTATAGACGTATATACTGTTCCCACCGAGAAGTAGGTGGCGGCGCGCCAGGAATGTAGTAAAATATTACATCCGAGATATTAGGTGGCCTTAGGCTAGGATATATAACGTTATAGACGTATATACTGTTCCCATCGAGAAGTAGGTGGCGACGCGCCAGGAATGTTGTAAAATATTACATTCGACATAATAGGTTGCCTTAGGTTAGGATATATAACGTGATAGACGTATATGCTGTTCCCACCGAGAAGTACGGCCGAACACGCCAGGAATGTTGTCAAATATTACATCCGAGATGTTAGGTTCCCTTAGGTTAGAATATATGACGTTATAGACGTATATAATGTTCCCACCGAGAAGTAGGGGCCGACGAGCCAGGAATCTCGTAAAATATTATGCTCGACGTGTTAGGTTTCCTTAGGTTAGGATATATAACGTTATTGACTTATATAATTTTCCCACCGAGAAGTAGGGGCCAACGAGCCAGGAATGTGGTAAAATATTACATTCGACATGTGAGGTTGCCTTAGGTTATGATATATAACGTTATAGACGTATATAATGTTCCCACCGAGAAGTAGGGGCCGACGAGGCAGGAATATTGTAAAATATTACGCTCGACAATTTAGGTTGCATTTGGTTAGGATATATAGCGTTATAGACTTATATAATGTTCCCACCGAGAAGTAGGGTCCGACGCGCCATGGATGCTGTAAAATATTACAGTCGACATGTTAGGATTGCCGTAGGCTAGGATATATAACGTTATAGAAGTATATGATATTCCCACCGAGAAGTACGGACCGACACGCCATGAATGTTGTTAAATATTACATCCGAGATGTTAGGTTGCCATAGGTTAGGATATATAACGTTATAGACGTATATATTGTTCCCACCGAGAAGTAGGGGCCGAGGAGCCAGGAATGTTGTACAATATTACGCTCGACACTTTGGGTTGCCTTAGATTAGGATATATAGCGTTATAGACGTATATAATGTTCCCACCGAGAAGTAGGGGCCGGCGCGCCAGGAATGTAGTAAAATATTAGATCCGATATGCTAGGTTGCCTTAGGCTAGGATATATAGCGTTATAGACGTATATAATGTTCCCACCGAGAAGTAGGGTCCGACGTGCCAGGAATGTAGTAAAATATTACACCCGAGATGTTAGGTTGCCTTAGGTTAGGATATATAACGTTATTGACTTATATAATGTTCCCACCGAGAAGTAGGGGCCGACGAGCCCGGAATGTTGTAAAATATTATGCTCGACATGTTAGGTGGCCTTAAGCTAGGATATACAGCGATATAGACGTATATAATGTTCCCACCGAGATTTAGGGGCCGGCGCGCCAGGAATGTTGTGAAATATTACATCCGAGATGTTAGGTTGCCTTAGGTTAGGATATATAACGTTATAGACGTATATATTGTTCCCACCGAGAAGTAGGGGCCGAGGAGCCAGGAATGTTGTAAAATATTACGCTCGACACTTTGGGTTGCCTTAGATTAGGATATATAGCGTTATAGACGTATATAATGTTCCCACCGAGAAGTAGGGGCCGGCGCGCCAGGAATGTAGTAAAATATTAGATCCGATATGTTAGGTTGCCTTAGGCTAGAATATATAGCGTTATAGACGTATATAATGTTCCCACCGAGAAGTAGGGGCCGAAGTGCCCGGGAATGTTGTAAAATATTACATTCGAAATGTTAGGTTGCCTTAGGCTAAGATATATAGCGTTATAGACGTATGTCATGTTCCCACCGAGACGTAGATGCCGACGTGCCAGGAATGTAGTAAAATATTGCATCCGAGATGTTAGGTTGCCTTAGGCTAGGATATATAGCGTTATAGACGTATATACTGTTCCCACCGAGAAGTAGGTGGCGGCGCGCCAGGAATGTAGTAAAATATTACATCCGAGATATTAGGTGGCCTTAGGCTAGGATATATAACGTTATAGACGTATATACTGTTCCCATCGAGAAGTAGGTGGCGACGCGCCAGGAATGTTGTAAAATATTACATTGGACATAATAGGTTGCCTTAGGTTAGGATATATAACGTGATAGACGTATATGCTGTTCCCACCGAGAAGTACGGCCGAACACGCCAGGAATGTTGTCAAATATTACATCCGAGATGTTAGGTTCCCTTAGGTTAGAATATATGACGTTATAGACGTATATAATGTTCCCACCGAGAAGTAGGGGCCGACGAGCCAGGAATCTCGTAAAATATTATGCTCGACGTGTTAGGTTTCCTTAGGTTAGGATATATAACGTTATTGACTTATATAATGTTCCCACCGAGAAGTAGGGGCCAACGAGCCAGGAATGTGGTAAAATATTACATTCGACATGTGAGGTTGCCTTAGGTTATGATATATAACGTTATAGACGTATATAATGTTCCCACCGAGAAGTAGGGGCCGACGAGGCAGGAATATTGTAAAATATTACGCTCGACAATTTAGGTTGCATTTGGTTAGGATATATAGCGTTATAGACTTATATAATGTTCCCACCGAGAAGTAGGGTCCGACGCGCCATGGATGCTGTAAAATATTACAGTCGACATGTTAGGATTGCCGTAGGCTAGGATATATAACGTTATAGAAGTATATGATATTCCCACCGAGAAGTACGGACCGACACGCCATGAATGTTGTTAAATATTACATCCGAGATGTTAGGTTGCCATAGGTTAGGATATATAACGTTATAGACGTATATATTGTTCCCACCGAGAAGTAGGGGCCGAGGAGCCAGGAATGTTGTACAATATTACGCTCGACACTTTGGGTTGCCTTAGATTAGGATATATAGCGTTATAGACGTATATAATGTTCCCACCGAGAAGTAGGGGCCGGCGCGCCAGGAATGTAGTAAAATATTAGATCCGATATGCTAGGTTGCCTTAGGCTAGGATATATAGCGTTATAGACGTATATAATGTTCCCACCGAGAAGTAGGGTCCGACGTGCCAGGAATGTAGTAAAATATTACACCCGAGATGTTAGGTTGCCTTAGGTTAGGATATATAACGTTATTGACTTATATAATGTTCCCACCGAGAAGTAGGGGCCGACGAGCCCGGAATGTTGTAAAATATTATGCTCGACATGTTAGGTGGCCTTAAGCTAGGATATACAGCGATATAGACGTATATAATGTTCCCACCGAGATTTAGGGGCCGGCGCGCCAGGAATGTTGTGAAATATTACATCCGAGATGTTAGGTTGCCTTAGGTTAGGATATATAACGTTATAGACGTATATATTGTTCCCACCGAGAAGTAGGGGCCGAGGAGCCAGGAATGTTGTAAAATATTACGCTCGACACTTTGGGTTGCCTTAGATTAGGATATATAGCGTTATAGACGTATATAATGTTCCCACCGAGAAGTAGGGGCCGGCGCGCCAGGAATGTAGTAAAATATTAGATCCGATATGTTAGGTTGCCTTAGGCTAGAATATATAGCGTTATAGACGTATATAATGTTCCCACCGAGAAGTAGGGGCCGAAGTGCCCGGGAATGTTGTAAAATATTACATTCGAAATGTTAGGTTGCCTTAGGCTAAGATATATAGCGTTATAGACGTATGTCATGTTCCCACCGAGACGTAGATGCCGACGTGCCAGGAATGTAGTAAAATATTGCATCCGAGATGTTAGGTTGCCTTAGGCTAGGATATATAGCGTTATAGACGTATATACTGTTCCCACCGAGAAGTAGGTGGCGGCGCGCCAGGAATGTAGTAAAATATTACATCCGAGATATTAGGTGGCCTTAGGCTAGGATATATAACGTTATAGACGTATATACTGTTCCCATCGAGAAGTAGGTGGCGACGCGCCAGGAATGTTGTAAAATATTACATTCGACATAATAGGTTGCCTTAGGTTAGGATATATAACGTGATAGACGTATATGCTGTTCCCACCGAGAAGTACGGCCGAACACGCCAGGAATGTTGTCAAATATTACATCCGAGATGTTAGGTTCCCTTAGGTTAGAATATATGACGTTATAGACGTATATAATGTTCCTACCGAGAAGTAGG
Source organism: Xylocopa violacea (assembly GCA_963969225.1). Lineage (NCBI taxonomy): Eukaryota > Metazoa > Arthropoda > Insecta > Hymenoptera > Apidae > Xylocopa > Xylocopa violacea. The sequence goes on from CAXAJV010000013.1 coordinate 3,596,793, forward strand.
GGCCGACGAGCCAGGAATCTCGTAAAATATTATGCTCGACGTGTTAGGTTTCCTTAGGTTAGGATATATAACGTTATTGACTTATATAATGTTCCCACCGAGAAGTAGGGGCCAACGAGCCAGGAATGTGGTAAAATATTACATTCGACATGTGAGGTTGCCTTAGGTTAGGATATATAACGTTATAGACGTATATAATGTTCCCACCGAGAAGTAGGGGCCGACGAGGCAGGAATATTGTAAAATATTACGCTCGACAATTTAGGTTGCATTTGGTTAGGATATATAGCGTTATAGACTTATATAATGTTCCCACCGAGAAGTAGGGTCCGACGCGCCATGGATGCTGTAAAACATTACAGTCGACATGTTAGGATTGCCGTAGGCTAGGATATATAACGTTATAGAAGTATATGATATTCCCACCGAGAAGTACGGACCGACACGCCATGAATGTTGTTAAATATTACATCCGAGATGTTAGGTTGCCATAGGTTAGGATATATAACGTTATAGACGTATATATTGTTCCCACCGAGAAGTAGGGGCCGAGGAGCCAGGAATGTTGTAAAATATTACGCTCGACACTTTGGGTTGCCTTAGATTAGGATATATAGCGTTATAGACGTATATAATGTTCCCACCGAGAAGTAGGGGCCGGCGCGCCAGGAATGTAGTAAAATATTAGATCCGATATGCTAGGTTGCCTTAGGCTAGGATATATAGCGTTATAGACGTATATAATGTTCCCACCGAGAAGTAGGGGCCGAAGTGCCGGGAATGTTGTAAAATATTACATTCGACATGTTAGGTTGCCTTAGGCTAGGATATATAGCGTTATAGACGTATGTCATGTTCCCACCGAGAAGTAGGGGCCGACGAGCCAGGAATGTCGTAAAATATTATGTTCGACGTGTTAGGTTTCCTTAGGTTAGGATATATAACGTTGTTGACATATATAATGTTCCCACCGAGAAGTAGGGGCCAACGAGCCAGGAATGTGGTAAAATATTACATTCGACATGTGAGGTTGCCTTAGGTTAGGATATATAACGTTATAGACGTATATAATGTTCCCACCGAGAAGTAGGGTCCGACGCGCCATGGATGCTGTAAAATATTACAGTCGACATGTTAGGATTGCCGTAGGCTAGGATATATAACGTTATAGAAGTATATGATATTCCCACCGAGAAGTACGGACCGACACGCCATGAATGTTGTCAAATATTACATCCGAGACGTTAGGTTGCCATAGGTTAGGATATATAACGTTATAGACGTATATATTGTTCCCACCGAGAAGTAGGGGCCGAGGAGCCAGGAATGTTGTAAAATAATATGCTCTACATTTTAGGTTGCCTTAGATTAGGATATATAGCGTTATAGACGTATATAATGTTCCCACCGAGATGTAGGGGCCGGCGCGCCAGGAATGTAGTAAAATATTGCATCCGAGATGTTAGGTTGCCTTAGGCTAGGTTATACAACGTTATAGACGTATATACTGTTCCCGCCGAGAAGTAGGTGCCGACGATCCAGGAATGTTGTAAAATAATATGCTCGACATTTTAGGTTGCCTTAGATTAGGATATATAGCGTTATAGCCGTATATAATGTTCCCACCGAGATGTAGGGGCCGGCGCGCCAGGAATGTAGTAAAATATTGCATCCGAGATGTTAGGTTGCCTTAGATTAGGATATATAGCGTTATAGACGTATATAATGTTCCCACCGAGATGTAGGGGCCGGCGCGCCAGGAATGTAGTAAAATATTGCATCCGAGATGTCAGGTTGCCTTAGGCTAGGATATATAGCGTTATAGACGTATATAATGTTCCCACCGAGAAGTAGGGTCCGACGTGCCAGGAATGTAGTAAAATATTACACCCGAGATGTTAGGTTGCCTTAGGTTAGGATATATAACGTTATTGACTTATATAATGTTCCCACCGAGAAGTAGGGGCCGACGAGCCCGGAATGTTGTAAAATATTATGCTCGACATGTTGGGTGGCCTTAAGCTAGGATATACAGCGATATAGACGTATATAATGTTCCCACCGAGATTTAGGGGCCGGCGCGCCAGGAATGTTGTGAAATATTACATCCGAGATGTTAGGTTGCCTTAGGTTAGGATATATAACGTTATAGACGTATATATTGTTCCCACCGAGAAGTAGGGGCCGAGGAGCCAGGAATGTTGTAAAATATTACGCTCGACACTTTGGGTTGCCTTAGATTAGGATATATAGCGTTATAGACGTATATAATGTTCCCACCGAGAAGTAGGGGCCGGCGCGCCAGGAATGTAGTAAAATATTAGATCCGATATGTTAGGTTGCCTTAGGCTAGAATATATAGCGTTATAGACGTATATAATGTTCCCACCGAGAAGTAGGGGCCGAAGTGCCCGGGAATGTTGTAAAATATTACATTCGAAATGTTAGGTTGCCTTAGGCTAGGATATATAGCGTTATAGACGTATGTCATGTTCCCACCGAGACGTAGATGCCGACGTGCCAGGAATGTAGTAAAATATTGCATCCGAGATGTTAGGTTGCCTTAGGCTAGGATATATAGCGTTATAGACGTATATACTGTTCCCACCGAGAAGTAGGTGGCGGCGCGCCAGGAATGTAGTAAAATATTACATCCGAGATATTAGGTGGCCTTAGGCTAGGATATATAACGTTATGGACGTATATACTGTTCCCATCGAGAAGTAGGTGGCGACGCGCCAGGAATGTTGTAAAATATTACATTCGACATAATAGGTTGCCTTAGGTTAGGATATATAACGTGATAGACGTATATGCTGCTCCCACCGAGAAGTACGGCCGAACACGCCAGGAATGTTGTCAAATATTACATCCGAGATGTTAGGTTCCCTTAGGTTAGAATATATGACGTTATAGACGTATATAATGTTCCCACCGAGAAGTAGGGGCCGACGAGCCAGGAATCTCGTAAAATATTATGCTCGACGTGTTAGGTTTCCTTAGGTTAGGATATATAACGTTATTGACTTATATAATTTTCCCACCGAGAAGTAGGGGCCAACGAGCCAGGAATGTGGTAAAATATTACATTCGACATGTGAGGTTGCCTTAGGTTATGATATATAACGTTATAGACGTATATAATGTTCCCACCGAGAAGTAGGGGCCGACGAGGCAGGAATATTGTAAAATATTACGCTCGACAATTTAGGTTGCATTTGGTTAGGATATATAGCGTTATAGACTTATATAATGTTCCCACCGAGAAGTAGGGTCCGACGCGCCATGGATGCTGTAAAATATTACAGTCGACATGTTAGGATTGCCGTAGGCTAGGATATATAACGTTATAGAAGTATATGATATTCCCACCGAGAAGTACGGACCGACACGCCATGAATGTTGTTAAATATTACATCCGAGATGTTAGGTTGCCATAGGTTAGGATATATAACGTTATAGACGTATATATTGTTCCCACCGAGAAGTAGGGGCCGAGGAGCCAGGAATGTTGTACAATATTACGCTCGACACTTTGGGTTGCCTTAGATTAGGATATATAGCGTTATAGACGTATATAATGTTCCCACCGAGAAGTAGGGGCCGGCGCGCCAGGAATGTAGTAAAATATTAGATCCGATATGCTAGGTTGCCTTAGGCTAGGATATATAGCGTTATAGACGTATATAATGTTCCCACCGAGAAGTAGGGTCCGACGTGCCAGGAATGTAGTAAAATATTACACCCGAGATGTTAGGTTGCCTTAGGTTAGGATATATAACGTTATTGACTTATATAATGTTCCCACCGAGAAGTAGGGGCCGACGAGCCCGGAATGTTGTAAAATATTATGCTCGACATGTTAGGTGGCCTTAAGCTAGGATATACAGCGATATAGACGTATATAATGTTCCCACCGAGATTTAGGGGCCGGCGCGCCAGGAATGTTGTGAAATATTACATCCGAGATGTTAGGTTGCCTTAGGTTAGGATATATAACGTTATAGACGTATATATTGTTCCCACCGAGAAGTAGGGGCCGAGGAGCCAGGAATGTTGTAAAATATTACGCTCGACACTTTGGGTTGCCTTAGATTAGGATATATAGCGTTATAGACGTATATAATGTTCCCACCGAGAAGTAGGGGCCGGCGCGCCAGGAATGTAGTAAAATATTAGATCCGATATGTTAGGTTGCCTTAGGCTAGAATATATAGCGTTATAGACGTATATAATGTTCCCACCGAGAAGTAGGGGCCGAAGTGCCCGGGAATGTTGTAAAATATTACATTCGAAATGTTAGGTTGCCTTAGGCTAAGATATATAGCGTTATAGACGTATGTCATGTTCCCACCGAGACGTAGATGCCGACGTGCCAGGAATGTAGTAAAATATTGCATCCGAGATGTTAGGTTGCCTTAGGCTAGGATATATAGCGTTATAGACGTATATACTGTTCCCACCGAGAAGTAGGTGGCGGCGCGCCAGGAATGTAGTAAAATATTACATCCGAGATATTAGGTGGCCTTAGGCTAGGATATATAACGTTATAGACGTATATACTGTTCCCATCGAGAAGTAGGTGGCGACGCGCCAGGAATGTTGTAAAATATTACATTGGACATAATAGGTTGCCTTAGGTTAGGATATATAACGTGATAGACGTATATGCTGTTCCCACCGAGAAGTACGGCCGAACACGCCAGGAATGTTGTCAAATATTACATCCGAGATGTTAGGTTCCCTTAGGTTAGAATATATGACGTTATAGACGTATATAATGTTCCCACCGAGAAGTAGGGGCCGACGAGCCAGGAATCTCGTAAAATATTATGCTCGACGTGTTAGGTTTCCTTAGGTTAGGATATATAACGTTATTGACTTATATAATGTTCCCACCGAGAAGTAGGGGCCAACGAGCCAGGAATGTGGTAAAATATTACATTCGACATGTGAGGTTGCCTTAGGTTATGATATATAACGTTATAGACGTATATAATGTTCCCACCGAGAAGTAGGGGCCGACGAGGCAGGAATATTGTAAAATATTACGCTCGACAATTTAGGTTGCATTTGGTTAGGATATATAGCGTTATAGACTTATATAATGTTCCCACCGAGAAGTAGGGTCCGACGCGCCATGGATGCTGTAAAATATTACAGTCGACATGTTAGGATTGCCGTAGGCTAGGATATATAACGTTATAGAAGTATATGATATTCCCACCGAGAAGTACGGACCGACACGCCATGAATGTTGTTAAATATTACATCCGAGATGTTAGGTTGCCATAGGTTAGGATATATAACGTTATAGACGTATATATTGTTCCCACCGAGAAGTAGGGGCCGAGGAGCCAGGAATGTTGTACAATATTACGCTCGACACTTTGGGTTGCCTTAGATTAGGATATATAGCGTTATAGACGTATATAATGTTCCCACCGAGAAGTAGGGGCCGGCGCGCCAGGAATGTAGTAAAATATTAGATCCGATATGCTAGGTTGCCTTAGGCTAGGATATATAGCGTTATAGACGTATATAATGTTCCCACCGAGAAGTAGGGTCCGACGTGCCAGGAATGTAGTAAAATATTACACCCGAGATGTTAGGTTGCCTTAGGTTAGGATATATAACGTTATTGACTTATATAATGTTCCCACCGAGAAGTAGGGGCCGACGAGCCCGGAATGTTGTAAAATATTATGCTCGACATGTTAGGTGGCCTTAAGCTAGGATATACAGCGATATAGACGTATATAATGTTCCCACCGAGATTTAGGGGCCGGCGCGCCAGGAATGTTGTGAAATATTACATCCGAGATGTTAGGTTGCCTTAGGTTAGGATATATAACGTTATAGACGTATATATTGTTCCCACCGAGAAGTAGGGGCCGAGGAGCCAGGAATGTTGTAAAATATTACGCTCGACACTTTGGGTTGCCTTAGATTAGGATATATAGCGTTATAGACGTATATAATGTTCCCACCGAGAAGTAGGGGCCGGCGCGCCAGGAATGTAGTAAAATATTAGATCCGATATGTTAGGTTGCCTTAGGCTAGAATATATAGCGTTATAGACGTATATAATGTTCCCACCGAGAAGTAGGGGCCGAAGTGCCCGGGAATGTTGTAAAATATTACATTCGAAATGTTAGGTTGCCTTAGGCTAGGATATATAGCGTTATAGACGTATGTCATGTTCCCACCGAGACGTAGATGCCGACGTGCCAGGAATGTAGTAAAATATTGCATCCGAGATGTTAGGTTGCCTTAGGCTAGGATATATAGCGTTATAGACGTATATACTGTTCCCACCGAGAAGTAGGTGGCGGCGCGCCAGGAATGTAGTAAAATATTACATCCGAGATATTAGGTGGCCTTAGGCTAGGATATATAACGTTATAGACGTATATACTGTTCCCATCGAGAAGTAGGTGGCGACGCGCCAGGAATGTTGTAAAATATTACATTCGACATAATAGGTTGCCTTAGGTTAGGATATATAACGTGATAGACGTATATGCTGTTCCCACCGAGAAGTACGGCCGAACACGCCAGGAATGTTGTCAAATATTACATCCGAGATGTTAGGTTCCCTTAGGTTAGAATATATGACGTTATAGACGTATATAATGTTCCCACCGAGAAGTAGGGCCCGACGAGCCAAGAATCTCGTAAAATATTATGCTCGACGTGTTAGGTTTCCTTAGGTTAGGATATATAACGTTATTGACTTATATAATGTTCCCACCGAGAAGTAGGGGCCAACGAGCCAGGAATGTGGTAAAATATTACATTCGACATGTGAGGTTGCCTTAGGTTAGGATATATAACGTTATAGACGTATATAATGTTCCCACCGAGAAGTAGGGGCCGACGAGGCAGGAATATTGTAAAATATTACGCTCGACAATTTAGGTTGCATTTGGTTAGGATATATAGCGTTATAGACGTATATAATGTTCCCACCGAGAAGTAGGGTCCGACATGCCATGGATGCTGTAAAATATTACAGTCGACATGTTAGGATTGCCGTAGGCTAGGATATATAACGTTATAGAAGTATATGATATTCCCACCGAGAAGTACGGACCGACACGCCATGAATGTTGTTAAATATTACATCCGAGATGTTAGGTTGCCTTAGGTTAGGATATATAACGTTATAGACGTATATATTGTTCCCACCGAGAAGTAGGGGCCGAGGAGCCAGGAATGTTGTAAAATATTACGCTCGACACTTTGGGTTGCCTTAGATTAGGATATATAGCGTTATAGACGTATATAATGTTCCCACCGAGAAGTAGGGGCCGGCGCGCCAGGAATGTAGTAAAATATTAGATCCGATATGTTAGGTTGCCTTAGGCTAGAATATATAGCGTTATAGACGTATATAATGTTCCCACCGAGAAGTAGGGGCCGAAGTGCCCGGGAATGTTGTAAAATATTACATTCGAAATGTTAGGTTGCCTTAGGCTAGGATATATAGCGTTATAGACGTATGTCATGTTCCCACCGAGACGTAGATGCCGACGTGCCAGGAATGTAGTAAAATATTGCATCCGAGATGTTAGGTTGCCTTAGGCTAGGATATATAGCGTTATAGACGTATATACTGTTCCCACCGAGAAGTAGGTGGCGGCGCGCCAGGAATGTAGTAAAATATTACATCCGAGATATTAGGTGGCCTTAGGCTAGGATATATAACGTTATAGACGTATATACTGTTCCCATCGAGAAGTAGGTGGCGACGCGCCAGGAATGTTGTAAAATATTACATTCGACATAATAGGTTGCCTTAGGTTAGGATATATAACGTGATAGACGTATATGCTGTTCCCACCGAGAAGTACGGCCGAACACGCCAGGAATGTTGTCAAATATTACATCCGAGATGTTAGGTTCCCTTAGGTTAGAATATATGACGTTATAGACGTATATAATGTTCCCACCGAGAAGTAGGGCCCGACGAGCCAAGAATCTCGTAAAATATTATGCTCGACGTGTTAGGTTTCCTTAGGTTAGGATATATAACGTTATTGACTTATATAATGTTCCCACCGAGAAGTAGGGGCCAACGAGCCAGGAATGTGGTAAAATATTACATTCGACATGTGAGGTTGCCTTAGGTTAGGATATATAACGTTATAGACGTATATAATGTTCCCACCGAGAAGTAGGGGCCGACGAGGCAGGAATATTGTAAAATATTACGCTCGACAATTTAGGTTGCATTTGGTTAGGATATATAGCGTTATAGACGTATATAATGTTCCCACCGAGAAGTAGGGTCCGACATGCCATGGATGCTGTAAAATATTACAGTCGACATGTTAGGATTGCCGTAGGCTAGGATATATAACGTTATAGAAGTATATGATATTCCCACCGAGAAGTACGGACCGACACGCCATGAATGTTGTTAAATATTACATCCGAGATGTTAGGTTGCCATAGGTTAGGATATATAACGTTATAGACGTATATATTGTTCCCACCGAGAAGTAGGGGCCGAGGAGCCAGGAATGTTGTAAAATATTACGCTCGACACTTTGGGTTGCCTTAGATTAGGATATATAGCGTTATAGACGTATATAATGTTCCCACCGAGAAGTAGGGGCCGGCGCGCCAGGAATGTAGTAAAATATTAGATCCGATATGCTAGGTTGCCTTAGGCTAGGATATATAGCGTTATAGACGTATATAATGTTCCCACCGAGAAGTAGGGGCCGAAGTGCCGGGAATGTTGTAAAATATTACATTCGACATGTTAGGTTGCCTTAGGCTAGGATATATAGCGTTATAGACGTATGTCATGTTCCCACCGAGAAGTAGATGCCGACGTGCCAGGAATGTAGTAAAATATTACACCCGAGATGTTAGGTTGCCTTAGGCTAGGATATATAGCGTTATAGACGTATATAATGTTCCCACCGAGAAGTAGGGGCCGACGTGCCAGGAATGTAGTAAAATATTGCATCCGAGATGTTAGGTTGCCTTAGGCTACGTTATATAACGTTATAGATGTATATACTGTTCCCACCGAGAAGTAGGTGCCGACGCGCCAGGAATGTTGTAAAATATTATGCTCGACATTTTAGGTTGCCTTAGATTAGGATATATAGCGTTATAGACGCATATAATGTTCCCACCGAGATGTAGGGGCCGGCGCGCCAGGAATGTAGTAAAATATTATGCTCGACGTGTTAGGTTTCCTTAGGTTAGGATATATAACGTTATTGACATATATAATGTTCCCACCGAGAAGTAGGGGCCAACGAGCCAGGAATGTGGTAAAATATTACATTCGACATGTGAGGTTGCCTTAGGTTAGGATATATAACGTTATAGACGTATATAATGTTCCCACCGAGAAGTAGGGGCCGACGAGGCAGGAATATTGTAAAATATTACGCTCGACAATTTAGGTTGCATTTGGTTAGGATATATAGCGTTATAGACGTATATAATGTTCCCACCGAGAAGTAGGGTCCGACGCGCCATGGATGCTGTAAAATATTACAGTCGACATGTTAGGATTGCCGTAGGCTAGGATATATAACGTTATAGAAGTATATGATATTCCCACCGAGAAGTACGGACCGACACGCCATGAATGTTGTTAAATATTACATCCGAGATGTTAGGTTGCCATAGGTTAGGATATATGACGTTATAGACGTATATATTGTTCCCACCGAGAAGTAGGGGCCGAGGAGCCAGGAATGTTGTAAAATATTACGCTCGACACTTTGGGTTGCCTTAGATTAGGATATATAGCGTTATAGACGTATATAATGTTCCCACCGAGAAGTAGGGGCCGGCGCGCCAGGAATGTAGTAAAATATTAGATCCGATATGCTAGGTTGCCTTAGGCTAGGATATATAGCGTTATAGACGTATATAATGTTCCCACCGAGAAGTAGGGGCCGAAGTGCCGGGAATGTTGTAAAATATTACATTCGACATGTTAGGTTGCCTTAGGCTAGGATATATAGCGTTATAGACGTATGTCATGTTCCCACCGAGAAGTAGGGGCCGACGAGCCAGGAATGTCGTAAAATATTATGTTCGACGTGTTAGGTTTCCTTAGGTTAGGATATATAACGTTGTTGACATATATAATGTTCCCACCGAGAAGTAGGGGCCAACGAGCCAGGAATGTGGTAAAATATTACATTCGACATGTGAGGTTGCCTTAGGTTAGGATATATAACGTTATAGACGTATATAATGTTCCCACCGAGAAGTAGGGTCCGACGCGCCATGGATGCTGTAAAATATTACAGTCGACATGTTAGGATTGCCGTAGGCTAGGATATATAACGTTATAGAAGTATATGATATTCCCACCGAGAAGTACGGACCGACACGCCATGAATGTTGTCAAATATTACATCCGAGACGTTAGGTTGCCATAGGTTAGGATATATAACGTTATAGACGTATATATTGTTCCCACCGAGAAGTAGGGGCCGAGGAGCCAGGAATGTTGTAAAATAATATGCTCTACATTTTAGGTTGCCTTAGATTAGGATATATAGCGTTATAGACGTATATAATGTTCCCACCGAGATGTAGGGGCCGGCGCGCCAGGAATGTAGTAAAATATTGCATCCGAGATGTTAGGTTGCCTTAGGCTAGGTTATACAACGTTATAGACGTATATACTGTTCCCGCCGAGAAGTAGGTGCCGACGATCCAGGAATGTTGTAAAATAATATGCTCGACATTTTAGGTTGCCTTAGATTAGGATATATAGCGTTATAGCCGTATATAATGTTCCCACCGAGATGTAGGGGCCGGCGCGCCAGGAATGTAGTAAAATATTGCATCCGAGATGTTAGGTTGCCTTAGATTAGGATATATAGCGTTATAGACGTATATAATGTTCCCACCGAGATGTAGGGGCCGGCGCGCCAGGAATGTAGTAAAATATTGCATCCGAGATGTCAGGTTGCCTTAGGCTAGGATATATAGCGTTATAGACGTATATAATGTTCCCACCGAGAAGTAGGGTCCGACGTGCCAGGAATGTAGTAAAATATTACACCCGAGATGTTAGGTTGCCTTAGGTTAGGATATATAACGTTATTGACTTATATAATGTTCCCACCGAGAAGTAGGGGCCGACGAGCCCGGAATGTTGTAAAATATTATGCTCGACATGTTAGGTGGCCTTAAGCTAGGATATACAGCGATATAGACGTATATAATGTTCCCACCGAGATTTAGGGGCCGGCGCGCCAGGAATGTTGTGAAATATTACATCCGAGATGTTAGGTTGCCTTAGGTTAGGATATATAACGTTATAGACGTATATATTGTTCCCACCGAGAAGTAGGGGCCGAGGAGCCAGGAATGTTGTAAAATATTACGCTCGACACTTTGGGTTGCCTTAGATTAGGATATATAGCGTTATAGACGTATATAATGTTCCCACCGAGAAGTAGGGGCCGGCGCGCCAGGAATGTAGTAAAATATTAGATCCGATATGTTAGGTTGCCTTAGGCTAGAATATATAGCGTTATAGACGTATATAATGTTCCCACCGAGAAGTAGGGGCCGAAGTGCCCGGGAATGTTGTAAAATATTACATTCGACATAATAGGTTGCCTTAGGTTAGGATATATAACGTGATAGACGTATATGCTGTTCCCACCGAGAAGTACGGCCGAACACGCCAGGAATGTTGTCAAATATTACATCCGAGATGTTAGGTTCCCTTAGGTTAGAATATATGACGTTATAGACGTATATAATGTTCCCACCGAGAAGTAGGGCCCGACGAGCCAAGAATCTCGTAAAATATTATGCTCGACGTGTTAGGTTTCCTTAGGTTAGGATATATAACGTTATTGACTTATATAATGTTCCCACCGAGAAGTAGGGGCCAACGAGCCAGGAATGTGGTAAAATATTACATTCGACATGTGAGGTTGCCTTAGGTTAGGATATATAACGTTATAGACGTATATAATGTTCCCACCGAGAAGTAGGGGCCGACGAGGCAGGAATATTGTAAAATATTACGCTCGACAATTTAGGTTGCATTTGGTTAGGATATATAGCGTTATAGACGTATATAATGTTCCCACCGAGAAGTAGGGTCCGACATGCCATGGATGCTGTAAAATATTACAGTCGACATGTTAGGATTGCCGTAGGCTAGGATATATAACGTTATAGAAGTATATGATATTCCCACCGAGAAGTACGGACCGACACGCCATGAATGTTGTTAAATATTACATCCGAGATGTTAGGTTGCCTTAGGTTAGGATATATAACGTTATAGACGTATATATTGTTCCCACCGAGAAGTAGGGGCCGAGGAGCCAGGAATGTTGTAAAATATTACGCTCGACACTTTGGGTTGCCTTAGATTAGGATATATAGCGTTATAGACGTATATAATGTTCCCACCGAGAAGTAGGGGCCGGCGCGCCAGGAATGTAGTAAAATATTAGATCCGATATGTTAGGTTGCCTTAGGCTAGAATATATAGCGTTATAGACGTATATAATGTTCCCACCGAGAAGTAGGGGCCGAAGTGCCCGGGAATGTTGTAAAATATTACATTCGAAATGTTAGGTTGCCTTAGGCTAGGATATATAGCGTTATAGACGTATGTCATGTTCCCACCGAGACGTAGATGCCGACGTGCCAGGAATGTAGTAAAATATTGCATCCGAGATGTTAGGTTGCCTTAGGCTAGGATATATAGCGTTATAGACGTATATACTGTTCCCACCGAGAAGTAGGTGGCGGCGCGCCAGGAATGTAGTAAAATATGACATCCGAGATATTAGGTGGCCTTAGGCTAGGATATATAACGTTATAGACGTATATACTGTTCCCATCGAGAAGTAGGTGGCGACGCGCCAGGAATGTTGTAAAATATTACATTCGACATAATAGGTTGCCTTAGGTTAGGATATATAACGTGATAGACGTATATGCTGTTCCCACCGAGAAGTACGGCCGAACACGCCAGGAATGTTGTCAAATATTACATCCGAGATGTTAGGTTCCCTTAGGTTAGAATATATGACGTTATAGACGTATATAATGTTCCCACCGAGAAGTAGGGCCCGACGAGCCAAGAATCTCGTAAAATATTATGCTCGACGTGTTAGGTTTCCTTAGGTTAGGATATATAACGTTATTGACTTATATAATGTTCCCACCGAGAAGTAGGGGCCAACGAGCCAGGAATGTGGTAAAATATTACATTCGACATGTGAGGTTGCCTTAGGTTAGGATATATAACGTTATAGACGTATATAATGTTCCCACCGAGAAGTAGGGGCCGACGAGGCAGGAATATTGTAAAATATTACGCTCGACAATTTAGGTTGCATTTGGTTAGGATATATAGCGTTATAGACGTATATAATGTTCCCACCGAGAAGTAGGGTCCGACATGCCATGGATGCTGTAAAATATTACAGTCGACATGTTAGGATTGCCGTAGGCTAGGATATATAACGTTATAGAAGTATATGATATTCCCACCGAGAAGTACGGACCGACACGCCATGAATGTTGTTAAATATTACATCCGAGATGTTAGGTTGCCATAGGTTAGGATATATAACGTTATAGACGTATATATTGTTCCCACCGAGAAGTAGGGGCCGAGGAGCCAGGAATGTTGTAAAATATTACGCTCGACACTTTGGGTTGCCTTAGATTAGGATATATAGCGTTATAGACGTATATAATGTTCCCACCGAGAAGTAGGGGCCGGCGCGCCAGGAATGTAGTAAAATATTAGATCCGATATGCTAGGTTGCCTTAGGCTAGGATATATAGCGTTATAGACGTATATAATATTCCCACCGAGAAGTAGGGGCCGAAGTGCCGGGAATGTTGTAAGATATTACATTCGACATGTTAGGTTGCCTTAGGCTAGGATATATAGCGTTATAGACGTATGTCATGTTCCCACCGAGAAGTAGATGCCGACGTGCCAGGAATGTAGTAAAATATTACACCCGAGATGTTAGGTTGCCTTAGGCTAGGATATATAGCGTTATAGACGTATATAATGTACCCACCGAGAAGTAGGGTCCGACGTGCCAGGAATGTAGTAAAATATTGCATCCGAGATGTTAGGTTGCCTTAGGCTACGTTATATAACGTTATAGACGTATATACTGTTCCCACCGAGAAGTAGGTGCCGACGCGCCAGGAATGTTGTAAAATATTATGCTCGACATTTTAGGTTGCCTTCGATTAGGATATATAGCGTTATAGACGTATATAATGTTCCCAACGAGATGTAGGGGCCGGCGCGCCAGGAATGTAGTAAAATATTGCATCCGAGATGTTAGGTTGCCTTAGGTTAGGATATATAGCGTTATAGACGTATGTAATGTTACCACCGAGAAGTAGGTGCCGACGTGCCAGGAATGTTGTAAAATATTATGCTCGACATTTTAGGTTGCCTTAGATTAGGATATATAGCGTTATAGACGTATATAATGTTCCCACCGAGATGTAGGGGCCGGCGCGCCAGGAATGTTTTAAAATACTATATCCGAAATGTTAGGTTGCCTTAGGTTAGGATATATAACGTTATAGACGTATATACTGTTCCAACCGAGAAGTAGGGGCCGGCGCGCCAGGAATGTAGTAAAATATTACATTCGAGATGTTAGGTTGCCTTAAGCTAGGATATATACCGTTATAGATATATATAACGTTCCTACCGAGAAGTAAGGGCCGAAGTGCCGGGAACGTTGTAAAATATTACATTCGACATGTTAGGTTGCCTTAGGCTAGGATATATGGCGTTATAGACGTATATTATCTTCCCACCGCGAAGTAGGGGCCGAAGTGCCAGGAAAGTTGTAAAATATTACATTCGACATGTTAGGTGGCCTTAGGCTAGTATATATATAGTGTTATAAACGTATATAATGTTCCCACCGAGAAGTAGGGGCCGAAGTGCCGGGAACGTTGTAAAATATTACATTCGACATGTTAGGTTGCCTTAGGCTAGGTTATATATAGCGTTATAGACGTATATAATGTTCCCACCGAGAAGTAGGTGCCGGCGCGCCAGGAATGTAGTAAAATATTACATTCGAGATGTTAGGTTGCCTTAAGCTAGGTTATATACCGTTAAGACATATATAACGTTCCCACCGAGAAGTAGGAGCCGAAGTGCCGGGAACGTTGTAAAATATTACATTCGACATGTTAGGTTGCCTTAGGCTAGGATATATATAGCGTTATAGACGTATATAATGTTCCCACCGAGAAGTAGTGGCCGAAGTGCCGGGAATGTTGTAAAATATTACATTCGACATGTTAGGTTGCCTTAGGTTAGGATATATAACGTTATAGACGTATATACTGTTCCCACCGAGAAGTAGGGGCCGGCGCGCCAGGAATGTAGTAAAATATTACATTCGAGATGTTAGGTTGCCTTAAGCTAGGATATATACCGTTATAGATATATATATAACGTTCCCACCGAGAAGTAAGGGCCGAAGTGCCGGGAACGTTGTAAAATATTACATTCGACATGTTAGGTTGCCTTAGGCTAAGATATATAGCGTTATAGACGTATATAATGTTCCCACCGGGAAATAGGGGCCGACACGCAAGGAATGTTGTAAAACATTTCATCCGAGGTGTTAGGGTGCCTTAGGTTTGGATATATAACGTTATAGACGTATATACTTTTCCACCGAGAAGTAGGTGCCGACGCGCCAGGAATGTTGTAAAATATTACAATCGACATGTTAGGATTGCCTGAGGCTAGGATATATAACGTTATAGACGTCCATACTGTTCCCACCGAGAAGTATGGGCCAACGAGCCAGGAATGTGGTAAAATATTACATTCGACATGTTAGGTTGCCTTAGGTTAGGATATATAACGTTATAGACGTATATACTGTTCCCGCCGAGAAGTAGGTGCCGACGATCCAGGAATGTTGTAAAATAATATGCTCGACATTTTAGGTTGCCTTAGATTAGGATATATAGCGTTATAGCCGTATATAATGTTCCCACCGAGATGTAGGGGCCGGCGCGCCAGGAATGTAGTAAAATATTGCATCCGAGATGTTAGGTTGCCTTAGATTAGGATATATAGCGTTATAGACGTATATAATGTTCCCACCGAGATGTAGGGGCCGGCGCGCCAGGAATGTAGTAAAATATTGCATCCGAGATGTCAGGTTGCCTTAGGCTAGGATATATAGCGTTATAGACGTATATAATGTTCCCACCGAGAAGTAGGGTCCGACGTGCCAGGAATGTAGTAAAATATTACACCCGAGATGTTAGGTTGCCTTAGGTTAGGATATATAACGTTATTGACTTATATAATGTTCCCACCGAGAAGTAGGGGCCGACGAGCCCGGAATGTTGTAAAATATTATGCTCGACATGTTAGGTGGCCTTAAGCTAGGATATACAGCGATATAGACGTATATAATGTTCCCACCGAGATTTAGGGGCCGGCGCGCCAGGAATGTTGTGAAATATTACATCCGAGATGTTAGGTTGCCTTAGGTTAGGATATATAACGTTATAGACGTATATATTGTTCCCACCGAGAAGTAGGGGCCGAGGAGCCAGGAATGTTGTAAAATATTACGCTCGACACTTTGGGTTGCCTTAGATTAGGATATATAGCGTTATAGACGTATATAATGTTCCCACCGAGAAGTAGGGGCCGGCGCGCCAGGAATGTAGTAAAATATTAGATCCGATATGTTAGGTTGCCTTAGGCTAGAATATATAGCGTTATAGACGTATATAATGTTCCCACCGAGAAGTAGGGGCCGAAGTGCCCGGGAATGTTGTAAAATATTACATTCGAAATGTTAGGTTGCCTTAGGCTAGGATATATAGCGTTATAGACGTATGTCATGTTCCCACCGAGACGTAGATGCCGACGTGCCAGGAATGTAGTAAAATATTGCATCCGAGATGTTAGGTTGCCTTAGGCTAGGATATATAGCGTTATAGACGTATATACTGTTCCCACCGAGAAGTAGGTGGCGGCGCGCCAGGAATGTAGTAAAATATTACATCCGAGATATTAGGTGGCCTTAGGCTAGGATATATAACGTTATAGACGTATATACTGTTCCCATCGAGAAGTAGGTGGCGACGCGCCAGGAATGTTGTAAAATATTACATTCGACATAATAGGTTGCCTTAGGTTAGGATATATAACGTGATAGACGTATATGCTGTTCCCACCGAGAAGTACGGCCGAACACGCCAGGAATGTTGTCAAATATTACATCCGAGATGTTAGGTTCCCTTAGGTTAGAATATATGACGTTATAGACGTATATAATGTTCCCACCGAGAAGTAGGGCCCGACGAGCCAGGAATCTCGTAAAATATTATGCTCGACGTGTTAGGTTTCCTTAGGTTAGGATATATAACGTTATTGACTTATATAATGTTCCCACCGAGAAGTAGGGGCCAACGAGCCAGGAATGTGGTAAAATATTACATTCGACATGTGAGGTTGCCTTAGGTTAGGATATATAACGTTATAGACGTATATAATGTTCCCACCGAGAAGTAGGGGCCGACGAGGCAGGAATATTGTAAAATATTACGCTCGACAATTTAGGTTGCATTTGGTTAGGATATATAGCGTTATAGACGTATATAATGTTCCCACCGAGAAGTAGGGTCCGACATGCCATGGATGCTGTAAAATATTACAGTCGACATGTTAGGATTGCCGTAGGCTAGGATATATAACGTTATAGAAGTATATGATATTCCGACCGAGAAGTACGGACCGACACGCCATGAATGTTGTTAAATATTACATCCGAGATGTTAGGTTGCCATAGGTTAGGATATATAACGTTATAGACGTATATATTGTTCCCACCGAGAAGTAGGGGCCGAGGAGCCAGGAATGTTGTAAAATATTACGCTCGACACTTTGGGTTGCCTTAGATTAGGATATATAGCGTTATAGACGTATATAATGTTCCCACCGAGAAGTAGGGGCCGGCGCGCCAGGAATGTAGTAAAATATTAGATCCGATATGCTAGGTTGCCTTAGGCTAGGATATATAGCGTTATAGACGTATATAATGTTCCCACCGAGAAGTAGGGGCCGAAGTGCCGGGAATGTTGTAAAATATTACATTCGACATGTTAGGTTGCCTTAGGCTAGGATATATAGCGTTATAGACGTATGTAATGTTCCCACCGAGAAGTAGGTGCCGACGTGCCAGGAATGTAGTAAAATATTACACCAGAGAAGTTAGGTTGCCTTAGGCTAGGATATATAGCGTTATAGACGTATATAATGTACCCACCGAGAAGTAGGGTCCGACGTGCCAGGAATGTAGTAAAATATTGCATCCGAGATGTTAGGTTGCCTTAGGCTACGTTATATAACGTTATAGACGTATATACTGTTCCCACCGAGAAGTAGGTGCCGACGCGCCAGGAATGTTGTAAAATATTATGCTCGACATTTTAGGTTGCCTTCGATTAGGATATATAGCGTTATAGACGTATATAATGTTCCCAACGAGATGTAGGGGCCGGCGCGCCAGGAATGTAGTAAAATATTGCATCCGAGATGTTAGGTTGCCTTAGGTTAGGATATATAGCGTTATAGACGTATGTAATGTTACCACCGAGAAGTAGGTGCCGACGTGCCAGGAATGTTGTAAAATATTATGCTCGACATTTTAGGTTGCCTTAGATTAGGATATATAGCGTTATAGACGTATATAATGTTCCCACCGAGATGTAGGGGCCGGCGCGCCAGGAATGTTTTAAAATACTATATCCGAAATGTTAGGTTGCCTTAGGTTAGGATATATAACGTTATAGACGTATATACTGTTCCAACCGAGAAGTAGGGGCCGGCGCGCCAGGAATGTAGTAAAATATTACATTCGAGATGTTAGGTTGCCTTAAGCTAGGATATATACCGTTATAGATATATATAACGTTCCCACCGAGAAGTAAGGGCCGAAGTGCCGGGAACGTTGTAAAATATTACATTCGACATGTTAGGTTGCCTTAGGCTAGGATATATGGCGTTATAGACGTATATTATCTTCCCACCGCGAAGTAGGGGCCGAAGTGCCAGGAAAGTTGTAAAATATTACATTCGACATGTTAGGTGGCCTTAGGCTAGTATATATATAGTGTTATAAACGTATATAATGTTCCCACCGAGAAGTAGGGGCCGAAGTGCCGGGAACGTTGTAAAATATTACATTCGACATGTTAGGTTGTCTTAGGCTAGGTTATATATAGCGTTATAGACGTATATAATGTTCCCACCGAGAAGTAGGTGCCGGCGCGCCAGGAATGTAGTAAAATATTACATTCGAGATGTTAGGTTGCCTTAAGCTAGGTTATATACCGTTAAGACATATATAACGTTCCCACCGAGAAGTAGGAGCCGAAGTGCCGGGAACGTTGTAAAATATTACATTCGACATGTTAGGTTGCCTTAGGCTAGGATATATATAGCGTTATAGACGTATATAATGTTCCCACCGAGAAGTAGTGGCCGAAGTGCCGGGAATGTTGTAAAATATTACATTCGACATGTTAGGTTGCCTTAGGTTAGGATATATAACGTTATAGACGTATATACTGTTCCCACCGAGAAGTAGGGGCCGGCGCGCCAGGAATGTAGTAAAATATTACATTCGAGATGTTAGGTTGCCTTAAGCTAGGATATATACCGTTATAGATATATATATAACGTTCCCACCGAGAAGTAAGGGCCGAAGTGCCGGGAACGTTGTAAAATATTACATTCGACATGTTAGGTTGCCTTAGGCTAAGATATATAGCGTTATAGACGTATATAATGTTCCCACCGGGAAATAGGGGCCGACACGCAAGGAATGTTGTAAAACATTTCATCCGAGGTGTTAGGGTGCCTTAGGTTTGGATATATAACGTTATAGACGTATATACTTTTCCACCGAGAAGTAGGTGCCGACGCGCCAGGAATGTTGTAAAATATTACAATCGACATGTTAGGATTGCCTGAGGCTAGGATATATAACGTTATAGACGTCCATACTGTTCCCACCGAGAAGTATGGGCCAACGAGCCAGGAATGTGGTAAAATATTACATTCGACATGTTAGGTTGCCTTAGGTTAGGATATATAACGTTATAGACGTATATGCTGTTCCCACCGAGAAGTAGGGGCCGGCGCGCCAGGAATGTAGTAAAATATTACATCCGAGGAGTTAGGTTTCCTTAGGCTAGGATATGTAATGTTATAGACGTATATAATGTTCCCACTGAGAAGTATTGGCCGGCGCGCCAGGAATGTTGTAAAATATTACATCCGAGATGTTAGGTTGCCTTAGGCTAGGATATATAACGTTATAGACGTATGTCATGTTCCCACCGAGAAGTAGATGCCGACGTGCCAGGAATGTAGTAAAATATTACACCCGAGATGTTAGGTTGCCTTAGGCTAGGATATATAGCGTTATAGACGTATATAATGTTCCCACCGAGAAGTAGGGGCCGACGTGCCAGGAATGTAGTAAAATATTGCATCCGAGATATTAGGTTGCCTTAGGCTACGTTATATAACGTTATAGATGTATATACTGTTCCCACCGAGAAGTAGGTGCCGACGCGCCAGGAATGTTGTAAAATATTATGCTCGACATTTTAGGTTGCCTTAGATTAGGATATATAGCGTTATAGACGTATATAATGTTCCCACCGAGATGTAGGGGCCGGCGCGCCAGGAATGTAGTAAAATATTACACCCGAGAAGTTAGGTTGCCTTAGGCTAGGATATATAGCGTTATAGACGTATATAATGTACCCACCGACAAGTAGGGGCCGACGTGCCAGGAATGTAGTAAAATATTGCATCCGAGATGTTAGGTTGCCTTAGGCTACGTTATATAACGTTATAGACGTATATACTGTTCCCACCGAGAAGTAGGTGCCGACGCGCCAGGAATGTTGTAAAATATTACATTCGACATGTTAGGTTGCCTTAAGCTAGGATATATAGCGTTATAGCCGTATATAATGTTCCCACCGAGAAGTAGGGGCCGACACGCCAGGAATGTTGTCAAATATTATATCCGAGATGTTAGGTTCCCTTAGGTTAGAATATATGACGTTATAGACGTATATAATGTTCCCACCGAGAAGTAGGGGCCGACGAGCCAGGAATGTCGTAAAATATTACGCTCGACGTGTTAGGTTTCCTTAGGTTAGGATATATAACGTTATTGACATATATAATGTTCCCACCGAGAAGTAGGGGCCAACGAGCCAGGAATGTGGTAAAATATTACATTCGACATGTGAGGTTGCCTTAGATTAGGATATATAGCGTTATAGACGTATATAATGTTCCCACCGAGATGTAGGGGCCGGCGCGCCAGGAATGTAGTAAAATATTGCATCCGAGATGTTAGGTTGCCTTAGGCTAGGTTATACAACGTTATAGACGTATATACTGTTCCCGCCGAGAAGTAGGTGCCGACGATCCAGGAATGTTGTAAAATAATATGCTCGACATTTTAGGTTGCCTTAGATTAGGATATATAGCGTTATAGACGTATATAATGTTCCCACCGAGATGTAGGGGCCGGCGCGCCAGGAATGTAGTAAAATATTGCATCCGAGATGTCAGGTTGCCTTAGGCTAGGATATATAGCGTTATAGACGTATATAATGTTCCCACCGAGAAGTAGGGTCCGACGTGCCAGGAATGTAGTAAAATATTACACCCGAGATGTTAGGTTGCCTTAGGTTAGGTTATATAACGTTATTGACTTATATAATGTTCCCACCGAGAAGTAGGGGCCGACGAGCCCGGAATGTTGTAAAATATTATGCTCGACATGTTAGGTGGCCTTAAGCTAGGATATACAGCGATATAGACGTATATAATGTTCCCACCGAGATTTAGGGGCCGGCGCGCCAGGAATGTTGTGAAATATTACATCCGAGATGTTAGGTTGCCTTAGGTTAGGATATATAACGTTATAGACGTATATATTGTTCCCACCGAGAAGTAGGGGCCGAGGAGCCAGGAATGTTGTAAAATATTACGCTCGACACTTTGGGTTGCCTTAGATTAGGATATATAGCGTTATAGACGTATATAATGTTCCCACCGAGAAGTAGGGGCCGGCGCGCCAGGAATGTAGTAAAATATTAGATCCGATATGTTAGGTTGCCTTAGGCTAGAATATATAGCGTTATAGACGTATATAATGTTCCCACCGAGAAGTAGGGGCCGAAGTGCCCGGGAATGTTGTAAAATATTACATTCGAAATGTTAGGTTGCCTTAGGCTAGGATATATAGCGTTATAGACGTATGTCATGTTCCCACCGAGACGTAGATGCCGACGTGCCAGGAATGTAGTAAAATATTGCATTCGAGATGTTAGGTTGCCTTAGGCTAGGATATATAGCGTTACAGACGTATATACTGTTCCCACGGAGAAGTAGGTGGCGGCGCGCCAGGAATGTAGTAAAATATTACATCCGAGATATTAGGTGGCCTTAGGCTAGGATATATAACGTTATAGACGTATATACTGTTCCCATCGAGAAGTAGGTGGCGACGTGCCAGGAATGTAGTAAAATATTACACCCGAGAAGTTAGGTTGCCTTAGACTAGGATATATAGCGTTATAGACGTGTATAATGTACCCACCGAGAAGGAGGGGCCGACGTGCCAGGAATGTAGTAAAATATTGCATCCGAGATGTTAGGTTTCCTTAGGCTACGTTATATAACGTTATAGACGTATATACTGTTCCCACCGAGAAGTAGCTGCCGACGATCCAGGAATGTTGTAAAATAATATGCTCTACATTTTAGGTTGCCTTAGATTAGGATATATAGCGTTATAGACGTATATAATGTTCCCACCGAGATGTAGGGGCCGGCGCGCCAGGAATGTAGTAAAATATTGCATCCGAGATGTTAGGGTGCCTTAGGCTAGGATATATAGCGTTATAGACGTATATACTGTTCCCACCGAGAAGTAGGTGCCGACGTGCCAGGAATGTAGTAAAATATTACACCCGAGAAGTTAGGTTGCCTTAGGCTAGGATATATAGCGTTATAGACGTATATAATGTACCCACCGAGAAGTAGGGGCCGACGTGCCAGGAATGTAGTAAAATATTGCATCCGAGATGTTAGGTTGCCTTAGGCTACGTTATATAACGTTATAGACGTATATACTGTTCCCACCGAGAAGTAGGTGCCGACGAGCCAGGAATGTTGTAAAATATTACATTCGACATGTTAGGTTGCCTTAAGCTACGATATATAGCGTTATAGCCGTATATAATGTTCCCACCGAGAAGTAGGGGCCGACACGCCAGGAATGTTGTCAAATATTACATCCGAGATGTTAGGTTCCCTTAGGTTAGAATATATGACGTTATAGACGTATATAATGTTCCCACCGAGAAGTAGGGGCCGACGAGCCAGGAATGTCGTAAAATATTATGCTCGACGTGTTAGGTTTCCTTAGGTTAGGATAAATAACGTTATTGACATATATAATGTTCCCACCGAGAAGTAGGGGCCAACGAGCCAGGAATGTGGTAAAATATTACATTCGACATGTGAGGTTGCCTTAGGTTAGGATATATAACGTTATAGACGTATATAATGTTCCCACCGAGAAGTAGGGTCCGACGCGCCATGGATGCTGTAAAATATTACAGTCGACATGTTAGGATTGCCGTAGGCTAGGATATATAACGTTATAGAAGTATATGATATTCCCACAGAGAAGTACGGACCGACACGCCATGAATGTTGTCAAATATTACATCCGAGATGTTAGGTTGCCATAGGTTAGGATATATAACGTTATAGACGTATATATTGTTCCCACCGAGAAGTAGGGGCCGAGGAGCCAGGAATGTTGTAAAATAATATGCTCTACATTTTAGGTTGCCTTAGATTAGGATATATAGCGTTA
This sequence comes from Xylocopa violacea, assembly GCA_963969225.1. Taxonomy (NCBI): domain Eukaryota; kingdom Metazoa; phylum Arthropoda; class Insecta; order Hymenoptera; family Apidae; genus Xylocopa; species Xylocopa violacea. Next base: position 3,620,774 of record CAXAJV010000013.1, read on the forward strand.
TAGACGTATATAATGTTCCCACCGAGATTTAGGGGCCGGCGCGCCAGGAATGTTGTGAAATATTACATCCGAGATGTTAGGTTGCCTTAGGTTAGGATATATAACGTTATAGACGTATATAATGTTCCCACCGAGATGTAGGGGCCGGCGCGCCAGGAATGTAGTAAAATATTACACCCGAGAAGTTAGGTTGCCTTAGGCTAGGATATATAGCGTTATAGACGTATATAATGTACCCACCGAGAAGTAGGGGCCGACGTGCCAGGAATGTAGTAAAATATTGCATCCGAGATGTTAGGTTGCCTTAGGCTACGTTATATAACGTTATAGACGTATATACTGTTCCCACCGAGAAGTAGGTGCCGACGCGCCAGGAATGTTGTAAAATATTACATTCGACATGTTAGGTTGCCTTAAGCTAGGATATATAGCGTTATAGCCGTATATAATGTTCCCACCGAGAAGTAGGGGCCGACACGCCAGGAATGTCGTCAAATATTACATCCGAGATGTTAGGTTCCCTTAGGTTAGAATATATGACGTTATAGACGTATATAATGTTCCCACCGAGAAGTAGGGGCCGACGAGCCAGGAATGTCGTAAAATATTATGCTCGACGTGTTAGGTTTCCTTAGGTCAGGATATATAACGTTATTGACATATATAATGTTCCCACCGAGAAGTAGGGGCCAACGAGCCAGGAATGTGGTAAAATATTGCATCCGAGATGTCAGGTTGCCTTAGGCTAGGATATATAGCGTTATAGACGTATATAATGTTCCCACCGAGAAGTAGGGTCCGACGTGCCAGGAATGTAGTAAAATATTACACCCGAGATGTTAGGTTGCCTTAGGTTAGGATATATAACGTTATTGACTTATATAATGTTCCCACCGAGAAGTAGGGGCCGACGAGCCCGGAATGTTGTAAAATATTATGCTCGACATGTTAGGTGGCCTTAAGCTAGGATATACAGCGATATAGACGTATATAATGTTCCCACCGAGATTTAGGGGCCGGCGCTCCAGGAATGTTGTGAAATATTACATCCGAGATGTTAGGTTGCCTTAGGCTACGTTATATAACGTTATAGACGTATATACTGTTCCCACCGAGAAGTAGGTGCCGACGCGCCAGGAATGTTGTAAAATATTACATTCGACATGTTAGGTTGCCTTAAGCTAGGATATATAGCGTTATAGCCGTATATAATGTTATCACCGAGAAGTAGGGGCCGACACGCCAGGAATGTCGTCAAATATTACATCCGAGATGTTAGGTTCCCTTAGGTTAGAATATATGACGTTATAGACGTATATAATGTTCCCACCGAGAAGTAGGGGCCGACGAGCCAGGAATGTCGTAAAATATTATGCTCGACGTGTTAGGTTTCCTTAGGTCAGGATATATAACGTTATTGACATATATAATGTTCCCACCGAGAAGTAGGGGCCAACGAGCCAGGAATGTGGTAAAATATTACATTCGACATGTGAGGTTGCCTTAGATTAGGATATATAACGTTATAGACGTATATAATGTTCCCACCGAGAAGTAGGGTCCGACGCGCCATGGATGCTGTAAAATATTACAGTCGACATGTTAGGATTGCCGTAGGCTAGGATATATAACGTTATAGAAGTATATGATATTCCCACCGAGAAGTACGGACCGACACGCCATGAATGTTGTCAAATATTACATCCGAGATGTTAGGTTGCCATAGGTTAGGATATATAACGTTATAGACGTATATATTGTTCCCACCGAGAAGTAGGGGCCGAGGAGCCAGGAATGTTGTAAAATAATATGCTCTACATTTTAGGTTGCCTTAGATTAGGATATATAGCGTTATAGACGTATATAATGTTCCCACCGAGATTTAGGGGCCGGCGCGCCAGGAATGTTGTGAAATATTACATCCGAGATGTTAGGTTGCCTTAGGTTAGGATATATAACGTTATAGACGTATATAATGTTCCCACCGAGATGTAGGGGCCGGCGCGCCAGGAATGTAGTAAAATATTGCATCCGAGATGTTAGGTTGCCTTAGGCTAGGATATATAGCGTTATAGACGTATATACTGTTCCCACCGAGAAGTAGGTGCCGACGTGCCAGGAATGTAGTAAAATATTACACCCGAGAAGTTAGGTTGCCTTAAGCTAGGATATATAGCGTTATAGACGTATATAATGTACCCACCGAGAAGTAGGGGCCGACGTGCCAGGAATGTAGTAAAATATTGCATCCGAGATGTTAGGTTGCCTTAGGCTACGTTATATAACGTTATAGACGTATATACTGTTCCCACCGAGAAGTAGGTGCCGACGCGCCAGGAATGTTGTAAAATATTACATTCGACATGTTAGGTTGCCTTAAGCTAGGATATATAGCGTTATAGCCGTATATAATGTTCCCACCGAGAAGTAGGGGCCGACACGCCAGGAATGTCGTCAAATATTACATCCGAGATGTTAGGTTCCCTTAGGTTAGAATATATGACGTTATAGACGTATATAATGTTCCCACCGAGAAGTAGGGGCCGACGAGCCAGGAATGTCGTAAAATATTATGCTCGACGTGTTAGGTTTCCTTAGGTCAGGATATATAACGTTATTGACATATATAATGTTCCCACCGAGAAGTAGGGGCCAACGAGCCAGGAATCTCGTAAAATATTATGCTCGACGTGTTAGGTTTCCTTAGGTTAGGATATATAACGTTATTGACTTATATAATGTTCCCACCGAGAAGTAGGGTCCGACGCGCCATGGATGCTGTAAAATATTACAGTCGACATGTTAGGATTGCCGTAGGCTAGGATATATAACGTTATAGAAGTATATGATATTCCCACCGAGAAGTACGGACCGACACGCCATGAATGTTGTCAAATATTACATCCGAGATGTTAGGTTGCCATAGGTTAGGATATATAACGTTATAGACGTATATATTGTTCCCACCGAGAAGTAGGGGCCGAGGAGCCAGGAATGTTGTAAAATAATATGCTCTACATTTTAGGTTGCCTTAGATTAGGATATATAGCGTTATAGACGTATATAATGTTCCCACCGAGATGTAGGGGCCGGAGCGCCAGGAATGTAGTAAAATATTGCATCCGAGATGTTAGGTTGCCCTAGGCTAGGTTATATAACGTGATAGACGTATATGCTGTTCCCACCGAGAAGTACGGCCGAACACGCCAGGAATGTTGTCAAATATTACATCCGAGATGTTAGGTTCCCTTAGGTTAGAATATATGACGTTATAGACGTATATAATGTTCCCACCGAGAAGTAGGGGCCAACGAGCCAGGAATCTCGTAAAATATTATGCTCGACGTGTTAGGTTTCCTTAGGTTAGGATATATAACGTTATTGACTTATATAATGTTCCCACCGAGAAGTAGGGGCCAACGAGCCAGGAATGTAGTAAAATATTGCATCCGAGATGTCAGGTTGCCTTAGGCTAGGATATATAGCGTTATAGACGTATATAATGTTCCCACCGAGAAGTAGGGTCCGACGTGCCAGGAATGTAGTAAAATATTACACCCGAGATGTTAGGTTGCCTTAGGTTAGGATATATAACGTTATTGACTTATATAATGTTCCCACCGAGAAGTAGGGGCCGACGAGCCCGGAATGTTGTAAAATATTATGCTCGACATGTTAGGTGGCCTTAAGCTAGGATATACAGCGATATAGACGTATATAATATTCCCACCGAGATTTAGGGGCCGGCGCTCCAGGAATGTTGTGAAATATTACATCCGAGATGTTAGGTTGCCTTAGGTTAGGATATATAACGTTATAGACGTATATATTGTTCCCACCGAGAAGTAGGGGCCGAGGAGCCAGGAATGTTGTAAAATATTACGCTCGACACTTTGAGTTGCTTTAGATTAGGATATATAGCGTTATAGACGTATATAATGTTCCCACCGAGAAGTATGGGCCGGCGCGCCAGGAATGTAGTAAAATATTAGATCCGATATGTTAGGTTGCCTTAGGCTAGAATATATAGCGTTATAGACGTATATAATGTTCCCACCGAGAAGTAGGGGCCGAAGTGCCCGGGAATGTTGTGAAATATTACATTCGAAATGTTAGGTTGCCTTAGGCTAGGATATATAGCGTTATAGACGTATGTCATGTTCCCACCGAGACGTAGATGCCGACGTGCCAGGAATGTAGTAAAATATTGCATCCGAGATGTTAGGTTGCCTTAGGCTAGGATATATAGCGTTATAGACGTATATACTGTTCCCACCGAGAAGTAGGTGGCGGCGCGCCAGGAATGTAGTAAAATATTACATCCGAGATATTAGGTGGCCTTAGGCTAGGATATATAACGTTATAGACGTATATACTGTTCCCATCGAGAAGTAGGTGGCGACGTGCCAGGAATGTAGTAAAATATTACACCCGAGAAGTTAGGTTGCCTTAGACTAGGATATATAGCGTTATAGACGTGTATAATGTACCCACCGAGAAGGAGGGGCCGACGTGCCAGGAATGTAGTAAAATATTATGCTCGACGTGTTAGGTTTCCTTAGGTCAGGATATATAACGTTATTGACATATATAATGTTCCCACCGAGAAGTAGGGGCCAACGAGCCAGGAATGTGGTAAAATATTACATTCGACATGTGAGGTTGCCTTAGGTTAGGATATATAACGTTATAGACGTATATAATGTTCCCACCGAGAAGTAGGGTCCGACGCGCCATGGATGCTGTAAAATATTACAGTCGACATGTTAGGATTGCCGTAGGCTAGGATATATAACGTTATAGAAGTATATGATATTCCCACCGAGAAGTACGGACCGACACGCCATGAATGTTGTCAAATATTACATCCGAGATGTTAGGTTGCCATAGGTTAGGATATATAACGTTATAGACGTATATATTGTTCCCACCGAGAAGTAGGGGCCGAGGAGCCAGGAATGTTGTAAAATAATATGCTCTACATTTTAGGTTGCCTTAGATTAGGATATATAGCGTTATGGACGTATATAATGTTCCCACCGAGATGTAGGGGCCGGAGCGCCAGGAATGTAGTAAAATATTGCATCCGAGATGTTAGGTTGCCCTAGGCTAGGTTATATAACGTGATAGACGTATATGCTGTTCCCACCGAGAAGTACGGCCGAACACGCCAGGAATGTTGTCAAATATTACATCCGAGATGTTAGGTTCCCTTAGGTTAGAATATATGACGTTATAGACGTATATAATGTTCCCACCGAGAAGTAGGGGCCAACGAGCCAGGAATCTCGTAAAATATTATGCTCGACGTGTTAGGTTTCCTTAGGTTAGGATATATAATGTTATTGACTTATATAATGTTCCCACCGAGAAGTAGGGGCCAACGAGCCAGGAATGTAGTAAAATATTGCATCCGAGATGTCAGGTTGCCTTAGGCTAGGATATATAGCGTTATAGACGTATATAATGTTCCCACCGAGAAGTAGGGTCCGACGTGCCAGGAATGTAGTAAAATATTACACCCGAGATGTTAGGTTGCCTTAGGTTAGGATATATAACGTTATTGACTTATATAATGTTCCCACCGAGAAGTAGGGGCCGACGAGCCCGGAATGTTGTAAAATATTATGCTCGACATGTTAGGTGGCCTTAAGCTAGGATATACAGCGATATAGACGTATATAATATTCCCACCGAGATTTAGGGGCCGGCGCTCCAGGAATGTTGTGAAATATTACATCCGAGATGTTAGGTTGCCTTAGGTTAGGATATATAACGTTATAGACGTATATATTGTTCCCACCGAGAAGTAGGGGCCGAGGAGCCAGGAATGTTGTAAAATATTACGCTCGACACTTTGAGTTGCTTTAGATTAGGATATATAGCGTTATAGACGTATATAATGTTCCCACCGAGAAGTAGGGGCCGGCGCGCCAGGAATGTAGTAAAATATTAGATCCGATATGTTAGGTTGCCTTAGGCTAGAATATATAGCGTTATAGACGTATATAATGTTCCCACCGAGAAGTAGGGGCCGAAGTGCCCGGGAATGTTGTGAAATATTACATTCGAAATGTTAGGTTGCCTTAGGCTAGGATATATAGCGTTATAGACGTATGTCATGTTCCCACCGAGACGTAGATGCCGACGTGCCAGGAATGTTGTGAAATATTACATCCGAGATGTTAGGTTGCCTTAGGTTAGGATATATAACGTTATAGACGTATATATTGTTCCCACCGAGAAGTAGGGGCCGAGGAGCCAGGAATGTTGTAAAATATTACGCTCGACACTTTGAGTTGCTTTAGATTAGGATATATAGCGTTATAGACGTATATAATGTTCCCACCGAGAAGTAGGGGCCGGCGCGCCAGGAATGTAGTAAAATATTAGATCCGATATGTTAGGTTGCCTTAGGCTAGAATATATAGCGTTATAGACGTATATAATGTTCCCACCGAGAAGTAGGGGCCGAAGTGCCCGGGAATGTTGTGAAATATTACATTCGAAATGTTAGGTTGCCTTAGGCTAGGATATATAGCGTTATAGACGTATGTCATGTTCCCACCGAGACGTAGATGCCGACGTGCCAGGAATGTAGTAAAATATTGCATCCGAGATGTTAGGTTGCCTTAGGCTAGGATATATAGCGTTATAGACGTATATACTGTTCCCACCGAGAAGTAGGTGGCGGCGCGCCAGGAATGTAGTAAAATATTACATCCGAGATATTAGGTGGCCTTAGGCTAGGATATATAACGTTATAGACGTATATACTGTTCCCATCGAGAAGTAGGTGGCGACGTGCCAGGAATGTAGTAAAATATTACACCCGAGATGTTAGGTTGCCTTAGACTAGGATATATAGCGTTATAGACGTGTATAATGTACCCACCGAGAAGGAGGGGCCGACGTGCCAGGAATGTAGTAAAATATTGCATCCGAGATGTTAGGTTTCCTTAGGCTACGTTATATAACGTTATAGACGTATATACTGTTCCCACCGAGAAGTAGCTGCCGACGATCCAGGAATGTTGTAAAATAATATGCTCTACATTTTAGGTTGCCTTAGATTAGGATATATAGCGTTATAGACGTATATAATGTTCCCACCGAGATGTAGGGGCCGGCGCGCCAGGAATGTAGTAAAATATTGCATCCGAGATGTTAGGTTGCCTTAGGCTAGGATATATAGCGTTATAGACGTATATACTGTTCCCACCGAGAAGTAGGTGCCGACGTGCCAGGAATGTAGTAAAATATTACACCCGAGAAGTTAGGTTGCCTTAGGCTAGGATATATAGCGTTATAGACGTATATAATGTACCCACCGAGAAGTAGGGGCCGACGTGCCAGGAATGTAGTAAAATATTGCATCCGAGATGTTAGGTTGCCTTAGGCTACGTTATATAACGTTATAGACGTATATACTGTTCCCACCGAGAAGTAGGTGCCGACGCGCCAGGAATGTTGTAAAATATTACATTCGACATGTTAGGTTGCCTTAAGCTAGGATATATAGCGTTATAGCCGTATATAATGTTCCCACCGAGAAGTACGGACCGACACGCCAGGAATGTCGTCAAATATTACATCCGAGATGTTAGGTTGCCATAGGTTAGGATATATAACGTTATAGACGTATATATTGCTCCCACCGAGAAGTAGGGGCCGAGGAGCCAGGAATGTTGTAAAATAATATGCTCTACATTTTAGGTTGCCTTAGGCTAGGATATATAGCGTTATAGACGTATGTCATGTTCCCACCGAGACGTAGATGCCGACGTGCCAGGAATGTAGTAAAATATTGCATCCGAGATATTAGGTTGCCTTAGGCTAGGATATATAGCGTTATAGACGTATATACTGTTCCCACCGAGAAGTAGGTGGCGGCGCGCCAGGAATGTAGTAAAATATTACATCCGAGATATTAGGTGGCCTTAGGCTAGGATATATAACGTTATAGACGTATATACTGTTCCCATCGAGAAGTAGGTGGCGACGTGCCAGGAATGTAGTAAAATATTACACCCGAGAAGTTAGGTTGCCTTAGACTAGGATATATAGCGTTATAGACGTGTATAATGTACCCACCGAGAAGGAGGGGCCGACGTGCCAGGAATGTAGTAAAATATTATGCTCGACGTGTTAGGTTTCCTTAGGTCAGGATATATAACGTTATTGACATATATAATGTTCCCACCGAGAAGTAGGGGCCAACGAGCCAGGAATGTGGTAAAATATTACATTCGACATGTGAGGTTGCCTTAGGTTAGGATATATAACGTTATAGACGTATATAATGTTCCCACCGAGAAGTAGGGTCCGACGCGCCATGGATGCTGTAAAATATTACAGTCGACATGTTAGGATTGCCGTAGGCTAGGATATATAACGTTATAGAAGTATATGATATTCCCACCGAGAAGTACGGACCGACACGCCATGAATGTTGTCAAATATTACATCCGAGATGTTAGGTTGCCATAGGTTAGGATATATAACGTTATAGACGTATATATTGTTCCCACCGAGAAGTAGGGGCCGAGGAGCCAGGAATGTTGTAAAATAATATGCTCTACATTTTAGGTTGCCTTAGATTAGGATATATAGCGTTATAGACGTATATAATGTTCCCACCGAGATGTAGGGGCCGGCGCGCCAGGAATGTAGTAAAATATTGCATCCGAGATGTTAGGTTGCCTTAGATTAGGATATATAGCGTTATAGACGTATATAATGTTCCCACCCAGATGTAGGGGCCGGCGCGCCAGGAATGTAGTAAAATATTGCATCCGAGATGTCAGGTTGCCTTAGGCTAGGATATATAGCGTTATAGACGTATATAATGTTCCCACCGAGAAGTAGGGTCCGACGTGCCAGGAATGTAGTAAAATATTACACCCGAGATGTTAGGTTGCCTTAGGTTAGGATATATAACGTTATTGACTTATATAATGTTCCCACCGAGAAGTAGGGGCCGACGAGCCCGGAATGTTGTAAAATATTATGCTCGACATGTTAGGTGGCCTTAAGCTAGGATATACAGCGATATAGACGTATATAATGTTCCCACCGAGATTTAGGGGCCGGCGCTCCAGGAATGTTGTGAAATATTACATCCGAGATGTTAGGTTGCCTTAGGTTAGGATATATAACGTTATAGACGTATATATTGTTCCCACCGAGAAGTAGGGGCCGAGGAGCCAGGAATGTTGTAAAATATTACGCTCGACACTTTGGGTTGCCTTAGATTAGGATATATAGCGTTATAGACGTACATAATGTTCCCACCGAGAAGTAGGGGCCGGCGCGCCAGGAATGTAGTAAAATATTAGATCCGATATGTTAGGTTGCCTTAGGCTAGAATATATAGCGTTATAGACGTATATAATGTTCCCACCGAGAAGTAGGGGCCGAAGTGCCCGGGAATGTTGTAAAATATTACATTCGAAATGTTAGGTTGCCTTAGGCTAGGATATGTAGCGTTATAGACGTATGTCATGTTCCCACCGAGACGTAGATGCCGACGTGCCAGGAATGTAGTAAAATATTGCATCCGAGATGTTAGGTTGCCTTAGGCTAGGATATATAGCGTTATAGACGTATATACTGTTCCCACCGAGAAGTAGGTGGCGGCGCGCCAGGAATGTAGTAAAATATTACATCCGAGATATTAGGTGGCCTTAGGCTAGGATATATAACGTTATAGACGTATATACTGTTCCCATCGAGAAGTAGGTGGCGACGCGCCAGGAATGTTGTAAAATATTACATTCGACATAATAGGTTGCCTTAGGTTAGGATATATAACGTGATAGACGTATATGCTGTTCCCACCGAGAAGTACGGCCGAACACGCCAGGAATGTTGTCAAATATTACATCCGAGATGTTACGTTCCCTTAGGTTAGAATATATGACGTTATAGACGTATATAATGTTCCCACCGAGAAGTAGGGGCCAACGAGCCAGGAATCTCGTAAAATATTATGCTCGACGTGTTAGGTTTCCTTAGGTTAGGATATATAACGTTATTGACTTATATAATGTTCCCACCGAGAAGTAGGGGCCAACGAGCCAGGAATGTGGTAAAATATTACATTCGACATGTGAGGTTGCCTTAGGTTAGGATATATAACGTTATAGACGTATATAATGTTCCCACCGAGAAGTAGGGGCCGACGAGGCAGGAATATTGTAAAATATTACGCTCGACAATTTAGGTTGCATTTGGTTAGGATATATAGCGTTATAGACGTGTATAATGTACCCACCGAGAAGGAGGGGCCGACGTGCCAGGAATGTAGTAAAATATTGCATCCGAGATGTTAGGTTTCCTTAGGCTACGTTATATAACGTTATAGACGTATATACTGTTCCCACCGAGAAGTAGCTGCCGACGATCCAGGAATGTTGTAAAATAATATGCTCTACATTTTAGGTTGCCTTAGATTAGGATATATAGCGTTATAGACGTATATAATGTTCCCACCGAGATGTAGGGGCCGGCGCGCCAGGAATGTAGTAAAATATTGCATCCGAGATGTTAGGTTGCCTTAGGCTAGGATATATAGCGTTATAGACGTATATACTGTTCCCACCGAGAAGTAGGTGCCGACGTGCCAGGAATGTAGTAAAATATTACACCCGAGAAGTTAGGTTGCCTTAGGCTAGGATATATAGCGTTATAGACGTATATAATGTACCCACCGAGAAGTAGGGGCCGACGTGCCAGGAATGTAGTAAAATATTGCATCCGAGATGTTAGGTTGCCTTAGGCTACGTTATATAACGTTATAGACGTATATACTGTTCCCACCGAGAAGTAGGTGCCGACGCGCCAGGAATGTTGTAAAATATTACATTCGACATGTTAGGTTGCCTTAAGCTAGGATATATAGCGTTATAGCCGTATATAATGTTCCCACCGAGAAGTACGGACCGACACGCCAGGAATGTCGTCAAATATTACATCCGAGATGTTAGGTTGCCATAGGTTAGGATATATAACGTTATAGACGTATATATTGCTCCCACCGAGAAGTAGGGGCCGAGGAGCCAGGAATGTTGTAAAATAATATGCTCTACATTTTAGGTTGCCTTAGGCTAGGATATATAGCGTTATAGACGTATGTCATGTTCCCACCGAGACGTAGATGCCGACGTGCCAGGAATGTAGTAAAATATTGCATCCGAGATATTAGGTTGCCTTAGGCTAGGATATATAGCGTTATAGACGTATATACTGTTCCCACCGAGAAGTAGGTGGCGGCGCGCCAGGAATGTAGTAAAATATTACATCCGAGATATTAGGTGGCCTTAGGCTAGGATATATAACGTTATAGACGTATATACTGTTCCCATCGAGAAGTAGGTGGCGACGTGCCAGGAATGTAGTAAAATATTACACCCGAGAAGTTAGGTTGCCTTAGACTAGGATATATAGCGTTATAGACGTGTATAATGTACCCACCGAGAAGGAGGGGCCGACGTGCCAGGAATGTAGTAAAATATTATGCTCGACGTGTTAGGTTTCCTTAGGTCAGGATATATAACGTTATTGACATATATAATGTTCCCACCGAGAAGTAGGGGCCAACGAGCCAGGAATGTGGTAAAATATTACATTCGACATGTGAGGTTGCCTTAGGTTAGGATATATAACGTTATAGACGTATATAATGTTCCCACCGAGAAGTAGGGTCCGACGCGCCATGGATGCTGTAAAATATTACAGTCGACATGTTAGGATTGCCGTAGGCTAGGATATATAACGTTATAGAAGTATATGATATTCCCACCGAGAAGTACGGACCGACACGCCATGAATGTTGTCAAATATTACATCCGAGATGTTAGGTTGCCATAGGTTAGGATATATAACGTTATAGACGTATATATTGTTCCCACCGAGAAGTAGGGGCCGAGGAGCCAGGAATGTTGTAAAATAATATGCTCTACATTTTAGGTTGCCTTAGATTAGGATATATAGCGTTATAGACGTATATAATGTTCCCACCGAGATGTAGGGGCCGGCGCGCCAGGAATGTAGTAAAATATTGCATCCGAGATGTTAGGTTGCCTTAGATTAGGATATATAGCGTTATAGACGTATATAATGTTCCCACCCAGATGTAGGGGCCGGCGCGCCAGGAATGTAGTAAAATATTGCATCCGAGATGTCAGGTTGCCTTAGGCTAGGATATATAGCGTTATAGACGTATATAATGTTCCCACCGAGAAGTAGGGTCCGACGTGCCAGGAATGTAGTAAAATATTACACCCGAGATGTTAGGTTGCCTTAGGTTAGGATATATAACGTTATTGACTTATATAATGTTCCCACCGAGAAGTAGGGGCCGACGAGCCCGGAATGTTGTAAAATATTATGCTCGACATGTTAGGTGGCCTTAAGCTAGGATATACAGCGATATAGACGTATATAATGTTCCCACCGAGATTTAGGGGCCGGCGCTCCAGGAATGTTGTGAAATATTACATCCGAGATGTTAGGTTGCCTTAGGTTAGGATATATAACGTTATAGACGTATATATTGTTCCCACCGAGAAGTAGGGGCCGAGGAGCCAGGAATGTTGTAAAATATTACGCTCGACACTTTGGGTTGCCTTAGATTAGGATATATAGCGTTATAGACGTACATAATGTTCCCACCGAGAAGTAGGGGCCGGCGCGCCAGGAATGTAGTAAAATATTAGATCCGATATGTTAGGTTGCCTTAGGCTAGAATATATAGCGTTATAGACGTATATAATGTTCCCACCGAGAAGTAGGGGCCGAAGTGCCCGGGAATGTTGTAAAATATTACATTCGAAATGTTAGGTTGCCTTAGGCTAGGATATGTAGCGTTATAGACGTATGTCATGTTCCCACCGAGACGTAGATGCCGACGTGCCAGGAATGTAGTAAAATATTGCATCCGAGATGTTAGGTTGCCTTAGGCTAGGATATATAGCGTTATAGACGTATATACTGTTCCCACCGAGAAGTAGGTGGCGGCGCGCCAGGAATGTAGTAAAATATTACATCCGAGATATTAGGTGGCCTTAGGCTAGGATATATAACGTTATAGACGTATATACTGTTCCCATCGAGAAGTAGGTGGCGACGCGCCAGGAATGTTGTAAAATATTACATTCGACATAATAGGTTGCCTTAGGTTAGGATATATAACGTGATAGACGTATATGCTGTTCCCACCGAGAAGTACGGCCGAACACGCCAGGAATGTTGTCAAATATTACATCCGAGATGTTACGTTCCCTTAGGTTAGAATATATGACGTTATAGACGTATATAATGTTCCCACCGAGAAGTAGGGGCCAACGAGCCAGGAATCTCGTAAAATATTATGCTCGACGTGTTAGGTTTCCTTAGGTTAGGATATATAACGTTATTGACTTATATAATGTTCCCACCGAGAAGTAGGGGCCAACGAGCCAGGAATGTGGTAAAATATTACATTCGACATGTGAGGTTGCCTTAGGTTAGGATATATAACGTTATAGACGTATATAATGTTCCCACCGAGAAGTAGGGGCCGACGAGGCAGGAATATTGTAAAATATTACGCTCGACAATTTAGGTTGCATTTGGTTAGGATATATAGCGTTATAGACGTATATAATGTTCCCACCGAGAAGTAGGGTCCGACGCGCCATGGATGCTGTAAAATATTACAGTCGACATGTTAGGATTGCCGTAGGCTAGGATATATAACGTTATAGAAGTATATGATATTCCCACCGAGAAGTACGGACCGACACGCCATGAATGTTGTTAAATATTACATCCGAGATGTTAGGTTGCCATAGGTTAGGATATATAACGTTATAGACGTATATATTGTTCCCACCGAGAAGTAGGGGCCGAGGAGCCAGGAATGTTGTAAAATATTACGCTCGACACTTTGGGTTGCTTTAGATTAGGATATATAGCGTTATAGACGTATATAATGTTCCCACCGAGAAGTAGGGGCCGGCGCGCCAGGAATGTAGTAAAATATTAGATCCGATATGCTAGGTTGCCTTAGGCTAGGATATATAGCGTTATAGACGTATATAATGTTCCCACCGAGAAGTAGGGGCCGAAGTGCCGGGAATGTTGTAAAATATTACATTCGACATGTTAGGTTGCCTTAGGCTAGGATATATAGCGTTATAGACGTATGTAATGTTCCCACCGAGAAGTAGGTGCCGACGTGCCAGGAATGTAGTAAAATATTACACCCGAGAAGTTAGGTTGCCTTAGACTAGGATATATAGCGTTATAGACGTGTATAATGTACCCACAGAGAAGGAGGGGCCGACGTGCCAGGAATGTTGTCAAATATTACATCCGAGGTGTTAGGTTCCCTTAGGTTAGAATATATGACGTTACAGACGTATATAATGTTCCCACCGAGAAGTAGGGGCCGACGAGCCAGGAATGTCGTAAAATATTATGCTCGACGTGTTAGGTTTCCTTAGGTTAGGATATATAACGTTATTGACTTATATAATGTTCCCACCGAGAAGTAGGGGCCAACGAGCCAGGAATGTGGTAAAATATTACATTCGACATGTGAGGTTGCCTTAGGTTAGGATATATAACGTTATAGACGTATATAATGTTCCCACCGAGAAGTAGGGGCCGACGAGGCAGGAATATTGTAAAATATTACGCTCGACAATTTAGGTTGCATTTGGTTAGGATATATAGCGTTATAGACGTATATAATGTTCCCACCGAGAAGTAGGGTCCGACGCGCCATGGATGCTGTAAAATATTACAGTCGACATGTTAGGATTGCCGTAGGGTAGGATATATAACGTTATAGAAGTATATGATATTCCCACCGAGAAGTACGGACCGACACGCCATGAATGTTGTCAAATATTACATCCGAGATGTTAGGTTGCCTTAGGTTAGGATATATAACGTTATAGACGTATATATTGTTCCCACCGAGAAGTAGGGGCCGAGGAGCCAGGAATGTTGTAAAATATTACGCTCGACATTTTGGGTAGCCTTAGATTAGGATATATAGCGTTATAGACGTATATAATGTACCCACCGAGAAGTAGGGTCCGACGTGCCAGGAATGTAGTAAAATATTGCATCCGAGATGTTAGGTTGCCTTAGGCTACGTTATATAACGTTATAGACGTATATACTGTTCCCACCGAGAAGTAGGTGCCGACGCGCCAGGAATGTTGTAAAATATTATGCTCGACATTTGAGGTTGCCTTCGATTAGGATATATAACGTTATTGACTTATATAATGTTCCCACCGAGAAGTAGGTGCCAACGAGCCAGGAATGTGGTAAAATATTACATTCGACATGTGAGGTTGCCTTAGGTTAGGATATATAACGTTATAGACGTATATAATGTTCCCACCGAGAAGTAGGGGCCGACGAGGCAGGAATATTGTAAAATATTACGCTCGACAATTTAGGTTGCATTTGGTTAGGATATATAGCGTTATAGACGTATATAATGTTCCCACCGAGAAGTAGGGGCCGACGCGCCAGGGATGCTGTAAAATATTACATTCGACAGGTTAGGATTGCCGTAGGCTAGGATATATAACGTTATAGACGTATATGATATTCCCACCGAGACGTAGGGACCAGCGCGCCAGGAATGTAGTAAGATTTTACATCCGAGATGTTAGGTTGCCTTAGGCTAGGATATATAGCGTTATAGACGTATATAATGTTCCCACCGAGAAGTAGGGGCCGAAGTGCCGGGAATGTTGTAAAATATTACATTCGACATGTTAGGTTGCCTTAGGCTAGGATATATAGCGTTATAGACGTATGTCATGTTCCCACCGAGAAGTAGATGCCGACGTGCCAGGAATGTAGTAAAATATTACACCCGAGATGTTAGGTTGCCTTAGGCTAGGATATATAGCGTTATAGACGTATATAATGTTCCCACCGAGAAGTAGGGGCCGACGTGCCAGGAATGTAGTAAAATATTGCATCCGAGATGTTAGGTTGCCTTAGGCTACGTTATATAACGTTATAGACGTATATACTGTTCCCACCGAGAAGTAGGTGCCGACGCGCCAGGAATGTTGTAAAATATTACATTCGACATGTTAGGTTGCCTTAAGCTAGGATATATAGCGTTATAGCCGTATATAATGATCCCACCGAGAAGTAGGGGCCGACGAGCCAGGAATGTCATAAAATATTATGCTCGACGTGTTAGGTTTCCTTAGGTTAGGATATATAACGTTATTGACATATATAATGTTCCCACCGAGAAGTAGGGGCCAACAAGCCAGGAATGTGGTAAAATATTACATTCGACATGTGAGGTTGCCTTAGGTTAGGATATATAACGTTATAGACGTATATAATGTTCCCACCGAGAAGTAGGGGCCGACGAGGCAGGAATATTGTAAAATATTACGCTCGACAATTTAGGTTGCATTTGGTTAGGATATACAGCGTTATAGACGTATATAATGTTTCCACCGAGAAGTAGGGTCCGACGCGCCATGGATGCTGTAAAATATTACAGTCGACATGTTAGGATTGCCGTAGGCTAGGATATATAACGTTATAGAAGTATATGATGTTCCCACCGAGAAGTACGGACCGACACGCCATGAATGTTGTTAAATATTACATCCGAGATGTTAGGTTGCCATAGGTTAGGATATATAACGTTATAGACGTATATATTGTTCCCACCGAGAAGTAGGGGCCGGGGAGCCAGGAATGTTGTAAAATATTACGCTCGACACTTTGGGTTGCCTTAGATTAGGATATATAGCGTTATAGACGTATATAATGTTCCCACCGAGAAGTAGGGGCCGGCGCGCCAGGAATGTAGTAAAATATTAGATCCGATATGCTAGGTTGCCTTAGGCTAGGATATATAGCGTTATAGACGTATATAATGTTCCCACCGAGAAGTAGGGGCCGAAGTGCCGGGAATGTTGTAAAATATTACATTCGACATGTTAGGTTGCCTTAGGCTAGGATATATAGCATTATAGACGTATGTCATGTTCCCACCGAGAAGTAGATGCCGACGTGCCAGGAATGTAGTAAAATATTACACCCGAGATGTTAGGTTGCCTTAGGCTAGGATATATAGCGTTATAGACGTATATAATGTTCCCACCGAGAAGTAGGGGCCGACGTGCCAGGAATGTTGTAAAATATTACGCTCGACACTTTGGGTAGCCTTAGATTAGGATATATAGCGTTATAGACGTATATAATGTACCCACCGAGAAGTAGGGTCCGACGTGCCAGGAATGTAGTAAAATATTGCATCCGAGATGTTAGGTTGCCTTAGGCTACGTTATATAACGTTATAGACGTATATACTGTTCCCACCGAGAAGTAGGTGCCGACGCGCCAGGAATGTTGTAAAATATTATGCTCGACATTTTAGATTGCCTTAGATTAGGATATATAGCGTTATAGACGTATATAATGTTCCCACCGAGATGTAGGGGCCGGCGCGCCAGGAATGTAGTAAAATATTGCATCCGAGATGTTAGGTTGCCTTAGGCTAGGATATATAGCGTTATAGACGTATGTAATGTTCCCACCGAGAAGTAGGTGCCGACGTGCCAGGAATGTAGTAAAATATTACACCAGAGAAGTCAGGTTGCCTTAGGCTAGGATATATAGCGTTATAGACGTATATAATGTACCCACCGAGAAGTAGGGGCCGAAGTGCCGGGAATGTTGTAAAATATTACATTCGACATGTTACATTGCCTTAGGCTAGGATATATAGCGTTATAGACGTATGTAATGTTCCCACCGAGAAGTAGGGGCCGACGAGCCAGGAATGTTGTAAAATATTACGCTCGACATTTTAGGTTGCCTTAGGTTAGGATATATACCGTTATAGACGTATATAATGTTCCCACCGAGAAGTAGGGGCCGACGAACCCGGAATGTTGTAAAATATTATGCTCGACATGTTAGGTTGCCTTAGGCTAGGATATATAGCGATATAGACGTATATAATATTCCCACCGAGAAGTATGGGCCAACGAGCCAGGAATGTGGTAAGATATTACATCCGAGATGTTCGGTTGCCTTACGCTAGGATATGTAACGTTATAGACGTATATAATGTTCCCACCGAGAAGAAGGGGCCGACGAGCCAGGAATGTTGTAAAATATTACGCTCGACATTTTAGGTTGCCTTAGGTTAGGATATATAGCGTTATAGACGTATATAATGTTCCCACCGAGAAGTAGGGGCCGACGCGGCAGGGATGCTGTAAAATATTACATTCGACAGGTTAGGATTGCCGTAGGCTAGGATATATAACGTTATAGACGTATATGATATTCCCACCGAGACGTAGGGACCAGCGCGCCAGGAATGTAGTAAGATTTTACATCCGAGATGTTAGGTTGCCTTAGGCTAGGATATGTAACGTTATAGACGTATATAATGTTCCCACCGAGAAGAAGGGGCCGACGAGCCAGGAATGTTGTAAAATATTACGCTCGACACTTTGGGTTGGCTTAGGCTAGGATATATAGCGTTATAGACGTATATAATGTTCCCACCGAGAAGTAGGGGCCGACGTGCCAGGAAAGTAGTAAAATATTGCATCCGAGATGTTAGGTTGCCTTAGGCTACGTTATATAACGTTATAGACGTGTATACTGTTCCCACCGAGAAGTAGGTGCCGACGCGCCAGGAATGTTGTAAAATATTATGCTCGACATTTTAGATTGCCTTAGATTAGGATATATAGCGTTATAGACGTATATAATGTTCCCACCGAGATGTAGGGGCCGGCGCGCCAGGAATGTAGTAAAATATTGCATCCGAGATGTTAGGTTGCCTTAGGCTAGGATATATAGCGTTATAGACGTATGTAATGTTCCCACCGAGAAGTAGGTGCCGACGTGCCAGGAATGTAGTAAAATATTACACCAGAGAAGTTAGGTTGCCTTAGGCTAGGATATATAGCGTTATAGACGTATATAATGTACCCACCGAGAAGTAGGGTCCGACGTGCCAGGAATGTTGTAAAATATTACGCTCGACACTTTGGGTTGGCTTAGGCTAGGATATATAGCGTTATAGACGTATATAATGTTCCCACCGAGAAGTAGGGGCCGACGTGCCAGGAAAGTAGTAAAATATTGCATCCGAGATGTTAGGTTGCCTTAGGCTACGTTATATAACGTTATAGACGTGTATACTGTTCCCACCGAGAAGTAGGTGCCGACGCGCCAGGAATGTAGTAAAATATTGCATCCGAGATGTTAGGTTGCCTTAGGCTACGTTATATAACGTTATAGACGTATATACTGTTCCCACCGAGAAGTAGGTGCCGACGCGCCAGGAATGTTGTAAAATATTATGCTCGACATTTTAGGTTGCCTTCGATTAGGATATATAGCGTTATAGACGTATATAATGTTCTCACCGAGATGTAGGGGCCGGCGCGCCAGGAATGTAGTAAAATATTGCATCCGAGATGTTAGGTTGCCTTAGGTTAGGATATATAGCGTTATAGACGTATGTAATGTTCCCACCGAGAAGTATGTGCCGACGTGCCAGGAATGTAGTAAAATATTACACCCGAGATGTTAGGTTCCCTTAGGTTAGAATATATGACGTTATAGACGTATATAATGTTCCCACCGAGAAGTAGGGGCCGACGAGCCAGGAATGTCGTAAAATATTATGCTCGACGTGTTAGGTTTCCTTAGGTTAGGATATATAACGTTATTGACTTATATAATGTTCCCACCGAGAAGTAGGGGCCAACGAGCCAGGAATGTGGTAAAATATTACATTCGACATATGAGGTTGCCTTAGGTTAGGATATATAACGTTATAGACGTATATAATGTTCCCACCGAGAAGTAGGGGCCGATGAGGCAGGAATATTGTAAAATATTACGCTCGACAATTTAGGTTGCATTTGGTTAGGATATATAGCGTTATAGACGTATATAATGTTCCCACCGAGAAGTAGGGGCCGACGCGCCAGGGATGCTGTAAAATATTACATTCGACAGGTTAGGATTGCCGTAGGCTAGGATATATAACGTTATAGACGTATATGATATTCCCACCGAGACGTAGGGACCAGCGCACCAGGAATGTAGTAAGATTTTACATCCGAGATGTTAGGTTGCCTTAGGCTCGGATATGTAACGTTATAGACGTATATAATGTTCCCACCGAGAAGAAGGGGCCGACGAGCCAGGAATGTTGTAAAATATTACGCTCGACACTTTGGGTTGGCTTAGGCTAGGATATATAGCGTTATAGACGTATATAATGTTCCCACCGAGAAGTAGGGGCCGGCGCGCCAGGAATGTAGTAAAATATTGAATCCGAGATGTTAGGTTGCCTTAGGCTAGGATATATAGCGTTATAGACGTATGTAATGTTCCCACCGAGAAGTAGGTGCCGACGTGCCAGGAATGTAGTAAAATATTACACCCGAGAAGTTAGGTTGCCTTAGGCTAGGATATATAGCGTTATAGACCTATATAATGTAACCACCGAGAAGTAGGGGCCGAAGTGCCGGGAATGTTGTAAAATATTACATTCGACATGTTACATTGCCTTAGGCTAGGATATATAGCGTTATAGACGTATGTAATGTTCCCACCGAGAAGTAGGGGCCGACGAGCCAGGAATGTTGTAAAATATTACGCTCGACATTTTAGGTTGCCTTAGGTTAGGATATATAGCGTTATAGACGTATATAATGTTCCCACCGAGAAGTAGGGGCCGACGAACCCGGAATGTTGTAAAATATTATGCTCGACATGTTAGGTTGCCTTAGGCTAGGATATATAGCGATATAGACGTATATAATATTCCCACTGAGAAGTATGGGCCAACGAGCCAGGAATGTGGTAAGATATTACATCCGAGATGTTAGGTTGCCTTAGGCTAGGATATGTAACGTTATAGACGTATATAATGTTCCCACCGAGAAGAAGGGGCCGACGAGCCAGGAATGTTGTAAAATATTACGCTCGACATTTTAGGTTGCCTTAGGTTAGGATATATAGCGTTATAGACGTATATAATGTTCCCACCGAGAAGTAGGGGCCGACGCGCCAGGGATGCTGTAAAATATTACATTCGACAGGTTAGGATTGCCGTAGGCTAGGATATATAACGTTATAGACGTATATGATATTCCCACCGAGACGTAGGGACCAGCGCGCCAGGAATGTAGTAAGATTTTACATCCGAGATGTTAGGTTGCCTTAGGCTAGGATATGTAACGTTATAGACGTATATAATGTTCCCACCGAGAAGGAGGGGCCGACGAGCCAGGAATGTTGTAAAATATTACGCTCGACATTTTAGGTTGCCTTAGGTTAGGATATATAGCGTTATAGACGTATATAGTGTTCCCACCGAGAAGTAGGGGCCGACGCGCCAGGGATGCTGTAAAATATTACATTCGACAGGTTAGGATTGCCGTAGGCTAGGATATATAACGTTATAGACGTATATGATATTCCCACCGAGACGTAGGGACCAGCGCGCCAGGAATGTAGTAAGATTTTACATCCGAGATGTTAGGTTGCCTTTGGCGAGGATATGTAACGTTGTAGACGTATATAATGTTCCCACCGAGAAGTAGGGGCCGACGTGCCAGGAATGTAGTAAAATATTACATCCGAGGTGTTAGGTTGCCTTAGGCTAGGGTATGTAATGTTATAGACGTATATAATATTAACACCGAGAAGTAGGGGCCGACGAGCCAGGAATGTTGTAAAATATTACGCTCGACATTTTAGTTTGCCTTAAGCTAGGATATATAGCGTTATAGACGTATATAATGTTCACACCGAGAAGTAGGGGCCGACGTGCCAGGAATGCAGTAAAATATTACATCCGAGATGTTAGGTTGCCTTTGGTTAGGATATATAACGTTATAGACGTATATACTGTTCCCACCGAGAAGTAGGTGGCGGCGCGCCAGGAATGTAGTAAAATATTACATCCGAAATGTTAGGTGGCCTTAGGCTAGGATATATAACGTTATAGACGTATATACTGTTCCCATCGAGAAGTAGGTGGCGACGCGCCAGGAATGTTGTAAAATATTACATTCGACATATTAGGTTGCCTTAGGTTAGGATATATAACGTGATAGACGTATATGCCGTTCCCACCGAGAAGTACGTCCCGACACGCCAGGAATGATGTCAAATATTACATCCGAGATGTTAGGTTCCCTTAGGTTAGAATATATGACGTTATAGACGTATATAATGTTCCCACCGAGAAGTAGGGGCCGACGAGCCAGGAATGTCGTAAAATATTATGCTCGACGTGTTTGGTTTCCTTAGGTTAGGATATATAACGTTATTGACTTATATAATGTTCCCACCGAGAAGTAGGGGCCAACGAGCCAGGAATGTAGTAAAATATTACATTCGACATGTGAGGTTGCCTTAGGTTAGGATATATAACGTCATAGACGTATATAATGTTCCCACCGAAAAGTAGGGGCCGACGCGCCAGGGATGCTGTAAAATATTACATTCGACATGTTAGGATTGCCGTAGGCTAGGATATACAACGTTATAGACGTATATGATATCCCACCGAAAATTACGGGCCGACACGCCAATAATGTTATCAAATATTACATCGGAGATGTTAGGTTCCCTTAGGTTAGGATATATAACGTTATATACGTATATAATGTTCCCACCGAGAAGTAGGGGCCGGCGCGCCTGGAATGTAGTAAAATATTATGCTCGACATGTTAGGTTGCCTTAAGCTAGGATATATAGCGATATAGACGTATATAATGTTCCCACCGAGATGTAGGGGCCGGCGCGCCAGGAATGTTGTGAAATATTACATTCGACACGTTAGGTTGCCTTATGCTAGGATATGTAACGTTATAGACGTACATAATATTCGCTGCGTGAAGTAGGGGCGGGCGCGCCAGGAATGTAGTTAAATATTACATCCGAGATGTTAGGTTGCCTTAGGGTAGGATATGTAACATTATAGGGGCCGACACGCCAGGAATGTAGTAAAATATTACATCCGAGGTGTTAGGTTGCCTTAAGCTAGGGTATGTAATGTTATAGACGTATATAATATTCCCACCGAGAAGTAGGGGCCGACGTGCCAGGAATGCAGTAAAATATTACATTCGACATGTGAGGTTGCCTTAGGTTAGGATATATAACGTTATAGACGTATATAATGTTCCCACCGAGAAGTAGGGGCTGACGTGCCAGGAATGTAGTAAAATATTACATCGAGATGTGAGGTTGCCTTAGACTAGGATATGTAACGTTATTGGCGTATATAATGTTCCCACCGAGAAGTAGGGGCCGACGAGGCAGGAATATTGTAAAATATAACGCTCGACAATTTAGGTTGCATTTGGTTAGGATATATAGCGTTATAGACGTATATAATGTTCCCACCGAGAAGTAAGCGCCGACGCGCCAGGGATGCTGTAAAATATTACATTCGACATGTTAGGATTGCCGTAGGCTAGGATATATAACGTTATAGACGTATATGATATTCCCACCGAGAAGTACGGACCGACACGCCATGAATGTTGTCAAATATTGCATCCGAGATGTTAGGTTGCCTTAGGCTAGGATATGTAACGTTATAGACGTATATAGTGTTCCCACCGAGAAGAAGAGGCCGATGAGCCAGGAATGTTGTAACATATTACGCTCGACATTTTAGGTTGCCTTAGATTAGGATATATTGCGTTATAGACGTATATAATGTTCCCACCGTGAAGTAGGGGCCGGCACGCCAGGAATGTAGTAAAATATTAGATCCGATATGTTAGGTTGCCTTAGGCTAGGATATATAGCGTTACAGACGTATATTATGTTCCCACCGAGAAGTAGGGGCCGAAGTGCCGGGAATGTTGTAAAATATTACATTCGACATGTTAGGTCGCCTTAAGCTAGGATATATAGCGTTATAGACGTACATAATATTCCCACCGAGAAGTAGGGCCCGAAGTGACGGGAATGTTGTAATATATTACATTCGACATGTTATGTTGCCTTAGGCTGATATATAACATTATACACGTATATAATGTTCACACCGAGATGTAGGGGCCGACGTGCCAGGAATGCAGTAAAATATTACATTCGACATGTGAGGTTGCCTTAGGTTAGGATATATAACGTTATAGACGTATATAATGTTCCCACCGAGAAGTAGGGGCTGACGTGCCAGGAATGTAGTAAAATATTACATCGAGATGTGAGGTTGCCTTAGACTAGGATATGTAACGTTATAGACGTATATAATGTTCCCACCGAGACGTAGGGGACGGCGCGCCAGGAATGTAGTAAAATATTACATCGGAGATGTTAGGTTGCCTTAGGCTAGGATATGTAACGTTATAGACGTATATAATGTTCCCAACGAGAAGTAGGGGCCGACGAGGCAGGAATGTTGTAAAATATTACGCTCGACATGTTAGGTTGCCTTATTCTAGGATACATAGCGATATAGACATATATAATGTTCCCACCGAGAAGTAGGGGCTGGCGCGCCAGGAATGTAGTAAAATGTTACATCGGAGATGTTAGGTTGCCTTAGGCTAGGATATGTAACGTTATAGACGTATATAATATTCCCAACGAGAAGTAGGGGCCGACGACCCAGGAATGTTGTAAAATATTACGCTCGACATTTTCGGTTGCATTTGGTTAGGATATATAGCGTTATAGACGTATATAATGTTCCCACCGAGAGGTAGGGGCCGACGAGCCAGGAATGTAGTAAGATATTACATCCAAGATGTTAGGTTACCTTAGGCTAGGATATGTAACGTTATAGACGTATATAATGTTCCCACCGAGAAGAAGGGGCCGACGAGCCAGGAATGTTGTAAAATATTACGCTCGACATTTTAGGTTGCCTTAGGTTAGGATATATAGCGTTATAGACGTATATAATGTTCCCACCGAGAAGTAGGGGCCGACGCGCCAGGGATGCTGTAAAATATTACATTCGACAGGTTAGGATTGCCGTAGGCTAGGATATATAACGTTATAGACGTATATGATATTCCCACCGAGACGTAGGGACCAGCGCGCCAGGAATGTAGTAAGATTTTACATCCGAGATGTTAGGTTGCCTTAGGCTAGGATATGTAACGTTATAGACGTATATAATGTTCCCACCGAGAAGGAGGGGCCGACGAGCCAGGAATGTTGTAAAATATTACGCTCGACATTTTAGGTTGCCTTAGGTTAGGATATATAGCGTTATAGACGTATATAGTGTTCCCACCGAGAAGTAGGGGCCGACGCGCCAGGGATGCTGTAAAATATTACATTCGACAGGTTAGGATTGCCGTAGGCTAGGATATATAACGTTATAGACGTATATGATATTCCCACCGAGACGTAGGGACCAGCGCGCCAGGAATGTAGTAAGATTTTACATCCGAGATGTTAGGTTGCCTTTGGCGAGGATATGTAACGTTGTAGACGTATATAATGTTCCCACCGAGAAGTAGGGGCCGACGTGCCAGGAATGTAGTAAAATATTACATCCGAGGTGTTAGGTTGCCTTAGGCTAGGGTATGTAATGTTATAGACGTATATAATATTAACACCGAGAAGTAGGGGCCGACGAGCCAGGAATGTTGTAAAATATTACGCTCGACATTTTAGTTTGCCTTAAGCTAGGATATATAGCGTTATAGACGTATATAATGTTCACACCGAGAAGTAGGGGCCGACGTGCCAGGAATGCAGTAAAATATTACATCCGAGATGTTAGGTTGCCTTTGGTTAGGATATATAACGTTATAGACGTATATACTGTTCCCACCGAGAAGTAGGTGGCGGCGCGCCAGGAATGTAGTAAAATATTACATCCGAAATGTTAGGTGGCCTTAGGCTAGGATATATAACGTTATAGACGTATATACTGTTCCCATCGAGAAGTAGGTGGCGACGCGCCAGGAATGTTGTAAAATATTACATTCGACATATTAGGTTGCCTTAGGTTAGGATATATAACGTGATAGACGTATATGCCGTTCCCACCGAGAAGTACGTCCCGACACGCCAGGAATGATGTCAAATATTACATCCGAGATGTTAGGTTCCCTTAGGTTAGAATATATGACGTTATAGACGTATATAATGTTCCCACCGAGAAGTAGGGGCCGACGAGCCAGGAATGTCGTAAAATATTATGCTCGACGTGTTTGGTTTCCTTAGGTTAGGATATATAACGTTATTGACTTATATAATGTTCCCACCGAGAAGTAGGGGCCAACGAGCCAGGAATGTAGTAAAATATTACATTCGACATGTGAGGTTGCCTTAGGTTAGGATATATAACGTCATAGACGTATATAATGTTCCCACCGAAAAGTAGGGGCCGACGCGCCAGGGATGCTGTAAAATATTACATTCGACATGTTAGGATTGCCGTAGGCTAGGATATACAACGTTATAGACGTATATGATATCCCACCGAAAATTACGGGCCGACACGCCAATAATGTTATCAAATATTACATCGGAGATGTTAGGTTCCCTTAGGTTAGGATATATAACGTTATATACGTATATAATGTTCCCACCGAGAAGTAGGGGCCGGCGCGCCTGGAATGTAGTAAAATATTATGCTCGACATGTTAGGTTGCCTTAAGCTAGGATATATAGCGATATAGACGTATATAATGTTCCCACCGAGATGTAGGGGCCGGCGCGCCAGGAATGTTGTGAAATATTACATTCGACACGTTAGGTTGCCTTATGCTAGGATATGTAACGTTATAGACGTACATAATATTCGCTGCGTGAAGTAGGGGCGGGCGCGCCAGGAATGTAGTTAAATATTACATCCGAGATGTTAGGTTGCCTTAGGGTAGGATATGTAACATTATAGGGGCCGACACGCCAGGAATGTAGTAAAATATTACATCCGAGGTGTTAGGTTGCCTTAAGCTAGGGTATGTAATGTTATAGACGTATATAATATTCCCACCGAGAAGTAGGGGCCGACGTGCCAGGAATGCAGTAAAATATTACATTCGACATGTGAGGTTGCCTTAGGTTAGGATATATAACGTTATAGACGTATATAATGTTCCCACCGAGAAGTAGGGGCTGACGTGCCAGGAATGTAGTAAAATATTACATCGAGATGTGAGGTTGCCTTAGACTAGGATATGTAACGTTATTGGCGTATATAATGTTCCCACCGAGAAGTAGGGGCCGACGAGGCAGGAATATTGTAAAATATAACGCTCGACAATTTAGGTTGCATTTGGTTAGGATATATAGCGTTATAGACGTATATAATGTTCCCACCGAGAAGTAAGCGCCGACGCGCCAGGGATGCTGTAAAATATTACATTCGACATGTTAGGATTGCCGTAGGCTAGGATATATAACGTTATAGACGTATATGATATTCCCACCGAGAAGTACGGACCGACACGCCATGAATGTTGTCAAATATTGCATCCGAGATGTTAGGTTGCCTTAGGCTAGGATATGTAACGTTATAGACGTATATAGTGTTCCCACCGAGAAGAAGAGGCCGATGAGCCAGGAATGTTGTAACATATTACGCTCGACATTTTAGGTTGCCTTAGATTAGGATATATTGCGTTATAGACGTATATAATGTTCCCACCGTGAAGTAGGGGCCGGCACGCCAGGAATGTAGTAAAATATTAGATCCGATATGTTAGGTTGCCTTAGGCTAGGATATATAGCGTTACAGACGTATATTATGTTCCCACCGAGAAGTAGGGGCCGAAGTGCCGGGAATGTTGTAAAATATTACATTCGACATGTTAGGTCGCCTTAAGCTAGGATATATAGCGTTATAGACGTACATAATATTCCCACCGAGAAGTAGGGCCCGAAGTGACGGGAATGTTGTAATATATTACATTCGACATGTTATGTTGCCTTAGGCTGATATATAACATTATACACGTATATAATGTTCACACCGAGATGTAGGGGCCGACGTGCCAGGAATGCAGTAAAATATTACATTCGACATGTGAGGTTGCCTTAGGTTAGGATATATAACGTTATAGACGTATATAATGTTCCCACCGAGAAGTAGGGGCTGACGTGCCAGGAATGTAGTAAAATATTACATCGAGATGTGAGGTTGCCTTAGACTAGGATATGTAACGTTATAGACGTATATAATGTTCCCACCGAGACGTAGGGGACGGCGCGCCAGGAATGTAGTAAAATATTACATCGGAGATGTTAGGTTGCCTTAGGCTAGGATATGTAACGTTATAGACGTATATAATGTTCCCAACGAGAAGTAGGGGCCGACGAGGCAGGAATGTTGTAAAATATTACGCTCGACATGTTAGGTTGCCTTATTCTAGGATACATAGCGATATAGACATATATAATGTTCCCACCGAGAAGTAGGGGCTGGCGCGCCAGGAATGTAGTAAAATGTTACATCGGAGATGTTAGGTTGCCTTAGGCTAGGATATGTAACGTTATAGACGTATATAATATTCCCAACGAGAAGTAGGGGCCGACGACCCAGGAATGTTGTAAAATATTACGCTCGACATTTTCGGTTGCATTTGGTTAGGATATATAGCGTTATAGACGTATATAATGTTCCCACCGAGAGGTAGGGGCCGACGAGCCAGGAATGTAGTAAGATATTACATCCAAGATGTTAGGTTACCTTAGGCTAGGATATGTAACGTTATAGACGTATATAATGTTCCCACCGAGAAGTAGGGGCCGACGAGGCAGGAATATTGTAAAATATAACGCTCGACAATTTACGTTGCATTTGGTTAGGATATATAGCGTTATAGACGTATATAATGTTCCCACCGAGAAGTAAGCGCCGACGCGCCAGGGATGCTGTAAAATATTACATTCGATATGTTAGGATTGCCGTAGGCTAGGATATATAACGTTATAGACGTATATGATATTCCCACCGAGAAGTACGGACCGACACGCCATGAATGTTGTCAAATATTACATCCGAGATGTTAGGTTGCCTTAGGCTAGGATATGTAACGTTATAGACGTATATAGTGTTCCCACCGAGAAGAAGAGGCCGATGAGCCAGGAATGTTGTAACATATTACGCTCGACATTTTAGGTTGCCTTAGATTAGGATATATTGCGTTATAGACGTATATAATGTTCCCACCGAGAAGTAGGGGCCGGCACGCCAGGAATGCAGTAAAATATTAGATCCGATATGTTAGGTTGCCTTAGGCTAGGATATATAGCGTTACAGACGTATATTATGTTCC
The DNA here is from genome assembly GCA_963969225.1 of Xylocopa violacea. NCBI lineage: Eukaryota > Metazoa > Arthropoda > Insecta > Hymenoptera > Apidae > Xylocopa > Xylocopa violacea. Next base: position 3,650,071 of record CAXAJV010000013.1, read on the forward strand.
CACCGAGAAGTAGGGGCCGAAGTGCCGGGAATGTTGTAAAATATTACATTCGACATGTTAGGTCGCCTTAAGCTAGGATATATAGCGTTATAGACGTACATAATATTCCCACCGAGAAGTAGGGCCCGAAGTGACGGGAATGTTGTAATATATTACATTCGACATGTTATGTTGCCTTAGGCTGATATATAGCATTATACACGTATATAATGTTCACACCGAGATGTAGGGGCCGACGTGCCAGGAATGCAGTAAAATATTACATTCGACATGTGAGGTTGCCTTAGGTTAGGATATATAACGTTATAGACGTATATAATGTTCCCACCGAGAAGTAGGGGCTGACGTGCCAGGAATGTAGTAAAATATTGCACCCGAGATGTTAGGTTGCCTTAGGCTAGGATATATAGCGTTATAGACGTATATAATGTTCCCACCGAGAAGTAGGGGCCGACGTGCCAGGAATGTAGTAAAATATTACACCCGAGATGTTAGGTTCCCTTAGGTTAGGATATATAACGTTATTGACTTATATAATGTTCCCACCGAGAAGTAGGGGCCGACGAGCCGGGAATGTTGTAAAATATTATGCTCGATATGTTAGGTTGCCTTAGGCTAGGATATATAGCGTTATAGCCGTATATAATGTTCCCACCGAGAAGTAGGGGCCGACGTGCCAGGAATGTAGTAAAATATTACATCCGAGGTGTTAGGTTGCCTTAGGCTAGGGTATGTAATGTTATAGACGTATATAATATTAACACCGAGAAGTAGGGGCCGACGAGCCAGGAATGTTGTAAATTATTACGCTCGACATTTTAGTTTGCCTTAAGCTAGGATATATAACGTTATAGACGTATATACTGTTCCCACCGAGAAGTAGGTGGCGGCGCGCCAGGAATGTAGTAAAATATTACATCCGAGATGTTAGGTGGCCTAAGGCTAGGATATATAACGTTATACACGTATATACTGTTCCCACCGAGAAGTACGTCCCGACACGCCAGGAATGTTGTCAAATATTACATCCGAGATGTTAGGTTCCCTTAGGTTAGAATATATGACGTTATAGACGTATATAATGTTCCCACCGAGAAGTAGGGGCCGACGAGCCAGGAATGTCGTAAAATATTATGCTCGACGTGTTTGGTTTCCTTAGGTTAGGATATATAACGTTATTGACTTATATAATGTTCCCACCGAGAAGTAGGGGCCAACGAGCCAGGAATGTGGTAAAATATTACATTCGACATGTGAGGTTGCCTTAGGTTAGGATATATAACGTCATAAACGTATATAATGTTCCCACCGAGAAGTAGGGGCTGACGTGCCAGGAATGTGGTAAAATATTACATTCGACATGTTAGGTTGCCTTAGGCTAGGATATATAGCGATGTAGACGTATATAATGTTCCCACCTAAAAGTAGGGGCCGACGCGCCAGGGATGCTGTAAAATATTACATTCGACATGTTAGGATTGCCGTAGGCTAGGATATACAACGTTATAGACGTATATGATATCCCACCGAAAATTACGGGCCGACACGCCAATAATGTTATCAAATATTACATCGGAGGTGTTAGGTTCCCTTAGGTTAGGATATATAACGTTATATACGTATATAATGTTCCCACCGAGAAGTAGGGGCCGGCGCGCCTGGAATGTAGTTAAATATTACATCCGAGATGTTAGGTTGCCTTAGGGTAGGATATGTAACATTATAGGGGCCGACACGCCAGGAATGTAGTAAAATATTACATCCGAGGTGTTAGGTTGCCTTAAGCTAGGGTATGTAATGTTATAGACGTATATAATATTCCCACCGAGAAGTAGGGGCCGACGTGCCAGGAATGCAGTAAAATATTACATTCGACATGTGAGGTTGCCTTAGGTTAGGATATATAACGTTATAGAGGTATATAATGTTCCCACCGAGAAGTAGGGGCTGACGTGCCAGGAATGTAGTAAAATATTACATCGAGATGTGAGGTTGCCTTAGACTAGGATATGTAACGTTATTGACGTATATAATGTTCCCACCGAGAAGTAGGGGCCGACGAGGCAGGAATATTGTAAAATATAACGCTCGACAATTTAGGTTGCATTTGGTTAGGATATATAGCGTTATAGACGTATATAATGTTCCCACCGAGAAGTAGGCGCCGACGCGCCAGGGATGCTGTAAAATATTACATTCGACATGTTAGGATTGCCGTAGGCTAGGATATATAACGTTATAGACGTATATGATATTCCCACCGAGAAGTACGGACCGACACGCCATGAATGTTGTCAAATATTACATCCGAGATGTTAGGTTGCCTTAGGCTAGGATATGTAACGTTATAGACGTATATAGTGTTCCCACCGAGAAGAAGAGGCCGATGAGCCAGGAATGTTGTAACATATTACGCTCGACATTTTAGGTTGCCTTAGATTAGGATATATTGCGTTATAGACGTATATAATGTTCCCACCGAGAAGTAGGGGCCGGCACGCCAGGAATGTAGTAAAATATTAGATCCGATATGTTAGGTTGCCTTAGGCTAGGATATATAGCGTTACAGACGTATATTATGTTCCCACCGAGAAGTAGGGGCCGACGAGCCAGGAATGTAGTAAGATATTACATCCAAGATGTTAGGTTACCTTAGGCTAGGATATGTAACGTTATAGACGTATATAATGTTCCCACCGAGAAGTAGGGGCCGGCGCGCCAGGAATGTAGTAAAATATTACATCTCAGACGTTAGGTTGCCTTAGGTTAGGATATGTAACGTTATAGACGTATATAATGTTCCCACCGAGAAGTAGGGGCCGACGAGCCAGGAATGTTGTAAAATATTACGCTCGACATGTTAGGTTGCCTTATTCTGGGATATATAGCGATTTGGTCGTATATAATGTTCCCACCGAGAAGTAGGGGCCGGCGCGCCAGGAATGTAGTAAAATATTACATCGGAGATGTTAGGTTGCCTTAGACTAGGATATGTAACGTTATAGACGTATATAATGTTCCCACCGAGAAGTAGGGGCCGACGAGCCAGGAATGTTGTAAAATATTACCTTCGACATTTTAGGTTGCCTTAGGTTAGGATATATAGCGTTAGAGACGTATATAATGTTCCCACCGTGAAGTACGGGCCGACGAGCCACGAATGTTGTTAAATATTACGCTCGAGATGTTAGGTTGCCTTATTCTAGGATACATAGCGATGTAGACGTATATAATGTTCCCACCGAGAATTAGGGGCCGACGATCCAGGAATGTTGTAAAATAATATGCTCGACATTTTAGGTTGCCTTAGATTAGGATATATAGCGTTATAGACGTATATAATGTTCCCACCGAGATGTAGGGGCCGGCGCGCCAGGAATGTAGTAAAATATTGCACCCGAGATGTTAGGTTGCCTTAGGCTAGGATATATAGCGTTATAGACGTATATAATGTTCCCACCGAGAAGTAGGGGCCGACGTGCCAGGAATGTAGTAAAATATTACACCCGAGATGTTAGGTTCCCTTAGGTTAGGATATATAACGTTATTGACTTATATAATGTTCCCACCGAGAAGTAGGGGCCGACGAGCCGGGAATGTTGTAAAATATTATGCTCGATATGTTAGGTTGCCTTAGGCTAGGATATATAGCGTTATAGCCGTATATAATGTTCCCACCGAGAAGTAGGGGCCGACGTGCCAGGAATGTAGTAAAATATTACATCCGAGGTGTTAGGTTGCCTTAGGCTAGGGTATGTAATGTTATAGACGTATATAATATTAACACCGAGAAGTAGGGGCCGACGAGCCAGGAATGTTGTAAAATATTACGCTCGACATTTTAGTTTGCCTTAAGCTAGGATATATAACGTTATAGACGTATATACTGTTCCCACCGAGAAGTAGGTGGCGGCGCGCCAGGAATGTAGTAAAATATTACATCCGAGATGTTAGGTGGCCTAAGGCTAGGATATATAACGTTATAGACGTATATACTGTTCCCACCGAGAAGTACGTCCCGACACGCCAGGAATGTTGTCAAATATTACATCCGAGATGTTAGGTTCCCTTAGGTTAGAATATATGACGTTATAGACGTATATAATGTTCCCACCGAGAAGTAGGGGCCGACGAGCCAGGAATGTCGTAAAATATTATGCTCGACGTGTTTGGATTCCTTAGGTTAGGATATATAACGTTATTGACTTATATAATGTTCCCACCGAGAAGTAGGGGCCAACGAGCCAGGAATGTGGTAAAATATTACATTCGACATGTGAGGTTGCCTTAGGTTAGGATATATAACGTCATAAACGTATATAATGTTCCCACCGAGAAGTAGGGGCTGACGTGCCAGGAATGTGGTAAAATATTACATTCGACATGTTAGGTTGCCTTAGGCTAGGATATATAGCGATGTAGACGTATATAATGTTCCCACCTAAAAGTAGGGGCCGACGCGCCAGGGATGCTGTAAAATATTACATTCGACATGTTAGGATTGCCGTAGGCTAGGATATACAACGTTATAGACGTATATGATATCCCACCGAAAATTACGGGCCGACACGCCAATAATGTTATCAAATATTACATCGGAGGTGTTAGGTTCCCTTAGGTTAGGATATATAACGTTATATACGTATATAATGTTCCCACCGAGAAGTAGGGGCCGGCGCGCCTGGAATGTAGTTAAATATTACATCCGAGATGTTAGGTTGCCTTAGGGTAGGATATGTAACATTATAGGGGCCGACACGCCAGGAATGTAGTAAAATATTACATCCGAGGTGTTAGGTTGCCTTAAGCTAGGGTATGTAATGTTATAGACGTATATAATATTCCCACCGAGAAGTAGGGGCCGACGTGCCAGGAATGCAGTAAAATATTACATTCGACATGTGAGGTTGCCTTAGGTTAGGATATATAACGTTATAGAGGTATATAATGTTCCCACCGAGAAGTAGGGGCTGACGTGCCAGGAATGTAGTAAAATATTACATCGAGATGTGAGGTTGCCTTAGACTAGGATATGTAACGTTATTGACGTATATAATGTTCCCACCGAGAAGTAGGGGCCGACGAGGCAGGAATATTGTAAAATATAACGCTCGACAATTTAGGTTGCATTTGGTTAGGATATATAGCGTTATAGACGTATATAATGTTCCCACCGAGAAGTAGGCGCCGACGCGCCAGGGATGCTGTAAAATATTACATTCGACATGTTAGGATTGCCGTAGGCTAGGATATATAACGTTATAGACGTATATGATATTCCCACCGAGAAGTACGGACCGACACGCCATGAATGTTGTCAAATATTACATCCGAGATGTTAGGTTGCCTTAGGCTAGGATATGTAACGTTATAGACGTATATAGTGTTCCCACCGAGAAGAAGAGGCCGATGAGCCAGGAATGTTGTAACATATTACGCTCGACATTTTAGGTTGCCTTAGATTAGGATATATTGCGTTATAGACGTATATAATGTTCCCACCGAGAAGTAGGGGCCGGCACGCCAGGAATGTAGTAAAATATTAGATCCGATATGTTAGGTTGCCTTAGGCTAGGATATATAGCGTTACAGACGTATATTATGTTCCCACCGAGAAGTAGGGGCCGACGAGCCAGGAATGTAGTAAGATATTACATCCAAGATGTTAGGTTACCTTAGGCTAGGATATGTAACGTTATAGACGTATATAATGTTCCCACCGAGAAGTAGGGGCCGGCGCGCCAGGAATGTAGTAAAATATTACATCTCAGACGTTAGGTTGCCTTAGGTTAGGATATGTAACGTTATAGACGTATATAATGTTCCCACCGAGAAGTAGGGGCCGACGAGCCAGGAATGTTGTAAAATATTACGCTCGACATGTTAGGTTGCCTTATTCTGGGATATATAGCGATTTGGTCGTATATAATGTTCCCACCGAGAAGTAGGGGCCGGCGCGCCAGGAATGTAGTAAAATATTACATCGGAGATGTTAGGTTGCCTTAGACTAGGATATGTAACGTTATAGACGTATATAATGTTCCCACCGAGAAGTAGGGGCCGACGAGCCAGGAATGTTGTAAAATATTACCTTCGACATTTTAGGTTGCCTTAGGTTAGGATATATAGCGTTAGAGACGTATATAATGTTCCCACCGTGAAGTACGGGCCGACGAGCCACGAATGTTGTTAAATATTACGCTCGAGATGTTAGGTTGCCTTATTCTAGGATACATAGCGATGTAGACGTATATAATGTTCCCACCGAGAATTAGGGGCCGACGATCCAGGAATGTTGTAAAATAATATGCTCGACATTTTAGGTTGCCTTAGATTAGGATATATAGCGTTATAGACGTATATAATGTTCCCACCGAGATGTAGGGGCCGGCGCGCCAGGAATGTAGTAAAATATTGCACCCGAGATGTTAGGTTGCCTTAGGCTAGGATATATAGCGTTATAGACGTATATAATGTTCCCACCGAGAAGTAGGGGCCGACGTGCCAGGAATGTAGTAAAATATTACACCCGAGATGTTAGGTTCCCTTAGGTTAGGATATATAACGTTATTGACTTATATAATGTTCCCACCGAGAAGTAGGGGCCGACGAGCCGGGAATGTTGTAAAATATTATGCTCGATATGTTAGGTTGCCTTAGGCTAGGATATATAGCGTTATAGCCGTATATAATGTTCCCACCGAGAAGTAGGGGCCGACGTGCCAGGAATGTAGTAAAATATTACATCCGAGGTGTTAGGTTGCCTTAGGCTAGGGTATGTAATGTTATAGACGTATATAATATTAACACCGAGAAGTAGGGGCCGACGAGCCAGGAATGTTGTAAAATATTACGCTCGACATTTTAGTTTGCCTTAAGCTAGGATATATAACGTTATAGACGTATATACTGTTCCCACCGAGAAGCAGGTGGCGGCGCGCCAGGAATGTAGTAAAATATTACATCCGAGATGTTAGGTGGCCTAAGGCTAGGATATATAACGTTATAGACGTATATACTGTTCCCACCGAGAAGTACGTCCCGACACGCCAGGAATGTTGTCAAATATTACATCCGAGATGTTAGGTTCCCTTAGGTTAGAATATATGACGTTATAGACGTATATAATGTTCCCACCGAGAAGTAGGGGCCGACGAGCCAGGAATGTCGTAAAATATTATGCTCGACGTGTTTGGTTTCCTTAGGTTAGGATATATAACGTTATTGACTTATATAATGTTCCCACCGAGAAGTAGGGGCCAACGAGCCAGGAATGTGGTAAAATATTACATTCGACATGTGAGGTTGCCTTAGGTTAGGATATATAACGTCATAAACGTATATAATGTTCCCACCGAGAAGTAGGGGCTGACGTGCCAGGAATGTGGTAAAATATTACATTCGACATGTTAGGTTGCCTTAGGCTAGGATATATAGCGATGTAGACGTATATAATGTTCCCACCTAAAAGTAGGGGCCGACGCGCCAGGGATGCTGTAAAATATTACATTCGACATGTTAGGATTGCCGTAGGCTAGGATATACAACGTTATAGACGTATATGATATCCCACCGAAAATTACGGGCCGACACGCCAATAATGTTATCAAATATTACATCGGAGGTGTTAGGTTCCCTTAGGTTAGGATATATAACGTTATATACGTATATAACGTTCCCACCGAGAAGTAGGGGCCGGCGCGCCTGGAATGTAGTTAAATATTACATCCGAGATGTTAGGTTGCCTTAGGGTAGGATATGTAACATTATAGGGGCCGACACGCCAGGAATGTAGTAAAATATTACATCCGAGGTGTTAGGTTGCCTTAAGCTAGGGTATGTAATGTTATAGACGTATATAATATTCCCACCGAGAAGTAGGGGCCGACGTGCCAGGAATGCAGTAAAATATTACATTCGACATGTGAGGTTGCCTTAGGTTAGGATATATAACGTTATAGAGGTATATAATGTTCCCACCGAGAAGTAGGGGCTGACGTGCCAGGAATGTAGTAAAATATTACATCGAGATGTGAGGTTGCCTTAGACTAGGATATGTAACGTTATTGACGTATATAATGTTCCCACCGAGAAGTAGGGGCCGACGAGGCAGGAATATTGTAAAATATAACGCTCGACAATTTAGGTTGCATTTGGTTAGGATATATAGCGTTATAGACGTATATAATGTTCCCACCGAGAAGTAGGCGCCGACGCGCCAGGGATGCTGTAAAATATTACATTCGACATGTTAGGATTGCCGTAGGCTAGGATATATAACGTTATAGACGTATATGATATTCCCACCGAGAAGTACGGACCGACACGCCATGAATGTTGTCAACTATTACATCCGAGATGTTAGGTTGCCTTAGGCTAGGATATGTAACGTTATAGACGTATATAGTGTTCCCACCGAGAAGAAGAGGCCGATGAGCCAGGAATGTTGTAACATATTACGCTCGACATTTTAGGTTGCCTTAGATTAGGATATATTGCGTTATAGACGTATATAATGTTCCCACCGAGAAGTAGGGGCCGGCACGCCAGGAATGTAGTAAAATATTAGATCCGATATGTTAGGTTGCCTTAGGCTAGGATATATAGCGTTACAGACGTATATTATGTTCCCACCGAGAAGTAGGGGCCGACGAGCCAGGAATGTAGTAAGATATTACATCCAAGATGTTAGGTTACCTTAGGCTAGGATATGTAACGTTATAGACGTATATAATGTTCCCACCGAGAAGTAGGGGCCGGCGCGCCAGGAATGTAGTAAAATATTACATCTCAGACGTTAGGTTGCCTTAGGTTAGGATATGTAACGTTATAGACGTATATAATGTTCCCACCGAGAAGTAGGGGCCGACGAGCCAGGAATGTTGTAAAATATTACGCTCGACATGTTAGGTTGCCTTATTCTGGGATATATAGCGATTTGGTCGTATATAATGTTCCCACCGAGAAGTAGGGGCCGGCGCGCCAGGAATGTAGTAAAATATTACATCGGAGATGTTAGGTTGCCTTAGACTAGGATATGTAACGTTATAGACGTATATAATGTTCCCACCGAGAAGTAGGGGCCGACGAGCCAGGAATGTTGTAAAATATTACCTTCGACATTTTAGGTTGCCTTAGGTTAGGATATATAGCGTTAGAGACGTATATAATGTTCCCACCGTGAAGTACGGGCCGACGAGCCACGAATGTTGTTAAATATTACGCTCGAGATGTTAGGTTGCCTTATTCTAGGATACATAGCGATGTAGACGTATATAATGTTCCCACCGAGAAGTAGGGGCCGACGAGCCCGGAATGTTGTAAAATATTACGCTCGAAATTTTAGGTTGCCTTAGGCTAGGATATATAGCGTTAGAGACGTATATAATGTTCCCACTGTGATGTAGGGGCCGACGAGCCAGGAATGTTGTAAAATATTACGCTCGACTTGTTAGGTTGCCTTATTCTAGGATATATAGCGATATAAACGTATATAATGTTCCCACCGAGAAGTAGGGGCCGGCGCGCCAGGAATGTAGTAAAATATTACATCGGAGATGTTAGGTTGCCTTAGACTAGGATAAGTAACGATATAGACGTATAGATTGTTCCCACCGAGAAGTAGGGGCCGACGAGCCAGGAATGTTGTAAAATATTACTCTCGACATTTTAGGTTGCCTTAAGCTAGGATATATAGCGTTATAGACGTACATAATATTCCCACCGAGAATTAGGGGCCGAAGTGACGGGAATGTTGTAAAATATTACATTCGACATGTTAGGTTGCCTTAGGCTGATATATAGCGTTATAGACGTATATAATGTTCCCACCGAGAAGTAGGGGCCGGCGCGCCAGGAATGTAGTAAAATATTACATCTCAGACGTTAGGTTGCCTTAGGCTAGGATATATAGCGTTATAGACGTATATAATGTTCCCACCGAAAGGTAGGGGCCGACGATCCAGGAATGTAGTAAGATATTACATCCGAGATGTTAGGTTACCTTAGGCTAGGATATGTAACGTTATAGACGTATATAATGTTCCCACCGAGAAGTGGGGGCCGGCGCGCCAGGAATGTAGCAAAATATTACATCGGAGATGTTAGGTTGCCTTAGGCTAGGATATGTAACGTTATAGACGTATATAATGTTCCCACCGAGAAGTAGGGGCCGACGAGCCAGGAATGTTGTAAAAAATTACGCTCGACATTTTAGGTTGCCTTAAGCTAGGATATATAGCGTTATAGACGTACATAATATTCCCACCGAGAAGCAGGGGCCACAGTGACGGGAATGTTGTAAAATATTACATTCGACACGTTAGGTTGCCTTAGGCTGATATATATCGTTATTGTCGTATATAATGTTCCCACCGAGAAGTAGGGGCCGACGTGCCAGGAATGTTGTAAAATATTCCGCTCGACATGTTAGGTTGCCTTATTCTAGGATACATAGCCATATAGATGTATATAATGTTCCCACCGAGAAGTAGGGGCCAACGAGCCAGGAATGCGTTAAAATATTACATTCGACATGTTAGGTTGCCTTAGGTTAGGATATATAACGTTATAGACGTATATACTGTTCACGCCGAGAAGTACGGCCCGACACGCCAGGAATGTTGTCAAATATTACATCCGAGGTGTTAGTTTCCCTTAGGTTAGAATATATAGCGTTATAGACGTATATAATGTTCCCATCAAGAAGTAGGGCCCGACGAGCCCGGAATGTTGTAAAATATTACGCTCGACATGTTAGGTTGCCTTATTCTAGGATATATAGCGATATAGACGTATATAATGTTCCCACCGAGAAGTAGGGGCCGGCGCGCCAGGAATGTAGTAAAATATTACATCGGAGATGTTAGGTTGCCTTAGACTAGGATATGTAACGTTATAGACGTATAGATTGTTCCCACCGAGAAGTAGGGGCCGAGGAGCCAGGAATGTTGTAAAATATTACGCTCGACATTTTAGGTTGCCTTAAGCTAGGATATATAGCGTTATAGACGTACATAATATTCCCACCGAGAATTAGGGGCCGAAGTGACGGGAATGTTGTAAAATATTACGCTCGACATTTTAGCTTGCCTTAAGCTAGGATATATTGCGCTATAGACGTATATAATATTCCCAACGAGAAGTAGGGGCCGACGAGCCAGGAATGTTGTAAAATATTAAGCTCGACATTTTAGGTTGCATTTGGTTAGGATATATAGCGTTATAGACGTATATAATGTTCCCACCGAGAGGTAGGGGCCGACGATCCAGGAATGTAGTAAGATATTACATCCGAGATGTTAGGTTACCTTAGGCTAGGATATGTAACGTTATAGACGTATATAATGTTCCCACCGAGAAGTAGGGGCCGGCGCGCCAGGAATGTAGTAAAATATTACATCGGAGATGTTAGGTTGCCTTAGGCTAGGATATGTCACGTTATAGACGTATATAATGTTCCCACCGAGAAGTAGGGCCCGACGAGCCAGGAATGTTGTAAAAAATTACGCTCGACATTTTAGGTTGCCTTAAGCTAGGATATATAGCGTTATAGACGTACATAATATTCCCACCGAGAAGCAGGGGCCGCAGTGACGGGAATGTTGTAAAATATTACATTCGACACGTTAGGTTGCCTTAGGCTGATATATAGCGTTATTGACGTATATAATGTTCCCACCGAGAAGTAGGGGCCGACGTGCCAGGAATGTTGTAAAATATTCCGCTCGACATGTTAGGTTGCCTTATTCTAGGATACATAGCCATATAGACGTATATAATGTTCCCACCGAGAAGTAGGGGCCAACGAGCCAGGAATGCGGTAAAATATTACATTCGACATGTTAGGTTGCCTTAGGTTAGGATATATAACGTTATAGACGTATATACTGTTCCCGCCGAGAAGTACGGCCCGACACGCCAGGAATGTTGTCAAATATTACATCCGAGGTGTTAGTTTCCCTTAGGTTAGAATATATAGCGTTATAGACGTATATAATGTTCCCACCGAGAGGTAGGGGCCGACGATCCAGGAATGTAGTAAGATATTACATCCGAGATGTTAGGTTACCTTAGGCTAGGATATGTAACGTTATAGACGTATATAATGTTCCCACCGAGAAGTAGGGGCCGGCGCGCCAGGAATGTTGTAAAATATTACGTTCGACATTTTAGGTTGCCTTAGGTTAGGATATATAAAGCGTTAGAGACGTATATAATGTTCCCACCGTGAAGTAGGGGCCGACGAGCCAGGAATGTTGTAAAATATTACTCTCGACATTTTAGGTTGCCTTAAGCTAGGATATATAGCGTTATAGACGTACATAATATTCCCACCGAGAATTAGGGGCCGAAGTCACGGGAATGTTGTAAAATATTACATTCGACATTTTAGGTTGCCTTAGGCTGATATATAGCGTTATAAACGTATATAATGTTCCCACCGAGAAGTGGGGGCCGGCGCGCCAGGAATGTAGTAAAATATTACATCTCAGACGTTAGGTTGCCTTAGGCTAGGATATATAGCGTTATAGACGTATATAATGTTCCCACCGAGAGGTAGCGGCCGACGAGCCAGCAATGTAGTAAGATATTACATCCGAGATGTTAGGTTACCTTAGGCTAGGATATGTAACGTTATAGACGTATATAATGTTCCCACCGAGAAGTAGGGGATGGCGCGCCAGGAATGTGGTAAAATATTACATCGGAGATGTTAGGTTGCCTTAGGCTAGGATATGTAACGTTATAGACGTATATAATGTTCCCAACGAGAAGTAGGGGCCGACGAGGCAGGAATGTTGTAAAATATTACGCTCGACATGTTAGGTTGCCTTATTTTAGGATACATAGCGATATAGACGTATATAATGTTCCCACCGAGAAGTAGGGGCCGGCGCGCCAGGAATGTAGTAAAATATTACATCGGAGATGTTAGGTTGCCTTAGGCTAGGATATGTAACGTTATAGACGTATATAATATTCCCAACGTGAAGTAGGGGCCGACGAGCCAGGAATGTTGTAAAATATTACGCTCGACATTTTAGGTTGCATTTGGTTAGGATATATAGCGTTATAGACGTATATAATGTTCCCACCGAGAGGTAGGGGCCGACGATCCAGGAATGTAGTAAGATATTACATCCGAGATGTTAGGTTACCTTAGGCTAGGATATGTAACGTTATAGACGTATATAATGTTCCCACCGAGAAGTAGGGGCCGACGTGCCAGGAATGTTGTAAAATATTCCGCTCGAGATGTTAGGTTGCCTTATTCTAGGATACATAGCCATATAGACGTATATAATGTTCCCACCGAGAAGTAGGGGCCAACGAGCCAGGAATGCGGTGAAATATTACATTCGACATGTTAGGTTGCCTTAGGTTAAGATATATAACGTTATAGACGTATATACTGTTCCCGCCGAGAAGTAGGGGCCGACGAGCCAGGAATGTTGTAAAAAATTACGCTCGACATTTTAGGTTGCCTTAAGCTAGGATATATAGCGTTATAGACGTACATAATATTCCCACCGAGAAGCAGGGGCCGCAGTGACGGGAATGTTGTAAAATATTACATTCGACACGTTAGGTTGCCTTAGGCTGATATATAGCGTTATTGACGTATATAATGTTCCCACCGAGAAGTAGGGGCCGACGTGCCAGGAATGTTGTAAAATATTCCGCTCGAGATGTTAGGTTATCTTATTCTAGGATACATAGCCATATAGACGTATATAATGTTCCCACCGAGAAGTAGGGGCCGGCGCGCCAGGAATGTAGTAAAATATTACATCGGAGATGTTAGGTTGCCTTAGACTAGGATATGTAACGTTATATACGTATAGATTGTTCCCACCGAGAAGTAGGGGCCGACGAGCCAGGAATGTTGTAAAATATTACGCTCGACATTTTAGGTTGCCTTAAGCTAGGATATATAGCGTTATAGACGTACATAATATTCCCACCGAGAATTAGGGGCCGAAGTGACGGGAATGTTGTAAAATATTACATTCGACATGTTAGGTTGCCTTAGGCTGATATATAGCGTTATAGACATATATAATGTTCCCACCGAGAAGTAGGGGCCGGCGCGCCAGGAATGTAGTAAAATATTGCATCTCAGACGTTAGGTTGCCTTAGGCTAGGATATGTAACGTTATAGACGTATATAATGTTCCCACCGAGAAGTAGGGGCCGACGAGCCAGGAATGTTGTAAAATATTACGCTCGACATTTTAGGTTGCCTTAAGCTAGGATATATAGCGCTATAGACGTATATAATATTCCCAACGAGAAGTAGGGGCCGACGAGCCAGGAATGTTGTAAAATATTAAGCTCGACATTTTAGGTTGCATTTGGTTAGGATATATAGCGTTATAGACGTATATAATGTTCCCACCGAGAGGTAGGGGCCGACGATCCAGGAATGTAGTAAGATATTACATCCGAGATGTTAGGTTACCTTAGGCTAGGATATGTAACGTTAGAGACGTATATAATGTTCCCACCGAGAAGTAGGGGCCGGCGCGCCAGGAATGTAGTAAAATATTACATCGGAGATGTTAGGTTGCCGTAGGCTAGGATATGTAACGTTATAGACGTATATAATGTTCCCACCGAGAAGTAGGGGCCGACGAGCCAGGAATGTTGTAAAAAATTACGCTCGACATTTTAGGTTGCCTTAAGCTAGGATATATAGCGTTATAGACGTACATAATATTCCCACCGAGAAGCAGGGGCCGCAGTGACGGGAATGTTGTAAAATATTACATTCGACACGTTAGGTTGCCTTAGGCTGATATATAGCGTTATAGACGTATATATTGTTCCCACCGAGAAGTAGGGGCCGAGGAGCCAGGAATGTTGTAAAATATTACGCTCGACACTTTGGGTTGCCTTAGATTAGGATATATAGCGTTATAGACGTATATAATGTTCCCACCGAGAAGTAGGGGCCGACGAGCAGGGAGTGTCGTAAAATATTATGCTCGACGTGTTAGGTTTCCTTAGGTTAGGATATATAACGTTATTGACATATATAATGTTCCGACCGAGAAGTAGGGGCCAACGAGCCAGGAATGTGTTAAAATATTACATTCGACATGTGAGGTTGCCTTAGGCTAGGATATATAACGTTATAGACGTATATAATGTTCCCACCGAGAAGTAGGGTCCGACGCGCCATGGATGCTGTAAAATATTACAGCCGACATGTTAGGATTGCCGTAGGCTAGGATATATAACGTTATAGAAGTATATGATATTCCCACCGAGAAGTACGGACCGACACGCCATGAATGTTGTCAAATATTACGCTCGACGTTTTAGGTTGCCTTAAGCTAGGATATATAGCGTTATAGACGTACATAATATTCCCACCGAGAATTAGGGGCCGAAGTGACGGGAATGTTGTAAAATATTACATTCGACATGTTAGGTTGCCTTAGGCTGATATATAGCGTTATAGACGTATATAATGTTCCCACCGAGAAGTAGGGGCCGGCGCGCCAGGAATGTAGTAAAATATTGCATCTCAGACGTTAGGTTGCCTTAGGCTAGGATATGTAACGTTATAGACGTATATAATGTTCCCACCGAGAAGTAGGGGCCGACGAGCCAGGAATGATGTAAAATATTACGCTCGACATTTTAGGTTGCCTTAAGCTAGGATATATAGTGCTATAGACGTATATAATATTCCCAACGAGAAGTAGGGGCCGACGAGCCAGGAATGTTGTAAAATATTAAGCTCGACATTTTAGGTTGCATTTGGTTAGGATATATAGCGTTATAGACGTATATAATGTTCCCACCGAGAGGTAGGGGCCGACGATCCAGGAATGTAGTAAGATATTACATCCGAGATGTTAGGTTACCTTAGGCTAGGATATGTAACCCTATAGACGTATATAATGTTCCCACCGAGAAGTAGGGGCCGGCGCGCCAGGAATGTAGTAAAATATTACATCGGAGATGTTAGGTTGCCTTAGGCTAGGATATGTAACGTTATAGACGTATATAATGTTCCCACCGAGAAGTAGGGGCCGACGAGCCAGGAATGTTGTAAAATATTACGCTCGACATGTTAGGTTGCCTTATTCTAGGATACATAGCGATATAGACGTATATAATGTTCCCACCGAGAAGTAGGGGCCGGCGCGCCAGGAATGTTGTAAAATATTACGTTCGAAATTTTATGTTGCCTTAGGTTAGGATATATAGCGTTAGAGACGTATATAATGTTCCCACCGTGAAGTAGGGGCCGACGAGCCAGGAATGTTGTAAAATATTACGCTCGACATTTTAGGTTGCCTTAAGCTAGGATATATAGCGTTATAGACGTACATAATATTCCCACCGAGAATTAGGGGCCGAAGTGACGGGAATGTTGTAAAATATTACATTCGACATGTTAGGTTGCCTTAGGCTGATATATAGCGTTATAGACGTATATAATGTTCCCACCGAGAAGTAGGGGCCGGCGCGCCAGGAATGTAGTAAAATATTGCATCTCAGACGTTAGGTTGCCTTAGGCTAGGATATGTAACGTTATAGACGTATATAATGTTCCCACCGAGAAGTAGGGGCCGACGAGCCAGGAATGTTGTAAAATATTACGCTCGACATTTTAGGTTGCCTTAAGCTAGGATATATAGCGCTATAGACGTATATAATATTCCCAACGAGAAGTAGGGGCCGACGAGCCAGGAATGTTGTAAAATATTAAGCTCGACATTTTAGGTTGCATTTGGTTAGGATATATAGCGTTATAGACGTATATAATGTTCCCACCGAAAGGTAGGGGCCGACGATCCAGGAATGTAGTAAGATATTACATCCGAGATGTTAGGTTACCTTAGGCTAGGATATGTAACGTTATAGACGTATATAATGTTCCCACCGCGAAGTAGGGGCCGGCGCGCCAGGAATGTAGTAAAATATTACATCGGAGATGTTAGGTTGCCTTAGGCTAGGATATGTAACGTTATAGACGTATATAATGTTCCCACCGAGAAGTAGGGGCCGACGAGCCAGGAATGTTGTAAAAAATTACGCTCGACATTTTAGGTTGCCTTAAGCTAGGATATATAGCGTTATAGACGTACATAATATTCCCACCGAGAAGCAGGGGCCGCAGTGACGGGAATGTTGTAAAATATTACATTCGACACGTTAGGTTGCCTTAGGCTGATATATAGCGTTATTGACGTATATAATGTTCCCACCGAGAAGTAGGGGCCGACGTGCCAGGAATGTTGTAAAATATTCCGCTCGAGATGTTAGGTTGCCTTAGGCTAGGATATGTAACGTTATAGACGTATATAATGTTCCCAACGAGAAGTAGGGGCCGACGAGCCAGGAATGATGTAAAATATTACGCTCGACATTTTAGGTTGCCTTAAGCTAGGATATATAGCGCTATAGACGTATATAATATTCCCAACGAGAAGTAGGGGCCGACGAGCCAGGAATGTTGTAAAATATTAAGCTCGACATTTTAGGTTGCATTTGGTTAGGATATATAGCGTTATAGACGTATATAATGTTCCCACCGAGAGGTAGGGGCCGACGATCCAGGAATGTAGTAAGATATTACATCCGAGATGTTAGGTTACCTTAGGCTAGGATATGTAACGCTATAGACGTATATAATGTTCCCACCGAGAAGTAGGGGCCGGCGCGCCAGGAATGTAGTAAAATATTACATCGGAGATGTTAGGTTGCCTTAGGCTAGGATATGTAACGTTATAGACGTATATAATGTTCCCACCGAGAAGTAGGGGCCGACGAGCCAGGAATGTTGTAAAATATTACGCTCGACATGTTAGGTTGCCTTATTCTAGGATACATAGCGATATAGACGTATATAATGTTCCCACCGAGAAGTAGGGGCCGGCGCGCCAGGAATGTTGTAAAATATTACGTTCGAAATTTTATGTTGCCTTAGGTTAGGATATATAGCGTTAGAGACGTATATAATGTTCCCACCGTGAAGTAGGGGCCGACGAGCCAGGAATGTTGTAAAATATTACGCTCGACATTTTAGGTTGCCTTAAGCTAGGATATATAGCGTTATAGACGTACATAATATTCCCACCGAGAATTAGGGGCCGAAGTGACGGGAATGTTGTAAAATATTACATTCGACATGTTAGGTTGCCTTAGGCTGATATATAGCGTTATAGACGTATATAATGTTCCCACCGAGAAGTAGGGGCCGGCGCGCCAGGAATGTAGTAAAATATTGCATCTCAGACGTTAGGTTGCCTTAGGCTAGGATATGTAACGTTATAGACGTATATAATGTTCCCACCGAGAAGTAGGGGCCGACGAGCCAGGAATGTTGTAAAATATTACGCTCGACATTTTAGGTTGCCTTAAGCTAGGATATATAGCGCTATAGACGTATATAATATTCCCAACGAGAAGTAGGGGCCGACGAGCCAGGAATGTTGTAAAATATTACGCTCGACATGTTAGGTTGCCTTATTCTAGGATATATAGCGATATAGACGTATATAATGTTCCCACCGAGAAGTAGGGGCCGGCGCGCCAGGAATGTAGTAAAATATTACATCGGAGATGTTAGGTTGCCTTAGACTAGGATATGTAACGTTATAGACGTATAGATTGTTCCCACCGAGAAGTAGGGGCCGACGAGCCAGGAATGTTGTAAAATATTACGCTCGACATTTTAGGTTGCCTTAAGCTAGGATATATAGCGTTATAGACGTACATAATATTCCCACCGAGAATTAGGGGCCGAAGTGACGGGAATGTTGTAAAATATTACATTCGACATGTTAGGTTGCCCTAGGCTGATATATAGCGTTATAGACGTATATAATGTTCCCACCGAGAAGTAGGGGCCGGCGCGCCAGGAATGTAGTAAAATATTGCATCTCAGACGTTAGGTTGCCTTAGGCTAGGATATGTAACGTTATAGACGTATATAATGTTCCCACCGAGAAGTAGGGGCCGACGAGCCAGGAATGTTGTAAAATATTACGCTCGACATTTTAGGTTGCCTTAAGCTAGGATATATAGCGCTATAGACGTATATAATATTCCCAACGAGAAGTAGGGGCCGACGAGCCAGGAATGTTGTAAAATATTAAGCTCGACATTTTAGGTTGCATTTGGTTAGGATATATAGCGTTATAGACGTATATAATGTTCCCACCGAGAGGTAGGGGCCGACGATCCAGGAATGTAGTAAGATATTACATCCGAGATGTTAGGTTACCTTAGGCTAGGATATGTAACGTTATAGACGTATATAATGTTCCCACAGAGAAGTAGGGGCCGGCGCGCCAGGAATGTAGTAAAATATTACATCGGAGATGTTAGGTTGCCTTAGGCTAGGATATGTAACGTTATAGACGTATACAATGTTCCCACCGA
This sequence comes from Xylocopa violacea, assembly GCA_963969225.1. Classification (NCBI taxonomy): domain Eukaryota; kingdom Metazoa; phylum Arthropoda; class Insecta; order Hymenoptera; family Apidae; genus Xylocopa; species Xylocopa violacea. The sequence goes on from CAXAJV010000013.1 coordinate 3,669,478, forward strand.
GAAGTAGGGGCCGACGAGCCAGGAATGTTGTAAAAAATTACGCTCGACATTTTAGGTTGCCTTAAGCTAGGATATATAGCGTTATAGACGTACATAATATTCCCACCGAGAAGCAGGGGCCGCAGTGACGGGAATGTTGTAAAATATTACATTCGACACGTTAGGTTGCCTTAGGCTGATATATAGCGTTATTGACGTATATAATGTTCCCACCGAGAAGTAGGGGCCGACGTGCCAGGAATGTTGTAAAATATTCCGCTCGACATGTTAGGTTGCCTTATTCTAGGATACATAGCCATATAGACGTATATAATGTTCCCACCGAGAAGTAGGGGCCAACGAGCCAGGAATGCGGTAAAATATTACATTCGACATGTTAGGTTGCCTTAGGTTGGGATATATAACGTTATAGACGTATATACTGTTCCCGCCGAGAAGTACGGCCCGACACGCCAGGAATGTTGTCAAATATTACATCCGAGGTGTTAGTTTCCCTTAGGTTAGAATATATAGCGTTATAGACGTATATAATGTTCCCATCAAGAAGTAGGGCCCGACGAGCCCGGAATGTTGTAAAATATTACGCTCGACATGTTAGGTTGCCTTATTCTAGGATATATAGCGATATAGACGTATATAATGTTCCCACCGAGAAGTAGGGGCCGGCGCGCCAGGAATGTAGTAAAATTTTACATCGGAGATGTTAGGTTGCCTTAGGCTAGGATATGTAACGTTATAGACGTATATAATGTTCCCAACGAGAAGTAGGGCCCGACGAGCCAGGAATGTTGTAAAAGATTACGCTCGACATTTTAGGTTGCCTTAAGCTAGGATATATTGCGTTATAGACGTACATAATATTCCCACCGAGAAGCAGGGGCCGCAGTGACGGGAATGTTGTAAAATATTACATTCGACATGTTAGGTTGCCTTAGGCTGATATATATCCTTATTGACGTATATAATGTTCCCACCGAGATGTAGGGGCCGACGTGCCAGGAATGTTGTAAAATATTACGCTCGACATGTTAGGTTGCCTTATTCTAGGATATATAGCGATATAGACGTATATAATGTTCCCACCGAGAAGTAGGGCCCGGCGCGCCAGGAATGTAGTAAAATATTACATCGGAGATGTTAGGTTGCCTTAGGCTAGGATATGTAACGTTATAGACGTATATAATGTTCCCAACGAGAAGTAGGGGCCGACGAGGAAGGAATGTTGTAAAATATTACGCTCGACATGTTAGGTTCCCTTAAGCTAGGATATATAGTGTTATAGACGTATATAATGTTCCCACCGAGAAGTAGGGGCCGAAGCGCCGTGAATGTTGTAAAATATTAGATTCGACATGTTAGGTTGCCTTAGGCTAGGATATATAGCGTTATAGACGTACATAATATTCCCACCGAGAATTAGGGGCCGAAGTGACGGGAATGTTGTAAAATATTACATTCGACATGTTAGGTTGCCTTAGGCTGATATATAGCGTTATAGACGTATATAATGTTCCCACCGTGAAGTAGGGGCCGACGAGCCAGGAATGTTGTAAAATATTACGCTCGACATTTTAGGTTGCCTTAAGCTAGGATATATAGCGTTATAGACGTACATAATATTCCCACCGAGAATTAGGGGCCGAAGTGACGGGAATGTTGTAAAATATTACATTCGACATGTTAGGTTGCCTTAGGCTGATATATAGCGTTATAGACGTATATAATGTTCCCACCGAGAAGTAGGGGCCGGCGCGCCAGGAATGTAGTAAAATATTGCATCTCAGACGTTAGGTTGCCTTAGGCTAGGATATGTAACGTTATAGACGTATATAATGTTCCCACCGAGAAGTAGGGGCCGACGAGCCAGGAATGTTGTAAAATATTACGCTCGACATTTTAGGTTGCCTTAAGCTAGGATATATAGCGCTATAGACGTATATAATATTCCCAACGAGAAGTAGGGGCCGACGAGCCAGGAATGTTGTAAAATATTAAGCTCGACATTTTAGGTTGCATTTGGTTAGGATATATAGCGTTATAGACGTATATAATGTTCCCACCGAAAGGTAGGGGCCGACGATCCAGGAATGTAGTAAGATATTACATCGGAGATGTTAGGTTGCCTTAGGCTAGGATATGTAACGTTATAGACGTATATAATGTTCCCACCGAGAAGTAGGGGCCGACGAGCCAGGAATGTTGTAAAAAATTACGCTCGACATTTTAGGTTGCCTTAAGCTAGGATATATAGCGTTATAGACGTACATAATATTCCCACCGAGAAGCAGGGGCCGCAGTGACGGGAATGTTGTAAAATATTACATTCGACACGTTAGGTTGCCTTAGGCTGATATATAGCGTTATTGACGTATATAATGTTCCCACCGAGAAGTAGGGGCCGACGTGCCAGGAATGTTGTAAAATATTCCGCTCGAGATGTTAGGTTGCCTTAGGCTAGGATATGTAACGTTATAGACGTATATAATGTTCCCAACGAGAAGTAGGGGCCGACGAGCCAGGAATGATGTAAAATATTACGCTCGACATTTTAGGTTGCCTTAAGCTAGGATATATAGCGCTATAGACGTATATAATATTCCCAACGAGAAGTAGGGGCCGACGAGCCAGGAATGTTGTAAAATATTAAGCTCGACATTTTAGGTTGCATTTGGTTAGGATATATAGCGTTATAGACGTATATAATGTTCCCACCGAGAGGTAGGGGCCGACGATCCAGGAATGTAGTAAGATATTACATCCGAGATGTTAGGTTACCTTAGGCTAGGATATGTAACGCTATAGACGTATATAATGTTCCCACCGAGAAGTAGGGGCCGGCGCGCCAGGAATGTAGTAAAATATTACATCGGAGATGTTAGGTTGCCTTAGGCTAGGATATGTAACGTTATAGACGTATATAATGTTCCCACCGAGAAGTAGGGGCCGACGAGCCAGGAATGTTGTAAAATATTACGCTCGACATGTTAGGTTGCCTTATTCTAGGATACATAGCGATATAGACGTATATAATGTTCCCACCGAGAAGTAGGGGCCGGCGCGCCAGGAATGTTGTAAAATATTACGTTCGAAATTTTATGTTGCCTTAGGTTAGGATATATAGCGTTAGAGACGTATATAATGTTCCCACCGTGAAGTAGGGGCCGACGAGCCAGGAATGTTGTAAAATATTACGCTCGACATTTTAGGTTGCCTTAAGCTAGGATATATAGCGTTATAGACGTACATAATATTCCCACCGAGAATTAGGGGCCGAAGTGACGGGAATGTTGTAAAATATTACATTCGACATGTTAGGTTGCCCTAGGCTGATATATAGCGTTATAGACGTATATAATGTTCCCACCGAGAAGTAGGGGCCGGCGCGCCAGGAATGTAGTAAAATATTGCATCTCAGACGTTAGGTTGCCTTAGGCTAGGATATGTAACGTTATAGACGTATATAATGTTCCCACCGAGAAGTAGGGGCCGACGAGCCAGGAATGTTGTAAAATATTACGCTCGACATTTTAGGTTGCCTTAAGCTAGGATATATAGCGCTATAGACGTATATAATATTCCCAACGAGAAGTAGGGGCCGACGAGCCAGGAATGTTGTAAAATATTAAGCTCGACATTTTAGGTTGCATTTGGTTAGGATATATAGCGTTATAGACGTATATAATGTTCCCACCGAGAGGTAGGGGCCGACGATCCAGGAATGTAGTAAGATATTACATCCGAGATGTTAGGTTACCTTAGGCTAGGATATGTAACGTTATAGACGTATATAATGTTCCCACAGAGAAGTAGGGGCCGGCGCGCCAGGAATGTAGTAAAATATTACATCGGAGATGTTAGGTTGCCTTAGGCTAGGATATGTAACGTTATAGACGTATACAATGTTCCCACCGAGAAGTAGGGGCCGACGAGCCAGGAATGTTGTAAAAAATTACGCTCGACATTTTAGGTTGCCTTAAGCTAGGATATATAGCGTTATAGACGTACATAATATTCCCACCGAGAAGCAGGGGCCGCAGTGACGGGAATGTTGTAAAATATTACATTCGACACGTTAGGTTGCCTTAGGCTGATATATAGCGTTATTGACGTATATAATGTTCCCACCGAGAAGTAGGGGCCGACGTGCCAGGAATGTTGTAAAATATTCCGCTCGACATGTTAGGTTGCCTTATTCTAGGATACATAGCCATATAGACGTATATAATGTTCCCACCGAGAAGTAGGGGCCAACGAGCCAGGAATGCGGTAAAATATTACATTCGACATGTTAGGTTGCCTTAGGTTGGGATATATAACGTTATAGACGTATATACTGTTCCCGCCGAGAAGTACGGCCCGACACGCCAGGAATGTTGTCAAATATTACATCCGAGGTGTTAGTTTCCCTTAGGTTAGAATATATAGCGTTATAGACGTATATAATGTTCCCATCAAGAAGTAGGGCCCGACGAGCCCGGAATGTTGTAAAATATTACGCTCGACATGTTAGGTTGCCTTATTCTAGGATATATAGCGATATAGACGTATATAATGTTCCCACCGAGAAGTAGGGGCCGGCGCGCCAGGAATGTAGTAAAATTTTACATCGGAGATGTTAGGTTGCCTTAGGCTAGGATATGTAACGTTATAGACGTATATAATGTTCCCAACGAGAAGTAGGGCCCGACGAGCCAGGAATGTTGTAAAAGATTACGCTCGACATTTTAGGTTGCCTTAAGCTAGGATATATTGCGTTATAGACGTACATAATATTCCCACCGAGAAGCAGGGGCCGCAGTGACGGGAATGTTGTAAAATATTACATTCGACATGTTAGGTTGCCTTAGGCTGATATATATCCTTATTGACGTATATAATGTTCCCACCGAGATGTAGGGGCCGACGTGCCAGGAATGTTGTAAAATATTACGCTCGACATGTTAGGTTGCCTTATTCTAGGATATATAGCGATATAGACGTATATAATGTTCCCACCGAGAAGTAGGGCCCGGCGCGCCAGGAATGTAGTAAAATATTACATCGGAGATGTTAGGTTGCCTTAGGCTAGGATATGTAACGTTATAGACGTATATAATGTTCCCAACTAGAAGTAGGGGCCGACGAGGAAGGAATGTTGTAAAATATTACGCTCGACATGTTAGGTTCCCTTAAGCTAGGATATATAGTGTTATAGACGTATATAATGTTCCCACCGAGAAGTAGGGGCCGAAGCGCCGTGAATGTTGTAAAATATTAGATTCGACATGTTAGGTTGCCTTAGGCTAGGATATATAGCGTTATAGACGTACATAATATTCCCACCGAGAATTAGGGGCCGAAGTGACGGGAATGTTGTAAAATATTACATTCGACATGTTAGGTTGCCTTAGGCTGATATATAGCGTTATAGACGTATATAATGTTCCCACCGTGAAGTAGGGGCCGACGAGCCAGGAATGTTGTAAAATATTACGCTCGACATTTTAGGTTGCCTTAAGCTAGGATATATAGCGTTATAGACGTACATAATATTCCCACCGAGAATTAGGGGCCGAAGTGACGGGAATGTTGTAAAATATTACATTCGACATGTTAGGTTGCCTTAGGCTGATATATAGCGTTATAGACGTATATAATGTTCCCACCGAGAAGTAGGGGCCGGCGCGCCAGGAATGTAGTAAAATATTGCATCTCAGACGTTAGGTTGCCTTAGGCTAGGATATGTAACGTTATAGACGTATATAATGTTCCCACCGAGAAGTAGGGGCCGACGAGCCAGGAATGTTGTAAAATATTACGCTCGACATTTTAGGTTGCCTTAAGCTAGGATATATAGCGCTATAGACGTATATAATATTCCCAACGAGAAGTAGGGGCCGACGAGCCAGGAATGTTGTAAAATATTAAGCTCGACATTTTAGGTTGCATTTGGTTAGGATATATAGCGTTATAGACGTATATAATGTTCCCACCGAAAGGTAGGGGCCGACGATCCAGGAATGTAGTAAGATATTACATCGGAGATGTTAGGTTGCCTTAGGCTAGGATATGTAACGTTATAGACGTATATAATGTTCCCACCGAGAAGTAGGGGCCGACGAGCCAGGAATGTTGTAAAAAATTACGCTCGACATTTTAGGTTGCCTTAAGCTAGGATATATAGCGTTATAGACGTACATAATATTCCCACCGAGAAGCAGGGGCCGCAGTGACGGGAATGTTGTAAAATATTACATTCGACACGTTAGGTTGCCTTAGGCTGATATATAGCGTTATTGACGTATATAATGTTCCCACCGAGAAGTAGGGGCCGACGTGCCAGGAATGTTGTAAAATATTCCGCTCGAGATGTTAGGTTGCCTTAGGCTAGGATATGTAACGTTATAGACGTATATAATGTTCCCAACGAGAAGTAGGGGCCGACGAGCCAGGAATGATGTAAAATATTACGCTCGACATTTTAGGTTGCCTTAAGCTAGGATATATAGCGCTATAGACGTATATAATATTCCCAACGAGAAGTAGGGGCCGACGAGCCAGGAATGTTGTAAAATATTAAGCTCGACATTTTAGGTTGCATTTGGTTAGGATATATAGCGTTATAGACGTATATAATGTTCCCACCGAGAGGTAGGGGCCGACGATCCAGGAATGTAGTAAGATATTACATCCGAGATGTTAGGTTACCTTAGGCTAGGATATGTAACGCTATAGACGTATATAATGTTCCCACCGAGAAGTAGGGGCCGGCGCGCCAGGAATGTAGTAAAATATTACATCGGAGATGTTAGGTTGCCTTAGGCTAGGATATGTAACGTTATAGACGTATATAATGTTCCCACCGAGAAGTAGGGGCCGACGAGCCAGGAATGTTGTAAAATATTACGCTCGACATGTTAGGTTGCCTTATTCTAGGATACATAGCGATATAGACGTATATAATGTTCCCACCGAGAAGTAGGGGCCGGCGCGCCAGGAATGTTGTAAAATATTACGTTCGAAATTTTATGTTGCCTTAGGTTAGGATATATAGCGTTAGAGACGTATATAATGTTCCCACCGTGAAGTAGGGGCCGACGAGCCAGGAATGTTGTAAAATATTACGCTCGACATTTTAGGTTGCCTTAAGCTAGGATATATAGCGTTATAGACGTACATAATATTCCCACCGAGAATTAGGGGCCGAAGTGACGGGAATGTTGTAAAATATTACATTCGACATGTTAGGTTGCCTTAGGCTGATATATAGCGTTATAGACGTATATAATGTTCCCACCGAGAAGTAGGGGCCGGCGCGCCAGGAATGTAGTAAAATATTGCATCTCAGACGTTAGGTTGCCTTAGGCTAGGATATGTAACGTTATAGACGTATATAATGTTCCCACCGAGAAGTAGGGGCCGACGAGCCAGGAATGTTGTAAAATATTACGCTCGACATTTTAGGTTGCCTTAAGCTAGGATATATAGCGCTATAGACGTATATAATATTCCCAACGAGAAGTAGGGGCCGACGAGCCAGGAATGTTGTAAAATATTAAGCTCGACATTTTAGGTTGCATTTGGTTAGGATATATAGCGTTATAGACGTATATAATGTTCCCACCGAAAGGTAGGGGCCGACGATCCAGGAATGTAGTAAGATATTACATCCGAGATGTTAGGTTACCTTAGGCTAGGATATGTAACGTTATAGACGTATATAATGTTCCCACCGAGAAGTAGGGGCCGGCGCGCCAGGAATGTAGTAAAATATTACATCGGAGATGTTAGGTTGCCTTAGGCTAGGATATGTAACGTTATAGACGTATATAATGTTCCCACCGAGAAGCAGGGGCCGCAGTGACGGGAATGTTGTAAAATATTACATTCGACACGTTAGGTTGCCTTAGGCTGATATATAGCGTTATTGACGTATATAATGTTCCCACCGAGAAGTAGGGGCCGACGTGCCAGGAATGTTGTAAAATATTCCGCTCGAGATGTTAGGTTGCCTTATTCTAGGATACATAGCCATATAGACGTATATAATGTTCCCACCGAGAAGTAGGGGCCAACGAGCCAGGAATGCGGTAAAATATTACATTCGACATGTTAGGTTGCCTTAGGTTAGGATATATAACGTTATAGACGTATATACTGTTCCCGCCGAGAAGTACGGCCCGACACGCCAGGAATGTTGTCAAATATTACATCCGAGGTGTTAGTTTCCCTTAGGTTAGAATATATAGCGTTATAGACGTATATAATGTTCCCATCAAGAAGTAGGGCCCGACGAGCCCGGAATGTTGTAAAATATTACGCTCGACATGTTAGGTTGCCTTATTCTAGGATATATAGCGATATAGACGTATACAATGTTCCCACCGAGAAGTAGGGGCCGTCGCGCCAGCAATGTAGTAAGATATTACATCCGAGATGTTAGGTTACATTAGGCTAGGATATGGAACGTTATAGACGTATCTAATGTTCCCACCGTGAAGTAGGGGCCGACGAGCCAGGAATGTTGTAAAATATTACGCTCGACATGTTAGGTTGCCTTATTCTAGGATATATAGCGATATAGACGTATATAATGTTCCCACCGAGAAGTAGGGGCCGGCGCGCCAGGAATGTAGTAAAATATTACATCGGAGATGTTAGGTTGCCTTAGACTAGGATATGTAACGTTATAGACGTATAGATTGTTCCCACCGAGAAGTAGGGGCCGACGAGCCAGGAATGTTGTAAAATATTACGCTCGACATTTTAGGTTGCCTTAAGCTAGGATAAATAGCGTTATAGACGTACATAATATTCCCACCGAGAATTAGGGGCCGAAGTGACGGGAATGTTGTAAAATATTACATTCGACATGTTAGGTTGCCTTAGGCTGATATATAGCGTTATAGACGTATATAATGTTCCCACCGAGAAGTAGGGGCCGGCGCGCCAGGAATGTAGTAAAATATTGCATCTCAGACGTTAGGTTGCCTTAAGCAAGGATATATAGCGCTATAGACGTATATAATGTTCCCACCGAGAGGTAGGGGCCGACGATCCAGGAATGTAGTAAGATATTACATCCGAGATGTTAGGTTACCTTAGGCTAGGATATGTAACGTTATAGACGTATATAATGTTCCCACCGAGAAGTAGGGGCCGGCGCGCCAGGAATGTAGTAAAATATTACATCGGAGATGTTAGGTTGCCTTAGGCTAGGATATGTAACGTTATAGACGTATATAATGTTCCCAACGAGAAGTAGGGCCCGACGAGCCAGGAATGTTGTAAAAGATTACATCGGAGATGTTAGGTTGCCTTAGGCTAGGATATGTAACGTTATAGACGTATATAATGTTCCCACCGAGAAGTAGGGGCCGACGAGCCAGGAATGTTGTAAAATATTACGCTCGACATGTTAGGTTGCCTTATTCTAGGATACATAGCGATATAGACGTATATAATGTTCCCACCGAGAAGTAGGGGCCGGCGCGCCAGGAATGTTGTAAAATATTAAGCTCGACATTTTAGGTTGCATTTGGTTAGGATATATAGCGTTATAGACGTATATAATGTTCCCACCGAGAGGTAGGGGCCGACGATCCAGGAATGTAGTAAGATATTACATCCGAGATGTTAGGTTACCTTAGGCTAGGATATGTAACGTTATAGACGTATATAATGTTCCCACCGAGAAGTAGGGGCCGGCGCGCCAGGAATGTAGTAAAATATTACATCGGAGATGTTAGGTTGCCTTAGGCTAGGATATGTAACGTTATAGACGTATATAATGTTCCCACCGAGAAGTAGGGGCCGACGAGCCAGGAATGTTGTAAAAAATTACGCTCGACATTTTAGGTTGCCTTAAGCTAGGATAAATAGCGTTATAGACGTACATAATATTCCCACCGAGAAGCAGGGGCCGCAGTGACGGGAATGTTGTAAAATATTATATTCGACATGTTAGGTTGCCTTAGGTTAGGATATATAACGTTATAGACGTATATACTGTTCCCGCCGAGAAGTACGGCCCGACACGCCAGGAATGTTGTCAAATATTACATCCGAGGTGTTAGTTTCCCTTAGGTTAGAATATATAGCGTTATAGACGTATATAATGTTCCCATCAAGAAGTAGGGCCCGACGAGCCCGGAATGTTGTAAAATATTACGCTCGACATGTTAGGTTGCCTTATTCTAGGATATATAGCGATATAGACGTATATAATGTTCCCACCGCGAAGTAGGGGCCGTCGCGCCAGGAATGTAGTAAGATATTACATCCGAGATGTTAGGTTACCTTAGGCTAGGATATGTAACGTTATAGACGTATCTAATGTTCCCACCGTGAAGTAGGGGCCGACGAGCCAGGAATGTTGTAAAATATTACGCTCGACATGTTAGGTTGCCTTATTCTAGGATATATAGCGATATAGACGTATATAATGTTCCCACCGAGAAGTAGGGGCCGGCGCGCCAGGAATGTAGTAAAATATTACATCGGAGATGTTAGGTTGCCTTAGACTAGGATATGTAACGTTATAGACGTATAGATTGTTCCCACCGAGAAGTAGGGGCCGACGAGCCAGGAATGTTGTAAAATATTACGCTCGACATTTTAGGTTGCCTTAAGCTAGGATATATAGCGTTATAGACGTACATAATATTCCCACCGAGAATTAGGGGCCGAAGTGACGGGAATGTTGTAAAATATTACATTCGACATGTTAGGTTGCCCTAGGCTGATATATAGCGTTATAGACGTATATAATGTTCCCACCGAGAAGTAGGGGCCGGCGCGCCAGGAATGTAGTAAAATATTGCATCTCAGACGTTAGGTTGCCTTAGGCTAGGATATGTAACGTTATAGACGTATATAATGTTCCCACCGAGAAGTAGGGGCCGACGAGCCAGGAATGTTGTAAAATATTACGCTCGACATTTTAGGTTGCCTTAAGCTAGGATATATAGCGCTATAGACGTATATAATATTCCCAACGAGAAGTAGGGGCCGACGAGCCAGGAATGTTGTAAAATATTAAGCTCGACATTTTAGGTTGCATTTGGTTAGGATATATAGCGTTATAGACGTATATAATGTTCCCACCGAGAGGTAGGGGCCGACGATCCAGGAATGTAGTAAGATATTACATCCGAGATGTTAGGTTACCTTAGGCTAGGATATGTAACGTTATAGACGTATATAATGTTCCCACAGAGAAGTAGGGGCCGGCGCGCCAGGAATGTAGTAAAATATTACATCGGAGATGTTAGGTTGCCTTAGGCTAGGATATGTAACGTTATAGACGTATACAATGTTCCCACCGAGAAGTAGGGGCCGACGAGCCAGGAATGTTGTAAAAAATTACGCTCGACATTTTAGGTTGCCTTAAGCTAGGATATATAGCGTTATAGACGTACATAATATTCCCACCGAGAAGCAGGGGCCGCAGTGACGGGAATGTTGTAAAATATTACATTCGACACGTTAGGTTGCCTTAGGCTGATATATAGCGTTATTGACGTATATAATGTTCCCACCGAGAAGTAGGGGCCGACGTGCCAGGAATGTTGTAAAATATTCCGCTCGACATGTTAGGTTGCCTTATTCTAGGATACATAGCCATATAGACGTATATAATGTTCCCACCGAGAAGTAGGGGCCAACGAGCCAGGAATGCGGTAAAATATTACATTCGACATGTTAGGTTGCCTTAGGTTGGGATATATAACGTTATAGACGTATATACTGTTCCCGCCGAGAAGTACGGCCCGACACGCCAGGAATGTTGTCAAATATTACATCCGAGGTGTTAGTTTCCCTTAGGTTAGAATATATAGCGTTATAGACGTATATAATGTTCCCATCAAGAAGTAGGGCCCGACGAGCCCGGAATGTTGTAAAATATTACGCTCGACATGTTAGGTTGCCTTATTCTAGGATATATAGCGATATAGACGTATATAATGTTCCCACCGAGAAGTAGGGGCCGGCGCGCCAGGAATGTAGTAAAATTTTACATCGGAGATGTTAGGTTGCCTTAGGCTAGGATATGTAACGTTATAGACGTATATAATGTTCCCAACGAGAAGTAGGGCCCGACGAGCCAGGAATGTTGTAAAAGATTACGCTCGACATTTTAGGTTGCCTTAAGCTAGGATATATTGCGTTATAGACGTACATAATATTCCCACCGAGAAGCAGGGGCCGCAGTGACGGGAATGTTGTAAAATATTACATTCGACATGTTAGGTTGCCTTAGGCTGATATATATCCTTATTGACGTATATAATGTTCCCACCGAGATGTAGGGGCCGACGTGCCAGGAATGTTGTAAAATATTACGCTCGACATGTTAGGTTGCCTTATTCTAGGATATATAGCGATATAGACGTATATAATGTTCCCACCGAGAAGTAGGGCCCGGCGCGCCAGGAATGTAGTAAAATATTACATCGGAGATGTTAGGTTGCCTTAGGCTAGGATATGTAACGTTATAGACGTATATAATGTTCCCAACGAGAAGTAGGGGCCGACGAGGAAGGAATGTTGTAAAATATTACGCTCGACATGTTAGGTTCCCTTAAGCTAGGATATATAGTGTTATAGACGTATATAATGTTCCCACCGAGAAGTAGGGGCCGAAGCGCCGTGAATGTTGTAAAATATTAGATTCGACATGTTAGGTTGCCTTAGGCTAGGATATATAGCGTTATAGACGTATATAATGCTCCCACCGAGAAGTAGGGTCCAACGAGCGAGGAATGCGGTAAAATATTACATTCGACATGTTAGGTTGCCTTAGGTTAAGATATATAACGTTATAGACGTATATACTGTTCCCACCGAGAAGTAGGGCCCGACGAGCCAGGAATGTTGTAAAATGTTACGCTCGACATGTTAGGTTGCCTTATTCTAGGACTTATAGCGATATAGACGTATATAATGTTCCTACCGAGAAGTAGGGGCCGCCGCGCCAGGAATGTAGTAAAATATTACATCGGAGATGTTAGGTTGCCTTAGGCTAGGATATGTAACGTTATAGACGTATATAATGTTCCCGCCGAGAAGTAGGGGCCGACGAGCCAGGGATGTTGTAAAATATTACGCTCGAAATTTTAGGTTGCCTTAGGTTAGTATATATAGCGTTAGAGACGTATATAATGTTCCCACTGTGATGTAGGGACCGACGAGCCAGGAATGTTGTAAAATATTACGCTCGACTTGTTAGGTTGCCTTATTCTAGGATATATAGCGATATAGACGTATATAATGTTCCCACCGAGAAGTAGGGGCCGGCGCGCCAGGAATGTAGTAAAATATTACATCGGAGATGTTAGGTTGCCTTAGGCTAGGATATGTAACGTTATAGACGTATATAATGTTCCCACCGAGAAGTAGGGGCCGACGAGCCAGGAATGTTGTAAAAAATTACGCTCGACATTTTAGGTTGCCTTAAGCTAGGATAAATAGCGTTATAGACGTACATAATATTCCCACCGAGAAGCAGGGGCCGCAGTGACGGGAATGTTGTAAAATATTATATTCGACATGTTAGGTTGCCTTAGGTTAGGATATATAACGTTATAGACGTATATACTGTTCCCGCCGAGAAGTACGGCCCGACACGCCAGGAATGTTGTCAAATATTACATCCGAGGTGTTAGTTTCCCTTAGGTTAGAATATATAGCGTTATAGACGTATATAATGTTCCCATCAAGAAGTAGGGCCCGACGAGCCCGGAATGTTGTAAAATATTACGCTCGACATGTTAGGTTGCCTTATTCTAGGATATATAGCGATATAGACGTATATAATGTTCCCACCGCGAAGTAGGGGCCGTCGCGCCAGGAATGTAGTAAGATATTACATCCGAGATGTTAGGTTACCTTAGGCTAGGATATGTAACGTTATAGACGTATCTAATGTTCCCACCGTGAAGTAGGGGCCGACGAGCCAGGAATGTTGTAAAATATTACGCTCGACATGTTAGGTTGCCTTATTCTAGGATATATAGCGATATAGACGTATATAATGTTCCCACCGAGAAGTAGGGGCCGGCGCGCCAGGAATGTAGTAAAATATTACATCGGAGATGTTAGGTTGCCTTAGACTAGGATATGTAACGTTATAGACGTATAGATTGTTCCCACCGAGAAGTAGGGGCCGACGAGCCAGGAATGTTGTAAAATATTACGCTCGACATTTTAGGTTGCCTTAAGCTAGGATATATAGCGTTATAGACGTACATAATATTCCCACCGAGAATTAGGGGCCGAAGTGACGGGAATGTTGTAAAATATTACATTCGACATGTTAGGTTGCCCTAGGCTGATATATAGCGTTATAGACGTATATAATGTTCCCACCGAGAAGTAGGGGCCGGCGCGCCAGGAATGTAGTAAAATATTGCATCTCAGACGTTAGGTTGCCTTAGGCTAGGATATGTAACGTTATAGACGTATATAATGTTCCCACCGAGAAGTAGGGGCCGACGAGCCAGGAATGTTGTAAAATATTACGCTCGACATTTTAGGTTGCCTTAAGCTAGGATATATAGCGCTATAGACGTATATAATATTCCCAACGAGAAGTAGGGGCCGACGAGCCAGGAATGTTGTAAAATATTAAGCTCGACATTTTAGGTTGCATTTGGTTAGGATATATAGCGTTATAGACGTATATAATGTTCCCACCGAGAGGTAGGGGCCGACGATCCAGGAATGTAGTAAGATATTACATCCGAGATGTTAGGTTACCTTAGGCTAGGATATGTAACGTTATAGACGTATATAATGTTCCCACAGAGAAGTAGGGGCCGGCGCGCCAGGAATGTAGTAAAATATTACATCGGAGATGTTAGGTTGCCTTAGGCTAGGATATGTAACGTTATAGACGTATACAATGTTCCCACCGAGAAGTAGGGGCCGACGAGCCAGGAATGTTGTAAAAAATTACGCTCGACATTTTAGGTTGCCTTAAGCTAGGATATATAGCGTTATAGACGTACATAATATTCCCACCGAGAAGCAGGGGCCGCAGTGACGGGAATGTTGTAAAATATTACATTCGACACGTTAGGTTGCCTTAGGCTGATATATAGCGTTATTGACGTATATAATGTTCCCACCGAGAAGTAGGGGCCGACGTGCCAGGAATGTTGTAAAATATTCCGCTCGACATGTTAGGTTGCCTTATTCTAGGATACATAGCCATATAGACGTATATAATGTTCCCACCGAGAAGTAGGGGCCAACGAGCCAGGAATGCGGTAAAATATTACATTCGACATGTTAGGTTGCCTTAGGTTGGGATATATAACGTTATAGACGTATATACTGTTCCCGCCGAGAAGTACGGCCCGACACGCCAGGAATGTTGTCAAATATTACATCCGAGGTGTTAGTTTCCCTTAGGTTAGAATATATAGCGTTATAGACGTATATAATGTTCCCATCAAGAAGTAGGGCCCGACGAGCCCGGAATGTTGTAAAATATTACGCTCGACATGTTAGGTTGCCTTATTCTAGGATATATAGCGATATAGACGTATATAATGTTCCCACCGAGAAGTAGGGGCCGGCGCGCCAGGAATGTAGTAAAATTTTACATCGGAGATGTTAGGTTGCCTTAGGCTAGGATATGTAACGTTATAGACGTATATAATGTTCCCAACGAGAAGTAGGGCCCGACGAGCCAGGAATGTTGTAAAAGATTACGCTCGACATTTTAGGTTGCCTTAAGCTAGGATATATTGCGTTATAGACGTACATAATATTCCCACCGAGAAGCAGGGGCCGCAGTGACGGGAATGTTGTAAAATATTACATTCGACATGTTAGGTTGCCTTAGGCTGATATATATCCTTATTGACGTATATAATGTTCCCACCGAGATGTAGGGGCCGACGTGCCAGGAATGTTGTAAAATATTACGCTCGACATGTTAGGTTGCCTTATTCTAGGATATATAGCGATATAGACGTATATAATGTTCCCACCGAGAAGTAGGGCCCGGCGCGCCAGGAATGTAGTAAAATATTACATCGGAGATGTTAGGTTGCCTTAGGCTAGGATATGTAACGTTATAGACGTATATAATGTTCCCAACGAGAAGTAGGGGCCGACGAGGAAGGAATGTTGTAAAATATTACGCTCGACATGTTAGGTTCCCTTAAGCTAGGATATATAGTGTTATAGACGTATATAATGTTCCCACCGAGAAGTAGGGGCCGAAGCGCCGTGAATGTTGTAAAATATTAGATTCGACATGTTAGGTTGCCTTAGGCTAGGATATATAGCGTTATAGACGTATATAATGCTCCCACCGAGAAGTAGGGTCCAACGAGCGAGGAATGCGGTAAAATATTACATTCGACATGTTAGGTTGCCTTAGGTTAAGATATATAACGTTATAGACGTATATACTGTTCCCACCGAGAAGTAGGGCCCGACGAGCCAGGAATGTTGTAAAATGTTACGCTCGACATGTTAGGTTGCCTTATTCTAGGACTTATAGCGATATAGACGTATATAATGTTCCTACCGAGAAGTAGGGGCCGCCGCGCCAGGAATGTAGTAAAATATTACATCGGAGATGTTAGGTTGCCTTAGGCTAGGATATGTAACGTTATAGACGTATATAATGTTCCCGCCGAGAAGTAGGGGCCGACGAGCCAGGGATGTTGTAAAATATTACGCTCGAAATTTTAGGTTGCCTTAGGTTAGTATATATAGCGTTAGAGACGTATATAATGTTCCCACTGTGATGTAGGGACCGACGAGCCAGGAATGTTGTAAAATATTACGCTCGACTTGTTAGGTTGCCTTATTCTAGGATATATAGCGATATAGACGTATATAATGTTCCCACCGAGAAGTAGGGGCCGGCGCGCCAGGAATGTAGTAAAATATTACATCGGAGATATTAGGTTGCCTTAGGCTAGGATATGTAACGTTATAGACGTATAGATTGTTCCCACCGAGAAGTAGGGGCCGACGAGCCAGGAATGTTGTAAAATATTACGCTCGACATGTTAGGTTCCCTTATTCTAGGATACATAGCGATATAGACGTATATAATGTTCCCACCGAGAAGTAGGGGCCGGCGCGCCAGGAATGTAGTAAAATTTTACATCGGAGATGTTAGGTTGCCTTAGGCTAGGATATGTACCGTTATAGACGTATATAATGTTCCCAACGAGAAGTAGGGCCTGACGAGCCAGGAATGTTGTAAAATATTACGCTCGACATTTTAGGTTGCATTTGGTTAGGATATATAGCGTTATAGACGTATATAATGTTCCCACCGAGAGGTAGGGGCCGACGAGCCAGGAATATTGTAAAATATTACGCTCGACAATTTAGGTTGCATTTGGTTAGGATATATAGCGTTATAGACGTATATAATGTTCCCACCGAGAAGTAGGGGCCGAAGTGACGGAAATGTTGTAAAATATTACATTCGACATATTAGGTTGCCTTAGGCTGATATATAGCGTTATAGACGTATATAATGTTCCCACCGAGAAGTAGGGGCCGACGTGCCAGGAATGTAGTAAAATATTACATCGAGATGTTAGGTTGCCTTAGACTAGGATATGTAACATTATAGACGTATATAATGTTCCCACCGAGAAGTAGGGGCCAACGAGCCAGGGATGTTGTAAAATATTACGCTCGAAATTTTAGGTTGCCTTAGGTTAGGATATATAGCGTTATAGACGTATATAATGTTCCCACCGAGAAGTAGGGGCCGGCGCGCCAGGAATGTAGTAAAATATTGCATCTCAGACGTTAGGTTGCCTTAGGCTAGGATATGTAACGTTATAGACGTATATAATGTTCCCACCGAGAAGTAGGGGCCGACGAGCCAGGAATGTTGTAAAATATTACGCTCGACATTTTAGGTTGCCTTAAGCAAGGATATATAGCGCTATAGACGTATATAATATTCCCAACGAGAAGTAGGGGCCGACGAGCCAGGAATGTCGTAAAATATTAAGCTCGACATTTTAGGTTGCATTTGGTTAGGATATATAGCGTTATAGACGTATATAATGTTCCCACCGAGAGGTAGGGGCCGACGATCCAGGAATGTAGTAAGATATTACATCCGAGATGTTAGGTTACCTTAGGCTAGGATATGTAACGTTATAGACGTATATAATGTTCCCACCGAGAAGTAGGGGCCGGCGCGCCAGGAATGTAGTAAAATATTACATCGGAGATGTTAGGTTGCCTTAGGCTAGGATATGTAACGTTATAGACGTATATAATGTTCCCACCGAGAAGTAGGGGCCGACGAGCCAGGAATGTTGTAAAATATTACGCTCGACATGTTAGGTTGCCTTATTCTAGGATACATAGCGATATAGACGTATATAATGTTCCCACCGAGAAGTAGGGGCCGGCGCGCCAGGAATGTTGTAAAATATTAAGCTCGACATTTTAGGTTGCATTTGGTTAGGATATATAGCGTTATAGACGTATATAATGTTCCCACCGAGAGGTAGGGGCCGACGATCCAGGAATGTAGTAAGATATTACATCCGAGATGTTAGGTTACCTTAGGCTAGGATATGTAACGTTATAGACGTATATAATGTTCCCACCGAGAAGTAGGGGCCGGCGCGCCAGGAATGTAGTAAAATATTACATCGGAGATGTTAGGTTGCCTTAGGCTAGGATATGTAACGTTATAGACGTATATAATGTTCCCACCGAGAAGTAGGGGCCGACGAGCCAGGAATGTTGTAAAAAATTACGCTCGACATTTTAGGTTGCCTTAAGCTAGGATATATAGCGTTATAGACGTACATAATATTCCCACCGAGAAGCAGGGGCCGCAGTGACGGGAATGTTGTAAAATATTATATTCGACATGTTAGGTTGCCTTAGGTTAGGATATATAACGTTATAGACGTATATACTGTTCCCGCCGAGAAGTACGGCCCGACACGCCAGGAATGTTGTCAAATATTACATCCGAGGTGTTAGTTTCCCTTAGGTTAGAATATATAGCGTTATAGACGTATATAATGTTCCCATCAAGAAGTAGGGCCCGACGAGCCCGGAATGTTGTAAAATATTACGCTCGACATGTTAGGTTGCCTTATTCTAGGATATATAGCGATATAGACGTATATAATGTTCCCACCGCGAAGTAGGGGCCGTCGCACCAGGAATGTAGTAAGATATTACATCCGAGATGTTAGGTTGCCTTAGACTAGGATATGTAACGTTATAGACGTATAGATTGTTCCCACCGAGAAGTAGGGGCCGACGAGCCAGGAATGTTGTAAAATATTACGCTCGACATTTTAGGTTGCCTTAAGCTAGGATATATAGCGTTATAGACGTACATAATATTCCCACCGAGAATTAGGGGCCGAAGTGACGGGAATGTTGTAAAATATTACATTCGACATGTTAGGTTGCCCTAGGCTGATATATAGCGTTATAGACGTATATAATGTTCCCACCGAGAAGTAGGGGCCGGCGCGCCAGGAATGTAGTAAAATATTGCATCTCAGACGTTAGGTTGCCTTAGGCTAGGATATGTAACGTTATAGACGTATATAATGTTCCCACCGAGAAGTAGGGGCCGACGAGCCAGGAATGTTGTAAAATATTACGCTCGACATTTTAGGTTGCCTTAAGCTAGGATATATAGCGCTATAGACGTATATAATATTCCCAACGAGAAGTAGGGGCCGACGAGCCAGGAATGTTGTAAAATATTAAGCTCGACATTTTAGGTTGCATTTGGTTAGGATATATAGCGTTATAGACGTATATAATGTTCCCACCGAGAGGTAGGGGCCGACGATCCAGGAATGTAGTAAGATATTACATCCGAGATGTTAGGTTACCTTAGGCTAGGATATGTAACGTTATAGACGTATATAATGTTCCCACAGAGAAGTAGGGGCCGGCGCGCCAGGAATGTAGTAAAATATTACATCGGAGATGTTAGGTTGCCTTAGGCTAGGATATGTAACGCTATAGACGTATACAATGTTCCCACCGAGAAGTAGGGGCCGACGAGCCAGGAATGTTTTAAAAAATTACGCTCGACATTTTAGGTTGCCTTAAGCTAGGATATATAGCGTTATAGACGTACATAATATTCCCACCGAGAAGCAGGGGCCGCAGTGACGGGAATGTTGTAAAATATTACATTCGACACGTTAGGTTGCCTTAGGCTGATATATAGCGTTATTGACGTATATAATGTTCCCACCGAGAAGTAGGGGTCGACGTGCCAGGAATGTTGTAAAATATTCCGCTCGACATGTTAGGTTGCCTTATTCTAGGATACATAGCCATATAGACGTATATAATGTTCCCACCGAGAAGTAGGGGCCAACGAGCCAGGAATGCGGTAAAATATTACATTCGACATGTTAGGTTGCCTTAGGTTGGGATATATAACGTTATAGACGTATATACTGTTCCCGCCGAGAAGTACGGCCCGACACGCCAGGAATGTTGTCAAATATTACATCCGAGGTGTTAGTTTCCCTTAGGTTAGAATATATAGCGTTATAGACGTATATAATGTTCCCATCAAGAAGTAGGGCCCGACGAGCCCGGAATGTTGTAAAATATTACGCTCGACATGTTAGGTTGCCTTATTCTAGGATATATAGCGATATAGACGTATATAATGTTCCCACCGAGAAGTAGGGGCCGGCGCGCCAGGAATGTAGTAAAATTTTACATCGGAGATGTTAGGTTGCCTTAGGCTAGGATATGTAACGTTATAGACGTATATAATGTTCCCAACGAGAAGTAGGGCCCGACGAGCCAGGAATGTTGTAAAAGAATACGCTCGACATTTTAGGTTGCCTTAAGCTAGGATATATTGCGTTATAGACGTACATAATATTCCCACCGAGAAGCAGGGGCCGCAGTGACGGGAATGTTGTAAAATATTACATTCGACATGTTAGGTTGCCTTAGGCTGATATATATCCTTATTGACGTATATAATGTTCCCACCGAGATGTAGGGGCCGACGTGCCAGGAATGTTGTAAAATATTACGCTCGACATGTTAGGTTGCCTTATTCTAGGATATATAGCGATATAGACGTATATAATGTTCCCACCGAGAAGTAGGGCCCGGCGCGCCAGGAATGTAGTAAAATATTACATCGGAGATGTTAGGTTGCCTTAGGCTAGGATATGTAACGTTATAGACGTATATAATGTTCCCAACGAGAAGTAGGGGCCGACGAGGAAGGAATGTTGTAAAATATTACGCTCGACATGTTAGGTTCCCTTAAGCTAGGATATATAGTGTTATAGACGTATATAATGTTCCCACCGAGAAGTAGGGGCCGAAGCGCCGTGAATGTTGTAAAATATTAGATTCGACATGTTAGGTTGCCTTAGGCTAGGATATATAGCGTTATAGACGTATATAATGCTCCCACCGAGAAGTAGGATCCAACGAGCGAGGAATGCGGTAAAATATTACATTCGACATGTTAGGTTGCCTTAGGTTAGGATATATAACGTTATAGACGTATATACTGTTCCCACCGAGAAGTAGGGCCCGACGAGCCAGGAATGTTGTAAAATGTTACGCTCGACATGTTAGGTTACCTTATTCTAGGACTTATAGCGATATAGACGTATATAATGTTCCTACCGAGAAGTAGGGGCCGCCGCGCCAGGAATGTAGTAAAATATTACATCGGAGATGTTAGGTTGCCTTAGGCTAGGATATGTAACGTTATAGACGTATATAATGTTCCCGCCGAGAAGTAGGGGCCGACGAGCCAGGGATGTTGTAAAATATTACGCTCGAAATTTTAGGTTGCCTTAGGTTAGTATATATAGCGTTAGAGACGTATATAATGTTCCCACTGTGATGTAGGGACCGACGAGCCAGGAATGTTGTAAAATATTACGCTCGACTTGTTAGGTTGCCTTATTCTAGGATATATAGCGATATAGACGTATATAATGTTCCCACCGAGAAGTAGGGGCCGGCGCGCCAGGAATGTAGTAAAATATTACATCGGAGATATTAGGTTGCCTTAGGCTAGGATATGTAACGTTATAGACGTATAGATTGTTCCCACCGAGAAGTAGGGGCCGACGAGCCAGGAATGTTGTAAAATATTACGCTCGACATGTTAGGTTCCCTTATTCTAGGATACATAGCGATATAGACGTATATAATGTTCCCACCGAGAAGTAGGGGCCGGCGCGCCAGGAATGTAGTAAAATTTTACATCGGAGATGTTAGGTTGCCTTAGGCTAGGATATGTACCGTTATAGACGTATATAATGTTCCCAACGAGAAGTAGGGCCTGACGAGCCAGGAATGTTGTAAAATATTACGCTCGACATTTTAGGTTGCATTTGGTTAGGATATATAGCGTTATAGACGTATATAATGTTCCCACCGAGAGGTAGGGGCCGACGAGCCAGGAATATTGTAAAATATTACGCTCGACAATTTAGGTTGCATTTGGTTAGGATATATAGCGTTATAGACGTATATAATGTTCCCACCGAGAAGTAGGGGCCGAAGTGACGGAAATGTTGTAAAATATTACATTCGACATATTAGGTTGCCTTAGGCTGATATATAGCGTTATAGACGTATATAATGTTCCCACCGAGAAGTAGGGGCCGACGTGCCAGGAATGTAGTAAAATATTACATCGAGATGTTAGGTTGCCTTAGACTAGGATATGTAACATTATAGACGTATATAATGTTCCCACCGAGAAGTAGGGGCCAACGAGCCAGGGATGTTGTAAAATATTACGCTCGAAATTTTAGGTTGCCTTAGGTTAGGATATATAGCGTTAGTGACGTATATAATGTTCCCACCGTGAAGTAGGGGCCGACGAGCCAGGAATGTTGTAAAATATTACGCTCGACATGTTAGGTTGCCTAATTCTAGGATATATAGCGATATAGACGTATATAATGTTCCCACGGAGAAGTAGGGGCCGGCGCGCCAGGAATGTAGTAAAATATTACATCGGAAATGTTAGGTTGCCTTAGACTAGGATATGTAACGTTATAGACGTATAGATTGTTCCCACCGAGTGGTAGGGGCCGAAGTGACGGGAATGTTGTAAAATATTACATTCGAACTGTTAGGTTGCCTTAGGCTGATATGTAGCGTTATAGACGTATATAATGCTCCCAGCGGGAAGTAGGGGCCAACGAGCCAGGAATGCGGTAAAATATTACATTCGACATGTTAGGTTGCCTTAGGATAGGATATATAACGTTATAGACGTATATACTGTTCCCACCGAGAAGTACGGCCCGACACGCCAGGAATGTAGTAAAATATTACATCGGAGATGTTAGGTTGCCTTAGGCTAGGATATGTAACGTTATAGACGTATATAATAGTCCCAACGTGAAGTAGGGGCCGACGAGCCAGGAATGTTGTAAAATATTACGCTCGACATTTTAGGTTGCATTTGGTTAGGATATATAGCGTTATAGACGTATATAATGTTCCCACCGAGAGGTAGGGGCCGACGATGCAGGAATGTAGAAAGATATTACATCCGAGATGTTAGGTTACCTTAGGCTAGGATATGTAACGTTATAGACGTATATAATGTTCCCACCGAGAAATAGGGGCCGGCGCGCCAGGAATGTAGTAAAATATTACATCGGAGATGTTAGGTTGCCTTAGGCTAGAATATGTAACGTTATAGACGTATAAAATGTTCCCACCGAGAAGTAGGGGCCGACGAGCCAGGAATGTTGTAAAAAATTACGCTCGACATTTTAGGTTGCCTTAAGCTAGGATATATAGCGTTATAGACGTACATAATATTCCCACCGAGAAGCAGGGGCCGCAGTGACGGGAATGTTGTAAAATATTACATTCGACATGTTAGGTTGCCTTAGGCTGATATATAGCGTTATTGACGTACATAATATTCCCACCGAGATGTAGGGGCCGACGTGCCAGGAATGTAGTAAAATATTACTCTCGACATGTTAGGTTCCCTTAAGCTAGGATATATAGTATTATAGACGTATATAATGTTCCCACCGTGAAGTAGGGGCCGACGAGCCAGGAATGTAGTAAAATATTACATCGAGATGTTAGGTTGCCTTAGACTAGGATATGTAACGTTATAGACGTATATAATGTTCCCACCGAGAAGTAGGGGACGACGAGCCAGGGATGTTGTAAAATATTACGCTCGACATTTTAGGTTGCCTTAAGCTAGGATATATAGCGTTATAGACGTACATAATGTTCCCATCGAGAAGTAGGGGCCGAAGTGACGGGAATGTTGTAAAATATTACATTCGACATGTTAAGTTGCCTTAGGCTGATATATAGCGTTATAGACGTATATAATGTTTCCACCGAGAAGTAGGAGCCGACGTGCCAGGAATGTAGTAAAATATTACATCGAGATGTTAGGTTGCCTTAGACTAGGATATGTAACGTTATAGACGTATATAATGTTCCCACCGAGAAGTAGGGGCCGACGAGTCAGGAATGTTGTAAAATATTACGTTCGACATTTTAGGTTGCCTTAGGTTAGGATATATAGCGTTAGAGACGTATATAATGTTCCCACCGTGAAGTAGGGGCTCGACATTTTAGGTTGCCTTAAGCTAGGATATATAGCGTTATAGACGTACATAATGTTCCCATCGAGAAGTAGGGGCCGAAGTGACGGGAATGTTGTAAAATATTACATTCGACATGTTAAGTTGCCTTAGGCTAATATATAGCGTTATTGACGTACATAATATTCCCACCGAGATGTAGGGGCCGACGTGCCAGGAATGTAGTAAAATATTACTCTCGACATGTTAGGTTCCCTTAAGCTAGGATATATAGTATTATAGACGTATATAATGTTCCCACCGTGAAGTAGGGGCCGACGAGCCAGGAATGTAGTAAAATATTACATCGAGATGTTAGGTTGCCTTAGACTAGGATATGTAACGTTATAGACGTATATAATGTTCCCACCGAGAAGTAGGGGACGACGAGCCAGGGATGTTGTAAAATATTACGCTCGACATTTTAGGTTGCCTTAAGCTAGGATATATAGCGTTATAGACGTACATAATGTTCCCATCGAGAAGTAGGGGCCGAAGAGACGGGAATGTTGTAAAATATTACATTCGACATGTTAAGTTGCCTTAGGCTGATATATAGCGTTATAGACGTATATAATGTTCCCACCGAGAAGTAGGGGCCGAAGTGACGGAAATGTTGTAAAATATTACATTCGACATATTAGGTTGCCTTAGGCTGATATATAGCGTTATAGACGTATATAATGTTCCCACCGAGAAGTAGGGGCCGACGTGCCAGGAATGTAGTAAAATATTACATCGAGATGTTAGGTTGCCTTAGACTAGGATATGTAACATTATAGACGTATATAATGTTCCCACCGAGAAGTAGGGGCCAACGAGCCAGGGATGTTGTAAAATATTACGCTCGAAATTTTAGGTTGCCTTAGGTTAGGATATATAGCGTTAGTGACGTATATAATGTTCCCACCGTGAAGTAGGGGCCGACGAGCCAGGAATGTTGTAAAATATTACGCTCGACATGTTAGGTTGCCTAATTCTAGGATATATAGCGATATAGACGTATATAATGTTCCCACGGAGAAGTAGGGGCCGGCGCGCCAGGAATGTAGTAAAATATTACATCGGAAATGTTAGGTTGCCTTAGACTAGGATATGTAACGTTATAGACGTATAGATTGTTCCCACCGAGTGGTAGGGGCCGAAGTGACGGGAATGTTGTAAAATATTACATTCGAACTGTTAGGTTGCCTTAGGCTGATATGTAGCGTTATAGACGTATATAATGCTCCCAGCGGGAAGTAGGGGCCAACGAGCCAGGAATGCGGTAAAATATTACATTCGACATGTTAGGTTGCCTTAGGATAGGATATATAACGTTATAGACGTATATACTGTTCCCACCGAGAAGTACGGCCCGACACGCCAGGAATGTAGTAAAATATTACATCGGAGATGTTAGGTTGCCTTAGGCTAGGATATGTAACGTTATAGACGTATATAATAGTCCCAACGTGAAGTAGGGGCCGACGAGCCAGGAATGTTGTAAAATATTACGCTCGACATTTTAGGTTGCATTTGGTTAGGATATATAGCGTTATAGACGTATATAATGTTCCCACCGAGAGGTAGGGGCCGACGATGCAGGAATGTAGAAAGATATTACATCCGAGATGTTAGGTTACCTTAGGCTAGGATATGTAACGTTATAGACGTATATAATGTTCCCACCGAGAAATAGGGGCCGGCGCGCCAGGAATGTAGTAAAATATTACATCGGAGATGTTAGGTTGCCTTAGGCTAGAATATGTAACGTTATAGACGTATAAAATGTTCCCACCGAGAAGTAGGGGCCGACGAGCCAGGAATGTTGTAAAAAATTACGCTCGACATTTTAGGTTGCCTTAAGCTAGGATATATAGCGTTATAGACGTACATAATATTCCCACCGAGAAGCAGGGGCCGCAGTGACGGGAATGTTGTAAAATATTACATTCGACATGTTAGGTTGCCTTAGGCTGATATATAGCGTTATTGACGTACATAATATTCCCACCGAGATGTAGGGGCCGACGTGCCAGGAATGTAGTAAAATATTACTCTCGACATGTTAGGTTCCCTTAAGCTAGGATATATAGTATTATAGACGTATATAATGTTCCCACCGTGAAGTAGGGGCCGACGAGCCAGGAATGTAGTAAAATATTACATCGAGATGTTAGGTTGCCTTAGACTAGGATATGTAACGTTATAGACGTATATAATGTTCCCACCGAGAAGTAGGGGACGACGAGCCAGGGATGTTGTAAAATATTACGCTCGACATTTTAGGTTGCCTTAAGCTAGGATATATAGCGTTATAGACGTACATAATGTTCCCATCGAGAAGTAGGGGCCGAAGTGACGGGAATGTTGTAAAATATTACATTCGACATGTTAAGTTGCCTTAGGCTGATATATAGCGTTATAGACGTATATAATGTTTCCACCGAGAAGTAGGAGCCGACGTGCCAGGAATGTAGTAAAATATTACATCGAGATGTTAGGTTGCCTTAGACTAGGATATGTAACGTTATAGACGTATATAATGTTCCCACCGAGAAGTAGGGGCCGACGAGTCAGGAATGTTGTAAAATATTACGTTCGACATTTTAGGTTGCCTTAGGTTAGGATATATAGCGTTAGAGACGTATATAATGTTCCCACCGTGAAGTAGGGGCTCGACATTTTAGGTTGCCTTAAGCTAGGATATATAGCGTTATAGACGTACATAATGTTCCCATCGAGAAGTAGGGGCCGAAGTGACGGGAATGTTGTAAAATATTACATTCGACATGTTAAGTTGCCTTAGGCTAATATATAGCGTTATTGACGTACATAATATTCCCACCGAGATGTAGGGGCCGACGTGCCAGGAATGTAGTAAAATATTACTCTCGACATGTTAGGTTCCCTTAAGCTAGGATATATAGTATTATAGACGTATATAATGTTCCCACCGTGAAGTAGGGGCCGACGAGCCAGGAATGTAGTAAAATATTACATCGAGATGTTAGGTTGCCTTAGACTAGGATATGTAACGTTATAGACGTATATAATGTTCCCACCGAGAAGTAGGGGACGACGAGCCAGGGATGTTGTAAAATATTACGCTCGACATTTTAGGTTGCCTTAAGCTAGGATATATAGCGTTATAGACGTACATAATGTTCCCATCGAGAAGTAGGGGCCGAAGAGACGGGAATGTTGTAAAATATTACATTCGACATGTTAAGTTGCCTTAGGCTGATATATAGCGTTATAGACGTATATAATGTTCCCACCGAGAAGTAGGGGCCGAAGTGACGGAAATGTTGTAAAATATTACATTCGACATATTAGGTTGCCTTAGGCTGATATATAGCGTTATAGACGTATATAATGTTCCCACCGAGAAGTAGGGGCCGACGTGCCAGGAATGTAGTAAAATATTACATCGAGATGTTAGGTTGCCTTAGACTAGGATATGTAACATTATAGACGTATATAATGTTCCCACCGAGAAGTAGGGGCCAACGAGCCAGGGATGTTGTAAAATATTACGCTCGAAATTTTAGGTTGCCTTAGGTTAGGATATATAGCGTTAGTGACGTATATAATGTTCCCACCGTGAAGTAGGGGCCGACGAGCCAGGAATGTTGTAAAATATTACGCTCGACATGTTAGGTTGCCTAATTCTAGGATATATAGCGATATAGACGTATATAATGTTCCCACGGAGAAGTAGGGGCCGGCGCGCCAGGAATGTAGTAAAATATTACATCGGAAATGTTAGGTTGCCTTACACTAGGATATGTAACGTTATAGACGTATAGATTGTTCCCACCGAGTGGTAGGGGCCGAAGTGACGGGAATGTTGTAAAATATTACATTCGAACTGTTAGGTTGCCTTAGGCTGATATATAGCGTTATAGACGTATATAATGCTCCCAGCGGGAAGTAGGGGCCAACGAGCCAGGAATGCGGTAAAATATTACATTCGACATGTTAGGTTGCCTTAGGATAGGATATATAACGTTATAGACGTATATACTGTTCCCACCGAGAAGTACGGCCCGACACGCCAGGAATGTAGTAAAATATTACATCGGAGATGTTAGGTTGCCTTAGGCTAGGATATGTAACGTTATAGACGTATATAATAGTCCCAACATGAAGTAGGGGCCGACGAGCCAGGAATGTTGTAAAATATTACGCTCGACATTTTAGGTTGCATTTGGTTAGGATATATAGCGTTATAGACGTATATAATGTTCCCACCGAGAGGTAGGGGCCGACGATGCAGGAATGTAGAAAGATATTACATCCGAGATGTTAGGTTACCTTAGGCTAGGATATGTAACGTTATAGACGTATATAATGTTCCCACCGAGAAATAGGGGCCGGCGCGCCAGGAATGTAGTAAAATATTACATCGGAGATGTTAGGTTGCCTTAGGCTAGAATATGTAACGTTATAGACGTATAAAATGTTCCCACCGAGAAGTAGGGGCCGACGAGCCAGGAATGTTGTAAAAAATTACGCTCGACATTTTAGGTTGCCTTAAGCTAGGATATATAGCGTTATAGACGTACATAATATTCCCACCGAGAAGCAGGGGCCGCAGTGACGGGAATGTTGTAAAATATTACATTCGACATGTTAGGTTGCCTTAGGCTGATATATAGCGTTATTGACGTACATAATATTCCCACCGAGATGTAGGGGCCGACGTGCCAGGAATGTAGTAAAATATTACTCTCGACATGTTAGGTTCCCTTAAGCTAGGATATATAGTATTATAGACGTATATAATGTTCCCACCGTGAAGTAGGGGCCGACGAGCCAGGAATGTAGTAAAATATTACATCGAGATGTTAGGTTGCCTTAGACTAGGATATGTAACGTTATAGACGTATATAATGTTCCCACCGAGAAGTAGGGGACGACGAGCCAGGGATGTTGTAAAATATTACGCTCGACATTTTAGGTTGCCTTAAGCTAGGATATATAGCGTTATAGACGTACATAATGTTCCCATCGAGAAGTAGGGGCCGAAGTGACGGGAATGTTGTAAAATATTACATTCGACATGTTAAGTTGCCTTAGGCTGATATATAGCGTTATAGACGTATATAATGTTTCCACCGAGAAGTAGGAGCCGACGTGCCAGGAATGTAGTAAAATATTACATCGAGATGTTAGGTTGCCTTAGACTAGGATATGTAACGTTATAGACGTATATAATGTTCCCACCGAGAAGTAGGGGCCGACGAGTCAGGAATGTTGTAAAATATTACGTTCGACATTTTAGGTTGCCTTAGGTTAGGATATATAGCGTTAGAGACGTATATAATGTTCCCACCGTGAAGTAGGGGCTCGACATTTTAGGTTGCCTTAAGCTAGGATATATAGCGTTATAGACGTACATAATGTTCCCATCGAGAAGTAGGGGCCGAAGTGACGGGAATGTTGTAAAATATTACATTCGACATGTTAAGTTGCCTTAGGCTAATATATAGCGTTATTGACGTACATAATATTCCCACCGAGATGTAGGGGCCGACGTGCCAGGAATGTAGTAAAATATTACTCTCGACATGTTAGGTTCCCTTAAGCTAGGATATATAGTATTATAGACGTATATAATGTTCCCACCGTGAAGTAGGGGCCGACGAGCCAGGAATGTAGTAAAATATTACATCGAGATGTTAGGTTGCCTTAGACTAGGATATGTAACGTTATAGACGTATATAATGTTCCCACCGAGAAGTAGGGGACGACGAGCCAGGGATGTTGTAAAATATTACGCTCGACATTTTAGGTTGCCTTAAGCTAGGATATATAGCGTTATAGACGTACATAATGTTCCCATCGAGAAGTAGGGGCCGAAGAGACGGGAATGTTGTAAAATATTACATTCGACATGTTAAGTTGCCTTAGGCTGATATATAGCGTTATAGACGTATATAATGTTCCCACCGAGAAGTAGGGGCCGAAGTGACGGAAATGTTGTAAAATATTACATTCGACATATTAGGTTGCCTTAGGCTGATATATAGCGTTATAGACGTATATAATGTTCCCACCGAGAAGTAGGGGCCGACGTGCCAGGAATGTAGTAAAATATTACATCGAGATGTTAGGTTGCCTTAGACTAGGATATGTAACATTATAGACGTATATAATGTTCCCACCGAGAAGTAGGGGCCAACGAGCCAGGGATGTTGTAAAATATTACGCTCGAAATTTTAGGTTGCCTTAGGTTAGGATATATAGCGTTAGTGACGTATATAATGTTCCCACCGTGAAGTAGGGGCCGACGAGCCAGGAATGTTGTAAAATATTACGCTCGACATGTTAGGTTGCCTAATTCTAGGATATATAGCGATATAGACGTATATAATGTTCCCACG
Organism: Xylocopa violacea; assembly: GCA_963969225.1. Classification (NCBI taxonomy): domain Eukaryota; kingdom Metazoa; phylum Arthropoda; class Insecta; order Hymenoptera; family Apidae; genus Xylocopa; species Xylocopa violacea. Next base: position 3,700,454 of record CAXAJV010000013.1, read on the forward strand.
GAGAAGTAGGGGCCGGCGCGCCAGGAATGTAGTAAAATATTACATCGGAAATGTTAGGTTGCCTTACACTAGGATATGTAACGTTATAGACGTATAGATTGTTCCCACCGAGTGGTAGGGGCCGAAGTGACGGGAATGTTGTAAAATATTACATTCGAACTGTTAGGTTGCCTTAGGCTGATATATAGCGTTATAGACGTATATAATGCTCCCAGCGGGAAGTAGGGGCCAACGAGCCAGGAATGCGGTAAAATATTACATTCGACATGTTAGGTTGCCTTAGGATAGGATATATAACGTTATAGACGTATATACTGTTCCCACCGAGAAGTACGGCCCGACACGCCAGGAATGTAGTAAAATATTACATCGGAGATGTTAGGTTGCCTTAGGCTAGGATATGTAACGTTATAGACGTATATAATAGTCCCAACGTGAAGTAGGGGCCGACGAGCCAGGAATGTTGTAAAATATTACGCTCGACATTTTAGGTTGCATTTGGTTAGGATATATAGCGTTATAGACGTATATAATGTTCCCACCGAGAGGTAGGGGCCGACGATGCAGGAATGTAGAAAGATATTACATCCGAGATGTTAGGTTACCTTAGGCTAGGATATGTAACGTTATAGACGTATATAATGTTCCCACCGAGAAATAGGGGCCGGCGCGCCAGGAATGTAGTAAAATATTACATCGGAGATGTTAGGTTGCCTTAGGCTAGAATATGTAACGTTATAGACGTATAAAATGTTCCCACCGAGAAGTAGGGGCCGACGAGCCAGGAATGTTGTAAAAAATTACGCTCGACATTTTAGGTTGCCTTAAGCTAGGATATATAGCGTTATAGACGTACATAATATTCCCACCGAGAAGCAGGGGCCGCAGTGACGGGAATGTTGTAAAATATTACATTCGACATGTTAGGTTGCCTTAGGCTGATATATAGCGTTATTGACGTACATAATATTCCCACCGAGATGTAGGGGCCGACGTGCCAGGAATGTAGTAAAATATTACTCTCGACATGTTAGGTTCCCTTAAGCTAGGATATATAGTATTATAGACGTATATAATGTTCCCACCGTGAAGTAGGGGCCGACGAGCCAGGAATGTAGTAAAATATTACATCGAGATGTTAGGTTGCCTTAGACTAGGATATGTAACGTTATAGACGTATATAATATTCCCACCGAGAAGTAGGGGACGACGAGCCAGGGATGTTGTAAAATATTACGCTCGACATTTTAGGTTGCCTTAAGCTAGGATATATAGCGTTATAGACGTACATAATGTTCCCATCGAGAAGTAGGGGCCGAAGTGACGGGAATGTTGTAAAATATTACATTCGACATGTTAAGTTGCCTTAGGCTGATATATAGCGTTATAGACGTATATAATGTTTCCACCGAGAAGTAGGAGCCGACGTGCCAGGAATGTAGTAAAATATTACATCGAGATGTTAGGTTGCCTTAGACTAGGATATGTAACGTTATAGACGTATATAATGTTCCCACCGAGAAGTAGGGGCCGACGAGTCAGGAATGTTGTAAAATATTACGTTCGACATTTTAGGTTGCCTTAGGTTAGGATATATAGCGTTAGAGACGTATATAATGTTCCCACCGTGAAGTAGGGGCTCGACATTTTAGGTTGCCTTAAGCTAGGATATATAGCGTTATAGACGTACATAATGTTCCCATCGAGAAGTAGGGGCCGAAGTGACGGGAATGTTGTAAAATATTACATTCGACATGTTAAGTTGCCTTAGGCTGATATATAGCGTTATTGACGTACATAATATTCCCACCGAGATGTAGGGGCCGACGTGCCAGGAATGTAGTAAAATATTACTCTCGACATGTTAGGTTCCCTTAAGCTAGGATATATAGTATTATAGTCGTATATAATGTTCCCACCGTGAAGTAGGGGCCGACGAGCCAGGAATGTAGTAAAATATTACATCGAGATGTTAGGTTGCCTTAGACTAGGATATGTAACGTTATAGACGTATATAATGTTCCCACCGAGAAGTAGGGGACGACGAGCCAGGGATGTTGTAAAATATTACGCTCGACATTTTAGGTTGCCTTAAGCTAGGATATATAGCGTTATAGACGTACATAATGTTCCCATCGAGAAGTAGGGGCCGAAGAGACGGGAATGTTGTAAAATATTACATTCGACATGTTAAGTTGCCTTAGGCTGATATATAGCGTTATAGACGTATATAATGTTTCCACCGAGAAGTAGGAGCCGACGTGCCAGGAATGTAGTAAAATATTACATCGAGATGTTAGATTGCCTTAGACTAGGATATGTAACGTTATAGACGTATATAATGTTCCCACCGAGAAGTAGGGGCCGACGAGCCAGGAATGTTGTAAAATATTACGTTCGACATTTTAGGTTGCCTTAGGTTAGGATATATAGCGTTAGAGACGTATATAATGTTCCCACCGTGAAGTAGGGGCTCGACATTTTAGGTTGCCTTAAGCTAGGATATATAGCGTTATAGACGTACATAATGTTCCCATCGAGAAGTAGGGGCCGAAGTGACGGGAATGTTGTAAAATATTACATTCGACATGTTAAGTTGCCTTAGGCTGATATATAGCGTTATAGACGTATATAATGTTTCCACCGAGAAGTAGGAGCCGACGTGCCAGGAATGTAGTAAAATATTACATCGAGATGTTAGGTTGCCTTAGACTAGGATATGTAACGTTATAGACGTATATAATGTTCCCACCGAGAAGTAGGGGCCGACGAGCCAGGAATGTTGTAAAATATTACGTTCGACATTTTAGGTTGCCTTAGGTTAGGATATATAGCGTTAGAGACGTATATAATGTTCCCACCGTGAAGTAGGGGCCGACGAGCCAGGAATGTTGTAAAATATTACGCTCGACATGTTAGGTTGCCTTATTCTAGGATATATGGCGATATGGACGTATATAATGTTCCCACCGAGAAGTAGGGGCTGGCGCGCCAGGAATGTAGTAAAATATTAGATTCGACATGTTAGGTTGCCTTAGGCTAGGATATATAGCGTTATAGACGTATATAATGCTCCCACCGAGAAGTAGGGGCCAACGAGCCAGGAATGCGGTAAAATATTACATACGACATGTTAGGTTGCCTTAGGTTAGGATATATAACGTTATAGACGTATATAATGTTCCCACCGAGAAGTAGGGGCCGACGTGCCAGGAATGTAGTAAAATATTAGATCCGAGAAGTTAGTTTCCCTTAGGTTAGAATATATAGCGTTATAGACGCATATAATGTTCCCATCAAGAAGTAGGGCCCGACGAGCCCGGAATGTTGTAAAACATTACGCTCGACGTGTTAGTTTGCCTTAGACTAGGATATGTAACATTATAGACTTATATAATGTTCCCACCGAGAAGTAGGGGCCGACGAGCTAGGAATGTTGTAAAATATTACGTTCGACATTTTAGGTTGCCTTAGGTTAGGATATATAGCGCTAGAGACGTATATAATGTTCCCACCGTGAAGTAGGGGCCGATGAGCCAGGAATATTGTAAAATATTACGCTCGACAATTTAGGTTGCATTTGGTTAGGATATATAGCGTTATAGACGTATATAATGTTCCCACCGAGAAGTAGGGTCCGACGCGCCAGGGATGCTGTAAAATATTACAGTCGACATGTTAGGATTGCCGTAGGCTAGGATATATAACGTTATAGAAGTATATGATATTCCCACCGAGAAGTACGGACCGACACGCCATGAATGTTGTCAAATATTACATCCGAGATGTTAGGTTGCCTTAGGTTAGGATATATAACGTTATAGTCGTATATATTGTTCCCACCGAGAAGTAGGGGCCGAGGAGCCAGGAATGTTGTAAAATATTACGCTCGACATGTTAGGTTCCCTTAAGCTAGGATATATAGTATTATAGACGTATATAATGTTCCCACCGAGAAGTAGGGGCCGATGCGCCGGGAATGTTGTAAAATATTAGATTCGACATGTTAGGTTGCCTTAGCCTAGGATATATAGCGTTATAGACGTATATAATGCTCCCAGCGGGAAGTAGGGGCCAACGAGCCAGGAATGCGGTAAAATATTACATTCGACATGTTAGGTTGCCTTAGGATAGGATATATAACGTTATAGACGTATATACTGTTCCCACCGAGAAGTACGGCCCGACACGCCAGGAATGATGTCAAATATTACATCCGAGATGTTAGTTTCCCTTAGGTTAGAATATATAGCGTTATAGACGTATATAATGTTCCCATCAAGAAGTAGGGCCCGACGAGCCCGGAATGTTGTAAAATATTACGCTCGACATGTTAGTTTGCCTTAGACTAGGATATGTAACGTTATAGACTTATATAATGTTCCCATCGAGAAGTAGGGGCCGACGAGCCAGGAATGTTGTAAAATATTACGTTCGACATTTTAGGTTGCCTTAGGTTAGGATATATAGCGTTATAGACGTATATAATGTTCCCACCGAGAGGTAAGGGCCGACGATGCAGGAATGTAGTAAGATATTACATCCGAGATGTTAGGTTACCTTAGGCTAGGATATGTAACGTTATAGACGTATATAATGTTCCCACCGAGAAGTAGGGGCCGGCGCGCCAGGAATGTAGTAAAACATTACATCGGAGATGTTAGGTTGCCTTAGGCTAGAATATGTAACGTTATAGACGTATAAAATGTTCCCACCGAGAAGTAGGGGCCGACGAGCCAGGAATGTTGTAAAAAATTACGCTCGACATTTTAGGTTGCCTTAAGCTAGGATATATAGCGTTATAGACGTACATAATATTCCCACCGAGAAGCAGGGGCCGCAGTGACGGGAATGTTGTAAAATATTACATTCGACATGTTATGTTGCCTTAGGCTGATATATAGCGTTATTGACGTACATAATATTCCCACCGAGATGTAGGGGCCGAAGTGACGGGATTGTTGTAATATATTACATTCGAAATGTTAGGTTGCTTTAGGCTGATATATAGCGTTATAGCCGTATATAATGTTCCCACCGAGAAGTAGGGGCCGACGTGCCAGGAATAAGTAATAATAAGTAAATAGTAAAATATTACTCTCGACATGTTAGGTTCCCTTAAGCTAGGATATATAGTATTATAGACGTATATAATGTTCCCACCGAGAAGTAGGGGCCGATGCGCCGGGAATGTTGTAAAATATTAGATTCGACATGTTAGGTTGCCTTAGGCTAGGATATATAGCGTTATAGACGTATATAATGCTCCCAGCGGGAAGTAGGGGCCAACGAGCCAGGAATGCGGTAAAATATTACATTCGACATGTTAGGTTGCCTTAGGATAGGATATATAACGTTATAGACGTATATACTGTTCCCACCGAGAAGTACGGCCCGACACGCCAGGAATGATGTCAAATATTACATCCGAGATGTTAGTTTCCCTTAGGTTAGAATATATAGCGTTATAGACGTATATAATGTTCCCATCAAGAAGTAGGGCCCGACGAGCCCGGAATGTTGTAAAATATTACGCTCGACATGTTAGTTTGCCTTAGACTAGGATATGTAACGTTATAGACTTATATAATGTTCCCATCGAGAAGTAGGGGCCGACGAGCCAGGAATGTTGTAAAATATTACGTTCGACATTTTAGGTTGCCTTAGGTTAGGATATATAGCGTTATAGACGTATATAATGTTCCCACCGAGAGGTAGGGGCCGACGATGCAGGAATGTAGTAAGATATTACATCCGAGATGTTAGGTTACCTTAGGCTAGGATATGTAACGTTATAGACGTATATAATGTTCCCACCGAGAAGTAGGGGCCGGCGCGCCAGGAATGTAGTAAAACATTACATCGGAGATGTTAGGTTGCCTTAGGCTAGAATATGTAACGTTATAGACGTATAAAATGTTCCCACCGAGAAGTAGGGGCCGACGAGCCAGGAATGTTGTAAAAAATTACGCTCGACATTTTAGGTTGCCTTAAGCTAGGATATATAGCGTTATAGACGTACATAATATTCCCACCGAGAAGCAGGGGCCGCAGTGACGGGAATGTTGTAAAATATTACATTCGACATGTTATGTTGCCTTAGGCTGATATATAGCGTTATTGACGTACATAATATTCCCACCGAGATGTAGGGGCCGAAGTGACGGGATTGTTGTAATATATTACATTCGAAATGTTAGGTTGCTTTAGGCTGATATATAGCGTTATAGCCGTATATAATGTTCCCACCGAGAAGTAGGGGCCGACGTGCCAGGAATGTAGTAAAATATTACTCTCGACATGTTAGGTTCCCTTAAGCTAGGATATATAGTATTATAGACGTATATAATGTTCCCACCGAGAAGTAGGGGCCGACGTGCCAGGAATGTAGTAAAATATTAGATCGAGATGTTAGGTTGCCATAGGCTAGTATATATAGCGTTATAGACGTATATAATGCTGCCACCGGGAAGTAAGGGCCAACGAGCTAGGAATGCGGTGAAATATTACTTTCGACATGTTAGGTTGCCTTAGGTTACGATATATAACGTTATAGACGTATATACTGTTCCCACCGAGAAGTACGGCCCGACACGCCAGCAATGTTGTCAAATATTACATCCGAGAAGTTAGTTTCCCTTAGGTTAGAATATATAGCGTTATAGACGCATATAATGTTCCCATCAAGAAGTAGGGCCCGACGAGCCCGGAATGTTGTAAAATATTACGCTCGACGTGTTAGTTTGCCTTAGACTAGGATATGTAACGTTATAGACTTATATAATGTTCCCATCGAGAAGTAGGGGCCGACGAGCCAGGAATGTTGTAAAATATTACGTTCGACATTTCAGGTTGCCTTAGGTTAGGATATATAACGTTATAGACGTATATACTGTTCCCGCCGAGAAGTACGGACCGACACGCCAGGAATGTTGTCAAATATTACATCCGAGGTGTTAGTTTCCCTTAGGTTAGAATATACAGCGTTATAGACGTATATAATGTTCCCATCAAGAAGTAGGGTCCGACGAGCCCGGAATGTTGTAAAATATTACGCTCGACATGTTAGGTTGCCTTATTCTAGGATACATAGCGATATAGACGTATATAATGTTCCCACCGAGAAGTAGGGGCCGGCGCGCCAGGAATGTAGTAAAATTTTACATCGGAGATGTTAGGTTGCCTTAGGCTAGGATATGTACCGTTATAGACGTATATAATGTTCCCAACGAGAAGTAGGGCCCGACGAGCCAGGAATGTTGTAAAATATTACGCTCGACATTTTAGGTTGCATTTGGTTAGGATATATAGCGTTATAGACGTATATAATGTTCCCACCGAGAGGTAGGGGCCGAAGAGCCAGGAATGTAGTAAGATATTACATCCGAGATGTTAGGTTACCTTAGGCTAGGATATGTAACGTTATAGACGTATATAATGTTCCCACCGAGAAGTAGGGGCCGGCGCGCCGGGAATGTAGTAAAATATTACATCGGAGATGTTAGGTTGCCTTAGGCTAGGATATGTAACGTTATAGACGTATATAATGTTCCCAACGAGAAGTAGGGGCCGACGAGGCAGGAATGTTGTAAAATATTACGCTCGACATGTTAGGTTTCCTTATTTTAGGATACATAGCGATATAGACGTATATAATGTTCCCACCGAGAAGTAGGGGCCGGCGCGCCAGGAATGTAGTAAAATATTACATCGGAGATGTTAGGTTGCCTTAGGCTAGGATATGTAACGTTATAGACGTATATAATGTTCCCAACGAGCAGTAGGGGCCGACGAGCCAGGAATATAGTAAGATATTTCATCCGAGATGTTAGGTTACCTTAGGCTAGGATATGTAACGTTATAGACGTATATAATGTTCCCACCGAGAAGAAAGGGCCGCCGTGCCAGGAATGTTGTAAAATATTACGCTCGCCATTTTAGGTTGCCTTAAGCTAGGATATATAGCGTTATAGACGTACATAATGTTCCCACCGAGAAGTAGGGGCCGAAGTGACGGGAATGTTGTAAAATATTACATTCGACATGTTAGGTTGCCTTAGGCTGATATATAGCGTTATAGACGTATATAATGGTTCCACCGAGAAGTAGGAGCCGACGTGCCAGGAATGTAGTAAAATATTACATGGAGATGTTAGGTTGCCTTAGACTAGGATATGTAACGTTATAGACGTATATAATGTTCCCACCGAGAAGTAGGGGCCAACGAGCCAGGGATGTTGTAAAATATTACGCTCGAAATTTTAGGTTGCCTTAGGTTAGGATATATAGCGTTAGAGACGTATATAATGTTCCCACCGTGAAGTAGGGGCCGACGAGCCAGGAATGTTGTAAAATATTACGCTCGGCATATTAGGTTGCCTTATTCGAGGATATATAGCGATATAGACGTATATAATGTTCCCACCGAGAAGTAGGGGCCGGCGCGCCAGGAATGTAGTAAAATTTTACATCGGAGATGTTAGGTTGCCTTAGGCTAGGATATGTACCGTTATAGACGTATATAATGTTCCCAACGAGAAGTAGGGCCCGACGAGCCAGGAATGTTGTAAAATATTACGCTCGACATTTTAGGTTGCATTTGGTTAGGATATATAGCGTTATAGACGTATATAATGTTCCCACCGAGAGGTAGGGGCCGAAGAGCCAGGAATGTAGTAAGATATTACATCCGAGATGTTAGGTTACCTTAGGCTAGGATATGTAACGTTATAGACGTATATAATGTTCCCACCGAGAAGTAGGGGCCGGAGCGCCGGGAATGTAGTAAAATATTACATCGGAGATGTTAGGTTGCCTTAGGCTAGGATATGTAACGTTATAGACGTATATAATGTTCCCAACGAGAAGTAGGGGCCGACGAGGCAGGAATGTTGTAAAATATTACGCTCGACATGTTAGGTTGCCTTATTTTAGGATACATAGCGATATAGACGTATATAATGTTCCCACCGAGAAGTAGGGGCCGGCGCGCCAGGAATGTAGTAAAATATTACATCGGAGATGTTAGGTTGCCTTAGGCTAGGATATGTAACGTTATAGACGTATATAATGTTCCCAACGAGCAGTAGGGGCCGACGAGCCAGGAATATAGTAAGATATTTCATCCGAGATGTTAGGTTACCTTAGGCTAGGATATGTAACGTTATAGACGTATATAATGTTCCCACCGAGAAGAAAGGGCCGCCGTGCCAGGAATGTTGTAAAATATTACGCTCGCCATTTTAAGTTGCCTTAAGCTAGGATATATAGCGTTATAGACGTACATAATGTTCCCACCGAGAAGTAGGGGCCGAAGTGACGGGAATGTTGTAAAATATTACATTCGACATGTTAGGTTGCCTTAGGCTGATATATAGCGTTATAGACGTATATAATGGTTCCACCGAGAAGTAGGAGCCGACGTGCCAGGAATGTAGTAAAATATTACATGGAGATGTTAGGTTGCCTTAGACTAGGATATGTAACGTTATAGACGTATATAATGTTCCCACCGAGAAGTAGGGGCCAACGAGCCAGGGATGTTGTAAAATATTACGCTCGAAATTTTAGGTTGCCTTAGGTTAGGATATATAGCGTTAGAGACGTATATAATGTTCCCACCGTGAAGTAGGGGCCGACGAGCCAGGAATGTTGTAAAATATTACGCTCGGCATATTAGGTTGCCTTATTCGAGGATATATAGCGATATAGACGTATATAATGTTCCCACCGAGAAGTAGGGGCCGGCGCGCCAGGAATGTAGTAAAATATTACATCGGAGATGTTAGGTTGCCTTAGACTATGATATGTAACGTTATAGACGTATAGATTGTTCCCACTGAGAAGTAGGGGCCGACGATCCACGAATGTTATAAAATATTACGCTCGACATTTTAGGTTGCCTTAAGCTAGGATATATAGCGTTATAGACGTACATAATGTTCCCACCGAGAAGTAGGGGCCGAAGTGACGGGAATGTTGTAAAATATTACATTCGGCATGTTAGGTTGCCTTAGGCTGATATATAGCGTTATAGACGTATATAATGTTCCCACCGAGAAGTAGGAGCCGACGTGCCAGGAATGTAGTAAAATATTACATCGAGATGTTAGCTTGCCTTGGACTAGGATATGTAACGTTATAGACGTATATAATGTTCCCACCGAGAAGTAGGGGCCGACGAGCCAGGGATGTTGTGAAATATTACGCTCGAAATTTTAGGTTGCCTTAGGTTTGGATATATAGCGTTAGAGACGTGTATAATGTTCCAACCGTGAAGTAGGGGCCGACGAGCCAGGAATGTTGTAAAATATTACGCTCGACCTGTTAGGTTGCCTTATTCTAGGATATATAGCGATATAGACGTATATAATGTTCCCACCGAGAAGTAGGGGCCGGCGCGCCAGGAATGTAGTAAAATTTTACATCGGAGATGTTAGGTTGCCTTAGGCTAGGATATGTACCGTTATAGACGTATATAATGTTCCCAACGAGAAGTAGGGCCCGACGAGCCAGGAATGTTGTAAAATATTACGCTCGACATTTTAGGTTGCATTTGGTTAGGATATATAGCGTTATAGACGTATATAATGTTCCCACCGAGAGGTAGGGGCCGAAGAGCCAGGAATGTAGTAAGATATTACATCCGAGATGTTAGGTTACCTTAGGCTAGGATATGTAACGTTATAGACGTATATAATGTTCCCACCGAGAAGTAGGGGCCGGAGCGCCGGGAATGTAGTAAAATATTACATCGGAGATGTTAGGTTGCCTTAGGCTAGGATATGTAACGTTATAGACGTATATAATGTTCCCAACGAGAAGTAGGGGCCGACGAGGCAGGAATGTTGTAAAATATTACGCTCGACATGTTAGGTTGCCTTATTTTAGGATACATAGCGATATAGACGTATATAATGTTCCCACCGAGAAGTAGGGGCCGGCGCGCCAGGAATGTAGTAAAATATTACATCGGAGATGTTAGGTTGCCTTAGGCTAGGATATGTAACGTTATAGACGTATATAATGTTCCCAACGAGCAGTAGGGGCCGACGAGCCAGGAATATAGTAAGATATTTCATCCGAGATGTTAGGTTACCTTAGGCTAGGATATGTAACGTTATAGACGTATATAATGTTCCCACCGAGAAGAAAGGGCCGCCGTGCCAGGAATGTTGTAAAATATTACGCTCGCCATTTTAGGTTGCCTTAAGCTAGGATATATAGCGTTATAGACGTACATAATGTTCCCACCGAGAAGTAGGGGCCGAAGTGACGGGAATGTTGTAAAATATTACATTCGACATGTTAGGTTGCCTTAGGCTGATATATAGCGTTATAGACGTATATAATGGTTCCACCGAGAAGTAGGAGCCGACGTGCCAGGAATGTAGTAAAATATTACATGGAGATGTTAGGTTGCCTTAGACTAGGATATGTAACGTTATAGACGTATATAATGTTCCCGGCGAGAAGTAGGGGCCAACGAGCCAGGGATGTTGTAAAATATTACGCTCGAAATTTTAGGTTGCCTTAGGTTAGGATATATAGCGTTAGAGACGTATATAATGTTCCCACCGTGAAGTAGGGGCCGACGAGCCAGGAATGTTGTAAAATATTACGCTCGGCATATTAGGTTGCCTTATTCGAGGATATATAGCGATATAGACGTATATAATGTTCCCACCGAGAAGTAGGGGCCGGCGCGCCAGGAATGTAGTAAAATATTACATCGGAGATGTTAGGTTGCCTTAGACTATGATATGTAACGTTATAGACGTATAGATTGTTCCCACTGAGAAGTAGGGGCCGACGATCCACGAATGTTATAAAATATTACGCTCGACATTTTAGGTTGCCTTAAGCTAGGATATATAGCGTTATAGACGTACATAATGTTCCCACCGAGAAGTAGGGGCCGAAGTGACGGGAATGTTGTAAAATATTACATTCGGCATGTTAGGTTGCCTTAGGCTGATATATAGCGTTATAGACGTATATAATGTTCCCACCGAGAAGTAGGAGCCGACGTGCCAGGAATGTAGTAAAATATTACATCGAGATGTTAGCTTGCCTTGGACTAGGATATGTAACGTTATAGACGTATATAATGTTCCCACCGAGAGGTAGGGGCCGACGAGCCAGGGATGTTGTGAAATATTACGCTCGAAATTTTAGGTTGCCTTAGGTTTGGATATATAGCGTTAGAGACGTGTATAATGTTCCAACCGTGAAGTAGGGGCCGACGAGCCAGGAATGTTGTAAAATATTACGCTCGACCTGTTAGGTTGCCTTATTCTAGGATATATAGCGATATAGACGTATATAATGTTCCCACCGAGAAGTAGGGACCGGCGCGCCAGGAATGTAGTAAAATATTACATCGGAGATGTTAGGTTGCCTTAGGCTAGGATATGTAACGTTATAGACGTATATAATGTTCCCACCGAGAAGTAGGGACCAACGAGCCAGGGATGTTGTAAAATATTACGCTCGAAATTTTAGGTTGCCTTAGGTTAGGATATATAGCGTTAGAGACGTATATAATGTTCCCACCGTGAAGTAGGGGCCGACGAGCCAGGAATGTTGTAAAATATTACGCTCGACATGTTAGGTTGCCTTATTCTAGGATATATAGCGATATAGACGTATATAATGTTCCCACCGAGAAGTAGGGGCCGGCGCGCCAGGAATGTAGTAAAATATTACATCGGAGATGTTAGGTTGCCTTAGACTATGATATGTAACGTTATAGACGTATAGATTGTTCCCACTGAGAAGTAGGGGCCGACGATCCACGAATGTTATAAAATATTACGCTCGACATTTTAGGTTGCCTTAAGCTAGGATATATAGCGTTATAGACGTACATAATGTTCCCACCGAGAAGTAGGGGCCGAAGTGACGGGAATGTTGTAAAATATTACATTCGACATGTTATGTTGCCTTAGGCTGATATATAGCGTTATAGACGTATATAATGTTTCCACCGAGAAGTAGGAGCCGACGTGCCAGGAATGTAGTAAAATATTACATCGAGATGTTAGGTTGCCTTAGACTAGGATATGTAACGTTATAGACGTATATAATGTTCCCACCGAGAAGTAGGGGCCGACGAGCCAGGGATGTTGTAAAATATTACGCTCGAAATTTTAGGTTGCCTTAGGTTAGGATATATAGCGTTAGAGACGTATATAATGTTCCCACCGTGAAGTAGGGGCCGACGAGCCTGGAATGTTGTAAAATATTACGCTCGACATGTTAGGTTGCCTTATTCTAGGATATATAGCGATATAGACGTATATAATGTTCCCACCGAGAAGTAGGGGCCGGCGCGCCAGGAATGTAGTAAAATATTACATCGGAGATGTTAGGTTGCCTTAGACTATGATATGTCACGTTATAGACGTATAGATTGTTCCCACTGAGAAGTAGGGGCCGACGATCCACGAATGTTATAAAGTATTACGCTCGACATTTTAGGTTGCCTTAAGCTAGGATATATAGCGTTATAGACGTACATAATGTTCCCACCGAGAAGTAGGGGCCGAAGTGACGGGAATGTTGTAAAATATTACATTCGACATGTTAGGTTGCCTTAGGCTGATATATAGCGTTATAGACGTATATAATGTTTCCACCGAGAAGTAGGAGCCGACGTGCCACGAATGTAGTAAAATATTACATCGAGATGTTAGGTTGCCCTAGACTAGGATATGTAACGTTATAGACGTATATAATGTTCCCACCGAGAAGTAGGGGCCGACGAGCCAGGGATGTTGTAAAATATTACGCTCGAAATTTTAGGTTGCCCTAGGTTAGGATATATAGCGTTAGAGACGTATATAATGTTCCCACCGTGGAGTAGGGGCCGACGAGCCAGGAATGTTGTAAAATATTACGCTCGACATGTTAGGTTCCCTCAAGCTAGGATATATAGTGTTATAGACGTATATAATGTTCCCACCGATAAGTAGGGGTCGATGCGCCGGGAATGTTGTAAAATATTAGATTCGACATGTTAGGTTGCCTTAGGCTAGGATATATAGCGTTATAGACGTATATAATGGTCCCACCGGGAAGTAGGGGCCAACGAGCCAGGAATGCGGTAAAATATTACATTCGACATGTTAGGTTGCCTTAGGTTAGGATATATAACGTTATAGACGTATATACTGTTCCCACCGAGAAATACGGCCCGACACGCCAGCAATGTTGTCAAATATTACATCCGAGATGTTAGTTTCCCTTAGGTTAGAATATATAGCGTTATAGACGTATATAATGTTCCCATCAAGAAGTAGGGCCCGACGAGCCCGGAATGTTGTAAAATATTATGCTCGACATGTTAGGTTGCCTTATTCTAGGATATATAGCGATATAGACGTATATAATGTTCCCACCGAGAAGTAGGGGCCGTCGCGCCAGGAATGTAGTAAGATATTACATCCGAGATGTTAGGTTACCTTAGGCTAGGATATGTAACGTTATAGACGTATATAATGTTCCCACCGAGATTTAGGGGCCGACGAGCCAGGGATGTTGTAAAATATTACGCTCGAAATTTTAGGTTGCCTTAGGTTAGGATATATAGCGTTAGAGACGTATATAATGTTCCCACCGTGAAGTAGGGGCCGACGAGCCAGGAATGTTGTAAAATATTACGCTCGACATGTTAGGTTGCCTTAGGCTAGGATATGTAACGTTATAGACGTATATAATATTCCCACCGAGAAGTAGGGGCCGGCGCGCCAGGAATGTAGTAAAATATTACATCGGAGATGTTAGGTTGCCTTAGGCTAGGATATGTAACGTTATAGACGTATATAATGTTCCCACCGAGAAGTAGGGGTCGTTGCGCCGGGAATGTTGTAAAATATTAGGTTCGACATGTTAGGTTGCCTTAGGCTAGGATATATAGCGTTATAGACGTATATAATGCTCCCACCGAGAAGTAGGGGCCAACGAGGCAGGAATGTAGTAAAATATTACATCGGAGATGTTAGGTTGCCTTAGGCTAGGATATGTAACGTTATAGACGTATATAATGTTCCCAACGAGAAGTAGGGGCCGACGAGGCAGGAATATTGTAAAATATTACGCTCGACATGTTAGGTTCCCTTAAGCTAGGATATATAGTGTTATAGACGTACATAATATTCCCACCGAGAAGTAGGGGCCGAAGTGACGGAAATGTTGTAAAATATTACATTCGACATATTAGGTTGCCTTAGGCTGATATATAGCGTTATAGACGTATATAATGTTCCCACCGAGAAGTAGGGGCCGACGTGCCAGGAATGTAGTAAAATATTAGATCGAGATGTTAGGTTGCCTTAGACTAGGATATGTAACGTTATAGACGTATATAATGTTCCCACCGAGAAGTAGGGGCCGACGAGCCAGGAATGTTGTAAAATATTACGCTCGACATATTAGGTTGCCTTATTATAGAATATATAGCGATATAGACGTATATAATGTTCCCACCGAGAAGTAGCGGCCGTCGCGCCAGGAATGTAGTAAGATATTACATCCGAGATGTTAGGTTACCTTAGGCTAGGATATGTAACGTTATAGACGTATATAATGTTCCCACCGAGATTTAGGGGCCGACGAGCCAGGAATGTTGTAACATATTACGCTCGAAATTTTAGGTTGCCTTAAGCTAGGATATATAGCGTTATAGGCGTACATAATATTCCCACCGTGAAGTAGGCGCCGACGAGCCAGGAATGTTGTAAAATATTACGCTCCGCATGTTAGGTTGCCTTATTCTAGGATATATAGCGATATAGACGTATATAATGTTCCCACCGAGAAGTAGGGGCCGTCGCGCCAGGAATGTAGTAAGATATTACAACCGAGATGTTAGGTTACATTAGGCTAGGATATGTAACGTTATAGACGTATATAATTTTCCCACCGAGAAGAAGGGGCCGATGTGCCAGGAATGTTGTAGAATATTACGCTCGACATGTTAGGTTCCCTTAAGCTAGGATATATAGCGTTATAGACGTATATAATGCTCCCACCGAGAAGTAGGGGCCGATGCGCCGGGAATGTTGTAAAATATTAGATTCGACATGTTAGGTTGCCTTAGGCGAGGATATATAGCGTTATAGGCGTATTTAATGCTCCCACCGGGAAGTAGGGGCCAACGAGCCAGGAATGCGGTAAAATATTACATTCGACATGTTAGGTTGCCTTAGGTTAGGATATATAACGTTATAGACGTATATACTGTTCCCACCGAGAAGTACGGCCCGACACGCCAGGAATGTTGTCAAATATTACATCCGAGATGTTAGTTTCCCTTAGGTTAGAATATATAGCGTTATAGACGCATATAATGTTCCCATCAAGAAGTAGGGCCCGACGAGCCCGGAATGTTGTAAAATATTACGCTCGACGTGTTAGTTTGCCTTAGACTAGGATATGTAACGTTATAGACTTATATAATGTTCCCACCGAGAAGTAGGGGCCGACGAGCCAGGAATGTTGTAAAATATTACGTTCGACATTTTAGGTTGCCTTAGGTTAGGATATATAGCGTTAGAGACGTATATAATGTTCCCACCGTGAAGTAGGGGCCGACGATCCACGAATGTTATAAAATATTACGCTCGACATTTTAGGTTGCCTTAAGCTAGGATATATAGCGTTATAGACGTACATAGAATTAGAATATATAGCGTTATAGACGTATATAATGTTCCCATCAAGAAGTAGGGCCCGACGAGCCCGGAATGTTGTAAAATATTACGCTCGACATGTTAGGTTGCCTTATTCTAGGATATATAGCGATATAGACGTATATAATGCTCCCACCGAGAAGTAGGGGCCGATGCGCCGGGAATGTTGTAAAATATTAGATTCGACATGTTAGGTTGCCTTGGGCTAGGATATATAGCGTTATAGACGTGTATAATGCTCCCACCGGGAAGTAGGGGCCAACGAGCCCGGAATGTTGTAAAATATTACGCTCGACGTGTTAGTTTGCCTTAGACTAGGATATATAGCGATATAGACGTATATAATGTTCCCACCGAGAAGTAGGGGCCGTCGCGCCAGGAATGTAGTAAGATATTACATCCGAGATGTTAGGTTACCTTAGGCTAGGATATGTAACGTTATAGACGTATATAATGTTCCCACCGAGATTTAGGGGCCGACGAGCCAGGGATGTTGTAAAATATTACGCTCGAAATTTTAGGTTGCCTTAGGTTAGGATATATAGCGTTAGAGACGTATATAATGTTCCCACCGTGAAGTAGGGGCCGACGAGCCAGGAATGTTGTAAAATATTACGCTCGACATGTTAGGTTGCCTTATTTTAGGATATATAGCGATATAGACGTATATAATGTTCCCACCGAGAAGTAGGGGCCGTCGCGCCAGGAATGTAGTAAGATATAACATCCGAGATGTTAGGTTACATTAGGCTAGGATATGTAACGTTATAGACGTATATAATGTTCCCACCGAGAAGAAGGCGCCGATGTGCCAGGAATGTTGTAGAATATTACGCTCAACATGTTAGGTTCCCTTAAGCTAGGATATATAGCGTTATAGACGTATATAATGTTCCCACCGAGAAGTCGGGGCCGGCTAGCCAGGAATGTAGTAAAATATTACATCCAAGGTGTTAGGTTGCCTTAGGGTAGGATATATAAAGTTATGGACGTATATAAAGTTCCCACCGAGAAGTAGGGGCCAACGAGCCAGGAATGTGGTAAAATATTACATTCGACATGTTAGGTTGCCTTATGCTAGGATATATAGCGTTATAGACGTATATAATGTTTGCACCGAGAAGTAGGGGTCGCCGTGCCTGGAATGTAGTAAAATATTACATCCGAGATGTTAGGTTGCCTTAGGTTCGGATATATAATGTTATTCACTTATATAATGTTCCCACCGAGAAGTAGGATCCGACGCGCCAGGAATGTTGTGAAATATTACATTCGACATGTCAGGATTGCCTTAGGCTAGGATATAAAACGTTATATACGTATATAATGTTCCCACCGAGAAGAAGGCGCCGATGTCCCAGGAATGTTGTAGAATATTACGATCGACATGTTAGGTTCCCTTAAGCTAGGATATATAGCGTTATAGACGTATATAATGTTCCCACCGAGAAGTAGGGGTCGTTGCGCCGGGAATGATGTAAAATATTAGGTTCGACATGTTAGGTTGCCTTAGGCTAGGATATATAGCGTTATAGACGTATATAATGCTCCCACCGAGAAGTAGGGGCCAACGAGGCAGGAATGTAGTAAAATATTACATCGGAGATGTTAGGCTGCCTTAGGCTAGGATATGTAACGTTATAGACGTATATAATGTTCCCAACGAGAAGTAGGGGCCGACGAGGCAGGAATATTGTAAAATATTACGCTCGACATGTTAGGTTCCCTTAAGCTAGGATATATAGTGTTATAGACGTACATAATATTCCCACCGAGAAGTAGGGGCCGAAGTGACGGAAATGTTGTAAAATATTACATTCGACATATTAGGTTGCCTTAGGCTGATATATAGCGTTATAGACGTATATAATGTTCCCACCGAGAAGTAGGGGCCGACGTGCCAGGAATGTAGTAAAATATTAGATCGAGATGTTAGGTTGCCTTAGACTAGGATATGTAACGTTATAGACGTATATAATGTTCCCACCGAGAAGTAGGGGCCGACGAGCCAGGAATGTTGTAAAATATTACGCTCGACATATTAGGTTGCCTTATTATAGAATATATAGCGATATAGACGTATATAATGTTCCCACCGAGAAGTAGGGGCCGTCGCGCCAGGAATGTAGTAAGATATTACATCCGAGATGTTAGGTTACCTTAGGCTAGGATATGTAACGTTATAGACGTATATAATGTTCCCACCGAGATTTAGGGGCCGACGAGCCAGGAATGTTGTAACATATTACGCTCGAAATTTTAGGTTGCCTTAAGCTAGGATATATAGCGTTATAGGCGTACATAATATTCCCACCGTGAAGTAGGCGCCGACGAGCCAGGAATGTTGTAAAATATTACGCTCCGCATGTTAGGTTGCCTTATTCTAGGATATATAGCGATATAGACGTATATAATGTTCCCACCGAGAAGTAGGGGCCGTCGCGCCAGGAATGTAGTAAGATATTACATCCGAGATGTTAGGTTACATTAGACTAGGATATGTAACGTTATAGACGTATATAATTTTCCCACCGAGAAGAAGGGGCCGATGTGCCAGGAATGTTGTAGAATATTACGCTCGACATGTTAGGTTCCCTTAAGCTAGGATATATAGCGTTATAGACGTATATAATGCTCCCACCGAGATGTAGGGGCCGATGCGCCGGGAATGTTGTAAAATATTAGATTCGACATGTTAGGTTGCCTTGGGCTAGGATATATAGCGTTATAGACGTATATAATGCTCCCACCGGGAAGTAGGGGCCAACGAGCCCGGAATGTTGTAAAATATTACGCTCGACGTGTTAGTTTGCCTTAGACTAGGATATATAGCGATATAGACGTATATAATGTTCCCACCGAGAAGTAGGGGCCGTCGCGCCAGGAATGTAGTAAGATATTACATCCGAGATGTTAGGTTACCTTAGGCTAGGATATGTAACGTTATAGACGTATATAATGTTCCCACCGAGATTTAGGGGCCGACGAGCCAGGGATGTTGTAAAATATTACGCTCGAAATTTTAGGTTGCCTTAGGTTAGGATATATAGCGTTAGAGACGTATATAATGTTCCCACCGTGAAGTAGGGGCCGACGAGCCAGGAATGTTGTAAAATATTACGCTCGACATGTTAGGTTGCCTTATTTTAGGATATATAGCGATATAGACGTATATAATGTTCCCACCGAGAAGTAGGGGCCGTCGCGCGAGGAATGTAGTAAGATATTACATCCGAGATGTTAGGTTACATTAGGCTAGGATATGTAACGTTATAGACGTATATAATATTCCCACCGAGAAGAAGGCGCCGATGTGCCAGGAATGTTGTAGAATATTACGCTCGACATGTTAGGTTCCCTTAAGCTAGGATATATAGCGTTATAGACGTATATAATGTTCCCACCGAGAAGTAGGGGTCGATGCGCCGGGAATGTTGTAAAATATTAGGTTCGACATGTTAGGTTGCCTTAGGCTGATATATAGCGTTATAGACGTATATAATGTTCCCACCGAGAAGTAGGGGCCGACGTGCCAGGAATGTAGTAAAATATTAGATCGAGATGTTAGGTTGCCTTAGACTAGGATATGTAACGTTATAGACGTATATAATGTTCCCACCGATAAGTAGGGCCCGACGAGAACGGAATGTTGTAAAATATTACGCTCGACATGTTAGGTTGCCTTAATCTAGGATATATAGCGATATAGACGTATATAATGTTCCCACCGAGAAGTAGGGGCCGTCGCGCCAGGAATGTAGTAAGATATTACATCCGAGATGTTAGGTTACCTTAGGCTAGGATATGTAACGTTATAGACGTATATAATGTTCCCACCGAGATTTAGGGGCCGACGAGCCAGGAATGTTGTAACATATTACGCTCGAAATTTTAGGTTGCCTTAAGCTAGGATATATAGCGTTATAGGCGTACATAATATTCCCACCGTGAAGTAGGCGCCGACGAGCCAGGAATGTTGTAAAATATTACGCTCCGCATGTTAGGTTGCCTTATTCTAGGATATATAGCGATATAGACGTATATAATGTTCCCACCGAGAAGTAGGGGCCGTCGCGCCAGGAATGTAGTAAGATATTACATCCGAGATGTTAGGTTACATTAGGCTAGGATATGTAACGTTATAGACGTATATAATTTTCCCACCGAGAAGAAGGGGCCGATGTGCCAGGAATGTTGTAGAATATTACGCTCGACATGTTAGGTTCCCTTAAGCTAGGATATATAGCGTTATAGACGTATATAATGTTCCCACCGAGAAGTCGGGGCCGGCTAGCCAGGAATGTAGTAAAATATTACATCCAAGGTGTTAGGTTGCCTTAGGGTAGGATATATAAAGTTATGGACGTATACAAAGTTCCCACCGAGAAGTAGGGGCCAACGAGCCAGGAATGTGGTAAAATATTACATTCGACATGTTAGGTTGCCTTATGCTAGGATATATAGCGTTATAGACGTATATAATGTTTGCATCGAGAAGTAGGGGTCGCCGTGCCTGGAATGTAGTAAAATATTACATCCGAGATGTTAGGTTGCCTTAGGTTCGGATATATAATGTTATTCACTTATATAATGTTCCCACCGAGAAGTAGGATCCGACGCGCCAGGAATGTTGTAAAATATTACATACGACATGTCAGGATTGCCTTAGGCTAGAATATAAAACGTTATATACGTATATAATGTTCCCAACGAGAAGTAGGGGCCGATGTCCCAGGAATGTTGTAGAATATTACGATCGACATGTTAGGTTCCCTTAAGCTAGGATATATAGCGTTATAGACGTATATAATGTTCCCACCGAGAAGTAGGGGTCGTTGCGCCGGGAATGTTGTAAAATATTAGGTTCGACATGTTAGGTTGCCTTAGGCTAGGATATATAGCGTTATAGACGTATATAATGCTCCCACCGAGAAGTAGGGGCCAACGAGGCAGGAATGTAGTAAAATATTACATCGGAGATGTTAGGTTGCCTTAGGCTAGGATATGTAACGTTATAGACGTATATAATGTTCCCAACGAGAAGTAGGGGCCGACGAGGCAGGAATATTGTAAAATATTACGCTCGACATGTTAGGTTCCCTTAAGCTAGGATATATAGTGTTATAGACGTACATAATATTCTCACCGAGAAGTAGGGGCCGAAGTGACGGAAATGTTGTAAAATATTACATTCGACATATTAGGTTGCCTTAGGCTGATATATAGCGTTATAGACGTATATAATGTTCCCACCGAGAAGTAGGGGCCGACGTGCCAGGAATGTAGTAAAATATTAGATCGAAATGTTAGGTTGCCTTAGACTAGGATATGTAACGTTATAGACGTATATAATGTTCCCACCGAGAAGTAGGGGCCGACGAGCCAGGAATGTTGTAAAATATTACGCTCGACATATTAGGTTGCCTTATTATAGAATATATAGCGATATAGACGTATATAATGTTCCCTCCGAGAAGTAGGGGCCGTCGCGCCAGGAATGTAGTAAGATATTACATCCGAGATGTTAGGTTACCTTAGGCTAGGATATGTAACGTTATAGACGTATATAATGTTCCCACCGAGATTTAGGGGCCGACGAGCCAGGAATGTTGTAACATATTACGCTCGAAATTTTAGGTTGCCTTAAGCTAGGATATATAGCGTTATAGGCGTACATAATATTCCCACCGTGAAGTAGGCGCCGACGAGCCAGGAATGTTGTAAAATATTACGCTCCGCATGTTAGGTTGCCTTATTCTAGGATATATAGCGATATAGACGTATATAATGTTCCCACCGAGAAGTAGGGGCCGTCGCGCCAGGAATGTAGTAAGATATTACATCCGAGATGTTAGGTTACATTAGGCTAGGATATGTAACGTTATAGACGTATATAATTTTCCCACCGAGAAGAAGGGGCCGATGTGCCAGGAATGTTGTAGAATATTACGCTCGACATGTTAGGTTCCCTTAAGCTAGGATATATAGCGTTATAGACGTATATAATGTTCCCACCGAGAAGTCGGGGCCGGCTAGCCAGGAATGTAGTAAAATATTACATCCAAGGTGTTAGGTTGCCTTAGGGTAGGATATATAAAGTTATGGACGTATATAAAGTTCCCACCGAGAAGTAGGGGCCAACGAGCCAGGAATGTGGTAAAATATTACATTCGACATGTTAGGTTGCCTTATGCTAGGATATATAGCGTTATAGACGTATATAATGTTTGCACCGAGAAGTAGGGGTCGCCGTGCCTGGAATGTAGTAAAATATTACATCCGAGATGTTAGGTTGCCTTAGGTTCGGATATATAATGTTATTCACTTATATAATGTTCCCACCGAGAAGTAGGATCCGACGCGCCAGGAATGTTGTAAAATATTACATTCGACATGTCAGGATTGCCTTAGGCTAGGATATAAAACGTTATATACGTATATAATGTTCCCAACGAGAAGTAGGGGCCGATGTCCCAGGAATGTTGTAGAATATTACGATCGACATGTTAGGTTGCCTTAGGCTAGGATATATAGCGTTATAGACGTATATAATGCTCCCACCGAGAAGTAGGGGCCAACGAGGCAGGAATGTAGTAAAATATTACATCGGAGATGTTAGGTTGCCTTAGGCTAGGATATGTAACGTTATAGACGTATATAATGTTCCCAACGAGAAGTAGGGGCCGATGTCCCAGGAATGTTGTAGAATATTACGATCGACATGTTAGGTTCCCTTAAGCTAGGATATATAGCGTTATAGACGTATATAATGTTCCCACCGAGAAGTAGGGGCCGACGAGCCAGGCATGTTGTAAAATATTACGCTCGACATATTAGGTTGCCTTATTATAGAATATATAGCGATATAGACGTATATAATGTTCCCACCGAGAAGTAGGGGCCGTCGCGCCAGGAATGTAGTAAGATATTACATCCGAGATGTTAGGTTACCTTAGGCTAGGATATGTAACGTTATAGACGTATATATTGTTCCCACCAAGAAGACGGGGCCGATGTGCCAGGAATGTTGTAAAATATTACATTCGACATGTCAGGATTGCCTTAGGCTAGGATATAAAACGTTATATACGTATATAATATTCCCACCGAGAAGTACGGGCCGACACGCCAATAATGTTGTCAAATATTACATCCGAGATGTTAGGTTGCCTTAGGTTAGGATATCTAACATTATAGACGTATATAATGTTCCCTCCGAGAAGTAGGGGCAGACGAGCAAGGAATGTTGTAAAATATTACGCTCGACATGTTAGGTTGCCTTAGACTAGGATATATAGCGTTATGGACGTATATAATGTTCCCACCGAGAAGTAGGGGCCGACGTGCCAGGAATGTAGTAAAATATCACACCCGAGATGTTATGTTGCCTTAGGTTAGGATATATAACGTTATAGACGTGTATAATGTTCACACCGAGAAGTAGGTGCCGACGAGCCAGGAATGTTGTAAAATATTACATTCGACATGTTAGGTTGCCTTAAGCTAGGATATATAACGTTATAGACGTATATAATGTTCCCACCAAGAAGTAGGGGCCGGCGCACCAGGAATGTAGTAAAATATTACATTCGAGATGTTAGGTTGCCTTAGGCTAGGGTGTGTAACGTTATAGACGTATATAATGTTCCCACCGAGAATTAGGAGCCGACGCGCCAGGAATGCTGTAAAATATTACATTCGGCATGTTAGGATTGCCTTAGGCTAGGATATATAAGGTTATAGACGTATATGATATTCCCACCGAGCAGTACGGGCCGACGTGCCAGGAATGTAGTAAAATATTAAACCCGAGATGTTATGTGGCCTTAGGTTAGGATATATAACGTTATAGACGTGTATAATGTTCACACCGAGAAGTAGGTGCCGACGAGCCAGGAATGTTGTAAAATATTACATTCGACATGTTAGGTTGCCTTAAGCTAGGATATATAACGTTATAGACGTATATAATGTTCCCACCAAGAAGTAGGGGCCGGCGCACCAGGAATGTAGTAAAATATTACATCCGAGATGTTAGGTTACCTTAGGCTAGGATATGTAACGTTATAGACGTATATAATGTTCCCACCGAGATTTAGGGGCCGACGAGCCAGGAATGTTGTAACATATTACGCTCGAAATTTTAGGTTGCCTTAAGCTAGGATATATAGCGTTATAGGCGTACATAATATTCCCACCGTGAAGTAGGCGCCGACGAGCCAGGAATGTTGTAAAATATTACGCTCCGCATGTTAGGTTGCCTTATTCTAGGATATATAGCGATATAGACGTATATAATGTTCCCACCGAGAAGTAGGGGCCGTCGCGCCAGGAATGTAGTAAGATATTACATCCGAGATGTTAGGTTACATTAGGCTAGGATATGTAACGTTATAGACGTATATAATTTTCCCACCGAGAAGAAGGGGCCGATGTGCCAGGAATGTTGTAGAATATTACGCTCGACATGTTAGGTTCCCTTAAGCTAGGATATATAGCGTTATAGACGTATATAATGTTCCCACCGAGAAGTCGGGGCCGGCTAGCCAGGAATGTAGTAAAATATTACATCCAAGGTGTTAGGTTGCCTTAGGGTAGGATATATAAAGTTATGGACGTATACAAAGTTCCCACCGAGAAGTAGGGGCCAACGAGCCAGGAATGTGGTAAAATATTACATTCGACATGTTAGGTTGCCTTATGCTAGGATATATAGCGTTATAGACGTATATAATGTTTGCACCGAGAAGTAGGGGTCGCCGTGCCTGGAATGTAGTAAAATATTACATCCGAGATGTTAGGTTGCCTTAGGTTCGGATATATAATGTTATTCACTTATATAATGTTCCCACCGAGAAGTAGGATCCGACGCGCCAGGAATGTTGTAAAATATTACATTCGACATGTCAGGATTGCCTTAGGCTAGAATATAAAACGTTATATACGTATATAATGTTCCCAACGAGAAGTAGGGGCCGATGTCCCAGGAATGTTGTAGAATATTACGATCGACATGTTAGGTTCCCTTAAGCTAGGATATATAGCGTTATAGACGTATATAATGTTCCCACCGAGAAGTAGGGGTCGTTGCGCCGGGAATGTTGTAAAATATTAGGTTCGACATGTTAGGTTGCCTTAGGCTAGGATATATAGCGTTATAGACGTATATAATGCTCCCACCGAGAAGTAGGGGCCAACGAGGCAGGAATGTAGTAAAATATTACATCGGAGATGTTAGGTTGCCTTAGGCTAGGATATGTAACGTTATAGACGTATATAATGTTCCCAACGAGAGGTAGGGGCCGACGAGGCAGGAATATTGTAAAATATTACGCTCGACATGTTAGGTTCCCTTAAGCTAGGATATATAGTGTTATAGACGTACATAATATTCTCACCGAGAAGTAGGGGCCGAAGTGACGGAAATGTTGTAAAATATTACATTCGACATATTAGGTTGCCTTAGGCTGATATATAGCGTTATAGACGTATATAATGTTCCCAACGAGAAGTAGGGGCCGACGAGCCAGGAATGTTGTAAAATATTACGCTCGACATTTTAGGTTGCATTTGGTTAGGATATATAGCGTTATAGACGTATATAATGTTCCCACCGAGAAGTAGGAGCCGACGTGCCAGGAATGTAGTAAAATATTACATCGAGATGTTAGGTTGCCCTAGACTAGGATATGTAACGTTATAGACGTATATAATGTTCCCACCGAGAAGTAGGGGCCGAAGAGCCAGGGATGTTGTAAAATATTACGCTCGAAATTTTAGGTTGCCTTAGGTTAGGATATATAGCGTTAGAGACGTATATAATGTTCCCAACTTGAAGTAGGGGCCGACGAGCCAGGGATGTTGTAAAATATTACGCTCGAAATTTTAGGTTGCATTTGTTTAGGATATATAGCGATATAGACGTATATAATGTTCCCACCGAGAAGTAGGGGCCGTCGCGCCAGGAATGTAGTAAGATATTACATCCGAGATGTTAGGTTACCTTAGGCTAGGATATGTAACGTTATAGACGTATATAATGTTCCCACCAAGAAGAAGGGGCCGATGTGCCAGGAATGTTGTAGAATATTACGCTCGACATGTTAGGTTCCCTTAAGCTAGGATATATAGCGTTATAGACGTATATAATGTTCCCACCGAGAAGTAGGGTCCGGCTAGCCAGGAATGTAGTAAAATATTACATCCAAGATGTTAGGTTGCCTTAGGGTAGGATATATAACGTTATGGACGTATATAAAGTTCCCACCGAGAAGTAGGGGCCGACGTGCCAGGAATGTAGTAAAATATTAGATCGAGATGTTAGGTTGCCTTAGACTAGGATATGTAACGTTATAGACGTATATAATGTTCCCACCGAGAAGTAGGGGCCGACGAGCCAGGAATGTTGTAAAATATTACGCTCGACATATTAGGTTGCCTTATTATAGAATATATAGCGATATAGACGTATATAATGTTCCCACCGAGAAGTAGCGGCCGTCGCGCCAGGAATGTAGTAAGATATTACATCCGAGATGTTAGGTTACCTTAGGCTAGGATATGTAACGTTATAGACGTATATAATGTTCCCACCGAGATTTAGGGGCCGACGAGCCAGGAATGTTGTAACATATTACGCTCGAAATTTTAGGTTGCCTTAAGCTAGGATATATAGCGTTATAGGCGTACATAATATTCCCACCGTGAAGTAGGCGCCGACGAGCCAGGAATGTTGTAAAATATTACGCTCCGCATGTTAGGTTGCCTTATTCTAGGATATATAGCGATATAGACGTATATAATGTTCCCACCGAGAAGTAGGGGCCGTCGCGCCAGGAATGTAGTAAGATATTACAACCGAGATGTTAGGTTACATTAGGCTAGGATATGTAACGTTATAGACATATATAATGTTCCCACCGAGATGTAGGGGCCGTCGCGCCAGGAATGTTGTAAAATATTACGCTCGACATTTTAGGTTGCCTTAAGCTAGGATATATAGCGTTATAGCCGTACATAATATTCCCACCGAGAAGTAGGGGCCGAAGTGACGGAAATGTTGTAAAATATCACATTCGACATATTAGGTTGCCTTAGGCTGATATATAGCGTTATAGACGTATATAATGTTCCCACCGAGAAGTAGGGGCCGACGTGCCAGGAATGTAGTAAAATGTTAGATCGAGATGTTAGGTTGCCTTAGACTAGGATATGTAACGTTATACACGTATATAATGTTCCCACCGAGAAGTAGGGGCCGACGAGCCAGGAATGTTGTAAAATATTACGCTCGACATTTTAGGTTGCCTTATTCTAGGATATATAGCGATATAGACGTATATAATGTTCCCACCGAGAAGTAGGGGCCGGCGCTCCAGAAATGTAGTAAAATATTACATCCGAGATGTTAGGTTGCCTTAGGGTAGGATATGTAACGTTATAGACGTATATAATGTTCCCACCGAGAAGTAGGGGCCGAAGTTCCGGGAATGTAGTAATATATTACATTCGACATGTTAGGTTGCCTTAGGCTAGGATATATAGCGTTATAGACGAATGTAATGTTCCCACCGAGAAGTAGGGGCCGACGTGCCAGGAATGTAGTAAAATATTACACCCGAGATCTTAGGTTGCCTTAGGTTAGGATATGTAACGTTATAGACGTATATAATGTTCCCGCCGAGAAGTAGGGGCCGACGAGCCAGGAATGTTGTAATATATTACGCTCGAAATTTTAGGGTGCCTTAGGGTAGGATATGTAACGATATAGATGTATATAATGTTCCCACCGAGAAGTAGGGGCCGGCGCGCCAGGAATGTAGTAAAATATTACATTGAGATGTTAGGTTGCCTTAGACTAGGATGTGTAAAGTTATAGACGTATATAATGTTCCCACCGAGAAGTAGGGGCCGACGAGGCAGGAATATTGTAAAATATTACGCTCGACAATTTAGGTTGCATTTGGTTAGGATATATAGCGTTATAGACGTATATAATTTTCCCACCGAGAAGTAGGGTCCGACGCGCCAGGGATGCTGTAAAATATTACAGTCGACATGTTAGGATTGCCGTAGGCCAGGATATATAACGTTATAGAAGTATATGATATTCCCACCGAGAAGTACGGACCGACACGCCATGAATGTTGTCAAATATTACATCCGAGATGTTAGGTTGCCTTAGGTTAGGATATATAACGTTATAGACGTATATATTGTTCCCACCGAGAAGTAGGGGCCGAGGAGCCAGGAATGTTGTAAAATATTACGCTCGACATGTTAGGTTCCCTTAAGCTAGGATATATAGTGTTATAGACGTATATAATGTTCCCACCGAGAAGTAGGGGCCGATGCGCCGGGAATGTTGTAAAATATTAGATTCGACATGTTAGGTTGCCTTAGGCTAGGATATATAGCGTTATAGACGTATATAATGCTCCCACCGAGAAGTAGGGGCCAACGAGCCAGGAATGTAGTAAGATATTACATCCGAGAAGTTAGGTTACCTTAGGCTAGGATATGTAACATTATAGACGTATATAATGTTCCCACCGAGAAGAAGGGGCCGATGTGCCAGGAATGTTGTAAAATATTACGCTCGACATTTTAGGTTGCCTTAAGCTAGGATATATAGCGTTATAGACGTACATAATATTCCCACCGAGAAGTAGGGGCCGAAGTGACGGGAATGTTGTAAAATATTACATTCGACATGTTAGGTTGCCTCACGCTGATATATACCGTTATAGACGTATATAATGTTCCCACCGAGAAGTTGGAGCCGACGTGCCAGGAATGTAGTAAAATATTACATCGAGATG
This sequence comes from Xylocopa violacea, assembly GCA_963969225.1. NCBI lineage: Eukaryota > Metazoa > Arthropoda > Insecta > Hymenoptera > Apidae > Xylocopa > Xylocopa violacea. Next base: position 3,729,969 of record CAXAJV010000013.1, read on the forward strand.
TTAGGTTGCCTTAGACTAGGATATATAACGTTATAGACGTATATAATGTTCCCACCGAGAAGTAGGGGCCGACGAGGCAGGGATGTTGTAAAATATTACGCTCGACATTTTAGGTTGCCATAGGCTGATATATAGCGTTATAGACGTATATAATGTTCCCACCGAGAAGTTGGAGCCGACGTGCCAGGAATGTAGTAAAATATTACATCGAGATGTTAGGTTGCCTTAGACTAGGATATATAACGTTATAGACGTATATAATGTTCCCACCGAGAAGTAGGGGCCGACGAGCGAGGGATGTTGTAAAATATTACGCTCGACATTTTAGGTTGCCTTAGGTTAGGATATATAGCGTTAGAGACGTATATAATGTTCCCACCGTGAAGTAGGGGCCGACGAGCCAGGAATGTTGTAAAATATTACGCTCGACATGTTAGGTTGCCTTATTCTAGGATATATAGCGATATAGACGTATATAATGTTCACACCGAGAAGTAGGGGCTGACGTGCCAGGAATGTAGAAAAATATTACATCCGAGATGGTAGGTTGCCTTAGGTTAGGATATATAACCTTATTGACTTATATAATGTTCCCACCGAGAAGTCGGTGCCGACGAGACAGGAATGTTGTAAAATATTACGCTCGATATTTAAGGTTGCCTTAAGCTAGGATATATAGCGTTATAGACGTACATAATATTCCCACCGAGAAGTAGGGGCCGAAGTGCCGGGAATGTTGTAAAATATTACAGTCGACATGTTAGGTTGCCATAGGCTGTTATATAGCGTTATAGACGTATATAATGTTCCCACCGAGAAGTTGGAGCCGACGTGCCAGGAATGTAGTAAAATATTAAACCCGAGATGTTATGTGGCCTTAGGTTAGGATATATAACGTTATAGACGTATATAATGTTCACACCGAGAAGTAGGGACCGACGAGCCAGGAATGTTGTGAAACAATACATCCGAGGTGTTAGATTGCCTTAGTTTGGGATATATAACGGTATGGAAGTATAACATGTCCCCATCGAGAAGTACGAGCCGACACGCCCGGGATTCTGTAAAACATTAAGAGCGAGGGCCTAGATGGGTTAGGTTATGTTATATTACGTTATAGACGTATATAATGTTCCCACCGAGAAGTAGGGGCCGTCGCGCCGGGAATGTAGTAAGATATTACATCCGAGATGTTAGGTTACCTTAGGCTAGGATATGTAACGTTATAGACGTATATAATGTTCCCACCGAGAAGAAGGGGCCGATGTGCCAGGAATGTTGTAAAATATTACATTCGACACATTAGGTTGCCTTAGGCTGATATATAGCGTTATATACGTATACAATGTTCCCACCGAGAAGTAGGGGCCGACGTGCTAGGAATGTAGTAAACTATTAGATCGAGATGTTAGGTTGCCTTAGACTAGGATATGTAACGTTATAGACGTATATAATGTTCCCACCGAGAAGTAGGGGCCGACGAGCCAGGAATGTTGTAAAATATTACGCTCGACATATTAGGTTGCCTTATTATAGGATATGTAGCGATATAGACGTATATAATGTTCCCAACGAGAAGTAGGGGCCGGCGCGCCAGGAATGTAGTAAAATATTACATCGGAGATGTTAGGTTGCCTTAGGCTAGGATATGTAACGTTATAGACGTATATAATGTTCCCAACGAGAAGTAGGGGCCGACGAGCCAGGAATGTTGTAAAATATTACGCTCGACATTTTAGGTTGCATTTGGTTAGGATATATAGCGTTATAGACGTATATAATGTTCCCACCGAGAAGTAGGAGCCGACGTGCCAGGAATGTAGTAAAATATTACATCGAGATGTTAGGTTGCCCTAGACTAGGATATGTAACGTTATAGACGTATATAATGTTCCCACCGAGAAGTAGGGGCCGAAGAGCCAGGGATGTTGTAAAATATTACGCTCGAAATTTTAGGTTGCCTTAGGTTAGGATATATAGCGTTAGAGACGTATATAATGTTCCCAACTTGAAGTAGGGGCCGACGAGCCAGGGATGTTGTAAAATATTACGCTCGAAATTTTAGGTTGCATTTGTTTAGGATATATAGCGATATAGACGTATATAATGTTCCCACCGAGAAGTAGGGGCCGTCGCGCCAGGAATGTAGTAAGATATTACATCCGAGATGTTAGGTTACCTTAGGCTAGGATATGTAACGTTATAGACGTATATAATGTTCCCACCGAGAAGAAGGGGCCGATGTGCCAGGAATGTTGTAGAATATTACGCTCGACATGTTAGGTTCCCTTAAGCTAGGATATATAGCGTTATAGACGTATATAATGTTCCCACCGAGAAGTAGGGTCCGGCTAGCCAGGAATGTAGTAAAATATTACATCCAAGATGTTAGGTTGCCTTAGGGTAGGATATATAACGTTATGGACGTATATAAAGTTCCCACCGAGAAGTAGGGGCCGACGTGCCAGGAATGTAGTAAAATATTAGATCGAGATGTTAGGTTGCCTTAGACTAGGATATGTAACGTTATAGACGTATATAATGTTCCCACCGAGAAGTAGGGGCCGACGAGCCAGGAATGTTGTAAAATATTACGCTCGACATATTAGGTTGCCTTATTATAGAATATATAGCGATATAGACGTATATAATGTTCCCACCGAGAAGTAGCGGCCGTCGCGCCAGGAATGTAGTAAGATATTACATCCGAGATGTTAGGTTACCTTAGGCTAGGATATGTAACGTTATAGACGTATATAATGTTCCCACCGAGATTTAGGGGCCGACGAGCCAGGAATGTTGTAACATATTACGCTCGAAATTTTAGGTTGCCTTAAGCTAGGATATATAGCGTTATAGGCGTACATAATATTCCCACCGTGAAGTAGGCGCCGACGAGCCAGGAATGTTGTAAAATATTACGCTCCGCATGTTAGGTTGCCTTATTCTAGGATATATAGCGATATAGACGTATATAATGTTCCCACCGAGAAGTAGGGGCCGTCGCGCCAGGAATGTAGTAAGATATTACAACCGAGATGTTAGGTTACATTAGGCTAGGATATGTAACGTTATAGACATATATAATGTTCCCACCGAGAAGTAGGGGCCGTCGCGCCAGGAATGTTGTAAAATATTACGCTCGACATTTTAGGTTGCCTTAAGCTAGGATATATAGCGTTATAGCCGTACATAATATTCCCACCGAGAAGTAGGGGCCGAAGTGACGGAAATGTTGTAAAATATCACATTCGACATATTAGGTTGCCTTAGGCTGATATATAGCGTTATAGACGTATATAATGTTCCCACCGAGAAGTAGGGGCCGACGTGCCAGGAATGTAGTAAAATGTTAGATCGAGATGTTAGGTTGCCTTAGACTAGGATATGTAACGTTATACACGTATATAATGTTCCCACCGAGAAGTAGGGGCCGACGAGCCAGGAATGTTGTAAAATATTACGCTCGACATTTTAGGTTGCCTTATTCTAGGATATATAGCGATATAGACGTATATAATGTTCCCACCGAGAAGTAGGGGCCGGCGCTCCAGAAATGTAGTAAAATATTACATCCGAGATGTTAGGTTGCCTTAGGGTAGGATATGTAACGTTATAGACGTATATAATGTTCCCACCGAGAAGTAGGGGCCGAAGTGCCGGGAATGTAGTAATATATTACATTCGACATGTTAGGTTGCCTTAGGCTAGGATATATAGCGTTATAGACGAATGTAATGTTCCCACCGAGAAGTAGGGGCCGACGTGCCAGGAATGTAGTAAAATATTACACCCGAGATCTTAGGTTGCCTTAGGTTAGGATATGTAACGTTATAGACGTATATAATGTTCCCGCCGAGAAGTAGGGGCCGACGAGCCAGGAATGTTGTAATATATTACGCTCGAAATTTTAGGGTGCCTTAGGGTAGGATATGTAACGATATAGATGTATATAATGTTCCCACCGAGAAGTAGGGGCCGGCGCGCCAGGAATGTAGTAAAATATTACATTGAGATGTTAGGTTGCCTTAGACTAGGATGTGTAAAGTTATAGACGTATATAATGTTCCCACCGAGAAGTAGGGGCCGACGAGGCAGGAATATTGTAAAATATTACGCTCGACAATTTAGGTTGCATTTGGTTAGGATATATAGCGTTATAGACGTATATAATTTTCCCACCGAGAAGTAGGGTCCGACGCGCCAGGGATGCTGTAAAATATTACAGTCGACATGTTAGGATTGCCGTAGGCCAGGATATATAACGTTATAGAAGTATATGATATTCCCACCGAGAAGTACGGACCGACACGCCATGAATGTTGTCAAATATTACATCCGAGATGTTAGGTTGCCTTAGGTTAGGATATATAACGTTATAGACGTATATATTGTTCCCACCGAGAAGTAGGGGCCGAGGAGCCAGGAATGTTGTAAAATATTACGCTCGACATGTTAGGTTCCCTTAAGCTAGGATATATAGTGTTATAGACGTATATAATGTTCCCACCGAGAAGTAGGGGCCGATGCGCCGGGAATGTTGTAAAATATTAGATTCGACATGTTAGGTTGCCTTAGGCTAGGATATATAGCGTTATAGACGTATATAATGCTCCCACCGAGAAGTAGGGGCCAACGAGCCAGGAATGTAGTAAGATATTACATACGAGAAGTTAGGTTACCTTAGGCTAGGATATGTAACATTATAGACGTATATAATGTTCCCACCGAGAAGAAGGGGCCGATGTGCCAGGAATGTTGTAAAATATTACGCTCGACATTTTAGGTTGCCTTAAGCTAGGATATATAGCGTTATAGACGTACATAATATTCCCACCGAGAAGTAGGGGCCGAAGTGACGGGAATGTTGTAAAATATTACATTCGACATGTTAGGTTGCCTCACGCTGATATATACCGTTATAGACGTATATAATGTTCCCACCGAGAAGTTGGAGCCGACGTGCCAGGAATGTAGTAAAATATTACATCGAGATGTTAGGTTGCCTTAGACTAGGATATATAACGTTATAGACGTATATAATGTTCCCACCGAGAAGTAGGGGCCGACGAGGCAGGGATGTTGTAAAATATTACGCTCGACATTTTAGGTTGCCATAGGCTGATATATAGCGTTATAGACGTACATAATGTTCCCACCGAGAAGTTGGAGCCGACGTGCCAGGAATGTAGTAAAATATTACATCGAGATGTTAGGTTGCCTTAGACTAGGATATATAACGTTATAGACGTATATAATGTTCCCACCGAGAAGTAGGGGCCGACGAGCGAGGGATGTTGTAAAATATTACGCTCGACATTTTAGGTTGCCTTAGGTTAGGATATATAGCGTTAGAGACGTATATAATGTTCCCACCGTGAAGTAGGGGCCGACGAGCCAGGAATGTTGTAAAATATTACGCTCGACATGTTAGGTTGCCTTATTCTAGGATATATAGCGATATAGACGTATATAATGTTCACACCGAGAAGTAGGGGCCGACGTGCCAGGAATGTAGAAAAATATTACATCCGAGATGGTAGGTTGCCTTAGGTTAGGATATATAACCTTATTGACTTATATAATGTTCCCACCGAGAAGTCGGTGCCGACGAGACAGGAATGTTGTAAAATATTACGCTCGATATTTAAGGTTGCCTTAAGCTAGGATATATAGCGTTATAGACGTACATAATATTCCCACCGAGAAGTAGGGGCCGAAGTGCCGGGAATGTTGTAAAATATTACAGTCGACATGTTAGGTTGCCATAGGCTGTTATATAGCGTTATAGACGTATATAATGTTCCCACCGAGAAGTTGGAGCCGACGTGCCAGGAATGTAGTAAAATATTAAACCCGAGATGTTATGTGGCCTTAGGTTAGGATATATAACGTTATAGACGTATATAATGTTCACACCGAGAAGTAGGGACCGACGAGCCAGGAATGTTGTGAAACAATACATCCGAGGTGTTAGGTTGCCTTAGTTTGGGATATATAACGGTATGGAAGTATAACATGTCCCCATCGAGAAGTACGAGCCGACACGCCCGGGATTCTGTAAAACATTAAGAGCGAGGGCCTAGATGGGTTAGGTTATGTTATATTACGTTATAGACGTATATAATGTTCCCACCGAGAAGTAGGGGCCGTCGCGCCGGGAATGTAGTAAGATATTACATCCGAGATGTTAGGTTACCTTAGGCTAGGATATGTAACGTTATAGACGTATATAATGTTCCCACCGAGAAGAAGGGGCCGATGTGCCAGGAATGTTGTAAAATATTACATTCGACACATTAGGTTGCCTTAGGCTGATATATAGCGTTATATACGTATACAATGTTCCCACCGAGAAGTAGGGGCCGACGTGCTAGGAATGTAGTAAAATATTAGATCGAGATGTTAGGTTGCCTTAGACTAGGATATGTAACGTTATAGACGTATATAATGTTCCCACCGAGAAGTAGGGGCCGACGAGCCAGGAATGTTGTAAAATATTACGCTCGACATATTAGGTTGCCTTATTATAGGATATGTAGCGATATAGACGTATATAATGTTCCCAACGAGAAGTAGGGGCCGGCGCGCCAGGAATGTAGTAAAATATTACATCGGAGATGTTAGGTTGCCTTAGGCTAGGATATGTAACGTTATACACGTATATAATGTTCCCACCGAGAAGAAGGGGCCGATGTGCCAGGAATGTTGTAGAATATTACGCTCGACATGTTAGGTTCCCTTAAGCTAGGATATATAGCGTTATAGACGTATATAATGTTCCCACCGAGAAGTAGGGTCCGGCTAGCCAGGAATGTAGTAAAATATTACATCCAAGATGTTAGGTTGCCTTAGGGTAGGATATATAACGTTATGGACGTATATAAAGTTCCCACCGAGAAGTAGGGGCCGACGTGCCAGGAATGTAGTAAAATATTAGATCGAGATGTTAGGTTGCCTTAGACTAGGATATGTAACGTTATAGACGTATATAATGTTCCCACCGAGAAGTAGGGGCCGACGAGCCAGGAATGTTGTAAAATATTACGCTCGACATATTAGGTTGCCTTATTATAGAATATATAGCGATATAGACGTATATAATGTTCCCACCGAGAAGTAGCGGCCGTCGCGCCAGGAATGTAGTAAGATATTACATCCGAGATGTTAGGTTACCTTAGGCTAGGATATGTAACGTTATAGACGTATATAATGTTCCCACCGAGATTTAGGGGCCGACGAGCCAGGAATGTTGTAACATATTACGCTCGAAATTTTAGGTTGCCTTAAGCTAGGATATATAGCGTTATAGGCGTACATAATATTCCCACCGTGAAGTAGGCGCCGACGAGCCAGGAATGTTGTAAAATATTACGCTCCGCATGTTAGGTTGCCTTATTCTAGGATATATAGCGATATAGACGTATATAATGTTCCCACCGAGAAGTAGGGGCCGTCGCGCCAGGAATGTAGTAAGATATTACAACCGAGATGTTAGGTTACATTAGGCTAGGATATGTAACGTTATAGACATATATAATGTTCCCACCGAGAAGTAGGGGCCGTCGCGCCAGGAATGTTGTAAAATATTACGCTCGACATTTTAGGTTGCCTTAAGCTAGGATATATAGCGTTATAGCCGTACATAATATTCCCACCGAGAAGTAGGGGCCGAAGTGACGGAAATGTTGTAAAATATCACATTCGACATATTAGGTTGCCTTAGGCTGATATATAGCGTTATAGACGTATATAATGTTCCCACCGAGAAGTAGGGGCCGACGTGCCAGGAATGTAGTAAAATGTTAGATCGAGATGTTAGGTTGCCTTAGACTAGGATATGTAACGTTATACACGTATATAATGTTCCCACCGAGAAGTAGGGGCCGACGAGCCAGGAATGTTGTAAAATATTACGCTCGACATTTTAGGTCGCCTTATTCTAGGATATATAGCGATATAGACGTATATAATGTTCCCACCGAGAAGTAGGGGCCGGCGCTCCAGAAATGTAGTAAAATATTACATCCGAGATGTTAGGTTGCCTTAGGGTAGGATATGTAACGTTATAGACGTATATAATGTTCCCACCGAGAAGTAGGGGCCGAAGTGCCGGGAATGTAGTAATATATTACATTCGACATGTTAGGTTGCCTTAGGCTAGGATATATAGCGTTATAGACGAATGTAATGTTCCCACCGAGAAGTAGGGGCCGACGTGCCAGGAATGTAGTAAAATATTACACCCGAGATCTTAGGTTGCCTTAGGTTAGGATATGTAACGTTATAGACGTATATAATGTTCCCGCCGAGAAGTAGGGGCCGACGAGCCAGGAATGTTGTAATATATTACGCTCGAAATTTTAGGGTGCCTTAGGGTAGGATATGTAACGATATAGATGTATATAATGTTCCCACCGAGAAGTAGGGGCCGGCGCGCCAGGAATGTAGTAAAATATTACATTGAGATGTTAGGTTGCCTTAGACTAGGATGTGTAAAGTTATAGACGTATATAATGTTCCCACCGAGAAGTAGGGGCCGACGAGGCAGGAATATTGTAAAATATTACGCTCGACAATTTAGGTTGCATTTGGTTAGGATATATAGCGTTATAGACGTATATAATTTTCCCACCGAGAAGTAGGGTCCGACGCGCCAGGGATGCTGTAAAATATTACAGTCGACATGTTAGGATTGCCGTAGGCCAGGATATATAACGTTATAGAAGTATATGATATTCCCACCGAGAAGTACGGACCGACACGCCATGAATGTTGTCAAATATTACATCCGAGATGTTAGGTTGCCTTAGGTTAGGATATATAACGTTATAGACGTATATATTGTTCCCACCGAGAAGTAGGGGCCGAGGAGCCAGGAATGTTGTAAAATATTACGCTCGACATGTTAGGTTCCCTTAAGCTAGGATATATAGTGTTATAGACGTATATAATGTTCCCACCGAGAAGTAGGGGCCGATGCGCCGGGAATGTTGTAAAATATTAGATTCGACATGTTAGGTTGCCTTAGGCTAGGATATATAGCGTTATAGACGTATATAATGCTCCCACCGAGAAGTAGGGGCCAACGAGCCAGGAATGTAGTAAGATATTACATCCGAGAAGTTAGGTTACCTTAGGCTAGGATATGTAACATTATAGACGTATATAATGTTCCCACCGAGAAGAAGGGGCCGATGTGCCAGGAATGTTGTAAAATATTACGCTCGACATTTTAGGTTGCCTTAAGCTAGGATATATAGCGTTATAGACGTACATAATATTCCCACCGAGAAGTAGGGGCCGAAGTGACGAGAATGTTGTAAAATATTACATTCGACATGTTAGGTTGCCTCACGCTGATATATACCGTTATAGACGTATATAATGTTCCCACCGAGAAGTTGGAGCCGACGTGCCAGGAATGTAGTAAAATATTACATCGAGATGTTAGGTTGCCTTAGACTAGGATATATAACGTTATAGACGTATATAATGTTCCCACCGAGAAGTAGGGGCCGACGAGGCAGGGATGTTGTAAAATATTACGCTCGACATTTTAGGTTGCCATAGGCTGATATATAGCGTTATAGACGTACATAATGTTCCCACCGAGAAGTTGGAGCCGACGTGCCAGGAATGTAGTAAAATATTACATCGAGATGTTAGGTTGCCTTAGACTAGGATATATAACGTTATAGACGTATATAATGTTCCCACCGAGAAGTAGGGGCCGACGAGCGAGGGATGTTGTAAAATATTACGCTCGACATTTTAGGTTGCCTTAGGTTAGGATATATAGCGTTAGAGACGTATATAATGTTCCCACCGTGAAGTAGGGGCCGACGAGCCAGGAATGTTGTAAAATATTACGCTCGACATGTTAGGTTGCCTTATTCTAGGATATATAGCGATATAGACGTATATAATGTTCACACCGAGAAGTAGGGGCCGACGTGCCAGGAATGTAGAAAAATATTACATCCGAGATGGTAGGTTGCCTTAGGTTAGGATATATAACCTTATTGACTTATATAATGTTCCCACCGAGAAGTCGGTGCCGACGAGACAGGAATGTTGTAAAATATTACGCTCGATATTTAAGGTTGCCTTAAGCTAGGATATATAGCGTTATAGACGTACATAATATTCCCACCGAGAAGTAGGGGCCGAAGTGCCGGGAATGTTGTAAAATATTACAGTCGACATGTTAGGTTGCCATAGGCTGTTATATAGCGTTATAGACGTATATAATGTTCCCACCGAGAAGTTGGAGCCGACGTGCCAGGAATGTAGTAAAATATTAAACCCGAGATGTTATGTGGCCTTAGGTTAGGATATATAACGTTATAGACGTATATAATGTTCACACCGAGAAGTAGGGACCGACGAGCCAGGAATGTTGTGAAACAATACATCCGAGGTGTTAGGTTGCCTTAGTTTGGGATATATAACGGTATGGAAGTATAACATGTCCCCATCGAGAAGTACGAGCCGACACGCCCGGGATTCTGTAAAACATTAAGAGCGAGGGCCTAGATGGGTTAGGTTATGTTATATTACGTTATAGACGTATATAATGTTCCCACCGAGAAGTAGGGGCCGTCGCGCCGGGAATGTAGTAAGATATTACATCCGAGATGTTAGGTTACCTTAGGCTAGGATATGTAACGTTATAGACGTATATAATGTTCCCACCGAGAAGAAGGGGCCGATGTGCCAGGAATGTTGTAAAATATTACATTCGACACATTAGGTTGCCTTAGGCTGATATATAGCGTTATATACGTATACAATGTTCCCACCGAGAAGTAGGGGCCGACGTGCTAGGAATGTAGTAAAATATTAGATCGAGATGTTAGGTTGCCTTAGACTAGGATATGTAACGTTATAGACGTATATAATGTTCCCACCGAGAAGTAGGGGCCGACGAGCCAGGAATGTTGTAAAATATTACGCTCGACATATTAGGTTGCCTTATTATAGGATATGTAGCGATATAGACGTATATAATGTTCCCAACGAGAAGTAGGGGCCGGCGCGCCAGGAATGTAGTAAAATATTACATCGGAGATGTTAGGTTGCCTTAGGCTAGGATATGTAACGTTATACACGTATATAATGTTCCCACCGAGAAGAAGGGGCCGATGTGCCAGGAATGTTGTAGAATATTACGCTCGACATGTTAGGTTCCCTTAAGCTAGGATATATAGCGTTATAGACGTATATAATGTTCCCACCGAGAAGTAGGGTCCGGCTAGCCAGGAATGTAGTAAAATATTACATCCAAGATGTTAGGTTGCCTTAGGGTAGGATATATAACGTTATGGACGTATATAAAGTTCCCACCGAGAAGTAGGGGCCGACGTGCCAGGAATGTAGTAAAATATTAGATCGAGATGTTAGGTTGCCTTAGACTAGGATATGTAACGTTATAGACGTATATAATGTTCCCACCGGGAAGTAGGGGCCGACGAGCCAGGAATGTTGTAAAATATTACGCTCGACATATTAGGTTGCCTTATTATAGAATATATAGCGATATAGACGTATATAATGTTCCCACCGAGAAGTAGCGGCCGTCGCGCCAGGAATGTAGTAAGATATTACATCCGAGATGTTAGGTTACCTTAGGCTAGGATATGTAACGTTATAGACGTATATAATGTTCCCACCGAGATTTAGGGGCCGACGAGCCAGGAATGTTGTAACATATTACGCTCGAAATTTTAGGTTGCCTTAAGCTAGGATATATAGCGTTATAGGCGTACATAATATTCCCACCGTGAAGTAGGCGCCGACGAGCCAGGAATGTTGTAAAATATTACGCTCCGCATGTTAGGTTGCCTTATTCTAGGATATATAGCGATATAGACGTATATAATGTTCCCACCGAGAAGTAGGGGCCGTCGCGCCAGGAATGTAGTAAGATATTACAACCGAGATGTTAGGTTACATTAGGCTAGGATATGTAACGTTATAGACATATATAATGTTCCCACCGAGAAGTAGGGGCCGTCGCGCCAGGAATGTTGTAAAATATTACGCTCGACATTTTAGGTTGCCTTAAGCTAGGATATATAGCGTTATAGCCGTACATAATATTCCCACCGAGAAGTAGGGGCCGAAGTGACGGAAATGTTGTAAAATATCACATTCGACATATTAGGTTGCCTTAGGCTGATATATAGCGTTATAGACGTATATAATGTTCCCACCGAGAAGTAGGGGCCGACGTGCCAGGAATGTAGTAAAATGTTAGATCGAGATGTTAGGTTGCCTTAGACTAGGATATGTAACGTTATACACGTATATAATGTTCCCACCGAGAAGTAGGGGCCGACGAGCCAGGAATGTTGTAAAATATTACGCTCGACATTTTAGGTCGCCTTATTCTAGGATATATAGCGATATAGACGTATATAATGTTCCCACCGAGAAGTAGGGGCCGGCGCTCCAGAAATGTAGTAAAATATTACATCCGAGATGTTAGGTTGCCTTAGGGTAGGATATGTAACGTTATAGACGTATATAATGTTCCCACCGAGAAGTAGGGGCCGAAGTGCCGGGAATGTAGTAATATATTACATTCGACATGTTAGGTTGCCTTAGGCTAGGATATATAGCGTTATAGACGAATGTAATGTTCCCACCGAGAAGTAGGGGCCGACGTGCCAGGAATGTAGTAAAATATTACACCCGAGATCTTAGGTTGCCTTAGGTTAGGATATGTAACGTTATAGACGTATATAATGTTCCCGCCGAGAAGTAGGGGCCGACGAGCCAGGAATGTTGTAATATATTACGCTCGAAATTTTAGGGTGCCTTAGGGTAGGATATGTAACGATATAGATGTATATAATGTTCCCACCGAGAAGTAGGGGCCGGCGCGCCAGGAATGTAGTAAAATATTACATTGAGATGTTAGGTTGCCTTAGACTAGGATGTGTAAAGTTATAGACGTATATAATGTTCCCACCGAGAAGTAGGGGCCGACGAGGCAGGAATATTGTAAAATATTACGCTCGACAATTTAGGTTGCATTTGGTTAGGATATATAGCGTTATAGACGTATATAATTTTCCCACCGAGAAGTAGGGTCCGACGCGCCAGGGATGCTGTAAAATATTACAGTCGACATGTTAGGATTGCCGTAGGCCAGGATATATAACGTTATAGAAGTATATGATATTCCCACCGAGAAGTACGGACCGACACGCCATGAATGTTGTCAAATATTACATCCGAGATGTTAGGTTGCCTTAGGTTAGGATATATAACGTTATAGACGTATATATTGTTCCCACCGAGAAGTAGGGGCCGAGGAGCCAGGAATGTTGTAAAATATTACGCTCGACATGTTAGGTTCCCTTAAGCTAGGATATATAGTGTTATAGACGTATATAATGTTCCCACCGAGAAGTAGGGGCCGACGAGCCAGGAATGTTGTAAAATATTACGCTCGACATATTAGGTTGCCTTATTATAGAATATATAGCGATATAGACGTATATAATGTTCCCACCGAGAAGTAGCGGCCGTCGCGCCAGGAATGTAGTAAGATATTACATCCGAGATGTTAGGTTACCTTAGGCTAGGATATGTAACGTTATAGACGTATATAATGTTCCCACCGAGATTTAGGGGCCGACGAGCCAGGAATGTTGTAACATATTACGCTCGAAATTTTAGGTTGCCTTAAGCTAGGATATATAGCGTTATAGGCGTACATAATATTCCCACCGTGAAGTAGGCGCCGACGAGCCAGGAATGTTGTAAAATATTACGCTCCGCATGTTAGGTTGCCTTATTCTAGGATATATAGCGATATAGACGTATATAATGTTCCCACCGAGAAGTAGGGGCCGTCGCGCCAGGAATGTAGTAAGATATTACAACCGAGATGTTAGGTTACATTAGGCTAGGATATGTAACGTTATAGACATATATAATGTTCCCACCGAGAAGTAGGGGCCGTCGCGCCAGGAATGTTGTAAAATATTACGCTCGACATTTTAGGTTGCCTTAAGCTAGGATATATAGCGTTATAGCCGTACATAATATTCCCACCGAGAAGTAGGGGCCGAAGTGACGGAAATGTTGTAAAATATCACATTCGACATATTAGGTTGCCTTAGGCTGATATATAGCGTTATAGACGTATATAATGTTCCCACCGAGAAGTAGGGGCCGACGTGCCAGGAATGTAGTAAAATGTTAGATCGAGATGTTAGGTTGCCTTAGACTAGGATATGTAACGTTATACACGTATATAATGTTCCCACCGAGAAGTAGGGGCCGACGAGCCAGGAATGTTGTAAAATATTACGCTCGACATTTTAGGTCGCCTTATTCTAGGATATATAGCGATATAGACGTATATAATGTTCCCACCGAGAAGTAGGGGCCGGCGCTCCAGAAATGTAGTAAAATATTACATCCGAGATGTTAGGTTGCCTTAGGGTAGGATATGTAACGTTATAGACGTATATAATGTTCCCACCGAGAAGTAGGGGCCGAAGTGCCGGGAATGTAGTAATATATTACATTCGACATGTTAGGTTGCCTTAGGCTAGGATATATAGCGTTATAGACGAATGTAATGTTCCCACCGAGAAGTAGGGGCCGACGTGCCAGGAATGTAGTAAAATATTACACCCGAGATCTTAGGTTGCCTTAGGTTAGGATATGTAACGTTATAGACGTATATAATGTTCCCGCCGAGAAGTAGGGGCCGACGAGCCAGGAATGTTGTAATATATTACGCTCGAAATTTTAGGGTGCCTTAGGGTAGGATATGTAACGATATAGATGTATATAATGTTCCCACCGAGAAGTAGGGGCCGGCGCGCCAGGAATGTAGTAAAATATTACATTGAGATGTTAGGTTGCCTTAGACTAGGATGTGTAAAGTTATAGACGTATATAATGTTCCCACCGAGAAGTAGGGGCCGACGAGGCAGGAATATTGTAAAATATTACGCTCGACAATTTAGGTTGCATTTGGTTAGGATATATAGCGTTATAGACGTATATAATTTTCCCACCGAGAAGTAGGGTCCGACGCGCCAGGGATGCTGTAAAATATTACAGTCGACATGTTAGGATTGCCGTAGGCCAGGATATATAACGTTATAGAAGTATATGATATTCCC
The DNA here is from genome assembly GCA_963969225.1 of Xylocopa violacea. NCBI lineage: Eukaryota > Metazoa > Arthropoda > Insecta > Hymenoptera > Apidae > Xylocopa > Xylocopa violacea. The sequence goes on from CAXAJV010000013.1 coordinate 3,745,124, forward strand.
ACCGAGAAGTACGGACCGACACGCCATGAATGTTGTCAAATATTACATCCGAGATGTTAGGTTGCCTTAGGTTAGGATATATAACGTTATAGACGTATATATTGTTCCCACCGAGAAGTAGGGGCCGAGGAGCCAGGAATGTTGTAAAATATTACGCTCGACATGTTAGGTTCCCTTAAGCTAGGATATATAGTGTTATAGACGTATATAATGTTCCCACCGAGAAGTAGGGGCCGATGCGCCGGGAATGTTGTAAAATATTAGATTCGACATGTTAGGTTGCCTTAGGCTAGGATATATAGCGTTATAGACGTATATAATGCTCCCACCGAGAAGTAGGGGCCAACGAGCCAGGAATGTAGTAAGATATTACATCCGAGAAGTTAGGTTACCTTAGGCTAGGATATGTAACATTATAGACGTATATAATGTTCCCACCGAGAAGAAGGGGCCGATGTGCCAGGAATGTTGTAAAATATTACGCTCGACATTTTAGGTTGCCTTAAGCTAGGATATATAGCGTTATAGACGTACATAATATTCCCACCGAGAAGTAGGGGCCGAAGTGACGGGAATGTTGTAAAATATTACATTCGACATGTTAGGTTGCCTCACGCTGATATATACCGTTATAGACGTATATAATGTTCCCACCGAGAAGTTGGAGCCGACGTGCCAGGAATGTAGTAAAATATTACATCGAGATGTTAGGTTGCCTTAGACTAGGATATATAACGTTATAGACGTATATAATGTTCCCACCGAGAAGTAGGGGCCGACGAGGCAGGGATGTTGTAAAATATTACGCTCGACATTTTAGGTTGCCATAGGCTGATATATAGCGTTATAGACGTATATAATGTTCCCACCGGGAAGTTGGAGCCGACGTGCCAGGAATGTAGTAAAATATTACATCGAGATGTTAGGTTGCCTTAGACTAGGATATATAACGTTATAGACGTATATAATGTTCCCACCGAGAAGTAGGGGCCGACGAGCGAGGGATGTTGTAAAATATTACGCTCGACATTTTAGGTTGCCTTAGGTTAGGATATATAGCGTTAGAGACGTATATAATGTTCCCACCGTGAAGTAGGGGCCGACGAGCCAGGAATGTTGTAAAATATTACGCTCGACATGTTAGGTTGCCTTATTCTAGGATATATAGCGATATAGACGTATATAATGTTCACACCGAGAAGTAGGGGCCGACGTGCCAGGAATGTAGAAAAATATTACATCCGAGATGGTAGGTTGCCTTAGGTTAGGATATATAACCTTATTGACTTATATAATGTTCCCACCGAGAAGTCGGTGCCGACGAGACAGGAATGTTGTAAAATATTACGCTCGATATTTAAGGTTGCCTTAAGCTAGGATATATAGCGTTATAGACGTACATAATATTCCCACCGAGAAGTAGGGGCCGAAGTGCCGGGAATGTTGTAAAATATTACAGTCGACATGTTAGGTTGCCATAGGCTGTTATATAGCGTTATAGACGTATATAATGTTCCCACCGAGAAGTTGGAGCCGACGTGCCAGGAATGTAGTAAAATATTAAACCCGAGATGTTATGTGGCCTTAGGTTAGGATATATAACGTTATAGACGTATATAATGTTCACACCGAGAAGTAGGGACCGACGAGCCAGGAATGTTGTGAAACAATACATCCGAGGTGTTAGGTTGCCTTAGTTTGGGATATATAACGGTATGGAAGTATAACATGTCCCCATCGAGAAGTACGAGCCGACACGCCCGGGATTCTGTAAAACATTAAGAGCGAGGGCCTAGATGGGTTAGGTTATGTTATATTACGTTATAGACGTATATAATGTTCCCACCGAGAAGTAGGGGCCGTCGCGCCGGGAATGTAGTAAGATATTACATCCGAGATGTTAGGTTACCTTAGGCTAGGATATGTAACGTTATAGACGTATATAATGTTCCCACCGAGAAGAAGGGGCCGATGTGCCAGGAATGTTGTAAAATATTACATTCGACACATTAGGTTGCCTTAGGCTGATATATAGCGTTATATACGTATACAATGTTCCCACCGAGAAGTAGGGGCCGACGTGCCAGGAATGTAGTAAAATATTACATCGAGATGTTAGGTTGCCTTAGACTAGGATATATAACGTTATAGACGTATATAATGTTCCCACCGAGAAGTAGGGGCCGACGAGGCAGGGATGTTGTAAAATATTACGCTCGACATTTTAGGTTGCCATAGGCTGATATATAGCGTTATAGACGTATATAATGTTCCCACCGAGAAGTTGGAGCCGACGTGCCAGGAATGTAGTAAAATATTACATCGAGATGTTAGGTTGCCTTAGACTAGGATATATAACGTTATAGACGTATATAATGTTCCCACCGAGAAGTAGGGGCCGACGAGCGAGGGATGTTGTAAAATATTACGCTCGACATTTTAGGTTGCCTTAGGTTAGGATATATAGCGTTAGAGACGTATATAATGTTCCCACCGTGAAGTAGGGGCCGACGAGCCAGGAATGTTGTAAAATATTACGCTCGACATGTTAGGTTGCCTTATTCTAGGATATATAGCGATATAGACGTATATAATGTTCACACCGAGAAGTAGGGGCCGACGTGCCAGGAATGTAGAAAAATATTACATCCGAGATGGTAGGTTGCCTTAGGTTAGGATATATAACCTTATTGACTTATATAATGTTCCCACCGAGAAGTCGGTGCCGACGAGACAGGAATGTTGTAAAATATTACGCTCGATATTTAAGGTTGCCTTAAGCTAGGATATATAGCGTTATAGACGTACATAATATTCCCACCGAGAAGTAGGGGCCCAAGTGCCGGGAATGTTGTAAAATATTACAGTCGACATGTTAGGTTGCCATAGGCTGTTATATAGCGTTATAGACGTATATAATGTTCCCGCCGAGAAGTTGGAGCCGACGTGCCAGGAATGTAGTAAAATATTGCATCGAGATGTTAGGTTGCCTTAGACTAGAATATGTAACGTTATAGACGTATATAATGTTCTCACCGAGAAGTAGGGGCCGACAAGCCAGGGATGTTTTAAAATATTACGCTCGACATGTTAGGTTGCCTTATTCTAGGATATATAGCGATATAGACGTATATAATGTTCCCACCGAAAAGTAGGGGCCGTCGCGCCAGGAATGTAGTAAGATATTACATCCGAGATGTTAGGTTACCTTAGGCTAGGATATGTAACGTTATAGACGTATATAATGTTTCCACCGAGAAGTAGGGGCCGACGAGCCAGGAATGTTGTAAAATATTACGCTCGACATTTTAGGTTGCCTTAAGCTAGGATATATAGCGTTATAGACGTACATAATATTCCCACCGAGAAGTAGGGGCCGAAGTGACGGGAATGTTGTAAAATATTACATTCGACATGTTAGGTTGCCTTATTCTAGGATATATAGCGATATAGACGTATATAATGTTCCCACCGAGAAGTAGGGGCCGGCGCGCCAGGAAGGTAGTAAAATATTACATCGGAGATGTTAGGTTGCCTTAGGCTAGGATACGTAACGTTATAGACGTATATAATGTTCCCAACGAGAAGTAGGGGCCGACGAGCCAGGAATGTTGTAAAATATTACGCTCGACATTTTAGGTTGCATTTGGTTAGGATATATAGCGTTATAGACGTATATAATGTTCCCACCGAGAAGTAGGGGCCGTCGCGCCAGGAATGTAGTAAGATATTACATTCGAGATGTTAGGTTACCTTAGGCTAGGATATGTAACGTTATAGACATATATAATGTTCCCACCGAGAAGAAGGGGCCGACGTGCCAGGAATGTTGTAAAATATTACGCCTGACATTTTAGGTTGCCTTAAGCTAGGATATATAACGTTATAGACGTATATACTGTTCCCACCGAGAAGTAGGTGCCGACGCGCCAGGAATGTTGTACAATATTACATTCGACATGTTAGGTTGCCTTAAGCTAGGATATATAGCGTTATATATGTATATAATGTTCCCACCCAGAAGTAGGGGCCGGCGCGCCAGAAATGTAGTAAAATATTACATCCGATATGTTAGGTTGCCTTAGGCTAGGATATATAACGTTATAGACGTATATAATGTTCCCACCGAGAAGTAGGGGCCGATGAGGCAGGAATGTTGTAAAATATTACGCTCGACCTGTTCGGTTGCCTTAGGCTAGGACATATAGCGTTATAGACGTATATAATGTTCCCACCGAGACGTAGGGGCCGGCCTGCCAGGAATGTAGTAAAATAGTACATCCAAGATTTTAGGTTGCCTTAGAGTAGGATATATAACGTTATGGACGTATATAATGTTCCCACCGAGAAGTAGGTGCCGACGAGCCAGGAATGTTGTAAAATATTACATTCGACATGTTAGGTTGCCTTAAGCTAGGATATATAGCGTTATAGACGTATATAATGTTCCCACCAAGAAGTAGGGGCCGACGAGCCAGGAATGTTGTAAAATATTACATTCGACATGTTAGGTTGCCTTAAGCTAGGATATATAGCGTTATAGACGTATATAATGTTCCCACCAAGAAGTAGGGGCCGGCGCACCACGAATGTAGTAAAATATTACATTCGAGATGTTAGGTTGCCTTAGGCTAGGGTATGTAACGTTATAGACGTATATAATGTTCCCACCGAGAATTAGGAGCCGAAGCGCCAGGAATGCTGTAAAATATTACATTCGGCATGTTAGGATTGCCTTAGGCTAGGATATATAAGGTTATAGACGTATATGATATTCCCACCGAGCAGTACGGGCCGACGTGCCAGGAATGTAGTAAAATATTACATCCGATATGTTAGGTTGCCTTAGGCTAGGATATATAACGTTATAGACGTATATAATGTTCCCACCGAGAAGTAGGGGCCGAAGCGCCAGGAATGCTCTAAAATATTACATTCGGCATGTTAGGATTGCCTTCGGCTGGGATATATAGCGTTATAGAGGTATATAATGTTCCCACCGAGAAGTAGGGGCCGGCCTGCCAGGAATGTAGTAAAATATTTCATCCAAGATGTTAGGTTGCCTTAGAGTAGGATATATAACGTTATGGACGTATATAATGTTCCCACCGAGAAGTAGGGGCCGAAGCGCCAGGAATGTAGTAAAATATTACACCCGAGATGTTATGTGGCCTTAGGTTAGGATATATAACGTTATAGACGTGTATAATGTTCACACCGAGAAGTAGGTGCCGACGTGCCAGGAATGTAGTAAAATATTACACCCGAGATGTTATGTGGCCTTAGGTTAGGATATATAACGTTATAGACGTATATAATGTTCCCACCGAGAAGTAGGGGCCGACGAGCCAGGAATGTTGTAAAATATTACGCTCGACATTTGAGGTTGCCTTAGGTTAGGATATATAGCGTTATAGATGTATATAATGTTCCCACCCAGAAGTAGGGGCCGGCGCGCCAGGAATGTAGTAAAATATTACATCCGAGATGTTAGGTTGCCTTAGGTTAGGATTTATAACGTTATAGACGTATATAGTGGTCCCACCAAGAAGTAGGGGCCGGCGCACCAGGAATGTAGTAAAATATTACATCCGAGATTTAGGTTGCCTTAGGCTAGGGTATGTAACGTTATAGACATATATAATGTTCTCACCGAGAAGTAGGGGCCGAAGGGCGAGGAATGTTGTAAAATATTACGTTCGACATTTTAGGTTGACTTAGGTTAGGATATATAGCGTTATAGACGTATATAATGTTCCCACCGAGAAGTAGGTGCCGGCGCGCCAGGAATGTAGTAAAATATTACATCCGAAATGTTAGGTTGCCTTAGGCTAGGATATATAACGTTATAGACGTATATGATATTCCCACCGAGAAGTAGGGGCCGAAGCGCCAGGAATGTAGTAAAATATTACATAAGAGATGTTAGGTTGCCTTAGGTTAGGATATATGTCGTTGTTGACGCATATAATGTTCCCATCGAGAACAAAGGGCCGACGAGACAGGAATGTTGTAAAATATTACGCTCGACATGTTAGGTTACCTTAGGCTAGGATATATAGCCTTATAGGTGTATATAATTTTCCAACCGAGAAGTAGGGACTTGTATGCCAGGAATGTTGTAAAATATTACATCCGAGATGCTAGGTTGCCTTAGGCTAGGATATGTAACGTTATAGACGTATATAATGTTCACACCGAGAAGTAGGGGCCGACGAGCCAGGAATGTTGTAAAATATTAAGCTCGACAAGTTAGATTGCCTTAGACTAGGATATGTAGCGATATAGGCATATATAATGTTCCCACCGAGATGTAGGGGCCGGCGCGCCAGGAATGTAGTAAAATATTACATCCGAGATGTTAGGTTGCCTTAGGCTAGGATATGTAACGTTATACACGTATATAATGTTCCCACCGAGAAGTAGGGGCCGACGAGCCAGGAATGTTGTAAAATATAACGCTCGACATTTGAGGTTGCCTTAGGTTAGGATATATAGCGTTATAGATGTATATAATGTTCCCAGCGAGAAGTAGGGGCCGGCCTGCCAGGAATGCAGTAAAATATTTCATCCAAGATGTTAGGTTGCCTTAGAGTAGGATATATAACGTTATGGACGTATATAATGTTCCCACCGAGAAGTAGGGGCCGAAGCGCCAGGAATGTAGTAAAATATTACACCCGAGATGTTATGTGGCCTTAGGTTAGGATATATAACGTTATAGACGTGTATAATGTTCACACCGAGAAGTAGGTGCCGACGAGCCAGGAATGTTGTAAAATATTACATTCGACGTGTTAGGTTGCCTTAAGCTAGGATATATAGCGTTATAGACGTATATAATGTTCCCACCAAGAAGTAGGGGCCGGCGCACCAGGAATGTAGTAAAATATTACATTCGAGATGTTAGGTTGCCTTAGGCTAGGGTATGTAACGTTATAGACGTATATAATGTTCCCACCGAGAATTAGGAGCCGACGCGCCAGGAATGCTGTAAAATATTACATTCGGCATGTTAGGATTGCCTTAGGCTAGGATATATAAGGTTATAGACGTATATGATATTCCCACCGAGCAGTACGGGCCGACGTGCCAGGAATGTAGTAAAATATTACACCCGAGATGTTAGGTGGCCTTAGGTTAGGATATATAACGTTATAGACGTATATAATGTTCACACCGAGAAGTAGGGACCGACGAGCCAGGAATGTTGTAAAATATTAAGCTCGACAAGTTAGGTTGCCTTAGGCTAGGATATGTAGCGATATAGACGTATATAATGTTCCCACCGAGAAGTAGGGGCCGGCGTGCCAGGAATGTAGTAAAACATTACATCCGAGATGTTAGGTTGCCTTCGGCTAGGATATATAGCGTTATAGACGTATATAATGTTCCCACCGAGAAGTACGGACCGACAAGCCAGGAATGTTGTAAAATATTACGCTCGACATGTTAGGTTGCCTTAGGCTAGGATATATAACGTTATAGACGTATATAATGTTCCCACCGAGAAGAAGGGGCCGGCGCGCCAGGAATGTAGTAAAATATGACATCCGTTATGTTAGGTTGCCTTAGGCTAGGATATATATCGTTATAGACGTATATACTGTTCCCACCGAGAAGTAGGTGCCGACGCGCCAGGAATGTTGTAAAATATTACATTCGACATGTTAGGTTGCCTTAAGCTAGGATACATAGCGTTATAGACGTATATAATGTTCCCACCAAGAAGTAGGGGCCGGCGCACCAGGAATGTAGTAAAATATTACATCCGAGATTTAGGTTGCCTTAGGCTAGGGTATGTAACGTTATAGACGTATATGATATTCCCACCGAGAAGTAGGGGCCGGCCTGCCAGGAGTGTAGTAAAATATTTCATCCAAGATGTTAGGTTGCCTTAGAGTAGGATATATAACGTTATGGACGTATATAATGTTCCCACCGAGAAGTAGGTGCCGACGCGCCAGGAATGTTGTAAAATATTACATTCGACATGTTAGGTTGCCTTAAGCTAGGATACATAGCGTTATAGACGTATATAATGTTCCCACCAAGAAGTAGGGGCCGGCGCGCCAGGAATGTAGTAAAATATTACATACGAAATGTTAGGTTGCCTTAGGCTAGGATATATAACGTTATAGACGTATATGATATTCCCACCGAGAAGTAGGGGCCGGCCTGCCAGGAGTGTAGTAAAATATTTCATCCAAGATGTTAGGTTGCCTTAGAGTAGGATATATAACGTTATGGACGTATATAATGTTCCCACCGAGAAGTAGGGGCCGAAGCGCCAGGAATGTAGTAAAATATTACACCCGAGATGTTATGTGGCCTTAGGTTAGGATATATAACGTTATAGACGTGTATAATGTTCACACCGAGAAGTAGGGACCGACGAGCCAGGAATGTTGTAAAATATTAAGCTCGACAAGTTAGGTTGCCTTAGACTAGGATATGTAGCGATATAGACGTATATAATGTTCCCACCGAGATGTAGGGGCCGGCGCGCCAGGAATGTAGTAAAATATTACATCCGAGATGTTAGGTTGCCTTAGGCTAGGATATGTAACGTTATAGACGTATATAATGTTCCCACCGAGAAGTAGGGGCCGACGAGCCAGGAATGTTGTAAAATATTACGCTCGACATGTTAGGTTCCCTTAAGCTAGGATATATAGTGTTATAGACGTATATAATGTTCCCACCGAGAAGTAGGGGCCGATGCGCCGGGAATGTTGTAAAATATTAGATTCGACATGTTAGGTTGCCTTAGGCTAGGATATATAGCGTTATAGACGTATATAATGCTCCCACCGAGAAGTAGGGGCCAACGAGCCAGGAATGTAGTAAGATATTACATCCGAGAAGTTAGGTTACCTTAGGCTAGGATATGTAACATTATAGACGTATATAATGTTCCCACCGAGAAGAAGGGGCCGATGTGCCAGGAATGTTGTAAAATATTACGCTCGACATTTTAGGTTGCCTTAAGCTAGGATATATAGCGTTATAGACGTACATAATATTCCCACCGAGAAGTAGGGGCCGAAGTGACGGGAATGTTGTAAAATATTACATTCGACATGTTAGGTTGCCTCACGCTGATATATACCGTTATAGACGTATATAATGTTCCCACCGAGAAGTTGGAGCCGACGTGCCAGGAATGTAGTAAAATATTACATCGAGATGTTAGGTTGCCTTAGACTAGGATATATAACGTTATAGACGTATATAATGTTCCCACCGAGAAGTAGGGGCCGACGAGGCAGGGATGTTGTAAAATATTACGCTCGACATTTTAGGTTGCCATAGGCTGATATATAGCGTTATAGACGTATATAATGTTCCCACCGGGAAGTTGGAGCCGACGTGCCAGGAATGTAGTAAAATATTACATCGAGATGTTAGGTTGCCTTAGACTAGGATATATAACGTTATAGACGTATATAATGTTCCCACCGAGAAGTAGGGGCCGACGAGCGAGGGATGTTGTAAAATATTACGCTCGACATTTTAGGTTGCCTTAGGTTAGGATATATAGCGTTAGAGACGTATATAATGTTCCCACCGAGAAGTCGGTGCCGACGAGACAGGAATGTTGTAAAATATTACGCTCGATATTTAAGGTTGCCTTAAGCTAGGATATATAGCGTTATAGACGTACATAATATTCCCACCGAGAAGTAGGGGCCGAAGTGCCGGGAATGTTGTAAAATATTACAGTCGACATGTTAGGTTGCCATAGGCTGTTATATAGCGTTATAGACGTATATAATGTTCCCACCGAGAAGTTGGAGCCGACGTGCCAGGAATGTAGTAAAATATTAAACCCGAGATGTTATGTGGCCTTAGGTTAGGATATATAACGTTATAGACGTATATAATGTTCACACCGAGAAGTAGGGACCGACGAGCCAGGAATGTTGTGAAACAATACATCCGAGGTGTTAGGTTGCCTTAGTTTGGGATATATAACGGTATGGAAGTATAACATGTCCCCATCGAGAAGTACGAGCCGACACGCCCGGGATTCTGTAAAACATTAAGAGCGAGGGCCTAGATGGGTTAGGTTATGTTATATTACGTTATAGACGTATATAATGTTCCCACCGAGAAGTAGGGGCCGTCGCGCCGGGAATGTAGTAAGATATTACATCCGAGATGTTAGGTTACCTTAGGCTAGGATATGTAACGTTATAGACGTATATAATGTTCCCACCGAGAAGAAGGGGCCGATGTGCCAGGAATGTTGTAAAATATTACATTCGACACATTAGGTTGCCTTAGGCTGATATATAGCGTTATATACGTATACAATGTTCCCACCGAGAAGTAGGGGCCGACGTGCCAGGAATGTAGTAAAATATTACATCGAGATGTTAGGTTGCCTTAGACTAGGATATATAACGTTATAGACGTATATAATGTTCCCACCGAGAAGTAGGGGCCGACGAGGCAGGGATGTTGTAAAATATTACGCTCGACATTTTAGGTTGCCATAGGCTGATATATAGCGTTATAGACGTATATAATGTTCCCACCGAGAAGTTGGAGCCGACGTGCCAGGAATGTAGTAAAATATTACATCGAGATGTTAGGTTGCCTTAGACTAGGATATATAACGTTATAGACGTATATAATGTTCCCACCGAGAAGTAGGGGCCGACGAGCGAGGGATGTTGTAAAATATTACGCTCGACATTTTAGGTTGCCTTAGGTTAGGATATATAGCGTTAGAGACGTATATAATGTTCCCACCGTGAAGTAGGGGCCGACGAGCCAGGAATGTTGTAAAATATTACGCTCGACATGTTAGGTTGCCTTATTCTAGGATATATAGCGATATAGACGTATATAATGTTCACACCGAGAAGTAGGGGCCGACGTGCCAGGAATGTAGAAAAATATTACATCCGAGATGGTAGGTTGCCTTAGGTTAGGATATATAACCTTATTGACTTATATAATGTTCCCACCGAGAAGTCGGTGCCGACGAGACAGGAATGTTGTAAAATATTACGCTCGATATTTAAGGTTGCCTTAAGCTAGGATATATAGCGTTATAGACGTACATAATATTCCCACCGAGAAGTAGGGGCCCAAGTGCCGGGAATGTTGTAAAATATTACAGTCGACATGTTAGGTTGCCATAGGCTGTTATATAGCGTTATAGACGTATATAATGTTCCCGCCGAGAAGTTGGAGCCGACGTGCCAGGAATGTAGTAAAATATTGCATCGAGATGTTAGGTTGCCTTAGACTAGAATATGTAACGTTATAGACGTATATAATGTTCTCACCGAGAAGTAGGGGCCGACAAGCCAGGGATGTTTTAAAATATTACGCTCGACATGTTAGGTTGCCTTATTCTAGGATATATAGCGATATAGACGTATATAATGTTCCCACCGAAAAGTAGGGGCCGTCGCGCCAGGAATGTAGTAAGATATTACATCCGAGATGTTAGGTTACCTTAGGCTAGGATATGTAACGTTATAGACGTATATAATGTTTCCACCGAGAAGTAGGGGCCGACGAGCCAGGAATGTTGTAAAATATTACGCTCGACATTTTAGGTTGCCTTAAGCTAGGATATATAGCGTTATAGACGTACATAATATTCCCACCGAGAAGTAGGGGCCGAAGTGACGGGAATGTTGTAAAATATTACATTCGACATGTTAGGTTGCCTTATTCTAGGATATATAGCGATATAGACGTATATAATGTTCCCACCGAGAAGTAGGGGCCGGCGCGCCAGGAAGGTAGTAAAATATTACATCGGAGATGTTAGGTTGCCTTAGGCTAGGATACGTAACGTTATAGACGTATATAATGTTCCCAACGAGAAGTAGGGGCCGACGAGCCAGGAATGTTGTAAAATATTACCGCTCGACATTTTAGGTTGCAACTCTGAGATAGCGCGTCGTTATAGACGTATATAATGTTCCCACCGAGAAGTAGGGGCCGTCGCGCCAGGAATGTAGTAAGATATTACATTCGAGATGTTAGGTTACCTTAGGCTAGGATATGTAACGTTATAGACATATATAATGTTCCCACCGAGAAGAAGGGGCCGACGTGCCAGGAATGTTGTAAAATATTACGCCTGACATTTTAGGTTGCCTTAAGCTAGGATATATAACGTTATAGACGTATATACTGTTCCCACCGAGAAGTAGGTGCCGACGCGCCAGGAATGTTGTACAATATTACATTCGACATGTTAGGTTGCCTTAAGCTAGGATATATAGCGTTATATATGTATATAATGTTCCCACCCAGAAGTAGGGGCCGGCGCGCCAGAAATGTAGTAAAATATTACATCCGATATGTTAGGTTGCCTTAGGCTAGGATATATAACGTTATAGACGTATATAATGTTCCCACCGAGAAGTAGGGGCCGATGAGGCAGGAATGTTGTAAAATATTACGCTCGACCTGTTCGGTTGCCTTAGGCTAGGACATATAGCGTTATAGACGTATATAATGTTCCCACCGAGACGTAGGGGCCGGCCTGCCAGGAATGTAGTAAAATAGTACATCCAAGATTTTAGGTTGCCCTAGAGTAGGATATATAACGTTATGGACGTATATAATGTTCCCACCGAGAAGTAGGTGCCGACGAGCCAGGAATGTTGTAAAATATTACATTCGACATGTTAGGTTGCCTTAAGCTAGGATATATAGCGTTATAGACGTATATAATGTTCCCACCAAGAAGTAGGGGCCGACGAGCCAGGAATGTTGTAAAATATTACATTCGACATGTTAGGTTGCCTTAAGCTAGGATATATAGCGTTATAGACGTATATAATGTTCCCACCAAGAAGTAGGGGCCGGCGCACCACGAATGTAGTAAAATATTACATTCGAGATGTTAGGTTGCCTTAGGCTAGGGTATGTAACGTTATAGACGTATATAATGTTCCCACCGAGAATTAGGAGCCGAAGCGCCAGGAATGCTGTAAAATATTACATTCGGCATGTTAGGATTGCCTTAGGCTAGGATATATAAGGTTATAGACGTATATGATATTCCCACCGAGCAGTACGGGCCGACGTGCCAGGAATGTAGTAAAATATTACATCCGATATGTTAGGTTGCCTTAGGCTAGGATATATAACGTTATAGACGTATATAATGTTCCCACCGAGAAGTAGGGGCCGAAGCGCCAGGAATGCTCTAAAATATTACATTCGGCATGTTAGGATTGCCTTCGGCTGGGATATATAGCGTTATAGAGGTATATAATGTTCCCACCGAGAAGTAGGGGCCGGCCTGCCAGGAATGTAGTAAAATATTTCATCCAAGATGTTAGGTTGCCTTAGAGTAGGATATATAACGTTATGGACGTATATAATGTTCCCACCGAGAAGTAGGGGCCGAAGCGCCAGGAATGTAGTAAAATATTACACCCGAGATGTTATGTGGCCTTAGGTTAGGATATATAACGTTATAGACGTGTATAATGTTCACACCGAGAAGTAGGTGCCGACGTGCCAGGAATGTAGTAAAATATTACACCCGAGATGTTATGTGGCCTTAGGTTAGGATATATAACGTTATAGACGTATATAATGTTCCCACCGAGAAGTAGGGGCCGACGAGCCAGGAATGTTGTAAAATATTACGCTCGACATTTGAGGTTGCCTTAGGTTAGGATATATAGCGTTATAGATGTATATAATGTTCCCACCCAGAAGTAGGGGCCGGCGCGCCAGGAATGTAGTAAAATATTACATCCGAGATGTTAGGTTGCCTTAGGTTAGGATTTATAACGTTATAGACGTATATAGTGGTCCCACCAAGAAGTAGGGGCCGGCGCACCAGGAATGTAGTAAAATATTACATCCGAGATTTAGGTTGCCTTAGGCTAGGGTATGTAACGTTATAGACATATATAATGTTCTCACCGAGAAGTAGGGGCCGAAGGGCGAGGAATGTTGTAAAATATTACGTTCGACATTTTAGGTTGACTTAGGTTAGGATATATAGCGTTATAGACGTATATAATGTTCCCACCGAGAAGTAGGTGCCGGCGCGCCAGGAATGTAGTAAAATATTACATCCGAAATGTTAGGTTGCCTTAGGCTAGGATATATAACGTTATAGACGTATATGATATTCCCACCGAGAAGTAGGGGCCGAAGCGCCAGGAATGTAGTAAAATATTACATAAGAGATGTTAGGTTGCCTTAGGTTAGGATATATGTCGTTGTTGACGCATATAATGTTCCCATCGAGAACAAAGGGCCGACGAGACAGGAATGTTGTAAAATATTACGCTCGACATGTTAGGTTACCTTAGGCTAGGATATATAGCCTTATAGGTGTATATAATTTTCCAACCGAGAAGTAGGGACTTGTATGCCAGGAATGTTGTAAAATATTACATCCGAGATGCTAGGTTGCCTTAGGCTAGGATATGTAACGTTATAGACGTATATAATGTTCACACCGAGAAGTAGGGGCCGACGAGCCAGGAATGTTGTAAAATATTAAGCTCGACAAGTTAGATTGCCTTAGACTAGGATATGTAGCGATATAGGCATATATAATGTTCCCACCGAGATGTAGGGGCCGGCGCGCCAGGAATGTAGTAAAATATTACATCCGAGATGTTAGGTTGCCTTAGGCTAGGATATGTAACGTTATACACGTATATAATGTTCCCACCGAGAAGTAGGGGCCGACGAGCCAGGAATGTTGTAAAATATAACGCTCGACATTTGAGGTTGCCTTAGGTTAGGATATATAGCGTTATAGATGTATATAATGTTCCCAGCGAGAAGTAGGGGCCGGCCTGCCAGGAATGCAGTAAAATATTTCATCCAAGATGTTAGGTTGCCTTAGAGTAGGATATATAACGTTATGGACGTATATAATGTTCCCACCGAGAAGTAGGGGCCGAAGCGCCAGGAATGTAGTAAAATATTACACCCGAGATGTTATGTGGCCTTAGGTTAGGATATATAACGTTATAGACGTGTATAATGTTCACACCGAGAAGTAGGTGCCGACGAGCCAGGAATGTTGTAAAATATTACATTCGACGTGTTAGGTTGCCTTAAGCTAGGATATATAGCGTTATAGACGTATATAATGTTCCCACCAAGAAGTAGGGGCCGGCGCACCAGGAATGTAGTAAAATATTACATTCGAGATGTTAGGTTGCCTTAGGCTAGGGTATGTAACGTTATAGACGTATATAATGTTCCCACCGAGAATTAGGAGCCGACGCGCCAGGAATGCTGTAAAATATTACATTCGGCATGTTAGGATTGCCTTAGGCTAGGATATATAAGGTTATAGACGTATATGATATTCCCACCGAGCAGTACGGGCCGACGTGCCAGGAATGTAGTAAAATATTACACCCGAGATGTTAGGTGGCCTTAGGTTAGGATATATAACGTTATAGACGTATATAATGTTCACACCGAGAAGTAGGGACCGACGAGCCAGGAATGTTGTAAAATATTAAGCTCGACAAGTTAGGTTGCCTTAGGCTAGGATATGTAGCGATATAGACGTATATAATGTTCCCACCGAGAAGTAGGGGCCGGCGTGCCAGGAATGTAGTAAAACATTACATCCGAGATGTTAGGTTGCCTTCGGCTAGGATATATAGCGTTATAGACGTATATAATGTTCCCACCGAGAAGTACGGACCGACAAGCCAGGAATGTTGTAAAATATTACGCTCGACATGTTAGGTTGCCTTAGGCTAGGATATATAACGTTATAGACGTATATAATGTTCCCACCGAGAAGAAGGGGCCGGCGCGCCAGGAATGTAGTAAAATATGACATCCGTTATGTTAGGTTGCCTTAGGCTAGGATATATATCGTTATAGACGTATATACTGTTCCCACCGAGAAGTAGGTGCCGACGCGCCAGGAATGTTGTAAAATATTACATTCGACATGTTAGGTTGCCTTAAGCTAGGATACATAGCGTTATAGACGTATATAATGTTCCCACCAAGAAGTAGGGGCCGGCGCACCAGGAATGTAGTAAAATATTACATCCGAGATTTAGGTTGCCTTAGGCTAGGGTATGTAACGTTATAGACGTATATGATATTCCCACCGAGAAGTAGGGGCCGGCCTGCCAGGAGTGTAGTAAAATATTTCATCCAAGATGTTAGGTTGCCTTAGAGTAGGATATATAACGTTATGGACGTATATAATGTTCCCACCGAGAAGTAGGTGCCGACGCGCCAGGAATGTTGTAAAATATTACATTCGACATGTTAGGTTGCCTTAAGCTAGGATACATAGCGTTATAGACGTATATAATGTTCCCACCAAGAAGTAGGGGCCGGCGCGCCAGGAATGTAGTAAAATATTACATACGAAATGTTAGGTTGCCTTAGGCTAGGATATATAACGTTATAGACGTATATGATATTCCCACCGAGAAGTAGGGGCCGGCCTGCCAGGAGTGTAGTAAAATATTTCATCCAAGATGTTAGGTTGCCTTAGAGTAGGATATATAACGTTATGGACGTATATAATGTTCCCACCGAGAAGTAGGGGCCGAAGCGCCAGGAATGTAGTAAAATATTACACCCGAGATGTTATGTGGCCTTAGGTTAGGATATATAACGTTATAGACGTGTATAATGTTCACACCGAGAAGTAGGGACCGACGAGCCAGGAATGTTGTAAAATATTAAGCTCGACAAGTTAGGTTGCCTTAGACTAGGATATGTAGCGATATAGACGTATATAATGTTCCCACCGAGATGTAGGGGCCGGCGCGCCAGGAATGTAGTAAAATATTACATCCGAGATGTTAGGTTGCCTTAGGCTAGGATATGTAACGTTATAGACGTATATAATGTTCCCACCGAGAAGTAGGGGCCGACGAGCCAGGAATGTTGTAAAATATTACGCTCGACATTTGAGGTTGCCTTAGGCTAGGATATATAAGGTTATAGACGTATATGATATTCCCACCGAGCAGTACGGGCCGACGTGCCAGGAATGTAGTAAAATATTACACCCGAGATGTTATGTGGCCTTAGGTTAGGATATATAACGTTATAGACGTGTATAATGTTCACACCGAGAAGTAGGTGCCGACGAGCCAGGAATGTTGTAAAATATTACATTCGACATGTTAGGTTGCCTTAAGCTAGGATATATAACGTTATAGACGTATATAACGTTCCCACCAAGAAGTAGGGGCCGGCGCACCAGGAATGTAGTAAAATATTACATTTGAGATGTAAGGTTGCCTTAGGCTAGGGTATGTAACGTTATAGCCGTATATAATGTTCCCACCGAGAATTAGGAGCCGACTCGCCAGGAATGCTGTAAAATATTACATTCGGCATGTTAGGATTGCCTTAGGCTAGGATATATAAGGTTATAGACGTATATGATATTCCCACCGAGCAGTACGGGCCGACGTGCCAGGAATGTAGTAAAATATTACACCCGAGATGTTATGTGGCCTTAGGTTAGGATATATAACGTTATAGACGTATATAATGTTCCCACCGAGAAGTAGGGGCCGACGAGCCAGGAATGTTGTAAAATATTACGCTCGACATTTGAGGTTGCCTTAGGTTAGGATATATAGCGTTATAGATGTATATAATGTTCCCACCCAGAAGTAGGGGCCGGCGCGCCAGGAATGTAGTAAAATATTACATCCGAGATGTTAGGTTGCCTCAGGTTAGGATTTATAACGTTATAGACGTATATAATGGTCCCACCAAGAAGTAGGGGCCGGCGCACCAGGAATGTAGTAAAATATTACATCCGAGATTTAGGTTGCCTTAGGCTAGGGTATGTAACGTTATAGACATATATAATGTTCTCACCGAGAAGTAGGGGCCGAAGGGCGAGGAATGTTGTAAAATATTACGTTCGACATTTTAGGTTGACTTAGGTTAGGATATATAGCGTTATAGACGTATATAATGTTCCCACCGAGAAGTAGGTGCCGGCGCGCCAGGAATGTAGTAAAATATTACATCCGAAATGTTAGGTTGCCTTAGGCTAGGATATATAACGTTATAGACGTATATGATATTCCCACCGAGAAGTAGGGGCCGGCCTGCCAGGAGTGTAGTAAAATATTTCATCCAAGATGTTAGGTTGCCTTAGAGTAGGATATATAACGTTATGGACGTATATAATGTTCCCACCGAGAAGTAGGGGCCGAAGCGCCAGGAATGTAGTAAAATATTACATAAGAGATGTTAGGTTGCCTTAGGTTAGGATATATGTCGTTGTTGACGCATATAATGTTCCCATCGAGAACAAAGGGCCGACGAGACAGGAATGTTGTAAAATATTACGCTCGACATGTTAGGTTACCTTAGGCTAGGATATATAGCCTTATAGGTGTATATAATTTTCCAACCGAGAAGTAGGGACTTGTATGCCAGGAATGTTGTAAAATATTACATCCGAGATGCTAGGTTGCCTTAGGCTAGGATATGTAACGTTATAGACGTATATAATGTTCACACCGAGAAGTAGGGGCCGACGAGCCAGGAATGTTGTAAAACATTAAGCTCGACAAGTTAGGTTGCCTTAGACTAGGATATGTAGCGATATAGGCATATATAATGCTCCCACCGAGATGTAGGGGCCGGCGCGCCAGGAATGTAGTAAAATATTACATCCGAGATGTTAGGTTGCCTTAGGCTAGGATATGTAACGTTATACACGTATATAATGTTCCCACCGAGAAGTAGGGGCCGACGAGCCAGGAATGTTGTAAAATATAACGCTCGACATTTGAGGTTGCCTTAGGTTAGGATATATAGCGTTATAGAGGTATATAATGTTCCCAGCGAGAAGTAGGGGCCGGCCTGCCAGGAATGCAGTAAAATATTTCATCCAAGATGTTAGGTTGCCTTAGAGTAGGATATATAACGTTATGGACGTATATAATGTTCCCACCGAGAAGTAGGGGCCGAAGCGCCAGGAATGTAGTAAAATATTACACCCGAGATGTCATGTGGCCTTAGGTTAGGATATATAACGTTATAGACGTGTATAATGTTCACACCGAGAAGTAGGTGCCGACGAGCCAGGAATGTTGTAAAATATTACATTCGACGTGTTAGGTTGCCTTAAGCTAGGATATGTAGCGATATAGACGTATATAATGTTCCCACCGAGAAGTAGGGGCCGGCGTGCCAGGAATGTAGTAAAACATTACATCCGAGATGTTAGGTTGCCTTAGGCTAGGATATATATCGTTATAGACGTATATACTGTTCCCACCGAGAAGTAGGTGCCGACGCGCCAGGAATGTTGTAAAATATTACATTCGACATGTTAGGTTGCCTTAAGCTAGGATACATAGCGTTATAGACGTATATAATGTTCCCACCAAGAAGTAGGGGCCGGCGCACCAGGAATGTAGTAAAATATTACATCCGAGATTTAGGTTGCCTTAGGCTAGGGTATGTAACGTTATAGTCATATATAATGTTCTCACCGAGAAGTAGGGGCCGAAGGGCGAGGAATGTTGTAACATATTACGTTCGACATTTTAGGTTGACTTAGGTTAGGATATATAGCGTTATAGACGTATATAATGTTCCCACCGAGAAGTAGGTGCCGGCGCGCCAGGAATGTAGTAAAATATTACATACGAAATGTTAGGTTGCCTTAGGCTAGGATATATAACGTTATAGACGTATATGATATTCCCACCGAGAAGTAGGGGCCGGCCTGCCAGGAGTGTAGTAAAATATTTCATCCAAGATGTTAGGTTGCCTTAGAGTAGGATATATAACGTTATGGACGTATATAATGTTCCCACCGAGAAGTAGGGGCCGAAGCGCCAGGAATGTAGTAAAATATTACACCCGAGATGTTATGTGGCCTTAGGTTAGGATATATAACGTTATAGACGTGTATAATGTTCACACCGTGAAGTAGGTGCAGACGAGCCAGGAATGTTGTAAAATATTACATTCGACATGTTAGGTTGCCTTAAGCTAGGATATATAGCGTTATAGACGTATATAATGTTCCCACCAAGAAGTAGGGGCCGGCGCACCAGGAATGTAGTAAAATATTACATCCGAGATTTAGGTTGCCTTAGGCTAGGGTATGTAACGTTATAGTCATATATAATGTTCTCACCGAGAAGTAGGGGCCGAAGGGCGAGGAATGTTGTAACATATTACGTTCGACATTTTAGGTTGACTTAGGTTAGGATATATAGCGTTATAGACGTATATAATGTTCCCACCGAGAAGTAGGTGCCGGCGCGCCAGGAATGTAGTAAAATATTACATACGAAATGTTAGGTTGCCTTAGGCTAGGATATATAACGTTATAGACGTATATGATATTCCCACCGAGAAGTAGGGGCCGGCCTGCCAGGAGTGTAGTAAAATATTTCATCCAAGATGTTAGGTTGCCTTAGAGTAGGATATATAACGTTATGGACGTATATAATGTTCCCACCGAGAAGTAGGGGCCGAAGCGCCAGGAATGTAGTAAAATATTACACCCGAGATGTTATGTGGCCTTAGGTTAGGATATATAACGTTATAGACGTGTATAATGTTCACACCGAGAAGTAGGGACCGACGAGCCAGGAATGTTGTAAAATATTAAGCTCGACAAGTTAGGTTGCCTTAGACTAGGATATGTAGCGATATAGACGTATATAATGTTCCCACCGAGATGTAGGGGCCGGCGCGCCAGGAATGTAGTAAAATATTACATCCGAGATGTTAGGTTGCCTTAGGCTAGGATATGTAACGTTATAGACGTATATAATGTTCCCACCGAGAAGTAGGGGCCGACGAGCCAGGAATGTTGTAAAATATTACGCTCGACATTTGAGGTTGCCTTAGGCTAGGATATATAAGGTTATAGACGTATATGATATTCCCACCGAGCAGTACGGGCCGACGTGCCAGGAATGTAGTAAAATATTACACCCGAGATGTTATGTGGCCTTAGGTTAGGATATATAACGTTATAGACGTGTATAATGTTCACACCGAGAAGTAGGTGCCGACGAGCCAGGAATGTTGTAAAATATTACATTCGACATGTTAGGTTGCCTTAAGCTAGGATATATAACGTTATAGACGTATATAACGTTCCCACCAAGAAGTAGGGGCCGGCGCACCAGGAATGTAGTAAAATATTACATTTGAGATGTAAGGTTGCCTTAGGCTAGGGTATGTAACGTTATAGCCGTATATAATGTTCCCACCGAGAATTAGGAGCCGACTCGCCAGGAATGCTGTAAAATATTACATTCGGCATGTTAGGATTGCCTTAGGCTAGGATATATAAGGTTATAGACGTATATGATATTCCCACCGAGCAGTACGGGCCGACGTGCCAGGAATGTAGTAAAATATTACACCCGAGATGTTATGTGGCCTTAGGTTAGGATATATAACGTTATAGACGTATATAATGTTCCCACCGAGAAGTAGGGGCCGACGAGCCAGGAATGTTGTAAAATATTACGCTCGACATTTGAGGTTGCCTTAGGTTAGGATATATAGCGTTATAGATGTATATAATGTTCCCACCCAGAAGTAGGGGCCGGCGCGCCAGGAATGTAGTAAAATATTACATCCGAGATGTTAGGTTGCCTCAGGTTAGGATTTATAACGTTATAGACGTATATAATGGTCCCACCAAGAAGTAGGGGCCGGCGCACCAGGAATGTAGTAAAATATTACATCCGAGATTTAGGTTGCCTTAGGCTAGGGTATGTAACGTTATAGACATATATAATGTTCTCACCGAGAAGTAGGGGCCGAAGGGCGAGGAATGTTGTAAAATATTACGTTCGACATTTTAGGTTGACTTAGGTTAGGATATATAGCGTTATAGACGTATATAATGTTCCCACCGAGAAGTAGGTGCCGGCGCGCCAGGAATGTAGTAAAATATTACATCCGAAATGTTAGGTTGCCTTAGGCTAGGATATATAACGTTATAGACGTATATGATATTCCCACCGAGAAGTAGGGGCCGGCCTGCCAGGAGTGTAGTAAAATATTTCATCCAAGATGTTAGGTTGCCTTAGAGTAGGATATATAACGTTATGGACGTATATAATGTTCCCACCGAGAAGTAGGGGCCGAAGCGCCAGGAATGTAGTAAAATATTACATAAGAGATGTTAGGTTGCCTTAGGTTAGGATATATGTCGTTGTTGACGCATATAATGTTCCCATCGAGAACAAAGGGCCGACGAGACAGGAATGTTGTAAAATATTACGCTCGACATGTTAGGTTACCTTAGGCTAGGATATATAGCCTTATAGGTGTATATAATTTTCCAACCGAGAAGTAGGGACTTGTATGCCAGGAATGTTGTAAAATATTACATCCGAGATGCTAGGTTGCCTTAGGCTAGGATATGTAACGTTATAGACGTATATAATGTTCACACCGAGAAGTAGGGGCCGACGAGCCAGGAATGTTGTAAAACATTAAGCTCGACAAGTTAGGTTGCCTTAGACTAGGATATGTAGCGATATAGGCATATATAATGCTCCCACCGAGATGTAGGGGCCGGCGCGCCAGGAATGTAGTAAAATATTACATCCGAGATGTTAGGTTGCCTTAGGCTAGGATATGTAACGTTATACACGTATATAATGTTCCCACCGAGAAGTAGGGGCCGACGAGCCAGGAATGTTGTAAAATATAACGCTCGACATTTGAGGTTGCCTTAGGTTAGGATATATAGCGTTATAGAGGTATATAATGTTCCCAGCGAGAAGTAGGGGCCGGCCTGCCAGGAATGCAGTAAAATATTTCATCCAAGATGTTAGGTTGCCTTAGAGTAGGATATATAACGTTATGGACGTATATAATGTTCCCACCGAGAAGTAGGGGCCGAAGCGCCAGGAATGTAGTAAAATATTACACCCGAGATGTCATGTGGCCTTAGGTTAGGATATATAACGTTATAGACGTGTTTAATGTTCACACCGAGAAGTAGGTGCCGACGAGCCAGGAATGTTGTAAAATATTACATTCGACGTGTTAGGTTGCCTTAAGCTAGGATATGTAGCGATATAGACGTATATAATGTTCCCACCGAGAAGTAGGGGCCGGCGTGCCAGGAATGTAGTAAAACATTACATCCGAGATGTTAGGTTGCCTTAGGCTAGGATATATATCGTTATAGACGTATATACTGTTCCCACCGAGAAGTAGGTGCCGACGCGCCAGGAATGTTGTAAAATATTACATTCGACATGTTAGGTTGCCTTAAGCTAGGATACATAGCGTTATAGACGTATATAATGTTCCCACCAAGAAGTAGGGGCCGGCGCACCAGGAATGTAGTAAAATATTACATCCGAGATTTAGGTTGCCTTAGGCTAGGGTATGTAACGTTATAGTCATATATAATGTTCTCACCGAGAAGTAGGGGCCGAAGGGCGAGGAATGTTGTAACATATTACGTTCGACATTTTAGGTTGACTTAGGTTAGGATATATAGCGTTATAGACGTATATAATGTTCCCACCGAGAAGTAGGTGCCGGCGCGCCAGGAATGTAGTAAAATATTACATACGAAATGTTAGGTTGCCTTAGGCTAGGATATATAACGTTATAGACGTATATGATATTCCCACCGAGAAGTAGGGGCCGGCCTGCCAGGAGTGTAGTAAAATATTTCATCCAAGATGTTAGGTTGCCTTAGAGTAGGATATATAACGTTATGGACGTATATAATGTTCCCACCGAGAAGTAGGGGCCGAAGCGCCAGGAATGTAGTAAAATATTACACCCGAGATGTTATGTGGCCTTAGGTTAGGATATATAACGTTATAGACGTGTATAATGTTCACACCGTGAAGTAGGTGCAGACGAGCCAGGAATGTTGTAAAATATTACATTCGACATGTTAGGTTGCCTTAAGCTAGGATATATAGCGTTATAGACGTATATAATGTTCCCACCAAGAAGTAGGGGCCGGCGCACCAGGAATGTAGTAAAATATTACATCCGAGATTTAGGTTGCCTTAGGCTAGGGTATGTAACGTTATAGTCATATATAATGTTCTCACCGAGAAGTAGGGGCCGAAGGGCGAGGAATGTTGTAACATATTACGTTCGACATTTTAGGTTGACTTAGGTTAGGATATATAGCGTTATAGACGTATATAATGTTCCCACCGAGAAGTAGGTGCCGGCGCGCCAGGAATGTAGTAAAATATTACATACGAAATGTTAGGTTGCCTTAGGCTAGGATATATAACGTTATAGACGTATATGATATTCCCACCGAGAAGTAGGGGCCGGCCTGCCAGGAGTGTAGTAAAATATTTCATCCAAGATGTTAGGTTGCCTTAGAGTAGGATATATAACGTTATGGACGTATATAATGTTCCCACCGAGAAGTAGGGGCCGAAGCGCCAGGAATGTAGTAAAATATTACACCCGAGATGTTATGTGGCCTTAGGTTAGGATATATAACGTTATAGACGTATATAATCTTCACACCGAGAAGTAGGGACCGACGAGCCAGGAATGTTGTAAAATATTAAGCTCGACAAGTTAGGTTGCCTTAGACTAGGATATGTAGCGATATAGACGTATATAATGTTCCCACCGAGATGTAGGGGCCGGCGCGCCAGGAATGTAGTAAAATATTACATCCGAGATGTTAGGTTGCCTTAGGCTAGGATATGTAACGTTATAGACGTATATAATGTTCCCACCGAGAAGTAGGGGCCGACGAGCCAGGAATGTTGTAAAATATTACGCTCGACATTTGAGGTTGCCTTAGGCTAGGATATATAAGGTTATAGACGTATATGATATTCCCACCGAGCAGTACGGGCCGACGTACCAGGAATGTAGTAAAATATTACACCCGAGATGTTATGTGGCCTTAGGTTAGGATATATAACGTTATAGACGTGTATAATGTTCACACCAAGAAGTAGGTGCCGACGAGCCAGGAATGTTGTAAAATATTACATTCGACATGTTAGGTTGCCTTAAGCTAGGATATATAACGTTATAGACGTATATAATGTTCCCACCAAGAAGTAGGGGCCGGCGCACCAGGAATGTAGTAAAATATTACATTCGAGATGTTAGGTTGCCTTAGGCTAGGGTGTGTAACGTTATGGACGTATATAATGTTCCCACCGAGAATTAGGAGCCGACGCGCCAGGAATGCTGTAAAATATTACATTCGGCATGTTAGGATTGCCTTCGGCTAGGATATATAGCGTTATAGACGTATATAATGTTCTCACCGAGAAGTAGGGGCCGAAGGGCGAGGAATGTTGTAAAATATTACGTTCGACATTTTAGGTTGACTTAGGTTAGGATATATAGCGTTATAGACGTATATAATGTTCCCACCGAGAAGTAGGTGCCGGCGCGCCAGGAATGTAGTAAAATATTACATCCGAAATGTTAGGTTGCCTTAGGCTAGGATATATAACGTTATAGACGTATATGATATTCCCACCGAGAAGTAGGGGCCGGCCTGCCAGGAGTGTAGTAAAATATTTCATCCAAGATGTTAGGTTGCCTTAGAGTAGGATATATAACGTTATGGACGTATATAATGTTCCCACCGAGAAGTAGGGGCCGAAGCGCCAGGAATGTAGTAAAATAATACATAAGAGATGTTAGGTTGCCTTAGGTTAGGATATATGTCGTTGTTGACGCATATAATGTTCCCATCGAGAACTAAGGGCCGACGAGACAGGAATGTTGTAAAATATTACGCTCGACATGTTAGGTTACCTTAGGCTAGCATCTATAGCCTTATAGGTGTATATAATTTTCCAACCGAGAAGTAGGGACTTGTATGCCAGGAATGTTGTAAGATATTACATCCGAGATGCTAGGTTGCCTTAGGCTAGGATATGTAACGTTATAGACGTATATAATGTTCACACCGAGAAGTAGGGGCCGACGAGCCAGGAATGTTGTATAATATTAAGCTCGACAAGTTAGGTTGCCTTAGACTAGGATATGTAGCGATATAGACGTATATAATGTTCCCACCGAGATGTAGGGGCCGGCGCGCCAGGAATGTAGTAAAATATTACATCCGAGATGTTAGGTTGCCTTAGGCTAGGATATGTAACGTTATAGACGTATATAATGTTCCCACCGAGAAGTAGGGGCCGACGAGCCAGGAATGTTGTAAAATATAACGCTCGACATTTGAGGTTGCCTTAGGTTAGGATATATAGCGTTATAGATGTATATAATGTTCCCACCCAGAAGTAGGGGCCGGCGCGCCAGGAATGTAGTAAAATATTACATCCGATATGTTAGGTTGCCTTAGGCTAGGATATATAACGTTATAGACGTATATAATGTTCCCACCGAGAAGTAGGGGCCGACGAGCTAGGAATGTTGTAAAATATTACGCTCGACATGTTAGGTTGCCTTAGGCTAGGATATGTAGCGTTATAGACGTATTTAATGTTCCCACCGAGAAGTACGGGCCGGCTAACCAGGAATGTAGTAAAATATTACATCCAAGAGGTTAGGTTGCCTTAGGCTAGGATATATAACGTTATAGACGTGTATGATATTCCCACCGAGATGTATGGACCGACACGCCAGGAATGTTGTCAAATATTACATCCGAGATGTTAGGTTGCCTTAAGCTAGGATATATAGCGTTATAGACGTATATACTGTTGCCACCGAGAAGTAGGGGACGACGCGCCGGGAATGTTGTAAAATATTACGCTCGACATTTGAGGTTGCCTTAGGCTAGGATATATAAGGTTATAGACGTATATGATATTCCCACCGAGCAGTACGGGCCGACGTGCCAGGAATGTAGTAAAATATTACACCCGAGATGTTATGTGGCCTTAGGTTAGGATATATAACGTTATAGACGTGTATAATGTTCACACCGAGAAGTAGGTGCCGACGAGCCAGGAATGTTGTAAAATATTAAGCTCGACAAGTTAGGTTGCCTTAGGCTAGGATATGTAGCGATATAGACGTATATAATGTTCCCACCGAGATGTAGGGGCCGGCGCGCCAGGAATGTAGTAAAATATTACATCCGAGATGTTAGGTTGCCTTAGGCTAGGATATGTAACGTTATAGACGTATATAATGTTCCCACCGAGAAGTAGGGGCCGACGAGCCAGGAATGTTGTAAAATATAACGCTCGACATTTGAGGTTGCCTTAGGTTAGGATATATAGCGTTATAGATGTATATAATGTTCCCACCCAGAAGTAGGGGCCGGCGCGCCAGGAATGCTGTAAAATATTACATTCGGCATGTTAGGATTGCCTTAGGCTAGGATATATAAGGTTATAGACGTATATGATATTCCCACCGAGCAGTACGGGCCGACGTGCCAGGAATGTAGTAAAATATTACACCCGAGATGTTAGGTGGCCTTAGGTTAGGATATATAACGTTATAGACGTATATAAAGTTCACTCCGAGAAGTAGGGACCGACGAGCCAGGAATGTTGTAAAATATTAAGCTCGACAAGTTAGGTTGCCTTAGGCTAGGATATGTAGCGATATAGACGTATATAATGTTCCCACCGAGAAGTAGGGGCCGGCGTGCCAGGAATGTAGTAAAACATTACATCCGAGATGTTAGGTTGCCTTCGGCTAGGATATATAGCGTTATAGACGTATATAATGTTCTCACCGAGAAGTAGGGGCCGAAGGGCGAGGAATGTTGTAAAATATTACGTTCGACATTTTAGGTTGACTTAGGTTAGGATATATAGCGTTATAGACGTATATAATGTTCCCACCGAGAAGTAGGTGCCGGCGCGCCAGGAATGTAGTAAAATATTACATCCAAAATGTTAGGTTGCCTTAGGCTAGGATATATAACGTTATAGACGTATATGATATTCCCACCGAGAAGTAGGGGCCGGCCTGCCAGGAGTGTAGTAAAATATTTCATCCAAGATGTTAGGTTGCCTTAGAGTAGGATATATAACGTTATGGACGTATATAATGTTCCCACGGAGAAGTAGGGGCCGAAGCGCCAGGAATGTAGTAAAATAATACATAAGAGATGTTAGGTTGCCTTAGGGTAGGATATATAACGTTATGGACGTATATAATGTTCCCACCGAGAAGTAGGGGCCGACGAGACAGGAATGTTGTAAAATATTACATTCGACATGTTAGGTTGCCTTAGGCTAGGATATATAGCGATATAGACGTATATAATGTTCCCACCGAGATGTAGGCGCCGGCGCGCCAGGAATGTTGTAAAAAATTAAGCTCGACAAGATAGCTTGTCTTAGGCTAGGATATGTAGCGATATAGACGTATATAATGTTCCCACCGAGATGTAGGGGCCGGCGCGCCAGGAATGTAGTAAAATATTACATCCAAGAAGTTAGGTTGCCTTAGGCTAGGATATATAACGTTATAGACGTGTATGATATTCCCACCGAGATGTACGGACCGACACGCCAGGAATGTTGTCAAATATTACATCCGAGATGTTAGGTTGCCTTAGGTTAGGATTTATAACGTTATAGACGTATATAATGTTCCCACTGAGAAGTAGGGGCCGCCGAGCCAGGAATATTTTAAAATATTACACTCGACATTGTAGGGTGCCTTAGGTTAGGATATATAGCCTTATAGACGTATATAATGTTCCCGCCGAGAAGTAGGGGCCAGCGCGCCAGGAACATAGTAAAATATTACATCCGTTATGTTAGGTTGCCTTAGGCTAGGATATATAACGTTATAGACGTATATACTGTTCCCACCGAGAAGTAGGTGCGGACGCGCCAGGAATGTTGTAAAATATTACATTCGACATGTTAGGTTGCCTTAAGCTAGGATACATAGCGTTATAGACGTATATAATGTTCCCACCAAGAAGTAGGGGCCGGCGCACCAGGAATGTAGTAAAATATTACATCCGAGATTTAGGTTGCCTTAGGCTAAGGTATGTAACGTTATAGACGTATATAATGTTCTCACCGAGAAGTAGGGGCCGAAGGGCGAGGAATGTTGTAAAATATTACGTTCGGCATTTTAGGTTGACTTAGGTTGGGATATATAGCGTTATAGACGTATATAATGTTCCCACCGAGAAGTAGGTGCCGGCGCGTCAGGAATGTAGTAAAATATTACATCCGAAATGTTAGGTTGCCTTAGGCTAGGATATATAACGTTATAGACGTATATGATATTCCCACCGAGAAGTAGGGGCCGGCCTGCCAGGAATGTTGTAAAATATTACGGTAGAGATATTAGGATGCCTTAGGCTATGATATATAGCGTTGTAGACGTATATAATGTTCCCATCGAGAAGTAGGGGCCGGCGCGCCAGGAATGTAGTGAAATATTACTTCCGAGATGTTAGGTTGCCTTAGGCTAGGATATACAACGTTATAGACGTATATAATGTTCCCACCGAGAAGTAGGGTCCGACCCGCCAGGAATGTTGTAAAATACTACATTCGAGATATTAGGTTGGCTTAGGTTGGGATATATAAGGTTATAGTCGTATGTAATGTTCCCACGGAGACGTACGGGGCTACACGAACGGGATTCTACAAAACATTTCCAGCGAGGGGCTAGACGGGTTAGGTAAGGTTACATTACGTTATAGACGTATATAATGTTCCCACCGAGAAGTAGGGGCTGGTCCGCCAGGAATGTTGTAACATACTACATCCGAGGTGTTAGGTTGCCTTAGGTTAGGATATATAACGTTATGGACGTATATAATGTTCCCACGGAGAGGTACAGACCCAATCGACCGTGATTCTGTAAAACATTACCCGCGAGGGGCTAGATGGGTTAGGTATTGTTATATTACGTTATAATCGTATATAATGTTCCCACCGAGAAGTAGGGGCCGACACGCCAGGAATGTTGTAAAATAGTACATCCGAGATGTTCGGCTGCCTTAGGTTAGGATATAGAACGTTATAGTCGTATGTAATGTTCCCACGGAGACGTATGGGGCTACACGAACGGGATCTACAAAACATTTCCAGCGAGGGGCTAGACGGGTTAGGTAAGGTTACATTACGTTATAGACGTATATAATGTTCCCACCGAGAAGTAGGGGCCGGCCCGACAGGAATGTTGTAACATACTACATCCGAGGTGTTAGGTTGCCTTAGGTTAGGACATATAAAGTTATAGACGTATATAATGTTCCCACGGAGAGGTACGGTCCGACACGGCCGGGATTCTGTAAAACATTACCAGTGAGGGGCTAGATGGGTTAGGTATTGTTATATTACGTTATAAACGTATATAATGTTCCCACCGAGAAGTAGGGGCCCGCCCGGCCGGAATGTTGTACAATACTACATCCGAAGTGTTAGGTTGCCTTAGGTTAGGACATATAACGTTATAGACGAATATAATTTTCCCACAAAGACGTACGGTACTAGACGAACGGGATTCTACAAAACATTCCCAGCGGGGGGCTAGATGGGTTAGGTTAGGTTATATTAGGTTATAGACGTATATAATGTTCCCACCGAGAAGTAGGGGCTGGCCCGCCAGGAAGGTTGTAACATACTGCATCCGAGGTGTTAGGTTGCCTTAGGTTAGGATATGTAACGTTATAGACGTGTATACGGTTCCCACGGAGAGGTATTGGCCGACACGACCGGGATTCTGTAAAACATTACCAGCGAGGGGCTAGATGGGTTAGGTTAGGTTCTATTACGTTATAGACGTATATAATGTTCCCACCGAGAAGTAGGGGCCGACACTCCTGGCTTGTTGTAAAATAGTACATCCGAGATGTTAGGCTGCCTTAGGTTAGGATATATAACGTTATAGACGTATCTAATGTTCACACCGAGACTTACGGGGCTACACGAACGGGATTCTACAAAACATTCCCTGCGAGGGTCTAGACGGGTTAGGTTAGGTTACATTACGTTATAGACGTATATAATGTTCCCACCGTGAAGTCGGCGCCGGCCCGCCAGGAATGTTGTAAAATACTACATCCGAGGTGCGAGGTTGCCTTAGGTTAGGATATATAACGTTATAGACGAATATAATGTTCCCACCGAGACGTACGGGGCTACACGAACGGGATTCTACAAAACATTCCCACCGAGGGGCTAGATGGGTTAGGTTAGGTTATATTACGTCATAGACGTATATAATGTTCAAACCGAGAAATAGGGGCCGACCCGCCAGGAATGTTGTAACATACTACATCCGAGGTGTTAGGTTGCCTTAGGTTAGGATATATAACGTTATAGACGTATATAATGTTCCCACGGAAAGGTATTGGCCGACACGACCGGGATTTTGTAAAACATTACCCGCGAGGGGCTAGATGGGTTAGGTTAGGTTATATTACGTTATAGACGTATATAATGTTCCCACCGAGAAGTAGGGGCCGACACGCCAGGAATGTTGTAAAACAGTACATCCCGAGATGTTAGGCTACCTTAGGTTAGGATATATAACGTTATAGACGTATATAATGTTCCCACGGAGAGTTACTGGCCGACACGACCAGGATTCTGTCAAACATTACCAGCGAGGTGCTAGATGGGTTAGGTATTGTTATAGTACGTTATAAACGTATATAATGTTCCCACCGAGAAGTAGGGCCCGGCCCGGCAGGAATGTTGTACAATACTGCATCCGAGGTGTTAGGTTGCCTTAGGTTAGGATATGTAACGTTATAGACGTGTATACGGTTCCCACGGAGAGGTATTGGCCGACACGACCGGGATTCTGTAAAACATTACCAGCGAGGGGCTAGATGGGTTAGGTTAGGTTCTATTACGTTATAGACGTATATAATGTTCCCACCGAGAAGTAGGGGCCGACGCTCCTGGCTTGTTGTAAAATAGTACATCCGAGATGTTAGGCTGCCTTAGGTTAGGATATATAACGTTATAGACGAATATAGTTTTCCGTCAAAGACGAACGGTACTAGACGAACGGGATTCTACAAAACATTCCCAGCGGGAGGCTAGATGGGTTAGGTTAGGTTATATTAGGTTATAGACGTATATAATGTTCCCACCGAGAAGTAGGGGCTGGCCCGCCAGGAAGGTTGTAACATACTACATCCGAGGTGTTAGGTTGCCTTAGGTTAGGATATATAACGTTATAGACGTGTATACTGTTCACACCGAGACGTACGGGGCTACACGAGCGGGATTCTACAAAACATTCCCTGCGAGGGGCTAGACGGGTTAGGTTAGGTTACATTACGTTATAGACGTATATAATGTTCCCACCGTGAAGTCGGCGCCGGCCCACCAGGAATGTTGTAAAATACTACATCCGAGGTGCGAGGTTGCCTTAGGTTAGGATATATAACGTCATAGACGAATATAATGTTCCCACCGAGACGAACGGGGCTACACGAACGGGATTCTACAAAACATTCCCACCGAGGGGCTAGATGGGATAGGTTAGATTATATTACGTTATAGATGTATATAATGTTCAAACCAAGAAATAGGGGCCGACCCGCCAGGAATGTTGTAACATACCATATCCGAGGTGTTAGGTTGCCTTAGGTTAGGACATATAACGTTATAGACGAATATAATTTTCCCACAAAGACGTACGGTACTAGACGAACGGGATTCTACAAAACATTCCCAGCGGGGGGCTAGATGGGTTAGGTTAGGTTATATTAGGTTATAGACGTATATAATGTTCCCACCGAGAAGTGGGGGCCGGCCCGCCAGGAACGTTGTAACATACTACATCCGAGGTGTTAGGTTGCCTTAGGTTAGGATATATAACGTTACAGACGTATATAATGTTCCCACGGAGACGAACGACCGACACGGCCGGGATACTGTAAAACATTACCAGCCTCAGGCTAGATGGGTTAGGGTAGGTTATATTACGTTATAGACGTATATAATGTTCCCACCGAGATATAGGGGCCGACACGCAAGGAATGTTGTAAAATAGTACATCCGTGATGTTAGGATGCCTCAGGTTAGTATATATAACGCTATAGACGTATATAATGTTCC
Organism: Xylocopa violacea; assembly: GCA_963969225.1. Taxonomy (NCBI): domain Eukaryota; kingdom Metazoa; phylum Arthropoda; class Insecta; order Hymenoptera; family Apidae; genus Xylocopa; species Xylocopa violacea. The sequence continues at coordinate 3,778,096 of CAXAJV010000013.1, forward strand.
CACGGAGATGTAAGGACCCAAACCACCGGGATTCTGTAAAACATTACCAGCAAGGGGCTAGATGGGTTAGGTATTGTTATATTACGTTATAGACGTGTATAATGTTCCCACCGAGATGTAGGGGCCGGCCGGCAGGTATGTTGTACAATACAACATCCGAGGTGTTAGGTTACCTTAGGTTAGGATATGTAACGTTATAGACTTGTATAATGTTCCCACGGAGAGGTATTGGCCGACACGACCGGGATTCTGTAAAACATTACCAGCGAGGGGCTAGATGGATTAGGTAAGGTTACATTACGTTATAGACGTATATAATGTTCCCACCGAGAACTAGGGGCGGACACGCCAGGAATGTTGTAAAATAGTACATCCGAGATGTTAGGTTGCCTTAGGTTGGGATATATAAGGTTATAGACGTATATAATGTTCACACCGAGACGTAAGGGGCTACTCGAACGGGATTCTACAAAACATTCCCAGCGAGGGGCTAGACGGGTTAGGTTAGGCTACATTACGTTATAGACGTATATAATGTTCCCACCGAGAAGTAGGGGCCGGCCCGCCAGGAATGTTGTAACACACTACACCCGAGATGTTAGGATGCCTCAGGTTAGTATATATAACGCTATAGACGTATATAATGTTCCCACGGAGAGGTACGGGCCGACAGGACCGGGATTCTGTAAAACATTACCAGCGAGGGGCTAGATGGGTTAGGTTAGGTTATCTTACGTTATAGACTTATATAACGTTCCCACCGCGAAGTACGGGCCGACCCGCCAGGAATGTTGTCAAATACTACATCGGAGATGTTAGGATGCCTCAGGATAGTATATATAATGCTATAGACGTATATAATGTTCCCACGGAGAGGTACGGGTCGACAGGACCGGGATTCTGTAAAACATTACCAGCGAGGGGCTAGATGGGTTAGGTTATGTTATCTTACGTCATAGACGGATATAACGTTCCCACCGAGAAGTACGGGCCGACCCGCCAGGAATGTTGTGAAATACTACATCCGAGAAGTTATTCTGCCTTAGGTTAGTAAATATAACGCTATAGACGTATATAATGTTCCCACGGACAGGTCTGGTCCGACACGACGGGGATTCTGTTAAACATTCCCAGCGAGGCGCTAGATGGATTAGGTTAGGTTTTGTTACGTTGTAGACGTATATATGGTTCCCACCGCGAAGTACGGGCCGACCCGCCAGGAATGTTGTCAAATACTACAACCGAGGAGTGAGGTTGCCTTAGGTTAGGATATATGACGTTATAGACGTATATAATGTTCCCAGCGAAAAGTAGGGGCCGACCCGGCTGGAGTGTTGTAAAATACTACATCCGAGGGGGCAGGTTGCCTTAGGTTAGGATATATAACGTCATAGACGTATATAATGTTCCCACGGAGAAGTACGGGCCGACAGGACCGGCATTCTGTAAAACAATACCAGCGAGGGGCTAGACGGGTTAGGTTAGGTTAACTTACGCTATAGACGTATATAACGTTCCCAACGAGAAGTACGGGCCGACCCGCAAGGAATGTTGTAAAATACTACATCCGTGATGTTAGGCTGCCGTAGGTTAGTATATATAACGCTATAGACGTATATTTTGTTCCCACGGACAGGTCTGGTCCGACACGACCGGGATTCTGTAAAACATTCCCAGCGAGCCGCTAGATGGGTTAGGTTAGGTTATCTTACGTTATATACGTATATAACGTTCCCACCGAGAAGTACGGGCCGACCCGCCAAGAATGTTGTAAAATACTACATCCGAGATGTTATGCTGCCGTAGTTTAGTATATATAACGCTATAGACGTATATAATGTTCCCACGGACAGGTCTGGGCCGAAACGACCGGGATACTGTAAAACATTACCAGCGAGGGTCTAGATGGGTTAGGTTAGGTTTGGTTACGTTATAGAGGTATATAATGTTCCCACCGAAAAGTACGGGCCGAACCGCCAGGAATGTTGTAAAATACTACATCCGAGGAGTGAGGTTGCCTTAGGTTAGGTTATATGACGTTATAGACGTATATAATGTTCCCACGGAGAGGTACGGTCCGACACGGCCGGGATTCTGTAAGACATTACCAGCGAGGCGCTAGATGGGTTAGGTTAGGTTATCTTACGTTATAGACGTATATATGGTTCACATCGAGAAGTACGGGCCGACCCGCCAGTAATGTGGTAAAATACTACATCCGAGGAGTGAGATTGCCTTAGGTTAGGATATATAACGTCATAGACGTATATAATGTTCCCACGGAGAAGTTCGGGCCGACAGGACCGGGATTCTGTAAAACATTACCAGCGAGGCGCTGGATGGGTTAGGTTACGTTATCTTACGTTATAGACATATAACGTTCCCACCGAGAAGTACGTGCCGACCCGCCAGGAATGTTGTAAAATACTACATCCGAGATGTTAAGCTGCCGTAGGTTAGTATATATAACGCTATAGACGTATATAATGTTCCCACGGACAGGTCTGGGCCGACACGACCGGGATACTGTAAAACATTCCCAGCGAGGGGCTAGATGGGTTAGGTTAGGTTATATTACGTTACAGACGTATATAATGTTCCCACCGAAAAGTAGAAGTCGACCCGCCTGGAGTGTTGTAAAATACTACATCCGAGGAGTTACGTTGCCTTAGGTTAGTATATATAACGTCATAGACGTATATAATGTTCCCACGGAGAAGTACGGGCCGACAGGACCGGGATTATGTAAAACATTACCAGCGAGGGGCTAGACGGCTTAGGTTATATTACCTTACGTTATAGACGTATATAACGTTCCCACCGAGAAGTACGGGCCGACCCGCCAGGAATGTTGTAAAATACTACATCCGAGATGTTACGCTGGCTTAGGTTAGGATATATAGCGCTATAGACGTATATAATGTTCCCACGGACAGATCTGGGCCGACACGACTGGGATTCTGTAAAATATTCCCAGCGAGGGGCTAGATGGGTTAGGTTAGGTTATCTTAAGTTATAGACTTATATAACGTTCCCACCGAGAAGTACGGGCCGACCCGCCTGGAATGTGGTAAAATGCTACATCCGAGGAGTGAGATTGCCTTAGGTTAGGATATATGACGTTATAGACGTATATAATGTTCCCACGGAGAGGTACGGTCCGACACGGCCAGGATTCTGTAAAACATTACCAGCGAGGCGTTAGATGGGTTAGGTTAGGTTATATTACGTTATAGACGTATATAACGATCCTACCGAGAAGTACGGGCCGACCCGCCCGGAATGTTGTAAAATACTACATCCGAGATGTTATGCTGCCGTAGATTAGTATATAGAACGCTATAGACGTATATAATGTTCCCACGAAAAGGTCTGGGCCGACACGACCGGGATACTGTAAAACATTCCCAGCGAGGGGCTAGATGGGTTAGGTTAGGTTATATTACGTTACAGACGTATATAATGTTCCCACCGAAAGGTAGGTTTCGACCCGCCTGGAGTGTTGTAAAATACTACATCCGAGGAGATAGGTTGCCTTAGGTTAGTATATATAACGTCATAGACGTATATAATGTTCCCACGGAGAAGTACGGGCCGACAGGACCGGGATTCTGTAAAACATTACCAGCGAGGCGCTAGATGGGTTAGGATAGGTTATATTACGTTATAGACGTATATAATGTTCCCACCGAAAAGTAGATATCGACCCGCCAGGAATGTGGTAAAATACTACATCCGAGATGTTATGCTGCCGTAGATTAGAATATATAACGCTATAGACGTATATAATGTTCCCACGGAGAAGTACGGGCCGACAGGACCGGGATACTGTAAAACATTCCCAGCGAGGGGCTAGATGGGTTAGGTTAGGTTATATTACGTTACAGACGTATATAATGTTCCCACCGAAAAGTAGAAGTCGACCCGCCTGGAGTGTTGTAAAATACTACATCCGAGGTGTTAGGTTGCCTTAGGTTAGGATATATAACGTCATAGACGTATATAATGTTCCCACGGAGACGTACGGGTCGACAGGACCGGGATACTGTAAAACATTACCAGCGAGGGGCTAGATGGGTTAGGTTAGGTTATATTACGTTATAGACGTATATAACGATCCTACCGAGAAGTACGGGCCGACGAGCCAGGAACGTTGTAAAATACTACATCCGAGATGTTATGCTGCCGTAGATTAATATATATAACGCTATAGACGTATATAATGTTCCCACGGACAGGACCGGGCCGACATGACCGGGATTCTGTAAAACATTCCCAGCGAGGGGCTAGATGGGTTAGGTTAGGTTATATTACGTTACAGACGTAAATAATGTTCCCACCGAAATGTAGGGTTCGACCCGCCTGGAGTGTTGTAAAATACTACATCCGAGGAGTTACGTTGCCTTAGGTTAGTATATATAACGTCATAGACGTATATAATGTTCCCACGGAGAAGTACGGGCCGACAGGACCGGGATTATGTAAAACATTACCAGCGAGGGGCTAGACGGCTTAGGTTATATTACCTTACGTTATAGACGTATATAACGTTCCCACCGAGAAGTACGGGCCGACCCGCCAGGAATGTTGTAAAATACTACATCCGAGATTTTACGCTGGCTTAGGTTAGGATATATAGCGCTATAGACGTATATAATGTTCCCACGGACAGATCTGGGCCGACACGACTGGGATTCTGTAAAATATTCCCAGCGAGGGGCTAGATGGGTTAGGTTAGGTTATCTTAAGTTATAGACTTATATAATGTTCCCACCGAGACGTACGGGCCGAACCGCCAGGAATGTTGTAAAATACTACATCCGAGATGTTATGCTGCCGTAGATTAGTATATATAACGCTATAGACGTATATAATGTTCCAACGGACAGGTCTGGCCCGACACGACCGGGATACTGTAAAACATTCCCAGCGAGGGGCTAGATGGGTTAGGTTAGGTTATATTACGTTACAGACGTAAATAATATTTCCACCGAAAAGTAGGGGTCGACCCGCCTGGAGTGTTGTAAAATACTACATCCGAGGTGTTAGGTTGCCTTAGGTTAGTATATATAACGTCATAGACGTATATAACGTTCCCACCGAGAAGTACGGGCCGACCCGCCAGGAATGTTGTAAAATACTACATCCGAGATGTTACGCTGCCATAGGTTAGGATATATAACGCTATAGACGTATATAAGGTTCCCACGGACAGATCTGGGCCGACACGACCGGGATTCTGTAAAATATTCCCAGCGAGGCGCTAGATGGGTTAGGTTAAGTTATCTTACGTTATAGACGTATATAACGTTCCTACCGAGAAGTATGGGTCGACCAGCCTGGAGTGTTGTAAAATACTACATCCGAGGAGTGAGGTTGCCTTAGGTTAGGTTATATGACGTTATAGACGTATAGAATGTTCCCACGGAGAGGTACGGTCCGACACGGCCGGGATTCTGTAAGACATTACCAGCGAGTCGCTAGATGGGTTAGGTTAGGTTATATTACGTTATAGACGTATATAACGCTCCTACCGAGAAGTACGGGCCGACCAGCCAGGAATGTTGTAAAATACTACATCCCAGATGTTACGCTGCCTTAGGTTAGGATATATAACGCTATAGACGTATATAATGTTCCCACGGACAGATCTGGGCCGACACGACCGGGATTCTGTAAAACATTCCCAGCGAGGCGCTAGATGGGTTAGGTTAGGTTATCTTACGTTATAGACTTATATAATGTTCCCACCGTGACGTACGGGCCGACCCGCCAGGAATGATGTAAAATACTACATCCGAGATGTTATGCTGCCGTAGATTAGTATATATAACGCTATAGACGTATATAATGTTCCCACGAAAAGGTCTGGGCCGACACGACCGGGATACTGTAAAACATTCCCAGCGAGGGGCTAGATGGGTTAGGTTAGGTTATATTACGTTACAGACGTATATAATGTTCCCACCGAAAGGTAGGGGTCGACCCGCCTGGAGTGTTGTAAAATACTACATCCGAGGAGATAGGTTGCCTTAGGTTAGTATATATAACGTCATAGACGTATATAATGTTCCCACGGAGAAGTACGGGCCGACAGGACCGGGATTCTGTAAAACATTACCAGCGAGGCGCTAGATAGGTTAGGATAGGTTATATTACGTTACAGACGTATATAATGTTCCCACCGAAAAGTAGATGTCGACCCGCCAGGAATGTGGTAAAATACTACATCCGAGATGTTATGCTGCCGTAGATTATAATATATAACGCTATAGACGTATATAAGGTTCTCACGGACAGGTCTGGGCCGACACGACCGGGATACTGTAAAACATTACCAGCGAGGCGCTAGATGGGTTATGTTAGGTTATATTACGTTACAGACGTATACAATGTTCCCACCGAAAAGTAGGGGTCGATCCGCCTGGAGTATTGTAAAATACTACATCCGAGGTGTTAGGTTGCCTTAGGTTAGGATATATAACGTCATAGACGTATATAATGTTCGCACGGAGAAGTACGGGTCGACAGGACCGGGATTCTGGAAAACATTACCAGCGAGGGGCTAGATGGGTTAGGTTAGGTTATATTACGTTACAGACGTATATAACGTTCCTACCGAGAAGTATGGGTCGACCAGCCTGGAGTGTTGTAAAATACTACATCCGAGGAGTTAGGTTGCCTTAGGTTAGTATATATAACGTCATAGACGTATATAATGTTCCCACGGAGAAGTACGGGCCGACAGGACCGGGATTCTGCAAAACATTACCAGCGAGGGGCTAGACGGGTTAGGTTAGGTTACCTTACGTTATAGACGTATATAACGTTCCCACCGAGAAGTACGGGCCGACCCGCCTGGAATGTGGTAAAATGCTACATCCGAGGAGTGAGATTGCCTTAGGTTAGGATATATGACGTTATAGACGTATATAATGTTCCCACGGAGAGGTACGGTCCGACACGGCCGGGATTCTGTAAAACATTACCAGCGAGGCGTTAGATGGGTTAGGTTAGGTTATATTACGTTATAGACGTATATAACGATCCTACCGAGAAGTACGGGCCTACCCGCCCGGAATGTTGTAAAATACTACATCCGAGATGTTACGCTGCCTTAGGTTATGATATATAACGCTATAGACGTATATAATGTTCCCACGCACAGATCTGGGCCGACACGACCGGGATTCTGTAAAACATTCCCAGCGAGGCGCTAGATGTGTTAGGTTAGGTTATCTTACGTTATAGACTTATATAATGTTCCCACCGTGACGTACGGGCCGACCCGCCAGGAATGTTGTAAAATACTACATCCGAGATGTTATGCTGCCGTAGAATAGTATATATAACGCTATAGACGTACATAATGTTCCCACGGACATGTCTGGGCCGACACGACCGGGATACTGTAAAACATTCCCAGCGAGGGGATAGATGGGTTAGGTTAGGTTATATTACGTTACAGACGTATATAATGTTCCCATCGAAAAGTAGGGGTCGACCCGCCAGGAATGCTGTAAAATACTACATCCGAGATGTTACGCTGCCTTAGGTTAGGATATATATCGCTATAGACGTATATAATGTTCCCACGGACAGATCTGGGCCGACACGACCGGGATTATGTAAAACATTCCCAGCGAGGCGCTACATGGGTTAGATTAGGTTATCTTACGTCATAGACGTATATAATGTTCCCACGGAGAAGTACGGGTCGACAGGACCGGGATTCTGTAAAACATTACCAGCGAGGGGCTAGATGGGTTAGGTTAGGTTATATTACGTTATAGACGTATATAACCTTCCTACCGAGAAGTACGGGCCGACCAGCCAGGAATGCTGTAAAATACTACTTCCGAGATGTTACGCTGCCATAGGTTAGGATATATAACGCTATAGACGTATATAATGTTCCCACGGAGAGATCTGGGCCGACACGACCGGGATTCTGTAAAATATTCCCAGCGAGGGGCTAGATGGGTTAGGTTAGGTTATATTACGTTACAGACGTATATAATGTTCCCACCGAAAAGTAGGGGTCGACCCGCCTGGAATGTTGTAAAATACTACATCCGAGGTGTTAGGTTGCCTTAGGTTAGGATATATAACGTCATAGACGTATATAATGTTCCCACGGAGAAGTACGGGCCGACAGGACCGGGATTCTGTAAAACATTACCAGCGAGGCGCTGGATGGGTTAGGTTAGGTTATCTTTCGTTATAGACATATAACGTTCCCACCGAGAAGTACGGGCCGACCCGCCCGGAATGTTGTAAAATACTACATCCGAGATGTTACGCTGCCTTAGGTTAGGATATATAACGCTATAGACGTATATAATGTTCCCACGGACAGATCTGGGCCGACACGACCGGGATTCTGTAAAACATTCCCAGCGAGGCGCTAGATGGGTGAGGTTAGGTTATATTACGTTACAGACGTATATAATGTTCCCACCGAAAAGTAGATGTCGACCCGCCTGGAGTGTTGTAAAATACTACATCCGAGGTGTTAGGTTGCCTTAGGTTAGGATATATAACGTCATAGACGTATATAATGTTCCCACGGAGAAGTACGGCCCGACAGGACCGGGATACTGTAAAACATTCCCAGCGAGGGGCTAGATGGGTTAGGTTAGGTTATATTACGTTACAGACGTATATAATGTTCCCACCGAAAAGTATGGGTCGACCCGCCTGGAATGTTGTAAAATACTACATCCGAGGTGTTAGGTTGCCTTAAGTTAGGATATATAACGTCATAGACGTATATAATGTTCCCACGGAGAAGTACGGGCCGACAGGACCGGGATACTGTAAAACATTTCGAGCGAGGGGCTAGATGGGTTAGGTTAGGTTATATTACGTTACAGACGTATATAATGTTCCCACCGAAAAGTAGGGGTCGACCCGCCTGGAATGTTGTAAAATACTACATCCGAGGTGTTAGGTTGCCTTAGGTTAGGATATATAACGTCATAGACGTATATAATGTTCCCACGGAGAAGTACCGGCCGACAGGACCGGGATTCTGTAAAACATTACCAGCGAGGCGCTGGATGGGTTAGGTTAGGTTATCTTACGTTATAGACATATAACGTTCCCACCGAGAAGTACGGGCCGACCCGCCCGGAATGTTGTAAAATACTACATCCGAGATGTTACGTTGCCTCAGGTTAGGATATATAACGCTATAGACGTATATAATGTTCCCACGGACAGATCTGGGCCGACACGACCGGGATTCTGTAAAACATTCCCAGCGAGGCGCTAGATGGGTGAGGTTAGGTTATATTACGTTACAGACGTATATAATGTTCCCACCGAAAAGTAGATGTCGACCCGCCTGGAGTGTTGTAAAATACTACATCCGAGGTGTTAGGTTGCCTTAGGTTAGGATATATAACGTCATAGACGTATATAATGTTCCCACGGAGAAGTACGGCCCGACAGGACCGGGATACTGTAAAACATTCCCAGCGAGGGGCTAGGTGGGTTAGGTTAGGTTATATTACGTTACAGTCGTATATAATGTTCCCACCGAAAAGTATGGGTCGACCCGCCTGGAATGTTGTAAAATACTACATCCGAGGTGTTAGGTTGCCTTAAGTTAGGATATATAACGTCATAGACGTATATAATGTTCCCACGGAGAAGTACGGGCCGACAGGACCGGGATTCTGTAAAACATTACCAGCGAGGCGCTGGATGGGTTAGGTTAGGTTATCTTACGTTATAGACATATAACGTTCCCACCGAGAAGTACGGGCCGACCCGCCCGGAATGTTGTAAAATACTACATCCGAGGAGAGAGGTTGCCTTAGGTTAGGATATATGACGTTATAGACGTGTATAATGTTCCCACGGAGAGGTACGGTCCGACAGGATCGGGATACTGTAAAACATTCCCAGCGAGGGGCTAGATGGGTTAGGTTAGGTTATATTACGTTACAGACGTATATAATGTTCCCACCGAAAAGTAGGGGTCGACCCGCCTGGAATGTTGTAAAATACAACATCCGAGGTGTTAGGTTGCCTTAGGTTAGGATATATAACGTCATAGACGTATATAATGTTCCCACGGAGAAGTACGGGCCGACAGGACCGGGATACTGTAAAACATTTCGAGCGAGGGGCTAGATGGGTTAGGTTAGGTTATATTACGTTACAGACGTATATAATGTTCCCACCGAAAAGTAGGGGTCGACCCGCCTGGAATGTTGTAAAATACTACATCCGAGGTGTTAGGTTGCCTTAGGTTAGGATATATAACGTCATAGACGTATATAATGTTCCCACGGAGAAGTACGGGCCGACAGGACCGGGATTCTGTAAAACATTACCAGCGAGGCGCTGGATGGGTTAGGTTAGGTTATCTTACGTTATAGACATATAACGTTCCCACCGAGAAGTACGGGCCGACCCGCCCGGAATGTTGTAAAATACTACATCCGAGGAGTGAGGTTGCCTTAGGTTAGGATATATGACGTTATAGACGTGTATAATGTTCCCACGGAGAGGTACGGTCCGACACGGCCGGGATTCTGTAAAGCATTACCAGCGAGGCGCTAGATGGGTTAGGTTAGGTTATTTTACGTTATAGACGTATATAACGTTCCTACCGAGAAGTACGGGCCGACCAGCCAGGAATGTTGTAAAATACTACATCCGAGATGATATGCTGCCGTGGATTAGTATATATAACGCTATAGACGTATATAATGTTCCCACGGACAGGTCTGGGCCGACACGACCGGGATACTGTAAAACATTCCCAGCGAGGAGCTAGATGGGTTAGGTTAAGTTATATTACGTTACAGACGTATATAATGTTCCCACCGAAAAGTAGGGGTCGACCCGCCTGGAATGTTGTAAAATACTACATCCGAGGTGTTAGGTTGCCTTAGGTTAGGATATATAACGTCATAGACGTATATAATGTTCCCACGGAGAAGTACGGGCCGACAGGACCGGGATTCTGTAAAACATTACCAGCGAGGCACTGGATGGGTTAGGTTAGGTTATCTTACGTTATAGACATATAACGTTCCCACCGAGAAGTACGGGCCAACCCGCCAGGAATGTCATAAAATACTACATCCGATATGTTATGCTCCCGTAGATTAGTATATATAACGCTATAGACGTATATAATGTTCCCACGGACAGGTCTGGGCCGACACGACCGGGATACTGTAAAACATTCCCAGCGAGGGGATAGATGGGTTAGGTTAGGTTATATTACGTTACAGACGTATATAATGTTCCCACCGAAAAGTATGGGTCGACCCGCCTGGAATGTTGTAAAATACTACATCCGAGGTGTTAGGTTGCCTTAAGTAAGGATATATAACGTCATAGACGTATATAATGTTCCCACGGAGAAGTACGGGCCGACAGGACCGGGATACTGTAAAACATTCCCAGCGAGGGGCTAGATGGGTTAGGTTAGGTTATATTACGTTACAGACGTATATAATGTTCCCACCGAAAAGTATGGGTCGACCCGCCTCGAATGTTGTAAAATACTACATCCGAGGTGTTAGGTTGCCTTAAGTTAGGATATATAACGTCATAGACGTATATAATGTTCCCACGGAGAAGTACGGGCCGACAGGACCGGGATTCTGTAAAGCATTACCAGCGAGGCGCTAGATGGGTTAGGTTAGGTTATTTTACGTTATAGACGTATATAACGTTCCTACCGAGAAGTACGGGCCGACCAGCCAGGAATGTTGTAAAATACTACATCCGAGATGTTATGCTGCCGTGGATTAGTATATATAACGCTATAGACGTATATAATGTTCCCACGGACAGGTCTGGGCCGACACGACCGGGATACTGTAAAACATTCCCAGCGAGGGGCTAGATGGGTTAGGTTAGGTTATATTACGTTATAGACATATATAACGTTCCTACCGAGAAGTACGGGCCCACCCGCCCGGAATGTTGTAAAATACTACATCCGAGATATTAAGCTGCCTTAGGTTAGGATATATAACGCTATAGACGTATATAATGTTCCCACGGACCGATCTGGGCCGACACGACCGGGATTCTGTAAAACATTCCCAGCGAGGGGATAGATGGGTTAGGTTAGGTTATATTACGTTACAGACGTATATAATGTTCCCAACGAAAAGTAGGGGTCGACCCGCCTGGAATGTTGTAAAATACTACATCCGAGGTGTTAGGTTGCCTTAGGTTAGGATATATAACGTCATGGACGTATATAATGCTCCCACGGAGAAGTACGGGCCGACAGGACCGGGATTCTGTAAAACATTCCCAGCGAGGGGCTAGATGGGTTAGGTTAGGTTATATTACGTTATAGACATATATAACGTTCCTACCGAGAAGTACGGGCCGACCCGCCCGGAATGTTGTAAAATACTACATCCGAGATATTAAGCTGCCTTAGGTTAGGATATATAACGCTATATACGTATATGATGTTCCCACGGACCGATCTGGGCCGACACGACCGGGATTCTGTAAAACATTCCCAGCGAGGCGCAAGATGGGTGAGGTTAGGTTATCTTACGTTACAGGCTTATATAACGTTCCCACCGAGAAGTACGTGCCGACCCGCCAGGAATGCTGTATAATACTACATCCGAGATGTTACGCTGCCATAGGTTAGGATATATAACGCTATAGACGTATATAATGTTCCCACGGACAGATCTGGGCCGACACGACCGGGATTCTGTAAAATATTCCCAGCGAGGCGCTAGATGGGTTAGGTTAGGTTATCTTACGTTATAGACTTATATAATGTTCCCACCGAGACGTACGGGCCAACCCGCCAGGAATGTTATAAAATACTACATCCGATATGTTATGCTCCCGTAGATTAGTATATATAACGCTATAGACGTATATAATGTTCCCACGGACAGGTCTGGGCCGACACGACCGGGATACTGTAAAACATTCCCAGCGAGGGGATAGATGGGTTAGGTTAGGTTATATTACGTTACAGACGTATATAATGTTCCCATCGAAAAGTAGGGGTCGACCCGCCAGGAATGCTGTAAAATACTACATCCGAGATGTTACGCTGCCTTAGGTTAGGATATATAACGTCATAGACGTATATAATGTTCCCACGGAGAAGTACGGGCCGACAGGACCGGGATACTGTAAAACATTTCGAGCGAGGGGCTAGATGGGTTAGGTTAGGTTATATTACGTTACAGACGTATATAATGTTCCCACCGAAAAGTAGGGGTCGACCCGCCTGGAATGTTGTAAAATACTACATCCGAGGTGTTAGGTTGCCTTAGGTTAGGATATATAACGTCATAGACGTATATAATGTTCCCACGGAGAAGTACGGGTCGACAGGACCGGGATTCTGTAAAACATTACCAGCGAGGCGCTGGATGGGTTAGGTTAGGTTATCTTACGTTATAGACATATAACGTTCCCACCGAGAAGTACGGGCCGACCCGCCTGGAATGTTGTAAAATACTACATCCGAGGAGTGAGGTTGCCTTAGGTTAGGATATATGACGTTATAGACGTGTATAATGTTCCCACGGAGAGGTACGGTCCGACACGGCCGGGATTCTGTAAAGCATTACCAGCGAGGCGCTAGATGGGTTAGCTTAGGTTATTTTACGTTATAGACGTATATAACGTTCCTACCGAGAAGTACGGGCCGACCAGCCAGGAATGTTGTAAAATACTACATCCGAGATGTTATGCTGCCGTGGATTAGTATATATAACGCTATAGACGTATATAATGTTCCCACGGACAGGTCTGGGCCGACACGACCGGGATACTGTTAAACATTCCCAGCGAGGAGCTAGATGGGTTAGGTTAAGTTATATTACGTTACAGACGTATATAATGTTCCCACCGAAAAGTAGGGGTCGACCCGCCTGGAATGTTGTAAAATACTACATCCGAGGAGTTAGGTTGCCTTAGGTTAGGATATATAACGTCATAGACGTATATAATGTTCCCACGGAGAAGTACGGGCCGACAGGACCGGGATTCTGTAAAACATTACCAGCGAGGCGCTGGATGGGTTAGGTTAGGTTATCTTACGTTATAGACATATAACGTTCCCACCGAGAAGTACGGGCCGACCCGCCCGGAATGTTGTAAAATACTACATCCGAGATGTTACGCTGCCTTAGGTTAGGATATATAACGCTATAGACGTATGTAATGTACCCACGGACAGATCTGGGCCGACACGACCGGGATTCTGTAAAACATTCCCAGCGATGCGCTAGATGGGTGAGGTTAGGTTATCTTACGTTACAGGCTTATATAACGTTCCCACCGAGAAGTACGTGCCGACCCGCTAGGAATGTTGTAAAATACTACATCCGAGATGTTATGCTGCCGTAGTTTAGTATATATAACGCTATAGACGTATATAATGTTCCCACGGACAGATCTGGGCCGACACGACCGGGATTATGTAAAACATTCCCAGCGAGGCGCTACATGGGTTAGATTAGGTTATCTTACGTCATAGACGTATATAATGTTCCCACGGAGAAGTACGGGTCGACAGGACCGGGATTCTGGAAAACATTACCAGCGAGGGGCTAGCTGGGTTAGGTTAGGTTATATTACGTTATAGACGTATATAACGTTCCTACCGAGAAGTACGGGCCGACCAGCCAGGAATGCTGTAAAATACTACATCCGAGATGTTATGCTGCCGTAGATTAGTATATATAACGCTATAGACGTATATAATGTTGCCACGGACAGGACCGGGCCGACATGACCGGGATACTGTAAAACATTACCAGCGAGGGGCTAGAGGGGTTAGGTTAGGTTAATTTACGTTATAGACGTATATAACGTTCCCACCGAGAAGTACGGGCCGACCCGCCAGGAATGTGGTAAAATACTACATCCGAGGAGTGAGATTGCCTTAGGTTAGGATATATGACGTTATAGACGTATATAATGTTCCCACGGAGAGGTACGGTCCGACACGGCCGGGATTCTGTAAAACATTACAAGCTAGGCGCTAGACGGGTTAGGTTAGGTTATATTACGTTATAGACGTATATAACGTTCCTACCGAGAAGTACGGTCCGACCCGCCCGGAATGTTGTAAAATACTACATCCGAGATGCTACGCTGCCTTAGGTTAGGATATATAACGCTATAGACGTATATAATGTTCCCACGGACAGATCTGGGCCGACACGACCGGGATTCTGTAAAACATTCCCAGCGAGGCGCTAGATGGGTTAGGTTAGGTTATCTTACGTTATAGACTTATATAATGTTCCCACCGTGACGTACGGGCCGACCCGCCAGGAATGATGTAAAATACTACATCCGAGATGTTATGCTGCCGTAGATTAGTATATATAACGCTATAGACGTATATAATGTTCCCACGAAAAGGTCTGGGATGACACGACCGGGATACTGTAAAACATTCCCAGCGAGGGGCTAGATGGGTTAGGTTAGGTTATATTACGTTACAGACGTATATAATGTTCCCACCGAAAGGTAGGGGTCGACCCGCCTGGAGTGTTGTAAAATACTACATCCGAGGAGATAGGTTGCCTTAGGTTAGTATATATAACGTCATGGACGTATATAATGTTCCCACGGAGAAGTACGGGCCGACAGGACCGGGATTCTGTAAAACATTACCAGCGAGGCGCTAGATGGGTTAGGATAGGTTATGTTACGTTATAGACGTATATAATGTTCCCACCGAAAAGTAGATGTCGACCCGCCAGGAATGTGGTAAAATACTACATCCGAGGTGTTAGGTTGCCTTAGGTTAGGATGTATAACGTCATAGACGTATATAATGTTCCCACGGAGAAGTACGGGCCGACAGGACCGGGATTCTGTAAAACATTACCAGCGAGGCGCTGGATGGGTTAGGTTAGGTTATCTTACGTTATAGACATATAACGTTCCCACCGAGAAGTACCGGCCGACCCGCTCGGAATGTTGTAAAATACTACATCCGAGATGTTACGTTGCCTTAGGTTAGGATATATAACGCTATAGACGTATATAATGTTCCCACGGACAGATCTGGGCCGACACGACCGGGATACTGTAAAACATTCCCAGCGAGGGGCTAGATGGGTTAGGTTAGGTTATATTACGTTACAGACGTATATAATGTTCCCACCGAAAAGTAGGGGTCGACCCGCCTGGAATGTTGTAAAATACTACATCCGAGGTGTTAGGTTGCCTTAGGTTAGGATATATAACGTTATAGACGTATATAATGTTCCCACGGAGAGGTACGGGCCGACATGATCGGGATTCTGTAAAACATTACCAGCGAGGTGCTAGATGGGTTAGGTTAGGTTATCTTACGTTATAGACGTATATAACGTTCCCACCGAGAGGTACGGGCCGACCCGCCAGGAATGTTGTAAAATACTACAGCCGAGATGTTACGCTGCCTTAGGTTAGGATATATAACGCTATAGACGTATGTAATGTTCCCACGGACAGATCTGGGCCGACACGACCGGGATTATGTAAAACATTCCCAGCGAGGCGCTACATGGGTTAGATTAGGTTATCTTACGTCATAGACGTATATAATGTTCCCACGGAGAAGTACGGGTCGACAGGACCGGGATTCTGTAAAACATTACCAGCGAGGGGCTAGATGGGTTAGGTTAGGTTATATTACGTTATAGACGTATATAACCTTCCTACCGAGAAGTACGGGCCGACCAGCCAGGAATGCTGTAAAATACTACTTCCGAGATGTTACGCTGCCATAGGTTAGGATATATAACGCTATAGACGTATATAATGTTCCCACGGACAAATCTGGGCCGACACGACCGGGATTCTGTAAAATATTCCCAGCGAGGCGCTAGATGGGTTAGGTTAGGTTATCTTACGTTATAGACTTATATAATGTTCCCACCGAGACGTACGGGCCGACCCGCCAGGAATGTTGTAAAATACTACATCCGAGATGATATGCTGCCGTAGATTAGTATATATAACGCTATAGACGTATATAATGTTCCCACGGACAGGTCTGGGCCGACACGACCGGGATACTGTAAAACATTCCCAGCGAGGCGCTAAATGGGTTAGGTTAGGTTATATTACGTTACAGACGAATACAATGTTCCCACCGAAAAGTAGGGGCCGATCCGCCTGGAGTGTTGTAAAATACTACATCCGAGGTGTTAGGTTGCCTTAGGTTAGGATATGTAACGTCATAGACGTATATAATGTTCCCACGGAGAAGTACGGGTCGACAGGACCGGGATTCTGGAAAACATTACCAGCGAGGCGCTAAATGGGTTAGGTTAGGTTATATTACGTTACAGACGAATACAATGTTCCCACCGAAAAGTAGGGGCCGATCCGCCTGGAGTGTTGTAAAATACTACATCCGAGGTGTTAGGTTGCCTTAGGTTAGGATATGTAACGTCATAGACGTATATAATGTTCCCACGGAGAAGTACGGGTCGACAGGACCGGGATTCTGGAAAACATTACCAGCGAGGGGCTAGCTGGGTTAGGTTAGGTTATATTACGTTATAGACGTATATAACGTTCCTACCGAGAAGTACGGGCCGACCAGCCAGGAATGCTGTAAAATACTACATCCGAGATGTTATGCTGCCGTAGATTAGTATATATAACGCTATAGACGTATATAATGTTCCCACGGACAGGACCGGCCCGACATGACGGGGATACTGTAAAACATTACCAGCGAGGGGCTAGAGGGGTTAGGTTAGGTTAATTTACGTTATAGACGTATATAACGTTCCCACCGAGAAGTACGGGCTGACCCGCCCGGAATGTTGTAAAATACTACATCCGAGATGTTACGCTGCCTTAGGTTAGGATATATAACGCTATAGACGTATGTAATGTTCCCACGGACAGATCTGGGCCGACACGACCGGGATTCTGTAAAACATTCCCAGCGAGGCGCTAGGTGGGTGAGGTTAGGTTATCTTACGTTACAGGCTTATATAACGTTCCCACCGAGAAGTACGGGCCGACCCGCCCGGAATGTTGTAAAATACTACATGCGAGATGTTATGCTGCCGTGGATTAGTATATATAACGCTATAGACGTATATAATGTTCCCACGGACAGGTCTGGGCCGACACGACCGGGATAGTGTAAAACATTCCCAGCGAGGGGCTAGATGGGTTAGGTTAGGTTATATTACGTTACAGACGTATATAACGTTCCCACCGAAAAGTAGATGTCGACCCGCCTGGAGTGTTGTAAAATACTACATCCGAGGTGTTAGGTTGCCTTATGTTAGGATATATAACGTTATAGACGTATATAATGTTCCCACGGAGAGGTACGGGCCGACAGGATCGGGATTCTGTAAAACATTACCAGCTAGGCGCTAGATGGGTTAGGTTAGGTTATATTACGTTACAGACGAATACAATGTTCCCACCGAAAAGTAGGGGCCGATCCGCCTGGAGTGTTGTAAAATACTACATCCGAGGTGTTAGGTTGCCTTAGGTTAGGATATGTAACGTCATAGACGTATATAATGTTCCCACGGAGAAGTACGGGTCGACAGGACCGGGATTCTGGAAAACTTTACCGGCGAGGGGCTAGCTGGGTTAGGTTAGGTTATATTACGTTATAGACGTATATAACGTTCCTACCGAGAAGTACGGGCCGACCAGCCAGGAATGCTGTAAAATACTACATCCGAGATGTTATGCTGCCGTAGATTAGTATATATAACGCTATAGACGTATATAATGTTGCCACGGACAGGACCGGGCCGACATGACCGGGATACTGTGAAACATTAGCAGCGAGGGGCTAGAGGGGTTAGGTTAGGTTAATTTACGTTATAGACGTATATAACGTTCCCACCGAGAAGTACGGGCCGACCCGCCAGGAATGTGGTAAAATACTACATCCGAGGAGTGAGATTGCCTTAGGTTAGGATATATGACGTTATAGACGTATATAATGTTCCCACGGAGAGGTACGGTCTGACACGGCCGGGATTCTGTAAAACATTACAAGCTAGGCGCTAGATGGGTTAGGTTAGGTTATATTACGTTATAGACGTATATAACGTTCCTACCGAGAAGTACGGTCCGACCCGCCCGGAATGTTGTAAAATACTACATCCGAGATGCTACGCTGCTATAGGTTAGGATATATAACGCTATAGACGTATATAATGTTCCCACGGACAGATCTGGGCCGACACGACCGGGATTCTGTAAAACATTCCCAGCGAGGCGCTAGATGGGTTAGGTTAGGTTATCTTACGTTATAGACTTATATAATGTTCCCACCGTGACGTACGGGCCGACCCGCCAGGAATGATGTAAAATACTACATCCGAGATGTTATGCTGCCGTAGATTAGTATATATAACGCTATAGACGTATATAACGTTCCCACGAAAAGGTCTGGGATGACACGACCGGGATACTGTAAAACATTCCCAGCGAGGGGCTAGATGGGTTAGGTTAGGTTATATTACGTTACAGACGTATATAATGTTCCCACCGAAAGGTAGGGGTCGACCCGCCTGGAGTGTTGTAAAATACTACATCCGAGGAGATAGGTTGCCTTAGGTTAGTATATATAACGTCATGGACGTATATAATGTTCCCACGGAGAAGTACGGGCCGACAGGACCGGGATTCTGTAAAACATTACCAGCGAGGCGCTAGATGGGTTAGGATAGGTTATGTTACGTTATAGACGTATATAATGTTCCCACCGAAAAGTAGATGTCGACCCGCCAGGAATGTGGTAAAATACTACATCCGAGGTGTTAGGTTGCCTTAGGTTAGGATATATAACGTCATAGACGTATATAATGTTCCCACGGAGAAGTACGGGCCGACAGGACCGGGATTCTGTAAAACATTACCAGCGAGGCGCTGGATGGGTTAGGTTAGGTTATCTTACGTTATAGACATATAACGTTCCCACCGAGAAGTACCGGCCGACCCGCTCGGAATGTTGTAAAATACTACATCCGAGATGTTACGTTGCCTTAGGTTAGGATATATAACGCTATAGACGTATATAATGTTCCCACGGACAGATCTGGGCCGACACGACCGGGATACTGTAAAACATTCCCAGCGAGGGGCTAGATGGGTTAGGTTAGGTTATATTACGTTACAGACGTATATAATGTTCCCACCGAAAAGTAGGGGTCGACCCGCCTGGAATGTTGTAAAATACTACATCCGAGGTGTTAGGTTGCCTTAGGTTAGGATATATAACGTTATAGACGTATATAATGTTCCCACGGAGAGGTACGGGCCGACATGATCGGGATTCTGTAAAACATTACCAGCGAGGTGCTAGATGGGTTAGGTTAGGTTATCTTACGTTATAGACGTATATAACGTTCCCACCGAGAGGTACGGGCCGACCCGCCAGGAATGTTGTAAAATACTACAGCCGAGATGTTACGCTGCCTTAGGTTAGGATATATAACGCTATAGACGTATGTAATGTTCCCACGGACAGATCTGGGCCGACACGACCGGGATTCTGTAAAACATTCCCAGCGATGCGCTAGATGGGTGAGGTTAGGTTATCTTACGTTACAGGCTTATATAACGTTCCCACCGAGAAGTACGTGCCGACCCGCTAGGAATGTTGTAAAATACTACATCCGAGATGTTATGCTGCCGTAGTTTAGTATATATAACGCTATAGACGTATATAATGTTCCCACGGACAGGTCTGGGCCGACACGACCGGGATACTGTAAAACATTCCCAGCGAGGGGCTAGATGGGTTCGGTTAGGTTATATTACGTTATAGACATATATAACGTTCCTACCGAGAAGTACGGGCCGACCCGCCCGGAATGTTGTAAAATACTACATCCGAGATATTAAGCTGCCTTAGGTTAGGATATATAACGCTATAGACGTATATAATGTTCCCACGGACCGATCTGGGCCGACACGACCGGGATTCTGTAAAACATTCCCAGCGAGGGGCTAGCTGGGTTAGGTTAGGTTATATTACGTTATAGACGTATATAACGTTCCTACCGAGAAGTACGGGCCGACCAGCCAGGAATGCTGTAAAATACTACATCCGAGATGTTATGCTGCCGTAGATTAGTATATATAACGCTATAGACGTATATAATGTTCCCACGGACAGGACCGGCCCGACATGACCGGGATACTGTAAAACATTACCAGCGAGGGGCTAGAGGGGTTAGGTTAGGTTAATTTACGTTATAGACGTATATAACGTTCCCACCGAGAAGTACGGGCTGACCCGCCCGGAATGTTGTAAAATACTACATCCGAGATGTTACGCTGCCTTAGGTTAGGATATATAACGCTATAGACGTATGTAATGTTCCCACGGACAGATCTGGGCCTACACGACCGGGATTCTGTAAAACATTCCCAGCGAGGCGCTAGGTGGGTGAGGTTAGGTTATCTTACGTTACAGGCTTATATAACGTTCCCACCGAGAAGTACGGGCCGACCCGCCCGGAATGTTGTAAAATACTACATCCGAGATGTTATGCTGCCGTGGATTAGTATATATAACGCTATAGACGTATATAATGTTCCCACGGACAGGTCTGGGCCGACACGACCGGGATAGTGTAAAACATTCCCAGCGAGGGGCTAGATGGGTTAGGTTAGGTTATATTACGTTACAGACGTATATAATGTTCCCACCGAAAAGTAGATGTCGACCCGCCTGGAGTGTTGTAAAATACTACATCCGTGGTGTTAGGTTGCCTTATGTTAGGATATATAACGTTATAGACGTATATAATGTTCCCACGGAGAGGTACGGGCCGACAGGATCGGGATTCTGTAAAACATTACCAGCTAGGCGCTAGATGGGTTAGGTTAGGTTATATTACGTTATAGACGTATATAACGTTCCTACCGAGAAGTACGGGCCGACCCGCCCGGAATGTTGTAAAATACTACATCCGAGATGCTACGCTGTCTTAGGTTAGGATATATAACGCTATAGACGTATATAATGTTCCCACGGACAGATCTGGGCCGACACGACCGGGATTCTGTAAAACATTCGCAGCGAGGCGCTAGATGGGTTAGGTTAGGTTATCTTACGTTATAGACTTATATAATATTCCCACCGAGACGTACGGGCCGACCCGCCAGGAATGATGTAAAATACTACATCCGAGATGTTATGCTGCCGTAGATTAGTATATATAACGCTATAGACGTATATAATGTTCCCACGAAAAGGTCTGGGATGACACGACCGGGATACTGTAAAACATTCCCAGCGAGGGGCTAGATGGGTTAGGTTAGGTTATATTACGTTATAGACGTATATAACCTTCCTACCGAGAAGTACGGGCCGACCAGCCAGGAATGCTGTAAAATACTACTTCCGAGATGTTACGCTGCCATAGGTTAGGATATATAACGCTATAGACGTATATAATGTTCCCACGGACAAATCTGGGCCGACACGACCGGGATTCTGTAAAATATTCCCAGCGAGGCGCTAGATGGGTTAGGTTAGGTTATCTTACGTTATAGACTTATATAATGTTCCCACCGAGACGTACGGGCCGACCCGCCAGGAACGTTGTAAAATACTACATCCGAGATGATATGCTGCCGTAGCTTAGTATATATAACGCTATGGACGTATATAATGTTCCCACGGACAGGTCTGGGCCGACACGACCGGGATACTGTAAAACATTCCCAGCGAGGCGCTAAATGGGTTAGGTTAGGTTATATTACGTTACAGACGAATACAATGTTCCCACCGAAAAGTAGGGGCCGATCCGCCTGGAGTGTTGTAAAATACTACATCCGAGGTGTTAGGTTGCCTTAGGTTAGGATATGTAACGTCATAGACGTATATAATGTTCCCACGGAGAAGTACGGGTCGACAGGACCGGGATTCTGGAAAACTTTACCGGCGAGGGGCTAGCTGGGTTAGGTTAGGTTATATTACGTTATAGACGTATATAACGTTCCTACCGAGAAGTACGGGCCGACCAGCCAGGAATGCTGTAAAATACTACATCCGAGATGTTATGCTGCCGTAGATTAGTATATATAACGCTATAGACGTATATAATGTTACCACGGACAGGACCGGGCCGACATGACCGGGATACTGTAAAACATTAGCAGCGAGGGGCTAGAGGGGTTAGGTTAGGTTAATTTACGTTATAGACGTATATAACGTTCCCACCGAGAAGTACGGGCCGACCCGCCAGGAATGTGGTAAAATACTACATCCGAGGAGTGAGATTGCCTTAGGTTAGGATATATGACTTTATAGACGTATATAATGTTCCCACGGAGAGGTACGGTCCGACACGGCCGGGATTCTGTAAAACATTACAAGCTAGGCGCTAGATGGGTTAGGTTAGGTTATATTACGTTATAGACGTATATAACGTTCCTACCGAGAAGTACGGGCCGACCCGCCCGGAATGTTGTAAAATACTACATCCGAGATGCTACGCTGTCTTAGGTTAGGATATATAACGCTATAGACGTATATAATGTTCCCACGGACAGATCTGGGCCGACACGACCGGGATTCTGTAAAACATTCCCAGCGAGGCGCTAGATGGGTTAGGTTAGGTTATCTTACGTTATAGACTTATATAATGTTCCCACCGAGACGTACGGGCCGACCCGCCAGGAATGATGTAAAATACTACATCCGAGATGTTATGCTGCCGTAGATTAGTATATATAACGCTATAGACGTATATAATGTTCCCACGAAAAGGTCTGGGATGACACGACCGGGATACTGTAAAACATTCCCAGCGAGGGGCTAGATGGGTTAGGTTAGGTTATATTACGTTACAGACGTATATAATGTTCCCACCGAAAGGTAGGGGTCGAGCCGCCTGGAGTGTTGTAAAATACTACATCCGAGGAGATAGGTTGCCTTAGGTTAGTATATATAACGTCATGGATGTATATAATGTTCCCACGGAGAAGTACGGGCCGACAGGACCGGGATTCTGTAAAACATTACCAGCGAGGCGCTAGATGGGTTAGGATAGGTTATGTTACGTTATAGACGTATATAATGTTCCCACCGAAAAGTAGATGTCGACCCGCCAGGAATGTGGTAAAATACTACATCCGAGATGTTATGCTGCCGTAGATTAGAATATATAACGCTATAGACGTATATAATGTTCCCATGGACAGATCTGGGCCGACACGACCGGGATTCTGTAAAACATTCCCAGCGAGGGGCTAGATGGGTTAGGATAGGTTATGTTACGTTATAGACGTATATAATGTTCCCACCGAAAAGTAGATGTCGACCCGCCAGGAATGTGGTAAAATACTACATCCGAGATGTTATGCTGCCGTAGATTAGTATATATAACGCTATAGACGTATATAATGTTCCCACGGACAGGTCTGGGCCGACACGACCGGGATACTGTAAAACACTCCCAGCGAGGGTCTAGATGGGTTAGGTTAGGTTATATTACGTTACAGACGTATATAATGTTCCCACCGAAAAGTAGGGGTCGACCCGCCTGGAATGTTGTAAAATACTACATCCGAGGTGTTAGGTTGCCTTAGGTTAGGATATATAACGTCATAGACGTATATAATGTTCCCACGGAGAAGTACGGGCCGACAGGACCGGGATTCTGTAAAACATTACCAGCGAGGCGCTGGATGGGTTAGGTTAGGTTATCTTACGTTATAGACATATAACTTTCCCACCGAGAAGTACTTGCCGACCCGCCAGGAATGTTGTAAAGTACTACATCCGAGATTTTATGCTGCCGTAGATTAGTATATATAACGCTATAGACGTATATAATGTTCCCACGGACAGGTCTGGGCCGACACGACCGGGATACTGTAAAACATTCCCAGCGAGGGGCTAGATGGGTTAGGTTAGGTTATATTACGTTATAGACATGTATAACGTTCCTACCGAGAAGTACGGGCCGACCCGCCCGGAATGTTGTAAAATACTACATCCGAGATATTAAGCTGCCTTAGGTTAGGATATATAACGCTATAGACGTATATAATGTTCCCACGGACCGATCTGGGCCGACACGACCTGGATTCTGTAAAACATTCCCAGCGAGGGGATAGATGGGTTAGGTTAGGTTATATTACGTTACAGACGTATATAATGTTCCCACCGAAAAGTAGGGGTCGACCCGCCTGGAATGTTGTAAAATACTACATCCGAGGTGTTAGGTTGCCTTAGGTTAGGATATATAACGTCATAGACGTATATAATGTACCCACGGAGAAGTACGGGTCGACAGGACCGGGATTCTGGAAAACATTACCAGCGAGGGGCTAGATGGGTTAGGTTAGGTTATATTACGTTATAGACGTATATAACGTTCCTACCGAGAAGTACGGGCCGACCCGCCCGGAATGTTGTAAAATACTACATCCGAGATGTTACGCTGCCTTAGGTTAGGATATATAACGCTATAGACGTATATAATGTTCCCACGGACAGATCTGGGCCGACACGACCGGGATTCTGTAAAATATTCCCAGCGAGGCGCTAGATGGGTTAGGTTAGGTTATCTTACGTTATAGACTTATATAATGTTCCCACCGAGAAAGTACGTGCCGACCCGCTAGGAATGTTGTAAAATACTACATCCGAGATGTGATGCTCCCGTAGATTAGTATATATAACGCTATAGACGTATATAATGTTCCCACGGACAGCTCTGGACCGACACGACCGGGATACTGTAAAACATTCCCAGCGAGGGGATAGATGGGTTAGTTTAGGTTATATTACGTTACAGACGTATATAATGTTCCCACCGAAAAGTAGGGGTCGACCCGCCTGGAATGTTGTAAAATACTACATCCGAGGTGTTAGGTTGCCTTAGGTTAGGATATATAACGTCATAGACGAATATAATGTTCCCACGGAGAAGTACGGGCCGACAGGACCGGGATTCTGTAAAACATTACCAGCGAGGCGCTGGATGGGTTAGGTTAGGTTATCTTACGTTATAGACATATAACGTTCCCACCGAGAAGTACGGGCCGACCCGCCCGGAATGTTGTAAAATACTACATCCGAGATGTTACGCTGCCTTAGGTTAGGATATATAACGCTATAGACGTATATAATGTTCCCACGGACAGATCTGGGCCGACACGACCGGGATTCTGTAAAACATTCCCAGCGAGGCGCTAGATGGGTGAGGTTAGGTTATATTACGTTACAGACGTACATAATGTTCCCACCGAAAAGTAGATGTCGACCCGCCTGGAGTGTTGTAAAATACTACATCCGAGGTGTTAGGTTGCCTTATGTTAGGATATATAACGTTATAGACGTATATAATGGTCCCACGGAGAGGTACGGGCCGACAGGATCGGGATTCTGTAAAACATTACCAGCGAGGTGCTAGATGGGTTTGGTTAGGTTATCTTACGTTATAGACGTATATAACGTTCCCACCGAGAGGTACGGGCCGACCCGCCAGGAATGTTGTAAAATACTACATCCGAGATGTTACGCTGCCTTAGGTTAGGATATATAACGCTATAGACGTATGTAATATTCCCACGGACAGATCTGGGCCGACACGACCGGGATTCTGTAAAACATTCCCAGCGATGCTCTAGATGGGTGAGGTTAGGTTATCTTACGTTACAGGCTTATATAACGTTCCCACCGAGAAGTACGTGCCGACCCGCCAGGAATGTTGTAAAATACTACATCCGAGATGTTATGCTGCCGTAGTTTAGTATATATAACGCTATAGACGTATATAATGTTCCCACGGACAGGTCTGGGCCGACACGACCGGGATACTGTAAAACATTCCCAGCGAGGGGCTAGATGGGTTAGGTTAGGTTATTTTACGTTATAGACATATATAACGTTCCTACCGAGAAGTACGGGCCGACCCGCCCGGAATGTTGTAAAATACTACATCCGAGATATTAAGCTGCCTTAGGTTAGGATATATAACGCTATAGACGTATATAATGTTCCCACGGACCGATCTGGGCCGACACGACCGGGATTCTGTAAAACATTCCCAGCGAGGCGCTAGATGGGTTAGGTTAGGTTATCTTACGTTATAGACTTATATAATGTTCCCACCGAGAAGTACGGGCCGACCCGCTAGGAATGTTGTAAAATACTACATCCGAGATGTTATGCTCCCGTAGATTAGTATATATAACGCTATAGACGTATATAATGTTCCCACGGACAGGTCTGGGCCGACACGACCGGGATACTGTAAAACATTCCCAGCGAGGGAATAGATGGGTTAGGTTAGGTTATATTACGTTACAGACGTATATAATGTTCCCACCGAAAAGTAGGCGTCGACCCGCCTGGAATGTTGTAAAATACTACATCCGAGGTGTTAGGTTGCCTTAGGTTAGGATATATAACGTCATAGACGTATATAATGTTCCCACGGAGAAGTACGGGCCGACAGGACCGGGATTCTGTAGAACATTACCAGCGAGGCCCTGGATGGGTTAGGTTAGGTTATTTTACGTTATAGACATATAACGTTCTCACCGAGAAGTACGGGCCGACCCGCCCGGAATGTTGTAAAATACTACATCCGAGATGTTACGCTGCCTTAGGTTAGGATATATAACGCTATAGACGTATATAATGTTCCCACGGACAGATCTGGGCCGACACGACCGGGATTCTGTAAAACATTCCCAGCGAGGCGCTAGATGGGTTAGGTTAGGTTTAATTACGTTATAGACCTATATAATGTTCCCACCGAGAAGTACGGGCCGACCCGCCAGGAATGTTGTAAAATACTGCATCCGAGATGTTATGCTCCCGTAGATTAGTATATATAACGCTATAGACGCATATAATGTTCCCACGGACAGGTCTGGGCCGACACGACCGGGATACTGTAAAACATTCCCAGCGAGGGGCTAGATGGGTTAGGTTAGGTTATATTACGTTACAGACGTATATAATGTTCCCACCGAAAAGTAGGGGTCGACCCGCCCGGAATGTTGTAAAATACTACATCCGAGGTGTTAGGTTGCCTTAGGTTAGGATATATAACGTCATAGACGTATATAATGTTCCCACGGAGAAGTACGGGCCGACAGGACCGGGATTCTGTAAAACATTACCAGCGAGGCGCTGGATGGGTTAGGTTAGGTTATTTTACGTTATAGACATATAACGTTCTCACCGAGAAGTACGGGCCGACCCGCCCGGAATGTTGTAAAATACTACATCCGAGATGTTACGCTGCCTTAGGTTAGGATATATAACGCTATAGACGTATATAATGTTCCCACGGACAGATCTGGGCCGACACGACCGGGATTCTGTAAAACATTCCCAGCGAGGCGCTAGATGGGTTAGGTTAGGTTTAATTACGTCATAGACCTATATAATGTTCCCACCGAGAAGTACGGGCCGACCCGCCAGGAATGTTGTAAAATACTACATCCGAGATGTTATGCTCCCGTAGATTAGTATATATAACGCTATAGACGCATATAATGTTCCCACGGACAGGTCTGGGCCGACACGACCGGGATACTGTAAAACATTCCCAGCGAGGGGCTAGATGGGTTAGGTTAGGTTACATTACGTTACAGACGTATATAATGTTCCCACCGAAAAGTAGGGGTCGACCCGCCTGGAACGTTGTAAAATACTACATCCGAGGTGTTAGGTTGCCTTAGGTTAGGATATATAACGTCATAGACGTATATAATGTTCCCACGGTGAGGTACGGGCCGACAGGATCGGGATTCTGTAAAACATTACCAGCGAGGTGCTAGATGGGTTAGGTTAGGTTATCTTACGTTATAGACGTATATAATGTTCCCACGGAGAGGTCTGGGCCGACACGACCGGGATACTGTAAAACATTCCCAGCGGGGGGCTAGATGGGTTAGGTTAGGTTATATTACGTTACAGACATATATAATGTTCCCACCGAAGAGTAGGGGTCGACCCGCCTGGAATGTTGTAAAATACTACATCCGAGGTGTTAGGTTGCCTTAGGTTAGGATATATAACGTTATAGACGTATATAATGTTCCCACGGAGAGGTACGGGCCGACAGGATCGGGATTCTGTAAAACATTACCAGCGAGGTGCTAGATGGGTTAGGTTAGGTTATCTTACGTTATAGACGTATATAACGTTCCCACCGAGAGGTACGGGCCGACGCGCCAGGAATGTTGTAAAATACTACATCCGAGATGTTACGCTGCCTTAGGTTAGGATATATAACGCTATAGACGTATGTAATGTTCCCACGGACAGATCTGGGCCGACACGACCGGGATTCTCTAAAACATTCCCAGCGAGGCGCTAGATGTTTGAGGTTAGGTTATATTACGTTACAGACGTATATAATGTTCCCACCGAAAAGTAGATGTCGACCCGCCTGGAGTGTTGTAAAATACTACATCCGAGGTGTTAGGTTGCCTTAGGTTAGGATATATAACGTTATAGACGTATATAATGTTCCCACGGAGAGGTACGGGCCGACAGGATCGGGATTCTGTAAAACATTACCAGCGAGGTGCTAGATGGGTTAGGTTAGGTTATCTTACGTTATAGACTTATATAACGTTCCTACCGAGAAGTATGGGTCGACTAGCCTGGAGTGTTGTAAAATACTACATCCGAGGAGTTAGGTTGCCTTAGGTTAGTATATATAACGTCATAGACGTATATAATGTTCCCACGGAGAAGTACGGGCCGACAGGACCGGGATTCTGCAAAACATTACCAGCGAGGTGCTAGACGGGTTAGGTTAGGTTACCTTACGTTATAGACGTATATAACGTTCCCACCGAGAAGTACGGGCCGACCCGCCTGGAATGTGGTAAAATGCTACATCCGAGGAGTGAGATTGCCTTAGGTTAGGATATATGACGTTATAGACGTATATAATGTTCCCACGGACAGGTCTGGGCCGACACGACCGGGATACTGTAAAACATTCCCAGCGAGGAGCTAGATGGGTTAGGTTAAGTTATATTACGTTACAGACGTATATAATGTTCCCACCGAAAAGTAGGGGTCGACCCGCCTGGAATGTTGTAAAATACTACATCCGAGGTGTTAGGTTGCCTTAGGTTAGGATATATAACGTCATAGACGAATATAATGTTCCCACGGAGAAGTACGGGCCGACAGGACCGGGATTCTGGAAAACATTACCAGCGAGGGGCTAGATGGGTTAGGTTAGGTTATATTACGTTATAGACGTATATAACGTTCCTACCGAGAAGTACGGGCCGACCCGCCCGGAATGTTGTAAAATACTACATCCGAGATGTTACGCTGCCTTAGGTTAGGATATATAACGCTATAGACGTATATAATGTTCCCACGGACAGATCTGGGCCGACACGACCGGGATTCTGTAAAATATTCCCAGCGAGGCGCTAGATGGGTTAGGTTAGGTTATCTTACGTCATAGACGTATATAACGTTCCTACCGAGAAGTATGGGTCGACCAGCCTGGAGTGTTGTAAAATACTACATCCGAGGAGTTAGGTTGCCTTAGGTTAGTATATATAACGTCATAGACGTATATAATGTTCGCACGGAGAAGTACGGGCCGCCAGGACCGGGATTATGTAAAACATTACCAGCGAGGGGCTAGACGGGTTAGGTTAGGTTACCATACGTTATAGACGTATATAACGTTCCCCCCGAGATGTACAGGCCGACCCGCCAGGAATGTTGTAAAATACTACATCCGAGGAGTGAGGCTGCCTTAGGTTAGGATATATGAAGTTATAGACGTATATAATGTTCCCACGGAGAGGTACGGTCCGACACGACCGGGATTCTGTAAAACATTACCAGCGAGGCGTTAGATGGGTTAGCTTAGGTTATATTACGTTATAGACGTATATAACGTTCCTACCGAGAAGTACGGGCCGACCCGCCCGGAATGTTGTAAAATACTACATCCGAGTTGTTACGCTGCCTTAGGTTAGGATATATAACGCTATAGACGTATATAGTGTTCCCAGGGACAGATCTGGGCCGACACGACCGGCATTCTGTAAAACATTCCCAGCGAGGCGCTAGATGGGTTAGGTTAGGTTATCTTACGTTATAGACTTATATAATGTTCCCCCCGTGACGTACGGGCCGACCCGCCAGGAATGATGTAAAATACTACATCCGAGATGTTATGCTGCCGTAGATTAGTATATATAACGCTATAGACGTATATAATGTTCCCACGAAAAGGTCTGGGCCGACACGACCGGGATACTGTAAAACATTACCAGCGAGGCGCTAGATGGGTTAGGATAGGTTATATTACGTTATAGACGTATATAATGTTCCCACCGAAAAGTAGATGTCGACCCGCCAGGAATGTGGTAAAATACAACATCCGAGGAGTGAGATTGCCTTAGGTTAGGATATATAACGTCATAGACGTATATAATGTCCCCACGGAGAAGTGCGGGCCGACAGGACCGGAATTCTGTAAAACATTACCAGCGAGGCGCTGGATGGGTTAGGTTAGGTTATATTACGTGATAGACGTATATAACGTTCCTACCGAGAAGTACGGGCCGACCCGCCCGGAATGTTGTAAAATACTACATCCGAGATGTTACGCTGCCTTAGGTTAGGATATATAACGCTATAGACGTATGTAATGTTCCCACGGACAGATCTGGGCCGACACGACCGGGATTCTGGAAAACATTCCCAGCGAGGTGCTAGATGGGTGAGGTTAGGTTATCTTACGTTACAGGCTTATATAACGTTCCCACCGAGAAGTACGTGCCGACCCGCCAGGAATGCTGTAAAATACTACATCCGAGATGTTACGCTGCCTTACGTTAGGATATATAACGCTATAGACGTATATAATGTCCCCACGGACAGATCTGTGCCGACACGACCGGGATTATGTAAAACATTCCCAGCGAGGCGCTAGATGGGTTAGGTTAGGTTATCTTACGTTATAGACGTATATAACGTTCCTACCGAGAAGAATGGGTCGACCAGCCTGGAGTGTTGTAAAATACTACATCCGAGGAGTTAGGTTGCCTTAGGTTAGTATATATAACGTCATAGACGTATATAATGTTCCCACGGAGAAGTACGGGCCGAAAGGACCGGGATTCTGCAAAACATTAAAAGCGAGGGGCTAGACGGGTTAGGTTAGGTTACCTTACGTTATAGACGTATATAACGTTCCCACCGAGAAGTACGGGCCGACCCGCCTGGAATGTGGTAAAATGCTACATCCGAGGAGTGAGATTGCCTTAGGTTAGGATATATGACGTTATAGACGTATATAATGTTCCCACGGAGAGGTACGGTCCGACACGGCCGGGATTCTGTAAAACATTACCAGCGAGGCGCTAGATGGGTTAGGTTAGGTTATATTACGTTATAGACGTATATAACGTTCCTACCGAGAAGTATGGGTCGACCCGCCTGGAGTGTTGTAAAATACTACATCCGAGGAGTTAGGTTGCCTTAGGTTAATATATATAACGTCATAGACGTATATAATGTTCCCACGGAGAAGTACGGGCCGCCAGGACCGGGATTATGTAAAACATTACCAGCGAGGGGCTAGACGGGTTAGGTTAGGTTACCATACGTTATAGACGTATATAACGTTCCCACCGAGATGTACAGGCCGACCCGCCAGGAATGTAGTAAAATACTACATCCGAGGAGTGAGGCTGCCTTAGGTTAGGATATATGAAGTTATAGACGTATATAATGTTCCCACGGAGAGGTACGGGCCGACAGGACCGGGATTCTGTAAAACATTACCAGCGAGGCGCTAGATGGGTTAGGATAGGTTATATTACGTTATAGACGTATATAATGTTCCCACCGAAAAGTAGATGTCGACCCGCCAGGAATGTGGTAAAATACTACATCCGAGGAGTGAGATTGCCTTAGGTTAGGATATATAACGTCATAGACGTATATAATGTCCCCACGGAGAAGTGCGGGCCGACAGGACCGGGATTCTGTAAAACATTACCAGCGAGGCGCTGGATGGGTTAGGTTAGGTTATATTACGTTATAGACGTATATAACGTTCCTACCGAGAAGTACGGGCCGACCCGCCCGGAATGTTGTAAAATACTACATCCGAGATGTTACGCTGCCTTAGGTTAGGATATATAACGCTATAGACGTATGTAATGTTCCCACGGACAGATCTGGGCCGACACGACCGGGATTCTGGAAAACATTCCCAGCGAGGTGCTAGATGGGTGAGGTTAGGTTATCTTACGTTACAGGCTTATATAACGTTCCCACCGAGAAGTACGTGCCGACCCGCCAGGAATGCTGTAAAATACTACATCCGAGATGTTACGCTGCCTTACGTTAGGATATATAACGCTATAGACGTATATAATGTTCCCACGGACAGATCTGTGCCGACACGACCGGGATTATGTAAAACATTCCCAGCGAGGCGCTAGATGGGTTAGGTTAGGTTATCTTACGTTATAGACGTATATAACGTTCCTACCGAGAAGAATGGGTCGACCAGCCTGGAGTGTTGTAAAATACTACATCCGAGGAGTTAGGTTGCCTTAGGTTAGTATATATAACGTCATAGACGTATATAATGTTCCCACGGAGAAGTACGGGCCGAAAGGACCGGGATTCTGCAAAACATTAAAAGCGAGGGGCTAGACGGGTTAGGTTAGGTTACCTTACGTTATAGACGTATATAACGTTCCCACCGAGAAGTACGGGCCGACCCGCCTGGAATGTGGTAAAATGCTACATCCGAGGAGTGAGATTGCCTTAGGTTAGGATATATGACGTTATAGACGTATATAATGTTCCCACGGAGAGGTACGGTCCGACACGGCCGGGATTCTGTAAAACATTACCAGCGAGGCGCTAGATGGGTTAGGTTAGGTTATATTACGTTATAGACGTATATAACGTTCCTACCGAGAAGTATGGGTCGACCCGCCTGGAGTGTTGTAAAATACTACATCCGAGGAGTTAGGTTGCCTTAGGTTAATATATATAACGTCATAGACGTATATAATGTTCCCACGGAGAAGTACGGGCCGCCAGGACCGGGATTATGTAAAACATTACCAGCGAGGGGCTAGACGGGTTAGGTTAGGTTACCATACGTTATAGACGTATATAACGTTCCCACCGAGATGTACAGGCCGACCCGCCAGGAATGTAGTAAAATACTACATCCGAGGAGTGAGGCTGCCTTAGGTTAGGATATATGAAGTTACAGACGTATATAATGTTCCCACGGAGAGGTACGGGCCGACAGGACCGGGATTCTGTAAAACATTACCAGCGAGGCGCTAGATGGGTTAGGATAGGTTATATTACGTTATAGACGTATATAATGTTCCCACCGAAAAGTAGATGTCGACCCGCCAGGAATGTGGTAAAATACTACATCCGAGGAGTGAGATTGCCTTAGGTTAGGATATATAACGTCATAGACGTATATAATGTCCCCACGGAGAAGTGCGGGCCGACAGGACCGGGATTCTGTAAAACATTACCAGCGAGGCGCTGGATGGGTTAGGTTAGGTTATATTACGTTATAGACGTATATAACGTTCCTACCGAGAAGTACGGGCCGACCCGCCCGGAATGTTGTAAAATACTACATCCGAGATGTTACGCTGCCTTAGGTTAGGATATATAACGCTATAGACGTATGTAATGTTCCCACGGACAGATCTGGGCCGACACGACCGGGATTCTGTAAAACATTCCCAGCGAGGCGCTAGATGTGTTAGGTTAGGTTATCTTACGTTATAGACTTATATAATGTTCCCACCGTGACGTACGGGCCGACCCGCCAGGAATGTTGTAAAATACTACATTCGAGATGTTATGCTGCCGTAGATTAGTATATATAACGCTATAGACGTATATAATGTTCCCACGAAAAGGTCTGGGCCGACACGACCGGGATACTGTAAAACATTCCCAGCGAGGGGCTAGATGGGTTAGGTTAGGTTATATTACGTTACAGACGTATATAATGTTCCCACCGAAAGGTAGGGGTCGACCCGCCTGGAGTGTTGTAAAATACTACATCCGAGGAGATAGGTTGCCTTAGGTTAGTATATATAACGTCATAGACGTATATAATGTTCCCACGGAGAAGTACGGGCCGACAGGACCGGGATTCTGTAAAACATTCCCAGCGAGGCGCTAGATGGGTGAGGTTAGGTTATCTTACGTTACAGGCTTATATAACGTTCCCACCGAGAAGTACGTGCCGACCCGCCAGGAATGCTGTAAAATACTACATCCGAGATGTTACGCTGCCTTAGGTTAGGATATATAACGCTATAGACGTATATAATGTTCCCACGGACAGATCTGTGCCGACACGACCGGGATTATGTAAAACATTCCCAGCGAGGCGCTAGATGGGTTAGGTTAGGTTATCTTACGTTATAGACGTATATAACGTTCCTACCGAGAAGAATGGGTCGACCAGCCTGGAGTGTTGTAAAATACTACATCCGAGGAGTTAGGTTGCCTTAGGTTAGTATATATAACGTCATAGACGTATATAATGTTCCCACGGAGAAGTACGGGCCGACAGGACCGGGATTCTGCAAAACATTACCAGCGAGGGGCTAGACGGGTTAGGTTAGGTTACCTTACGTTATAGACTTATATAACGTTCCCACCGAGAAGTACGGGCCGACCCGCCTGGAATGTGGTAAAATGCGACATCCGAGGAGTGAGATTGCCTTAGGTTAGGATATATGACGTTATAGACGTATATAATGTTCCCACGGACAGGTCTGGTCCGACACGACCGGGATACTGTAAAACATTCCCAGCGAGGAGCTAGATGGGTTAGGTTAAGTTATATTACGTTACAGACGTATATAATGTTCCGACCGAAAAGTAGGGGTCGACCCGCCTGGAATGTTGTAAAATACTACATCCGAGGTGTTAGGTTGCCTTAGGTTAGGATATATAACGTCATAGACGAATATAATGTTCCCACGGAGAAGTACGGGCCGACAGGACCGGGATTCTGGAAAACATTACCAGCGAGGGGCTAGATGGGTTAGGTTAGGTTATATTACGTTATTGACGTATATAACGTTCCTACCGAGAAGTACGGGCCGACCCGCCCGGAATGTTGTAAAATACTACATCCGAGATGTTACGCTGCCTTAGGTTAGGATATATAACGCTATAGACGTATATAATGTTCCCACGGACAGATCTGGGCCGACACGACCGGGATTCTGTAAAATATTCCCAGCGAGGCGCTAGATGGGTTAGGATAGGTTATCTTACGTCATAGACGTATATAACGTTCCTACCGAGAAGTATGGGTCGACCAGCCTGGAGTGTTGTAAAATACTACATCCGAGGAGTTAGGTTGCCTTAGGTTAGTATATATAACGTCATAGACGTATATAATGTTCGCACGGAGAAGTACGGGCCGCCAGGACCGGGATTATGTAAAACATTACCAGCGAGGGGCTAGACGGGTTAGGTTAGGTTACCATACGTTATAGACGTATATAACGTTCCCACCGAGATGTACAGGCCGACCCGCCAGGAATGTTGTAAAATACTACATCCGAGGAGTGAGGCTGCCTTAGGTTAGGATATATGAAGTTATAGACGTATATAATGTTCCCACGGAGAGGTACGGTCCGACACGACCGGGATTCTGTAAAACATTACCAGCGAGGCGTTAGATGGGTTAGGTTAGGTTATATTACGTTATAGACGTATAGAACGTTCCTACCGAGAAGTACGGGCCGACCCGCCCGGAATGTTGTAAAATACTACATCCGAGTTGTTACGCTGCCTTAGGTTAGGATATATAACGCTATAGACGTATATAGTGTTCCCAGGGACAGATCTGGGCCGACACGACCGGCATTCTGTAAAACATTCCCAGCGAGGCGCTAGATGGGTTAGGTTAGGTTATCTTACGTTATAGACTTATATAATGTTCCCCCCGTGACGTACGGGCCGACCCGCCAGGAATGATGTAAAATACTACATCCGAGATGTTATGCTGCCGTAGATTAGTATATATAACGCTATAGACGTATATAATGTTCCCACGAAAAGGTCTGGGCCGACACGACCGGGATACTGTAAAACATTACCAGCGAGGCGCTAGATGGGTTAGGATAGGTTATATTACGTTATAGACGTATATAATGTTCCCACCGAAAAGTAGATGTCGACCCGCCAGGAATGTGGTAAAATACAACATCCGAGGAGTGAGATTGCCTTAGGTTAGGATATATAACGTCATAGACGTATATAATGTCCCCACGGAGAAGTGCGGGCCGACAGGACCGGAATTCTGTAAAACATTACCAGCGAGGCGCTGGATGGGTTAGGTTAGGTTATATTACGTGATAGACGTATATAACGTTCCTACCGAGAAGTACGGGCCGACCCGCCCGGAATGTTGTAAAATACTACATCCGAGATGTTACGCTGCCTTAGGTTAGGATATATAACGCTATAGACGTATGTAATGTTCCCACGGACAGATCTGGGCCGACACGACCGGGATTCTGTAAAACATTCCCAGCGAGGTGCTAGATGGGTGAGGTTAGGTTATCTTACGTTACAGGCTTATATAACGTTCCCACCGAGAAGTACGTGCCGACCCGCCAGGAATGCTGTAAAATACTACATCCGAGATGTTACGCTGCCTTAGGTTAGGATATATAACGCTATAGACGTATATAATGTTCCCACGGACAGATCTGTGCCGACACGACCGGGATTATGTAAAACATTCCCAGCGAGGCGCTAGATGGGTTAGGTTAGGTTATCTTACGTTATAGACGTATATAACGTTCCTACCGAGAAGAATGGGTCGACCAGCCTGGAGTGTTGTAAAATACTACATCCGAGGAGTTAGGTTGCCTTAGGTTAGTATATATAACGTCATAGACGTATATAATGTTCCCACGGAGAAGTACGGGCCGAAAGGACCGGGATTCTGCAAAACATTACCAGCGAGGGGCTAGACGGGTTAGGTTAGGTTACCTTACGTTATAGACGTATATAACGTTCCCACCGAGAAGTACGGGCCGACCCACCTGGAATGTGGTAAAATGCTACATCCGAGGAGTGAGATTGCCTTAGGTTAGGATATATGACGTTATAGACGTATATAATGTTCCCACGGAGAGGTACGGTCCGACACGGCCGGGATACTGTAAAACATTCCCAGCGAGGAGCTAGATGGGTTAGGTTAAGTTATATTACGTTACAGACGTATATAATGTTCCGACCGAAAAGTAGGGGTCGACCCGCCTGGAATGTTGTAAAATACTACATCCGAGGTGTTAGGTTGCCTTAGGTTAGGATATATAACGTCATAGACGAATATAATGTTCCCACGGAGAAGTACGGGCCGACAGGACCGGGATTCTGGAAAACATTACCAGCGAGGGGCTAGATGGGTTAGGTTAGGTTATATTACGTTATAGACGTATATAACGTTCCTACCGAGAAGTACGGGCCGACCCGCCCGGAATGTTGTAAAATACTACATCCGAGATGTTACGCTGCCTTAGGTTAGGATATATAACGCTATAGACGTATATAATGTTCCCACGGACAGATCTGGGCCGACACGACCGGGATTCTGTAAAATATTCCCAGCGAGGCGCTAGATGGGTTAGGATAGGTTATCTTACGTCATAGACGTATATAACGTTCCTACCGAGAAGTATGGGTCGACCAGCCTGGAGTGTTGTAAAATACTACATCCGAGGAGTTAGGTTGCCTTAGGTTAGTATATATAACGTCATAGACGTATATAATGTTCGCACGGAGAAGTACGGGCCGCCAGGACCGGGATTATGTAAAACATTACCAGCGAGGGGCTAGACGGGTTAGGTTAGGTTACCATACGTTATAGACGTATATAACGTTCCCACCGAGATGTACAGGCCGACCCGCCAGGAATGTTGTAAAATACTACATCCGAGGAGTGAGGCTGCCTTAGGTTAGGATATATGAAGTTATAGACGTATATAATGTTCCCACGGAGAGGTACGGTCCGACACGACCGGGATTCTGTAAAACATTACCAGCGAGGCGTTAGATGGGTTAGGTTAGGTTATATTACGTTATAGACGTATAGAACGTTCCTACCGAGAAGTACGGGCCGACCCGCCCGGAATGTTGTAAAATACTACATCCGAGTTGTTACGCTGCCTTAGGTTAGGATATATAACGCTATAGACGTATATAGTGTTCCCAGGGACAGATCTGGGCCGACACGACCGGGATTCTGGAAAACATTCCCAGCGAGGTGCTAGATGGGTGAGGTTAGGTTATCTTACGTTACAGGCTTATATAACGTTCCCACCGAGAAGTACGTGCCGACCCGCCAGGAATGCTGTAAAATACTACATCCGAGATGTTACGCTGCCTTACGTTAGGATATATAACGCTATAGACGTATATAATGTTCCCACGGACAGATCTGTGCCGACACGACCGGGATTATGTAAAACATTCCCAGCGAGGCGCTAGATGGGTTAGGTTAGGTTATCTTACGTTATAGACGTATATAACGTTCCTACCGAGAAGAATGGGTCGACCAGCCTGGAGTGTTGTAAAATACTACATCCGAGGAGTTAGGTTGCCTTAGATTAGTATATATAACGTCATAGACGTATATAATGTTCCCACGGAGAAGTACGGGCCGAAAGGACCGGGATTCTGCAAAACATTAAAAGCGAGGGGCTAGACGGGTTAGGTTAGGTTACCTTACGTTATAGACGTATATAACGTTCCCACCGAGAAGTACGGGCCGACCCGCCTGGAATGTGGTAAAATGCTACATCCGAGGAGTGAGATTGCCTTAGGTTAGGATATATGACGTTATAGACGTATATAATGTTCCCACGGAGAGGTACGGTCCGACACGCCCGGGATTCTGTAAAACATTACCAGCGAGGCGCTAGATGGGTTAGGTTAGGTTATATTACGTTATAGACGTATATAACGTTCCTACCGAGAAGTATGGGTCGACCAGCCTGGAGTGTTGTAAAATACTACATCCGAGGAGTTAGGTTGCCTTAGGTTAGTATATATAACGTCATAGACGAATATAATGTTCCCACGGAGAAGTACGGGCCGACAGGACCGGGATTCTGTAAAACATTACCAGCGAGGCGCTGGATGGGTTAGGTTAGGTTATCTTACGTTATAGACATATAACGTTCCCACCGAGAAGTACGGGCCGACCCGCCCGGAATGTTGTAAAATACTACATCCGAGATGTTACGCTGCCTTAGGTTAGGATATATAACGCTATAGACGTATATAATGTTCCCACGGACAGATCTGGGCCGACACGACCGGGATTCTGTAAAACATTCCCAGCGAGGCGCTAGATGGGTGAGGTTAGGTTATATTACGTTACAGACGTACATAATGTTCCCACCGAAAAGTAGATGTCGACCCGCCTGGAGTGTTGTAAAATACTACATCCGAGGTGTTAGGTTGCCTTATGTTAGGATATATAACGTTATAGACGTATATAATGGTCCCACGGAGAGGTACGGGCCGACAGGATCGGGATTCTGTAAAACATTACCAGCGAGGTGCTAGATGGGTTTGGTTAGGTTATCTTACGTTATAGACGTATATAACGTTCCCACCGAGAGGTACGGGCCGACCCGCCAGGAATGTTGTAAAATACTACATCCGAGATGTTACGCTGCCTTAGGTTAGGATATATAACGCTATAGACGTATGTAATATTCCCACGGACAGATCTGGGCCGACACGACCGGGATTCTGTAAAACATTCCCAGCGATGCTCTAGATGGGTGAGGTTAGGTTATCTTACGTTACAGGCTTATATAACGTTCCCACCGAGAAGTACGTGCCGACCCGCCAGGAATGTTGTAAAATACTACATCCGAGATGTTATGCTGCCGTAGTTTAGTATATATAACGCTATAGACGTATATAATGTTCCCACGGACAGGTCTGGGCCGACACGACCGGGATACTGTAAAACATTCCCAGCGAGGGGCTAGATGGGTTAGGTTAGGTTATATTACGTTATAGACATATATAACGTTCCTACCGAGAAGTACGGGCCGACCCGCCCGGAATGTTGTAAAATACTACATCCGAGATATTAAGCTGCCTTAGGTTAGGATATATAACGCTATAGACGTATATAATGTTCCCACGGACCGATCTGGGCCGACACGACCGGGATTCTGTAAAACATTCCCAGCGAGGCGCTAGATGGGTTAGGTTAGGTTATCTTACGTTATAGACTTATATAATGTTCCCACCGAGAAGTACGGGCCGACCCGCTAGGAATGTTGTAAAATACTACATCCGAGATGTTATGCTCCCGTAGATTAGTATATATAACGCTATAGACGTATATAATGTTCCCACGGACAGGTCTGGGCCGACACGACCGGGATACTGTAAAACATTCCCAGCGAGGGAATAGATGGGTTAGGTTAGGTTATATTACGTTACAGACATATATAATGTTCCCACCGAAAAGTAGGCGTCGACCCGCCTGGAATGTTGTAAAATACTACATCCGAGGTGTTAGGTTGCCTTAGGTTAGGATATATAACGTCATAGACGTATATAATGTTCCCACGGAGAAGTACGGGCCGACAGGACCGGGATTCTGTAAAACATTACCAGCGAGGCGCTGGATGGGTTAGGTTAGGTTATTTTACGTTATAGACATATAACGTTCTCACCGAGAAGTACGGGCCGACCCGCCCGGAATGTTGTAAAATACTACATCCGAGATGTTACGCTGCCTTAGGTTAGGATATATAACGCTATAGACGTATATAATGTTCCCACGGACAGATCTGGGCCGACACGACCGGGAATCTGTAAAACATTCCCAGCGAGGCGCTAGATGGGTTAGGTTAGGTTTAATTACGTTATAGACCTATATAATGTTCCCACCGAGAAGTACGGGCCGACCCGCCAGGAATGTTGTAAAATACTGCATCCGAGATGTTATGCTCCCGTAGATTAGTATATATAACGCTATAGACGCATATAATGTTCCCACGGACAGGTCTGGGCCGACACGACCGGGATACTGTAAAACATTCCCAGCGAGGGGCTAGATGGGTTAGGTTAGGTTATATTACGTTACAGACGTATATAATGTTCCCACCGAAAAGTAGGGGTCGACCCGCCTGGAACGTTGTAAAATACTACATCCGAGGTGTTAGGTTGCCTTATGTTAGGATATATAACGTCATAGACGTATATAATGTTCCCACGGTGAGGTACGGGCCGACAGGATCGGGATTCTGTAAAACATTACCAGCGAGGTGCTAGATGGGTTAGGTTAGGTTATCTTACGTTATAGACGTATATAATGTTCCCACGGAGAGGTCTGGGCCGACACGTCCGGGATACTGTAAAACATTCCCAGCGGGGGGCTAGATGGGTTAGGTTAGGTTATATTACGTTACAGACATATATAATGTTCCCACCGAAAAGTAGGGGTCGACCCGCCTGGAATGTTGTAAAATACTACATCCGAGGTGTTAGGTTGCCTTAGGTTAGGATATATAACGTCATAGACGTATATAATGTTCCCACGGAGAAGTACGGGCCGACAGGACCGGGATTCTGTAAAACATACCCAGCGAGGCGCTAGATGGGTTAGGTTAGGTTATCTTACGTTATAGACTTATATAATGTTCCCACCGAGAAGTACGGGCCGACCCGCTAGGAATGTTATAAAATACTACATCCGAGATGTTATGCTCCCGTAGATTAGTATATATAACGCTATAGACGTATATAATGTTCCCACGGACAGGTCTGGGCCGACACGACCGGGATACTGTAAAACATTCCCAGCGAGGGGCTAGATGGGTTAGGTTAGGTTATATTACGTTACAGACGTATATAATGTTCCCACCGAAAAGTAGGGGTCGACCCGCCTGGAATGTTGTAAAATACTACATCCGAGGTGTTAGGTTGCCTTAGGTTAGGATATATAACGTCATAGACGTATATAATGTTCCCACGGAGAAGTACGGGCCGACAGGACCGGGATTCTGTAAAACATTACCAGCGAGGCGCTGGATGGGTTAGGTTAGGTTATTTTACGTTATAGACATATAACGTTCTCACCGAGAAGTACGGGCCGACCCGCCCGGAATGTTGTAAAATACTACATCCGAGATGTTACGCTGCCTTAGGTTAGGATATATAACGCTATAGACGTATATAATGTTCCCACGGACAGATCTGGGCCGACACGACCGGGATTCTGTAAAACATTCCCAGCGAGGCGCTAGATGGGTTAGGTTAGGTTTAATTACGTTATAGACCTATATAATGTTCCCACCGAGAAGTACGGGCCGACCCGCCAGGAATGTTGTAAAATACTACATCCGAGATGTTATGCTCCCGTAGATTAGTATATATAACGCTATAGACGCATATAATGTTCCCACGGACAGGTCTGGGCCGACACGACCGGGATACTGTAAAACATTCCCAGCGAGGGGCTAGATGGGTTAGGTTAGGTTATATTACGTTACAGACGTATATAATGTTCCCACCGAAAAGTAGGGGTCGACCCGCCTGGAACGTTGTAAAATACTACATCCGAGGTGTTAGGTTGCCTTAGGTTAGGATATATAACGTCATAGACGTATATAATGTTCCCACGGTGAGGTACGGGCCGACAGGATCGGGATTCTGTAAAACATTACCAGCGAGGTGCTAGATGGGTTAGGTTAGGTTATCTTACGTTATAGACGTATATAATGTTCCCACGGAGAGGTCTGGGCCGACACGACCGGGATACTGTAAAACATTCCCAGCGGGGGGCTAGATGGGTTCGGTTAGGTTATCTTACGTTACAGGCTTATATAACGTTCCCACCGAGAAGTACGTGCCGACCCGCCAGGAATGCTGTAAAATACTACATCCGAGATGTTACGCTGCCTTAGGTTAGGATATATAACGCTATAGACGTATGTAATATTCCCACGGACAGATCTGGGCCGACACGACCGGGATTCTGTAAAACATTCCCAGGGATGCTCTAGATGGGTGAGGTTAGGTTATCTTACGTTACAGGCTTATATAACGTTCCCACCGAGAAGTACGTGCCGACCCGCCAGGAATGTTGTAAAATACTACATCCGAGATGTTATGCTGCCGTAGTTTAGTATATGTAACGCTACAGACGTATATAATGTTCCCACGGACAGGTCTGGGCCGACACGACCGGGATACTGTAAAACATTCCCAGCGAGGGGCTAGATGGGTTAGGTTAGGTTATATTACGTTATAGACATATATAACGTTCCTACCGAGAAGTACGGGCCGACCCGCCCGGAATGTTGTAAAATACTACATCCGAGATATTAAGCTGCCTTAGGTTAGGATATATAACGCTATAGACGTATATAATGTTCCCACGGACCGATCTGGGCCGACACGACCGGGATTCTGTAAAACATTCCCAGCGAGGCGCTAGATGGGTTAGGTTAGGTTATCTTACGTTATAGACTTATATAATGTTCCCACCGAGAAGTACGGGCCGACCCGCTAGGAATGTTGTAAAATACTACATCCGAGATGTTATGCTCCCGTAGATTAGTATATATAACGCTATAGACGTATATAATGTTCCCACGGACAGGTCTGGGCCGACACGACCGGGATACTGTAAAACATTCCCAGCGAGGGAATAGATGGGTTAGGTTAGGTTATATTA
Organism: Xylocopa violacea; assembly: GCA_963969225.1. Lineage (NCBI taxonomy): Eukaryota > Metazoa > Arthropoda > Insecta > Hymenoptera > Apidae > Xylocopa > Xylocopa violacea. The sequence continues at coordinate 3,822,846 of CAXAJV010000013.1, forward strand.
CGTTACAGACGTATATAATGTTCCCACCGAAAAGTAGGCGTCGACCCGCCTGGAATGTTGTAAAATACTACATCCGAGGTGTTAGGTTGCCTTAGGTTAGGATATATAACGTCATAGACGTATATAATGTTCCCACGGAGAAGTACGGGCCGACAGGACCGGGATTCTGTAAAACATTACCAGCGAGGCGCTGGATGGGTTAGGTTAGGTTATTTTACGTTATAGACATATAACGTTCTCACCGAGAAGTACGGGCCGACCCGCCCGGAATGTTGTAAAATACTACATCCGAGATGTTACGCTGCCTTAGGTTAGGATATATAACGCTATAGACGTATATAATGTTCCCACGGACAGATCTGGGCCGACACGACCGGGAATCTGTAAAACATTCCCAGCGAGGCGCTAGATGGGTTAGGTTAGGTTTAATTACGTTATAGACCTATATAATGTTCCCACCGAGAAGTACGGGCCGACCCGCCAGGAATGTTGTAAAATACTGCATCCGAGATGTTATGCTCCCGTAGATTAGTATATATAACGCTATAGACGCATATAATGTTCCCACGGACAGGTCTGGGCCGACACGACCGGGATACTGTAAAACATTCCCAGCGAGGGGCTAGATGGGTTAGGTTAGGTTATATTACGTTACAGACGTATATAATGTTCCCACCGAAAAGTAGGGGTCGACCCGCCTGGAACGTTGTAAAATACTACATCCGAGGTGTTAGGTTGCCTTATGTTAGGATATATAACGTCATAGACGTATATAATGTTCCCACGGTGAGGTACGGGCCGACAGGATCGGGATTCTGTAAAACATTACCAGCGAGGTGCTAGATGGGTTAGGTTAGGTTATCTTACGTTATAGACGTATATAATGTTCCCACGGAGAGGTCTGGGCCGACACGTCCGGGATACTGTAAAACATTCCCAGCGGGGGGCTAGATGGGTTAGGTTAGGTTATATTACGTTACAGACATATATAATGTTCCCACCGAAAAGTAGGGGTCGACCCGCCTGGAATGTTGTAAAATACTACATCCGAGGTGTTAGGTTGCCTTAGGTTAGGATATATAACGTCATAGACGTATATAATGTTCCCACGGAGAAGTACGGGCCGACAGGACCGGGATTCTGTAAAACATACCCAGCGAGGCGCTAGATGGGTTAGGTTAGGTTATCTTACGTTATAGACTTATATAATGTTCCCACCGAGAAGTACGGGCCGACCCGCTAGGAATGTTGTAAAATACTACATCCGAGATGTTATGCTCCCGTAGATTAGTATATGTAACGCTATAGACGTATATAATGTTCCCACGGACAGGTCTGGGCCGACAGGACCGGGATACTGTAAAACATTCCCAGCGAGGGGCTAGATGGGTTAGGTTAGGTTATATTACGTTACAGACGTATATAATGTTCCCACCGAAAAGTAGGGGTCGACCCGCCTGGAATGTTGTAAAATACTACATCCGAGGTGTTAGGTTGCCTTAGGTTAGGATATATAACGTCATAGACGTATATAATGTTCCCACGGAGAAGTACGGGCCCACAGGACCGGGATTCTGTAAAACATTACCAGCGAGGCGCTGGATGGGTTAGGTTAGGTTATTTTACGTTATAGACATATAACGTTCTCACCGAGAAGTACGGGCCGACCCGCCCGGAATGTTGTAAAATACTACATCCGAGATGTTACGCTGCCTTAGGTTAGGATATATAACGCTATAGACGTATATAATGTTCCCACGGACAGATCTGGGCCGACACGACCGGGATTCTGTAAAACATTCCCAGCGAGGCGCTAGATGGGTGAGGTTAGGTTATATTACGTTACAGACGTATATAATGTTCCCACCGAAAAGTAGATGTCGACCCGCCTGGAGTGTTGTAAAATACTACATCCGAGGTGTTAGGTTGCCTTATGTTAGGATATATAACGTTATAGACGTATATAATGGTCCCACGTAGAGGTACGGGCCGACAGGATCGGGATTCTGTAAAACATTACCAGCGAGGTGCTAGATGGGTTAGGTTAGGTTATCTTACGGTATAGACGTATATAACGTTCCCACCGAGAGGTACGGGCCGACCCGCCAGGAATGTTGTAAAATACTACATCCGAGATGTTACGCTGCCTTAGGTTAGGATATATAACGCTATAGACGTATGTAATATTCCCACGGACAGATCTGGGCCGACACGACCGGGATTCTGTAAAACATTCCCAGCGATGCTCTAGATGGGTGAGGTTAGGTTATCTTACGTTACAGGCTTATATAACGTTCCCACCGAGAAGTACGTGCCGACCCGCCAGGAATGTTGTAAAATACTACATCCGAGATGTTATGCTGCCGTAGTTTAGTATATATAACGCTATAGACGTATATAATGTTCCCACGGACAGGTCTGGGCCGACACGACCGGGATACTGTAAAACATTCCCAGCGAGGGGCTAGATGGGTTAGGTTAGGTTATATTACGTTATAGACATATATTACGTTCCTACCGAGAAGTACGGGCCGACCCGCCCGGAATGTTGTAAAATACTACATCCGAGATATTAAGCTGCCTTAGGTTAGGATATATAACGCTATAGACGTATATAATGTTCCCACGGACCGATCTGGGCCGACACGACCGGGATTCTGTAAAACATTCCCAGCGAGGCGCTAGATGGGTTAGGTTAGGTTATCTTACGTTATAGACTTATATAATGTTCCCACCGAAAAGTAGATGTCGACCCGCCTGGAGTGTTGTAAAATACTACATCCGAGGTGTTAGGTTGCCTTAGGTTAGGATATATAACGTTATAGACGTATATAATGTTCCCACGGAGAGGTACGGGCCGACAGGATCGGGATTCTGTAAAACATTACCAGCGAGGTGCTAGATGGGTTAGGTTAGGTTATCTTACGTTATAGACGTATATAATGTTCCCACGGAGAGGTCTGGGCCGACACGTCCGGGATACTGTAAAACATTCCCAGCGGGGGGCTAGATGGGTTAGGTTAGGTTATATTACGTTACAGACATATATAATGTTCCCACCGAAAAGTACGGGCCGACCCGCCCGGAATGTTGTAAAATACTACATCCGAGATGTTACGCTGCCTTAGGTTAGGATATATAACGCTATAGACGTATATAATGTTCCCACGGACAGATCTGGGCCGACACGACCGGGATTCTGTAAAACATTCCCAGCGAGGCGCTAGATGGGTTAGGTTAGGTTTAATTACGTTATAGACCTATATAATGTTCCCACCGAGAAGTACGGGCCGACCCGCCAGGAATGTTGTAAAATACTACATCCGAGATGTTATGCTCCCGTAGATTAGTATATATAACGCTATAGACGCATATAATGTTCCCACGGACAGGTCTGGGCCGACACGACCGGGATACTGTAAAACATTCCCAGCGAGGGGCTAGATGGGTTAGGTTAGGTTATATTACGTTACAGACATATATAATGTTCCCACCGAAGAGTAGGGGTCGACCCGCCTGGAATGTTGTAAAATACTACATCCGAGGTGTTAGGTTGCCTTAGGTTAGGATATATAACGTTATAGACGTATATAATGTTCCCACGGAGAGGTACGGGCCGACAGGATCGGGATTCTGTAAAACATTACCAGCGAGGTGCTAGATGGGTTAGGTTAGGTTATCTTACGTTTTAGACGTATATAACGTTCCTACCGAGAAGTATGGGTCGACTAGCCTGGAGTGTTGTAAAATACTACATCCGAGGAGTTAGGTTGCCTTAGGTTAGTATATATAACGTCATAGACGTATATAATGTTCCCACGGAGAAGTACGGGCCGACAGGACCGGGATTCTGCAAAACATTACCAGCGAGGGGCTAGACGGGTTAGGTTAGGTTACCTTACGTTATAGACGTATATAACGTTCCCACCGAGAAGTACGGGCCGACCCGCCTGGAATGTGGTAAAATGCTACATCCGAGGTGTTAGGTTGCCTTAGGTTAGGATATATAACGTTATAGACGTATATAATGTTCCCACGGAGAGGTACGGGCCGACAGGATCGGGATTCTGTAAAACATTACCAGCGAGGTGCTAGATGGGTTAGGTTAGGTTATCTTACGTTATAGACGTATATAACGTTCCTACCGAGAAGTATGGGTCGACTAGCCTGGAGTGTTGTAAAATACTACATCCGAGGAGTTAGGTTGCCTTAGGTTAGTATATATAACGTCATAGACGTATATAATGTTCCCACGGAGAAGTACGGGCCGACAGGACCGGGATTCTGCAAAACATTACCAGCGAGGGGCTAGACGGGTTAGGTTAGGTTACCTTACGTTATAGACGTATATAACGTTCCCACCGAGAAGTACGGGCCGACCCGCCTGGAATGTGGTAAAATGCTACATCCGAGGAGTGAGATTGCCTTAGGTTAGGATATATGACGTTATAGACGTATATAATGTTCCCACGGACAGGTCTGGGCCGACACGACCGGGATACTGTAAAACATTCCCAGCGAGGAGCTAGATGGGTTAGGTTAAGTTATATTACGTTACAGACGTATATAATGTTCCCACCGAAAAGTAGGGGTCGACCCGCCTGGAATGTTGTAAAATACTACATCCGAGGTGTTAGGTTGCCTTAGGTTAGGATATATAACGTCATAGACGAATATAATGTTCCCACGGAGAAGTACGGGCCGACAGGACCGGGATTCTGTAAAACATTACCAGCGAGGCGCTGGATGGGTTAGGTTAGGTTATCTTACGTTATAGACATATAACGTTCCCACCGAGAAGTACGGGCCGACCCGCCCGGAATGTTGTAGAATACTACATCCGAGATGTTACGCTGCCTTACGTTAGGATATATAACGCTATAGACGTATATAATGTTCCCACGGACAGATCTGGGCCGACACGACCGGGATTCTGTAAAACATTCCCAGCGAGGCGCTAGATGGGTGAGGTTAGGTTATATTACGTTACAGACGTATATAATGTTCCCACCGAAAAGTAGATGTCGACCCGCCTGGAGTGTTGTAAAATACTACATCCGAGGTGTTAGGTTGCCTTATGTTAGGATATATAACGTTATAGACGTATATAATGGTCCCACGGAGAGGTACGGGCCGACAGGATCGGGATTCTGTAAAACATTACCAGCGAGGTGCTAGATGGGATAGGTTAGGTTATCTTACGGTATAGACGTATATAATGTTCCCACGGAGAGGTCTGGGCCGACACGACCGGGATACTGTAAAACATTCCCAGCGGGGGGCTAGATGGGTTAGGTTAGGTTATATTACGTTACAGACATATATAATGTTCCCACCGAAGAGTAGGGGTCGACCCGCCTGGAATGTTGTAAAATACTACATCCGAGGTGTTAGGTTGCCTTAGGTTAGGATATATAACGTTATAGACGTATATAATGTTCCCACGGAGAGGTACGGGCCGACAGGATCGGGATTCTGTAAAACATTACCAGCGAGGTGCTAGATGGGTTAGGTTAGGTTATCTTACGTTATAGACGTATATAACGTTCCCACCGAGAGGTACGGGCCGACGCGCCAGGAATGTTGTAAAATACTACATCCGAGATGTTACGCTGCCTTAGGTTAGGATATATAACGCTATAGACGTATGTAATGTTCCCACGGACAGATCTGGGCCGACACGACCGGGATTCTCTAAAACATTCCCAGCGAGGCGCTAGATGTTTGAGGTTAGGTTATATTACGTTACAGACGTATATAATGTTCCCACCGAAAAGTAGGGGTCGACCCGCCTGGAATGTTGTAAAATACTACATCCGAGGTGTTAGGTTGCCTTAGGTTAGGATATATAACGTCATAGACGAATATAATGTTCCCACGGAGAAGTACGGGCCGACAGGACCGGGATTCTGTAAAACATTACCAGCGAGGCGCTGGATGGGTTAGGTTAGGTTATCTTACGTTATAGACATATAACGTTCCCACCGAGAAGTATGGGTCGACTAGCCTGGAGTGTTGTAAAATACTACATCCGAGATGGTACGCTGCCTTACGTTAGGATATATAACGCTATAGACGTATATAATGTTCCCACGGACAGATCTGGGCCGACACGACCGGGATTCTGTAAAACATTCCCAGCGAGGCGCTAGATGGGTGAGGTTAGGTTATATTACGTTACAGACGTATATAATGTTCCCACCGAAAAGTAGATGTCGACCCGCCTGGAGTGTTGTAAAATACTACATCCGAGGTGTTAGGTTGCCTTATGTTAGGATATATAACGTTATAGACGTATATAATGGTCCCACGGAGAGGTACGGGCCGACAGGATCGGGATTCTGTAAAACATTACCAGCGAGGTGCTAGATGGGTTAGGTTAGGTTATCTTACGGTATAGACGTATATAACGTTCCCACCGAGAGGTACGGGGCGACCCGCCAGGAATGTTGTAAAATACTACATCCGAGATGTTACGCTGCCTTAGGTTAGGATATATAACGCTATAGACGTATGTAATATTCCCACGGACAGATCTGGGCCGACACGACCGGGATTCTGTAAAACATTCCCAGCGATGCTCTAGATGGGTGAGGTTAGGTTATCTTACGTTACAGGCTTATATAACGTTCCCACCGAGAAGTACGTGCCGACCCGCCAGGAATGTTGTAAAATACTACATCCGAGATGTTATGCTGCCGTAGTTTAGTATATATAACGCTATAGACGTATATAATGTTCCCACGGACAGGTCTGGGCCGACACGACCGGGATACTGTAAAACATTCCCAGCGAGGGGCTAGATGGGTTAGGTTAGGTTATATTACGTTATAGACATATATAACGTTCCTACCGAGAAGTACGGGCCGACCCGCCCGGAATGTTGTAAAATACTACATCCGAGATATTAAGCTGCCTTAGGTTAGGATATATAACGCTATAGACGTATATAATGTTCCCACGGACCGATCTGGGCCGACACGACCGGGATTCTGTAAAACATTCCCAGCGAGGCGCTAGATGGGTTAGGTTAGGTTATCTTACGTTATAGACTTATATAATGTTCCCACCGAAAAGTAGATGTCGACCCGCCTGGAGTGTTGTAAAATACTACATCCGAGGTGTTAGGTTGCCTTAGGTTAGGATATATAACGTTATAGACGTATATAATGTTCCCACGGAGAGGTACGGGCCGACAGGATCGGGATTCTGTAAAACATTACCAGCGAGGTGCTAGATGGGTTAGGTTAGGTTATCTTACGTTATAGACGTATGTAACGTTCCCACCGAGAGGTACGGGCCGACCCGCCAGGAATGTTGTAAAATACTACATCCGAGATGTTACGCTGCCTTAGGTTAGGATATATAACGCTATAGACGTATGTAATGTTCCCACGGACAGATCTGGGCCGACACGACCGGGATTCTGTAAAACATTACCAGCGAGGCGCTGGATGGGTTAGGTTAGGTTATCTTACGTTATAGACAAATAACGTTCCCACCGAGAGGTACGGGGCGACCCGCCAGGAATGTTGTAAAATACTACATCCGAGATGTTACGCTGCCTTAGGTTAGGATATATAACGCTATAGACGTATGTAATATTCCCACGGACAGATCTGGGCCGACACGACCGGGATTCTGTAAAACATTCCCAGCGATGCTCTAGATGGGTGAGGTTAGGTTATCTTACGTTACAGGCTTATATAACGTTCCCACCGAGAAGTACGTGCCGACCCGCCAGGAATGTTGTAAAATACTACATCCGAGATGTTATGCTGCCGTAGTTTAGTATATATAACGCTATAGACGTATATAATGTTCCCACGGACAGGTCTGGGCCGACACGACCGGGATACTGTAAAACATTCCCAGCGAGGCGCTAGATGGGTGAGGTTAGGTTATATTACGTTACAGACGTATATAATGTTCCCAACGAAAAGTAGATGTCGACCCGCCTGGAGTGTTGTAAATTACTACATCCGAGGTGTTAGGTTGCCTTAGGTTAGGATATATAACGTCATAGACGTATATAATGTTCCCACGGAGAAGTACGGGCCGACAGGACCGGGATTCTGTAAAACATTACCAGCGAGGCGCTGGATGGGTTAGGTTAGGTTATATTACGTTACAGACGTAAATAATGTTCCCACTGAAAAGTAGGGGTCGACCCGCCTGGAGTGTTATAAAATACTACATCCGAGATGTTATGCTCCCGTAGATTAGTATATATAACGCTATAGACGTATATAATGTTCCCACGGACAGGTCTGGGCCGACACGACCGGGATACTGTAAAACATTCCCAGCGAGGGTCTAGATGGGTTAGGTTAGGTTATATTACGTTACAGACGTATATAATGTTCCCACCGAAAAGTAGGGGTCGACCCGCCTGGAATGTTGTAAAATACTACATCCGAGGTGTTAGGTTGCCTTAGGTTAGGATATATATCGTCATAGACGTATATAATGTTCCCACGGAGAAGTACGGGCCGACAGGACCGGGATACTGTAAAACATTCCCAGCGAGGGGCTAGATGGGTTAGGTTAGGTTATATTACGTTACAGACGTATATAATGTTCCCACCGAAAAGTAGGGTTCGACACGCCTGGAATGTTGTAAAATACTACATCCGAGGTGTTAGGTTGCCTTAGGTTAGGATATATAACGTCATAGGCGTATATAATGTTCCCACGGAGAAGTACGGGCCGACAGGACCGGGATTCTGTAAAACATTACCAGCGAGGCGCTGGATGGGTTAGGTTAGGTTATCTTACGTTATAGACATATAACTTTCCCACCGACAAGTACGGGCCGACCCGCCCGGAATGTTGTAAAATACTACATCCGAGGAGTGAGGTTGCCTTAGGTTAGGATATATGACGTTATAGACGTATATAATGTTCCCACGGAGAGGTACGGTCAGACACGGCCGGGATTCTGTAAAGCATTTCCAGCGAGGCGCTAGATGGGTTATGTTAGGTTATTTTACGTTATAGACGTATATAACGTTCTTACCGAGAAGTACGGGCCGACCAGCCAAGAATGTTGTAAAATACTACATCCGAGATGTTATGCTGCCGTGGATTAGTATATATAACGCTATAGACGTATATAATGTTCCCACGGACAGGTCTGGGCCGACACGACCGGGATACTGTAAAACATTCCCAGCGAGGAGCTAGATGGGTTAGGTTAAGTTATATTACGTTACAGACGTATATAATGTTCCCACCGAAAAGTAGGGGTCGACCCGCCTGGAATGTTGTAAAATACTACATCCGAGGTGTTAGGTTGCCTTAGGTTAGGATATATAACGTCATAGACGTATATAATGTTCCCACGGAGAAGTACGGGCCGACAGGACCGGGATTCTGTAAAACATTACCAGCGAGGCGCTGGATGGGTTAGGTTAGGTTATCTTACGTTATAGACATATAACGTTCCCACCGAGAAGTACGGGCCGACCCGCCCGGAATGTTGTAAAATACTACATCCGAGATGTTACGCTGCCTTAGGTTAGGATATATAACGCTATAGACGTATGTAATGTTCCCACGGACAGATCTGGGCCGACACGACCGGGATTCTGTAAAACATTACCAGCGAGGCGCTGGATGGGTTAGGTTAGGTTATCTTACGTTATAGACATATAACGTTTCCACCGAGAAGTACGGGCCGACCCGCCCGGAATGTTGTAAAATACTACATCCGAGATGTTACGCTGCCTCAGGTTAGGATATATAACGCTATAGACGTATATAATGTTCCCACGGACAGATCTGGGCCGACACGACCGGGATTCTGTAAAACATTCCCAGCGAGGAGCTAAATGGGTGAGGTTAGGTTATATTACGTTACAGACGTATATAATGTTCCCACCGAAAAGTAGATGACGTCCCGCCTGGAGTGTTGTAAAATACTACATCCGAGGTGTTAGGTTGCCTTAGGTTAGGATATATAACGTCATAGACGTATATAATGTTCCCACGGAGAAGTACGGGCCGACAGGACCGGGATTCTGTAAAACATTACCAGCGAGGCGCTGGATGGGTTAGGTTAGGTTATCTTACGTTATAGACATATAACGTTCCCACCGAGAAGTACGGCCGACCCGCACGGAATGTTGTAAAATACTACATCCGAGATGTTACGCTGCCTTAGGTTAGGATATATAACGCTATAGACGTATATAATGTTCCCACGGACAGATCTGGGCCGACACGACCGGGATTCTGTAAAACATTCCCAGCGAGGGGCTAGATGGGTTAGGTTAGGTTATATTACGTTACAGACGTATATAATGTTCCCACCGAAAAGTAGATGTCGACCCGCCTGGAGTGTTGTAAAATACTACATCCGAGGTGTTAGGTTGCCTTAGGTTAGGATATATAACGTTATAGACGTATACAATGTTCTCACGGACAGGTCTGGGCCGACACGACCGGGATTCTGTAAAACATTACCAGCGAGGTGCTAGATGGGTTAGGTTAGGTTATCTGACGTTATAGACGTATATAACGTTCCCACTGAGAAGTACGGGCCGTCCCGCCAGGAATGTTGTAAAATACTACATCCGAGGAGTGAGGTTGCCTTAGGTTAGGATATATGACGTTATAGACGTATATAATGTTCCCACGGAGAGGTACGGGCCGACAGGATCGGGATTCTGTAAAACATTACCAGCGAGGTGCTAGATGGGTTAGGTTAGGTTATCTTACGTTATAGACGTATATAACGTTCCCACCGAGAAGTACGGGCCGACCCGCCAGGAATGTTGTAAAATACTACATCCGAGGAGTGAGGTTGCCTTAGGTTAGGATATATGACGTTATAGACGTATATAATGTTCCCACGGAGAGGTACGTTCCGACACGGCCGGGATTCTGTAAAACAGTACCAGCGAGGCGCTAGATGGGTTAGGTTAGGTTATATTACATTATAGACGTATATAACGTTCCTACCGAGAAGTGCGGGCCGACCAGCCAGGAATGTTGTAAAATACTACATCCGAGATGTTATGCTGCCGTAGATTAGTATATATAACGCTATAGACGTATATAATGTTCCCACGGACAGGTCTGGGCCGACACGATCGGGATACTGTAAAACATTCCCAGCGAGGGGCTAGATGGGTTAGGTTAGGTTATATTACGTTACAGACGTACATAATGTTCCCACCGAAAAGTAGGGGTCGACCCGCCTGGAATGTTGTAAAATACTACATCCGAGGTGTTAGGTTGCCTTAGGTTAGGATATATAACGAAATAGACGTATATAATGTTCCCACGGAGAAGTACGGGCCGACCCGCCCGGAATGTTGTAAAATACTACATCCGAGATGTTACGCTGCCTTAGGTTAGGATATATAACGCTATAGACGTATATAATGTTCCCACGGACAGATCTGGGCCGACACGACCGGGATTCTGTAAAACATTCCCAGCGAGGCGCTAGATGGGTTAGGTTAGGTTATATTACGTTATAGACCTATATAATGTTCCCACCGAGAAGTACGGGCCGACCCGCCCGGAATGTTGTAAAATACTACATCCGAGATGTTACGCTGCCTCAGGTTAGGATATATAACGCTATAGACGTATATAATGTTCCCACGGCCAGGTCTGGGCCGACACGACCGGGATACTGTAAAACATTCCCAGCGAGGGGCTAGATGGGTTAGGTTAGGTTATATTACGTTACAGACGTATATAATGTTCCCACCGAAAAGTAGGGGTCGACCCGCCTGGAATGTTGTAGAATACTACATCCGAGGTGTTAGGTTGCCTTAGGTTAGGATATATAACGTCATAGACGTATATAATGTTCCCACTGAGAAGTACGGGCCGACAGGACCGGGATTCTGTAAAACATTACCAACGAGGTGCTAGATGGGTTAGGTTAGGTTATCTTACGTTACAGACGTATATAACGTTCCCACCGAGAGGTACGGTCCGACCCGCCAGGAATGTTGTAAAATACTACATCCGAGATGTTACGCTGCCTTAGGTTAGGATATATACGCTATAGACGTATGTAATGTTCCCACGGACAGATCTGGGCCGACACGACCGGGATTCTGTAAAACATTCCCAGCGATGCGCTAGATGGGTGAGGTTAGGTTATCTTACGTTACAGGCTTATATAACGTTCCCACCGAGAAGTACGTGCCGACCCGCCAGGAATGTTGTAAAATACTACAACCGAGATGTTATGCTGCCGTAGTTTAGTATACATAACGCTATAGACGTATATAATGTTCCCACGGACAGGTCTGGGCCGACACGACCGGGATACTGTAAAACATTCCCAGCGGGGGGCTAGATGGGTTAGGTTAGGTTATATTACGTTACAGACGTATATAATGTTCCCACCGAAAAGTAGATGTCGACCCGCCTGGAGTGTTGTAAAATACTACATCCGAGGTGTTAGGTTGCCTTAGGTTAGGATATATAACGTTATAGACGTATACAATGTTCCCACGGAGAGGTACGGGCCGACAGGATCGGGATTCTGTAAAACATTACCAGCGAGGTGCTAGATGGGTTAGGTTAGGTTATCTGACGTTATAGACGTATATAACGTTCCCACTGAGAAGTACGGGCCGTCCCGCCAGGAATGTTGTAAAATACTACATCCGAGGAGTGAGGTTGCCTTAGGTTAGGATATATGACGTTATAGACGTATATAATGTTCCCACGGAGAGGTACGTTCCGACACGGCCGGGATTCTGTAAAACAGTACCAGCGAGGCGCTAGATGGGTTAGGTTAGGTTATATTACATTATAGACGTATATAACGTTCCTACCGAGAAGTGCGGGCCGACCAGCCAGGAATGTTGTAAAATACTACATCCGAGATGTTATGCTGCCGTAGATTAGTATATATAACGCTATAGACGTATATAATGTTCCCACGGACAGGTCTGGGCCGACACGACCGGGATACTGTAAAACATTCCCAGCGAGGGGCTAGATGGGTTAGGTTAGGTTATATTACGTTACAGACGTATATAATGTTCCCACCGAAAAGTAGGGGTCGACCCGCCTGGAATGTTGTAAAATACTACATCCGAGGTGTTAGGTTGCCTTACGTTAGGATATATAACGTCATAGACGTATATAATGTTCCCGCGGAGAAGTACGGGCCGACCCGCCCGGAATGTTGTAAAATACTACATCCGAGATGTTACGCTGCCTTAGGTTAGGATATATAACGCTATAGACGTATATAATGTTCCCACGGACAGATCTGGGCCGACACGACCGGGATTCTGTAAAACATTCCCAGCGAGGCGCTAGATGGGTTAGATTAGGTTATATTACGTTATAGACCTATATAATGTTCCCACCGAAAAGTAGGGGTCGACCCGCCTGGAACGTTGTAAAATACTACATCCGAGGTGTTAGGTTGCCTTAGGTTAGGATATATAACGTCATAGACGTATATAATGTTCCCACGGAGAAGTACGGGCCGACAGGACCGGGATTCTGTAAAACATTACCAGCGAGGCGCTGGATGGGTTAGGTTAGGTTATCTTACGTTATAGACATATAACGTTTCCACCGAGAAGTACGGGCCGACCCGCCCGGAATGTTGTAAAATACTACATCCGAGATGTTACGCTGCCTTAGGTTAGGATATATAACGCTATAGACGTATGTAATGTTCCCACGGACAGATCTGGGCCGACACGACCGGGATTCTGTAAAACATTCCCAGCGAGGGGCTAGATGGGTTAGGTTAGGTTATATTACGTTACAGACGTATATAATGTTCCCACCGAAAAGTAGATGTCGACCCGCCTGGAGTGTTGTAAAATACTACATCCGAGGTGTTAGGTTGCCTTAGGTTAGGATATATAACGTTATAGACGTATACAATGTTCCCACGGAGATGTACGGGCCGACAGGATCGGGATTCTGTAAAACATTACCAGCGAGGTGCTAGATGGGTTAGGTTAGGTTATCTGACGTTATGGACGTATATAACGTTCCCACCGAGAAGTACGGGCCGACCCGCCCGGAATGTTGTAAAATACTACATCCGAGGAGTGAGGTTGTCTTAGGTTAGGATATATGACGTTATAGACGTATATAATGTTCCCACGGAGAGGTACGGTCCGACACGGCCGGGATTCTGTAATACAGTACCAGCGAGGCGCTAGATGGGTTAGGTTAGGTTATATTACGTTATAGACGTATATAACGTTCCTACCGAGAAGTGCGGGCCGACCAGCCAGGAATGTTGTAAAATACTACGTCCGAGATGTTATGCTGCCGTAGATTAGTATATATAACGCTATAGACGTATATAATGTTCCCACGGACAGGTCTGGGCCGACACGACCGGGATACTGTAAAACATTCCCAGCGAGGGGCTAGATGGGTTAGGTTAGGTTATATTACGTTATAGACATATATAACGTTCCTAACGAGAAGTACGGGCCGACCCGCCCGGAATGTTGTAAAATACTACATCCGAGATATTAAGCTGCCTTAGGTTAGGATATATAACGCTATAGACGTATATAATGTTCCCACGGACAGGTCTGGGCCGCCACGACCGGGATACTGTAAAACATTCCCAGCGAGGGGCTAGATGGGTTAGGTTAGGTTATATTACGTTACAGACGTATATAATGTTCCCACCGAGAAGTACGGGCCGACCCGCCCGGAATGTTGTAAAATACTACATCCGAGATGTTACGCTGCCTTAGGTTAGGATATATAACGCTATAGACGTATATAATGTTCCCACGGACAGAACTGGGCCGACACGACCGGGATTCTGTAAAACATTCCCAGCGAGGCGCTAGATGGGTGAGGTTAGGTTATATTACGTTACAGACGTATATAATGTTCCCACCGAAAAGTAGATGTCGACCCGCCTGGAGTGTTGTAAAATACGACATCCGAGGTGTTAGGTTGCCTTAGGTTAGGATATATAACGTTATAGACGTATATAATGTTCCCACGGAGAGGTACGGGCCGACAGGATCGGGATTCTGTAAAACATTACCAACGAGGTGCTAGATGGGTTAGGTTAGGTTATCTTACGTTATAGACGTATATAACGTTCCCACCGAGAGGTACGGGCAGACCCGCCAGGAATGTTGTAAAATACTACATCCGAGATGTTACGCTGCCTTAGGTTAGGATATATAACGCTATAGACGTATGTAATGTTCCCACGGACAGATCTGGGCCGACACGACCGGGATTCTGTAAAACATTCCCAGCGAGGCGCTAGATGGGTTAGGTTAGGTTTAATTACGTTACAGGCTTATATAACGTTCCCACCGAGAAGTACGTGCCGACCCGCCAGGAATGTTGTAAAATACTACAACCGAGATGTTATGCTGCCGTAGTTTATTATATATAACGCTATAGACGTATATAATGTTCCCACGGACAGGTCTGGGCCGACACGACCGGGATACTGTAAAACATTCCCAGCGAGGGGCTAGATGGGTTAGGTTAGGTTATATTACGTTACAGACGTATATAATGTTCCCACCGAAAAGTAGGGGTCGACCCGCCTGGAACGTTGTAAAATACTACATCCGAGATATTAAGCTGCCTTAGGTTAGGATATATAACGCTATAGACGTATATAATGTTCCTACGGACAGATCTGGGCCGACACGACCGGGATTCTGTAAAACATTCCCAGCGAGGCGCTAGATGGGTTAGGTTAGGTTATCTTACGTTATAGACTTATATAATGTTCTCAGCGAGAAGTACGGGCCGACACGCCAGGCATGTTGTAAAATACTACATCCGAGATGTTATGCTCCCGTAGATTAGTATATTTAACGCTATAGACGTATATAATGTTCCCACGGACAGGTCTGGGCCGACACGACCGGGAATCTGTAAAACATTCCTAGCGAGGGGCTAGATGGGTTAGGTTAGGTTATATTACGTTACAGACGTATATAATGTTCCCACCGAAAAGTAGATGTCGACCCGCCTGGAGTGTTGTAAAATACTACATCCGAGGTGTTAGGTTGCCTTAGGTTAGGATATATAACGTTATAGACGTATACAATGTTCCCACGGAAAGGTACGGGCCGACAGGATCGGGATTCTGTAAAACATTACCAGCGAGGTGCTAGATGGGTTAGGTTAGGTTGTCTTACGTTATAGACGTATATAACGTTCCCACCGAGAAGTACGGGCCGACCCGCCCGGAATGTTGTAAAATACTACATCCGAGATATTAACCTGCCTTAGGTTAGGATATATAACGTCATAGACGTATATAATGTTCCCACGGAGAAGTACGAACCGACAGGACCGGGATTCTGTAAAACATTCCCAGCGAGGCGCTAGATGGGTTAGGTTAGGTTATCTTACGTTATAGACTTATATAATGTTCCCACCGAAAAGTAGGGGTCGACCCGCCTGGAATGTTGTAAAATACTACATCCGAGGTGTTAGGTTGCCTTAGGTTAGGATATATAACGTCATAGACGTATATAATGTTCCCACGGAGAAGTACGGGCCGACAGGACCGGGATTCTGTAAAACATTACCAGCGAGGCGCTGGATGGGTTAGGTTAGGTTATCTTACGTTATAGACATATAACGTTCCCACCGAGAAGTACGGGCCGACCCGCCCGGAATGTTGTAAAATACTACATCCGAGATGTTACGCTGCCTTAGGTTAGGATATATAACGCTATAGACGTATGTAATGTTCCCACGGACAGATCTGGGCCGACACGACCGGGATTCTGTAAAACATTCCCAGCGATGCGCTAGATGGGTGAGGTTAGGTTATCTTACGTTACAGGCTTATATAACGTTCCCACCGAGAAGTACGTGCCGACCCGCCAGGAATGTTGTAAAATACTACAACCGAGATGTTATGCTGCCGTAGTTTAGTATATATAACGCTATAGACGTATATAATGTTCCCACGGAGAAGTACGGGCCGACAGGACCGGGATTCTGTAAAACATTACCAGCGAGGCGCTGGATGGGTTAGGTTAGGTTATCTTACGTTATAGACATATAACGTTCCCACCGAGAAGTACGGGCCGACCCGCCCGGAATGTTGTAAAATACTACATCCGAGATGTTACGCTGCCTTAGGTTAGGATATATAACGCTATAGACGTATATGATGTTCCCACGGACAGATCTGGGCCGACACGACCGGGATTCTGTAAAACATTCCCAGCGAGGGGCTAGATGGGTTAGGTTAGGTTATATTACGTTACAGACGTATATAATGTTCCCACCGAAAAGTAGATGTCGACCCGCCTGGAGTGTTGTAAAATACTACATCCGAGGTGTTAGGTTGCCTTAGGTTAGGATATATAACGTTATAGACGTATACAATATTCCCACGGAGAGGTACGGGCCGACAGGATCGGGATTCTGTAAAACATTACCAGCGAGGTGCTAGATGGGTTAGGTTAGGTTATCTGACGTTATGGACGTATATAACGTTCCCACCGAGAAGTACGGGCCGACCCGCCCGGAATGTTGTAAAATACTACATCCGAGGAGTGAGGTTGTCTTAGGTTAGGATATATGACGTTATAGACGTATATAATGTTCCCACGGAGAGGTACGGTCCGACACGGCCGGGATTCTGTAATACAGTACCAGCGAGGCGCTAGATGGGTTAGGTTAGGTTATATTACGTTATAGACGTATATAACGTTCCTACCGAGAAGTGCGGGCCGACCAGCCAGGAATGTTGTAAAATACTACGTCCGAGATGTTATGCTGCCGTAGATTAGTATATATAACGCTATAGACGTATATAATGTTCCCACGGACAGGTCTGGGCCGACACGACCGGGATACTGTAAAACATTCCCAGCGAGGGGCTAGATGGGTTAGGTTAGGTTATATTACGTTATAGACATATATAACGTTCCTAACGAGAAGTACGGGCCGACCCGCCCGGAATGTTGTAAAATACTACATCCGAGATATTAAGCTGCCTTAGGTTAGGATATATAACGCTATAGACGTATATAATGTTCCCACGGACAGGTCTGGGCCGCCACGACCGGGATACTGTAAAACATTCCCAGCGAGGGGCTAGATGGGTTAGGTTAGGTTATATTACGTTACAGACGTATATAATGTTCCCACCGAGAAGTACGGGCCGACCCGCCCGGAATGTTGTAAAATACTACATCCGAGATGTTACGCTGCCTTAGGTTAGGATATATAACGCTATAGACGTATATAATGTTCCCACGGACAGATCTGGGCCGACACGACCGGGATTCTGTAAAACATTCCCAGCGAGGCGCTAGATGGGTGAGGTTAGGTTATA
Organism: Xylocopa violacea; assembly: GCA_963969225.1. Lineage (NCBI taxonomy): Eukaryota > Metazoa > Arthropoda > Insecta > Hymenoptera > Apidae > Xylocopa > Xylocopa violacea. The sequence continues at coordinate 3,841,153 of CAXAJV010000013.1, forward strand.
TTACGTTACAGACGTATATAATGTTCCCACCGAAAAGTAGATGTCGACCCGCCTGGAGTGTTGTAAAATACGACATCCGAGGTGTTAGGTTGCCTTAGGTTAGGATATATAACGTTATAGACGTATATAATGTTCCCACGGAGAGGTACGGGCCGACAGGATCGGGATTCTGTAAAACATTACCAACGAGGTGCTAGATGGGTTAGGTTAGGTTATCTTACGTTATAGACGTATATAACGTTCCCACCGAGAGGTACGGGCCGACCCGCCAGGAATGTTGTAAAATACTACATCCGAGATGTTACGCTGCCTTAGGTTAGGATATATAACGCTATAGACGTATGTAATGTTCCCACGGACAGATCTGGGCCGACACGACCGGGATTCTGTAAAACATTCCCAGCGAGGCGCTAGATGGGTTAGGTTAGGTTTAATTACGTTACAGGCTTATATAACGTTCCCACCGAGAAGTACGTGCCGACCCGCCAGGAATGTTGTAAAATACTACAACCGAGATGTTATGCTGCCGTAGTTTATTATATATAACGCTATAGACGTATATAATGTTCCCACGGACAGGTCTGGGCCGACACGACCGGGATACTGTAAAACATTCCCAGCGAGGGGCTAGATGGGTTAGGTTAGGTTATATTACGTTACAGACGTATATAATGTTCCCACCGAAAAGTAGGGGTCGACCCGCCTGGAACGTTGTAAAATACTACATCCGAGATATTAAGCTGCCTTAGGTTAGGATATATAACGCTATAGACGTATATAATGTTCCTACGGACAGATCTGGGCCGACACGACCGGGATTCTGTAAAACATTCCCAGCGAGGCGCTAGATGGGTTAGGTTAGGTTATCTTACGTTATAGACTTATATAATGTTCTCAGCGAGAAGTACGGGCCGACACGCCAGGCATGTTGTAAAATACTACATCCGAGATGTTATGCTCCCGTAGATTAGTATATTTAACGCTATAGACGTATATAATGTTCCCACGGACAGGTCTGGGCCGACACGACCGGGAATCTGTAAAACATTCCTAGCGAGGGGCTAGATGGGTTAGGTTAGGTTATATTACGTTACAGACGTATATAATGTTCCCACCGAAAAGTAGATGTCGACCCGCCTGGAGTGTTGTAAAATACTACATCCGAGGTGTTAGGTTGCCTTAGGTTAGGATATATAACGTTATAGACGTATACAATGTTCCCACGGAGAGGTACGGGCCGACAGGATCGGGATTCTGTAAAACATTACCAGCGAGGTGCTAGATGGGTTAGGTTAGGTTGTCTTACGTTATAGACGTATATAACGTTCCCACCGAGAAGTACGGGCCGACCCGCCCGGAATGTTGTAAAATACTACATCCGAGATATTAACCTGCCTTAGGTTAGGATATATAACGTCATAGACGTATATAATGTTCCCACGGAGAAGTACGAACCGACAGGACCGGGATTCTGTAAAACATTACCAGCGAGGCGCTGGATGGGTTAGGTTAGGTTATCTTACGTTATAGACATATAACGTTCCCACCGAGAAGTACGGGCCGACCCGCCCGGAATGTTGTAAAATACTACATCCGAGATGTTACGCTGCCTTAGGTTAGGATATATAACGCTATAGACGTATATAATGTTCCCACGGACAGATCTGGGCCGACACGACCGGGATTCTGTAAAACATTCCCAGCGAGGCGCTAGATGGGTTAGGTTAGGTTATCTTACGTTATAGACTTATATAATGTTCCCACCGAAAAGTAGGGGTCGACCCGCCTGGAATGTTGTAAAATACTACATCCGAGGTGTTAGGTTGCCTTAGGTTAGGATATATAACGTCATAGACGTATATAATGTTCCCACGGAGAAGTACGGGCCGACAGGACCGGGATTCTGTAAAACATTACCAGCGAGGCGCTGGATGGGTTAGGTTAGGTTATCTTACGTTATAGACATATAACGTTCCCACCGAGAAGTACGGGCCGACCCGCCCGGAATGTTGTAAAATACTACATCCGAGATGTTACGCTGCCTTAGGTTAGGATATATAACGCTATAGACGTATGTAATGTTCCCACGGACAGATCTGGGCCGACACGACCGGGATTCTGTAAAACATTCCCAGCGATGCGCTAGATGGGTGAGGTTAGGTTATCTTACGTTACAGGCTTATATAACGTTCCCACCGAGAAGTACGTGCCGACCCGCCAGGAATGTTGTAAAATACTACAACCGAGATGTTATGCTGCCGTAGTTTAGTATATATAACGCTATAGACGTATATAATGTTCCCACGGAGAAGTACGGGCCGACAGGACCGGGATTCTGTAAAACATTACCAGCGAGGCGCTGGATGGGTTAGGTTAGGTTATCTTACGTTATAGACATATAACGTTCCCACCGAGAAGTACGGGCCGACCCGCCCGGAATGTTGTAAAATACTACATCCGAGATGTTACGCTGCCTTAGGTTAGGATATATAACGCTATAGACGTATATGATGTTCCCACGGACAGATCTGGGCCGACACGACCGGGATTCTGTAAAACATTCCCAGCGAGGGGCTAGATGGGTTAGGTTAGGTTATATTACGTTACAGACGTATATAATGTTCCCACCGAAAAGTAGATGTCGACCCGCCTGGAGTGTTGTAAAATACTACATCCGAGGTGTTAGGTTGCCTTAGGTTAGGATATATAACGTTATAGACGTATACAATATTCCCACGGAGAGGTACGGGCCGACAGGATCGGGATTCTGTAAAACATTACCAGCGAGGTGCTAGATGGGTTAGGTTAGGTTATCTTACGTTATAGACGTATATAACGTTCCCACCGAGAAGTGCGGGCCGACCCGCCAGGAATGTTGTAAAATACTACATCCGAGGTGTGAGGTTGCCTTAGGTTAGGATATATGACGTTATAGACGTATATAATGTTCCCACGGAGAGGTACGGGCCGACAGGATCGGGATTCTGTAAAACATTACCAGCGAGGTGCTAGATGGGTTAGGTTAGGTTATCTTACGTTATAGACGTATATAACGTTCCCACCGAGAAGTACGGGCCGACACGCCAGGAATGTTGTAAAATACTACATCCGAGGAGTGAGGTTGCCTTAGGTTAGGATATATGACGTTATAGACGTATATAATGTTCCCACGGAGAGGTACGGGCCGACAGGATCGGGATTCTGTAAAACATTACCAGCGAGGGGCTAGATGGGTTAGGTTAGGTTATCTTACGTTATAGACGTATATAACGTTCCCACCGAGAAGTACGGGCCGACCCGCCAGGAATGTTGTAAAATACTACATCCGAGGAGTGAGGTTGCCTTAGGTTAGGATATATGACGTTACAGACGTATATAATGTTCCCACGGACAGGTCTGGGCCGACACGACCGGGATACTGTAAAACATTCCCAGCGAGGGGCTAGATGGGTTAGGTTAGGTTATATTACGTTATAGACATATATAACGTTCCTACCGAGAAGTACGGGCCGACCCGCCCGGAATGTTGTAAAATACTACATCCGAGATATTAAGCTGCCTTAGGTTAGGATATATAACGCTATAGACGTATATAATGTTCCCACGGACAGATCTGTGCCGACACGACCGGGATTCTGTAAAACATTACCAGCGAGGCGCTGGATGGGTTAGGTTAGGTTATCTTACGTTATAGACATATAACGTTCCCACCGAGAAGTACGGGCCGACCCGCCCGGAATGTTGTAAAATACTACATCCGAGATGTTACGCTGCCTTAGGTTAGGATATATAACGCTATAGACGTATATAATGTTCCCACGGACAGATCTGGGCCGACACGACCGGGATTCTGTAAAACATTCCCAGCGAGGCGCTAGATGGGTGAGGTTAGGTTATATTACGTTACAGACGTATATAATGTTCCCACCGAAAAGTTGATGTCGACCCGCCTGGAGTGTTTAAAATACTACATCCGAGGAGTGAGGTTGCCTTAGGTTAGTATATATAACGTTATAGACGTATATGATGTTCCCACGCAGAGGTACGGGCCGACAGGACCGGGATTCTGTAAAACATTACCAGCGAGGCGCTGGATGGGTTAGGTTAGGTTATCTTACGTTATAGACATATAACGTTCCCACCGAGAAGTACGGGCCGACCCGCCCGGAATGTTGTAAAATACAACACCCGAGATGTTACGCTGCCTCAGGTTAGGATATATAACGCTATAGACGTATATGATGTTCCCACGGACAGATCTGGGCCGACACGACCGGGATTCTGTAAAACATTCCCAGCGAGGGGCTAGATGGGTTAGGTTAGGTTATATTACGTTACAGACGTATATAATGTTCCCAACGATAAGTAGATGTCGACCCGCCTGGAGTGTTGTAAAATACTACATCCGAGGTGTTAGTTTGCCTTAGCTTAGGATATATAACGTTATAGACGTATACAATGTTCCCACGGAGAGGTACGGGCCGACAGGATCGGGATTCTGTAAAACAGTACCAGCGAGGCGCTAGATGGGTTAGGTTAGGTTATATTACGTTATAGACGTATATAACGTTCCTACCGAGAAGTGCGGGCCGACCAGCCAGGAATGTTGTAAAATACTACATCCGAGATGTTATGCTGCCGTAGATTAGTATATATAACTCTATAGAAGTATATAATGTTCCCACGGACAGGTCTGGTCCGACACGACCGGGATACTGTAAAACATTCCCAGCGAGGGGCTAGATGGGTTAGGTTAGGTTATATTACGTTACAGACGTATATAATGTTCCCACAGAAAAGTACGCGTCGACCCGCCTGGAATGTTGTAAAATACTACAACCGAGATGTTATGCTGCCGTAGTTTAGTATATATAACGTTATAGACGTATATAATGTTCCCACGGACAGGTCTGGGCCGACACGACCGGGATACTGTAAAACATTCCCAGCGAGGGGCTAGATGGGTTAGGTTAGGTTATATTACGTTACAGACGTATATAATGTTCCCACCGATAAGTAGGGGTCGACCAGCCTGGAACGTTGTAAAATACTACATCCGAGATATTAAGCTGCCTTAGGTTAGGATATATAACGCTATAGACGTATATAATGTTCCTACGGACAGATCTGGGCCGACACGACCGGGATTCTGTAAAACATTCCCAGCGAGGCGCTAGATGGGTTAGGTTAGGTTATCTTACGTTATAGACTTATATAATGTTCTCAGCGAGAAGTACGGGCCGACACGCCAGGCATGTTGTAAAATACTACATCCGAGATGTTATGCTCCCGTAGATTAGTATATTTAACGCTATAGACGTATATAATGTTCCCACGGACAGGTCTGGGCCGACACGACCGGGAATCTGTAAAACATTCCTAGCGAGGGGCTAGATGGGTTAGGTTAGGTTATATTACGTTACAGACGTATATAATGTTCCCACCGAAAAGTAGATGTCGACCCGCCTGGAGTGTTGTAAAATACTACATCCGAGGTGTTAGGTTGCCTTAGGTTAGGATATATAACGTTATAGACGTATACAATGTTCCCACGGAGAGGTACGGGCCGACAGGATCGGGATTCTGTAAAACATTACCAGCGAGGTGCTAGATGGGTTAGGTTAGGTTGTCTTACGTTATAGACGTATATAACGTTCCCACCGAGAAGTACGGGCCGACCCGCCCGGAATGTTGTAAAATACTACATCCGAGATATTAACCTGCCTTAGGTTAGGATATATAACGTCATAGACGTATATAATGTTCCCACGGAGAAGTACGAACCGACAGGACCGGGATTCTGTAAAACATTACCAGCGAGGCGCTGGATGGGTTAGGTTAGGTTATCTTACGTTATAGACATATAACGTTCCCACCGAGAAGTACGGGCCGACCCGCCCGGAATGTTGTAAAATACTACATCCGAGATGTTACGCTGCCTTAGGTTAGGATATATAACGCTATAGACGTATATAATGTTCCCACGGACAGATCTGGGCCGACACGACCGGGATTCTGTAAAACATTCCCAGCGAGGCGCTAGATGGGTTAGGTTAGGTTATCTTACGTTATAGATTTATATAATGTTCCCACCGAAAAGTAGGGGTCGACCCGCCTGGAATGTTGTAAAATACTACATCCGAGGTGTTAGGTTGCCTTAGGTTAGGATATATAACGTCATAGACGTATATAATGTTCCCACGGAGAAGTACGGGCCGACAGGACCGGGATTCTGTAAAACATTACCAGCGAGGCGCTGGATGGGTTAGGTTAGGTTATCTTACGTTATAGACATATAACGTTCCCACCGAGAAGTACGGGCCGACCCGCCCGGAATGTTGTAAAATACTACATCCGAGATGTTACGCTGCCTTAGGTTAGGATATATAACGCTATAGACGTATGTAATGTTCCCACGGACAGATCTGGGCCGACACGACCGGGATTCTGTAAAACATTCCCAGCGATGCGCTAGATGGGTGAGGTTAGGTTATCTTACGTTACAGGCTTATATAACGTTCCCACCGAGAAGTACGTGCCGACCCGCCAGGAATGTTGTAAAATACTACAACCGAGATGTTATGCTGCCGTAGTTTAGTATATATAACGCTATAGACGTATATAATGTTCCCACGGAGAAGTACGGGCCGACAGGACCGGGATTCTGTAAAACATTACCAGCGAGGCGCTGGATGGGTTAGGTTAGGTTATCTTACGTTATAGACATATAACGTTCCCACCGAGAAGTACGGGCCGACCCGCCCGGAATGTTGTAAAATACTACATCCGAGATGTTACGCTGCCTTAGGTTAGGATATATAACGCTATAGACGTATATGATGTTCCCACGGACAGATCTGGGCCGACACGACCGGGATTCTGTAAAACATTCCCAGCGAGGGGCTAGATGGGTTAGGTTAGGTTATATTACGTTACAGACGTATATAATGTTCCCACCGAAAAGTAGATGTCGACCCGCCTGGAGTGTTGTAAAATACTACATCCGAGGTGTTAGGTTGCCTTAGGTTAGGATATATAACGTTATAGACGTATACAATATTCCCACGGAGAGGTACGGGCCGACAGGATCGGGATTCTGTAAAACATTACCAGCGAGGTGCTAGATGGGTTAGGTTAGGTTATCTTACGTTATAGACGTATATAACGTTCCCACCGAGAAGTGCGGGCCGACCCGCCAGGAATGTTGTAAAATACTACATCCGAGGTGTGAGGTTGCCTTAGGTTAGGATATATGACGTTATAGACGTATATAATGTTCCCACGGAGAGGTACGGGCCGACAGGATCGGGATTCTGTAAAACATTACCAGCGAGGTGCTAGATGGGTTAGGTTAGGTTATCTTACGTTATAGACGTATATAACGTTCCCACCGAGAAGTACGGGCCGACACGCCAGGAATGTTGTAAAATACTACATCCGAGGAGTGAGGTTGCCTTAGGTTAGGATATATGACGTTATAGACGTATATAATGTTCCCACGGAGAGGTACGGGCCGACAGGATCGGGATTCTGTAAAACATTACCAGCGAGGGGCTAGATGGGTTAGGTTAGGTTATCTTACGTTATAGACGTATATAACGTTCCCACCGAGAAGTACGGGCCGACCCGCCAGGAATGTTGTAAAATACTACATCCGAGGAGTGAGGTTGCCTTAGGTTAGGATATATGACGTTACAGACGTATATAATGTTCCCACGGACAGGTCTGGGCCGACACGACCGGGATACTGTAAAACATTCCCAGCGAGGGGCTAGATGGGTTAGGTTAGGTTATATTACGTTATAGACATATATAACGTTCCTACCGAGAAGTACGGGCCGACCCGCCCGGAATGTTGTAAAATACTACATCCGAGATATTAAGCTGCCTTAGGTTAGGATATATAACGCTATAGACGTATATAATGTTCCCACGGACAGATCTGTGCCGACACGACCGGGATTCTGTAAAACATTACCAGCGAGGCGCTGGATGGGTTAGGTTAGGTTATCTTACGTTATAGACATATAACGTTCCCACCGAGAAGTACGGGCCGACCCGCCCGGAATGTTGTAAAATACTACATCCGAGATGTTACGCTGCCTTAGGTTAGGATATATAACGCTATAGACGTATATAATGTTCCCACGGACAGATCTGGGCCGACACGACCGGGATTCTGTAAAACATTCCCAGCGAGGCGCTAGATGGGTGAGGTTAGGTTATATTACGTTACAGACGTATATAATGTTCCCACCGAAAAGTTGATGTCGACCCGCCTGGAGTGTTTAAAATACTACATCCGAGGAGTGAGGTTGCCTTAGGTTAGTATATATAACGTTATAGACGTATATGATGTTCCCACGCAGAGGTACGGGCCGACAGGACCGGGATTCTGTAAAACATTACCAGCGAGGCGCTGGATGGGTTAGGTTAGGTTATCTTACGTTATAGACATATAACGTTCCCACCGAGAAGTACGGGCCGACCCGCCCGGAATGTTGTAAAATACAACACCCGAGATGTTACGCTGCCTCAGGTTAGGATATATAACGCTATAGACGTATATGATGTTCCCACGGACAGATCTGGGCCGACACGACCGGGATTCTGTAAAACATTCCCAGCGAGGGGCTAGATGGGTTAGGTTAGGTTATATTACGTTACAGACGTATATAATGTTCCCAACGATAAGTAGATGTCGACCCGCCTGGAGTGTTGTAAAATACTACATCCGAGGTGTTAGTTTGCCTTAGCTTAGGATATATAACGTTATAGACGTATACAATGTTCCCACGGAGAGGTACGGGCCGACAGGATCGGGATTCTGTAAAACAGTACCAGCGAGGCGCTAGATGGGTTAGGTTAGGTTATATTACGTTATAGACGTATATAACGTTCCTACCGAGAAGTGCGGGCCGACCAGCCAGGAATGTTGTAAAATACTACATCCGAGATGTTATGCTGCCGTAGATTAGTATATATAACTCTATAGAAGTATATAATGTTCCCACGGACAGGTCTGGTCCGACACGACCGGGATACTGTAAAACATTCCCAGCGAGGGGCTAGATGGGTTAGGTTAGGTTATATTACGTTACAGACGTATATAATGTTCCCACAGAAAAGTACGCGTCGACCCGCCTGGAATGTTGTAAAATACTACAACCGAGATGTTATGCTGCCGTAGTTTAGTATATATAACGTTATAGACGTATATAATGTTCCCACGGACAGGTCTGGGCCGACACGACCGGGATACTGTAAAACATTCCCAGCGAGGGGCTAGATGGGTTAGGTTAGGTTATATTACGTTACAGACGTATATAATGTTCCCACCGATAAGTAGGGGTCGACCAGCCTGGAACGTTGTAAAATACTACATCCGAGGTGTTAGGTTGCCTTAGGTTAGGATATATAACGTCATAGACGTATATAATGTTCCCACGGAGAAGTACGGGCCGACAGGACCGGGATTCTGTAAAACATTACCAGCGAGGCGCTGGATGGGTTAGGTTAGGTTATCTTACGTTATAGACATATAACGTTCCCACCGAGAAGTACGGGCCGACCCGCCCGGAATGTTGTAAAATACTACATCCGACATCTTACGCTGCCTTAGGTTAGGATATATAACGCTATAGACGTATGTAATGTTCCCACGGACAGATCTGGGCCGACACGACCGGGATTCTGTAAAACATTCCCAGCGATGCGCTAGATGGGTGAGGTTAGGTTATCTTTCGTTACAGGCTTATATAACGTTCCCACCGAGAAGTACGTGCCGACCCGCCAGGAATGTTGTAAAATACTACAACCGAGATGTTATGCTGCCGTAGTTTAGTATATATAACGCTATAGACGTATATAATGTTCCCACGGAGAAGTACGGGCCGACAGGACCGGGATTCTGTAAAACATTACCAGCGAGGCGCTGGATGGGTTAGGTTAGGTTATCTTACGTTATAGACATATAACGTTCCCACCGAGAAGTACGGGCCGACCCGCCCGGAATGTTGTAAAATACTACATCCGAGATGTTACGCTGCCTTAGGTTAGGATATATAACGCTATAGACGTATATGATGTTCCCACGGACAGATCTGGGCCGACACGACCGGGATTCTGTAAAACATTCCCAGCGAGGGGCTAGATAGGTTAGGGTAGGTTATATTACGTTACAGACGTATATAATGTTCCCACCGAAAAGTAGATGTCGACCCGCCTGGAGTGTTGTAAAATACTACATCCGAGGTGTTAGGTTGCCTTAGGTTAGGATATATAACGTTATAGACGTATACAATATTCCCACGGAGAGGTACGGGCCGACAGGATCGGGGTTCTGTAAAACATTACCAGCGAGGTGCTAGATGGGTTAGGTTAGGTTATCTTACGTTATAGACGTATATAACGTTCCCACCGAGAAGTACGGGCCGACCCGCCAGGAATGTTGTAAAATACTACATCCGAGGTGTGAGGTTGCCTTAGGTTAGGATATATGACGTTATAGACGTATATAATGTTCCCACGGAGAAGTACGGGCCGACAGGACCGGGATTCTGTAAAACATTACCAGCGAGGCGCTGGATGGGTTAGGTTAGGTTATCTTACGTTATAGACATATAACATTCCCACCGAGAAGTACGGGCCGACCCGCCCGGAATGTTGTAAAATACTACATCCGACATCTTACGCTGCCTTAGGTTAGGATATATAACGCTATAGACGTATATGATGTTCCCACGGACAGATCTGGGCCGACACGACCGGGATTCTGTAAAACATTCCCAGCGAGGGGCTAGATGGGTTAGGTTAGGTTATATTACGTTACAGACGTATATAATGTTCCCACCGAATAGTAGATGTCGACCCGCCTGGAGTGTTTAAAATACTACATCCGAGGTGTTAGGTTGCCTTAGGTTAGGATATATAACGTTATAGACGTATATAATGTTCCCACGGAGAGGTACGGGCCGACAGGATCGGGATTCTGTAAAACATTACCAACGAGGTGCTAGATGGGTTAGGTTAGGTTATCTTCCGTTATAGACATATAACGTTCCCACCGAGAAGTACGGGCCGACCCGCCCGGAATGTTGTAAAATACTACATCCGAGATGTTATGCTGCCGTAGATTAGTATATATAACGCTATAGACGTATATAATGTTCCCACGGACAGGTCTGGGCCGACACGACCGGGATACTGTAAAACATTCCCAGCGAGGGGCTAGATGGGTTAGGTTAGGTTATATTACGTTATAGACATATATAACGTTCCTACCGAGAAGTACGGGCCGATCCGCCCGGAATGTTGTAAAATACTACATCCGAGATATTAAGCTGCCTTAGGTTAGGATATATAACGCTATAGACGTATATAAAGTTCCCACGGACAGATCTGTGCCGACACGACCGGGATTCTGTAAAACATTCCCAGCGAGGCGCTAGATGGGTTAGGTTAGGTTATCTTACGTTATAGACTTATATAATGTTCCCACGGAGAAGTACGGGCCGACCCGCCAGGAATGTTGTAAAATACTACAACCGAGATGTTATGCTGCCGTAGTTTAGTATATATAACGCTATAGACGTATATAATGTTCCCACGGACAGGTCTGGGCCGACACGACCGGGATACTGTAAAACATTCCCAGCGAGGGGCTAGATGGGTTAGGTTAGGTTATATTACGTTACAGACGTATATAATGTTCCCACCGAAAAGTAGGGGTCGACCCGCCTGGAACGTTGTAAAATACTACATCCGAGGTGTTAGGTTGCCTTAGGTTAGGATATATAACGTCATAGACGTATATAATGTTCCCACGGAGATGTACGGGCCGACAGGACCGGGATTCTGTAAAACATTACCAGCGAGGCGCTGGATGGGTTAGGTTTGGTTATCTTACGTTATAGACATATCGTTCCCACCGAGAAGTACGGGCCGACCCGCCCGGAATGTTGTAAAATACTACATCCGAGATGTTACGCTGCCTTAGGTTAGGATATATAACGCTATAGACGTATATAATGTTCCCACGGACAGATCTGGGCCGACACGACCGGGATTCTGTAAAACATTCCCAGCGAGGCGCTAGATGGGTTAGGTTATCTTACGTTATAGACTTATATAATGTTCCCACCGAAAAGTAGGGGTCGACCCGCCTGGAATGTTGTAAAATACTACATCCGAGGTGTTAGGTTGCCTTAGGTTAGGATATATAACGTCATAGACGTATATAATGTTCCCACGGAGAAGTACGGGCCGACAGGACCGGGATTCTGTAAAACTTTACCAGCGAGGCGCTGGATGGGTTAGGTTAGGTTATCTTACGTTATAGACATATAACGTTCCCACCGAGAAGTACGGGCCGACCCGCCCGGAATGTTGTAAAATACTACATCCGAGATGTTACGCTGCCTTAGGTTAGGATATATAACGCTATAGACGTATGTAATGTTCCCACGGACAGATCTGGGCCGACACGACCGGGATTCTGTAAAACATTCCCAGCGATGCGCTAGATGGGTGAGGTTAGGTTATCTTACGTTACAGGCTTATATAACGTTCCCACCGAGAAGTACGTGCCGACCCGCCAGGAATGTTGTAAAATACTACAACCGAGATGTTATGCTGCCGTAGTTTAGTATATATAACGCTATAGACGTATATAATGTTCCCACGGAGAAGTACGGGCCGACAGGACCGGGATTCTGTAAAACATTACCAGCGAGGCGCTGGATGGGTTAGGTTAGGTTATCTTACGTTATAGACATATAACGTTCCCACCGAGAAGTACGGGCCGACCCGCCCAGAATGTTGTAAAATACTACATCCGAGATGTTACGCTGCCTTAGGTTAGGATATATAACGCTATAGACGTATATGATGTTCCCACGGACAGATCTGGGCCGACACGACCGGGATTCTGTAAAACATTCCCAGCGAGGGGCTAGATGGGTTAGGTTAGGTTATATTACGTTACAGACGTATATAATGTTCCCACCGAAAAGTAGATGTCGACCCGCCTGGAGTGTTGTAAAATACTACATCCGAGGTGTTAGGTTGCCTTAGGTTAGGATATATAACGTTATAGACGTATACAATATTCCCACGGAGAGGTACGGGCCGACAGGATCGGGATTCTGTAAAACATTACCAGCGAGGTGCTATATGGGTTAGGTTAGGTTATCTTACGTTATAGACGTATATAACGTTCCCACCGAGAAGTACGGGCCGACCCGCCAGGAATGTTGTAAAATACTACATCCGAGGTGTGAGGTTGCCTTAGGTTAGGATATATGACGTTATAGACGTATATAATGTTCCCACGGAGAGGTACGGGCCGACAGGATCGGGATTCTGTAAAACATTACCAGCGAGGTGCTAGATGGGTTAGGTTAGGTTATCTTACGTTATAGACGTATATAACGTTCCCACCGAGAAGTACGGGCCGACCCGCCAGGAATGTTGTAAAATACTACATACGAGGAGTGAGGTTGCCTTAGGTTAGGATATATGACGTTATAGACGTATATAATGTTCCCACGGAGAGGTACGGGCCGACAGGATCGGGATTCTGTAAAACATTACCAGCGAGGTGCTAGATGGGTTAGGTTAGGTTATCTTACGTTATAGACGTATATAACGTTCCCACCGAGAAGTACGGGCCGACCCGCCAGGAATGTTGTAAAATACTACATCCGAGGAGTGAGGTTGCCTTAGGTTAGGATATATGACGTTACAGACGTATATAATGTTCCCACGGACAGGTCTGGGCCGACACGACCGGGATACTGTAAAACATTCCCAGCGAGGGGCTAGATGGGTTAGGTTAGGTTATATTACGTTATAGACATATATAACGTTCCTACCGAGAAGTACGGGCCGACCCGCCCGGAATGTTGTAAAATACTACATCCGAGATATTAAGCTGCCTTAGGTTAGGATATATAACGCTATAGACGTATATAATGTTCCCACGGACAGATCTGTGCCGACACGACCGGGATTCTGTAAAACATTACCAGCGAGGCGCTGGATGGGTTAGGTTAGGTTATCTTACGTTATAGACATATAACGTTCCCACCGAGAAGTACGGGCCGACCCGCGCGGAATGTTGTAAAATACTACATCCGAGATGTTACGCTGCCTTAGGTTAGGATATATAACGCTATAGACGTATATAATGTTCCCACGGACAGATCTGGGCCGACACGACCGGGATTCTGTAAAACATTCCCAGCGAGGCGCTAGATGGGTGAGGTTAGGTTATATTACGTTACAGACGTATATAATGTTCCCACCGAAAAGTTGATGTCGACCCGCCTGGAGTGTTTAAAATACTACATCCGAGGAGTGAGGTTGCCTTAGGTTAGGATATATAACGTTATAGACGTATATGATGTTCCCACGCAGAGGTACGGGCCGACAGGACCGGGATTCTGTAAAACATTACCAGCGAGGCGCTGGATGGGTTAGGTTAGGTTATCTTACGTTATAGACATATAACGTTCCCACCGAGAAGTACGGGCCGACCCGCCCGGAATGTTGTAAAATACTACATCCGAGGTGTTAGTTTGCCTTAGCTTAGGATATATAACGTTATAGACGTATAGAATGTTCCCACGGAGAGGTACGGGCCGACAGGATCGGGATTCTGTAAAACAGTACCAGCGAGGCGCTAGATGGGTTAGGTTAGGTTATATTACGTTATAGACGTATATAACGTTCCTACCGAGAAGTGCGGGCCGACCAGCCAGGAATGTTGTAAAATACTACATCCGAGATGTTATGCTGCCGTAGATTAGTATATATAACTCTATAGAAGTATATAATGTTCCCACGGACAGGTCTGGTCCGACACGACCGGGATACTGTAAAACATTCCCAGCGAGGGGCTAGATGGGTTAGGTTAGGTTATATTACGTTACAGACGTATATAATGTTCCCACAGAAAAGTACGCGTCGACCCGCCTGGAATGTTGTAAAATACTACAACCGAGATGTTATGCTGCCGTAGTTTAGTATATATAACGTTATAGAGGTATATAATGTTCCCACGGACAGGTCTGGGCCGACACGACCGGGATACTGTAAAACATTCCCAGCGAGGGGCTAGATGGGTTAGGTTAGGTTATATTACGTTACAGACGTATATAATGTTCCCACCGAAAAGTAGGGGTCGACCCGCCTGGAACGTTGTAAAATACTACATCCGAGGTGTTAGGTTGCCTTAGGTTAGGATATATAACGTCATAGACGTATATAATGTTCCCACGGAGAAGTACGGGCCGACAGGACCGGGATTCTGTAAAACATTACCAGCGAGGAGCTGGATGGGTTAGGTTAGGTTATCTTACGTTATAGACATATAACGTTCCCACCGAGAAGTACGGGCCGACCCGCCCGGAATGTTGTAAAATACTACATCCGAGATGTTACGCTGCCTTAGGTTAGGATATATAACGCTATAGACGTATATGATGTTCCCACGGACAGATCTGGGCCGACACGACCGGGATTCTGTAAAACATTCCCAGCGAGGCGCTACATGGGTGAGGTTAGGTTATATTACGTTACAGACGTATATAATGTTCCCACCGAAAAGTAGATGTCGACCCGCCTGGAGTGTTGTAAAATACTACATCCGAGGTGTTAGGTTGCCTTAGGTTAGGATATATAACGTTATAGACGTATACCTTATTCCCACGGAGAGGTACGGGCCGACAGGATCGGGATTCTGTAAAACGTTACCAGCGAGGTGCTAGATGGGTTAGGTTAGGTTATCTTACGTTATAGACGTATATAACGTTCCCACCGAGAAGTACGGGCCGACCCGCCAGGAATGTTGTAAAATACTACATCCGAGGAGTGAGGTTGCCTTAGGTTAGGATATATGACGTTATAGACGTATATAATGTTCCCACGGAGAGGTACGGGCCGACAGGATCGGGATTCTGTAAAACATTACCAGCGAGGTGCTAGATGGGTTAGGTTAGGTTATCTTACGTTATAGACGTATATAACGTTCCCACCGAGAAGTACGGGCCGACCCGCCAGGAATGTTGTAAAATACTACATCCGAGGAGCGAGGTTGCCTTAGGTTAGGATATATGACGTTACAGACGTATATAATGTTCCCACGGACAGGTCTGGGCCGACACGACCGGGATACTGTAAAACATTCCCAGCGAGGGGCTAGATGGGTTAGGTTAGGTTATATTACGTTATAGATATATATAACGTTCCTACCGAGAAGTACGGGCCGACCCGCCCGGAATGTTGTAAAATACTACATCCGAGATATTAAGCTGCCTTAGGTTAGGATATATAACGCTATAGACGTATATAATGTTCCCACGGACAGATCTGTGCCGACACGACCGGGATTCTGTAAAACATTACCAGCGAGGCGCTGGATGGGTTAGGTTAGGTTATCTTACGTTATAGACATATAACGTTCCCACCGAGAAGTACGGGCCGACCCGCCCGGAATGTTGTAAAATACTACATCCGAGATGTTACGCTGCCTTAGGTTAGGATATATAACGCTATAGACGTATATGATGTTCCCACGGACAGATCTGGGCCGACACGACCGGGATTCTGTAAAACATTCCCAGCGAGGGGCTAGATGGGTTAGGTTAGGTTATATTACGTTACAGACGTATATAATGTTCCCACCGAAAAGTAGATGTCGACCCGCCTGGAGTGTTGTAAAATACTACATCCGAGGTGTTAGGTTGCCTTAGGTTAGGATATATAACGTTATAGACGTATACAATATTCCCACGGAGAGGTACGGGCCGACAGGATCGGGATTCTGTAAAACATTACCAGCGAGGTGCTAGATGGGTTAGGTTAGGTTATCTTACGTTATAGACGTATATAACGTTCCCACCGAGAAGTACGGGCCGACCCGCCAGGAATGTTGTAAAATACTACATCCGAGGAGTGAGGTTGCCTTAGGTTAGGATATATGACGTTATAGACGTATATAATGTTCCCACGGAGAGGTACGGGCCGACAGGATCGGGATTCTGTAAAACATTACCAGCGAGGTGCTAGATGGGTTAGGTTAGGTTATCTTACGTTATAGACGTATGTAACGTTCCCACCGAGAAGTACGGGCCGACCCGCCAGGAATGTTGTAAAATACTACATCCGAGGAGTGAGGTTGCCTTAGGTTAGGATATATGACGTTACAGACGTATATAATGTTCCCACGGACAGGTCTAGGCCGACACGACCGGGATACTGTAAAACATTCCCAGCGAGGGGCTAGATGGGTTAGGTTAGGTTATATTACGTTATAGACATATATAACGTTCCTACCGAGAAGTACGGGCCGACCCGCCCGGAATGTTGTAAAATACTACATCCGAGATATTAAGCTGCCTTAGGTTAGGATATATAACGCTATAGACGTATATAATGTTCCCACGGACAGATCTGTGCCGACACGACCGGGATTCTGTAAAACATTACCAGCGAGGCGCTGGATGGGTTAGGTTAGGTTATCTTACGTTATAGACATATAACGTTCCCACCGAGAAGTACGATCCGACCCGCCCGGAATGTTGTAAAATACTACATCCGAGATGTTACGCTGCCTTAGGTTAGGATATATAACGCTATAGACGTATATAATGTTCCCACGGACAGATCTGGGCCGACACGACCGGGATTCTGTAAAACATTCCCAGCGAGGCGCTAGATGGGTGAGGTTAGGTTATATTACGTTACAGACGTATATAATGTTCCCACCGAAAAGTTGATGTCGACCCGCCTGGAGTGTTTAAAATACTACATCCGAGGAGTGAGGTTGCCTTAGGTTAGGATATATAACGTTATAGACGTATATGATGTTCCCACGCAGAGGTACGGGCCGACAGGACCGGGATTCTGTAAAACATTACCAGCGAGGCGCTGGATGGGTTAGGTTAGGTTATCTTACGTTATAGACATATAACGTTCCCACCGAGAAGTACGGGCCGACCCGCCCGGAATGTTGTAAAATACTACATCCGAGATGTTACGCTGCCTTAGGTTAGGATATATAACGCTATAGACGTATGTAATGTTCCCACGGACAAATCTGGGCCGACACGACCGGGATTCTGTAAAACATTCCCAGCGATGCGAAAGATGGGTGAGGTTAGGTTATCTTACGTTACAGGCTTATATAACGTTCCCACCGAGAAGTACGTGCCGACCCGCCAGGAATGTTGTAAAATACTACAACCGAGATGTTATGCTGCCGTAGTTTAGTATATATAACGCTATAGACGTATATAATGTTCCCACGGAGAAGTACGGGCCGACAGGACCGGGATTCTGTAAAACATTACCAGCGAGGCGCTGGATGGGTTAGGTTAGGTTATCTTACGTTATAGACATATAACGTTCCCACCGAGAAGTACGGGCCGACCCGCCCGGAATGTTGTAAAATACTACATCCGAGATGTTACGCTGCCTTAGGTTAGGATATATAACGCTATAGACGTATGTAATGTTCCCACGGACAGATCTGGGCCGACACGACCGGGATTCTGTAAAACATTCCCAGCGATGCGCTAGATGGGTGAGGTTAGGTTATCTTACGTTACAGGCTTATATAACGTTCCCACCGAGAAGTACGTGCCGACCCGCCAGGAATGTTGTAAAATACTACAACCGAGATGTTATGCTGCCGTAGTTTAGTATATATAACGCTATAGACGTATATAATGTTCCCACGGAGAAGTACGGGCCGACAGGACCGGGATTCTGTAAAACATTACCAGCGAGGCGCTGGATGGGTTAGGTTAGGTTATCTTACGTTATAGACATATAACGTTCCCACCGAGAAGTACGGGCCGACCCGCCCGGAATGTTGTAAAATACTACATCCGAGATGTTACGCTGCCTTAGGTTAGGATATATAACGCTATAGACGTATATGATGTTCCCACGGACAGATCTGGGCCGACACGACCGGGATTCTGTAAAACATTCCCAGCGAGGGGCTAGATGGGTTAGGGTAGGTTATATTACGTTACAGACGTATATAATGTTCCCACCGAAAAGTAGATGTCGACCCGCCTGGAGTGTTGTAAAATACTACATCCGAGGTGTTAGGTTGCCTTAGGTTAGGATATATAACGTTATAGACGTATACAATATTCCCACGGAGAGGTACGGGCCGACAGGATCGGGATTCTGTAAAACATTACCAGCGAGGTGCTAGATGGGTTAGGTTAGGTTATCTTACGTTATAGACGTATATAACGTTCCCACCGAGAAGTACGGGCCGACCCGTCAGGAATGTTGTAAAATACTACATCCGAGGAGTGAGGTTGCCTTAGGTTAGGATATATGACGTTATAGACGTATATAATGTTCCCACGGAGAGGTACGGGCCGACAGGATCGGGATTCTGTAAAACATTACCAGCGAGGTGCTAGATGGGTTAGGTTAGGTTATCTTACGTTATAGACGTATATAACGTTCCCACCGAGAAGTACGGGCCGACCCGCCAGGAATGTTGTAAAATACTACATCCGAGGAGTGAGGTTGCCTTAGGTTAGGATATATGACGTTATAGACGTATATAATGTTCCCACGGAGAGGTACGGTCCGACACGGCCGGGATTCTGTAAAACAGTACCAGCGAGGCGCTAGATGGGTTATGTTAGGTTATATTACGTTATAGACGTATATAATATTCCTACCGAGTAGTGCGGGCCGACCAGCCAGGAATGTTGTAAAATACTACATCCGAGATGTTATGCTGCCATAGATTAGTATATATAACGCTATAGACGTATATAATGTTCCCACGGACAGGTCTGGGCCGACACGACCGGGATACTGTAAAACATTCCCAGCGAGGGGCTAGATGGGTTAGGTTAGGTTATATTACGTTATAGACATATATAACGTTCCTACCGAGAAGTACGGGCCGACCCGCCCGGAATGTTGTAAAATACTACATCCGAGATATTAAGCTGCCTTAGGTTAGGATATATAACGCTATAGACGTATATAAAGTTCCCACGGACAGATCTGTGCCGACACGACCGGGATTCTGTAAAACATTCCCAGCGAGGCGCTAGATGGGTTAGGTTAGGTTATCTTACGTTATAGACTTATATAATGTTCCCACGGAGAAGTACGGGCCGACCCGCCAGGAATGTTGTAAAATACTACATCCGAGATGTTATGCTCCCGTAGATTAGTATATATAACGCTATAGACGTATATAATGTTCCCACGGACAGGTCTGGGCCGACACGACCGGGATTCTGTAAAACATTCCCAGCGAGGCGCTAGATGGGTGAGGTTAGGTTATATTACGTTACAGACGTATATAATGTTCCCACCGAAAAGTAGATGTCGTCCCGCCTCGAGTGTTGTAAAATACTACATCCGAGGTGTTAGGTTGCCTTAGGTTAGGATATATAACGTTATAGACGTATATAATGTTCCCACGCAGAGGTACGGGCCGACAGGATCGGGATTCTGTAAAACATTACCAGCGAGGTGCTAGATGGGTTAGGTTAGGTTATCTTACGTTATAGACGTATATAACGTTCCCACCGAGAAGTACGGGCCGACCCACCAGGAATGTTGTAAAATACTACATCCGAGATGTTACGCTGCCTTAGGTTAGGATATATAACGCTATAGACGAATGTAATGTTCCCACGGACAGATCTGGGCCAACACGACCGGGATTCTGTAAAACATTCCCAGCGATGCGCTAGATGGGTTAGGTTAGGTTATATTACGTTACAGACGTATATAATGTTCCACCGAAAAGTAGATGTCGACCCGCCTGGAGTGTTGTAAAATACTACTTCCGAGGTGTTAGGTTGCCTTAGGTTAGGATATATAACGTTATAGACGTATATAATGTTCCCACGCAGAGGTACGGGCCGACAGGATCGGGATTCTGTAAAACATTACCAGCGAGGTGCTAGATGGGTTAGGTTAGGTTATCTTACGTTATAGACGTATATAACGTTCCCACCGAGAAGTACGGGCCGACCAGCCAGGAATGTTGTAAAATACTACATCCGAGATGTTATGCTGCCGTAGATTAGTATATATGATGTTCCCACGGAGAAGTGCGGGCCGACAGGACCGGGATTCTGTAAAACATTACCAGGGAGGCGCTGGATGGGTTAGGTTAGGTTATCTTACGTTATAGACATATAACGTTCCCACCGGAAAGTAGATGTCGTCCCGCCTGGAGTGTTGCAAAATACTACATCCGAGGTGTTAGGTTGCCTTAGGTTAGGATATATAAGGTTATAGACGTATATAATGTTCCCACGGAGAGCTACGGGCCGACAGGATCGGGATTCTGTAAAACATTACCAACGAGGTGCTAGATGGGTTAGGTTAGGTTATCTTACGTTATAGACATATAACGTTCCCACCGAGAAGTACGGGCCGACCCGCCCGGAATGTTGTAAAATACTACATCCGAGATCTTACGCTGCCTTAGGTTAGGATATATAACGTTATAGACGTATATAATGTTCCCACGGACAGATCTGGGCCGACACGACCGGGATTCTGTAAAACATTCCCAGCGAGGCGCTAGATGGGTGAGGTTAGGTTATATTACGTTACAGACGTATATAATGTTCCCACCGAAAAGTAGATGTCGTCCCGCCTGGAGTGTTGTAAAATACTACATCCGAGGTGTTAGGTTGCCTTAGGTTAGGATATATAACGTTATAGACGTATATAATGTTCCCACGGAGAGGTACGGGCCGACAGGATCGGGATTCTGTAAGACATTACCAACGTGGTGCTAGATGGGTTAGGTTAGGTTATCTTACGTTATAGACGTATATAACGTTCCCACCGAGAGGTAGGGGCCGACCCACCAGGAATGTTGTAAAATACTACATCCGAGATGTTACGCTGCCTTAGGTTAGGATATATAACGCTATAGACGTATGTAATGTTCCCACGGACAGATCTGGGCCGACACGACCGGGATTCTGTAAAACATTCCCAGCGATGCGCTAGATGGGTTAGGTTAGGTTATATTACGTTACAGACGTATATAATGTTCCACCGAAAAGTAGATGTCGACCCGCCTGGAGTGTTGTAAAATACTACTTCCGAGGTGTTAGGTTGCCTTAGGTCAGGATATATAACGTTATAGACGTATATAATGTTCCCACGCAGAGGTACGGGCCGACAGGATCGGGATTCTGTAAAACATTACCAGCGAGGTGCTAGATGGGTTAGGTTAGGTTATCTTACGTTATAGACGTATATAACGTTCCCACCGAGAAGTACGGTCCGACCCGCCCGGAATGTTGTAAAATACTACATCCGAGATCTTACGCTGCCTTAGGTTAGGATATATAACGTTATAGACGTATATAATGTTCCCACGGACAGATCTGGGCCGACACGACCGGGATTCTGTAAAACATTCCCAGCGAGGCGCTAGATGGGTGAGGTTAGGTTATATTACGTTACAGACGTATATAATGTTCCCACCGAAAAGTAGATGTCGTCCCGCCTGGAGTGTTGTAAAATACTACATCCGAGGTGTTAGGTTGCCTTAGGTTAGGATATATAACGTCATAGACGTATATAATGTTCCCACGGAGAAGTACGGGCCGACAGGACTGGGATTTTGTAAAACATTACCAGCGAGGCGCTGGATGGATTAGGTTAGGTTATCTTACGTTATAGACATATAACGTTCCCACCGAGAAGTGCGGCCGACCCGCCCGGAATGTTGTAAAATACTACATCCGAGATGTTACGCTGCCTTAGGTTAGGATATATAACGTTATAGACGTATATAATGTTCCCACGGACAGATCTGGGGCGACACGACCGGGATTCTGTAAAACATTCCCAGCGATGCGCTAGATGGGTGAGGTTAGGTTATCTTACGTTACAGGCTTATATAACGTTCCCACCGACAAGTACGTGCCGACCCGCCAGGAATGTTGTAAAATACTACAACCGAGATGTTATGCTGCCGTAGTTTAGTATATATAACGCTATAGACGTATATAATGTTCCCACGGACAGGTCTGGGCCGACACGACCGGGATACTGTAAAACATTCCCAGCGAGGGGCTAGATGGGTTAGGTTAGGTTATATTACGTTACAGACGTATATAATGTTCCACCGAAAAGTAGATGTCGACCCGCCTGGAGTTTTGTAAAATACTACTTCCGAGGTGTTAGGTTGCCTTAGGTTAGGATATATAACGTTATAGACGTATATAATGTTCCCACGCAGAGGTACGGGCCGACAGGATCGGGATTCTGTAAAACATTACCAGCGAGGTGCTAGATGGGTTAGGTTAGGTTATCTTACGTTATAGACGTATATAACGTTCCCACCGAGAAGTACGGGCCGACCCGCCAGGAATGTTGTAAAATACTACATCCGAGGAGTGAGGTTGCCTTCGGTTAGGATATATGACGTTATAGACGTATATAATATTCCCACGGAGAGGTACGGCCCGACACGGCCGGGATTCTGTAAAACAGTACCAGCGAGGCGCTAGATGGGTTAGGTTAGGTTATATTACGTTATAGACGTATATAACGTTCCCACCGAGAGGTACGGGCCGACCCACCAGGAATGTTGTAAAATACTACATCCGAGATGTTACGCTGCCTTGGGTTAGGATATATAACGTTATAGACGTATATAATGTTCCCACGGAGAGGTACGGGCCGACAGGACCGGGATTCTGTAAAACATTACCAACGAGGTGCTAGATGGGTTAGGTTAGGTTATCTTACGTTATAGACATATAACGTTCCCACCGAGAAGTACGGGCCGACCCGCCCGGAATGTTGTAAAATACTACATCCGAGATCTTACGCTGCCTTAGGTTAGGATATATAACGTTATAGACGTATATAATGTTCCCACGGACAGATCTGGGCCGACACGACCGGGATTCTGTAAAACATTCCCAGCGATGCGCTAGATGGGTGAGGTTAGGTTATCTTACGTTATAGACGTATATAACGTTCCCACCGAGAAGTACGGGCCGACCCGCCAGGAATGTTGTAAAATACTACATCCGAGGAGTGAGGTTGCCTTAGGTTAGGATATATGACGTTATAGACGTATATAATATTCCCACGGAGAGGTACCGTCCGACACGGCCGGGATTCTGTAAAACATTACCAGCGAGTCGCTAGATGCGTTAGGTTATGTTATATTACGTTATAGACGTATATAACGTTCCTACCGAGAAGTACGCGCCGACCAGCCAGGAATGTTGTAAAATACTACATCCGAGATGTTATGCTGCCGTAGATTAGTATATATGATGTTCCCACGGAGAAGTGCGGGCCGACAGGACCGGGATTCTGTAAAACATTACCAGCGAGGCGCTGAATGGGTTAGGTTAGGTTATCTTACGTTATAGACATATAACGTTCCCACCGAAAAGTAGATGTCGTCCCGCCTGGAGTGTTGCAAAATACTACATCCGAGGTGTTAGGTTGCCTTAGGTTAGGATATATAACGTTATAGACGTATATAATGTTCCCACGGAGAAGTACGGGCCGACAGGACCGGGATTCTGTAAAACATTACCAGCGAGGCGCTGGATGGGTTAGGTTAGGTTACCTTACGTTATAGACATATAACGTTTCCACCGAGAAGTACGGGCCGACCCGCCCGGAATGTTGTAAAATACTACATCCGAGATGTTACGCTGCCTTAGGTTAGGATATATAACCTTATAGACGTATATAATGTTCCCACGGACAGATCTGGTCCGACACGACCGGGATTCTGTAAAACATTCCCAGCGAGGCGCTAGATGGGTGAGGTTAGGTTATATTACGTTACAGACGTATATAATGTTCCCACCGAAAAGTAGATGTCGTCCCGCCTGGAGTGTTGTAAAATACTACATCCGAGGTGTTAGGTTGCCTTAGGTTAGGATATATAACGTTATAGACGTATATAATGTTCCCACGGAGAGGTACGGGCCGGCAGGATCGGGATTCTGTAAAACATTACCAACGAGGTGCTAGATGGGTTAGGTTAGGTTATCTTACGTTATAGACATATAACGTTCCCACCGAGAAGTACGGGCCGACCCGCCCGGAATGTTGTAAAATACTACATCCGACATCTTACGCTGCCTTAGGTTAGGATATATAACGTTATAGACGTATATAATGTTCCCACGGACAGATCTGGGCCGACACGACCGGGATTCTGTAAAACATTCCCAGCGAGGCGCTAGATGGGTGAGGTTAGGTTATATTACGTTACAGACGTATATAATGTTCCCACCGAAAAGTAGATGTCGACCCGCCTGGAGTGTTGTAAAATACTACTTCCGAGGTGTTAGGTTGTCTTAGGTTAGGATATATAACGTTATAGACGTATATAATGTTCCCACGCAGAGGTACGGGCCGACAGGATCGGGATTCTGTAAAACATTACCAGCGAGGTGCTAGATGGGTTAGGTTAGGTTATCTTACGTTATAGACATATAACGTTCCCACCGGAAAGTAGATGTCGTCCCGCCTGGAGTATTGCAAAATACTACATCCGAGGTGTTAGGTTGCCTTAGGTTAGGATATATAACGTTATAGACGTATATAATGTTCCCACGGAGAGGTACGGGCCGACAGGATCGGGATTCTGTAAAACATTACCAACGAGGTGCTAGATGGGTTAGGTTAGGTTATCTTACGTTATAGACATATAACGTTCCCACCGAGAAGTACGGGCCGACCCGCCCGGAATGTTGTAAAATACTACATCCGAGATCTTACGCTGCCTTAGGTTAGGATATATAACGTTATAGACGTATATAATGTTCCCACGGACAGATCTGGGCCGACACGACCGGGATTCTGTAAAACATTCCCAGCGAGGCGCTAGATGGGTGAGGTTAGGTTATATTACGTTACAGACGTATATAATGTTCCCACCGAAAAGTAGATGTCGTCCCGCCTGGAGTGTTGTAAAATACTACATCCGAGGTGTTAGGTTGCCTTAGTTTAGGATATATAACGTTATAGACGTATATAATGTTCCCACGGAGAGGTACGGGCCGACAGGATCGGGATTCTGTAAAACATTACCAACGAGGTGCTAGATGGGTTAGGTTAGGTTATCTTACGTTATAGACGTATATAACGTTCCCACCGAGAGGTACGGGCCGACCCACCAGGAATGTTGTAAAATACTACATCCGAGATGTTACGCTGCCTTAGGTTAGGATATATAACGCTATAGACGTATGTAATGTTCCCACGGACAGATCTGGGCCGACACGACCGGGATTCTGTAAAACATTCCCAGCGATGCGCTAGATGGGTTAGGTTAGGTTATATTACGTTACAGACGTATATAATGTTCCACCGAAAAGTAGATGTCGACCCGCCTGGAGTGTTGTAAAATACTACTTCCGAGGTGTTAGGTTGTCTTAGGTTAGGATATATAACGTTATAGACGTATATAATGTTCCCACGGAGAGGTACGGGCCGACAGGATCGGGATTCTGTAAAACATTACCAACGAGGTGCTAGATGGGTTAGGTTAGGTTATCTTACGTTATAGACGTATATAACGTTCCCACCGAGAAGTACGGGCCGACCAGCCAGGAATGTTGTAAAATACTACATCCGAGATGTTATGCTGCCGTAGATTAGTATATATGATGTTCCCACGGAGAAGTGCGGGCCGACAGGACCGGGATTCTGTAAAACATTACCAGCGAGGCGCTGGATGGGTTAGGTTAGGTTATCTTACGTTATAGACATATAACGTTCCCACCGGAAAGTAGATGTCGTCCCGCCTGGAGTGTTGCAAAATACTACATCCGAGGTGTTAGGTTGCCTTAGGTTAGGATATATAACGTTATAGACGTATATAATGTTCCCACGGAGAGGTACGGGCCGACAGGATCGGGATTCTGTAAAACATTACCAACGAGGTGCTAGATGGGTTAGGTTAGGTTATCTTACGTTATAGACATATAACGTTCCCACCGAGAAGTACGGGCCGACCCGCCCGGAATGTTGTAAAATACTACATCCGAGATCTTACGCTGCCTTAGGTTAGGATATATAACGTTATAGACGTATATAATGTTCCCACGGACAGATCTGGGCCGACACGACCGGGATTCTGTAAAACATTCCCAGCGAGGCGCTAGATGGGTGAGGTTAGGTTATATTACGTTACAGACGTATATAATGTTCCCACCGAAAAGTAGATGTCGTCCCGCCTGGAGTGTTGTAAAATACTACATCCGAGGTGTTAGGTTGCCTTAGGTTAGGATATATAACGTTATAGACGTATATAATGTTCCCACGGAGAGGTACGGGCCGACAGGATCGGGATTCTGTAAGACATTACCAACGAGGTGCTAGATGGGTTAGGTTAGGTTATCTTACGTTATAGACGTATATAACGTTCCCACCGAGAGGTAGGGGCCGACCCACCAGGAATGTTGTAAAATACTACATCCGAGATGTTACGCTGCCTTAGGTTAGGATATATGACGCTACAGACGTATGTAATGTTCCCACGGACAGATCTGGGCCGACACGACCGGGATTCTGTAAAACATTCCCAGCGATGCGCTAGATGGGTTAGGTTAGGTTATATTACGTTACAGACGTATATAATGTTCCACCGAAAAGTAGATGTCGACCCGCCTGGAGTGTTGTAAAATACTACTTCCGAGGTGTTAGGTTGCCTTAGGTTAGGATATATAACGTTATAGACGTATATAATGTTCCCACGGAGAGGTACGGGCCGACAGGATCGGGATTCTGTAAAACATTACCAACGAGGTGCTAGATGGGTTAGGTTAGGTTATCTTACGTTATAGACGTATATAACGTTCCCACCGAGAGGTACGGGCCGACCCACCAGGAATGTTGTAAAATACTACATCCGAGATGTTACGCTGCCTTAGGTTAGGATATATATGGCTATAGACGTATGTAATGTTCCCACGGACAGATCTGGGCCGACACGACCGGGATTCTGTAAAACATTCCCAGCGATGCGCTAGATGGGTTAGGTTAGGTTATATTACGTTACAGACGTATATAATGTTCCACCGAAAAGTAGATGTCGACCCGCCTGGAGTGTTGTAAAATACTACTTCCGAGGTGTTAGGTTGCCTTAGGTTAGGATATATAACGTTATAGACGTATATAGTGTTCCCACGCAGAGGTACGGGCCGACAGAATCGGGATTCTGTAAAACATTACCAGCGAGGTGCTAGATGGGTTAGGTTAGGTTATCTTACGTTATAGACGTATATAACGTTCCCACCGAGAAGTACGGGCCGACCCGTCAGGAATGTTGTAAAATACTACATCCGAGGAGTGAGGTTGCCCTAGGTTAGGATATATGACGTTATAGACGTATATAATATTCCCACGGGGAGGTACGGTCCGACACGGCCGGGATTCTGTAAAACAGTACCAGCGAGGCGCTAGATGGGTTAGGTTAGGTTATATTACGTTATAGACGTATATAACGTTCCTACCGAGAAGTGCGGGCCGACCAGGCAGGAATGTTGTAAAATACTACATCCGAGATGTTATGCTGCCGTAGATTAGTATATATAACTCTATAGACGTATATAATGTTCCCACGGACAGGTCTGGGCCGACACGACCGGGATACTGTAAAACATTCCCAGCGAGGGGCTAGATGGGTTAGGTTAGGTTATATTACGTTACAGACGTATATAATGTTCCCACCGAAAAGTACGCGTCGACCCGCCTGGAACGTTGTAAAACACTACATCCGAGCTGTTAGGTTGCCTTAGGTTAGGATATATAACGTCATAGACGTATATAATGTTCCCACGGGGAAGTACGGGCCGACAGGACTGGGATTTTGTAAAACATTACCAGCGAGGCGCTGGATGGGTTAGGTTAGGTTATGTTACGTTATAGACATATAACGTTCCCACCGAGAAGTGCGGGCCGACCCGCCAGGAATGTTGTAAAATACTACATCCGAGATGTTATGCTGCCGTAGATTAGTATATATAACGCTATAGACGTATATAATGTTCCCACGGACAGGTCTGGGCCGACACGACCGGGATACTGTAAAACATTCCCAGCGAGGGGCTAGATGGGTTAGGTTAGGTTATATTACGTTACAGACGTATATAATGTTCCCACCGAAAAGTAGGGTTCGATCCGCCTGGAATGTTGTAAAATACTACATCCGAGATGTTGGGTTGCCTTAGGTTAGGATATATGACGTTATAGACGTATATAATGTTCCCACGGAGAGGTACCGTCCGACACGGCCGGGATTCTGTAAAACATTACCAGCGAGGCGCTAGATGCGTTAGGTTAGGTTATATTACGTTATAGACGTATATAACGTTCCTACCGAAAAGTAGATGTCGATCCGCCTGGAGTGTTGTAAAATACTACATCCGAGATGCTACGCTGCCTTAGGTTAGGATATATAACGCTATAGACGTATATAATGTTCCCACGGACAGATCTGGGCCGACACGACCGGGATTCTGTAAAACATTCCCAGCGATGCGCTAGATGGGTGAGGTTAGGTTATCTTACGTTACAGGCTTATATAACGTTCCCACCGAGAAGTACGTGCCGACCCGCCAGGAATGTTGTAAAATACTACAACCGAGATGTTATGCTGCCATAGTTTAGTATATATAACGCTATAGACGTATATAATGTTCCCATGGACAGGTCTGGGCCGACACGACCGGGATTCTGTAAAACATTCCCAGCGATGCGCTAGATGGGTGAGGTTAGGTTATCTTACGTTATAGACGTATATAACGGTCCCACCGAGAAGTACGGGCCGACCCGCCGGGAATGTTGTAAAATACTACATCCGAGGAGTGAGGTTGCCTTAGGTTAGGATATATGACGTTATAGACGTATATAATATTCCCACGGAGAGGTACCGTCCGACACGGCCGGGATTCTGTAAAACATTACCAGCGAGGCGCTAGATGCGTTAGGTTAGGTTATATTACGTTATAGACGTATATAACGTTCCTACCGAGAAGTACGCGCCGACCAGCCAGGAATGTTGTAAAATACTACATCCGAGATGTTATGCTGCCGTAGATTAGTATATATGATGTTCCCACGGAGAAGTGCGGGCCGACAGGACCGGGGATTCTGTAAAACATTACCAGCGAGGCGCTGAATGGGTTAGGTTAGGTTATCTTACGTTATAGACATATAACGTTCCCACCGAAAAGTAGATGTCGTCCCGCCTGGAGTGTTGCAAAATACTACATCCGAGGTGTTAGGTTGCCTTAGGTTAGGATATATAACGTTATAGACGTATATAATGTTCCCACGGAGAGGTACGGGCCGACAGGATCGGGATTCTGTAAAACATTACCAACGAGGTGCTAGCCGCCTGGAGTGTTGTAAAATACTACTTCCGAGGTGTTAGGTTGCCTTAGGTTAGGATATATAACGTTATAGACGTATATAATGTTCCCACGCAGAGGTACGGGCCGACAGGATCGGGATTCTGTAAAACATTACCAGCGAGGTGCTAGATGGGTTAGGTTAGGTTATCTTACGTTATAGACGTATATAACGTTCCCACCGAGAAGTACGAGCCGACCCGCCAGGAATGTTGTAAAATACTACATCCGAGGAGTGAGGTTGCCTTCGGTTAGGATATATGACGTTATAGACGTATATAATATTCCCACGGAGAGGTACGGTCCGACACGGCCGGGATTCTGTAAAACAGTACCAGCGAGGCGCTAGATGGGTTAGGTTAGGTTATATTACGTTATAGACGTATATAACGTTCCCACCGAGAGGTACGGGCCGACCCACCAGGAATGTTGTAAAATACTACATCCGAAATGTTACGCTGCCTTGGGTTAGGATATATAACGCTATAGACGTATGTAATGTTCCCACGGACAGATCTGGGCCGACACAACCGGGATTCTGTAAAACATTCCCAGCGATGCGCTAGATGGTTGAGGTTAGGTTATCTTA
Organism: Xylocopa violacea; assembly: GCA_963969225.1. Lineage (NCBI taxonomy): Eukaryota > Metazoa > Arthropoda > Insecta > Hymenoptera > Apidae > Xylocopa > Xylocopa violacea. The sequence goes on from CAXAJV010000013.1 coordinate 3,872,170, forward strand.
CGTTACAGGCTTATATAACGTTCCCACCGAGAAGTACGTGCCGACCCGCCAGGAATGTTGTAAAATACTACAACCGAGATGTTATGCTGCCATAGTTTAGTATATATAACGCTATAGACGTATATAATGTTCCCACGGACAGGTCTGGGCCGACACGACCGGGATTCTGTAAAACATTCCCAGCGATGCGCTAGATGGGTGAGGTTAGGTTATCTTACGTTATAGACGTATATAACGTTCCCACCGAGAAGTACGGGCCGACCCGCCAGGAATGTTGTAAAATACTACATCCGAGGAGTGAGGTTGCCTTAGGTTAGGATATATGACGTTATAGACGTATATAATATTCCCACGGAGAGGTACCGTCCGACACGGCCGGGATTCTGTAAAACATTACCAGCGAGGCGCTAGATGCGTTAGGTTAGATTATATTACGTTATAGACGTATATAACGTTCCTACCGAGAAGTACGCGCCGACCAGCCAGGAATGTTGTAAAATACTACATCCGAGATGTTATGCTGCCGTAGATTAGTATATATGATGTTCCCACGGAGAAGTGCGGGCCGACAGGACCGGGATTCTGTAAAACATTACCAGCGAGGCGCTGAATGGGTTAGGTTAGGTTATCTTACGTTATAGACATATAACGTTCCCACCGAAAAGTAGATGTCGTCCCGCCTGGAGTGTTGCAAAATACTACATCCGAGGTGTTAGGTTGCCTTAGGTTAGGATATATAACGTTATAGACGTATATAATGTTCCCACGGAGAGGTACGGGCCGACAGGATCGGGATTCTGTAAAACATTACCAACGAGGTGCTAGATGGGTTAGGTTAGGTTATCTTACGTTATAGACATATAACGTTCCCACCGAGAAGTACGGGCCGACCCGCCCGGAATGTTGTAAAATACTACATCCGAGATCTTACGCTGCCTTAGGTTAGGATATATAACGTTATAGACGTATATAATGTTCCCACGGACAGATCTGGGCCGACACGACCGGGGTTCTGTAAAACATTCCCAGCGAGGCGCTAGATGGGTGAGGTTAGGTTATATTACGTTACAGACGTATATAATGTTCCCAACGAAAAGTAGATGTCGTCCCGCCTGGAGTGTTGTAAAATACTACATCCGAGGTGTTAGGTTGCCTTAGGTTAGGATATATAACGTTATAGACGTATATAATGTTCCCACGGAGAGGTACGGGCCGACAGGATCGGGATTCTGTAAAACATTACCAACGAGGTGCTAGATGGGTTAGGTTAGGTTATTTTACGTTATAGACGTATATAACGTTCCCACCGAGAGGTACGGGCCGACCCACCCGGAATGTTGTAAAATACTACATCCGAGATGTTACGCTGCCTTAGGTTAGGATATATAACGCTATAGACGTATGTAATGTTCCCACCGACAGATCTGGGCCGACACGACCGGGATTCTGTAAAACATTCCCAGCGATGCGCTAGATGGGTTAGGTTAGGTTATATTACGTTACAGACGTATATAATGTTCCACCGAAAAGTAGATGTCGACCCGCCTGGAGTGTTGTAAAATACTACTTCCGAGGTGTTAGGTTGCCTTAGGTCAGGATATATAACGTTATAGACGTATATAATGTTCCCACGCAGAGGTACGGGCCGACAGGATCGGGATTCTGTAAAACATTACCAGCGAGGTGCTAGATGGGTTAGGTTAGGTTATCTTACGTTATAGACGTATATAACGTTCCCACCGAGAAGTACGGGCCGACCCGCCCGGAATGTTGTAAAATACTACATCCGAGATCTTACGCTGCCTTAGGTTAGGATATATAACGTTATAGACGTATATAATGTTCCCACGGACAGATCTGGGCCGACACGACCGGGATTCTGTAAAACATTCCCAGCGAGGCGCTAGATGGGTGAGGTTAGGTTATATTACGTTACAGACGTATATAATGTTCCCACCGAAAAGTAGATGTCGTCCCGCCTGGAGTGTTGTAAAATACTACATCCGAGGTGTTAGGTTGTCTTAGGTTAGGATATATAACGTTATAGACGTATATAATGTTCCCACGCAGAGGTACGGGCCGACAGGATCGGGATTCTGTAAAACATTACCAGCGAGGTGCTAGATGGGTTAGGTTAGGTTATCTTACGTTATAGACGTATATAACGTTCCCACCGAGAAGTACGGGCCGACCCGCCCGGAATGTTGTAAAAAACTACATCCGAGACCTTACGCTGCCATAGGTTAGGATATATAACGTTATAGACGTATATAATGTTCCCACGGACAGATCTGGGCCGACACGACCGGGATTCTGTAAAACATTCCCAGCGAGGCGCTAGATGGGTGAGGTTAGGTTATATTACGTTACAGACGTATATAATGTTCCCACCGAAAAGTAGATGTCGTCCCGCCTGGAGTGTTGTAAAATACTACATCCGAGGTGTTAGGTTGCCTTAGGTTAGGATATATAACGTTATAGACGTATATAATGTTCCCACGGAGAGGTACGGGCCGACAGGATCGGGATTCTGTAAAACATTACCAACGAGGTGCTAGCCGCCTGGAGTGTTGTAAAATACTACTTCCGAGGTGTTAGGTTGCCTTAGGTTAGGATATATAACGTTATAGACGTATATAATGTTCCCACGCAGAGGTACGGGCCGACAGGATCGGGATTCTGTAAAACATTACCAGCGAGGTGCTAGATGGGTTAGGTTAGGTTATCTTACGTTATAGACGTATATAACGTTCCCACCGTGAGGTAGGGGCCGACCCACCAGGAATGTTGTAAAATACTAGATCCGAGATGTTACGCTGCCTTAGGTTAGGATATATAACGCTATAGACGTATGTAATGTTCCCACCGACAGATCTGGGCCGACACGACCGGGATTCTGTAAAACATTCCCAGCGATGCGCTAGATGGGTTAGGTTAGGTTATATTACGTTACAGACGTATATAATGTTCCACCGAAAAGTAGATGTCGACCCGCCTGGAGTGTTGTAAAATACTACTTCCGAGGTGTTAGGTTGCCTTAGGTCAGGATATATAACGTTATAGACGTATATAATGTGCCCACGCAGAGGTACGGGCCGACAGGATCGGGATTCTGTAAAACATTACCAGCGAGGTGCTAGATGGGTTAGGTTAGGTTATCTTACGTTATAGACGTATATAACGTTCCCACCGAGAAGTACGGGCCGACCCGCCCGGAATGTTGTAAAATACTACATCCGAGATCTTTCGCTGCCTTAGGTTAGGATATATAACGTTATAGACGTATATAATGTTCCCACGGACAGATCTGGGCCGACACGACCGGGATTCTGTAAAACATTCCCAGCGAGGCGCTAGATGGGTGAGGTTAGGTTATATTACGTTACAGACGTATATAATGTTCCCACCGAAAAGTAGATGTCGTCCCGCCTGGAGTGTTGTAAAATACTACATCCGAGGTGTTAGGTTGTCTTAGGTTAGGATATATAACGTTATAGACGTATATAATGTTCCTACGCAGAGGTACGGGCCGACAGGATCGGGATTCTGTAAAACATTACCAGCGAGGTGCTAGATGGGTTAGGTTAGGTTATATTACGTTACAGACGTATATAATGTTCCCACCGAAAAGTAGATGTCGTCCCGCCTGGAGTGTTGTAAAATACTACATCCGAGGTGTTAGGTTGCCTTAGGTTAGGATATATAACGTTATAGACGTATATAATGTTCCCACGGAGAGGTACGGGCCGACAGGATCGGGATTCTGTAAAACATTACCAACGAGGTGCTAGCCGCCTGGAGTGTTGTAAAATACTACTTCCGAGGTGTTAGGTTGCCTTAGGTTAGGATATATAACGTTATAGACGTATATAATGTTCCCACGCAGAGGTACGGGCCGACAGGATCGGGATTCTGTAAAACATTACCAGCGAGGTGCTAGATGGGTTAGGTTAGGTTATTTTACGTTATAGACGTATATAACGTTCCCACCGAGAGGTACGGGCCGACCCACCCGGAATGTTGTAAAATACTACATCCGAGATGTTACGCTGCCTTAGGTTAGGATATATAACGCTATAGACGTATGTAATGTTCCCACCGACAGATCTGGGCCGACACGACCGGGATTCTGTAAAACATTCCCAGCGATGCGCTAGATGGGTTAGGTTAGGTTATATTACGTTACAGACGTATATAATGTTCCACCGAAAAGTAGATGTCGACCCGCCTGGAGTGTTGTAAAATACTACTTCCGAGGTGTTAGGTTGCCTTAGGTCAGGATATATAACGTTATAGACGTATATAATGTTCCCACGCAGAGGTACGGGCCGACAGGATCGGGATTCTGTAAAACATTACCAGCGAGGTGCTAGATGGGTTAGGTTGGGTTATCTTACGTTATAGACGTATATAACGTTCCCACCGAGAAGTACGGGCCGACCCGCCCGGAATGTTGTAAAATACTACATCCGAGATCTTACGCTGCCTTAGGTTAGGATATATAACGTTATAGACGTATATAATGTTCCCACGGACAGATCTGGGCCGACACGACCGGGATTCTGTAAAACATTCCCAGCGAGGCGCTAGATGGGTGAGGTTAGGTTATATTACGTTACAGACGTATATAATGTTCCCACCGAAAAGTAGATGTCGTCCCGCCTGGAGTGTTGTAAAATACTACATCCGAGGTGTTAGGTTGTCTTAGGTTAGGATATATAACGTTATAGACGTATATAATGTTCCCACGCAGAGGTACGGGCCGACAGGATCGGGATTCTGTAAAACATTACCAGCGAGGTGCTAGATGGGTTAGGTTAGGTTATCTTACGTTATAGACGTATATAACGTTCCCACCGAGAAGTACGGGCCGACCCGCCCGGAATGTTGTAAAAAACTACATCCGAGACCTTACGCTGCCATAGGTTAGGATATATAACGTTATAGACGTATATAATGTTCCCACGGACAGATCTGGGCCGACACGACCGGGATTCTGTAAAACATTCCCAGCGAGGCGCTAGATGGGTGAGGTTAGGTTATATTACGTTACAGACGTATATAATGTTCCCACCGAAAAGTAGATGTCGTCCCGCCTGGAGTGTTGTAAAATACTACATCCGAGGTGTTAGGTTGCCTTAGGTTAGGATATATAACGTTATAGACGTATATAATGTTCCCACGGAGAGGTACGGGCCGACAGGATCGGGATTCTGTAAAACATTACCAACGAGGTGCTAGCCGCCTGGAGTGTTGTAAAATACTACTTCCGAGGTGTTAGGTTGCCTTAGGTTAGGATATATAACGTTATAGACGTATATAATGTTCCCACGCAGAGGTACGGGCCGACAGGATCGGGATTCTGTAAAACATTACCAGCGAGGTGCTAGATGGGTTAGGTTAGGTTATCTTACGTTATAGACGTATATAACGTTCCCACAGTGAGGTAGGGGCCGACCCACCAGGAATGTTGTAAAATACTAGATCCGAGATGTTACGCTGCCTTAGGTTAGGATATATAACGCTATAGACGTATGTAATGTTCCCACCGACAGATCTGGGCCGACACGACCGGGATTCTGTAAAACATTCCCAGCGATGCGCTAGATGGGTTAGGTTAGGTTATATTACGTTACAGACGTATATAATGTTCCACCGAAAAGTAGATGTCGACCCGCCTGGAGTGTTGTAAAATACTACTTCCGAGGTGTTAGGTTGCCTTAGGTCAGGATATATAACGTTATAGACGTATATAATGTGCCCACGCAGAGGTACGGGCCGACAGGATCGGGATTCTGTAAAACATTACCAGCGAGGTGCTAGATGGGTTAGGTTAGGTTATCTTACGTTATAGACGTATATAACGTTCCCACCGAGAAGTACGGGCCGACCCGCCCGGAATGTTGTAAAATACTACATCCGAGATCTTTCGCTGCCTTAGGTTAGGATATATAACGTTATAGACGTATATAATGTTCCCACGGACAGATCTGGGCCGACACGACCGGGATTCTGTAAAACATTCCCAGCGAGGCGCTAGATGGGTGAGGTTAGGTTATATTACGTTACAGACGTATATAATGTTCCCACCGAAAAGTAGATGTCGTCCCGCCTGGAGTGTTGTAAAATACTACATCCGAGGTGTTAGGTTGTCTTAGGTTAGGATATATAACGTTATAGACGTATATAATGTTCCCACGCAGAGGTACGGGCCGACAGGATCGGGATTCTGTAAAACATTACCAGCGAGGTGCTAGATGGGTTAGGTTAGGTTATATTACGTTACAGACGTATATAATGTTCCCACCGAAAAGTAGATGTCGTCCCGCCTGGAGTGTTGTAAAATACTACATCCGAGGTGTTAGGTTGCCTTAGGTTAGGATATATAACGTTATAGACGTATATAATGTTCCCACGGAGAGGTACGGGCCGACAGGATCGGGATTCTGTAAAACATTACCAACGAGGTGCTAGCCGCCTGGAGTGTTGTAAAATACTACTTCCGAGGTGTTAGGTTGCCTTAGGTTAGGATATATAACGTTATAGACGTATATAATGTTCCCACGCAGAGGTACGGGCCGACAGGATCGGGATTCTGTAAAACATTACCAGCGAGGTGCTAGATGGGTTAGGTTAGGTTATCTTACGTTATAGACGTATATAACGTTCCCACCGTGAGGTAGGGGCCGACCCACCAGGAATGTTGTAAAATACTAGATCCGAGATGTTACGCTGCCTTAGGTTAGGATATATAACGCTATAGACGTATGTAATGTTCCCACCGACAGATCTGGGCCGACACGACCGGGATTCTGTAAAACATTCCCAGCGATGCGCTAGATGGGTTAGGTTAGGTTATATTACGTTACAGACGTATATAATGTTCCACCGAAAAGTAGATGTCGACCCGCCTGGAGTGTTGTAAAATACTACTTCCGAGGTGTTAGGTTGCCTTAGGTCAGGATATATAACGTTATAGACGTATATAATGTGCCCACGCAGAGGTCTGGGCCGACACGACCGGGATTCTGTAAAACATTCCCAGCGATGCGCTAGAAGGGTGAGGTTAGGTTATCTTACGTTATAGACGTATATAACGGTCCCACCGAGAAGTACGGGCCGACCCGCCCGGAATGTTGTAAAATACTACATCCGAGGAGTGAGGTTGCCTTAGGTTAGGATATATGACGTTATAGACGTATATAATATTCCCACGGAGAGGTACCGTCCGACACGGCCGGGATTCTGTAAAACATTACCAGCGAGGCGCTAGATGCGTTAGGTTAGGTTATATTACGTTATAGACGTATATAACGTTCCTACCGAGAAGTACGCGCCGACCAGCCAGGAATGTTGTAAAATACTACATCCGAGATGTTATGCTGCCGTAGATTAGTATATATGATGTTCCCACGGAGAAGTGCGGGCCGACAGGACCGGGGATTCTGTAAAACATTACCAGCGAGGCGCTGAATGGGTTAGGTTAGGTTATCTTACGTTATAGACATATAACGTTCCCACCGAAAAGTAGATGTCGTCCCGCCTGGAGTGTTGCAAAATACTACATCCGAGGTGTTAGGTTGCCTTAGGTTAGGATATATAACGTTATAGACGTATATAATGTTCCCACGGAGAGGTACGGGCCGACAGGATCGGGATTCTGTAAAACATTACCAACGAGGTGCTAGCCGCCTGGAGTGTTGTAAAATACTACTTCCGAGGTTTTAGGTTGCCTTAGGTTAGGATATATAACGTTATAGACGTATATAATGTTCCCACGCAGAGGTACGGGCCGACAGGATCGGGATTCTGTAAAACATTACCAGCGAGGTGCTAGATGGGTTAGGTTAGGTTATCTTACGTTATAGACGTATATAACGTTCCCACCGAGAAGTACGAGCCGACCCGCCAGGAATGTTGTAAAATACTACATCCGAGGAGTGAGGTTGCCTTCGGTTAGGATATATGACGTTATAGACGTATATAATATTCCCACGGAGAGGTACGGTCCGACACGGCCGGGATTCTGTAAAACATTCCCAGCGAGGCGCTAGATGGGTGAGGTTAGGTTATATTACGTTACAGACGTATATAATGTTCCCACCGAAAAGTAGATGTCGTCCCGCCTGGAGTGTTGTAAAATACTACATCCGAGGTGTTAGGTTGTCTTAGGTTAGGATATATAACGTTATAGACGTATATAATGTTCCCACGCAGAGGTACGGGCCGACAGGATCGGGATTCTGTAAAACATTACCAGCGAGGTGCTAGATGGGTTAGGTTAGGTTATCTTACGTTATAGACGTATATAACGTTCCCACCGAGAAGTACGGGCCGACCCGCCCGGAATGTTGTAAAAAACTACATCCGAGATCTTACGCTGCCATAGGTTAGGATATATAACGTTATAGACGTATATAATGTTCCCACGGACAGATCTGGGCCGACACGACCGGGATTCTGTAAAACATTCCCAGCGAGGCGCTAGATGGGTGAGGTTAGGTTATATTACGTTACAGACGTATATAATGTTCCCACCGAAAAGTAGATGTCGTCCCGCCTGGAGTGTTGTAAAATACTACATCCGAGGTGTTAGGTTGCCTTAGGTTAGGATATATAACGTTATAGACGTATATAATGTTCCCACGGAGAGGTACGGGCCGACAGGATCGGGATTCTGTAAAACATTACCAACGAGGTGCTAGCCGCCTGGAGTGTTGTAAAATACTACTTCCGAGGTGTTAGGTTGCCTTAGGTTAGGATATATAACGTTATAGACGTATATAATGTTCCCACGCAGAGGTACGGGCCGACAGGATCGGGATTCTGTAAAACATTACCAGCGAGGTGCTAGATGGGTTAGGTTAGGTTATCTTACGTTATAGACGTATATAACGTTCCCACCGTGAGGTAGGGGCCGACCCACCAGGAATGTTGTAAAATACTAGATCCGAGATGTTACGCTGCCTTAGGTTAGGATATATAACGCTATAGACGTATGTAATGTTCCCACCGACAGATCTGGGCCGACACGACCGGGATTCTGTAAAACATTCCCAGCGATGCGCTAGATGGGTTAGGTTAGGTTATATTACGTTACAGACGTATATAATGTTCCACCGAAAAGTAGATGTCGACCCGCCTGGAGTGTTGTAAAATACTACTTCCGAGGTGTTAGGTTGCCTTAGGTCAGGATATATAACGTTATAGACGTATATAATGTGCCCACGCAGAGGTACGGGCCGACAGGATCGGGATTCTGTAAAACATTACCAGCGAGGTGCTAGATGGGTTAGGTTAGGTTATCTTACGTTATAGACGTATATAACGTTCCCACCGAGAAGTACGGGCCGACCCGCCCGGAATGTTGTAAAAAACTACATCCGAGACCTTACGCTGCCATAGGTTAGGATATATAACGTTATAGACGTATATAATGTTCCCACGGACAGATCTGGGCCGACACGACCGGGATTCTGTAAAACATTCCCAGCGAGGCGCTAGATGGGTGAGGTTAGGTTATATTACGTTACAGACGTATATAATGTTCCCACCGAAAAGTAGATGTCGTCCCGCCTGGAGTGTTGTAAAATACTACATCCGAGGTGTTAGGTTGCCTTAGGTTAGGATATATAACGTTATAGACGTATATAATGTTCCCACGGAGAGGTACGGGCCGACAGGATCGGGATTCTGTAAAACATTACCAACGAGGTGCTAGCCGCCTGGAGTGTTGTAAAATACTACTTCCGAGGTGTTAGGTTGCCTTAGGTTAGGATATATAACGTTATAGACGTATATAATGTTCCCACGCAGAGGTACGGGCCGACAGGATCGGGATTCTGTAAAACATTACCAGCGAGGTGCTAGATGGGTTAGGTTAGGTTATCTTACGTTATAGACGTATATAACGTTCCCACAGTGAGGTAGGGGCCGACCCACCAGGAATGTTGTAAAATACTAGATCCGAGATGTTACGCTGCCTTAGGTTAGGATATATAACGCTATAGACGTATGTAATGTTCCCACCGACAGATCTGGGCCGACACGACCGGGATTCTGTAAAACATTCCCAGCGATGCGCTAGATGGGTTAGGTTAGGTTATATTACGTTACAGACGTATATAATGTTCCACCGAAAAGTAGATGTCGACCCGCCTGGAGTGTTGTAAAATACTACTTCCGAGGTGTTAGGTTGCCTTAGGTCAGGATATATAACGTTATAGACGTATATAATGTGCCCACGCAGAGGTACGGGCCGACAGGATCGGGATTCTGTAAAACATTACCAGCGAGGTGCTAGATGGGTTAGGTTAGGTTATCTTACGTTATAGACGTATATAACGTTCCCACCGAGAAGTACGGGCCGACCCGCCCGGAATGTTGTAAAATACTACATCCGAGATCTTTCGCTGCCTTAGGTTAGGATATATAACGTTATAGACGTATATAATGTTCCCACGGACAGATCTGGGCCGACACGACCGGGATTCTGTAAAACATTCCCAGCGAGGCGCTAGATGGGTGAGGTTAGGTTATATTACGTTACAGACGTATATAATGTTCCCACCGAAAAGTAGATGTCGTCCCGCCTGGAGTGTTGTAAAATACTACATCCGAGGTGTTAGGTTGTCTTAGGTTAGGATATATAACGTTATAGACGTATATAATGTTCCCACGCAGAGGTACGGGCCGACAGGATCGGGATTCTGTAAAACATTACCAGCGAGGTGCTAGATGGGTTAGGTTAGGTTATATTACGTTACAGACGTATATAATGTTCCCACCGAAAAGTAGATGTCGTCCCGCCTGGAGTGTTGTAAAATACTACATCCGAGGTGTTAGGTTGCCTTAGGTTAGGATATATAACGTTATAGACGTATATAATGTTCCCACGGAGAGGTACGGGCCGACAGGATCGGGATTCTGTAAAACATTACCAACGAGGTGCTAGCCGCCTGGAGTGTTGTAAAATACTACTTCCGAGGTGTTAGGTTGCCTTAGGTTAGGATATATAACGTTATAGACGTATATAATGTTCCCACGCAGAGGTACGGGCCGACAGGATCGGGATTCTGTAAAACATTACCAGCGAGGTGCTAGATGGGTTAGGTTAGGTTATCTTACGTTATAGACGTATATAACGTTCCCACCGTGAGGTAGGGGCCGACCCACCAGGAATGTTGTAAAATACTAGATCCGAGATGTTACGCTGCCTTAGGTTAGGATATATAACGCTATAGACGTATGTAATGTTCCCACCGACAGATCTGGGCCGACACGACCGGGATTCTGTAAAACATTCCCAGCGATGCGCTAGATGGGTTAGGTTAGGTTATATTACGTTACAGACGTATATAATGTTCCACCGAAAAGTAGATGTCGACCCGCCTGGAGTGTTGTAAAATACTACTTCCGAGGTGTTAGGTTGCCTTAGGTCAGGATATATAACGTTATAGACGTATATAATGTGCCCACGCAGAGGTCTGGGCCGACACGACCGGGATTCTGTAAAACATTCCCAGCGATGCGCTAGAAGGGTGAGGTTAGGTTATCTTACGTTATAGACGTATATAACGGTCCCACCGAGAAGTACGGGCCGACCCGCCCGGAATGTTGTAAAATACTACATCCGAGGAGTGAGGTTGCCTTAGGTTAGGATATATGACGTTATAGACGTATATAATATTCCCACGGAGAGGTACCGTCCGACACGGCCGGGATTCTGTAAAACATTACCAGCGAGGCGCTAGATGCGTTAGGTTAGGTTATATTACGTTATAGACGTATATAACGTTCCTACCGAGAAGTACGCGCCGACCAGCCAGGAATGTTGTAAAATACTACATCCGAGATGTTATGCTGCCGTAGATTAGTATATATGATGTTCCCACGGAGAAGTGCGGGCCGACAGGACCGGGGATTCTGTAAAACATTACCAGCGAGGCGCTGAATGGGTTAGGTTAGGTTATCTTACGTTATAGACATATAACGTTCCCACCGAAAAGTAGATGTCGTCCCGCCTGGAGTGTTGCAAAATACTACATCCGAGGTGTTAGGTTGCCTTAGGTTAGGATATATAACGTTATAGACGTATATAATGTTCCCACGGAGAGGTACGGGCCGACAGGATCGGGATTCTGTAAAACATTACCAACGAGGTGCTAGCCGCCTGGAGTGTTGTAAAATACTACTTCCGAGGTTTTAGGTTGCCTTAGGTTAGGATATATAACGTTATAGACGTATATAATGTTCCCACGCAGAGGTACGGGCCGACAGGATCGGGATTCTGTAAAACATTACCAGCGAGGTGCTAGATGGGTTAGGTTAGGTTATCTTACGTTATAGACGTATATAACGTTCCCACCGAGAAGTACGAGCCGACCCGCCAGGAATGTTGTAAAATACTACATCCGAGGAGTGAGGTTGCCTTCGGTTAGGATATATGACGTTATAGACGTATATAATATTCCCACGGAGAGGTACGGTCCGACACGGCCGGGATTCTGTAAAACATTCCCAGCGAGGCGCTAGATGGGTGAGGTTAGGTTATATTACGTTACAGACGTATATAATGTTCCCACCGAAAAGTAGATGTCGTCCCGCCTGGAGTGTTGTAAAATACTACATCCGAGGTGTTAGGTTGTCTTAGGTTAGGATATATAACGTTATAGACGTATATAATGTTCCCACGCAGAGGTACGGGCCGACAGGATCGGGATTCTGTAAAACATTACCAGCGAGGTGCTAGATGGGTTAGGTTAGGTTATCTTACGTTATAGACGTATATAACGTTCCCACCGAGAAGTACGGGCCGACCCGCCCGGAATGTTGTAAAAAACTACATCCGAGATCTTACGCTGCCATAGGTTAGGATATATAACGTTATAGACGTATATAATGTTCCCACGGACAGATCTGGGCCGACACGACCGGGATTCTGTAAAACATTCCCAGCGAGGCGCTAGATGGGTGAGGTTAGGTTATATTACGTTACAGACGTATATAATGTTCCCACCGAAAAGTAGATGTCGTCCCGCCTGGAGTGTTGTAAAATACTACATCCGAGGTGTTAGGTTGCCTTAGGTTAGGATATATAACGTTATAGACGTATATAATGTTCCCACGGAGAGGTACGGGCCGACAGGATCGGGATTCTGTAAAACATTACCAACGAGGTGCTAGCCGCCTGGAGTGTTGTAAAATACTACTTCCGAGGTGTTAGGTTGCCTTAGGTTAGGATATATAACGTTATAGACGTATATAATGTTCCCACGCAGAGGTACGGGCCGACAGGATCGGGATTCTGTAAAACATTACCAGCGAGGTGCTAGATGGGTTAGGTTAGGTTATCTTACGTTATAGACGTATATAACGTTCCCACCGTGAGGTAGGGGCCGACCCACCAGGAATGTTGTAAAATACTAGATCCGAGATGTTACGCTGCCTTAGGTTAGGATATATAACGCTATAGACGTATGTAATGTTCCCACCGACAGATCTGGGCCGACACGACCGGGATTCTGTAAAACATTCCCAGCGATGCGCTAGATGGGTTAGGTTAGGTTATATTACGTTACAGACGTATATAATGTTCCACCGAAAAGTAGATGTCGACCCGCCTGGAGTGTTGTAAAATACTACTTCCGAGGTGTTAGGTTGCCTTAGGTCAGGATATATAACGTTATAGACGTATATAATGTGCCCACGCAGAGGTACGGGCCGACAGGATCGGGATTCTGTAAAACATTACCAGCGAGGTGCTAGATGGGTTAGGTTAGGTTATCTTACGTTATAGACGTATATAACGTTCCCACCGAGAAGTACGGGCCGACCCGCCCGGAATGTTGTAAAATACTACATCCGAGATCTTTCGCTGCCTTAGGTTAGGATATATAACGTTATAGACGTATATAATGTTCCCACGGACAGATCTGGGCCGACACGACCGGGATTCTGTAAAACATTCCCAGCGAGGCGCTAGATGGGTGAGGTTAGGTTATATTACGTTACAGACGTATATAATGTTCCCACCGAAAAGTAGATGTCGTCCCGCCTGGAGTGTTGTAAAATACTACATCCGAGGTGTTAGGTTGTCTTAGGTTAGGATATATAACGTTATAGACGTATATAATGTTCCCACGCAGAGGTACGGGCCGACAGGATCGGGATTCTGTAAAACATTACCAGCGAGGTGCTAGATGGGTTAGGTTAGGTTATATTACGTTACAGACGTATATAATGTTCCCACCGAAAAGTAGATGTCGTCCCGCCTGGAGTGTTGTAAAATACTACATCCGAGGTGTTAGGTTGCCTTAGGTTAGGATATATAACGTTATAGACGTATATAATGTTCCCACGGAGAGGTACGGGCCGACAGGATCGGAATTCTGTAAAACATTACCAACGAGGTGCTAGCCGCCTGGAGTGTTGTAAAATACTACTTCCGAGGTGTTAGGTTGCCTTAGGTTAGGATATATAACGTTATAGACGTATATAATGTTCCCACGCAGAGGTACGGGCCGACAGGATCGGGATTCTGTAAAATATTACCAGCGAGGTGCTAGATGGGTTAGGTTAGGTTATCTTACGTTATAGACGTATGTAACGTTCCCACCGTGAGGTAGGGGCCGACCCACCAGGAATGTTGTAAAATACTAGATCCGAGATGTTACGCTGCCTTAGGTTAGGATATATAACGCTATAGACGTATGTAATGTTCCCACCGACAGATCTGGGCCGACACGACCGGGATTCTGTAAAACATTCCCAGCGATGCGCTAGATGGGTTAGGTTAGGTTATATTACGTTACAGACGTATATAATGTTCCACCGAAAAGTAGATGTCGACCCGCCTGGAGTGTTGTAAAATACTACTTCCGAGGTGTTAGGTTGCCTTAGGTCAGGATATATAACGTTATAGACGTATATAATGTGCCCACGCAGAGGTCTGGGCCGACACGACCGGGATTCTGTAAAACATTCCCAGCGATGCGCTAGATGGGTGAGGTTAGGTTATCTTACGTTATAGACGTATATAACGGTCCCACCGAGAAGTACGGGCCGACCCGCCCGGAATGTTGTAAAATACTACATCCGAGGAGTGAGGTTGCCTTAGGTTAGGATATATGACGTTATAGACGTATATAATATTCCCACGGAGAGGTACCGTCCGACACGGCCGGGATTCTGTAAAACATTACCAGCGAGGCGCTAGATGCGTTAGGTTAGGTTATATTACGTTATAGACGTATATAACGTTCCTACCGAGAAGTACGCGCCGACCAGCCAGGAATGTTGTAAAATACTACATCCGAGATGTTATGCTGCCGTAGATTAGTATATATGATGTTCCCACGGAGAAGTGCGGGCCGACAGGACCGGGGATTCTGTAAAACATTACCAGCGAGGCGCTGAATGGGTTAGGTTAGGTTATCTTACGTTATAGACATATAACGTTCCCACCGAAAAGTAGATGTCGTCCCGCCTGGAGTGTTGCAAAATACTACATCCGAGGTGTTAGGTTGCCTTAGGTTAGGATATATAACGTTATAGACGTATATAATGTTCCCACGGAGAGGTACGGGCCGACAGGATCGGGATTCTGTAAAACATTACCAACGAGGTGCTAGCCGCCTGGAGTGTTGTAAAATACTACTTCCGAGGTGTTAGGTTGCCTTAGGTTAGGATATATAACGTTATAGACGTATATAATGTTCCCACGCAGAGGTACGGGCCGACAGGATCGGGATTCTGTAAAACATTACCAGCGAGGTGCTAGATGGGTTAGGTTAGGTTATCTTACGTTATAGACGTATATAACGTTCCCACCGAGAAGTACGAGCCGACCCGCCAGGAATGTTGTAAAATACTACATCCGAGGAGTGAGGTTGCCTTCGGTTAGGATATATGACGTTATAGACGTATATAATATTCCCACGGAGAGGTACGGTCCGACACGGCCGGGATTCTGTAAAACAGTACCAGCGAGGCGCTAGATGGGTTAGGTTAGGTTATCTTACGTTACAGGCTTATATAACGTTCCCACCGAGAAGTACGTGCCGACCCGCCAGGAATGTTGTAAAATACTACAACCGAGATGTTATGCTGCCATAGTTTAGTATATATAACGCTATAGACGTATATAATGTTCCCACGGACAGGTCTGGGCCGACACGACCGGGATTCTGTAAAACATTCCCAGCGATGCGCTAGATGGGTGAGGTTAGGTTATCTTACGTTATAGACGTATATAACGTTCCCACCGAGAAGTACGGGCCGACCCGCCAGGAATGTTGTAAAATACTACATCCGAGGAGTGAGGTTGCCTTAGGTTAGGATATATGACGTTATAGACGTATATAATATTCCCACGGAGAGGTACCGTCCGACACGGCCGGGATTCTGTAAAACATTACCAGCGAGGCGCTAGATGCGTTAGGTTAGGTTATATTACGTTATAGACGTATATAACGTTCCTACCGAGAAGTACGCGCCGACCAGCCAGGAATGTTGTAAAATACTACATCCGAGATGTTATGCTGCCGTAGATTAGTATATATGATGTTCCCACGGAGAAGTGCGGGACGACAGGACCGGGATTCTGTAAAACATTACCAGCGAGGCGCTGAATGGGTTAGGTTAGGTTATCTTACGTTATAGACATATAACGTTCCCACCGAAAAGTAGATGTCGTCCCGCCTGGAGTGTTGCAAAATACTACATCCGAGGTGTTAGGTTGCCTTAGGTTAGGATATATAACGTTATAGACGTATATAATGTTCCCACGGAGAGGTACGGGCCGACAGGATCGGGATTCTGTAAAACATTACCAACGAGGTGCTAGATGGGTTAGGTTAGGTTATCTTACGTTATAGACATATAACGTTCCCACCGAGAAGTACGGGCCGACCCGCCCGGAATGTTGTAAAATACTACATCCGAGATCTTACGCTGCCTTAGGTTAGGATATATAACGTTATAGACGTATATAATGTTCCCACGGACAGATCTGGGCCGACACGACCGGGATTCTGTAAAACATTCCCAGCGAGGCGCTAGATGGGTGAGGTTAGGTTATATTACGTTACAGACGTATATAATGTTCCCAACGAAAAGTAGATGTCGTCCCGCCTGGAGTGTTGTAAAATACTACATCCGAGGTGTTAGGTTGCCTTAGGTTAGGATATATAACGTTATAGACGTATATAATGTTCCCACGGAGAGGTACGGGCCGACAGGATCGGGATTCTGTAAAACATTACCAACGAGGTGCTAGATGGGTTAGGTTAGGTTATCTTACGTTATAGACGTATATAACGTTCCCACCGAGAGGTACGGGCCGACCCACCCGGAATGTTGTAAAATACTACATCCGAGATGTTACGCTGCCTTAGGTTAGGATATATAACGCTATAGACGTATGTAATGTTCACACGGACAGATCTGGGCCGACACGACAGGGATTCTGTAAAACATTCCCAGCGATGCGCTAGATGGGTTAGGTTAGGTTATATTACGTTACAGACGTATATAATGTTCCACCGAAAAGTAGATGTCGACCCGCCTGGAGTGTTGTAAAATACTACTTCCGAGGTGTTAGGTTGCCTTAGGTCAGGATATATAACGTTATAGACGTATATAATGTTCCCACGCAGAGGTACGGGCCGACAGGATCGGGATTCTGTAAAACATTACCAGCGAGGTGCTAGATGGGTTAGGTTAGGTTATCTTACGTTATAGACGTATATAACGTTCCCACCGTGAGGTAGGGGCCGACCCACCAGGAATGTTGTAAAATACTAGATCCGAGATGTTACGCTGCGTTAGGTTAGGATATATAACGCTATAGACGTATGTAATGTTCCCACCGACAGATCTGGGCCGACACGACCAGGATTCTGTAAAACATTCCCAGCGATGCGCTAGATGGGTTAGGTTAGGTTATATTACGTTACAGACGTATATAATGTTCCACCGAAAAGTAGATGTCGACCCGCCTGGAGTGTTGTAAAATACTACTTCCGAGGTGTTAGGTTGCCTTAGGTTAGGATATATAACGTTATAGACGTATATAATGTTCCCACGCAGAGGTACGGGCCGACAGGATCGGGATTCTGTAAAACATTACCAGCGAGGTGCTAGATGGGTTAGGTTAGGTTATCTTACGTTATAGACGTATATAACGTTCCCACCGAGAAGTACGGGCCGACCCGCCCGGAATGTTGTAAAAAACTACATCCGAGATCTTACGCTGCCATAGGTTAGGATATATAACGTTATAGACGTATATAATGTTCCCACGGACAGATCTGGGCCGACACGACCGGGATTCTGTAAAACATTCCCAGCGAGGCGCTAGATGGGTGAGGTTAGGTTATATTACGTTACAGACGTATATAATGTTCCCACCGAAAAGTAGATGTCGTCCCGCCTGGAGTGTTGTAAAATACTACATCCGAGGTGTTAGGTTGCCTTAGGTTAGGATATATAACGTTATAGACGTATATAATGTTCCCACGGAGAGGTACGGGCCGACAGGATCGGGATTCTGTAAAACATTACCAACGAGGTGCTAGCCGCCTGGAGTGTTGTAAAATACTACTTCCGAGGTGTTAGGTTGCCTTAGGTTAGGATATATAACGTTATAGACGTATATAATGTTCCCACGCAGAGGTACGGGCCGACAGGATCGGGATTCTGTAAAACATTACCAGCGAGGTGCTAGATGGGTTAGGTTAGGTTATCTTACGTTATAGACGTATATAACGTTCCCACCGTGAGGTAGGGGCCGACCCACCAGGAATGTTGTAAAATACTAGATCCGAGATGTTACGCTGCCTTAGGTTAGGATATATAACGCTATAGACGTATGTAATGTTCCCACCGACAGATCTGGGCCGACACGACCGGGATTCTGTAAAACATTCCCAGCGATGCGCTAGATGGGTTAGGTTAGGTTATATTACGTTACAGACGTATATAATGTTCCACCGAAAAGTAGATGTCGACCCGCCTGGAGTGTTGTAAAATACTACTTCCGAGGTGTTAGGTTGCCTTAGGTCAGGATATATAACGTTATAGACGTATATAATGTGCCCACGCAGAGGTACGGGCCGACAGGATAGGGATTCTGTAAAACATTACCAGCGAGGTGCTAGATGGGTTAGGTTAGGTTATCTTACGTTATAGACGTATATAACGTTCCCACCGAGAAGTACGGGCCGACCCGCCCGGAATGTTGTAAAATACTACATCCGAGATCTTTCGCTGCCTTAGGTTAGGATATATAACGTTATAGACGTATATAATGTTCCCACGGACAGATCTGGGCCGACACGACCGGGATTCTGTAAAACATTCCCAGCGAGGCGCTAGATGGGTGAGGTTAGGTTATATTACGTTACAGACGTATATAATGTTCCCACCGAAAAGTAGATGTCGTCCCGCCTGGAGTGTTGTAAAATACTACATCCGAGGTGTTAGGTTGCCTTAGGTTAGGATATATAACGTTATAGACGTATATAATGTTCCCACGGAGAGGTACGGGCCGACAGGATCGGGATTCTGTAAAACATTACCAACGAGGTGCTAGCCGCCTGGAGTGTTGTAAAATACTACTTCCGAGGTGTTAGGTTGCCTTAGGTTAGGATATATAACGTTATAGACGTATATAATGTTCCCACGCAGAGGTACGGGCCGACAGGATCGGGATTCTGTAAAACATTACCAGCGAGGTGCTAGATGGGTTAGGTTAGGTTATCTTACGTTATAGACGTATATAACGTTCCCACCGTGAGGTAGGGGCCGACCCACCAGGAATGTTGTAAAATACTAGATCCGAGATGTTACGCTGCCTTAGGTTAGGATATATAACGCTATAGACGTATGTAATGTTCCCACCGACAGATCTGGGCCGACACGACCGGGATTCTGTAAAACATTCCCAGCGATGCGCTAGATGGGTTAGGTTAGGTTATATTACGTTACAGACGTATATAATGTTCCACCGAAAAGTAGATGTCGACCCGCCTGGAGTGTTGTAAAATACTACTTCCGAGGTGTTAGGTTGCCTTAGGTCAGGATATATAACGTTATAGACGTATATAATGTGCCCACGCAGAGGTACGGGCCGACAGGATCGGGATTCTGTAAAACATTACCAGCGAGGTGCTAGATGGGTTAGGTTAGGTTATCTTACGTTATAGACGTATATAACGTTCCCACCGAGAAGTACGGGCCGACCCGCCCGGAATGTTGTAAAATACTACATCCGAGATCTTACGCTGCCTTAGGTTAGGATATATAACGTTATAGACGTATATAATGTTCCCACGGACAGATCTGGGCCGACACGACCGGGATTCTGTAAAACATTCCCAGCGATGCGCTAGATGGGTGAGGTTAGGTTATCTTACGTTACAGGCTTATATAACGTTCCCACCGAGAAGTACGTGCCGACCCGCCAGGAATGTTGTAAAATACTACAACCGAGATGTTATGCTGCCATAGTTTAGTATATATAACGCTATAGACGTATATAATGTTCCCACGGACAGGTCTGGGCCGACACGACCGGGATTCTGTAAAACATTCCCAGCGATGCGCTAGATGGGTGAGGTTAGGTTATCTTACGTTATAGACGTATATAACGTTCCCACCGAGAAGTACGGGCCGACCCGCCAGGAATGTTGTAAAATACTACATCCGAGGAGTGAGGTTGCCTTAGGTTAGGATATATGACGTTATAGACGTATATAATATTCCCACGGAGAGGTACCGTCCGACACGGCCGGGATTCTGTAAAACATTACCAGCGAGGCGCTAGATGCGTTAGGTTAGGTTATATTACGTTATAGACGTATATAACGTTCCTACCGAGAAGTACGCGCCGACCAGCCAGGAATGTTGTAAAATACTACATCCGAGATGTTATGCTGCCGTAGATTAGTATATATGATGTTCCCACGGAGAAGTGCGGGCCGACAGGACCGGGATTCTGTAAAACATTACCAGCGAGGCGCTGAATGGGTTAGGTTAGGTTATCTTACGTTATAGACATATAACGTTCCCACCGAAAAGTAGATGTCGTCCCGCCTGGAGTGTTGCAAAATACTACATCCGAGGTGTTAGGTTGCCTTAGGTTAGGATATATAACGTTATAGACGTATATAATGTTCCCACGGAGAGGTACGGGCCGACAGGATCGGGATTCTGTAAAACATTATCAACGAGGTGCTAGATGGGTTAGGTTAGGTTATCTTACGTTATAGACATATAACGTTCCCACCGAGAAGTACGGGCCGACCCGCCCGGAATGTTGTAAAATACTACATCCGAGATCTTACGCTGCCTTAGGTTAGGATATATAACGTTATAGACGTATATAATGTTCCCACGGACAGATCTGGGCCGACACGACCGGGATTCTGTAAAACATTCCCAGCGAGGCGCTAGATGGGTGAGGTTAGGTTATATTACGTTACAGACGTATATAATGTTCCCAACGAAAAGTAGATGTCGTCCCGCCTGGAGTGTTGTAAAATACTACATCCGAGGTGTTAGGTTGCCTTAGGTTAGGATATATAACGTTATAGACGTATATAATGTTCCCACGGAGAGGTACGGGCCGACAGGATCGGGATTCTGTAAAACATTACCAACGAGGTGCTAGATGGGTTAGGTTAGGTTATCTTACGTTATAGACGTATATAACGTTCCCACCGAGAGGTACGGGCCGACCCACCCGGAATGTTGTAAAATACTACATCCGAGATGTTACGCTGCCTTAGGTTAGGATATATAACGCTATAGACGTATGTAATGTTCACACGGACAGATCTGGGCCGACACGACCGGGATTCTGTAAAACATTCCCAGCGATGCGCTAGATGGGTTAGGTTAGGTTATATTACGTTACAGACGTATATAATGTTCCACCGAAAAGTAGATGTCGACCCGCCTGGAGTGTTGTAAAATACTACTTCCGAGGTGTTAGGTTGTCTTAGGTTAGGATATATAACGTTATAGACGTATATAATGTTCCCACGCAGAGGTACGGGCCGACAGGATCGGGATTCTGTAAAACATTACCAGCGAGGTGCTAGATGGGTTAGGTTAGGTTATCTTACGTTATAGACGTATATAACGTTCCCACCGAGAGGTAGGGGCCGACCCACCAGGAATGTTGTAAAATACTAGATCCGAGATGTTACGCTGCCTTAGGTTAGGATATATAACGCTATAGACGTATGTAATGTTCCCACGGACAGATCTGGGCCGACACGACCGGGATTCTGTAACACATTCCCAGCGATGCGCTAGATGGGTTAGGTTAGGTTATATTACGTTACAGACGTATATAATGTTCCACCGAAAAGTAGATGTCGACCCGCCTGGAGTGTTGTAAGATACTACTTCCGAGGTGTTAGGTTGCCTTAGGTCAGGATATATAACGTTATAGACGTATATAATGTTCCCACGCAGAGGTACGGGCCGACAGGATCGGGATTCTGTAAAACATTACCAGCGAGGTGCTAGATGGGTTAGGTTAGGTTATCTTACGTTATAGACGTATATAACGTTCCCACCGTGAGGTAGGGGCCGACCCACCAGGAATGTTGTAAAATACTAGATCCGAGATGTTACGCTGCCTTAGGTTAGGATATATAACGCTATAGACGTATGTAATGTTCCCACCGACAGATCTGGGCCGACACGACCGGGATTCTGTAAAACATTCCCAGCGATGCGCTAGATGGGTTAGGTTAGGTTATATTACGTTACAGACGTATATAATGTTCCACCGAAAAGTAGATGTCGACCCGCCTGGAGTGTTGTAAAATACTACTTCCGAGGTGTTAGGTTGCCTTAGGTCAGGATATATAACGTTATAGACGTATATAATGTTCCCACGCAGAGGTACGGGCCGACAGGATCGGGATTCTGTAAAACATTACCAGCGAGGTGCTAGATGGGTTAGGTTAGGTTATCTTACGTTATAGACGTATATAACGTTCCCTCCGAGAAGTACGGGCCGACCCGCCCGGAATGTTGTAAAATACTACATCCGAGATCTTACGCTGCCTTAGGTTAGGATATATAACGTTATAGACGTATATAATGTTCCCACGGACAGATCTGGGCCGACACGACCGGGATTCTGTAAAACATTCCCAGCGAGGCGCTAGATGGGTGAGGTTAGGTTATATTACGTTACAGACGTATATAATGTTCCCACCGAAAAGTAGATGTCGTCCCGCCTGGAGTGTTGTAAAATACTACATCCGAGGTGTTAGGTTGCCTTAGGTTAGGATATATAACGTTATAGACGTATATAATGTTCCCACGGAGAGGTACGGGCCGACAGGATCGGGATTCTGTAAAACATTACCAACGAGGTGCTAGCCGCCTGGAGTGTTGTAAAATACAACTTCCGAGGTGTTAGGTTGCCTTAGGTTAGGATATATAACGTTATAGACGTATATAATGTTCCCACGCAGAGGTACGGGCCGACAGGATCGGGATTCTGTAAAACATTCCCAGCGATGCGCTAGATGGGTGAGGTTAGGTTATCTTACGTTACAGGCTTATATAACGTTCCCACCGAGAAGTACGTGCCGACCCGCCAGGAATGTTGTAAAATACTACAACCGAGATGTTATGCTGCCATAGTTTAGTATATATAACGCTATAGACGTATATAATGTTCCCACGGACAGGTCTGGGCCGACACGACCGGGATTCTGTAAAACATTCCCAGCGATGCGCTAGATGGGTGAGGTTAGGTTATCTTACGTTATAGACGTATATAACGTTCCCACCGAGAAGTACGGGCCGACCCGCCAGGAATGTTGTAAAATACTACATCCGTGGAGTGAGGTTGCCTTAGGTTAGGATATATGACGTTATAGACGTATATAATATTCCCACGGAGAGGTACCGTCCGACACGGCCGGGATTCTGTAAAACATTACCAGCGAGGCGCTAGATGCGTTAGGTTAGGTTATATTACGTTATAGACGTATATAACGTTCCTACCGAGAAGTACGCGCCGACCAGCCAGGAATGTTGTAAAATACTACATCCGAGATGTTATGCTGCCGTAGATTAGTATATATGATGTTCCCACGGAGAAGTGCGGGCCGACAGGACCGGGATTCTGTAAAACATTACCAGCGAGGCGCTGAATGGGTTAGGTTAGGTTATCTTACGTTATAGACATATAACGTTCCCACCGAAAAGTAGATGTCGTCCCGCCTGGAGTGTTGCAAAATACTACATCCGAGGTGTTAGGTTGCCTTAGGTTAGGATATATAACGTTATAGACGTATATAATGTTCCCACGGAGAGGTACGGGCCGACAGGATCGGGATTCTGTAAAACATTACCAACGAGGTGCTAGATGGGTTAGGTTAGGTTATCTTACGTTATAGACATATAACGTTCCCACCGAGAAGTACGGGCCGACCCGCCCGGAATGTTG
Source organism: Xylocopa violacea (assembly GCA_963969225.1). Classification (NCBI taxonomy): domain Eukaryota; kingdom Metazoa; phylum Arthropoda; class Insecta; order Hymenoptera; family Apidae; genus Xylocopa; species Xylocopa violacea. Next base: position 3,896,654 of record CAXAJV010000013.1, read on the forward strand.
TAAAATACTACATCCGAGATCTTACGCTGCCTTAGGTTAGGATATATAACGTTATAGACGTATATAATGTTCCCACGGACAGATCTGGGCCGACACGACCGGGATTCTGTAAAACATTCCCAGCGAGGCGCTAGATGGGTGAGGTTAGGTTATATTACGTTACAGACGTATATAATGTTCCCAACGAAAAGTAGATGTCGTCCCGCCTGGAGTGTTGTAAAATACTACATCCGAGGTGTTAGGTTGCCTTAGGTTAGGATATATAACGTTATAGACGTATATAATGTTCCCACGGAGAGGTACGGGCCGACAGGATCGGGATTCTGTAAAACATTACCAACGAGGTGCTAGATGGGTTAGGTTAGGTTATCTTACGTTATAGACGTATATAACGTTCCCACCGAGAGGTACGGGCCGACCCACCCGGAATGTTGTAAAATACTACATCCGAGATGTTACGCTGCCTTAGGTTAGGATATATGATGTTCCCACGGAGAAGTGCGGGCCGACAGGACCGGGATTCTGTAAAACATTACCAGCGAGGTGCTAGATGGGTTAGGTTAGGATATCTTACGTTATAGACATATAACGTTCCCACCGGAAAGTAGATGTCGTCCCGCCTGGAGTGTAGCAAAATACTACATCCGAGGTGTTAGGTTGCCTTAGGTTAGGATATATAACGTTATAGACGTATATAATGTTCCCACGCAGAGGTACGGGCCGACAGGATCGGGATTCTGTAAAACATTACCAGCGAGGTGCTAGATGGGTTAGCTTAGGTTATCTTACGTTACAGGCTTATATAACGTTCCCACCGAGAAGTACGTGCCGACCCGCCAGGAATGTTGTAAAATACTACAACCGAGATGTTATCCTGCCGTAGTTTAGTATATATAACGCTATAGACGTATATAATGTTCCCACGGGCAGGTCTGGGCCGACACGACCGAGATTCTGTAAAACATTCCCAGCGATGCGCTAGATGGGTGAGGTTAGGTTATCTTACGTTATAGACGTATATAACGTTCCCACCGAGAAGTACGGGCCGACACGCCAGGAATGTTGTAAAATACTACATCCGAGGAGTGAGGTTGCCTTAGGTTAGGATATATGACGTTATAGACGTATATAATATTCCCACGGAGAGGTACCGTCCGACACGGCGGGGATTCTGTAAAACATTACCAGCGAGGCGCTAGATGCGTTAGGTTAGGTTATATTACGTTATAGACGTATATAACGTTCCTACCGAGAAGTACGGGCCGACCAGCCAGGAATGTTGTAAAATACTACATCCGAGATGTTATGCTGCCGTAGATTAGTATATATGATGTTCCCACGGAGAAGTGCGGGCCGACAGGACCGGGATTCTGTAAAACATTACCAGCGAGGCGCTGGATGGGTTAGGTTAGGTTATCTTACGTTATAGACATATAACGTTCCCACCGAGAAGTACGGGCCGACCCGCCCGGAATGTTGTAAAATACTACATCCGAGATGTTACGCTGCCTTAGGTTAGGATATATAACGTTATAGACGTATATAATGTTCCCACGGACAGATCTGGGGCGACACGACCGGGATTCTGTAAAACATTCCCAGCGATTCGCTAGATGGGTGAGGTTAGGTTATCTTACGTTACAGGCTTATATAACGTTCCCACCGAGAAGTACGTGCCGACCCGCCAGGAATGTTGTAAAATACTACAACCGAGATGTTATGCTGCCGTAGTTTAGTATATATAACGCTATAGACGTATATAATGTTCCCACGGACAGGTCTGGGCCGACACGACCGGGATACTGTAAAACATTCCCAGCAAGGGGCTAGATGGGTTAGGTTAGATTATATTACGTTACAGACGTATATAATGTTCCACCGAAAAGTAGATGTCGACCCGCCTGGAGTGTTGTAAAATACTACTTCCGAGGTGTTAGGTTGCCTTAGGTTAGGATATATAACCTTATAGACGTATATAATGTTCCCACGCAGAGGTACGGGCCGACAGGATCGGGATTCTGTAAAACATTACCAGCGAGGTGCTAGATGGGTTAGGTTAGGTTATCTTACGTTATAGACGTATATAACGTTCCCACCGAGAAGTACGGGCCGACCCGCCAGGAATGTTGCAAAATACTACATCCGAGGAGTGAGGTTGCCTTAGGTTAGGATATATGACGTTATAGACGTATATAATATTCCCACGGAGAGGTACGGTCCGACACGGCCGGGATTCTGTAAAACAGTACCAGCGAGGCGCTAGATGGGTTAGGTTAGGTTATATTACGTTATAGACGTATATAACGTTCCTACCGAGAAGTGCGGGCCGACCAGCCAGGAATGTTGTAAAATACTACATCCGAGATGTTATGCTGCCGTAGATTAGTATATATAACTCTATAGACGTATATAATGTTCCCACGGACAGGTCTGGGCCGACACGACCGGGATACTGTAAAACATTCCCAGCGAGGGGCTAGATGGGTTAGGTTAGGTTATATTACGTTACAGACGTATATAATGTTCCCACCGAAAAGTACGCGTCGACCCGCCTGGAACGTTGTAAAACACTACATCCGAGGTGTTAGGTTGCCTTAGGTTAGGATATATAACGTCATAGACGTATATAATGTTCCCACGGAGAGGTACGGGCCGACAGGACCGGGATTCTGTAAAACAGTACCAGCGAGGCGCTAGATGGGTTAGGTTAGGTTATATTACGTTATAGACGTATATAACGTTCCTACCGAGAAGTGCGGGCCGACCAGCCAGGAATGTTGTAAAATACTACATCCGAGATGTTATGCTGCCGTAGATTAGTATATATAACTCTATAGACGTATATAATGTTCCCACGGACAGGTCTGGGCCGACACGACCGGGATACTGTAAAACATTCCCAGCGAGGGGCTAGATGGGTTAGGTTAGGTCATATTACGTTACAGACGTATATAATGTTCCCACCGAAAAGTACGCGTCGACCCGCCTGGAATGTTGTAAAATACTACATCCGAGGTGTTAGGTTGCCTTAGGTTAGGATATATGACGTTATAGACGTATATAATGTTCCCACGGAGAGGTACCGTCCGACACGGCCGGGATTCTGTAAAACATTACCAGCGAGGCGCTAGATGCGTTAGGTTAGGTTATATTACGTTACAGACGTATATAATGTTCCCACCGAAAAGTAGATGTCAACCCGCCTGGAGTGTTGTAAAATACTACATCCGAGGTGTTAGGTTGCCTTAGGTTAGGATATATAACGTTATAGACGTATATAATGTTCCCACGTAGAGGTACGGGCCGACAGGATCGGGATTCTGTAAAACATTACCAACGAGGTGCTAGATGGGTTAGGTTAGGTTATCTTACGTTATAGACGTATATAACGTTCCCACCGAGAGGTACGGGCCGACCCACCAGGAATGTTGTAAAATACTACATCCGAGATGTTACGCTGCCTTGGGTTAGGATATATAACGCTATAGACGTATGTAATGTTCCCACGGACAGATCTGGGCCGACACGACCGGGATTCTGTAAAACATTCCCAGCGATGCGCTAGATGGGTGAGGTTAGGTTATCTTACGTTACAGGCTTATATAACGTTCACACCGAGAAGTACGTGCCGACCCGCCAGGAATGTTGTAAAATACTACAACCGAGATGTTATGCTGCCGTAGTTTAGTATATATAACGCTATAGACGCATGTAATGTTCCCACGGACAGGTCTGGGCCGACACGACCAGGATACTGTAAAACATTCCCAGCGAGGGGCTAGATGGGTTAGGTTAGGTTATATTACGTTACAGACGTAAATAATATTCCCACCGAAAAGTAGGGGTCGACCCGCCTGGAGTGTTGTAAAATACTACATCCGAGGGGTTAGGTTGCCTTAGGTTAGTATATATAACATCATAGACGTATATAATGTTCCCACGGAGAAGTACGGGCCGACAGGACCGGGATTCTGTAAAACATTACCAGCGAGGGGCTAGACGGGTTAGGTAAGGTTAGCTTACGTTATAGACGTATATAACGTTCCCACCGAGAAGTACGGGCCGACCCGCCAGGAATGTGGTAAAATACTACATCCGAGGAGTGAGATTGCCTTAGGTTAGGATGTCTGACGTTATAGACGTATATAATGTTCCCACGGAGAGGTACGGTCCGACACGGCCGGGATTCTTTAAAACATTACCAGCGGGGCGCTAGATGGGTTAGGTTAGGTTATATTACGTTATAGACGTATATAACGTTCCTACCGAGAAGTACGGGCCGACCCGCCCGGAATGTTGTAAAATACTACATCCGAGATGTTATGCTGCCGTAGATTAGTATATATGATGTTCCCACGGAGAAGTGCGGGCCGACATGACCGGGATTCTGTAAAACATTACCAGCGAGGCGCTGGATGGGTTAGGTTAGGTTATCTTACGTTATAGACATATAACGTTCCCACCGAGAAGTACGGGCCGACCCGCCCGGAATGTTGTAAAATACTACATCCGAGATGTTACGCTGCCTTAGGTTAGGATATATAACGTTATAGACGTATATAATGTTCCCACGGACAGATCTGGGGCGACACGACCGGGATTCTGTAAAACATTCCCAGCGATGCGCTAGATGGGTTAGGTTAGGTTATATTACGTTACAGACGTATATAATGTTCCCACCGAAAAGTAGATGTCGACCCGCCTGGAGTGTTGTAAAATACTACATCCGAGATGTTATGCTGCCGTAGATTAGTATATATAACGCTATAGACGTATATAATGTTCCCACGGACAGGTCTGGGCCGACACGACCGGGATACTGTAAAACATTCCCAGCGAGGGGCTAGATGGGTTAGGTTAGGTCATACTACGTTACAGACGTATATAATGTTCCCACCGAAAAGTACGCGTCGACCCGCCTGAAGTGTTGTAAAATACTACATCCGAGGTGTTAGGTTGCCTTAGGTTAGGATATATAACGTTATAGACGTATATAATGTTCCCACGGAGAGGTACGGGCCGACAGGATCGGTATTCTGTAAAACATTACCAGCGAGGTGCTAGATGGGTTAGGTTAGGTTATCTTACGTTATAGACGTATATAACGTTCCCACCGAGAAGTACGGGCCGACCCGCCAGGAATGTTGTAAAATACTACATCCGAGGAGTGAGGTTGCCTTAGGTTAGGATATATGACGTTATAGACATATATAATGTTCCCACGGAGAGGTACGGTCCGACACGGCCGGATTCTGTAAAACATTACCAGCGAGGCGCTAGATGGGTTAGGTTAGGTTATATTACGTTATAGACGTATATAACCTTCCTACCGAGAAGTACGGGCCGACCAGCCAGGAATGTTGTAAAATACTACATCCGAGATGTTAGGCTGCCGTAGGTTAGTATATATAACGCTATAGACGTATATAATGTTCCCACGGACAAGTCTGGGCCGACACGACCGGGATTCTGTAAAGCATTACCACCGAGGGGCTAGATGGGTTAGGTTAGGTTATATTACGTTATAGACGTATATAACGTTCTTACCGAGAAGTACGGGCCGACCAGCCAGGAATGTTGTAAAATACTACATCCGAAATGTTATGCTGCCGTAGCTTAGTATATATAACGCTATAGACGTATATAATGTTCCCACGGACAGGTCTGGGCCGACACGACCGGGATACTGTAAAACATTCCCAGCGAGTGGCTAGATGGGTTAGGTTAGGTTATATTACGTTACAGACGTATATAATGTTCCCACCGAAAAGTAGATGTCAACCCGCCTGGAGTGTTGTAAAATACTACATCCGAGGTGTTAGGTTGCCTTAGGTTAGGATATATAACGTTATAGATGTACATAATGTTCCCACGGAGAGGTACGGGCCGACAGGATCGAGATTCTGTAAAACATTACCAACGAGGTGCTAGATGGGTTAGCTTAGGTTATCTTACGTTATAGACATATATAACGTTCCCACCGAGAGGTACGGGCCGACCCACCAGGAATGTTGTAAAATACTACATCCGAGATGTTACGCTGCCTTGGGTTAGGATATATAACGCTATAGACGTATGTAATGTTCCCACGGACAGATCTGGGCCTACACGACCGGGATTCTGTAAAACATTCCCAGCGATGCGCTAGATGGGTGAGGTTAGGTTATCTTACGTTACAGGCTTATATAACGTTCCCACCGAGAAGTACGTGCCGACCCGCCAGGAATGTTGTAAAATACTACAACCGAGATGTTATCCTGCCGTAGTTTAGTATATATAACGCTATAGACGTATATAATGTTCCCACGGGCAGGTCTGGGCCGACACGACCGAGATTCTGTAAAACATTCCCAGCGATGCGCTAGATGGGTGAGGTTAGGTTATCTTACGTTATAGACGTATATTGCGTTCCCACCGAGAAGTACGGGCCGACCCGCCAGGAATGTTTTAAAATACTACATCCGAGGAGTGAGGTTGCCTTAGGTTAGGATATATGACGTTATAGACGTATATAATATTCCCACGGAGAGGTACCGTCCGACACGGCGGGGATTCTGTAAAACATTACCAGCGAGGCGCTAGATGCGTTAGGTTAGGTTATATTACGTTATAGACGTATATAACGTTCCTACCGAGAAGTACGGGCCGACCAGCCAGGAATGTTGTAAAATACTACATCCGAGATGTTATGCTGCCGTAGATTAGTATATATGATGTTCCCACGGAGAAGTGCGGGCCGACAGGACCGGGATTCTGTAAAACATTACCAGCGAGGCGCTAGATGCGTTAGGTTAGGTTATATTACGTTATAGACGTATATAACGTTCCTACCGAAAAGTAGATGTCGACCCGCCTGGAGTGTTGTAAAATACTACATCCGAGATGCTACGCTGCCTTAGGTTAGGATATATAACGCTATAGACGTATATAATGTTCCCACGGACAGATCTGGGCCGACACGACCGGGATTCTGTAAAACATTCCCAGCGAGGCGCTAGATGGGTGAGGTTAGGTTATATTACGTTACAGACGTATATAATGTTCCCACCGAAAAGTAGATGTCAACCCGCCTGGAGTGTTGTAAAATACTACATCCGAGGTGTTAGGTTGCCTTAGGTTAGGATATATAACGTTATAGACGTATATAATGTTCCCACGTAGAGGTACGGGCCGACAGGATCGGGATTCTGTAAAACATTACCAACGAGGTGCTAGATGGGTTAGGTTAGGTTATCTTACGTTATAGACGTATATAACGTTCCCACCGAGAGGTACGGGCCGACCCACCAGGAATGTTGTAAAATACTACATCCGAGATGTTACGCTGCCTTGGGTTAGGATATATAACGCTATAGACGTATGTAATGTTCCCACGGACAGATCTGGGCCGACACGACCGGGATTCTGTAAAACATTCCCAGCGATGCGCTAGATGGGTGAGGTTAGGTTATCTTACGTTACAGGCTTATATAACGTTCACACCGAGAAGTACGTGCCGACCCGCCAGGAATATTGTAAAATACTACAACCGAGATGTTATGCTGCCGTAGTTTAGTATATATAACGCTATAGACATATGTAATGTTCCCACGGACAGGTCTGGGCCGACACGACCAGGATACTGTAAAACATTCCCAGCGAGGGGCTAGATGGGTTAGGTTAGGTTATATTACGTTACAGACGTAAATAATGTTCCCACCGAAAAGTAGGGGTCGACCCGCCTGGAGTGTTGTAAAATACTACATCCGAGGGGTTAGGTTGCCTTAGGTTAGTATATATAACATCATAGACGTATATAATGTTCCCACGGAGAAGTACGGGCCGACAGGACCGGGATTCTGTAAAACATTACCAGCGAGGGGCTAGACGGGTTAGGTAAGGTTAGCTTACGTTATAGACGTATATAACGTTCCCACCGAGAAGTGCGGGCCGACCCGCCAGGAATGTGGTAAAATACTACATCCGAGGAGTGAGATTGCCTTAGGTTAGGATATCTGACGTTATAGACGTATATAATGTTCCCACGGAGAGGTACGGTCCGACACGGCCGGGATTCTGTAAAACATTACCAGCGGGGCGCTAGATGGGTTAGGTTAGGTTATATTACGTTATAGACGTATATAACGTTCCTACCGAGAAGTACGGGCCGACCCGCCCGGAATGTTGTAAAATACTACATCCGAGATGTTACGCTGCCTTAGGTTAGGATATATAACGCTATAGACGTATATAATGTTCCCACGGACAGGTCTGGGCCGACACGACCGGGATACTGTAAAACATTCCCAGCGAGTGGCTAGATGGGTTAGGTTAGGTTATATTACGTTACAGACGTATATAATGTTCCCACCGAAAAGTAGATGTCAACCCGCCTGGAGTGTTGTAAAATACTACATCCGAGGTGTTAGGTTGCCTTAGGTTAGGATATATAACGTTATAGATGTACATAATGTTCCCACGGAGAGGTACGGGCCGACAGGATCGAGATTCTGTAAAACATTACCAACGAGGTGCTAGATGGGTTAGCTTAGGTTATCTTACGTTATAGACATATATAACGTTCCCACCGAGAGGTACGGGCCGACCCACCAGGAATGTTGTAAAATACTACATCCGAGATGTTACGCTGCCTTGGGTTAGGATATATAACGCTATAGACGTATGTAATGTTCCCACGGACAGATCTGGGCCTACACGACCGGGATTCTGTAAAACATTCCCAGCGATGCGCTAGATGGGTGAGGTTAGGTTATCTTACGTTACAGGCTTATATAACGTTCCCACCGAGAAGTACGTGCCGACCCGCCAGGAATGTTGTAAAATACTACAACCGAGATGTTATCCTGCCGTAGTTTAGTATATATAACGCTATAGACGTATATAATGTTCCCACGGGCAGGTCTGGGCCGACACGACCGAGATTCTGTAAAACATTCCCAGCGATGCGCTAGATGGGTGAGGTTAGGTTATCTTACGTTATAGACGTATATTGCGTTCCCACCGAGAAGTACGGGCCGACCCGCCAGGAATGTTTTAAAATACTACATCCGAGGAGTGAGGTTGCCTTAGGTTAGGATATATGACGTTATAGACGTATATAATATTCCCACGGAGAGGTACCGTCCGACACGGCGGGGATTCTGTAAAACATTACCAGCGAGGCGCTAGATGCGTTAGGTTAGGTTATATTACGTTATAGACGTATATAACGTTCCTACCGAGAAGTACGGGCCGACCAGCCAGGAATGTTGTAAAATACTACATCCGAGATGTTATGCTGCCGTAGATTAGTATATATGATGTTCCCACGGAGAAGTGCGGGCCGACAGGACCGGGATTCTGTAAAACATTACCAGCGAGGCGCTAGATGCGTTAGGTTAGGTTATATTACGTTATAGACGTATATAACGTTCCTACCGAAAAGTAGATGTCGACCCGCCTGGAGTGTTGTAAAATACTACATCCGAGATGCTACGCTGCCTTAGGTTAGGATATATAACGCTATAGACGTATATAATGTTCCCACGGACAGATCTGGGCCGACACGACCGGGATTCTGTAAAACATTCCCAGCGAGGCGCTAGATGGGTGAGGTTAGGTTATCTTACGTTACAGGCTTATATAACGTTCACACCGAGAAGTACGTGCCGACCCGCCAGGAATATTGTAAAATACTACAACCGAGATGTTATGCTGCCGTAGTTTAGTATATATAACGCTATAGACATATGTAATGTTCCCACGGACAGGTCTGGGCCGACACGACCAGGATACTGTAAAACATTCCCAGCGAGGGGCTAGATGGGTTAGGTTAGGTTATATTACGTTACAGACGTAAATAATGTTCCCACCGAAAAGTAGGGGTCGACCCGCCTGGAGTGTTGTAAAATACTACATCCGAGGGGTTAGGTTGCCTTAGGTTAGTATATATAACATCATAGACGTATATAATGTTCCCACGGAGAAGTACGGGCCGACAGGACCGGGATTCTGTAAAACATTACCAGCGAGGGGCTAGACGGGTTAGGTAAGGTTAGCTTACGTTATAGACGTATATAACGTTCCCACCGAGAAGTGCGGGCCGACCCGCCAGGAATGTGGTAAAATACTACATCCGAGGAGTGAGATTGCCTTAGGTTAGGATATCTGACGTTATAGACGTATATAATGTTCCCACGGAGAGGTACGGTCCGACACGGCCGGGATTCTGTAAAACATTACCAGCGGGGCGCTAGATGGGTTAGGTTAGGTTATATTACGTTATAGACGTATATAACGTTCCTACCGAGAAGTACGGGCCGACCCGCCCGGAATGTTGTAAAATACTACATCCGAGATGTTACGCTGCCTTAGGTTAGGATATATAACGCTATAGACGTATATAATGTTCCCACGGACAGATCTGGGCCGACACGACCGGGATTCTGTAAAACATTCCCAGCGATGCGCTAGATGGGTTAGGTTAGGTTATATTACGTTACAGACGTATATAATGTTCCCACCGAAAAGTAGATGTCGACCCGCCTGGAGTGTTGTAAAATACTACATCCGAGATGTTATGCTGCCGTAGATTAGTATATATAACGCGATAGACGTATATAATGTTCCCACGGACAGGTCTGGGCCGACACGACCATGATACTGTAAAACATTCCCAGCGAGGGGCTAGATGGGTGAGGTTAGGTTATATTACGTTATAGACGTATATAACGTTCCTACCGAGAAGTGCGGGCCGACCAGCCAGGAATGTTGTAAAATACTACATCCGAGATGTTATGCTGCCGTAGATTAGTATATATAACTCTATAGACGTATATAATGTTCCCACGGACAGGTCTGGGCCGACACGACCGGGATACTGTAAAACATTCCCAGCGAGGGGCTAGATGGGTTAGGTTAGCTTATATTACGTTACAGACGTATATAATGTTCCCACCGAAAAGTAGATGTCGACCCGCCTGGAGTGTTGTAAAATACTACTTCCGAGGAGTTAGGTTGCCTTAGGTTAGGATATATAACGTTATAGACGTATATAATGTTCCCACGCAGAGGTACGGGCCGACAGGATCGGGATTCTGTAAAACATTACCAGCGAGGTGCTAGATGGGTTAGGTTAGGTTATCTTACGTTATAGACGTATATAACGTTCCCACCGAGAAGTACGGGCCGACCCGCCAGGAATGTTGTAAAATACTACATCCGAGGAGTGAGGTTGCCTTAGGTTAGGATATATGACGTTATAGACGTATATAATGTTCCCACGGAGAGGTACGGTCCGACACGGCCGGGAATCTGTAAAACAGTACCAGCGAGGCGCTAGATGGGTTAGGTTAGGTTATATTACGTTATAGACGTATATAACGTTCCTACCGAGAAGTGCGGGCCGACCAGCCAGGAATGTTGTAAAATACTACATCCGAGAAGTTATGCTGCCGTAGATTAGTATATATACCTCTATGGACGTATATAATGTTCCCACGGACAGGTCTGGGCCGACACGACCGGGATACTGTAAAACATTCCCAGCGAGGGGCTAGATGGGTTAGGTTAGGTCATATTACGTTACAGACGTATATAATGTTCCCACCGAAAAGTACGCGTCGACCCGCCTGGAGTGTTGTAAAATACTACATCCGAGGTGTTAGGTTGCCTTAGGTTAGGATATATAACGTTATAGACGTATATCATGTTCCCACGGAGAGGTACGGGCCAAGAGGATCGGTATTCTGTAAAACATTACCAGCGAGGTGCTAGATGGGTTAGGTTAGGTTATCTTACGTTATAGACGTATATAACGTTCCCACCGAGAAGTACGGGCCGACCCGCCAGGAATGTTGTAAAATACTACATCCGAGGAGTGAGGTTGCCTTAGGTTAGGATATATGACGTTATAGACATATATAATGTTCCCACGGAGAGGTACGGTCCGACACGGCCGGATTCTGTAAAACATTACCAGCGAGGCGCTAGATGGGTTAGGTTAGGTTATATTACGTTATAGGCGTATATAACCTTCCTACCGAGAAGTACGTGCCGACCAGCCAGGAATGTTGTAAAATACTACATCCGAGATGTTAGGCTGCCGTAGGTTAGTATATATAACGCTATAGACGTATATAATGTTCCCACGGACAGGTCTGGGCCGACACGACCGGGATTCTGTAAAGCATTACCACCGAGGGGCTAGATGGGTTAGGTTAGGTTATATTACGTTATAGACGTATATAACGTTCTTACCGAGAAGTACGGGCCGACCAGCCAGGAATGTTGTAAAATACTACATCCGAAATGTTATGCTGCCGTAGTTTAGTATATATAACGCTATAGACGTATATAATGTTCCCACGGACAGGTCTGGGCCGACACGACCGGGATACTGTAAAACATTCCCAGCGAGTGGCTAGATGGGTTAGGTTAGGTTATATTACGTTACAGACGTATATAATGTTCCCACCGAAAAGTAGATGTCGACCCGCCTGCAGTGTTGTAAAATACTACATCCGAGGTGTTAGGTTGCCTTAGGTTAGGATATATAACGTTATAGACGTATATGTTGTTCCCACCGAGACGTACAGGGCTGCACGAACGGGATTCTACAAAACATTCCCAGCGATGTGCTAGATGGGTTAGGTTAGGTTATAATAAGTTATAGACGTATGTAATGTTCCCACCGACAAGTAGGGGCCGAGCCGCCAGGAGTGTTGTAAAATACTACATCTGAGGTGTTAGGTTGCCTTAGGTCAGAATATATAACGTTATAGACGTATATAATGTTCCCACGGAGAGGTACGGTCCGACACGGCCTGGATTCTGTAAAAGATTACCAGCGAGGGGCTAGATGGGTTAGGTTAGGTTATCTTAAGTTATAGACGTATATAATGTTCTCCCGGAAAAGTAGGGGCCGACCCGCTTTAAGTGTTGTAAAATACTACATCCGAGGTGTTAGGTTGTCTTAGGTTAGGATATATAACGTTATAGACGTATATAATGATCCCAAGGAGAGGTACGGGCCGAAAGGACCGAGATTCTGTAAAACTTTACCAGCGAGGGGCTAGATGGCTTAGGTTAGGTTATATTACGTTATAGACGTATATAATGTTCCCACCGAGAGGTAGGGGCCGACCCGCCTGGAGTGTTGTAAAATACTACATCCGAGGTGTTAGGTGCCTTAGGTTAGGATATATAATGTTATAGACGTATATAATGTCCCCACCGAGAAGTACGGGCCGACACGACCGGGATTCTGTAAAACATTATCACCCAGGGTCTAGATGGGTTAGGTTAGGTTACATTACGCCATAGACGTACATAATGTTCCCACCGAGAAGTAGGGGCCGACCCGCCAGGAATGTTGGAAAATACTACATCCGAGATGTTAGGTTGCCTTATGTTGGGATATATAACGTTATAGACGTATATAATGTCCCCACCGAGAAGTACGGGCCGACACGAACGGGATTCTGTAAAACATTACCAGCGAGGGGCTAGATGGGTTAGGTCAGGTTATGTTACGTTATAGACGAATATAATGTTCCCACCGAGAAGTAGGGGCCGACCCGCCAGGAATGTGGGAAAATACAACATCCGAGATGTTAGGCTGCCTTAGGTTAGGATATACAACGTTATAGACGTATATAATGTCAGCACCGAGAAGTACGTGCCGACACGACTGGGATTCTGTAAAACATAACCAGCGAGGGGCTGGATGGGTTATGTTAGGTTATGTTACGTTATAGACGTATATAATGTTCCCACCGAGAAGTAGGGCCCGACCCGTCAGGAACGTTGGAAAATACTACGTGCGAAGTGTTAGCTTGCCTTAGGTTAGGATATATAACGTTATAGACGTATATAATGTCAGCACCGAGAAGTACGTGCCGACACGACTGGGATTCTGTAAAACATAACCAGCGAGGGGCTGGATGGGTTATGTTAGGTTATGTTACGTTATAGACGTATATAATGTTCCCACCAGGAAGTAGGGCCCGACCCGTCAGGAACGTTGGAAAATACTACGTGCGAAGTGTTAGCTTGCCTTAGGTTAGGATATATAACGTTATAGACGTATAAAATGTCCCCACCGAGACGTACGGGACGACACGTACGGGATTCTGTAAAACATTACCAGCGATGGGCTAGATCGGTTAGATTAGGTTGTATTACGTTATAGACAAATACACTGTTCCCACCGAGAAGTAGGTGCCGACCCGCCAGGAATGTTGTACAATACTAAATCCGAGATGTTAGGTTGCCTTAGGCTGGGACATATGACGTTATAGACGTATATAATGTCCCCACCGAGAAGTACGGGCCGACACAATCGGGATTACGTAAAATATTGCCAGCGAGGGGCTAGATGGATTAGGTTAGGTTATATTACGTTATAGACGTATATAATGTTCCCGCCGAGACGCAGAGGCCGATCCGCCAGGAATGTTGTAAAACACTACATCCGAGAGCTTAGGTTGCCTTAGGGGAGTATATATAGCATTATAGACGTATATAATGTCTCCACCGAGACGTACGGGACGACACGAACCGGATTCTATAATACATTACCAGCAAGGGCCTAGATGGATTAGGTTAGGTTATATTACGCTATAGACTTATATGATGTTCCCACCAAGATGTAGGGGCCGACCCGCCAGGAATGTTGGAAAATACTACTTCCGAAGTGTTAGGTTGCCTTAGGTTAGAATATATAACGTTATAGACGTATATAATGTACCCACCAAGACGTACGGGATGACACGTACGGGATTCTGTAAAACATTACCAGCGATGGGCTAGATCGGTTAGATTAGGTTGTATTACGTTATAGACAAATATACTGTTCCCACCGAGAAGTAGGTGCCGACCCGCCAGGAATGTTGTAAAATAATACATCCGAGATGTTAGGTTGCCTTAGGTTCGGATATGTAACGTTATAGACGTATATAACTTCCCCACCGAGACGTACAGGCCGACACGACCGGGATTCTGTAAAACATTATCACCGAGGGGCTAGATGGATTAGGTTAGGTTATATTACGACATAGACGTATATAATATTCCCACCGAGAAGTAGGGGCCGACCCGCCAGGAAAGTTGGAATATACTACATCCGAAGTGTTAGGTTGCCTTAGGCTAGGACATATGACGTTATAGACGTATATAATGTCCGCACCTAGAAGTACGGGCCGACACGACCAGGATTCTGCAAAACATTACCAGGGAGGGGCTAGATGGGTTAGAATAGGTTATATTACGTTATAGACGCATATAATGTTCCCACCGATAAGTGGGGGCCGACCCGGCAGGAATGTTGGAAAATTCTACATCCGAGATGTTAGGTTGCCTTAGGTTGGGATATATAACGTTACAGACGTATATAACGTCCCCACCGAGACGTACGGGCCGACACGACCGGGATTCTGTAAAACATTATCACCGAGGGGCTAGGTGGATTAGGTCAGGTTATATTACGATATAGACGTATATAATGTTCCCACCGAGAAGTAGGCGCCGACCCGCCAGGAATGTTGTGAAATACTACATCCGAGATGTTAGGTTGCCTTAGGTTAGGACATATGACGTTATAGACGTATATAATGCCCTTACCGAGAAGTATGGGCCAACACGACCTGGATTATGTAGAACCTTACCAGCGAGGGGCTAGATGGGTTAGGTTACGTTATATTACGTTATAGACGAACATAATGTTCCCACCGAGAAGTAGGAGCCGACCCGCCAGGAATGATGTAAAATACTACATCCGAGATGTTAGGTTGCTTTAGGTTGGGATATATAAAGTTATAGACGTATATAATGTCCCCACCGAGAAGTACGGACCGACACGTACGGGATTCTGTAAAACATTACCAGCGATGGGCTAGATGGGTTAGGTTAGGTTATATTACGTTATAGACAAATATACTGTTCCCACCGAGAAGTAGGAGCCGACCCGCCAGGAACGTTGGAAAATACTACATCCGAAGTGTTAGGTTGCCTTAGGTTAGGATATATAACGTTATAGACGTATATAATGTCCCCACGGAGAAGTACGGGCCTACACGAACGGGATTCTGTAAGACATTATCACCGAGGGGCTAGATGGATTAGGTTAGGTTATATTACGATATAGACGTATATAATGTTCCCACCGAGAAGTAGGGTCCGACCCGCCAGGAACGTTGGAAAATACTACATCCGAAGTGTTAGGTTGCCTTAGGTTACGATATATAACGTTATAGACGTGTATAATGTCCCCAGGAAGACGTACGGGCCGACACGAACGGGATTCTGTGAAACATTATCACCGACTGGCTAGATTGGTTAGGTTAGGTTATATTACGAAATAGACGTACATAATGTTCCCACCGGGAAGTAGGGGCCGACCCGCCAGGAATGTTGTAAAATACTACATTCGAGATGTTAGTTTGCCTTAGGCTAGGACATATGACGTTATAGACGTATATAATGTCCGCACCTAGAAGTAAGGGCCGATACGATCAAGATTCTGTAAAACATTACCAGGGAGGGGCTAGATGAGATAGAATAGGTTATATTACGTTATAGACGTATATAATGTTCCCACCGAGAAGTAGGAGCCGACCCGCCAGGAATGATGTAAAATACTACATCCGAGATGTTAGGTTGCCTTAGGTTGGGATATATACCGTTATAGACGTACATAATATCCCCACGGATAAGTACGGGCCGACACGAAAGGGATTCTGTAAAAAACTATCACCGATGGTCTAGATGGTATAGGTTTGGTTACATTATGACATAGACGTATATAATGTTCCCGCCGAGAAGTAGGGTCCGACCCGCCAGGAAAGTTGGAAAATACTACATCCGAAGTGTTAGGTTGCCTTAGGTTAGGATGTGTAACGTTATAGACGTATATAATGTCCCCACGGAGAAGTACGGGCCGACACGAACGGGATTCTGTAAAACATTATCACCGAGGGGCTAGATGGATTAGGTTAGGTTATATTACGGCATAGACGTATGTAATGTTCCCACCGAGAAGTAGGGGCCGACCCGCCAGGAATGTTGTAAAATACTACATCCGAGATGATAGGTTGCATAGGTTGGGATATATAACGTTATACACGTATATAACATCCCCACCGAGACGTACGGGCCGACACGACCGGGATTCTGTAAAACATTATCACCGAGGGGCTAGGTGGATTAGGTCAGGTTATATTACGATATAGACGTATATAATGTTCCCACCGAGAAGTAGGAGCCGACCCGCCAGGAATGATGTAAAATACTACATCCGAGATGTTAGGTTGCTTTAGGTTGGGATATATAAAGTTATAGACGTATATAATGTCCCCACCGAGAAGTACGGACCGACACGTACGGGATTCTGTAAAACATTACCAGCGATGGGCTAGATGGGTTGGTTAGGTTATATTACGTTAGAGACAAATATACTGTTCCCACCGAGAAGTAGGAGCCGACACGCCAGGAATGTTGTAAAATAATACATCCGAGATGTTATGTTGCCTTATGTTGGGATGTATTACGTTACAGACGTATAAAGCGACCCCACCGAGACGTACGGTCGACACGACCGGGATTCTGTAAAACATTACCACCGAGGGGCTAGATGGATTAGGTTAGGTTATATTACGACATAGACGTATATAATGTTCCTACCGGGAAGTAGGGGCCGACCCGCCAGGTACGTTGGAAAATACTACATCCGAAGTGTTAGGTTGCCTTAGGTTAGGATATATAACGTTATAGACGTGTATAATGTCTCCACCGAGAAGCACGGGTCGACACGAACGGGATTCTGTAAAACATTATCACCAATGGTCTAGATGGGTTAGGTTAGGGTATATTACGACATAGACGTATATAATATTCCCACCGAGAAATAGGCGCCGACCCGCCAGGAAAGTTGGAAAATACTACATCCGTGATGTTAGGCTGCCTTAGGTTAGGATATATAACGCTATAGACGTATATAATGTCCCCACGGAGAAGAACGGGCTGACACGGCCGAGATTCTGTAAAATATTACCAGCGAGGGACTAGATGTGTTCGGTTAGGTTGTATTATGTTATAGACGTATATAATGTTCCCACCGACAAATAGGGGCCGACCCGCCCGGAATGTTGTAAAATACTAAATTCGAGATGTTAGGTTGCCTTAGGGTGTGATATAAAACGTTATAGACGTATATAATGTCCCCACGTATAAGGACGGGCCGCCACGAACGGCATTCTGTAAAAGATTACCAGCGAGGGTCTAGATGAGTTAGGTCAGGTTATATTGCGTTATGGACGTATATAATGTTCCCACCGAGAAGTAGGGGCCGACCCGCCAGGAATGTTGTAAAACACTACATGCGATGTGTTAGATTGCCTTAGGTTAGTATATATAACGTTATAGACGTATATAATGTCCCCACCAAGACGTACGGGACGACACGAACGGGATTCTGTAAAACATTACCAGCGGGGGGCTAGATCGATTAGGGTAGGTTATATTACGATATAGACGTATATAATGTTCCCACCGAGAAGTAGGCGCCGATCCGCCAGGAATGTTGGAAAATACTACATCCGAGACGTTAGGTTGCCTTAGGTTGGGATATATAACGTTATAGACGTATATAATGTCCCCACGGATAAGTATGGGCCGCCACGAACGGGATTCTGTAAAAGATTACCAGCGAGGGGCTAGATGGGTTAGGTCAGGTTATATTACGTTATAGACGTATATAATGTCCCCACCGAGAAGTAGCGGCCGACCCGCCAGGAATATCGTAGAATACTACATTCGAGATGCTAGTTTGCCTTAGGTTGGGATATATAACGTTATAGACGTATTTAATGTCCCCACGGACAAGTACGGGCCGCCACGGACGGCATTCTGTAAAACATTACCAGCGATGGGCTAGATGGGTTAGGTTAGGTTATATTACGTTATAGACGTATATAATGTTCCCACCGAGAAGTAGGGGCCGACCCGCCAGGAATGTTGTAAAATGCTACATCCGAGATGTTAGGTTGCCTTAGGTTGGGATATATAACGTTATAGACGTATATAATGTCCGCACATCGAAGTACGGGCCGATACGAACGGGATTCTGTAAAACTTTACCAGCGATGGACTTGATGGGTTAGGTTAGGTTATATTACGTTATAGACGAATATAATGTTCCCACCGAGAAGTAGGAGCCGACCCGGCAGGAATGTTGTAAAATAATACATTCAAGATGTTAGGTTGCCTTAGGTTAGGATATATAACGTTATAGACGTATATAATGTCCCCACCGAGAAGTACGGGCCGACACGAACGGGATTCTGTAAAACATTACCAGCGAGGGGCTAGATGGGTTAGGTTAGGTTATATTACGTTATAGACGTATATAATGTTCCCACCGAGAAGTAGGGGCTGACCCGCCAGGAATGTTTTAAAATGCTACATCGGAGATGTTAGGTTGCCTTAGGTTGGGATATATAACGTTATATACTTATATAATGACCCCACGGATAAGTACGGACCGTCACGAACGGGATTCTGTAAAAGATTACCAGCGAGGGGCTAGATCGGTTAGGTCAGGTTATAATATGTGATAGACGTATATAATGTTCCCACCGAGAAGTAGGGGCCGACCCGCCAGGAATGTTGAAAAATACTACATCCGAGGTGTAAGGTTGCCTTAGGTTAGGATATATAACGTTATAGACGTATATAATGTCCCCACCGAGAAGTACGGGCCGACACGACCGGGATTCTGTAAAACATTACCAGCGAGGGGCTAGATGGGTTAGGTTAGGTTATATTACGTTATAGACGTATATAATGTTCCCACCGAGAGGTAGGGGCCGACCCGCCAGGAATGTTTTAAAATACTACATTCGAGATGCTAGGTTGCTTTAGGTTAGGATATATAACGATATAGACGTATATAATGTCCCCACCAAGACGTACGGGACGATACGACCGGGATTCTGTAAAACATTACCCGCGAGGGGCTAGATGGGTTAGGTTAGGTTATATTACGATATAGACGTATATAATGTTCCCACTTCGAAGTAGGGGCGGACCCGCCAGGAATGGTGGAAAATACTACATCCGAGTAGTTAGGTTGCCTTAGGTTAGGACATATGTCGTTATAGACGTATATAATGTCCGCACATAGAAGTACGGGCCGATACGACCGGGATTCTGTAAAACATTACCAGCGAGGTGCTAGATGGGTTAGGTCAGGTTATATTACGTGATAGACGTATATAATGTTCCCACCGAGAAATAGGGGCCGACCCGCCTGGAATGTTGTAAAATAGTACATTCGAGATGCTAGGTTGCCTTACGTTAGGATAAATAACGTTATAGACGTATATAATGTTCCCACCAAGACGTACGGGACGTCACGAACGGGATTCTGTAAAACTTTACCAGCGATGGACTTGATGGGTTAGGTTAGGTTATATTACGTTATAGACGAATATAATGTTCCCACCGAGAAGTAGGAGCCGACCCGGCAGGAATGTTGTAAAATAATACATTCAAGATGTTTGGTTGCCTTAGGTTAGGATATATAACGTTATAGACGTATATAATGTCCCCACCGAGAAGTACGGGCCGACACGACCGGGATTCTGTAAAACATTACCAGCGAGGGGCTAGATGGGTTAGGTTAGGTTATATTACGTTATAGACGTATATAATGTTCCCACCGAGAAGTAGGGGCCGACCCGCCAGGAATGTTTTAAAATGCTACATCGGAGATGTTATGTTGCCTTAGGTTGGGATATATAACGTTATATACTTATATAATGACCCCACGGATAAGTACGGACCGTCACGACCGGGATTCTGTAAAACATTACCAGCGAGGTGCTAGATGGGTTAGGTCAGGTTATATTACGTGATAGACGTACATAATGTTCCCACCAAGAAATAGGGGCCGACCCGCCAGGAATGTTGTAAAATACTACATCCGAGGTGTAAGGTTGCCTTAGGTTAGGATATATAACGTTATAGACGTATATAATGTCCCCACCGAGAAGTACGGGCCGACACGACTGGGATTCTGTAAAACATAATCACCGAGGGGCTAGATGGGTTTAGTGTAGGTTATATTACGATATAGACGTATATAATGTTCCGACCGAGAAGTAGGTGCGGACCCGACAGGAATGTTGTAAAATACAACATGCGATGTGTTACATTGCCTTAGGTTAGGATATATAACGTTATAGACGTATATAATGTCCCCACCGAGAAGTACGGGCCGACACGAACGGGATTCTGTAAAACATTACCACCGAGGGGCTAGATGGGTTAGGTTAGGCTATATTACGTTATAGACGTATATAATGTCACCACCGTGAAGTAGGGGCCGAACCGCCAGGAATGTTGGAGAATACTACATCCGACACGTTAGGTTGCCTTAGGTTGGGATATATAACGTTATGGACGTATATAATGTCCCCACCGAGAAGTAGGGGCCGAAACGACCGGGATTCTGTAAAACATTATTACCTAGGGGCTAGATGGGTTAGGGCAGGTCATATTACGATATAGACGTATATAATGTTCCCACCGAGAAGTAGGGGCGGACCCGCCATGAATGTTGGAGAATACTACATTCGAGATGTTAGGTTGCCTTAGGTTAGGATATATAACTTTATAGACGTATATAATGTCCCCACCAAGACGTACGGGACGACACGAACGGGATTCTGTAAAACATTACCAGCGGGGGGCTAGATCGATTAGGGTAGGTTATATTACGATATAGACGTATATAATGTTCCCACCAAGACGTACGGGACGTCACGAACGGGATTCTGTAAAACTTTACCAGCGATGGACTTGATGGGTTAGGTTAGGTTATATTACGTTATAGACGAATATAATGTTCCCACCGAGAAGTAGGAGCCGACCCGGCAGGAATGTTGTAAAATAATACATTCAAGATGTTATGTTGCCTTAAGTTAGGATATATAACGTTATAGACGTATATAATGTCCGCACTGAGATGTACGGGCCGACACGACCGGGATTCTGTAAAACATTACCAGCGAGTGGCTAGATGGGTTAGGTTAGGTTATATTACGTTATAGACGTATATAATGTTCCCACCGAGAGGTAGGGGCCGACCCGCCAGGAATGTTGGAGAATACTACATCCGAGACGTTAGGTTGCCTTAGGTTGGGATATATAACGTTATAGACGTATATAATGTCCCCACGGAGAAGTACGGGCAGACACGAACGGGATTCTGTAAAACATTATCACCGAGGGGCTAGATGGATTAGGTTAGGTTATATTACGACATAGACGTATATAATGTTCCCACCGGGAAGTAGGGGCCGCCCGCCAGGAACGTTGCAAAATACTACATCCGAAGTGTTAGTTTGCCTTAGGTTAGGATATATAACGTTACAGACGTATATAATGTCACCACGGAGAAGTACGGGCCGACACGAACGGGATTCTGTAAAACATTATCACCGAGGGGCTAGATGGGTTAGGTTAGGTTATATTACGATATAGACGCATATAAAGTTCCCACCGATAAGTGGGTGCCGACCCGGCAGGAATGTTGTAAAACACTACATCCGAGATGTTAGGTTGCCTTAGGTTGGGATATATAACGTTATAGACGTATATAATGTCCCCACGCATAAGTACGGGCCGTCACGAACGTGATTCTGTAAAATATTACCAGCGAGGGGATAGATGGGTTAGGTCAGGTTATATTACGATATAGACGTATATAATGTTCCGACCGGGAAGTAGGGGCCGACCCGCCTGGAATGTTGTAAAATACTACATGCGATGTGTTAAATTACCTTAGGTTAGGATATATAACGTTATAGACGTATATAATGTCCCCACCGAGAAGTACGGTCCGACACGACCGGGATTCTGTAAAAGATTACCAGCGAGGGACTAGATGGGTTAGGGTAGGTTATATTACGATATAGACGTATATAATGTTCCCACCGAGAAGTAGGGGCCGACCCGCCAGGAATGTTGGAGAATACTACATCCGAGACGTTAGGTTGCCTTAGGTTAGGATATATAACGTTATAGACGTATATAATGTCCCCACCGCGAAGTACGGGCCGACACGAACGGGATTCTGTAAAACATTACCAGCGATGGGCTAGATGGGTTAGGTTAGGTTATATTACGTTATAGACGAATATATTGTTCCCACCGAGAAGTAGGAAGCGACCCGCCAGGAATGTTGTAAAACACTACATCCGAGATGTTAGGTTGCCTTAGGTTGGGATATATAACGTTATAGACGTATATAATGTCCCCACGGATAAGTACGGGCCACCACGAGCGGGATTGTGTTAAAGATTACCAGCGAGGGGCTAGATGGGTTAGGTCAGGTTATATTACGTTATAGACGTATATAATGCTCCCACCGAGAAGTAGGGGCCGACCCGCCTGTAATGTTGTAAAATACTATATCCGAGGTGTTAGGTTGCCCTATGTTAGGATATATAACGTTATAGACGTATATAATGTCCACACGGAGAAGTACGGGCAGACACGACCGGGATTCTGTAAAACATTACCAGCGAGGGGCTAGATGGGTTAGGTCAGGTTATATTACGATATAGACGTATATAATGTTCCGACCGAGAAGTAGGGGCCGACCCGCCTGGAATGTTGTAAAATACTACATTCGTTGTGTTAGATTGCCTTAGGTTAGGATATATAACGTTATAGACGTATATAATGTCCCCAACGAGAAGTACGGTCCGACACGACCGGGATTCTGTAAAAGATTACCAGCGAGGGACTGAATGGGTTAGGGTAGGTTATATTACGATATAGACGTATATAATGTTCCCACCGAGAAGTAGGGGCGGACCCGCCAGGAATGGTGGAAAATACTACATCCGAGTAGTTAGGTTGCCTTAGGTTAGGATATATAACGTTATAGACGTATATAATGTCCCCACCGAGAAGTACGGGCCGACACGACCGGGATTCTGTAAAACATTCCCAGCGAGGGGCTAGATGGGTTAGGTTAGGTTATATTACGTTACAGACGTATATAATGTTCCCAACGAAAAGTAGGGGTCGACCCGCCTGGAATGTTGTAAAATACTACATCCGAGGTGTTAGGTTGCCTTAGGTTAGGATATATGACGTTATAGACGTATATAATGTTCCCACGGAGAGGTACCGTCCGACACAGCCGGGATTCTGTAAAACATTCCCAGCGATGCGCTAGATGGGTGAGGTTAGGTTATCTTACGTTACAGGCTTATATAACGTTCCCACCGAGAAGTACGTGCCGACCCGCCAGGAATGTTGTAAAATACTACAACCGAGATGTTATGCTGCCGTAGTTTAGTATATATAACGCTATAGACGTATATAATGTTCCCACGGACAGGTCTGGGCCGACACGACCGGGATACTGTAAAACATTCCCAGTGAGGGGCTAGATGGGTTAGGTTAGGTTATATTACGTTACAGACGTATATAATGTTCCACCGAATAGTAGATGTCGACCCGCCTGGAGTGTTGTAAAATACTACTTCCGAGGTGTTAGGTTGCCTTAGGTTAGGATATATAACGTTATAGACGTATATAATGTTCCCACGCAGAGGTACGGGCCGACAGGATCGGGATTCTGTAAAACATTACCAGCGAGGTGCTAGATGGGTTAGCTTAGGTTATCTTACGTTACAGGCTTATATAACGTTCCCACCGAGAAGTACGTGCCGACCCGCCAGGAATGTTGTAAAATACTACAACCGAGATGTTATCCTGCCGTAGTTTAGTATATATAACGCTATAGACGTATATAATGTTCCCACGGGCAGGTCTGGGCCGACACGACCGAGATTCTGTAAAACATTCCCAGCGATGCGCTAGATGGGTGAGGTTAGGTTATCTTACGTTATAGACGTATATAACGTTCCCACCGAGAAGTACGGGCCGACCCGCCAGGAATGTTGTAAAATACTACATCCGAGGAGTGAGGTTGCCTTAGGTTAGGATATATGACGTTATAGACGTATATAATATTCCCACGGAGAGGTACCGTCCGACACGGCGGAGATTCTGTAAAACATTACCAGCGAGGCGCTAGATGCGTTAGGTTAGGTTATATTACGTTATAGACGTATATAACGTTCCTACCGAGAAGTACGGGCCGACCAGCCAGGAATGTTGTAAAATACTACATCCGAGATGTTATGCTGCCGTAGATTAGTATATATGATGTTCCCACGGAGAAGTGCGGGCCGACAGGACCGGGATTCTGTAAAACATTACCAGCGAGGCGCTGGATGGGTTAGGTTAGGTTATCTTACGTTATAGACATATAACGCTCCCACCGAGAAGTACGGGCCGACCCGCCCGGAATGTTGTAAAATACTACATCCGAGATGTTACGCTGCCTTAGGTTATGATATATAACGTTATAGACGTATATAATGTTCCCACGGACAGATCTGGGGCGACACGACCGGGATTCTGTAAAACATTCCCAGCGATTCGCTAGATGGGTGAGGTTAGGTTATCTTACGTTACAGGCTTATATAACGTTCCCACCGAGAAGTACGTGCCGACCCGCCAGGAATGTTGTAAAATACTACAACCGAGATGTTATGCTGCCGTAGTTTAGTATATATAACGCTATAGACGTATATAATGTTCCCACGGACAGGTCTGGGCCGACACGACCGGGATACTGTAAAACATTCCCAGCGAGGGGCTAGATGGGTTAGGTTAGATTATATTACGTTACAGACGTATATAATGTTCCACCGAAAAGTAGATGTCGACCCGCCTGGAGTGTTGTAAAATACTACTTCCGAGGTGTTAGGTTGCCTTAGGTTAGGATATATAACCTTATAGACGTATATAATGTTCCCACGCAGAGGTACGGGCCGACAGGATCGGGATTCTGTAAAACATTACCAGCGAGGTGCTAGATGGGTTAGGTTAGGTTATCTTACGTTATAGACGTATATAACGTTCCCACCGAGAAGTACGGGCCGACCCGCCAGGAATGTTGCAAAATACTACATCCGAGGAGTGAGGTTGCCTTAGGTTAGGATATATGACGTTATAGACGTATATAATATTCCCACGGAGAGGTACGGTCCGACACGGCCGGGATTCTGTAAAACAGTACCAGCGAGGCGCTAGATGGGTTAGGTTAGGTTATATTACGTTATAGACGTATATAACGTTCCTACCGAGAAGTGCGGGCCGACCAGCCAGGAATGTTGTAAAATACTACATCCGAGATGTTATGCTGCCGTAGATTAGTATATATGATGTTCCCACGGAGAAGTGCGGGCCGACAGGACCGGGATTCTGTAAAACATTACCAGCGAGGCGCTGGATGGGTTAGGTTAGGTTATCTTACGTTATAGACATATAACGTTCCCACCGAGAAGTACGGGCCGACCCGCCCGGAATGTTGTAAAATACTACATCCGAGATGTTACGCTGCCTTAGGTTAGGATATATAACGTTATAGACGTATATAATGTTCCCACGGACAGATCTGGGGCGACACGACCGGGATTCTGTAAAACATTCCCAGCGATGCGCTAGATGGGTTAGGTTAGGTTATATTACGTTACAGACGTATATAATGTTCCCACCGAAAAGTAGATGTCGACCCGCCTGGAGTGTTGTAAAATACTACATCCGAGATGTTATGCTGCCGTAGATTAGTATATATAACGCTATAGACGTATATAATGTTCCCACGGACAGGTCTGGGCCGACACGACCATGATACTGTAAAACATTCCCAGCGAGGGGCTAGATGGGTGAGGTTAGGTTATATTACGTTATAGACGTACATAACGTTCCTACCGAGAAGTGCGGGCCGACCAGCCAGGAATGTTGTAAAATACTACATCCGAGATGTTATGCTGCCGTAGATTAGTATATATAACTCTATAGACGTATATAATGTTCCCACGGACAGGTCTGGGCCGACACGACCGGGATACTGTAAAACATTCCCAGCGAGGGGCTAGATGGGTTAGGTTAGCTTATATTACGTTACAGACGTATATAATGTTCCCACCGAAAAGTAGATGTCGACCCGCCTGGAGTGTTGTAAAATACTACTTCCGAGGTGTTAGGTTGCCTTACGTTAGGATATATAACGTTATAGACGTATATAATGTTCCCACGCAGAGGTACGGGCCGACAGGATCGGGATTCTGTAAAACATTACCAGCGAGGTGCTAGATGGGTTAGGTTAGGTTATCTTACGTTATAGACGTATATAACGTTCCCACCGAGAAGTACGGGCCGACCCGCCAGGAATGTTGTAAAATACTACATCCGAGATGTTATGCTGCCGTAGATTAGTATATATACCTCTATGGACGTATATAATGTTCCCACGGACAGGTCTGGGCCGACACGACCGGGATACTGTAAAACATTCCCAGCGAGGGGCTAGATGGGTTAGGTTAGGTCATACTACGGTACAGACGTATATAATGTTCCCACCGAAAAGTACGCGTCGACCCGCCTGGAGTGTTGTAAAATACTACATCCGAGGTGTTAGGTTGCCTTAGGTTAGGATATATAACGTTATAGACGTATATAATGTTCCCACGGAGAGGTACGGGCCGACAGGATCGGTATTCTGTAAAACATTACCAGCGAGGTGCTAGATGGGTTAGGTTAGGTTATCTTACGTTATAGACGTATATAACGTTCCCACCGAGAAGTACGGGCCGACCCGCCAGGAATGTTGTAAAATACTACATCCGAGGAGTGAGGTTGCCTTAGGTTAGGATATATGACGTTATAGACATATATAATGTTCCCACGGAGAGGTACGGTCCGACACGGCCGGATTTTGTAAAACATTACCAGCGAGGCGCTAGATGGGTTAGGTTAGGTTATATTACGTTATAGACGTATATAACCTTCCTACCGAGAAGTACGGGCCGACCAGCCAGGAATGTTGTAAAATACTACATCCGAGATGTTAGGCTGCCGTAGGTTAGTATATATAACGCTATAGACGTATATAATGTTCCCACGGACAGGTCTGGGCCGACACGACCGGGATTCTGTAAAGCATTACCACCGAGGGGCTAGATGGGTTAGGTTAGGTTATATTACGTTATAGACGTATATAACGTTCTTACCGAGAAGTACGGGCCGACCAGCCAGGAATGTTGTAAAATACTACATCCGAAATGTTATGCTGCCGTAGCTTAGTATATATAACGCTATAGACGTATATAATGTTCCCACGGACAGATCTGGGCCGACACGACCGGGATACTGTAAAACATTCCCAGCGAGTGGCTAGATGGGTTAGGTTAGGTTATATTACGTTACAGACGTATATAATGTTCCCACCGAAAAGTAGATGTCAACCCGCCTGGAGTGTTGTAAAATACTACATCCGAGGTGTTAGGTTGCCTTAGGTTAGGATATATAACGTTATAGACGTATATAATGTTCCCACGTAGAGGTACGGGCCGACAGGATCGGGATTCTGTAAAACATTACCAACGAGGTGCTAGATGGGTTAGGTTAGGTTATCTTACGTTATAGACGTATATAACGTTCCCACCGAGAGGTACGGGCCGACCCACCAGGAATGTTGTAAAATACTACATCCGAGATGTTACGCTGCCTTGGGTTAGGATATATAACGCTATAGACGTATGTAATGTTCCCACGGACAGATCTGGGCCGACACGACCGGGATTCTGTAAAAGATTCCCAGCGATGCGCTAGATGGGTGAGGTTAGGTTATCTTACGTTACAGGCTTATATAACGTTCACACCGAGAAGTACGTGCCGACCCGCCAGGAATATTGTAAAATACTACAACCGAGATGTTATGCTGCCGTAGTTTAGTATATATAACGCTATAGACGTATGTAATGTTCCCACGGACAGGTCTGGGCCGACACGACCAGGATACTGTAAAACATTCCCAGCGAGGGGCTAGATGGGTTAGGTTAGGTTATATTACGTTACAGACGTAAATAATGTTCCCACCGAAAAGTAGGGGTCGACCCGCCTGGAGTGTTGTAAAATACTACATCCGAGGGGTTAGGTTGCCTTAGGTTAGTATATATAACATCATAGACGTATATAATGTTCCCACGGAGAAGTACGGGCCGACAGGACCGGGATTCTGTAAAACATTACCAGCGAGGGGCTAGACGGGTTAGGTAAGGTTAGCTTACGTTATAGACGTATATAACGTTCCCACCGAGAAGTGCGGGCCGACCCGCCAGGAATGTGGTAAAATACTACATCCGAGGAGTGAGATTGCCTTAGGTTAGGATATCTGACGTTATAGACGTATATAATGTTCCCACGGAGAGGTACGGTCCGACACGGCCGGGATTCTGTAAAACAGTACCAGCGAGGCGCTAGATGGGTTAGGTTAGGTTATATTACGTTATAGACGTATATAACGTTCCCACCGAGAAGTACGGGCCGACCCGCCAGGAATGTTGTAAAATACTACATCCGAGGAGTGAGGTTGCCTTAGGTTAGGATATATGACGTTATAGACGTATATAATGTTCCCACGGAGAGGTACGGTCCGACACGGCCGGGAATCTGTAAAACAGTACCAGCGAGGCGCTAGATGGGTTAGGTTAGGTTATATTACGTTATAGACGTATATAACGTTCCTACCGAGAAGTGCGGGCCGACCAGCCAGGAATGTTGTAAAATACTACATCCGAGAAGTTATGCTGCCGTAGATTAGTATATATACCTCTATGGACGTATATAATGTTCCCACGGACAGGTCTGGGCCGACACGACCGGGATACTGTAAAACATTCCCAGCGAGGGGCTAGATGGGTTAGGTTAGGTCATATTACGTTACAGACGTATATAATGTTCCCACCGAAAAGTACGCGTCGACCCGCCTGGAGTGTTGTAAAATACTACATCCGAGGTGTTAGGTTGCCTTAGGTTAGGATATATAACGTTATAGACGTATATAATGTTCCCACGGAGAGGTACGGGCCAAGAGGATCGGTATTCTGTAAAACATTACCAGCGAGGTGCTAGATGGGTTAGGTTAGGTTATCTTACGTTATAGACGTATATAACGTTCCCACCTAGAAGTACGGGCCGACCCGCCAGGAATGTTGTAAAATACTACATCCGAGGAGTGAGGTTGCCTTAGGTTAGGATATATGACGTTATAGACATATATAATGTTCCCACGGAGAGGTACGGTCCGACACGGCCGGATTCTGTAAAACATTACCAGCGAGGCGCTAGATGGGTTAGGTTAGGTTATATTACGTTATAGGCGTATATAACCTTCCTACCGAGAAGTACGTGCCGACCAGCCAGGAATGTTGTAAAATACTACATCCGAGATGTTAGGCTGCCGTAGGTTAGTATATATAACGCTATAGACGTATATAATGTTCCCACGGACAGGTCTGGGCCGACACGACCGGGATTCTGTAAAGCATTACCACCGAGGGGCTAGATGGGTTAGGTTAGGTTATATTACGTTATAGACGTATATAACGTTCTTACCGAGAAGTACGGGCCGACCAGCCAGGAATGTTGTAAAATACTACATCCGAAATGTTATGCTGCCGTAGTTTAGTATATATAACGCTATAGACGTATATAATGTTCCCACGGACAGGTCTGGGCCGACACGACCGGGATACTGTAAAACATTCCCAGCGAGTGGCTAGATGGGTTAGGTTAGGTTATATTACGTTACAGACGTATATAATGTTCTCACCGAAAAGTAGATGTCGACCCGCCTGCAGTGTTGTAAAATACTACATCCGAGGTGTTAGGTTGCCTTAGGTTAGGATATATAACGTTATAGACGTATATGTTGTTCCCACCGAGACGTACAGGGCTGCACGAACGGGATTCTACAAAACATTCCCAGCGATGTGCTAGATGGGTTAGGTTAGGTTATAATAAGTTATAGACGTATGTAATGTTCCCACCGACAAGTAGGGGCCGAGCCGCCAGGAGTGTTGTAAAATACTACATCTGAGGTGTTAGGTTGCCTTAGGTTAGGATATATAACGTTATAGACGTATATAATGTCCCCACCGAGAAGTACGGGCCGACACGACCGGGATTCTGTAAAACATTATCACCGAGGCTCTGGATGGGTTAGGTTAGGTTATATTACGATATAGACGTATATAATGTTCACACCGAGAAGTAGGAGCCGATCCGCAAGGAATGTTGTAAAATAGTACATCCGAGATGTTAGGTTGCCTTAGGAGAGTATATATAACGCCATATACGTATATAATGTCTCCACGGAGACGTACGGGACGACACGAACGGGATTCTATAATACATTACCAGCGAGGAGCTAGATGGGTTAGGTTCGGTTGTATTACGTTATAGACTTATCTGATGTTCCCACCAAGATGTAGGGGCCGACCCGCCTGGAATGTTGGATAATTCTACATCCGAGATGTTAGGTTGCCTTAGGTTGGGATATATAACGTTATAGACGTATATAATGTCCCCACCGAGAAGTACGGGCCGACACGAACGGGATTCTGTAAAACATTATCACCCAGGGTCTAGATGGGTTAGGTTAGGTTACATTACGCCATAAACGTACATAATGTTCCCACCGAGAAGTAGGGGCCGACCCGCCAGGAATGTTGGAAAATACTACATCCGAGATGTTAGGTTGCCTTATGTTGGGATATATAACGTTATAGACGTATATAATGTCCCCACCGAGAAGTACGGGCCGACACGAACGGGATTCTGTAAAACATTACCAGCGAGGGGCTAGATGGGTTAGGTCAGGTTATGTTACGTTATAGACGAATATAATGTTCCCACCGAGAAGTAGGGGCCGACCCGCCAGGAATGTTGGAAAATACAACATCCGAGATGTTAGGCTGCCTTAGGTTAGGATATACAACGTTATAGACGTATATAATGTCAGCACCGAGAAGTACGTGCCGACACGACTGGGATTCTGTAAAACATAACCAGCGAGGGGCTGGATGGGTTATGTTAGGTTATGTTACGTTATAGACGTATATAATGTTCCCACCGAGAAGTAGGGCCCGACCCGTCAGGAACGTTGGAAAATACTACGTGCGAAGTGTTAGCTTGCCTTAGGTTAGGATATATAACGTTATAGACGTATATAATGTCAGCACCGAGAAGTACGTGCCGACACGACTGGGATTCTGTAAAACATAACCAGCGAGGGGCTGGATGGGTTATGTTAGGTTATGTTACGTTATAGACGTATATAATGTTCCCACCGAGAAGTAGGGCCCAACCCGTCAGGAACGTTGGAAAATACTACGTGCGAAGTGTTAGCTTGCCTTAGGTTAGGATATATAACGTTATAGACGTATAAAATGTCCCCACCGAGACGTACGGGACGACACGTACGGGATTCTGTAAAACATTACCAGCGATGGGCTAGATCGGTTAGATTAGGTTGTATTACGTTATAGACAAATACACTGTTCCCACCGAGAAGTAGGTGCCGACCCGCCAGGAATGTTGTACAATACTAAATCCGAGATGTTAGGTTGCCTTAGGCTGGGACATATGACGTTATAGACGTATATAATGTCCCCACCGAGAAGTACGGGCCGACACAATCGGGATTACGTAAAATATTGCCAGCGAGGGGCTAGATGGATTAGGTTAGGTTATATTACGTTATAGACGTATATAATGTTCCCGCCGAGACGCAGAGGCCGATCCGCCAGGAATGTTGTAAAACACTACATCCGAGAGCTTAGGTTGCTTTAGGGGAGTATATATAGCATTATAGACGTATATAATGTCTCCACCGAGACGTACGGGACGACACGAACCGGATTCTATAATACATTACCAGCAAGGGCCTAGATGGATTAGGTTAGGTTATATTACGCTATAGACTTATATGATGTTCCCACCAAGATGTAGGGGCCGACCCGCCAGGAATGTTGGAAAATACTACTTCCGAAGTGTTAGGTTGCCTTAGGTTAGAATATATAACGTTATAGACGTATATAATGTACCCACCAAGACGTACGGGATGACACGTACGGGATTCTGTAAAACATTACCAGCGATGGGCTAGATCGGTTAGATTAGGTTGTATTACGTTATAGACAAATATACTGTTCCCACCGAGAAGTAGGTGCCGACCCGCCAGGAATGTTGTAAAATAATACATCCGAGATGTTAGGTTGCCTTAGGTTCGGATATGTAACGTTATAGACGTATATAACTTCCCCACCGAGACGTACAGGCCGACACGACCGGGATTCTGTAAAACATTATCACCGAGGGGCTAGATGGATTAGGTTAGGTTATATTACGACATAGACGTATATAATATTCCCACCGAGAAGTAGGGGCCGACCCGCCAGGAAAGTTGGAATATACTACATCCGAAGTGTTAGGTTGCCTTAGGCTAGGACATATGACGTTATAGACGTATATAATGTCCGCACCTAGAAGTACGGGCCGACACGACCAGGATTCTGCAAAACATTACCAGGGAGGGGCTAGATGGGTTAGAATAGGTTATATTACGTTATAGACGCATATAATGTTCCCACCGATAAGTGGGGGCCGACCCGGCAGGAATGTTGGAAAATTCTACATCCGAGATGTTAGGTTGCCTTAGGTTGGGATATATAACGTTACAGACGTATATAACGTCCCCACCGAGACGTACGGGCCGACACGACCGGGATTCTGTAAAACATTATCACCGAGGGGCTAGGTGGATTAGGTCAGGTTATATTACGATATAGACGTATATAATGTTCCCACCGAGAAGTAGGCGCCGACCGGCCAGGAATGTTGTGAAATACTACATCCGAGATGTTAGGTTGCCTTAGGTTAGGACATATGACGTTATAGACGTATATAATGCCCTTACCGAGAAGTATGGGCCAACACGACCTGGATTATGTAGAACCTTACCAGCGAGGGGCTAGATGGGTTAGGTTACGTTATATTACGTTATAGACGAACATAATGTTCCCACCGAGAAGTAGGAGCCGACCCGCCAGGAATGATGTAAAATACTACATCCGAGATGTTAGGTTGCTTTAGGTTGGGATATATAAAGTTATAGACGTATATAATGTCCCCACCGAGAAGTATGGACCGACACGTACGGGATTCTGTAAAACATTACCAGCGATGGGCTAGATGGGTTAGGTTAGGTTATATTACGTTATAGACAAATATACTGTTCCCACCGAGAAGTAGGAGCCGACCCGCCAAGAACGTTGGAAAATACTACATCCGAAGTGTTAGGTTGCCTTAGGTTAGGATATATAACGTTATAGACGTATATAATGTCCCCACGGAGAAGTACGGGCCTACACGAACGGGATTCTGTAAGACATTATCACCGAGGGGCTAGATGGATTAGGTTAGGTTATATTACGATATAGACGTATATAATGTTCCCACCGAGAAGTAGGGTCCGACCCGCCAGGAACGTTGGAAAATACTACATCCGAAGTGTTAGGTTGCCTTAGGTTACGATATATAACGTTATAGACGTGTATAATGTCCCCACGAAGACGTACGGGCCGACACGAACGGGATTCTGTGAAACATTATCACCGACTGGCTAGATTGGTTAGGTTAGGTTATATTACGAAATAGACGTACATAATGTTCCCACCGGGAAGTAGGGGCCGACCCGCCAGGAATGTTGTAAAATACTACATTCGAGATGTTAGTTTGCCTTAGGCTAGGACATATGACGTTATAGACGTATATAATGTCCGCACCTAGAAGTAAGGGCCGATACGATCAAGATTCTGTAAAACATTACCAGGGAGGGGCTAGATGAGATAGAATAGGTTATATTACGTTATAGACGTATATAATGTTCCCACCGAGAAGTAGGAGCCGACCCGCCAGGAATGATGTAAAATACTACATCCGAGATGTTAGGTTGCCTTAGGTTGGGATATATACCGTTATAGACGTACATAATATCCCCACGGATAAGTACGGGCCGACACGAAAGGGATTCTGTAAAAAACTATCACCGATGGTCTAGATGGTATAGGTTTGGTTACATTACGACATAGACGTATATAATGTTCCCGCCGAGAAGTAGGGTCCGACCCGCCAGGAAAGTTGGAAAATACTACATCCGAAGTGTTAGGTTGCCTTAGGTTAGGATGTGTAACGTTATAGACGTATATAATGTCCCCACGGAGAAGTACGGGCCGACACGAACGGGATTCTGTAAAACATTATCACCGAGGGGCTAGATGGATTAGGTTAGGTTATATTACGGCATAGACGTATGTAATGTTCCCACCGAGAAGTAGGGGCCGACCCGCCAGGAATGTTGTAAAATACTACATCCGAGATGATAGGTTGCATAGGTTGGGATATATAACGTTATACACGTATATAACATCCCCACCGAGACGTACGGGCCGACACGACCGGGATTCTGTAAAACATTATCACCGAGGGGCTAGGTGGATTAGGTCAGGTTATATTACGATATAGACGTATATAATGTTCCCACCGAGAAGTAGGAGCCGACCCGCCAGGAATGATGTAAAATACTACATCCGAGATGTTAGGTTGCTTTAGGTTGGGATATATAAAGTTATAGACGTATATAATGTCCCCACCGAGAAGTACGGACCGACACGTACGGGATTCTGTAAAACATTACCAGCGATGGGCTAGATGGGTTGGTTAGGTTATATTACGTTAGAGACAAATATACTGTTCCCACCGAGAAGTAGGAGCCGACACGCCAGGAATGTTGTAAAATAATACATCCGAGATGTTATGTTGCCTTATGTTGGGATGTATTACGTTACAGACGTATAAAGCGACCCCACCGAGACGTACGGTCGACACGACCGGGATTCTGTAAAACATTACCACCGAGGGGCTAGATGGATTAGGTTAGGTTATATAACGACATAGACGTATATAATGTTCCTACCGGGAAGTAGGGGCCGACCCGCCAGGAACGTTGGAAAATACTACATCCGAAGTGTTAGGTTGCCTTAGGTTAGGATATATAACGTTATAGACGTGTATAATGTCCCCACGGATATGTACGGGCCGACACGAACGGGATTCTGTAAAAAACTATCACCGATGGTCTAGATGGTATAGGTTTGGTTACATTACGACATAGACGTATATAATGTTCCCGCCGAGAAGTAGGGTCCGACCCGCCAGGAACGTTGGAAAATACTACATCCGAAGTGTTAGGTTGCCTTAGGTTAGGATGTGTAACGTTATAGACGTATATAATGTCCTCACGGAGAAGTACGGGCCGACACGAACGGGATTCTGTAAAACATTATCACCGAGGGGCTAGATGGATTAGGTTAGGTTATATTACGGCATAGACGTATATAATGTTCCCACCGAGAAGTAGGGCCCGACCCGCCAGGAATGTTGTAAAATACTACATCCGAGATGTTAGGTTGCCTTAGGTTGGGATATATACCGTTATAGACGTACATAATATCCCCACGGATAAGTACGGGCCGACACGAAAGGGATTCTGTAAAAAACTATCACCGATGGTCTAGATGGTATAGGTTTGGTTACATTACGACATAGACGTATATAATGTTCCCGCCGAGAAGTAGGGTCCGACCCGCCAGGAAAGTTGGAAAATACTACATCCGAAGTGTTAGGTTGCCTTGGGTTAGGATGTGTAACGTTATAGACGTATATAATGTCCCCACGGAGAAGTACGGGCCGACACGAACGGGATTCTGTAAAACATTATCACCGAGGGGCTAGATGGATTAGGTTAGGTTATATTACGGCATAGACGTATATAATGTTCCCACCGAGAAGTAGGGGCCGACCCGCCAGGAATGTTGTTAAATACTACATCCGAGATGTTAGGTTGCCTTAGGTTAGGACATATGACGTTATAGACGTATATAATGCCCTTACCGAGAAGTATGGGCCGACACGACCGGGATTATGTAGAATATTTCCAGCGAGGGGCTAGATGGGTTAGGTTACGTTATATTACGTTAGAGAGGAACATAATGTTCCCACCGAGAAGTAGGAGCCGACCCGCCAGGAATGATGTAAAATACTACATCCGAGATGTTAGGTTGCCTTAGGTTGGGATATATTACGTTACAGACGTATAAAGCGACCCCACCGAGACGTACGGTCGACACGACCGGGATTCTGTAAAACATTACCACCGAGGGGCTAGATGGATTAGGTTAGGTTATATTACGACATAGACGTATATAATGTTCCTACCGGGAAGTAGGGGCCGACCCGCCAGGTACGTTGGAAAATACTACATCCGAAGTGTTAGGTTGCCTTAGGTTAGGATATATAACGTTATAGACGTGTATAATGTCTCCACCGAGAAGCACGGGTCGACACGAACGGGATTCTGTAAAACATTATCACCAATGGTCTAGATGGGTTAGGTTAGGGTATATTACGACATAGACGTATATAATATTCCCACCGAGAAATAGGCGCCGACCCGCCAGGAAAGTTGGAAAATACTACATCCGAAGTGTTAGGTTGCCTTAGGTTAGGATATATAACGTTATAGACGTATATAATGTCCCCACGGATAAGTATGGGCCGCCACGAACGGGATTCTGTAAAAGATTACCAGCGAGGGGCTAGATGGGTTAGGTCAGGTTATATTACGTTATAGACGTATATAATGTCCCCACCGAGAAGTAGCGGCCGACCCGCCAGGAATATCGTAGAATACTACATTCGAGATGCTAGTTTGCCTTAGGTTGGGATATATAACGTTATAGACGTATTTAATGTCCCCACGGACAAGTACGGGCCGCCACGGACGGCATTCTGTAAAACATTACCAGCGATGGGCTAGATGGGTTAGGTTAGGTTATATTACGTTATAGACGTATATAATGTTCCCACCGAGAAGTAGGGGCCGACCCGCCAGGAATGTTGAAAAATACTACATCCGAGGTGTAAGGTTGCCTTAGGTTAGGATATATAACGTTATAGACGTATATAATGTCCCCAACGAGAAGTACGGGCCGACACGACCGGGATTCTGTAAAACATTACCAGCGAGGGGCTAGATGGGTTAGGTTAGGTTATATTACGTTATAGACGTATATAATGTTCCCACCGAGAGGTAGGGGCCGACCCGCCAGGAATGTTTTAAAATACTACATTCGAGATGCTAGGTTGCTTTAGGTTAGGATATATAACGATATAGACGTATATAATGTCCCCACCAAGACGTACGGGACGATACGACCGGGATTCTGTAAAACATTACCCGCGAGGGGCTAGATGGGTTAGGTTAGGTTATATTACGATATAGACGTATATAATGTTCCCACTTCGAAGTAGGGGCGGACCCGCCAGGAATGGTGGAAAATACTACATCCGAGTAGTTAGGTTGCCTTAGGTTAGGGCATATGTCGTTATAGACGTATATAATGTCCGCACATAGAAGTACGGGCCGATACGACCGGGATTCTGTAAAACATTACCAGCGAGGTGCTAGATGGGTTAGGTCAGGTTATATTACGTGATAGACGTATATAATGTTCCCACCGAGAAATAGGGGCCGACCCGCCTGGAATGTTGTAAAATAGTACATTCGAGATGCTAGGTTGCCTTACGTTAGGATAAATAACGTTATAGACGTATATAATGTTCCCACCAAGACGTACGGGACGTCACGAACGGGATTCTGTAAAACTTTACCAGCGATGGACTTGATGGGTTAGGTTAGGTTATATTACGTTATAGACGAATATAATGTTCCCACCGAGAAGTAGGAGCCGACCCGGCAGGAATGTTGTAAAATAATACATTCAAGATGTTTGGTTGCCTTAGGTTAGGATATATAACGTTATAGACGTATATAATGTCCCCACCGAGAAGTACGGGCCGACACGACCGGGATTCTGTAAAACATTACCAGCGAGGGGCTAGATGGGTTAGGTTAGGTTATATTACGTTATAGACGTATATAATGTTCCCACCGAGAAGTAGGGGCCGACCCGCCAGGAATGTTTTAAAATGCTACATCGGAGATGTTATGTTGCCTTAGGTTGGGATATATAACGTTATATACTTATATAATGACCCCACGGATAAGTACGGACCGTCACGACCGGGATTCTGTAAAACATTACCAGCGAGGTGCTAGATGGGTTAGGTCAGGTTATATTACGTGATAGACGTACATAATGTTCCCACCAAGAAATAGGGGCCGACCCGCCAGGAATGTTGTAAAATACTACATCCGAGGTGTAAGGTTGCCTTAGGTTAGGATATATAACGTTATAGACGTATATAATGTCCCCACCGAGAAGTACGGGCCGACACGACTGGGATTCTGTAAAACATAATCACCGAGGGGCTAGATGGGTTTAGTGTAGGTTATATTACGATATAGACGTATATAATGTTCCGACCGAGAAGTAGGTGCGGACCCGACAGGAATGTTGTAAAATACAACATGCGATGTGTTACATTGCCTTAGGTTAGGATATATAACGTTATAGACGTATATAATGTCCCCACCGAGAAGTACGGGCCGACACGAACGGGATTCTGTAAAACATTACCACCGAGGGGCTAGATGGGTTAGGTTAGGCTATATTACGTTATAGACGTATATAATGTCACCACCGTGAAGTAGGGGCCGAACCGCCAGGAATGTTGGAGAATACTACATCCGACACGTTAGGTTGCCTTAGGTTGGGATATATAACGTTATGGACGTATATAATGTCCCCACCGAGAAGTACGGGCCGAAACGACCGGGATTCTGTAAAACATTATTACCTAGGGGCTAGATGGGTTAGGGCAGGTCATATTACGATATAGACGTATATAATGTTCCCACCGAGAAGTAGGGGCGGACCCGCCATGAATGTTGGAGAATACTACATTCGAGATGTTAGGTTGCCTTAGGTTAGGATATATAACTTTATAGACGTATATAATGTCCCCACCAAGACGTACGGGACGACACGAACGGGATTCTGTAAAACATTACCAGCGGGGGGCTAGATCGATTAGGGTAGGTTATATTACGATATAGACGTATATAATGTTCCCACCAAGACGTACGGGACGTCACGAACGGGATTCTGTAAAACTTTACCAGCGATGGACTTGATGGGTTAGGTTAGGTTATATTACGTTATAGACGAATATAATGTTCCCACCGAGAAGTAGGAGCCGACCCGGCAGGAATGTTGTAAAATAATACATTCAAGATGTTATGTTGCCTTAAGTTAGGATATATAACGTTATAGACGTATATAATGTCCGCACTGAGATGTACGGGCCGACACGACCGGGATTCTGTAAAACATTACCAGCGAGTGGCTAGATGGGTTAGGTTAGGTTATATTACGTTATAGACGTATATAATGTTCCCACCGAGAGGTAGGGGCCGACCCGCCAGGAATGTTGGAGAATACTACATCCGAGACGTTAGGTTGCCTTAGGTTGGGATATATAACGTTATAGACGTATATAATGTCCCCACGGAGAAGTACGGGCAGACACGAACGGGATTCTGTAAAACATTATCACCGAGGGGCTAGATGGATTAGGTTAGGTTATATTACGACATAGACGTATATAATGTTCCCACCGGGAACTAGGGGCCGCCCGCCAGGAACGTTGCAAAATACTACATCCGAAGTGTTAGTTTGCCTTAGGTTAGGATATATAACGTTACAGACGTATATAATGTCACCACGGAGAAGTACGGGCCGACACGAACGGGATTCTGTAAAACATTATCACCGAGGGGCTAGATGGGTTAGGTTAGGTTATATTACGATATAGACGCATATAAAGTTCCCACCGATAAGTGGGTGCCGACCCGGCAGGAATGTTGTAAAACACTACATCCGAGATGTTAGGTTGCCTTAGGTTGGGATATATAACGTTATAGACGTATATAATGTCCCCACGCATAAGTACGGGCCGTCACGAACGTGATACTGTAAAATATTACCAGCGAGGGGATAGATGGGTTAGGTCAGGTTATATTACGATATAGACGTATATAATGTTCCGACCGGGAAGTAGGGGCCGACCCGCCTGGAATGTTGTAAAATACTACATGCGATGTGTTAAATTACCTTAGGTTAGGATATATAACGTTATAGACGTATATAATGTCCCCACCGAGAAGTACGGTCCGACACGACCGGGATTCTGTAAAAGATTACCAGCGAGGGACTAGATGGGTTAGGGTAGGTTATATTACGATATAGACGTATATAATGTTCCCACCGAGAAGTAGGGGCCGACCCGCCAGGAATGTTGGAGAATACTACATCCGAGACGTTAGGTTGCCTTAGGTTAGGATATATAACGTTATAGACGTATATAATGTCCCCACCGCGAAGTACGGGCCGACACGAACGGGATTCTGTAAAACATTACCAGCGATGGGCTAGATGGGTTAGGTTAGGTTATATTACGTTATAGACGAATATATTGTTCCCACCGAGAAGTAGGAAGCGACCCGCCAGGAATGTTGTAAAACACTACATCCGAGATGTTAGGTTGCCTTAGGTTGGGATATATAACGTTATAGACGTATATAATGTCCCCACGGATAAGTACGGGCCACCACGAGCGGGATTGTGTTAAAGATTACCAGCGAGGGGCTAGATGGGTTAG
Source organism: Xylocopa violacea (assembly GCA_963969225.1). Lineage (NCBI taxonomy): Eukaryota > Metazoa > Arthropoda > Insecta > Hymenoptera > Apidae > Xylocopa > Xylocopa violacea. The sequence continues at coordinate 3,938,309 of CAXAJV010000013.1, forward strand.
GTCAGGTTATATTACGTTATAGACGTATATAATGCTCCCACCGAGAAGTAGGGGCCGACCCGCCTGTAATGTTGTAAAATACTATATCCGAGGTGTTAGGTTGCCCTATGTTAGGATATATAACGTTATAGACGTATATAATGTCCACACGGAGAAGTACGGGCAGACACGACCGGGATTCTGTAAAACATTACCAGCGAGGGGCTAGATGGGTTAGGTCAGGTTATATTACGATATAGACGTATATAATGTTCCGACCGAGAAGTAGGGGCCGACCCGCCTGGAATGTTGTAAAATACTACATTCGTTGTGTTAGATTGCCTTAGGTTAGGATATATAACGTTATAGACGTATATAATGTCCCCAACGAGAAGTACGGTCCGACACGACCGGGATTCTGTAAAAGATTACCAGCGAGGGACTGAATGGGTTAGGGTAGGTTATATTACGATATAGACGTATATAATGTTCCCACCGAGAAGTAGGGGCGGACCCGCCAGGAATGGTGGAAAATACTACATCCGAGTAGTTAGGTTGCCTTAGGTTAGGATATATAACGTTATAGACGTATATAATGTCCCCACCGAGATGTACGGGCCGACACGACCGGGATTCTGTAAAACATTACCAGCGAGGGGCTAGATGGGTTAGGTTAGGTTATATTACGTTATAGACGTATATAATGTTCCCACCGAGAAGTAGGGGCCGACCCGCCAGGAATGTTGTAAAATACTACATCCGAGGTGTAAGGTTGCCTTAGGTTAGGATATATAACGTTATAGACGTATATAATGTCCCCACCGAGAAGTACGGGCCGACACGACCGGGATTCTGTAAAACATTACCAGCGAGGGGCTAGATGGGTTAGGTCAGGTTATATTACGATATAGACGTATATAATGTTCCGACCGAGAAGTAGGGGCCGACCCGCCTGGAATGTTGTAAAATACTACATCCGTTGTGTTAGATTGCCTTAGGTTAGGATATATAACGTTATAGACGTATATAATGTCCCCAACGAGAAGTACGGTCCGACACGACCGGGATTCTGTAAAAGATTACCAGCGAGGGACTGAATGGGTTAGGGTAGGTTATATTACGATATAGACGTATATAATGTTCCCACCGAGAAGTAGGGGCGGACCCGCCAGGAATGGTGGAAAATACTACATCCGAGTAGTTAGGTTGCCTTAGGTTAGGATATATAACGTTATAGACGTATATAATGTCCCCACCGAGAAGTACGGGCCGACACGACCGGGATTCTGTAAAACATTACCAGCGAGGGGCTAGATAGGTTAGGTTAGGTTATATTACGTTATAGACGTATATAATGTTCCCACCGAGAAGTAGGGGCCGACCCGCCAGGAATGTTGTAAAATACTACATCCGAGGTGTAAGGTTGCCTTAGGTTAGGATATATAACGTTATAGACGTATATAATGTCCCCACCGAGAAGTACGGGCCGACACGACCGGGATTCTGTAAAACATTACCAGCGAGGGGCTAGATGGGTTAGGTTAGGTTATATTACGTTATAGACGTATATAATGTTCCCACCGAGAGGTAGGGGCCGACCCGCCAGGAATGTTTTAAAATACTACATTCGAGATGCTAGGTTGCTTTAGGTTAGGATATATAACGATATAGACGTATATAATGTCCCCACCAATACGTACGGGACGACACGAACGGGATTCTGTAAAACATTACCAGCGATGGGCTAGATGGGTTAGGTTAGGTTATATTTCGTTATAGACGTATATCATGTTCCCACCGAGAAGTACGGGCCGACACGCCGGGGATTCTGTAAAACATAATCACCGAGGGGCTAGATGGGTTTAGTGTAGGTTATATTACGATATAGACGTATATAATGTTCCGACCGAGAAGTAGGGGCGGACCCGACAGGAATGTTGTAAAATACAACATGCGATGTGTTACATTGCCTTAGGTTAGGATATATAACGTTATAGACGTATATAATGTCCCCACCGAGAAGTACGGGCCGACACGAACGGGATTCTGTAAAACATTACCACCGAGGGGCTAGATGGGTTAGGTTAGGCTATATTACGTTATAGACGTATATAATGTCCCCACCGTGAAGTAGGGGCCGAACCGCCAGGAATGTTGGAGAATACTACATCCGAGACGTTAGGTTGCCTTAGGTTGGGATATATAACGTTATAGACGTATATAATGTCCCCACGGAGAAGTACGGGCAGACACGAACGGGATTCTGTAAAACATTATCACCGAGGGGCTAGATGGATTAGGTTAGGTTATATTACGACATAGACGTATATAATGTTCCCACCGGGAAGTAGGGGCCGCCCGCCAGGAACGTTGCAAAATACTACATCCGAAGTGTTAGTTTGCCTTAGGTTAGGATATATAACGTTACAGACGTATATAATGTCACCACGGAGAAGTACGGGCCGACACGAACGGGATTCTGTAAAACATTATCACCGAGGGGCTAGATGGGTTAGGTTAGGTTATATTACGATATAGACGCATATAAAGTTCCCACCGATAAGTGGGTGCCGACCCGGCAGGAATGTTGTAAAGCACTACATCCGAGATGTTAGGTTGCCTTAGGTTGGGATATATAACGTTATAGACGTATATAATGTCCCCACGCATAAGTACGGGCCGTCACGAACGTGATTCTGTAAAATATTACCAGCGAGGGGATAGATGGGTTAGGTCAGGTTATATTACGATATAGACGTATATAATGTTCCGACCGGGAAGTAGGGGCCGACCCGCCTGGAATGTTGTAAAATACTACATGCGATGTGTTAAATTACCTTAGGTTAGGATATATAACGTTATAGACGTATATAATGTCCCCACCGAGAAGTACGGTCCGACACGACCGGGATTCTGTAAAAGATTACCAGCGAGGGACTAGATGGGTTAGGGTAGGTTATATTACGATATAGACGTATATAACGTTCCCACCGAGAAGTAGGGGCCGACCCGCCAGGAATGTTGGAGAATACTACATCCGAGACGTTAGGTTGCCTTAGGTTAGGATATATAACGTTATAGACGTATATAATGTCCCCACCGCGAAGTACGGGCCGACACGAACGGGATTCTGTAAAACATTACCAGCGATGGGCTAGATGGGTTAGGTTAGGTTATATTACGTTATAGACGAATATATTGTTCCCACCGAGAAGTAGGAAGCGACCCGCCAGGAATGTTGTAAAACACTACATCCGAGATGTTAGGTTGCCTTAGGTTGGGATATATAACGTTATAGACGTATATAATGTCCCCACGGATAAGTACGGGCCACCACGAGCGGGATTGTGTTAAAGATTACCAGCGAGGGGCTAGATGGGTTAGGTCAGGTTATATTACGTTATAGACGTATATAATGCTCCCACCGAGAAGTAGGGGCCGACCCGCCTGTAATGTTGTAAAATACTATATCCGAGGTGTTAGGTTGCCCTATGTTAGGATATATAACGTTATAGACGTATATAATGTCCACACGGAGAAGTACGGGCAGACACGACCGGGATTCTGTAAAACATTACCAGCGAGGGGCTAGATGGGTTAGGTCAGGTTATATTACGATATAGACGTATATAATGTTCCGACCGAGAAGTAGGGGCCGACCCGCCTGGAATGTTGTAAAATACTACATTCGTTGTGTTAGATTGCCTTAGGTTAGGATATATAACGTTATAGACGTATATAATGTCCCCAACGAGAAGTACGGTCCGACACGACCGGGATTCTGTAAAAGATTACCAGCGAGGGACTGAATGGGTTAGGGTAGGTTATATTACGATATAGACGTATATAATGTTCCCACCGAGAAGTAGGGGTGGACCCGCCAGGAATGGTGGAAAATACTACATCCGAGTAGTTAGGTTGCCTTAGGTTAGGATATATAACGTTATAGACGTATATAATGTCCCCACCGAGAAGTACGGGCCGACACGACCGGGATTCTGTAAAACATTACCAGCGAGGGGCTAGATGGGTTAGGTTAGGTTATATTACGTTATAGACGTATATAATGTTCCCACCGAGAAGTAGGGGCCGACCCGCCAGGAATGTTGTAAAATACTACATCCGAGGTGTAAGGTTGCCTTAGGTTAGGATATATAACGTTATAGACGTATATAATGTCCCCACCGAGAAGTACGGGCCGACACGACCGGGATTCTGTAAAACATTACCAGCGAGGGGCTAGATGGGTTAGGTCAGGTTATATTACGATATAGACGTATATAATGTTCCGACCGAGAAGTAGGGGCCGACCCGCCTGGAATGTTGTAAAATACTACATTCGTTGTGTTAGATTGCCTTAGGTTAGGATATATAACGTTATAGACGTATATAATGTCCCCAACGAGAAGTACGGTCCGACACGACCGGGATTCTGTAAAAGATTACCAGCGAGGGACTGAATGGGTTAGGGTAGGTTATATTACGATATAGACGTATATAATGTTCCCACCGAGAAGTAGGGGCGGACCCGCCAGTAATGGTGGAAAATACTACATCCGAGTAGTTAGGTTGCCTTAGGTTAGGATATATAACGTTATAGACGTATATAATGTCCCCACCGAGACGTACGGGACGTCACGAATGGGATTCTGTAAAACATTACCAGCGAGGGGCTAGATGGGTTAGGTTAGGTTATATTACGTTATAGACGTATATAATGTTCCCACCGAGAAGTAGGGGCCGACCCGCCAGGAATGTTGTAAAATACTACATCCGAGGTGTAAGGTTGCCTTAGGTTAGGATATATAACGTTATAGACGTATATAATGTCCCCACCGAGAAGTACGGGCCGACACGACCGGGATTCTGTAAAACATTACCAGCGAGGGGCTAGATGGGTTAGGTTAGGTTATATTACGTTATAGACGTATATAATGTTCCCACCGAGAGGTAGGGGCCGACCCGCCAGGAATGTTTTAAAATAATACATTCGAGATGCTAGGTTGCTTTAGGTTAGGATATATAACGATATAGACGTATAATGTCCCCACCAAGACGTACGGGACGATACGACCGGGATTCTGTAAAACATTACCCGCGAGGGGCTAGATGGGTTAGGTTAGGTTATATTACGATATAGACGTATATAATGTTCCCACCGAGAAGTAGGGGTGGACCCGCCAGGAATGGTGGAAAATACTACATCCGAGTAGTTAGGTTGCCTTAGGTTAGGATATATAACGTTATAGACGTATATAATGTCCCCACCGAGAAGTACGGGCCGACACGACCGGGATTCTGTAAAACATTACCAGCGAGGGGCTAGATGGGTTAGGTTAGGTTATATTACGTTATAGACGTATATAATGTTCCCACCGAGAAGTAGGGGCCGACCCGCCAGGAATGTTTTAAAATGCTACATCGGAGATGTTATGTTGCCTTAGGTTGGGATATATAACGTTATATACTTATATAATGACCCCACGGATAAGTACGGACCGTCACGACCGGGATTCTGTAAAACATTACCAGCGAGGTGCTAGATGGGTTAGGTCAGGTTATATTACGTGATAGACGTATATAATGTTCCCACCAAGAAATAGGGGCCGACCCGCCAGGAATGTTGTAAAATACTACATCCGAGGTGTAAGGTTGCCTTAGGTTAGGATATATAACGTTATAGACGTATATAATGTCCCCACCGAGAAGTACGGGCCGACACGACTGGGATTCTGTAAAACATTACCAGCGAGGGGCTAGATGGGTTAGGTTAGGTTATATTACGTTATAGACGTATATAATGTTCCCACCGAGTGGTAGGGGCCGACCCGCCAGGAATGTTTTAAAATACTACATTCGAGATGCTAGGTTGCTTTAGGTTAGGATATATAACGATATAGACGTATATAATGTCCCCACCAAGACGTACAGGACGACACGAACGGGATTCTGTAAAACATTACCAGCGGTGGGCTAGATGGGTTAGGTTAGGTTATATTTCGTTATAGACGTATATCATGTTCCCACCGAGAAGTAGGGGCCGACCCTCCTGGAATTTTGTAAAATACTACATCCGAGATGTTAGGTTGCCTTAGGTTGGGATATATAACGTTATAGACGTATATAATGTCCCCACCGAGAAGTACGGGCCGACACGCCGGGGATTCTGTAAAACATTACCAGCGATGGGCTAGATGGGTTAGGTTAGGTTATATTACGTTATAGACGAATATATTGTTCCCACCGAGAAGTAGGAAGCGACCCGCCAGGAATGTTGTAAAACACTACATCCGAGATGTTAGGTTGCCTTAGGTTGGGATATATAACGTTATAGACGTATATAATGTCCCCACGGATAAGTACGGGCCACCACGAGCGGGATTGTGTTAAAGATTACCAGCGAGGGGCTAGATGGGTTAGGTCAGGTTATATTACGTTATAGACGTATATAATGCTCCCACCGAGAAGTAGGGGCCGACCCGCCTGTAATGTTGTAAAATACTATATCCGAGGTGTTAGGTTGCCCTATGTTAGGATATATAACGTTATAGACGTATATAATGTCCACACGGAGAAGTACGGGCAGACACGACCGGGATTCTGTAAAACATTACCAGCGAGGGGCTAGATGGGTTAGGTCAGGTTATATTACGATATAGACGTATATAATGTTCCGACCGAGAAGTAGGGGCCGACCCGCCTGGAATGTTGTAAAATACTACATTCGTTGTGTTAGATTGCCTTAGGTTAGGATATATAACGTTATAGACGTATATAATGTCCCCAACGAGAAGTACGGTCCGACACGACCGGGATTCTGTAAAAGATTACCAGCGAGGGACTGAATGGGTTAGGGTAGGTTATATTACGATATAGACGTATATAATGTTCCCACCGAGAAGTAGGGGTGGACCCGCCAGGAATGGTGGAAAATACTACATCCGAGTAGTTAGGTTGCCTTAGGTTAGGATATATAACGTTATAGACGTATATAATGTCCCCACCGAGAAGTACGGGCCGACACGACCGGGATTCTGTAAAACATTACCAGCGAGGGGCTAGATGGGTTAGGTTAGGTTATATTACGTTATAGACGTATATAATGTTCCCACCGAGAAGTAGGGGCCGACCCGCCAGGAATGTTGTAAAATACTACATCCGAGGTGTAAGGTTGCCTTAGGTTAGGATATATAACGTTATAGACGTATATAATGTCCCCACCGAGAAGTACGGGCCGACACGACCGGGATTCTGTAAAACATTACCAGCGAGGGGCTAGATGGGTTAGGTCAGGTTATATTACGATATAGACGTATATAATGTTCCGACCGAGAAGTAGGGGCCGACCCGCCTGGAATGTTGTAAAATACTACATTCGTTGTGTTAGATTGCCTTAGGTTAGGATATATAACGTTATAGACGTATATAATGTCCCCAACGAGAAGTACGGTCCGACACGACCGGGATTCTGTAAAAGATTACCAGCGAGGGACTGAATGGGTTAGGGTAGGTTATATTACGATATAGACGTATATAATGTTCCCACCGAGAAGTAGGGGCGGACCCGCCAGGAATGGTGGAAAATACTACATCCGAGTAGTTAGGTTGCCTTAGGTTAGGATATATAACGTTATAGACGTATATAATGTCCCCACCGAGACGTACGGGACGTCACGAATGGGATTCTGTAAAACATTACCAGCGAGGGGCTAGATGGGTTAGGTTAGGTTATATTACGTTATAGACGTATATAATGTTCCCACCGAGAAGTAGGGGCCGACCCGCCAGGAATGTTGTAAAATACTACATCCGAGGTGTAAGGTTGCCTTAGGTTAGGATATATAACGTTATAGACGTATATAATGTCCCCACCGAGAAGTACGGGCCGACACGACCGGGATTCTGTAAAACATTACCAGCGAGGGGCTAGATGGGTTAGGTTAGGTTATATTACGTTATAGACGTATATAATGTTCCCACCGAGAGGTAGGGGCCGACCCGCCAGGAATGTTTTAAAATAATACATTCGAGATGCTAGGTTGCTTTAGGTTAGGATATATAACGATATAGACGTATAATGTCCCCACCAAGACGTACGGGACGATACGACCGGGATTCTGTAAAACATTACCCGCGAGGGGCTAGATGGGTTAGGTTAGGTTATATTACGATATAGACGTATATAATGTTCCCACCGAGAAGTAGGGGTGGACCCGCCAGGAATGGTGGAAAATACTACATCCGAGTAGTTAGGTTGCCTTAGGTTAGGATATATAACGTTATAGACGTATATAATGTCCCCACCGAGAAGTACGGGCCGACACGACCGGGATTCTGTAAAACATTACCAGCGAGGGGCTAGATGGGTTAGGTTAGGTTATATTACGTTATAGACGTATATAATGTTCCCACCGAGAAGTAGGGGCCGACCCGCCAGGAATGTTTTAAAATGCTACATCGGAGATGTTATGTTGCCTTAGGTTGGGATATATAACGTTATATACTTATATAATGACCCCACGGATAAGTACGGACCGTCACGACCGGGATTCTGTAAAACATTACCAGCGAGGTGCTAGATGGGTTAGGTCAGGTTATATTACGTGATAGACGTATATAATGTTCCCACCAAGAAATAGGGGCCGACCCGCCAGGAATGTTGTAAAATACTACATCCGAGGTGTAAGGTTGCCTTAGGTTAGGATATATAACGTTATAGACGTATATAATGTCCCCACCGAGAAGTACGGGCCGACACGACTGGGATTCTGTAAAACATTACCAGCGAGGGGCTAGATGGGTTAGGTTAGGTTATATTACGTTATAGACGTATATAATGTTCCCACCGAGTGGTAGGGGCCGACCCGCCAGGAATGTTTTAAAATACTACATTCGAGATGCTAGGTTGCTTTAGGTTAGGATATATAACGATATAGACGTATATAATGTCCCCACCAAGACGTACAGGACGACACGAACGGGATTCTGTAAAACATTACCAGCGGTGGGCTAGATGGGTTAGGTTAGGTTATATTTCGTTATAGACGTATATCATGTTCCCACCGAGAAGTAGGGGCCGACCCTCCTGGAATTTTGTAAAATACTACATCCGAGATGTTAGGTTGCCTTAGGTTGGGATATATAACGTTATAGACGTATATAATGTCCCCACCGAGAAGTACGGGCCGACACGCCGGGGATTCTGTAAAACATAATCACCGAGGGGCTAGATGGGTTTAGTGTAGGTTATATTACGATATAGACGTATATAATGTTCCGACCGAGAAGTAGGTGCGGACCCGACAGGAATGTTGTAAAATACAACATGCGATGTGTTACATTGCCTTAGGTTAGGATATATAACGTTATAGACGTATATAATGTCCCCACCGAGAAGTACGGGCCGACACGAACGGGATTCTGTAAAACATTACCACCGAGGGGCTAGATGGGTTAGGTTAGGCTATATTACGTTATAGACGTATATAATGTCACCACCGTGAAGTAGGGGCCGAACCGCCAGGAATGTTGGAGAATACTACATCCGACACGTTAGGTTGCCTTAGGTTGGGATATATAACGTTATGGACGTATATAATGTCCCCACCGAGAAGTACGGGCCGAAACGACCGGGATTCTGTAAAACATTATTACCTAGGGGCTAGATGGGTTAGGGCAGGTCATATTACGATATAGACGTATATAATGTTCCCACCGAGAAGTAGGGGCGGACCCGCCATGAATGTTGGAGAATACTACATTCGAGATGTTAGGTTGCCTTAGGTTAGGATATATAACTTTATAGACGTATATAATGTCCCCACCAAGACGTACGGGACGACACGAACGGGATTCTGTAAAACATTACCAGCGGGGGGCTAGATCGATTAGGGTAGGTTATATTACGATATAGACGTATATAATGTTCCCACCAAGACGTACGGGACGTCACGAACGGGATTCTGTAAAACTTTACCAGCGATGGACTTGATGGGTTAGGTTAGGTTATATTACGTTATAGACGTATATAATGTTCCCACCGAGAAGTAGGGGCCGACCCGCCAGGAATGTTGTAAAATACTACATCCGAGGTGTAAGGTTGCCTTAGGTTAGGATATATAACGTTATAGACGTATATAATGTCCCCACCAAGACGTACGGGACGACACGAACGGGATTCTGTAAAACATTACCAGCGGGGGGCTAGATCGATTAGGGTAGGTTATATTACGATATAGACGTATATAATGTTCCCACCAAGACGTACGGGACGTCACGAATGGGATTCTGTAAAACATTAGCAGCGATGGGCTAGATGGGTTAGGTTAGGTTATATTACGTTATAGACGTATATAATGTTCCCACCGAGAAGTAGGGGCCGACCCGCCAGGAATGTTGTAAAATGCTACATCCGAGATGTTAGGTTGCCTTAGGTTGGGATATATAACGTTATAGACATATATAATGTTCGCACCGAGCAGTACGGGCCGGCACGAAGGGGATTCTGTAAAACATTACCCGCGAGGGGCTAGATGAGTTAGGTTAGGTTATATTACGATATAGACGTATATAATGTTCCCACTTCGAAGTAGGGGCGGACCCGCCAGGAATGGTGGAAAATACTACATCCGAGTAGTTAGGTTGCCTTAGGTTAGGATATATAACGTTATAGACGTATATAATGTCCCCACCGCGAAGTACGGGCCGACACGAACGGGATTCTGTAAAACATTACCAGCGATGGGCTAGATGGGTTAGGTTAGGTTATATTACGTTATAGACGAATATATTGTTCCCACCGAGAAGTAGGAAGCGACCCGCCAGGAATGTTGTAAAACACTACATCCGAGATGTTAGGTTGCCTTAGGTTGGGATAAATAACGTTATAGACGTATATAAAGTTCCCACCAAGACGTACGGGACGTCACGAACGGGATTCTGTAAAACTTTACCAGCGATGGACTTGATGGGTTAGGTTAGGTTATATTACGTTATAGACGCATATAAAGTTCCCACCGATAAGTGGGGGCCGACCCGGCAGGAATGTTGTAAAACACTACATCCGAGATGTTAGGTTGCCTTAGGTTGGGATATATAACGTTATAGACGTATATAATGTCCCCACGGAGAAGTACGGGCAGACACGACCGGGATTCTGTAAAACATTACCAGCGAGGGGCTAGATGGGTTAGGTCAGGTTATATTACGATATAGACGTATATAATGTTCCGACCGAGAAGTAGGGGCCGACCCGCCTGGAATGTTGTAAAATACTACATGCGTTGTGTTAGATTGCCTTAGGTTAGGATATATAACGTTATAGACGTATATAATGTCCCCAACGAGAAGTACGGTCCGACACGACCGGGATTCTGTAAAAGATTACCAGCGAGGGACTGGATAGGTTAGGGTAGGTTATATTACGATATAGACGTATATAATGTTCCCACCGAGAAGTAGGGGCGGACCCGCCAGGAATGGTGGAAAATACTACATCCGAGTAGTTAGGTTGCCTTAGGTTAGGACATATGTCGTTATAGACGTATATAATGTCCGCACATAGAAGTACGGGCCGATACGACCGGGATTCTGTAAAACATTACCAGCGAGGTGCTAGATGGGTTAGGTCAGGTTATATTACATGATAGACGTATATAATGTTCCCACCAAGAAGTAGGGGCCGACCCGCCTGGAATGTTGTAAAATAGTACATTCTAGATGTTGGGATGCCTTATGTTATGATATATAACGTTATAGACGTATATAATGTCCCCACGGAGAAGTACGGGCCGACACGAACGCGATTCTGTTAAACATTACCAGCGAGGGGCTAGATGGGTTAAGTTAGGTTATATTAGCTTATAGACGTATATAATGTTCCCACCGAGAAGTAGGAGCCGACCCATCATGAATGTTGTAAAATACTACATCCGTGATGTTAGGCTGCCTTAGGTTAGGATATATAACGCTATAGACGTATATAATGTCCCCACGGAGAAGAACGGGCCGACACGACCGGGATTCTGTAAAACATTACCACCGAGGGGCTAGATGGGTTAGGTTAGGCTATATTACGTTATAGACGTATATAATGTCCCCACCGTGAAGTAGGGGCCGAACCGCCAGGAATGTTGGAGAATACTACATCCGAGACGTTAGGTTGCCTTAGGTTGGGATATATAACGTTATGGACGTATATAATGTCCCCACCGAGAAGTACAGGCCGAAACGACCGGGATTCTGTAAAACATTATTACCGAGGTGCTAGATGGGTTAGGGCAGGTCATATTACGATATAGACGTATATAATGTTCCCACCGAGAAGTAGGGGCGGACCCGCCATGAATGTTGGAGAATACTACATTCGAGATGTTAGGTTGCCTTAGGTTAGGTTATATAACGTTATAGACGTATATAATGTCCCCACCAAGACGTACGGGACGACACGAACGGGATTCTGTAAAACATTACCAGCGGGGGGCTAGATCGATTAGGGTAGGTTATTTTACGATATAGACGTATATAATGTTCCCACCAAGACGTACGGGACGTCACGAATGGGATTCTGTAAAACATTAGCAGCGATGGGCTAGATGGGTTAGGTTACGTTATATTACGTTATAGACGTATATAATGTTCCCACCGAGAAGTAGGAGCCGACCCGGCAGGAATGTTGTAAAATAATACATTCAAGATGTTTGGTTGCCTTAGGTTAGGATATATAACGTTATAGACGTATATAATGTCCCCACCGAGAAGTACGGGCCGACACGACCGGGATTCTGTAAAACATTACCAGCGAGGGGCTAGATGGGTTAGGTTAGGTTATATTTCGTTATAGACGTATATCATGTTCCCACCGAGAAGTAGGGGCCGACCCTCCTGGAATTTTGTAAAATACTACATCCGAGATGTTAGGTTGCCTTAGGTTGGGATATATAACGTTATAGACGTATATAATGTCCCCACCGAGAAGTACGGGCCGACACGCCGGGGATTCTGTAAAACATAATCACCGAGGGGCTAGATGGGTTTAGTGTAGGTTATATTACGATATAGACGTATATAATGTTCCGACCGAGAAGTAGGTGCGGACCCGACAGGAATGTTGTAAAATACAACATGCGATGTGTTACATTGCCTTAGGTTAGGATATATGACGTTATAGACGTATATAATGTCCCCACCGAGAAGTACGGGCCGACACGAACGGGATTCTGTAAAACATTACCACCGAGGGGCTAGATGGGTTAGGTTAGGCTATATTACGTTATAGACGTATATAATGTCACCACCGTGAAGTAGGGGCCGAACCGCCAGGAATGTTGGAGAATACTACATCCGACACGTTAGGTTGCCTTAGGTTGGGATATATAACGTTATGGACGTATATAATGTCCCCACCGAGAAGTACGGGCCGAAACGACCGGGATTCTGTAAAACATTATTACCTAGGGGCTAGATGGGTTAGGGCAGGTCATATTACGATATAGACGTATATAATGTTCCCACCGAGAAGTAGGGGCGGACCCGCCATGAATGTTGGAGAATACTACATTCGAGATGTTAGGTTGCCTTAGGTTAGGATATATAACTTTATAGACGTATATAATGTCCCCACCAAGACGTACGGGACGACACGAACGGGATTCTGTAAAACATTACCAGCGGGGGGCTAGATCGATTAGGGTAGGTTATATTACGATATAGACGTATATAATGTTCCCACCAAGACGTACGGGACGTCACGAACGGGATTCTGTAAAACTTTACCAGCGATGGACTTGATGGGTTAGGTTAGGTTATATTACGTTATAGACGAATATAATGTTCCCACCGAGAAGTAGGAGCCGACCCGGCAGGAATGTTGTAAAATAATACATTCAAGATGTTATGTTGCCTTAAGTTAGGATATATAACGTTATAGACGTATATAATGTCCGCACTGAGATGTACGGGCCGACACGACCGGGATTCTGTAAAACATTACCAGCGAGTGGCTAGATGGGTTAGGTTAGGTTATATTACGTTATAGACGTATATAATGTTCCGACCGAGAAGTAGGGGCCGACCCGCCTGGAATGTTGTAAAATACTACATTCGTTGTGTTAGATTGCCTTAGGTTAGGATATATAACGTTATAGACGTATATAATGTCCCCAACGAGAAGTACGGTCCGACACGACCGGGATTCTGTAAAAGATTACCAGCGAGGGACTGAATGGGTTAGGGTAGGTTATATTACGATATAGACGTATATAATGTTCCCACCGAGAAGTAGGGGCGGACCCGCCAGGAATGGTGGAAAATACTACATCCGAGTAGTTAGGTTGCCTTAGGTTAGGATATATAACGTTATAGACGTATATAATGTCCCCACCGAGAAGTACGGGCCGACACGACCGGGATTCTGTAAAACATTACCAGCGAGGGGCTAGATGGGTTAGGTTAGGTTATATTACGTTATAGACGTATATAATGTTCCCACTTCGAAGTAGGGGCGGACCCGCCAGGAATGGTGGAAAATACTACATCCGAGTAGTTAGGTTGCCTTAGGTTAGGATATATAACGTTATAGACGTATATAATGTCCCCACCGAGAAGTACGTGCCGACACGACCGGGATTCTGTAAAACATTACCAGCGAGGGGCTAGATGGGTTAGGTTAGGTTATATTACGTTATAGACGTATATAATGTTCCCACCGAGAAGTAGGGGCCGACCCGCCAGGAATGTTGTAAAATACTACATCCGAGGTGTAAGGTTGCCTTAGGTTAGGATATATAACGTTATAGACGTATATAATGTCCCCACCGAGAAGTACGGGCCGACACGACCGGGATTCTGTAAAACATTACCAGCGAGGGGCTAGATGGGTTAGGTTAGGTTATATTACGTTATAGACGTATATAATGTTCCCACCGAGAGGTAGGGGCCGACCCGCCAGGAATGTTTTAAAATACTACATTCGAGATGCTAGGTTGCTTTAGGTTAGGATATATAACGATATAGACGTATATCATGTCCCCACCAATACGTACGGGACGACACGAACGGGATTCTGTAAAACATTACCAGCGATGGGCTAGATGGGTTAGGTTAGGTTATATTTCGTTATAGACGTATATCATGTTCCCACCGAGAAGTACGGGCCGACACGCCGGGGATTCTGTAAAACATAATCACCTAGGGGCTAGATGGGTTTAGTGTAGGTTATATTACGATATAGACGTATATAATGTTCCGACCGAGAAGTAGGGGCGGACCCGACAGGAATGTTGTAAAATACAACATGCGATGTGTTACATTGCCTTAGGTTAGGATATATAACGTTATAGACGTATATAATGTCCCCACCGAGAAGTACGGGCTGACACGAACGGGATTCTGTAAAACATTACCACCGAGGGGCTAGATGGGTTAGGTTAGGCTATATTACGTTATAGACGTATATAATGTCCCCACCGTGAAGTAGGGGCCGAACCGCCAGGAATGTTGGAGAATACTACATCCGAGACGTTAGGTTGCCTTAGGTTGGGATATATAACGTTATGGACGTATATAATGTCCCCACCGAGAAGAACAGGCCGAAACGACCGGGATTCTGTAAAACATTATTACCGAGGGGCTAGATGGGTTAGGGCAGGTCATATTACGATATAGACGTATATAATGTTCCCACCGAGAAGTAGGGGCGGACCCGCCATGAATGTTGGAGAATACTACATTCGAGATGTTAGGTTGCCTTAGGTTAGGTTATATAACGTTATAGACGTATATAATGTCCCCACCATGACGTACGGGACGACACGAACGGGATTCTGTAAAACATTACCAGCGGGGGGCTAGATCGATTAGGGTAGGTTATATTACGATATAGACGTATATAATGTTCCCACCAAGACGTACGGGACGTCACGAATGGGATTCTGTAAAACATTAGCAGCGATGGGCTAGATGGGTTAGGTTAGGTTATATTACGTTATAGACGTATATAATGTTCCCACCGAGAAGTAGGGGCCGACCCGCCAGGAATGTTGTAAAATGCTACATCCGAGATGTTAGGTTGCCTTAGGTTGGGATATATAACGTTATAGACATATATAATGTTCGCACCGAGCAGTACGGGCCGGCACGAAGGGGATTCTGTAAAACATTACCCGCGAGGGGCTAGATGAGTTAGGTTAGGTTATATTACGATATAGACGTATATAATGTTCCCACTTCGAAGTAGGGGCGGACCCGCCAGGAATGGTGGAAAATACTACATCCGAGTAGTTAGGTTGCCTTAGGTTAGGATATATAACGTTATAGACGTATATAATGTCCCCACCGCGAAGTACGGGCCGACACGAACGGGATTCTGTAAAACATTACCAGCGATGGGCTAGATGGGTTAGGTTAGGTTATATTACGTTATAGACGAATATATTGTTCCCACCGAGAAGTAGGAAGCGACCCGCCAGGAATGTTGTAAAACACTACATCCGAGATGTTAGGTTGCCTTAGGTTGGGATAAATAACGTTATAGACGTATATAAAGTTCCCACCAAGACGTACGGGACGTCACGAACGGGATTCTGTAAAACTTTACCAGCGATGGACTTGATGGGTTAGGTTAGGTTATATTACGTTATAGACGCATATAAAGTTCCCACCGATAAGTGGGGGCCGACCCGGCAGGAATGTTGTAAAACACTACATCCGAGATGTTAGGTTGCCTTAGGTTGGGATATATAACGTTATAGACGTATATAATGTCCCCACGGAGAAGTACGGGCAGACACGACCGGGATTCTGTAAAACATTACCAGCGAGGGGCTAGATGGGTTAGGTCAGGTTATATTACGATATAGACGTATATAATGTTCCGACCGAGAAGTAGGGGCCGACCCGCCTGGAATGTTGTAAAATACTACATGCGTTGTGTTAGATTGCCTTAGGTTAGGATATATAACGTTATAGACGTATATAATGTCCCCAACGAGAAGTACGGTCCGACACGACCGGGATTCTGTAAAAGATTACCAGCGAGGGACTGGATAGGTTAGGGTAGGTTATATTACGATATAGACGTATATAATGTTCCCACCGAGAAGTAGGGGCGGACCCGCCAGGAATGGTGGAAAATACTACATCCGAGTAGTTAGGTTGCCTTAGGTTAGGACATATGTCGTTATAGACGTATATAATGTCCGCACATAGAAGTACGGGCCGATACGACCGGGATTCTGTAAAACATTACCAGCGAGGTGCTAGATGGGTTAGGTCAGGTTATATTACATGATAGACGTATATAATGTTCCCACCAAGAAGTAGGGGCCGACCCGCCTGGAATGTTGTAAAATAGTACATTCTAGATGTTGGGATGCCTTATGTTATGATATATAACGTTATAGACGTATATAATGTCCCCACGGAGAAGTACGGGCCGACACGAACGCGATTCTGTTAAACATTACCAGCGAGGGGCTAGATGGGTTAAGTTAGGTTATATTAGCTTATAGACGTATATAATGTTCCCACCGAGAAGTAGGAGCCGACCCATCATGAATGTTGTAAAATACTACATCCGTGATGTTAGGCTGCCTTAGGTTAGGATATATAACGCTATAGACGTATATAATGTCCCCACGGAGAAGAACGGGCCGACACGACCGGGATTCTGTAAAACATTACCACCGAGGGGCTAGATGGGTTAGGTTAGGCTATATTACGTTATAGACGTATATAATGTCCCCACCGTGAAGTAGGGGCCGAACCGCCAGGAATGTTGGAGAATACTACATCCGAGACGTTAGGTTGCCTTAGGTTGGGATATATAACGTTATGGACGTATATAATGTCCCCACCGAGAAGTACAGGCCGAAACGACCGGGATTCTGTAAAACATTATTACCGAGGGGCTAGATGGGTTAGGGCAGGTCATATTACGATATAGACGTATATAATGTTCCCACCGAGAAGTAGGGGCGGACCCGCCATGAATGTTGGAGAATACTACATTCGAGATGTTAGGTTGCCTTAGGTTAGGTTATATAACGTTATAGACGTATATAATGTCCCCACCAAGACGTACGGGACGACACGAACGGGATTCTGTAAAACATTACCAGCGGGGGGCTAGATCGATTAGGGTAGGTTATTTTACGATATAGACGTATATAATGTTCCCACCAAGACGTACGGGACGTCACGAATGGGATTCTGTAAAACATTAGCAGCGATGGGCTAGATGGGTTAGGTTACGTTATATTACGTTATAGACGTATATAATGTTCCCACCGAGAAGTAGGAGCCGACCCGGCAGGAATGTTGTAAAATAATACATTCAAGATGTTTGGTTGCCTTAGGTTAGGATATATAACGTTATAGACGTATATAATGTCCCCACCGAGAAGTACGGGCCGACACGACCGGGATTCTGTAAAACATTACCAGCGAGGGGCTAGATGGGTTAGGTTAGGTTATATTTCGTTATAGACGTATATCATGTTCCCACCGAGAAGTAGGGGCCGACCCTCCTGGAATTTTGTAAAATACTACATCCGAGATGTTAGGTTGCCTTAGGTTGGGATATATAACGTTATAGACGTATATAATGTCCCCACCGAGAAGTACGGGCCGACACGCCGGGGATTCTGTAAAACATAATCACCGAGGGGCTAGATGGGTTTAGTGTAGGTTATATTACGATATAGACGTATATAATGTTCCGACCGAGAAGTAGGTGCGGACCCGACAGGAATGTTGTAAAATACAACATGCGATGTGTTACATTGCCTTAGGTTAGGATATATAACGTTATAGACGTATATAATGTCCCCACCGAGAAGTACGGGCCGACACGAACGGGATTCTGTAAAACATTACCACCGAGGGGCTAGATGGGTTAGGTTAGGCTATATTACGTTATAGACGTATATAATGTCACCACCGTGAAGTAGGGGCCGAACCGCCAGGAATGTTGGAGAATACTACATCCGACACGTTAGGTTGCCTTAGGTTGGGATATATAACGTTATGGACGTATATAATGTCCCCACCGAGAAGTACGGGCCGAAACGACCGGGATTCTGTAAAACATTATTACCTAGGGGCTAGATGGGTTAGGGCAGGTCATATTACGATATAGACGTATATAATGTTCCCACCGAGAAGTAGGGGCGGACCCGCCATGAATGTTGGAGAATACTACATTCGAGATGTTAGGTTGCCTTAGGTTAGGATATATAACTTTATAGACGTATATAATGTCCCCACCAAGACGTACGGGACGACACGAACGGGATTCTGTAAAACATTACCAGCGGGGGGCTAGATCGATTAGGGTAGGTTATATTACGATATAGACGTATATAATGTTCCCACCAAAACGTACGGGACGTCACGAACGGGATTCTGTAAAACTTTACCAGCGATGGACTTGATGGGTTAGGTTAGGTTATATTACGTTATAGACGAATATAATGTTCCCACCGAGAAGTAGGAGCCGACCCGGCAGGAATGTTGTAAAATAATACATTCAAGATGTTATGTTGCCTTAAGTTAGGATATATAACGTTATAGACGTATATAATGTCCGCACTGAGATGTACGGGCCGACACGACCGGGATTCTGTAAAACATTACCAGCGAGTGGCTAGATGGGTTAGGTTAGGTTATATTACGTTATAGACGTATATAATGTTCCGACCGAGAAGTAGGGGCCGAGCCGCCTGGAATGTTGTAAAATACTACATTCGTTGTGTTAGATTGCCTTAGGTTAGGATATATAACGTTATAGACGTATATAATGTCCCCAACGAGAAGTACGGTCCGACACGACCGGGATTCTGTAAAAGATTACCAGCGAGGGACTGAATGGGTTAGGGTAGGTTATATTACGATATAGACGTATATAATGTTCCCACCGAGAAGTAGGGGCGGACCCGCCAGGAATGGTGGAAAATACTACATCCGAGTAGTTAGGTTGCCTTAGGTTAGGATATATAACGTTATAGACGTATATAATGTCCCCACCGAGAAGTACGGGCCGACACGACCGGGATTCTGTAAAACATTACCAGCGAGGGGCTAGATGGGTTAGGTTAGGTTATATTACGTTATAGACGTATATAATGTTCCCACCGAGAAGTAGGGGCCGACCCGCCAGGAATGTTGTAAAATACTACATCCGAGGTGTAAGGTTGCCTTAGGTTAGGATATATAACGTTATAGACGTATATAATGTCCCCACCGAGAAGTACGGGCCGACACGACCGGGATTCTGTAAAACATTACCAGCGAGGGGCTAGATGGGTTAGGTCAGGTTATATTACGATATAGACATATATAATGTTCCGACCGAGAAGTAGGGGCCGACCCGCCTGGAATGTTGTAAAATAATACATTCGTTGTGTTAGATTGCCTTAGGTTAGGATATATAACGTTATAGACGTATATAATGTCCCCAACGAGAAGTACGGTCCGACACGACCGGGATTCTGTAAAAGATTACCAGCGAGGGACTGAATGGGTTAGGGTAGGTTATATTACGATATAGACGTATATAATGTTCCCACCGAGAAGTAGGGGCCGACCCGCCAGGAATGTTTTAAAATACTACATTCGAGATGCTAGGTTGCTTTAGGTTAGGATATATAACGATATAGACGTATATGATGTCCCCACGGATAAGTACGGGCCGCCACGAACGGGATTCTGTAAAACATTACCAGCGAGGGTCTAGATGGGTTAGGTCAGTTTATATTACGTGATAGACGTATATAATTTTCCCACCGAGAAGTAGGGGCCGACCCGCCTGGAATGTTGTAAAATAGTACATTCGAGATGTTGGGATGCCTTATGTTAGGATATATAACGCTATAGACGTATATAATGTCCCCACGGAGAAGAAGGGGCCGACACGACCGGGATTCTGTAAAACATTACCAGCGAGGGACTAGTTGTGTTCGGTTAGGTTATATTACATTATAGACGTATATAATGTTCCCACCGCGAAATAGGGGCCGACCCGCCTGGAATGTTGTAAAATACTACATTCGAGTTGTTAGGTTGCCTTAGGTTAGGATATGTAACGTTATAGATGTATATAATGTCACCACCGAGAAGTACGGGCGGAAACGACCGGGATTCTGTAAAACATTACCAGCGAGGAACTAGATGGGTTAGGTTAGGTTACATTACGTTATTGGCGTATATAACGTTCCCACCGAGAAGTAGCGTCCGACCCGCCAGGAATGTTGTAAAATAGTACATTCGAGATGTTGGGATGCCTTATGTTAGGATATATAACGCTATAGACGTATATACTGTCCACACGGAGAAGTACGGGCCACCACGAGCGGGATTCTGTAAAAGATTACCAGCGAGGGGCTAGATGGGCTGGGTCAGGTTATATTACGTGATAGACGTATATAACGTTCCCACCGAGAAGTAGCGGCCGACCCGCCAGGAATGTTGTAAAATACTACATCCGTGATGTTAGGCTGCATTAGGTGAGGATATATAACGCTATAGACGTATATAATTTCACGAAGGAGAAGTTCGGGCCGACGCGGCCGGGATACTGTAAAACATTATTACCGAGGGGCTAGATGGGTTAGGTTAGGTTATATTACGAAATAGACGTATATAATGATCCCACCGAGAAGTAGGGGCGGACCCGCCAGGTATGGTGGAAAATACTACATCCGAGTAGTTAGGTTGCCTTAGGTTAGGACATATGTCGTTATAGACGTATATAATGTCCGCACATAGAAGTACGGGCCGATACGACCGGGATTCTGTAAAACATTACCAGCGAGGGGCTAGATGGGTTAGGTCAGGTTATATTACGTGATAGACGTATATAATGTTCCCACCGAGAAGTAGGTGCCGACCCGCCTGGAATGTTGTAAAATAGTACATTCTAGATGTTGGGATGCCTTATGTTAGGAACTATAACGTTATAGACGTATATAATGTCCCCAGGGAGAAGTACGGGCCGACACGAACGAGATTCTGTTAAACATTACCAGCGAGGGGCTAGATGGGTTAAGTTAGGTTATATTAGCTTATAGACGTATATAATGTTCCCACCGAGAAGTAGGAGCCGACCCATCATGAATGTTGTAAAATACTACATCCGTGATGTTAGGCTGCGTTAGGTTAGGATATATAACGCTATAGACGTATATAATGTCCCCACGGAGAAGAACGGGCCGACACGACCGGGATTTTGTAAAACATTACCAGCGAGGGACTAGATGTGTTCGGTTAGGTTATATTACGTTATAGACATATATAATGTTCCCACCGAGAAATAGGGGCCGACCCGCCAGGAATGTTGTAAAATACTACATCCGAAGTGTTAGGTTGCCTCAGGTTAGGATATATAAGGTTATAGAATTATATAATGTCCCCACGGATAAGTACGGGCCGCCACGAACGGGATTCTGTAAAACATTACCAGCGAGGGGCTAGATGGGTTAGATTAGGTTATATTACGATATAGACGTATATAAAGTTCCCACCGAGAAGTAGGGGCCGACCCGCCTGGAATGTTGTAAAATACTACATCCGTGATGTTAGGCTGCCTTAGGTTAGGATATATAACGCTATAGACGTATATAATGTCCCCACGGAGAAGAACGGGCCGACACGACCGGGATTCGGTAAAACATTATCACCGTGGGGCTAGATGGGTTAGGGTAGGTTACATTACGGTATAGACGTGTAAAATGTTCCCACCGAGAAGTAGGGGCCGACCCGCCAGGAATGTTGTAAAATACTACATGCGATGTGTTATATTGCCTTAGGATAGGATATATAACCTTATAGACGTATATAATGTTCCCACCGAGAAGTAGGGGCCGAACCGCCAGGAATGTTGGAGAATACTACATCCGAGACGTTAGGTTGCCTTAGGTTGGGATATATAACGTTATGGACGTATATTATGTCCCCACGGGGAAGTACGGGCCGACACGTACGGGATTCTGTAAAACATTATCACCGATGTGCTAGATGGCTTAGGTTAGGTTATATTACGTTATAGACGAATATAATGTTCCCACCTAGAAGTAGATGCCGACCCGCCAGGAATGTTGTAAAACACTACATCCGAGATGTTAGGTTGCCTTAGGTTGGGATATATAACGTTATAGACGTATATAATATCCCCACCAAGACGCACGGGACGATACGAACGGGATTCTGTAAAACACTACCAGCGAGGGGCTGGATGGGTTAGGTTAGGTTATATTACGTTATAGACGTATATAATGTTCCCACCGAGAGGTAGGGGCCGACCCGCCAGGAATGTTGTAAAGTACTACATTCGAGATGCTAGGTTGCCTTAGGTTAGGATATATAACGTTATAGACGTATATAATGTCCCCACGGGGAAGTGCGGCCCGACACGACCGCGATTCTATAAGACATTACCAGCGAGGCGCTAGATGGGTTAGGTTATGTTATATTACGTTACAGACCTATATAATGTTCCCACCGAGAAGTAGGGGCCGACCCTCCAGGAATGTTGGAGAATACTGCATCCGAGACGTTAGGTTGCCTTAGGTTGTGATATATAACGTTATAGACGTATATAATGTCCCCACGGGGAAGTACGGGCCGACACGAATGGGAATCTGTAAAAGATCACCAGCGATGGGCTAGATGGGTTAGGTTAGGTTATATTACGTTATAGACGAATATAATGTTCCCACCTAGAAGTAGATGCCGATCCGCCAGGAATGTTGTAAAACACTACATCCGAGACGTTAGGTTGCCTTAGGTTGGGATATATAACGTTATAGACGTATATAATGTCCCCACCAAGACGTACGGGACCACACGAACGGGATTCTGTAAAACATAACCAGCGAGGGGCTAGATGGGTTACGTTAGGTTATATTACGTTATAAACGTATATAATGTTCCCACCGAGAAGTAAGGGCCGACCCGCCAGGATTGTTGCAAAATACTACATCCGAGATGTTAGATTGCCTCAGGTTAGGATATATAACGTTATAGACGTATATAATGTTCCCACCGAGACGTACGGGGCTGCACGACCGGGATTCTGTAAAACATTACCAGCGAGGAGCTAGATGGGTTAGGTTAGGTTAAATTACGTTATAGACGTATACAATGTTCCCTCCGAGAAGTAGGGGCCGACCCGCCAGGAATGTTGAGAAATACTATATCCGAGATGTTAGATTGCCTTAGGTTAGAATATATAACGTTATAGACGTATATAATGTTCCCACCGAGACGTACGGGGCTGCACGAACGGGATTCTACAAAACATTACCACTGAGGGGCTAGATGGATTAGGTTAGGTTATATTACGTTATAGACGTATATAATGTTCCAACCGAGAAGTAGGGGCCGACCCGCCAGGTATGTTGTAAAATACTACATCCGAGGTGATAGGTTGCCTTAGTTTGGGATAAATAAGGTTATAGACGTATATAATGTTCCCACGGAGTGGTACGGGCCGACACGACCGGGATTCTGTAAAACATTACCAGCGAGGGGCTAAATGGTTTAGGTTAGGTGATATTACGTTATAGACGTATATAATGTTCCAACCGAGAAGTAGGGGACGACCCGCCAGGAATGTTGTAAAATACTACATCCGAGATGCTAGATTGCCTTAGGTTAGAATATATAACGTTATAGACGTATATAATGTTCCCACCGAGACGTACGGTGCTGCACGAACGGGATTCTACAAAACATTACCAGTGAGGGGCTAGATGGATTAGGTTAGGTTATATTACGCTATAGACTTACATAATGTTCCAACCGAGAAGTAGGGGCCGACCCTCCAGGAATGTTGTAAAATACTACAACCGAGGTGCTATGTTGCCTTAGGTTAGGATATATATCGTTATAGACATATATAATGTTCCCACGGAGATGTATGGACCCAAACGACCGGGATTCTGTAAAACATTACGAGCGAGGGGCTAGATGGGTTATGTTAGGTTAGGTTAGGTTATAGACGTATATAATGTTCCCACCGAGAAGTAGGGGTCGACCCGCCAGGAATGTTTTAAGATACTACATTCGAGATGTTAGATTGCCTTAGGTTAGGATATATAACGTTATAGACGTATATAATGATCCCACCGAGACGTACGGGGCTACAGGAACGGGATTCTACAAAACATTCCCAGCGAGGAGCTAGATGGGTTAGGTTAGGTTATATTACGTTATAAACGTATATAATGTTTCAACCGAGAAGTAGGGGACGACCCGCCAGGAATGTTGTAAAATACTACATCCGATATGTTAGACTGCCTTAGGTTAGGATATATAACGTTATAGACGTACATAATGTTCCCACCGAGACGTACGGGGCTACACGTACGGGATTCTACAAAACATTCCCAGCGATGGGCTAGATGGGTTAGGTTAGGTTATATTACGTTATAAACGTACATAATGTTCCCACCGAGAAGTAGGGGCCGACCCGCCAGGAATGTTGTAAAATACTACATCCGAGGTGTTAGGTGGCCTTAGTTTGGGATAAATAAGTTTATAGACGTATATAATGTTCCCACGGAGTGGTACGGGCCGACACGACCGGGATTCTGTAAAACATTACCAGCGAGGGGCTAGATGGGTTAGGTTAAGTTAGGTTAGGTTAGGTTATAGACGTATATAATGTTCCCACCAAGAAGTTGGGGTCGACCCGCCAGGAATGTTTTAAGATACTACATTCGAGATGTTAGATTGCCTTAGGTTAGGATGTATAACGTTATAGATGTACATAATGTTCCCACGGAGTGGTACGGGCCGACACGACCGGGATTCTGTGAAACATTACCAGCGAGGGGCTAAATGGTTTAGGTTAGGTGATATTACGTTATAGACGTATATAATGTTCCAACCGAGAAGTAGGGGACGACCCGCCAGGAATGTTGTAAAATACTACATCCGAGATGTTAGATTGCCTTAGGTTAGAATATATAACGTTATAGACGTATATAATGTTCCCACCGAGACGTACGGTGCTGCACGAACGGGATTCTACAAAACATTACCAGTGAGGGGCTAGATGGATTAGGTTAGGTTATATTACGTTATAGACTTACATAATGTTCCAACCGAGAAGTAGGGGCCGACCCTCCAGGAATGTTGTAAAATACTACAACCGAGATGCTATGTTGCCTTAGGTTAGGATATATATCGTTATAGACACATATAATGTTCCCACGGAGATGTATGGACCCAAACGACCGGGATTCTGTAAAACATTACCAGCGAGGGGCTAGATGGGTTAGGTTAGGTTAGGTTAGGTTATAGATGTATATAATGTTCCCACCGAGAAGTAGGGGTAGACCCGCCAGGAATGTCTTAAGATACTACATTCGAGATGTTAGATTGCCGTAGGTTAGGATGTATAACGTTATAGACGTACATAATGTTCCCACCATTACGTACGGGGCTACACAAACGGGATTCTACAAAACATTCCCAGCGAGGGTCTAGATGGGTTAGGTTAGGTTAAATTACGTTATAGACGTATATAATGTTCCCACCGAGAAGTAGGGGCCGATCCGCCAGGAATGTTGTAAAATACTACATCCGAGATGTTAGTTTGCCTTAGGTTAGGATATATAACGTTATAGACGTATATAATGTTCCCACCGAGACGTACGGTGCTGCACGAACGGGATTCTACAAAACATTACCAGTGAGGGGCTAGATGGATTAGGTTAGGTTATATTACGTTATAGACTTACATAATGTTCCAACCGAGAAGTAGGGGCCGACCCTCCAAGAATGTTGTAAACTACTACAACCGAGGTGCTATGTTGCCTTAGGTTAGGATATATATCGTTATAGACATATATAATGTTCCCACGGAGGTGTATGGACCCAAACGACCGGGATTCTGTAAAACATTACCAGCGAGGGGCTAGATGGGTTAGGTTAGGTTAGGTTAGGTTATAGATGTATATAATGTTCCCACCGAGAAGTAGGGGTAGACCCGCCAGGAATGTCTTAAGATACTACATTCGAGATGTTAGATTGCCGTAGGTTAGGATGTATAACGTTATAGACGTACATAATGTTCCCACCATGACGTACGGGGCTACACAAACGGGATTCTACAAAACATTCCCAGCGAGGAGCTAGATGGGTTAGGTTGGGTTATATTACGTTATAGACGTATATAATGTTCCTACCGAGAAGTAGGGGCCGGCCCGGCAGGAATGTTGTAAAATACTACATCCGAGGTGTTAGGTTGCCTTAGGTTAGGATATATAACGTTATAGACGTATATAATGCTCCCACGGAGTGGTACGGGCCGACACGACCGGGATTCTGTAAAACATTACCAGCGAGGGTCTAGATGGGTTAGGTTAGGTTAAATTACGTTATAGACGTATATAATGTTCCAACCGAGAAGTAGGGGCCGACCCGCCAGGTATGTTGTAAAATACTACATCCGAGGTGATAGGTTGCCTTAGTTTGGGATAAATAAGGTTATAGACGTATATAATGTTCCCACGGAGTGGTACGGGCCGACACGACCGGGATTCTGTAAAACATTACCAGCGAGGGGCTAAATGGTTTAGGTTAGGTGATATTACATTATAGACGTATATAATGTTGCAACCGAGAAGTAGGGGACGACCCGCCAGGAATGTTGTAAAATACTACATCCGAGATGTTAGATTGCCTTAGGTTAGAATATATAACGTTATAGACGTATATAATGATCCCACCGAGACGTACGGTGCTGCACGAACGGGATTCTACAAAACATTACCAGTGAGGGGCTAGATGGATTAGGTTAGGTTATGTTACGCTATAGACTTACATAATGTTCCAACCGAGAAGTAGGGGCCGACCCTCCAGGAATGTTGTAAAATACTACAACCGAGG
This sequence comes from Xylocopa violacea, assembly GCA_963969225.1. Classification (NCBI taxonomy): domain Eukaryota; kingdom Metazoa; phylum Arthropoda; class Insecta; order Hymenoptera; family Apidae; genus Xylocopa; species Xylocopa violacea. The sequence goes on from CAXAJV010000013.1 coordinate 3,966,179, forward strand.
TGCTATGTTGCCTTAGTTTGGGTTAAATAAGGTTATAGACGTATATAATGTTCCCACGGAGTGGTACGGGCCGACACGACCGGGATTCTGTAAAACATTACCAGCGAGGGGCTAAATGGTTTAGGTTAGGTGATATTACGTTATAGACGTATATAATGTTCCAACCGAGAAGTAGGGGACGACCCGCCAGGAATGTTGTAAAATACTACATCCGAGATGTTAGATTGCCTTAGGTTAGAATATATAACGTTATAGACGTATATAATGTTCCCACCGAGACGTACGGTGCTGCACGAACGGGATTCTACAAAACATTACCAGTGAGGGGCTAGATGGATTAGGTTAGGTTATACTACGCTATAGACTTACATAATGTTCCAACCGAGAAGTAGGGGCCGACCCGCCAGGATTGTTGTAAAATACTACATCCGAGATGTTAGATTGCATTAGGTTAGGATATATATCGTTACAGACGTATATAATGTTCCCACGGAGATATGGACTCAAACGGCCGGGATTCTGTAAAACATTACCAGCGATGAGCTAGATGGGTTAGGTTAGGTTAGGTTAGGTTATAGACGTATATAATGTTCCCACCGAGAAGTAGGGGCCGACCCGCCAGGAATGTTGTAAAATACTACATCCGAGATGTTAGATTGCCTTAGGTTAGGATATATAACGTTATAGACGTACATAATGTTCCCACCGAGACGTACGGGGCTACACTTACGGGATTCTACAAAACATCCCAGCGATGGGATAGATGGGTTAGGTTAGGTTATATTACGTTATAAACGTACATTATGTTCCCACCCAGAAGTAGGGGCCGACCCGCCAGGAATGTTGTAAAATACTACATTCGAGATGTTAGGTTGCCTTAGGTTGGGATAAATAAGGTTATAGACGTATATAATGTTCCCACGGAGTGGTACGGGCCGACACGACCGGTATTATGTAAAACATTACCAGCGAGGGGCTAGATGGGTTAGGTTAGGTTAGGTTAGGTTATAGACGTATATAATGTTCCCACCGAGAAGTAGGGGTCGACCCGCCAGGAATGTTTTAAGATACTACATTCGAGATGTTAGATTGCCTTATGTTAGGATATATAACGTTATAGACGTATATAATGTTCCCACCGAGACGTACGGGGCTACACGAACGGGATTCTACAAAACATTCCCAGCGAGGAGCTAGATGGGTTAGGTTAGGTTAAATCACGTCATAGACTTATATAATGTTCCCTCCGAGAAGTAGGGGCCGACCCGCCAGGAATGTTGTAAAATACTACATCCGAGATGTTAGATTGCCTTAGGTTAGGATATATAACGTTATAGACGTACATAATGTTCCCACCGAGACGTACGGGGCTACACGTACGGGATTCTACAAAACATCCCAGCGATGGGATAGATGGGTTAGGTTAGGTTATATTACGTTATAAACGTACATTATGTTCCCACCCAGAAGTAGGGGCCGACCCGCCAGGAATGTTGTAAAATACTACATTCGAGATGTTAGGTTGCCTTAGGTTGGGATAAATAAGGTTATAGACGTATATAATGTTCCCACGGAGTGGTACGGGCCGACACGACCGGTATATTGTAAAACATTACCAGCGAGGGGCTAGATGGGTTAGGTTAGGTTAGGTTAGGTTATAGACGTATATAATGTTCCCACCGAGAAGTAGGGGTCGACCCGCCAGGAATGTTTTAAGATACTACATTCGAGATGTTAGATTGCCTTAGGTTAGGATATATAACGTTATAGACGTATATAATGTTCCCACCGAGACGTACGGGGCTACACGAACGGGATTCTACAAAACATTCCCAGCGAGGAGCTAGATGGGTTAGGTTAGGTTAAATCACGTTATAGACTTATATAATGTTCCCTCCGAGAAGTAGGCGCCGACCCGCCAGGAATGTTATAAAATACTACATCCGAGATGTTAGATTGCCTTAGGTTAGGATATATAACGTTATAGACGTACATAATGTTCCCACCGAGACGTACGGGGCTACACGTACGGGATTCTACAAAACATCCCAGCGATGGGATAGATGGGTTAGGTTAGGTTATATTACGTTATAAACGTACATTATGTTCCCACCCAGAAGTAGGGGCCGACCCGCCAGGAATGTTGTAAAATACTACATTCGAGATGTTAGGTTGCCTTAGGTTGGGATAAATAAGGTTATAGACGTATATAATGTTCCCACGGAGTGGTACGGGCCGACACGACCGTTATTCTGTAAAACATTACCAGCGAGGGGCTAGATGGGTTAGGTTAGGTTAGGTTAGGTTATAGACGTATATAATGTTCCCACCGAGAAGTAGGGGTCGACCCGCCAGGAATGTTTTAAGATACTACATTCGAGATGTTAGATTGCCTTAGGTTAGGATATATAACGTTATAGACGTATATAATGTTCCCACCGAGACGTACGGGGCTACACGAACGGGATTCTACAAAACATTCCCAGCGAGGAGCTAGATGGGTTAGGTTAGGTTAAATCACGTTATAGACTTATATAATGTTCCCTCCGAGAAGTAGGGGCCGACCCGCCAGGAATGTTATAAAATACTACATCCGAGATGTTAGATTGCCTTAGGTTAGGATATATAACGTTATAGACGTACATAATGTTCCCACCGAGACGTACGGGGCTACACGTACGGGATTCTACAAAACATTCCCAGCGATGGGCTAGATGGGTTAGGATAGGTTATATTACGTTATAAACGTACATAATGTTCCCACCGAGAAGTAGGGGCCGACCCGCCAGGAATGTTGTAAAATACTACAACCGAGGTGCTATGTTGCCTTAGGTTAGGATATATATCGTTATAGACATATATAATGTTCCCACGGAGATGTATGGACCCAAACGACCGGGATTCTGTAAAACATTACCAGCGAGGGGCTAGATGGGTTAGGTTAGGTTAGGTTAGGTTATAGATGTATATAATGTTCCCACCGAGAAGTAGGGGTCGACCCGCCAGGAATGTTTTAAGATACTACATTCGAGATGTTAGATTGCCTTAGGTTAGGATGTCTAACGTTATAGACGTACATAATGTTCCCACCGAGACGTACGGGGCTACACGCAGGGGACTCTACAAAACATTCCCAGCCAGAGACTAGATGGGTTAGGTTAGGTTATATTACGTTATAAACGTACATAGTGTCCCCACCGAGAAGTAGGGGCCGACCCGCCAGGAATGTTGTAAAATACTACATCCGAGATGTTAGATAGCCTTAGGTTAGGATATATAAGGTTATAGACGTACATAACGTTCCCACCGAGACGTGCGGGGCTACACGAACGGCATTCTACAAAACATCCCAGCGATGGGATAGATGGGTTAGGTTAGGCTATATTACGTTATAAACGTACATAATATTCCCACCGAGAAGTAGGGGCCGACCCGCCAGGAATGTTGTAAAATACTACATCCGAGATGTTAGATTGCCTTAGGTTAGGATATATAACGTTATAGACGTACATAATGTTCCCACCGGGACGTACGGGGCTACACGTACGGGATTCTACAAAACATCCCAGCGATGGGATAGATGGGTTAGGTTAGGTTATATTACGTTATAAACGTACATTATGTTCCCACCCAGAAGTAGGGGCCGACCCGCCAGGAATGTTGTAAAATACTACGTTCGAGATGTTAGGTTGCCTTAGGTTGGGATAAATAAGGTTATAGACGTATATAATGTTCCCACGGAGTGGTACGGGCCGACACGACCGGTATTCTGTAAAACATTACCAGCGAGGGGCTAGATGGGTTAGGTTAGGTTAGGTTACGTTATAGACGTATATAATGTTCCCACCGAGAAGTAGGCGTCGACCCGCCAGGAATGTTTTAAGATACTACATTCGAGATGTTAGATTGCCTTAGGTTAGGATATATAACGTTATAGACGTATATAATGTTCCCACCGAGACGTACGGGGCTACACGAACGGGATTCTACAAAACATTCCCAGCGAGGAGCTAGATGGGTTAGGTTAGGTTAAATCACGTTATAGACTTATATAATGTTCCCTCCGAGAAGTAGGGGCCGACCCGCCAGGAATGTTATAAAATACTACATCCGAGATGTTAGATTGCCTTAGGTTAGGATATATAACGTTATAGACGTACATAATGTTCCCACCGAGACGTACGGGGCTACACGTACGGGATTCTACAAAACATCCCAGCGATGGGATAGATGGGTTAGGTTAGGTTATATTACGTTATAAACGTACATTATGTTCCCACCCAGAAGTAGGGGCCGACCCGCCAGGAATGTTGTAAAATACTACATTCGAGATGTTAGGTTGCCTTAGGTTGGGATAAATAAGGTTATAGACGTATATAATGTTCCCACGGAGTGGTACGGGCCGACACGACCGGTATTCTGTAAAACATTACCAGCGAGGGGCTAGATGGGTTAGGTTAGGTTAGGTTACGTTATAGACGTATATAATGTTCCCACCGAGAAGTAGGCGTCGACCCGCCAGGAATGTTTTAAGATACTACATTCGAGATGTTAGATTGCCTTAGGTTAGGATATATAACGTTATAGACGTATATAATGTTCCCACCGAGACGTACGGGGCTACACGAACGGGATTCTACAAAACATTCCCAGCGAGGAGCTAGATGGGTTAGGTTAGGTTAAATCACGTTATAGACTTATATAATGTTCCCTCCGAGAAGTAGGGGCCGACCCGCCAGGAATGTTATAAAATACTACATCCGAGATGTTAGATTGCCTTAGGTTAGGATATATAACGTTATAGACGTACATAATGTTCCCACCGAGACGTACGGGGCTACACGTACGGGATTCTACAAAACATCCCAGCGATGGGATAGATGGGTTAGGTTAGGTTATATTACGTTATAAACGTACATTATGTTCCCACCCAGAAGTAGGGGCCGACCCGCCAGGAATGTTGTAAAATACTACATTCGAGATGTTAGGTTGCCTTAGGTTGGGATAAATAAGGTTATAGACGTATATAATGTTCCCACGGAGTGGTACGGGCCGACACGACCGGTATTCTGTAAAACATTACCAGCGAGGGGCTAGATGGGTTAGGTTAGGTTAGGTTAGGTTATAGACGTATATAATGTTCCCACCGAGAAGTAGGGGTCGACCCGCCAGGAATGTTTTAAGATACTACATTCGAGATGTTAGATTGCCTTAGGTTAGGATGTCTAACGTTATAGACGTACATAATGTTCCCACCGAGACGTACGGGGCTACACGCAGGGGACTCTACAAAACATTCCCAGCCAGAGACTAGATGGGTTAGGTTAGGTTATATTACGTTATAAACGTACATAGTGTCCCCACCGAGAAGTAGGGGCCGACCCGCCAGGAATGTTGTAAAATACTACATCCGAGATGTTAGATAGCCTTAGGTTAGGATATATAAGGTTATAGACGTACATAACGTTCCCACCGAGACGTGCGGGGCTACACGAACGGCATTCTACAAAACATTCCCAGCGAGGGTCTAGATGGGTTAGGTTAGGTTATATTACGTTATAAACGTATACAATGTTCCCACCGAGAAGTAGGGGCCGACCCGCCAGGATTGTTGTAAAATACTACATCCGAGATGTTAGATTGCCTTAGGTTAGGATATATATCGTTACAGACGTATATAATGTTCCCACGGAGTGGTACGGGCCGACACGACCGGTATTCTGTAAAACATTACCAGCGAGGGGCTAGATGGGTTAGGTTAGGTTAGGTTAGGTTATAGACGTATATAATGTTCCCACCGAGAAGTAGGGGTCGACCCGCCAGGAATGTTTTAAGATACTACATTCGAGATGTTAGATTGCCTTAGGTTAGGATGTATAACGTTATAGACGTACATAATGTTCCCACCGAGACGTGCGGGGCTACACGAACGGCATTCTACAAAACATTCCCAGCGAGGGTCTAGATGGGTTAGGTTAGGTTATATTACGTTATAAACGTATATAATGTTCCCACCGAGAAGTAGGGGCCGACCCGCCAGGATTGTTGTAAAATACTACATCCGAGATGTTAGATTGCCTTAGGTTGGGATATATAACGTTATAGACGTGTATAATGTTCCCACCGAGACGTACGGGGCTGCACGACCGGGATTCTGTAAATCATTACCAGCGAGGAGCTAGATGGGTTAGGTTAGGTTAAATTACGTTATAGACGTATAAAATGTTCCCTCCGAGAAGTAGTGGCCGACCCGCCAGGAATGTTGTCAAATACTATATCCGAGATGTTAGATTGCCTTAGGTTAGAATATATAACGTTATAGACGTATATATTGTTCCCACCGAGACGTACGGGGCTGCACGAACGGGATTCTACAAAACATTACCACTGAGGGGCTAGATGGATTAGGTTAGGTTATATTACGTTATAGACGTATATAATGTTCCAACCGAGAAGTAGGGGCCGACCCGCCAGGAATGTTGTAAAATACTACATCCGAAGTGTTAGGTTGCCTTAGGTTAGGATATATAACGTTATAGACGTATATAATGCTCCCACGGAGTGGTACAGGCCGACACGAACGGGATTCTACAAAACATTACCAGTGAGGGGCTAGATGGATTAGGTTAGGTTATATTACGTTATAGACTTACATAATGTTCCAACCGAGAAGTAGGGGCCGACCCTCCAGGAATATTGTAAAATACTACAACCGAGGTGTTAGGTTGCCTTAGGTTAGGATGTATAACGTTATAGACGTACATAATGTTCCCACCGAGACGTACGGGGCTACACGAACGGGATTCTACAAAACATTCCCAGCCAGAGAGTAGATGGGTTAGGTTAGGTTATATTACGTTATAAACGTACATAGTGTCCCCACCGAGAAGTAGGGGCAGACCCGCCAGGAATGTTGTAAAATACTACATCCGAGATGTTAGATTGCCTTAGGTTAGGATATATAAGGTTATAGACGTACATAACGTTCCCACCGAGACGTACGGGGCTACACGAACGGCATTCTACAAAACATTCCCAGCGAGGGGCTAGATGGGTTAGGTTAGGTTATATTACGTTATAAACATATATAATGATCCCACCGAGAAGTAGGGGCCGACACGGCAGGATTGTTGTAAAATACTACATCCGAGATGTTAGATTGCCTTAGGTTAGGACATATAACGTTATAGACGTATATAATGTTCCCACCGAGACGTACGGGGCTGCACGACCGGGATTCTGTAAAACATTACCAGCGTGGAGCTAGATGGGTTAGGTTAGGTTAGGTTATGTTATAGACGTATATAATGTTCCCTCCGAGTAGTAGGGGCCGACCCGCCAGGAATGTTTTAAGATACTACATTCGAGATGTTAGATTGCCTTAGGTTAGGATATATAACGTTATAGACGTATATAATGTTCCCACCGAGACGTACGGGGCTACACGAACGGGATTCTACAAAACATTCCCAGCGAGGAGCTAGATGGGTTAGGTTAGGTTAAATTACGTTATAGACGTATATAATGTCCCCACCGAGAAGTAGGGGCCGACCCGCCAGGAATGTTGTAAAATACTACATCCGAGATATAAGATTGCCTTAGGTTAGGATATATAAGGTTATAGACGTACATAACGTTCCCACCGAGACGTACGGGGCTACATGAACGGCATTCTACAAAACATTCCCAGCGAGGGGCTAGATGGGTTAGGTTAGGTTATATTACGTTATAAACATATATAATGTTCCCACCGAGAAGTAGGGGCCGACCCGCCAGTATTGTTGTAAAATACTACTTCCGAGATGTTAGATTGCCTTAGGTTATGATATATAACGTTATAGACGTATATAATGTTCCCACCGAGACGTACGGCTCGCACGACCGGGATTCTGTGAAACATTACCAGCGAGGGGCTAGATGGGTTAGGTTAGGTTAGTTTAGGTTATAGACGTATATAATGTTCCCACCGAGAAGTAGGGGTCGTCCCGCCAGGACTGTTTTAAGATACTACATTCGAGATGTTAGATTGCCTTAGGTTGGGATATATAACGTTATAGACGTACATAATGTTCCCACCGAGACGTACGGGGCTACACGTACGGGATTCTACAAAACATCCCAGCGATGGGATAGATGGGTTAGGTTATGTTATATTACGTTATAAACGTACATTATGTTCCCACCGAGAAGTAGGGGCCGACCCGCCAGGAATGTTGTAAAATACTACATTCGAGATGTTAGGTTGCCTTAGGTTGGGATAAATAAGGTTATAGACGTATATAATGTTCCCACGGAGTGGTACGGGCCGACACGACCGGTATTCTGTAAAACATTACCAGCGAGGGGCTAGATGGGTTAGGTAAGGTTAGGTTAGGTTATAGACGTATATAATGTTCCCACCGAGAAGTAGGGGTCGACCCGCCAGGATTGATGTAAAATACTACATCCGAGATGTTAGATGGCCTTAGGTTATTATATATAACGTTATAGACGTATATAATGTTCCCACCGAGACGTACGGGGCTGCACGCCCGGGATTCTGTAAAACATTACCAGCGAGGTGCTAGATGGATTTGGTTAGGTTAAATTACGTTATAGACGTATACAATGTTCCCTCCGAGAAGTAGGGGCCGACCCGCCAGGAATGTTGTGAAATACTATATCCGAGGTGTTAGGTTGCCTTAGTTTGGGATAAATAAGGTTATAGACGTATATAATGTTCCCACGGAGTGGTACGTGCCGACACGAACGGGATTCTGTAAAACATTACCAGCGAGGGGCTAAATGGGTTAGGTTAGGTGATATTACGTTATAGACGTATATAATGTTCCAACCGAGAAGTAGGGGACGACCCGCCAGGAATGTTTTAAGATACTACATTCGAGAAGTTAGATTGCCTTAGATTAGGATGTATAACGTTGTAGACGTACATAATGTTCCCACCGAGACGTACGGGGCTACCCGCACGGGACTCTACAAAACATTCCCAGCCAGAGGCTAGATGGGTTAGGTTAGGTTATATTACGTTATAAACGTACATAGTGTCCCCACCGAGAAGTAGGGGCCGACCCGCCAGGAATGTTGTAAAATACTACATCCGAGATGTTAGATTGCCTTAGGTTAGGATATATAAGGTTATAGACGTAGATAAAGTTCCCACCGAGACGTACGGGGCTACACGAACGGCATTCTACAAAACATTCCCATTGAGGGGCTAGATGGGTTAGGTTAGGTTATATTACGTTATAAACGTATATAATGATCCCACCGAGAAGTAGGGGCCGACACGCCAGGATTGTTGTGAAATACTACATCCGAGATGTTAGATTGCCTTAGGTTAGGACATATAACGTTATAGACGTATATAATGTTCCCACCGAGACGTACGGGGCTGCACGACGGGGATTCTGTAAAACATTACCAGCGAGGAGCTAGATGGGTTAGGTTAGGTTAAATTACGTTATAGACGTATACAATGTTCCCTCCGAGAAGTAGGGGCCGACCCGCCAGGAATGTTGTGAAATACTATATCCGAGATGTTAGATTGCCTTAGGTTAGAATATATAACGTTATAGACGTATATAATGTTCCCACCGAGACGTACGGGGCTGCACGAACGGGATTCTACAAAACATTACCAGTGAGGGGCTAGATGGATTAGGTTAGGTTATATTACGTTATAGACGTATATAATGTTCCAACCGAGAAGTAGGGGCCGACCCGCCAGGAATGGTGTAAAAAACTACATCCGAGGTGTTAGGTTGCCTTAGTTTGGGATGAATAAGGTTATAGACGTATATAATGTTCCCACGGAGTGGTACGGGCCGACACGACCGGGATTCTGTAAAACATTACCAGCGAGGGGCTAGATGGGTTAGGTTAGGTTAGGTTAGGTTATAGACGTATATAATGTTCCCAACGAGAAGTAGGGGACGACCCGCCAGAAATGTTGTAAAATACTACATCCGAGATGTTAGATTGCCTTAGGTTAGAATATATAACGTTTTAGACGTATATAATGTTCCCACCGAGACGTACGGTGCTGCACGAACGGGATTCTACAAAACATTACCAGGGAGGGGCTAGATGGATTAGGTTAGGTTATATTACGTTATAGACTTACATAATGTTCCAACCGAGAAGTAGGGGCCGACCCTCCAGGAATGTTGTAAAATACTACATCCGAGATGTTAGATTGCCGTAGGTTAGGATATATAACGTTATAGACGTACATAATGTTCCCACCGAGACGTACGGGGCTACACGTACGGGATTCTACAAAACATCCCAGCGATGGGCTAGATGGGTTAGGTTAGGTTATATTACGTTATAAACGTACATAATGTTCCCACCGAGAAGTAGGGGCCGACCCTCCAGGAATGTTGTAAAATACTACAACCAAGGTGTTAGATTGCCTTAGGTTAGGATATATATCGTTATAGACGTATATAATGTTCCCACGGAGATGTATGGACCCAAACGACCGGGATTCTGTAAAACATTACCAGCGATGAGCTAGATGGGTTAGGTTAGGTTAGGTTAGGTTATAGACGTATATAATGTTCCCACCGAGAAGTAGGGGTCGACCCGCCAGGAATGTTTTAAGATACTACATTCGAGATGTTAGATTGCCTTAGGTTAGGATGTATAACGTTATAGACGTACATAATGTTCCCACCGAGACGTACGGGGCTACACGAACGGGATTCTACAAAACATTCCCAGCCAGAGACTAGATGGGTTAGGTTAGGTTATATTACGTTAGAAACGTACATAGCGTCCCCACCGAGAAGTAGGGGCCGACCCGCCAGTATTGTTGTAAAACACTACATCCGAGATGTTAGATTGCCTTAGGTTACAATATATAACGTTATAGGCGTATATAATGTTCCCACCGAGACGTACTTGGCTACACGAACGGGATTCTGTAAAACATTACCAGCGAGGGGCTAGATCGGTTAGGTTAGGTTAAATTACGTTATAGACGTATATAATGTTCCCACCGAGAAGTAGGGGCCGACCCGCCAGGATTGTTGTAAAATACTACATCCGAGATGTCAGATTGCCTTAGGTTAGGATATATAACGTTATAGACGTATATAATGTTCCTACGAAGTGGTACGGGCCGACACGACCGGGATTCTGTAAAACATTACCAGCGAGGGGCTAGATGGGTTAGGTTAGGTTATATTACGTTACAAACGTATATAATGTTCCCACCGAGAAGTAGGGGCCGACCCGCCAGGAATGTTGTAAAATACTACATCCGACGTTTTAGGTTGCCTTATGTTAGGATATATAACGTTATAGACGTATATAATGTTCCCACGGAGTGGTACGGTCCGACACGACCGGGATTCTGTAAAACATTACCAGCGAGGGGCTAGATGGGTTAGGTTAGGTTATATTACGATACAGACAAACATAATGTTCCAACCGAGAAGCAGGGGCCGACCCTCCAGGAATGTTGTAAAATACTACATCCGAGGTGTTAGTTTGCCTTAGGTTAGGATATATAACGTTATAGACGTATATAATGCTCCCACGGAGTGGTACGGGCCGACACGACCGGGATTCTGTAAAACATTACGAGAGAGGTGCTAGAAGGGTTAGGAAAGGTTATATTACTTTATATACGTATATAATGTTCGAACCGAGAAGTAGGGGCCGACCCTCCAGGAATGTTGTAAAATACTACATCCGAGATGTTAGATTGCCTTAGGTTAGGATATATAACGTTATAGGCGTACATAATGTTCCCACCGAGACGTACGGGGCTACACGTACGGGATTCTACAAAACATCCCAGCGAGGGGCTAGATGGGTTAGGTTAGGTTATACTACGTTATAGACGTATATAATGATCCAACCGAGTAGTAGGGGCCGACCATCCAGGAATGTTGTAAAATACTACATCCGAGGTGTTAGATTGCCTTAGGTCACGATATATAACGTTATAGACGTACATAATGTTCCCACCGAGACGTACGGGGCTACACGTAAGGGATTCTACTTAACATTCCCAGCGATGGGCTAGATGGGTTAGGTTAGGTTATATTACGTTATAAACGTACATAATGTTCCCACCGAGAAGTAGGGGCCGACCTGCCAGGAATGTTGTAAAATACTATATTCGAGATGCTAGGTTGCCTTAGGTTAGGATATATATCGTTATAGACGTATGTAATGTTCCCACGGAGATGTATGGACCCAAACGACCGGGATTCTGTAAAACATTACCAGCGAGGGGATAGATGGGTTAGGTAAGGTTATATTACGTTATAGACTTACATAATGTTCCCACCGAGAAGTAGGGGCTGACCCGCCAGGAATGTTGTAAAATACTACATCCGAGATGTTAGGTTGCCTTAGGTTGGGATAAATAAGGTTATAGACGTATATAATGTTCCCACGGAGTGGTACGGGCCGACCTGACCGGGATTCTGTAAAACATTACCAGCAAGGGGCTAGATGGGTTAGGTTAGGATATATTACGTTATAGACGTATATAATGTTCCCACCGAGAAGTAGGGGCCGACCCGCCAGGATTGTTGTAAAATACTACATCCGAGATGTTAGATTGCCTTAGGTTAGGATATATAACGTTATAGATGTATATAATGTTCCCACCGAGACGTACGGGGCTGCACGACCGGGATTCTGTAAAACATTACGAGCGAGGGGCTAGAAGAGTTAGGAAAGGTTATATTACTTTATAGACGTATATAATGTTCGAACCGAGAAGTATGGGCCGACTCGCCAGGAATGTTGTAAAATACTACATTCGAGATGTTAGGTTGCCTAAGGTTGGGATAAACAACGTTATACACGTACATCATCTATCGACCGAGAAGTACGGTCGGACACGAACGGGATTCTGTAAAACATTACCAGCGAGGGGCTAGATGGGTTAGGTTAGGTTATACTACGTTACAGACGTATATAATGCTCCAACCGAGTAGTAGGGGCCGACCATCCAGGAATGTTGTAAAATACTACATCCGAGGTGTTAGGTTGCCTTTGGTCAGGATATATAACGTTATGGACGTATATAGTATTCTCACGGAGTGGTACGGGCCGACACGACCGGGATTCTGTAAAACACTACCAGCGAGGGGCTATATGGGTTAGGTTAGGTTATATTACGTTATAGACGTATATAATGTTCCCACCGAGAAGTAGGGGCCGACCCGCCAGGAATGTTTTAAGATACTACATTCGAGATGTTAGATTGCCTTAGGTTAGGATATATATCGTTATAGACGTATATAATGTTCCCACCGAGACGTACGGGGCTACACGAACGGGATTCTACAAAACAATACCAGCGAGGGGCTAGAAGGATTAGGTTAGGTTATATTACGTTATAGACTTACATAATGTTCCAACCGAGAAGTAGGGGCCGACCCTCCAGGGATGTTGTAAAATACTACATCCGAGGTGTTAGTTTGCCTTAGGTTAGGATATATAACGTTATAGGCGTATTAAATGTTCCCACGGAGATGTACGGACCCAAACGACCGGGATTCTGTAAAACATTACCAGCGAGGGGCTAGATGGGTTAGGTTAGGTTAAATTACGTTAGAAACGTACATAATGTTCCAACCGAGAAGTAGGGGCCGACCCGACAGGAATGTTGTAAAATACTACATCCGAGGTGTTAGATTGCCTTAGGTTAGGATATATAAAGTTATAGACGTATATAATGCTCCCACGGAGTTGTACGGGCCGACACGACCGGGATTCTGTAAAACATTACCAGCGAGGGGCTAGATGGGTTAGGTTAGGTTAAATTACGTTATAGACGTATATAATGCTCCCACCGAGAAGTAGGGGACGACCCGCCAGGAATGTTTTAAGATACTACATTCGAGAAGTTAGATTGCCTTAGATTAGGATGTATAACGTTGTAGACGTACATAATGTTCCCACCGAGACGTACGGGGCTACCCGCACGGGACTCTACAAAACATTCCCAGCCAGAGGCTAGATGGGTTAGGTTAGGTTATATTACGTTATAAACGTACATAGTGTCCCCACCGAGAAGTAGGGGCCGACCCGCCAGGAATGTTGTAAAATACTACATCCGAGATGTTAGATTGCCTTAGGTTAGGATATATAAGGTTATAGACGTAGATAAAGTTCCCACCGAGACGTACGGGGCTACACGAACGGCATTCTACAAAACATTCCCATTGAGGGGCTAGATGGGTTAGGTTAGGTTATATTACGTTATAAACGTATATAATGATCCCACCGAGAAGTAGGGGCCGACACGCCAGGATTGTTGTGAAATACTACATCCGAGATGTTAGATTGCCTTAGGTTAGGACATATAACGTTATAGACGTATATAATGTTCCCACCGAGACGTACGGGGCTGCACGACGGGGATTCTGTAAAACATTACCAGCGAGGAGCTAGATGGGTTAGGTTAGGTTAAATTACGTTATAGACGTATACAATGTTCCCTCCGAGAAGTAGGGGCCGACCCGCCAGGAATGTTGTGAAATACTATATCCGAGATGTTAGATTGCCTTAGGTTAGAATATATAACGTTATAGACGTATATAATGTTCCCACCGAGACGTACGGGGCTGCACGAACGGGATTCTACAAAACATTACCAGAGAGGGGCTAGATGGATTAGGTTAGGTTATATTACGTTATAGACGTATATAATGTTCCAACCGAGAAGTAGGGGCCGACCCGCCAGGAATGGTGTAAAAAACTACATCCGAGGTGTTAGGTTGCCTTAGTTTGGGATGAATAAGGTTATAGACGTATATAATGTTCCCACGGAGTGGTACGGGCCGACACGACCGGGATTCTGTAAAACATTACCAGCGAGGGGCTAGATGGGTTAGGTTAGGTTAGGTTAGGTTATAGACGTATATAATGTTCCCAACGAGAAGTAGGGGACGACCCGCCAGAAATGTTGTAAAATACTACATCCGAGATGTTAGATTGCCTTAGGTTAGAATATATAACGTTTTAGACGTATATAATGTTCCCACCGAGACGTACGGTGCTGCACGAACGGGATTCTACAAAACATTACCAGGGAGGGGCTAGATGGATTAGGTTAGGTTATATTACGTTATAGACTTACATAATGTTCCAACCGAGAAGTAGGGGCCGACCCTCCAGGAATGTTGTAAAATACTACATCCGAGATGTTAGATTGCCGTAGGTTAGGATATATAACGTTATAGACGTACATAATGTTCCCACCGAGACGTACGGGGCTACACGTACGGGATTCTACAAAACATCCCAGCGATGGGCTAGATGGGTTAGGTTAGGTTATATTACGTTATAAACGTACATAATGTTCCCACCGAGAAGTAGGGGCCGACCCTCCAGGAATGTTGTAAAATACTACAACCAAGGTGTTAGATTGCCTTAGGTTAGGATATATATCGTTATAGACGTATATAATGTTCCCACGGAGATGTATGGACCCAAACGACCGGGATTCTGTAAAACATTACCAGCGATGAGCTAGATGGGTTAGGTTAGGTTAGGTTAGGTTATAGACGTATATAATGTTCCCACCGAGAAGTAGGGGTCGACCCGCCAGGAATGTTTTAAGATACTACATTCGAGATGTTAGATTGCCTTAGGTTAGGATGTATAACGCTATAGACGTACATAATGTTCCCACCGAGACGTACGGGGCTACACGAACGGGATTCTACAAAACATTCCCAGCCAGAGACTAGATGGGTTAGGTTAGGTTATATTACGTTAGAAACGTACATAGCGTCCCCACCGAGAAGTAGGGGCCGACCCGCCAGTATTGTTGTAAAACACTACATCCGAGATGTTAGATTGCCTTAGGTTACAATATATAACGTTATAGGCGTATATAATGTTCCCACCGAGACGTACTTGGCTACACGAACGGGATTCTGTAAAACATTACCAGCGAGGGGCTAGATCGGTTAGGTTAGGTTAAATTACGTTATAGACGTATATAATGTTCCCACCGAGAAGTAGGGGCCGACCCGCCAGGATTGTTGTAAAATACTACATCCGAGATGTCAGATTGCCTTAGGTTAGGATATATAACGTTATAGACGTATATAATGTTCCTACGAAGTGGTACGGGCCGACACGACCGGGATTCTGTAAAACATTACCAGCGAGGGGCTAGATGGGTTAGGTTAGGTTATATTACGTTACAAACGTATATAATGTTCCCACCGAGAAGTAGGGGCCGACCCGCCAGGAATGTTGTAAAATACTACATCCGACGTTTTAGGTTGCCTTATGTTAGGATATATAACGTTATAGACGTATATAATGTTCCCACGGAGTGGTACGGTCCGACACGACCGGGATTCTGTAAAACATTACCAGCGAGGGGCTAGATGGGTTAGGTTAGGTTATATTACGATACAGACAAACATAATGTTCCAACCGAGAAGCAGGGGCCGACCCTCCAGGAATGTTGTAAAATACTACATCCGAGGTGTTAGTTTGCCTTAGGTTAGGATATATAACGTTATAGACGTATATAATGCTCCCACGGAGTGGTACGGGCCGACACGACCGGGATTCTGTAAAACATTACGAGAGAGGTGCTAGAAGGGTTAGGAAAGGTTATATTACTTTATATACGTATATAATGTTCGAACCGAGAAGTAGGGGCCGACCCTCCAGGAATGTTGTAAAATACTACATCCGAGATGTTAGATTGCCTTAGGTTAGGATATATAACGTTATAGGCGTACATAATGTTCCCACCGAGACGTACGGGGCTACACGTACGGGATTCTACAAAACATCCCAGCGAGGGGCTAGATGGGTTAGGTTAGGTTATACTACGTTATAGACGTATATAATGATCCAACCGAGTAGTAGGGGCCGACCATCCAGGAATGTTGTAAAATACTACATCCGAGGTGTTAGATTGCCTTAGGTCACGATATATAACGTTATAGACGTACATAATGTTCCCACCGAGACGTACGGGGCTACACGTAAGGGATTCTACTTAACATTCCCAGCGATGGGCTAGATGGGTTAGGTTAGGTTATATTACGTTATAAACGTACATAATGTTCCCACCGAGAAGTAGGGGCCGACCTGCCAGGAATGTTGTAAAATACTATATTCGAGATGCTAGGTTGCCTTAGGTTAGGATATATATCGTTATAGACGTATGTAATGTTCCCACGGAGATGTATGGACCCAAACGACCGGGATTCTGTAAAACATTACCAGCGAGGGGATAGATGGGTTAGGTAAGGTTATATTACGTTATAGACTTACATAATGTTCCCACCGAGAAGTAGGGGCTGACCCGCCAGGAATGTTGTAAAATACTACATCCGAGATGTTAGGTTGCCTTAGGTTGGGATAAATAAGGTTATAGACGTATATAATGTTCCCACGGAGTGGTACGGGCCGACCTGACCGGGATTCTGTAAAACATTACCAGCAAGGGGCTAGATGGGTTAGGTTAGGATATATTACGTTATAGACGTATATAATGTTCCCACCGAGAAGTAGGGGCCGACCCGCCAGGATTGTTGTAAAATACTACATCCGAGATGTTAGATTGCCTTAGGTTAGGATATATAACGTTATAGATGTATATAATGTTCCCACCGAGACGTACGGGGCTGCACGACCGGGATTCTGTAAAACATTACGAGCGAGGGGCTAGAAGAGTTAGGAAAGGTTATATTACTTTATAGACGTATATAATGTTCGAACCGAGAAGTATGGGCCGACTCGCCAGGAATGTTGTAAAATACTACATTCGAGATGTTAGGTTGCCTAAGGTTGGGATAAACAACGTTATACACGTACATCATCTATCGACCGAGAAGTACGGTCGGACACGAACGGGATTCTGTAAAACATTACCAGCGAGGGGCTAGATGGGTTAGGTTAGGTTATACTACGTTACAGACGTATATAATGCTCCAACCGAGTAGTAGGGGCCGACCATCCAGGAATGTTGTAAAATACTACATCCGAGGTGTTAGGTTGCCTTTGGTCAGGATATATAACGTTATGGACGTATATAGTATTCTCACGGAGTGGTACGGGCCGACACGACCGGGATTCTGTAAAACACTACCAGCGAGGGGCTATATGGGTTAGGTTAGGTTATATTACGTTATAGACGTATATAATGTTCCCACCGAGAAGTAGGGGCCGACCCGCCAGGAATGTTTTAAGATACTACATTCGAGATGTTAGATTGCCTTAGGTTAGGATATATATCGTTATAGACGTATATAATGTTCCCACCGAGACGTACGGGGCTACACGAACGGGATTCTACAAAACAATACCAGCGAGGGGCTAGAAGGATTAGGTTAGGTTATATTACGTTATAGACTTACATAATGTTCCAACCGAGAAGTAGGGGCCGACCCTCCAGGGATGTTGTAAAATACTACATCCGAGGTGTTAGATTGCCTTAGGTTAGGATATATAACGTTATAGACGTATATAATGTTCCCACCGAGAAGTAGGGGCCGACCCATCAGGATTGTTGTAAAATACTACATGCGAGATGTTAGATTGCCTTAGGTTAGGATGTATAACGTTATAGACGTACATAATGTTCCCACCTAGACGTACGGAGCTACACGAACGGGATTCTACAAAACATTCCCAGCGAGGGGCTAGATGGGTTAGGTTAGGTTATATTACGTTAGAAACGTACATAATGTTCCAACCGAGAAGTAGGGGCCGACCCGCCAGGAATGTTGTAAAATACTACATCCGAGATGTTAGATTGCCTTAGGTTAGGATGTATAACGTTATAGACGTATATAATGTTCCCACCGAGACGTACGGGGCTACACCAACGGGATTCTACAAACATTCCCAGCGAGGAGCTAGATGGGTTAGGTTAGGTTATATTACGTTATAGACGTATATAATGTTCCCACCGAGAAGTAGGGGCCGACCCGCCAGGATTGTTGTAAAATACTACATCCGAGATGTTAGATTGCCTTAGGTTAGGATATATAACGTTATAGATGTATATAATGTTCCCACCGAGACGTACGTGGCTGCACGACCGGGATTCTGTAAAACATTACCAGCGAGGGGCTAGATGGGTTAGGAAAGGTTATATTACTTTATAGACGTATATAATGTTCGAACCGAGAAGTATGGGCCGACCCGCCAGGAATGTTGTAAAACACTACATTCGAGATGTTAGGCTGCCGTAGGTTGGGATAAAGAACGTTATAGACGTACATCATCTCCCGACCGAGAAGTACGGTCGCACACGAACGGGATTCTGTAAAACATTACCAGCGAGGGTCTAGATGGGTTAGGTTAGGTTATACTACGTTATAGACGTATATAATGCTCCTACCGAGTAGTAGGGGCCGACCCTCCAGGAATGTTGTAAAATACTACATCCGAGGTGTTAGGTTGCCTCAGGTTAGGATATATAACGTTATAGACGTATATAATGTTCCCACGGAGTGCTACGGGCCAACACGACCGGGATTCTGCAAAACATTACCAGCGAGGGGCTAGATGGGTTAGGTAAGGTTATATTACGTTATAGACTTACATAATGTTCCCACCGAGAAGTAGGGGCCGACCTACCAGGAATGTTGTAAAATACTAAATCCGAGGTGTTAGGTTGCCTTAGGTTAGGATATATAACGTTATAGACGTATATAATGTTCCCACGGAGATGTACGGACCAAAACGACCGGGATTCTGTAAAACATTACCAGCGAGGGGCTAGATGGATTAGGTAAGGTTATATTACGTTATATTCTTACATAATGTTCCCACCGAGAAGTAGGGGCCGACCCGCCAGGAATGTTGTAAAATACTACATCCGAGATGTTAGATTGCCTTAGGTTAGGATGTATAACGTTATAGACGTATATAATGTTCCCACCGAGACTTACGGGGCTACACCAACGGGATTCTACAAAACAATCCCAGCGAGGAGCTAGATAGGTTAGGTTAGGTTATATTACGTTATAGACGTATATAATGTTCCCACCGAGAAGTAGGACCCGACCCGCCCGGAATGTTTTAAGATACTACATTCGAGATGTTAGATTGCCTTGGGTTAGGATGTATAACGTTATAGATGTATATAATGTTCCCACCGAGGCGTACGGTGCTGCACGTCCGGGATTCTGTAAAACATTACCAGCGAGGGGATAGATGGGTTAGGAAAGGTTATATTGCTTTATAGACGTATATAATGTTCGAACCGAGCAGTATGGGCCGACCCGCCAGGAATGTTGTAAAATACTATATTCCAGATGTTAGGCTGCCTTAGGTTGGGATAAACATGGTTATAGACGTACATCATCTCCCGACCGAGAAGTACGGTCGCACACGAACGGGATTCTGTAAAACATTACCAGCGAGGGTCTAGATGGGTTAGGTTAGGTTATACTACGTTATAGACGTATATAATGCTCCTACCGAGTAGTAGGGGCCGACCCTCCAGGAATGTTGTAAAATACTACATCCGAGGTGTTAGGTTGCCTTAGGTTAGGATATATAACGTTATAGATGTATATAATGTTTCCACGGAGTGGTACGGGCCGACACGACCGGGATTCTGTAAAACATTACCAGCGAGGGGCTAGATGGGTTAGGTTAGGTTATACTACGTTATAAACGTATATAATGCTCCTACCGAGTAGTAGGGGCCGACCCTCCAGGAATGTTGTAAAATACTACATCCGAGATGTTAGATTGCCTTAGGTTAGGATGTATAACGTTATAGACGTATATAATGTTCCCACCGAGACGTACGGGGCTACACGAACGGGATTCTACAAAACATTACCAGCGAGGGACTGGATGGGTTAGGTTAGGTTAAATTACGTTATAGACGTATATAATTTTCCCACCGAGAAGTAGGGGCCGACCCGACAGAAATGTTGTAAAATACTACATCCGAGATGTTAGATTGCCTTAGGTTAGGATATATAACGTTACAGACGTATATAATGTTCCCACCGAGACGTACGGGGCTGCACGACCGGGATTCTGTAAAACATTACCAGCGAGGGGCTAGATGGGTTAGGAAATGTTATATTACTTTATAGACGTATATAATGTTCGAACCGAGAAGTATGGGCCGACCCGCCAGGAATGTTGTAAAATACTACATTCGAGATGTTAGGCTGCCTTAGGTTGGGATAAACAAGGTTATAGACGTACATCATCTATCGACCGAGAAGTACGGTCGCACACGAACGGGATTCTGTAAAACATTACCAGCGAGGGGCTAGATGGGTTAGGTTAGGTTATATTACGTTACAGACGTATATAATGTACCAACCGAGAAGTAGGGGCCGTCCCTCCAGGAATGTTGTAAAATACTACATCCGAGGTGTTAGGTTACCTTAGGTTAGGATATATAACGTTATAGACGTATATAATGCTCCCACGGAGTGGTACGGGCCGACACGACCGGGATTCTGTAAAACATTACCAGCGAGGGGCTAGATGGGTTAGGTTAGGTTATACTACGTTATAAACGTATATAATGCTCCTACCGAGTAGTAGGGGCCGACCCTCCAGGAATGTTGTAAAATACTACATCCGAGATGTTAGATTGCCTTAGGTTAGGATGTATAACGTTATAGACGTATATAATGTTCCCACCGAGACGTACGGGGCTACACGAACGGGATTCTACAAAACATTACCAGCGAGGGACTGGATGGGTTAGGTTAGGTTAAATTACGTTATAGACGTATATAATTTTCCCACCGAGAAGTAGGGGCCGACCCGACAGAAATGTTGTAAAATACTACATCCGAGATGTTAGATTGCCTTAGGTTAGGATATATAACGTTACAGACGTATATAATGTTCCCACCGAGACGTACGGGGCTGCACGACCGGGATTCTGTAAAACATTACCAGCGAGGGGCTAGATGGGTTAGGAAATGTTATATTACTTTATAGACGTATATAATGTTCGAACCGAGAAGTATGGGCCGACCCGCCAGGAATGTTGTAAAATACTACATTCGAGATGTTAGGTTGCCTTAGGTTGGGATAAACAAGGTTATAGACGTACATCATCTCCCGACCGAGAAGTACGGTCGGACACGAACGGGATTCTGTAAAACATTACCAGCGAGGGTCTAGATGGGTTAGGTTAGGTTATACTACGTTATAGACGTATATAATTTTCCCACCGAGAAGTAGGGGCCGACCCGCCAGAAATGTTGTAAAATACTACATCCGAGATGTTAGATTGCCTTAGGTTAGGATATATAACGTTACAGACGTATATAATGTTCCCACCGAGACGTACGGGGCTGCACGACCGGGATTCTGTAAAACATTACCAGCGAGGGGCTAGATGGGTTAGGAAATGTTATATTACTTTATAGACGTATATAATGTTCGAACCGAGAAGTATGGGCCGACCCGCCAGGAATGTTGTAAAATACTACATTCGAGATGTTAGGTTGCCTTAGGTTGGGATAGACAAGGTTATAGACGTACATCATCTCCCGACCGAGAAGTACGGTCGGACACGAACGGGATTCTGTAAAACATTACGAGCGAGGGGCTAGAAGGGTTAGGAAAGGTTATAATACTTTATAGACGTATATAATGTTCGAACCGAGAAGTATGGGCCGACCCGCCAGGAATGTTGTAAAATACTACATTCGAGATGTTAGGCTGCCTTAGGTTGGGATAAACAAGGTTATAGACGTACATCATCTATCGACCGAGAAGTACGGTCGCACACGAACGGGATTCTGTAAAACATTACCAGCGAGGGGCTAGATGGGTTAGGTTAGGTTATATTACGTTACAGACGTATATAATGTACCAACCGAGAAGTAGGGGCCGTCCCTCCAGGAATGTTGTAAAATACTACATCCGAGGTGTTAGGTTACCTTAGGTTAGGATATATAACGTTATAGACGTATATAATGCTCCCACGGAGTGGTACGGGCCGACACGACCGGGATTCTGTAAAACATTACCAGCGAGGGGCTAGATGGGTTAGGTTAGGTTATACTACGTTATAAACGTATATAATGCTCCTACCGAGTAGTAGGGGCCGACCCTCCAGGAATGTTGTAAAATACTACATCCGAGATGTTAGATTGCCTTAGGTTAGGATGTATAACGTTATAGACGTATATAATGTTCCCACCGAGACGTACGGGGCTACACGAACGGGATTCTACAAAACATTACCAGCGAGGGACTGGATGGGTTAGGTTAGGTTAAATTACGTTATAGACGTATATAATTTTCCCACCGAGAAGTAGGGGCCGACCCGACAGAAATGTTGTAAAATACTACATCCGAGATGTTAGATTGCCTTAGGTTAGGATATATAACGTTACAGACGTATATAATGTTCCCACCGAGACGTACGGGGCTGCACGACCGGGATTCTGTAAAACATTACCAGCGAGGTGCTAGATGGGTTAGGAAATGTTATATTACTTTATAGACGTATATAATGTTCGAACCGAGAAGTATGGGCCGACCCGCCAGGAATGTTGTAAAATACTACATTCGAGATGTTAGGTTGCCTTAGGTTGGGATAAACAAGGTTATAGACGTACATCATCTCCCGACCGAGAAGTACGGTCGGACACGAACGGGATTCTGTAAAACATTACGAGCGAGGGGCTAGAAGGGTTAGGAAAGGTTATAATACTTTATAGACGTATATAATGTTCGAACCGAGAAGTATGGGCCGACCCGCCAGGAATGTTGTAAAATACTACATTCGAGATGTTAGGCTGCCTTAGGTTGGGATAAAC
This sequence comes from Xylocopa violacea, assembly GCA_963969225.1. Classification (NCBI taxonomy): domain Eukaryota; kingdom Metazoa; phylum Arthropoda; class Insecta; order Hymenoptera; family Apidae; genus Xylocopa; species Xylocopa violacea. The sequence goes on from CAXAJV010000013.1 coordinate 3,989,953, forward strand.
AAGGTTATAGACGTACATCATCTATCGACCGAGAAGTACGGTCGCACACGAACGGGATTCTGTAAAACATTACCAGCGAGGGGCTAGATGGGTTAGATTAGGTTATATTACGTTAGAAACGTATATAATGTTCCAACCGAGAAGTAGGCTCCGACCCGCCAGGAATGTTGCAAAATACTACATCCGTGATGTTAGATTGCCTTAGGTTAGGATGTATAACGTTATAGACGTATATAATGTTCCCACCGAGACGTACGGGGCTACACCAACGGGATTCTACAAACATTCCCAGCGAGGAGCTAGATGGGTTAGGTTAGGTTATATTACGTTATAGATGTATATAATGTTCCCACCGGGAAGTATGGGCCGACCCGCCAGGAATGTTGTAAAATACTACATTCGAGATATTAGGTTGCCTTAGGTTGGGATAAACAACGTTATAGACGTACTTCATCTATCGACCGCGAAGTACGGTCGGACACGAACGGGATTCTGTAAAACATTACCAGCGAGGGGCTAGATGGGTTAGGTTAGGTTATATTACGTTACAGACGTATATAATGTTCCAACCGAGAAGTAGGGGCCGACCCGCCAGGAATGTTGTAAAATACTACATCCGAGATGTTAGATTGCCTTAGGTTAGGATGTATAACGTTATAGACGTACATAATGTTCCCACCGAGACGTACGGGGCTACACGAACGGGATTCTACAAAACAATACCAGCGAGGGGCTAGAAGGATTAGGTTAGGTTATATTACGTTATAGACTTACATAATGTTCCAACCGAGAAGTAGGGGCCGACCCTCCAGGAATGTTGTAAAATACTACATCCGAGGTGTTAGTTTGCCTTAGGTTAGGATATATAACGTTATAGGCGTATTAAATGTTCCCACGGAGATGTACGGACCCAAACGACCGGGATTCTGTAAAACATTACCAGCGAGGGGCTAGATGGGTTAGGTTAGGTTAAATTACGTTAGAAACGTACATAATGTTCCAACCGAGAAGTAGGGGCCGACCCGACAGGAATGTTGTAAAATACTACATCCGAGGTGTTAGATTGCCTTAGGTTAGAATATATAAAGTTATAGACGTATATAATGCTCCCACGGAGTTGTATGGGCCGACACGACCGGGATTCTGTAAAACATTACCAGCGAGGGGCTAGATGGGTTAGGTTAGGTTAAATTACGTTATAGACGTATATAATGCTCCCACCGAGAAGTAGGGGCCGACCCGCCAGGATTGATGGAAAATACTACATCCGAGATGTTAGATTGCCTTAGGTTAGGATATATAACGTTATAGACGTATATAATGTTCCCACCGAGAAGTAGGGGCCGACCCATCAGGATTGTTGTAAAATACTACATGCGAGATGTTAGATTGCCTTAGGTTAGGATATATAACGTTATAGACGTACATAATGTTCCCACCTAGACGTACGGAGCTACACGAACGGGATTCTACAAAACATTCCCAGCGAGGAGCTAGATGGGTTAGGTTAGGTTATATTACGTTATAGACGTATATAATGTTCCCACCGAGAAGTAGGGGCCGACCCGCCAGGATTGTTGTAAAATACTACATCCGAGATGTTAGATTGCCTTAGGTTAGGATATATAACGTTATAGATGTATATAATGTTCCCACCGAGACGTACGTGGCTGCACGACCGGGATTCTGTAAAACATTACCAGCGAGGGGCTAGATGGGTTAGGAAAGGTTATATTACTTTATAGACGTATATAATGTTCGAACCGAGAAGTATGGGCCGACCCGCCAGGAATGTTGTAAAACACTACATTCGAGATGTTAGGCTGCCGTAGGTTGGGATAAAGAACGTTATAGACGTACATCATCTCCCGACCGAGAAGTACGGTCGCACACGAACGGGATTCTGTAAAACATTACCAGCGAGGGGCTAGATGGGTTAGGTAAGGTTATATTACGTTATAGACTTACATAATGTTCCCACCGAGAAGTAGGGGCCGACCCACCAGGAATGTTGTAAAATACTAAATCCGAGGTGTTACGTTGCCTTAGGTTAGGATATATAACGTTATAGACGTATATAATGTTCCCACGGAGATGTACGGACCAAAACGACCGGGATTCTGTAAAACATTACCAGCGAGGGGCTAGATGGGTTAGGTAAGGTTATATTACGTTATATTCTTACATAATGTTCCCACCGAGAAGTAGGGGCCGACCCGCCAGGAATGTTGTAATATACTACATCCGAGATGTTAGATTGCCTTAGGTTAGGATGTATAACGTTATAGACGTATATAATGTTCCCACCGAGACTTACGGGGCTACACCAACGGGATTCTACAAAACAATCCCAGCGAGGAGCTAGATAGGTTAGGTTAGGTTATATTACGTTATAGACGTATATAATGTTCCCACCGAGAAGTAGGACCCGACCCGCCCGGAATGTTTTAAGATACTACATTCGAGATGTTAGATTGCCTTGGGTTAGGATGTATAACGTTATAGATGTATATAATGTTCCCACCGCGGCGTACGGTGCTGCACGTCCGGGATTCTGTAAAACATTACCAGCGAGGGGATAGATGGGTTAGGAAAGGTTATATTGCTTTATAGACGTATATAATGTTCGAACCGAGCAGTATGGGCCGACCCGCCAGGAATGTTGTAAAATACTATATTCCAGATGTTAGGCTGCCTTAGGTTGGGATAAACATGGTTATAGACGTACATCATCTCCCGACCGAGAAGTACGGTCGCACACGAACGGGATTCTGTAAAACATTACCAGCGAGGGGCTAGATGGGTTAGGTTAGGTTATATTACGTTACAGACGTATATAATGTACCAACCGAGAAGTAGGGGCCGTCCCTCCAGGAATGTTGTAAAATACTACATCCGAGGTGTTAGGTTACCTTAGGTTAGGATATATAACGTTATAGACGTATATAATGCTCCCACGGAGTGGTACGGGCCGACACGACCGGGATTCTGTAAAACATTACCAGCGAGGGGCTAGATGGGTTAGGTTAGGTTATACTACGTTATAAACGTATATAATGCTCCTACCGAGTAGTAGGGGCCGACCCTCCAGGAATGTTGTAAAATACTACATCCGAGATGTTAGATTGCCTTAGGTTAGGATGTATAACGTTATAGACGTATATAATGTTCCCACCGAGACGTACGGGGCTACACGAACGGGATTCTACAAAACATTACCAGCGAGGGACTGGATGGGTTAGGTTAGGTTAAATTACGTTATAGACGTATATAATTTTCCCACCGAGAAGTAGGGGCCGACCCGACAGAAATGTTGTAAAATACTACATCCGAGATGTTAGATTGCCTTAGGTTAGGATATATAACGTTACAGACGTATATAATGTTCCCACCGAGACGTACGGGGCTGCACGACCGGGATTCTGTAAAACATTACCAGCGAGGGGCTAGATGGGTTAGGAAATGTTATATTACTTTATAGACGTATATAATGTTCGAACCGAGAAGTATGGGCCGACCCGCCAGGAATGTTGTAAAATACTACATTCGAGATGTTAGGTTGCCTTAGGTTGGGATAAACAAGGTTATAGACGTACATCATCTCCCGACCGAGAAGTACGGTCGGACACGAACGGGATTCTGTAAAACATTACCAGCGAGGGTCTAGATGGGTTAGATTAGGTTATACTACGTTATAGACGTATATAATTTTCCCACCGAGAAGTAGGGGCCGACCCGCCAGAAATGTTGTAAAATACTACATCCGAGATGTTAGATTGCCTTAGGTTAGGATATATAACGTTACAGACGTGTATAATGTTCCCACCGAGACGTACGGTGCTGCACGACCGGGATTCTGTAAAACATTACCAGCGAGGGGCTAGAAGGGTTAGGAAAGGTTATAATACTTTATAGACGTATATAATGTTCGAACCGAGAAGTATGGGCCGACCCGCCAGGAATGTTGTAAAATACTACATTCGAGATGTTAGGCTGCCTTAGGTTGGGATAAACAAGGTTATAGACGTACATCATCTATCGACCGAGAAGTACGGTCGCACACGAACGGGATTCTGTAAAACATTACCAGCGAGGGGCTAGATGGGTTAGGTTAGGTTATATTACGTTACAGACGTATATAATGTACCAACCGAGAAGTAGGGGCCGTCCCTCCAGGAATGTTGTAAAATACTACATCCGAGGTGTTAGGTTACCTTAGGTTAGGATATATAACGTTATAGACGTATATAATGCTCCCACGGAGTGGTACGGGCCGACACGACCGGGATTCTGTAAAACATTACCAGCGAGGGGCTAGATGGGTTAGGTTAGGTTATACTACGTTATAAACGTATATAATGCTCCTACCGAGTAGTAGGGGCCGACCCTCCAGGAATGTTGTAAAATACTACATCCGAGATGTTAGATTGCCTTAGGTTAGGATGTATAACGTTATAGACGTATATAATGTTCCCACCGAGACGTACGGGGCTACACGAACGGGATTCTACAAAACATTACCAGCGAGGGACTGGATGGGTTAGGTTAGGTTAAATTACGTAATAGACGTATATAATTTTCCCACCGAGAAGTAGGGGCCGACCCGACAGAAATGTTGTAAAATACTACATCCGAGATGTTAGATTGCCTTAGGTTAGGATATATAACGTTACAGACGTATATAATGTTCCCACCGAGACGTACGGGGCTGCACGACCGGGATTCTGTAAAACATTACCAGCGAGGGGCTAGATGGGTTAGGAAATGTTATATTACTTTATAGACGTATATAATGTTCGAACCGAGAAGTATGGGCCGACCCGCCAGGAATGTTGTAAAATACTACATTCGAGATGTTAGGTTGCCTTAGGTTGGGATAAACATGGTTATAGACGTACATCATCTCCCGACCGAGAAGTACGGTCGCACACGAACGGGATTCTGTAAAACATTACCAGCGAGGGGCTAGATGGGTTAGGTTAGGTTATATTACGTTACAGACGTATATAATGTACCAACCGAGAAGTAGGGGCCGTCCCTCCAGGAATGTTGTAAAATACTACATCCGAGGTGTTAGGTTACCTTAGGTTAGGATATATAACGTTATAGACGTATATAATGCTCCCACGGAGTGGTACGGGCCGACACGACCGGGATTCTGTAAAACATTACCAGCGAGGGGCTAGATGGGTTAGGTTAGGTTATACTACGTTATAAACGTATATAATGCTCCTACCGAGTAGTAGGGGCCGACCCTCCAGGAATGTTGTAAAATACTACATCCGAGATGTTAGATTGCCTTAGGTTAGGATGTATAACGTTATAGACGTATATAATGTTCCCACCGAGACGTACGGGGCTACACGAACGGGATTCTACAAAACATTACCAGCGAGGGACTGGATGGGTTAGGTTAGGTTAAATTACGTTATAGACGTATATAATTTTCCCACCGAGAAGTAGGGGCCGACCCGACAGAAATGTTGTAAAATACTACATCCGAGATGTTAGATTGCCTTAGGTTAGGATATATAACGTTACAGACGTATATAATGTTCCCACCGAGACGTACGGGGCTGCACGACCGGGATTCTGTAAAACATTACCAGCGAGGGGCTAGATGGGTTAGGAAATGTTATATTACTTTATAGACGTATATAATGTTCGAACCGAGAAGTATGGGCCGACCCGCCAGGAATGTTGTAAAATACTACATTCGAGATGTTAGGTTGCCTTAGGTTGGGATAAACAAGGTTATAGACGTACATCATCTCCCGACCGAGAAGTACGGTCGGACACGAACGGGATTCTGTAAAACATTACCAGCGAGGGTCTAGATGGGTTAGATTAGGTTATACTACGTTATAGACGTATATAATTTTCCCACCGAGAAGTAGGGGCCGACCCGCCAGAAATGTTGTAAAATACTACATCCGAGATGTTAGATTGCCTTAGGTTAGGATATATAACGTTACAGACGTGTATAATGTTCCCACCGAGACGTACGGTGCTGCACGACCGGGATTCTGTAAAACATTACCAGCGAGGGGCTAGAAGGGTTAGGAAAGGTTATAATACTTTATAGACGTATATAATGTTCGAACCGAGAAGTATGGGCCGACCCGCCAGGAATGTTGTAAAATACTACATTCGAGATGTTAGGCTGCCTTAGGTTGGGATAAACAAGGTTATAGACGTACATCATCTATCGACCGAGAAGTACGGTCGCACACGAACGGGATTCTGTAAAACATTACCAGCGAGGGGCTAGATGGGTTAGGTTAGGTTATATTACGTTACAGACGTATATAATGTACCAACCGAGAAGTAGGGGCCGTCCCTCCAGGAATGTTGTAAAATACTACATCCGAGGTGTTAGGTTACCTTAGGTTAGGATATATAACGTTATAGACGTATATAATGCTCCCACGGAGTGGTACGGGCCGACACGACCGGGATTCTGTAAAACATTACCAGCGAGGGGCTAGATGGGTTAGGTTAGGTTATACTACGTTATAAACGTATATAATGCTCCTACCGAGTAGTAGGGGCCGACCCTCCAGGAATGTTGTAAAATACTACATCCGAGATGTTAGATTGCCTTAGGTTAGGATGTATAACGTTATAGACGTATATAATGTTCCCACCGAGACGTACGGGGCTACACGAACGGGATTCTACAAAACATTACCAGCGAGGGACTGGATGGGTTAGGTTAGGTTAAATTACGTAATAGACGTATATAATTTTCCCACCGAGAAGTAGGGGCCGACCCGACAGAAATGTTGTAAAATACTACATCCGAGATGTTAGATTGCCTTAGGTTAGGATATATAACGTTACAGACGTATATAATGTTCCCACCGAGACGTACGGGGCTGCACGACCGGGATTCTGTAAAACATTACCAGCGAGGGGCTAGATGGGTTAGGAAATGTTATATTACTTTATAGACGTATATAATGTTCGAACCGAGAAGTATGGGCCGACCCGCCAGGAATGTTGTAAAATACTACATTCGAGATGTTAGGTTGCCTTAGGTTGGGATAAACAAGGTTATAGACGTACATCATCTCCCGACCGAGAAGTACGGTCGGACACGAACGGGATTCTGTAAAACATTACCAGCGAGGGGCTAGATGGGTTAGGTTAGGTTATATTACGTTATAGACTTACATAATGTTCCAACCGAGAAGTATGGGCCGACCCGCCAGGAATGTTGTAAAATACTACATTCGAGATGTTAGGCTGCCTTAGGTTGCGATAAACAAGGTTATAGACGTACATCATCTCCCGACCGAGAAGTACGGTCGGACACGAACGGGATTCTGTAAAACATTACCAGCGAGGGTCTAGATGGGTTAGGTTAGGTTATACTACGTTATAGACGTATATAATTTTCCCACCGAGAAGTAGGGGCCGACCCGCCAGAAATGTTGTAAAATACTACATCCGAGATGTTAGATTGCCTTAGGTTAGGATATATAACGTTACAGACGTATATAATGTTCCCACCGAGACGTACGGGGCTGCACGACCGGGATTCTGTAAAACATTACCAGCGAGGGGCTAGATGGGTTAGGAAATGTTATATTACTTTATAGACGTATATAATGTTCGAACCGAGAAGTATGGGCCGACCCGCCAGGAATGTTGTAAAATACTACATTCGAGATGTTAGGTTGCCTTAGGTTGGGATAAACAAGGTTATAGACGTACATCATCTCCCGACCGAGAAGTACGGTCGGACACGAACGGGATTCTGTAAAACATTACGAGCGAGGGGCTAGAAGGGTTAGGAAAGGTTATAATACTTTATAGACGTATATAATGTTCGAACCGAGAAGTATGGGCCGACCCGCCAGGAATGTTGTAAAATACTACATTCGAGATGTTAGGCTGCCTTAGGTTGGGATAAACAAGGTTATAGACGTACATCATCTATCGACCGAGAAGTACGGTCGCACACGAACGGGATTCTGTAAAACATTACCAGCGAGGGGCTAGATGGGTTAGATTAGGTTATATTACGTTAGAAACGTATATAATGTTCCAACCGAGAAGTAGGCTCCGACCCGCCAGGAATGTTGTAAAATACTACATCCGAGATATTAGATTGCCTTAGGTTAGGATGTATAACGTTATAGACGTATATAATGTTCCCACCGAGACGTACGGGGCTACACCAACGGGATTCTACAAACATTCCCAGCAAGGAGCTAGATGGGTTAGGTTAGGTTATATTACGTTATAGATGTATATAATGTTCCCACCGGGAAGTATGGGCCGACCCGCCAGGAATGGTGTAAAATACTACATTCGAGATATTAGGTTGCCTTAGGTTGGGATAAACAACGTTATAGACGTACATCATCTATCGACCGCGAAGTACGGTCGGACACGAACGGGATTCTGTAAAACATTACCAGCGAGGGGCTAGATGGTTTAGGTTAGGTTATATTACGTTATAGACTTACATAATGTTCCAACCGAGAAGTATGGGCCGACCCGCCAGGAATGTTGTAAAATACTACATTCGAGATGTTAGGCTGCCTTAGGTTGCGATAAACAAGGTTATAGACGTACATCATCTCCCGACCGAGAAGTACGGTCGGACACGAACGGGATTCTGTAAAACATTACCAGCGAGGGTCTAGATGGGTTAGGTTAGGTTATACTACGTTATAGACGTATATAATTTTCCCACCGAGAAGTAGGGGCCGACCCGCCAGAAATGTTGTAAAATACTACATCCGAGATGTTAGATTGCCTTAGGTTAGGATATATAACGTTACAGACGTATATAATGTTCCCACCGAGACGTACGGGGCTGCACGACCGGGATTCTGTAAAACATTACCAGCGAGGGGCTAGATGGGTTAGGAAATGTTATATTACTTTATAGACGTATATAATGTTCGAACCGAGAAGTATGGGCCGACACGCCAGGAATGTTGTAAAATACTACATTCGAGATGTTAGGTTGCCTTAGGTTGGGATAAACAAGGTTATAGACGTACATCATCTCCCGACCGAGAAGTACGGTCGGACACGAACGGGATTCTGTAAAACATTACGAGCGAGGGGCTAGAAGGGTTAGGAAAGGTTATAATACTTTATAGACGTATATAATGTTCGAACCGAGAAGTATGGGCCGACCCGCCAGGAATGTTGTAAAATACTACATTCGAGATGTTAGGCTGCCTTAGGTTGGGATAAACAAGGTTATAGACGTACATCATCTATCGACCGAGAAGTACGGTCGCACACGAACGGGATTCTGTAAAACATTACCAGCGAGGGGCTAGATGGGTTAGATTAGGTTATATTACGTTAGAAACGTATATAATGTTCCAACCGAGAAGTAGGCTCCGACCCGCCAGGAATGTTGTAAAATACTACATCCGAGATATTAGATTGCCTTAGGTTAGGATGTATAACGTTATAGACGTATATAATGTTCCCACCGAGACGTACGGGGCTACACCAACGGGATTCTACAAACATTCCCAGCAAGGAGCTAGATGGGTTAGGTTAGGTTATATTACGTTATAGATGTATATAATGTTCCCACCGGGAAGTATGGGCCGACCCGCCAGGAATGGTGTAAAATACTACATTCGAGATATTAGGTTGCCTTAGGTTGGGATAAACAACGTTATAGACGTACATCATCTATCGACCGCGAAGTACGGTCGGACACGAACGGGATTCTGTAAAACATTACCAGCGAGGGGCTAGATGGTTTAGGTTAGGTTATATTACGTTACAAACGTATATAATGTTCCCACCGAGAAGTAGGGGCCGACCCGCCAGGAATGTTGTAAAATAATACATCCGAGATGTTAGATTGCCTTAGGTTAGGATATATAACGTTATAGACGTATATAATGTTCCCACCGAGACGTACTGGGCTACACGAACGGGATTCTACAAAGCATTACCAGCGAGGGGCTAGAAGGATTAGGTTAGGTTATATTACGTTATAGACTTACATAATGTTCCCACCGAGAAGTAGGGGCCGACCCCCCAGGAATGCTGTAAAATACTACATCCGAGGTGTTAGATTGCCTTAGGTTAGGATATATAACGTTATAGACGTATATAATGTTCCCACGGAGTGGTACGGGCCAACACGACCGGGATTCTGTAAAACATTACCAGCGAGGGGCTAGATGGGTTAGGTTAGGTTATACTACGTTATAGACGTATATAATGCTCCAACCGAGTAGTAGGGGCCGACCATCCAGGAATGTTGTAAAATACTACATCCGAGGTGTTAGGTTGCCTTAGGTCAGGATATATAACGTTATAGACGTATATAATATTCCCACGGAGTGGTACGGGCCGACACGACCGGGATTCTTTAAAACACTACCAGTGAGGGGCTATATGGGTTAGGTTAGGTTATATTACGTTATAGACGTATATAATGTTCCCACCGAGAAGTAGGGGCCGACCCACCAGGATTGTTGTAAAATACTACATCCGAGATGTTAGATTGCCTTAGGTTAGGATATATAACGTTATAGACGTACATAATGTTCCCACCTAGACGTAAGGAGCTACACGAACGGGATTCTACAAAACATTACCAGCGAGGGACTGGATGGGTTAGGTTAGGTTAAATTACGTTATAGACGTATATAATTTTCCCACCGAGAAGTAGGGGCCGACCCGACAGAAATGTTGTAAAATACTACATCCGAGATGTTAGATTGCCTTAGGTTAGGATATATAACGTTACAGACGTATATAATGTTCCCACCGAGACGTACGGGGCTGCACGACCGGGATTCTGTAAAACATTACCAGCGAGGGGCTAGATGGGTTAGGAAATGTTATATTACTTTATAGACGTATATAATGTTCGAACCGAGAAGTATGGGCCGACCCGCCAGGAATGTTGTAAAATACTACATTCGAGATGTTAGGTTGCCTTAGGTTGGGATAAACAAGGTTATAGACGTACATCATCTCCCGACCGAGAAGTACGGTCGGACACGAACGGGATTCTGTAAAACATTACCAGCGAGGGTCTAGATGGGTTAGATTAGGTTATACTACGTTATAGACGTATATAATTTTCCCACCGAGAAGTAGGGGCCGACCCGCCAGAAATGTTGTAAAATACTACATCCGAGATGTTAGATTGCCTTAGGTTAGGATATATAACGTTACAGACGTATATAATGTTCCCACCGAGACGTACGGTGCTGCACGACCGGGATTCTGTAAAACATTACCAGCGAGGGGCTAGAAGGGTTAGGAAAGGTTATAATACTTTATAGACGTATATAATGTTCGAACCGAGAAGTATGGGCCGACCCGCCAGGAATGTTGTAAAATACTACATTCGAGATGTTAGGCTGCCTTAGGTTGGGATAAACAAGGTTATAGACGTACATCATCTATCGACCGAGAAGTACGGTCGCACACGAACGGGATTCTGTAAAACATTACCAGCGAGGGGCTAGATGGGTTAGGTTAGGTTATATTACGTTACAGACGTATATAATGTACCAACCGAGAAGTAGGGGCCGTCCCTCCAGGAATGTTGTAAAATACTACATCCGAGGTGTTAGGTTACCTTAGGTTAGGATATATAACGTTATAGACGTATATAATGCTCCCACGGAGTGGTACGGGCCGACACGACCGGGATTCTGTAAAACATTACCAGCGAGGGGCTAGATGGGTTAGGTTAGGTTATACTACGTTATAAACGTATATAATGCTCCTACCGAGTAGTAGGGGCCGACCCTCCAGGAATGTTGTAAAATACTACATCCGAGATGTTAGATTGCCTTAGGTTAGGATGTATAACGTTATAGACGTATATAATGTTCCCACCGAGACGTACGGGGCTACACGAACGGGATTCTACAAAACATTACCAGCGAGGGACTGGATGGGTTAGGTTAGGTTAAATTACGTAATAGACGTATATAATTTTCCCACCGAGAAGTAGGGGCCGACCCGACAGAAATGTTGTAAAATACTACATCCGAGATGTTAGATTGCCTTAGGTTAGGATATATAACGTTACAGACGTATATAATGTTCCCACCGAGACGTACGGGGCTGCACGACCGGGATTCTGTAAAACATTACCAGCGAGGGGCTAGATGGGTTAGGAAATGTTATATTACTTTATAGACGTATATAATGTTCGAACCGAGAAGTATGGGCCGACCCGCCAGGAATGTTGTAAAATACTACATTCGAGATGTTAGGTTGCCTTAGGTTGGGATAAACAAGGTTATAGACGTACATCATCTCCCGACCGAGAAGTACGGTCGGACACGAACGGGATTCTGTAAAACATTACCAGCGAGGGGCTAGATGGGTTAGGTTAGGTTATATTACGTTATAGACTTACATAATGTTCCAACCGAGAAGTATGGGCCGACCCGCCAGGAATGTTGTAAAATACTACATTCGAGATGTTAGGCTGCCTTAGGTTGCGATAAACAAGGTTATAGACGTACATCATCTCCCGACCGAGAAGTACGGTCGGACACGAACGGGATTCTGTAAAACATTACCAGCGAGGGTCTAGATGGGTTAGGTTAGGTTATACTACGTTATAGACGTATATAATTTTCCCACCGAGAAGTAGGGGCCGACCCGCCAGAAATGTTGTAAAATACTACATCCGAGATGTTAGATTGCCTTAGGTTAGGATATATAACGTTACAGACGTATATAATGTTCCCACCGAGACGTACGGGGCTGCACGACCGGGATTCTGTAAAACATTACCAGCGAGGGGCTAGATGGGTTAGGAAATGTTATATTACTTTATAGACGTATATAATGTTCGAACCGAGAAGTATGGGCCGACCCGCCAGGAATGTTGTAAAATACTACATTCGAGATGTTAGGTTGCCTTAGGTTGGGATAAACAAGGTTATAGACGTACATCATCTCCCGACCGAGAAGTACGGTCGGACACGAACGGGATTCTGTAAAACATTACGAGCGAGGGGCTAGAAGGGTTAGGAAAGGTTATAATACTTTATAGACGTATATAATGTTCGAACCGAGAAGTATGGGCCGACCCGCCAGGAATGTTGTAAAATACTACATTCGAGATGTTAGGCTGCCTTAGGTTGGGATAAACAAGGTTATAGACGTACATCATCTATCGACCGAGAAGTACGGTCGCACACGAACGGGATTCTGTAAAACATTACCAGCGAGGGGCTAGATGGGTTAGATTAGGTTATATTACGTTAGAAACGTATATAATGTTCCAACCGAGAAGTAGGCTCCGACCCGCCAGGAATGTTGTAAAATACTACATCCGAGATATTAGATTGCCTTAGGTTAGGATGTATAACGTTATAGACGTATATAATGTTCCCACCGAGACGTACGGGGCTACACCAACGGGATTCTACAAACATTCCCAGCAAGGAGCTAGATGGGTTAGGTTAGGTTATATTACGTTATAGATGTATATAATGTTCCCACCGGGAAGTATGGGCCGACCCGCCAGGAATGGTGTAAAATACTACATTCGAGATATTAGGTTGCCTTAGGTTGGGATAAACAACGTTATAGACGTACATCATCTATCGACCGCGAAGTACGGTCGGACACGAACGGGATTCTGTAAAACATTACCAGCGAGGGGCTAGATGGTTTAGGTTAGGTTATATTACGTTATAGACTTACATAATGTTCCAACCGAGAAGTATGGGCCGACCCGCCAGGAATGTTGTAAAATACTACATTCGAGATGTTAGGCTGCCTTAGGTTGCGATAAACAAGGTTATAGACGTACATCATCTCCCGACCGAGAAGTACGGTCGGACACGAACGGGATTCTGTAAAACATTACCAGCGAGGGTCTAGATGGGTTAGGTTAGGTTATACTACGTTATAGACGTATATAATTTTCCCACCGAGAAGTAGGGGCCGACCCGCCAGAAATGTTGTAAAATACTACATCCGAGATGTTAGATTGCCTTAGGTTAGGATATATAACGTTACAGACGTATATAATGTTCCCACCGAGACGTACGGGGCTGCACGACCGGGATTCTGTAAAACATTACCAGCGAGGGGCTAGATGGGTTAGGAAATGTTATATTACTTTATAGACGTATATAATGTTCGAACCGAGAAGTATGGGCCGACCCGCCAGGAATGTTGTAAAATACTACATTCGAGATGTTAGGTTGCCTTAGGTTGGGATAAACAAGGTTATAGACGTACATCATCTCCCGACCGAGAAGTACGGTCGGACACGAACGGGATTCTGTAAAACATTACCAGCGAGGGTCTAGATGGGTTAGGTTAGGTTATACTACGTTATAGACGTATATAATTTTCCCACCGAGAAGTAGGGGCCGACCCGCCAGAAATGTTGTAAAATACTACATCCGAGATGTTAGATTGCCTTAGGTTAGGATATATAACGTTACAGACGTATATAATGTTCCCACCGAGACGTACGGGGCTGCACGACCGGGATTCTGTAAAACATTACCAGCGAGGGGCTAGATGGGTTAGGAAATGTTATATTACTTTATAGACGTATATAATGTTCGAACCGAGAAGTATGGGCCGACCCGCCAGGAATGTTGTAAAATACTACATTCGAGATGTTAGGTTGCCTTAGGTTGGGATAAACAAGGTTATAGACGTACATCATCTCCCGACCGAGAAGTACGGTCGGACACGAACGGGATTCTGTAAAACATTACGAGCGAGGGGCTAGAAGGGTTAGGAAAGGTTATAATACTTTATAGACGTATATAATGTTCGAACCGAGAAGTATGGGCCGACCCGCCAGGAATGTTGTAAAATACTACATTCGAGATGTTAGGCTGCCTTAGGTTGGGATAAACAAGGTTATAGACGTACATCATCTATCGACCGAGAAGTACGGTCGCACACGAACGGGATTCTGTAAAACATTACCAGCGAGGGGCTAGATGGGTTAGATTAGGTTATATTACGTTAGAAACGTATATAATGTTCCAACCGAGAAGTAGGCTCCGACCCGCCAGGAATGTTGTAAAATACTACATCCGAGATATTAGATTGCCTTAGGTTAGGATGTATAACGTTATAGACGTATATAATGTTCCCACCGAGACGTACGGGGCTACACCAACGGGATTCTACAAACATTCCCAGCAAGGAGCTAGATGGGTTAGGTTAGGTTATATTACGTTATAGATGTATATAATGTTCCCACCGGGAAGTATGGGCCGACCCGCCAGGAATGGTGTAAAATACTACATTCGAGATATTAGGTTGCCTTAGGTTGGGATAAACAACGTTATAGACGTACATCATCTATCGACCGCGAAGTACGGTCGGACACGAACGGGATTCTGTAAAACATTACCAGCGAGGGGCTAGATGGTTTAGGTTAGGTTATATTACGTTATAGACTTACATAATGTTCCAACCGAGAAGTATGGGCCGACCCGCCAGGAATGTTGTAAAATACTACATTCGAGATGTTAGGCTGCCTTAGGTTGCGATAAACAAGGTTATAGACGTACATCATCTCCCGACCGAGAAGTACGGTCGGACACGAACGGGATTCTGTAAAACATTACCAGCGAGGGTCTAGATGGGTTAGGTTAGGTTATACTACGTTATAGACGTATATAATTTTCCCACCGAGAAGTAGGGGCCGACCCGCCAGAAATGTTGTAAAATACTACATCCGAGATGTTAGATTGCCTTAGGTTAGGATATATAACGTTACAGACGTATATAATGTTCCCACCGAGACGTACGGGGCTGCACGACCGGGATTCTGTAAAACATTACCAGCGAGGGGCTAGATGGGTTAGGAAATGTTATATTACTTTATAGACGTATATAATGTTCGAACCGAGAAGTATGGGCCGACCCGCCAGGAATGTTGTAAAATACTACATTCGAGATGTTAGGTTGCCTTAGGTTGGGATAAACAAGGTTATAGACGTACATCATCTCCCGACCGAGAAGTACGGTCGGACACGAACGGGATTCTGTAAAACATTACGAGCGAGGGGCTAGAAGGGTTAGGAAAGGTTATAATACTATATAGACGTATATAATGTTCGAACCGAGAAGTATGGGCCGACCCGCCAGGAATGTTGTAAAATACTACATTCGAGATGTTAGGCTGCCTTAGGTTGGGATAAACAAGGTTATAGACGTACATCATCTATCGACCGAGAAGTACGGTCGCACACGAACGGGATTCTGTAAAACATTACCAGCGAGGGGCTAGATGGGTTAGATTAGGTTATATTACGTTAGAAACGTATATAATGTTCCAACCGAGAAGTAGGCTCCGACCCGCCAGGAATGTTGTAAAATACTACATCCGAGATATTAGATTGCCTTAGGTTAGGATGTATAACGTTATAGACGTATATAATGTTCCCACCGAGACGTACGGGGCTACACCAACGGGATTCTACAAACATTCCCAGCAAGGAGCTAGATGGGTTAGGTTAGGTTATATTACGTTATAGATGTATATAATGTTCCCACCGGGAAGTATGGGCCGACCCGCCAGGAATGGTGTAAAATACTACATTCGAGATATTAGGTTGCCTTAGGTTGGGATAAACAACGTTATAGACGTATATCATCTATCGACCGCGAAGTACGGTCGGACACGAACGGGATTCTGTAAAACATTACCAGCGAGGGGCTAGATGGTTTAGGTTAGGTTATATTACGTTACAAACGTATATAATGTTCCCACCGAGAAGTAGGGGCCGACCCGCCAGGAATGTTGTAAAATAATACATCCGAGATGTTAGATTGCCTTAGGTTAGGATATATAACGTTATAGACGTATATAATGTTCCCACCGAGACGTACTGGGCTACACGAACGGGATTCTACAAAGCATTACCAGCGAGGGGCTAGAAGGATTAGGTTAGGTTATATTACGTTATAGACTTACATAATGTTCCCACCGAGAAGTAGGGGCCGACCCCCCAGGAATGCTGTAAAATACTACATCCGAGGTGTTAGATTGCCTTAGGTTAGGATATATAACGTTATAGACGTATATAATGTTCCCACGGAGTGGTACGGGCCAACACGACCGGGATTCTGTAAAACATTACCAGCGAGGGGCTAGATGGGTTAGGTTAGGTTATACTACGTTATAGACGTATATAATGCTCCAACCGAGTAGTAGGGGCCGACCATCCAGGAATGTTGTAAAATACTACATCCGAGGTGTTAGGTTGCCTTAGGTCAGGATATATAACGTTATAGACGTATATAATATTCCCACGGAGTGGTACGGGCCGACACGACCGGGATTCTTTAAAACACTACCAGTGAGGGGCTATATGGGTTAGGTTAGGTTATATTACGTTATAGACGTATATAATGTTCCCACCGAGAAGTAGGGGCCGACCCACCAGGATTGTTGTAAAATACTACATCCGAGATGTTAGATTGCCTTAGGTTAGGATATATAACGTTATAGACGTACATAATGTTCCCACCTAGACGTAAGGAGCTACACGAACGGGAATCTACAAAACATTCCCAGCGAGGGGCTAGATGGGTTAGGTTAGGTTATATTACGTTAGAAACGTACATAATGTTCCAACCGAGAAGTAGGGGCCGACCCGCCAGGAATGTTGTAAAATACTACATCCGAGATGTTAGATTGCCTTAGGTTAGGATATATAACGTTATTGACGTATATAATGTTCCCACCGAGACGTACGGGGCTGCACGACCGGGATTCTGTAAAACATTACGAGCGAGGGGATAGAAGGGTTAGGAAAGGTTATAATACTTTATAGACGTATATAATGTTCGAACCGAGAAGTATGGGCCGACCCGCCAGGAATGTTGTAAAATACTACATTCGAGATGTTAGGTTGCCTTAGGTTGGGATAAACAACGTTATAGACGTACATCATCTATCGACCGAGAAGTACGGTCGGACACGAACGGGATTCTGTAAAACATTACCAGCGAGGGGCTAGATGGGTTAGGTTAGGTTATATTACGTTACAGACGTATATAATGTTCCAACCGAGAAGTAGGGGCCGTCCCTCCAGGAATGTTGTAAAATACTACATCCGAGGTGTTAGGTTACCTTAGGTTAGGATATATAACGTTATAGACGTATATAATGCTCCCACGGAGTGGTACGGGCCGACACGACCGGGATTCTGTAAAACATTACCAGCGAGGGGCTAGATGGGTTATGTTAGGTTATATTACGTTAGAAACGTATATAATGTTCCAACCGAGAAGTAGGCTCCGACCCGCCAGGAATGTTGTAAAATACTACATCCGAGATGTTAGATTGCCTTAGGTTAGGATGTATAACGTTATAGACGTATATAATGTTCCTACCGAGACTTACGGGGCTACACCAACGGGATTCTACAAAACAATCCCAGCGAGGAGCTAGATGGGTTAGGTTAGGTTATATTACGTTATAGACGTATATAATGTTCCCACCGAGAAGTAGGTGCCGGCCCGGCAGGAATGTTGTAAAATACTACATCCGAGGTGTTAGTTTGCCTTAGGTCAGGATATATAACGTTATAGACGTATATAATGCTCCCACGGAGTGGTACGGGCCGACAGGACCGGGATTCTGTAAAACATTACCAGCGAGGGGCTAGATGGGTTAGGTTAGGTTATACTACGTTATAGACGTATATAATGCTCCAACCGAGTAGTAGGGGCCGACCATCCAGGAATGTTGTAAAATACTACATCCGAGGTGTTAGGTTGCCTTAGGTCAGGATATATAACGTTATAGACGTATATAATATTCCCACGGAGTGGTACGGGCCGACACGACCGGGATTCTTTAAAACACTACCAGTGAGGGGCTATATGGGTTAGGTTAGGTTATATTACGTTATAGACGTATATAATGTTCCCACCGAGAAGTAGGGGCCGACCCACCAGGATTGTTGTAAAATACTACATCCGAGATGTTAGATTGCCTTAGGTTAGGATATATAACGTTATAGACGTACATAATGTTCCCACCTAGACGTAAGGAGCTACACGAACGGGAATCTACAAAACATTCCCAGCGAGGGGCTAGATGGGTTAGGTTAGGTTATATTACGTTAGAAACGTACATAATGTTCCAACCGAGAAGTAGGGGCCGACCCGCCAGGAATGTTGTAAAATACTACATCCGAGATGTTAGATTGCCTTAGGTTAGGATATATAACGTTATTGACGTATATAATGTTCCCACCGAGACGTACGGGGCTGCACGACCGGGATTCTGTAAAACATTACGAGCGAGGGGATAGAAGGGTTAGGAAAGGTTATAATACTTTATAGACGTATATAATGTTCGAACCGAGAAGTATGGGCCGACCCGCCAGGAATGTTGTAAAATACTACATTCGAGATGTTAGGTTGCCTTAGGTTGGGATAAACAACGTTATAGACGTACATCATCTATCGACCGAGAAGTACGGTCGGACACGAACGGGATTCTGTAAAACATTACCAGCGAGGGGCTAGATGGGTTAGGTTAGGTTATATTACGTTACAGACGTATATAATGTTCCAACCGAGAAGTAGGGGCCGTCCCTCCAGGAATGTTGTAAAATACTACATCCGAGGTGTTAGGTTACCTTAGGTTAGGATATATAACGTTATAGACGTATATAATGCTCCCACGGCGTGGTACGGGCCGACACGACCGGGATTCTGTAAAACATTACCAGCGAGGGGCTAGATGGGTTATGTTAGGTTATATTACGTTAGAAACGTATATAATGTTCCAACCGAGAAGTAGGCTCCGACCCGCCAGGAATGTTGTAAAATACTACATCCGAGATGTTAGATTGCCTTAGGTTAGGATGTATAACGTTATAGACGTATATAATGTTCCTACCGAGACTTACGGGGCTACACCAACGGGATTCTACAAAACAATCCCAGCGAGGAGCTAGATGGGTTAGGTTAGGTTATATTACGTTATAGACGTATATAATGTTCCCACCGAGAAGTAGGTGCCGGCCCGGCAGGAATGTTGTAAAATACTACATCCGAGGTGTTAGTTTGCCTTAGGTCAGGATATATAACGTTATAGACGTATATAATGCTCCCACGGAGTGGTACGGGCCGACAGGACCGGGATTCTGTAAAACATTACCAGCGAGGGGCTAGATGGTTTAGGTTAGGTTATATTACGTTACAAACGTATATAATGTTCCCACCGAGAAGTAGGGGCCGACCCGGCAGGAATGTTGTAAAATACTACATTCGAGATGTTAGGTTGCCTTAGGTTGGGATAAACAACGTTATACACGTACATCATCTATCGACCGAGAAGTACGGTCGGACACGAACGGGATTCTGTAAAACATTACCAGCGAGGGGCTAGATGGGTTAGGTTAGGTTATACTACGTTACAGACGTATATAATGCTCCAACCGAGTAGTAGGGGCCGACCATCCAGGAATGTTGTAAAATACTACATCCGAGGTGTTAGGTTGCCTTAGGTCAGGATATATAACGTTATGGACGTATATAGCATTCTCACGGAATGGTACGGGCCGACACGACCGGGATTCTGTAAAACACTACCAGCGAGGGGCTATATGGGTTAGGTTAGGTTATATTACGTTATAGACGTATATAATGTTCCCACCGAGAAGTAGGGGCCGACCCGCCAGGAATGTTTTAAGATACTACATTCGAGATGTTAGATTGCCTTAGGTTAGGATATATATCGTTATAGACGTATATAATGTTCCCACCGAGACGTACGGGGCTACACGAACGGGATTCTACAAAACAATACCAGCGAGGGGCTAGAAGGATTAGGTTAGGTTATATTACGTTATAGACTTACATAATGTTCCAACCGAGAAGTAGGGGCCGACCCTCCAGGAATGTTGTAAAATACTACATCCGAGGTGTTAGTTTGCCTTAGGTTAGGATATATAACGTTATAGACGTATTAAATGTTCCCACGAAGATGTGCGGACCCAAACGACCGGGATTCTGTAAAACATTACCAGCGAGGGGCTAGATGGGTTAGGTAAGGTTATATTACGTGATAGACTTACATAATGTTCCCACCGAGAAGTAGGGACCGACCCGCCAGGAATGTTGTAAAATACTACATCCGAGGTGTTAGATTGCCTTAGGTTAGGATATATAAAGTTATAGACGTATATGATGCTCCCACGGAGTTGTACGGGCCGACACGACCGGGATTCTGTAAAACATTACCAGCGAGGGGCTAGATGGGTTAGGTTAGGTTAAATTACGTTATAGACGTATATAATGCTCCCACCGAGAAGTAGGGGCCGACCCGCCAGGATTGATGGAAAATACTACATCCGAGATGTTAGATTGCCTTAGGTTAGTATATATAACGTTATAGACGTATATAATGTTCCCACCGAGAAGTATGGGCCGATCCGCCATGAATGTTGTAAAATACTACATTCGAGATGTTAGGCTGCCTTAGGTTGGGATAAACAAGGTTATAGACGTACATCATCTCCCGACCGAGAAGTACGGTCGCACACGAACGGGATTCTGTAAAACATTACCAGCGAGGGGCTAGATGGGTTAGGTTAGGTTAAATTACGTTATAGACGTATATAATGCTCCCACCGAGAAGTAGGGGCCGACCCACCAGGAATGTTGTAAAATACTAAATCCGAGGTGTTAGGTTGCCTTAGGTTAGGATATATAACGTTATAGACGTATATAATGTTCCCACGGAGATGTACGGACCAAAACGACCGGGATTCTGTAAAACATTACCAGCGAGGGGCTAGATGGGTTAGGTAAGGTTATATTACGTTATATTCTTACATAATGTTCCCACCGAGAAGTAGGGGTCGACCCGCCAGGAATGTTGTAAAATACTACATCCGAGATGTTAGATTGCCTTAGGTTAGGATGTATAACGTTATAGACGTATATAATGTTCCCACCGAGACGTACGGGGCTGCACGACCGGGATTCTGTAAAACATTGCGAGCGAGAGGCTAGAAGGGTTAGGAAAGATTATATTACTTTATAGACGTATATAATGTTCGAACCGAGAAGTATGGGCCGGCCCGGCAGGAATGTTGTAAAATACTACATCCGAGGTGTTAGGTTGCCTTAGGTTAGGATATATAACGTTATAGACGTATTAAATGTTCCCACGGAGATGTGCGGACCCAAACGACCGGGATTCTGTAAAACATTACCAGCGAGGGGCTAGATGGGTTAGGTAAGGTTATATTACGTGATAGACTTACATAATGTTCCCACCGAGAAGTAGGGGCCGACCCGCCAGGAATGTTGTAAAATACTACATCCGAGGTGTTAGATTGCCTTAGGTTAGGATATATAAAGTTATAGACGTATATGATGCTCCCACGGAGTTGTACGGGCCGACACGACCGGGATTCTGTAAAACATTACCAGCGAGGGGCTAGATGGGTTAGGTTAGGTTAAATTACGTTATAGACGTATATAATGCTCCCACCGAGAAGTAGGGGCCGACCCGCCAGGATTGATGGAAAATACTACATCCGAGATGTTAGATTGCCTTAGGTTAGTATATATAACGTTATAGACGTATATAATGTTCCCACCGAGAAGTATGGGCCGATCCGCCATGAATGTTGTAAAATACTACATTCGAGATGTTAGGCTGCCTTAGGTTGGGATAAACAAGGTTATAGACGTACATCATCTCCCGACCGAGAAGTACGGTCGCACACGAACGGGATTCTGTAAAACATTACCAGCGAGGGGCTAGATGGGTTAGGTTAGGTTAAATTACGTTATAGACGTATATAATGCTCCCACCGAGAAGTAGGGGCCGACCCACCAGGAATGTTGTAAAATACTAAATCCGAGGTGTTAGGTTGCCTTAGGTTAGGATATATAACGTTATAGACGTATATAATGTTCCCACGGAGATGTACGGACCAAAACGACCGGGATTCTGTAAAACATTACCAGCGAGGGGCTAGATGGGTTAGGTAAGGTTATATTACGTTATATTCTTACATAATGTTCCCACCGAGAAGTAGGGGTCGACACGCCAGGAATGTTGTAAAATACTACATCCGAGATGTTAGATTGCCTTAGGTTAGGATGTATAACGTTATAGACGTATATAATGTTCCCACCGAGACGTACGGGGCTGCACGACCGGGATTCTGTAAAACATTGCGAGCGATAGGCTAGAAGGGTTAGGAAAGATTATATTACTTTATAGACGTATATAATGTTCGAACCGAGAAGTATGGGCCGGCCCGGCAGGAATGTTGTAAAATACTACATCCGAGGTGTTAGGTTGCCTTAGGTTAGGATATATAACGTTATAGACGTATTAAATGTTCCCACGGAGATGTGCGGACCCAAACGACCGGGATTCTGTAAAACATTACCAGCGAGGGGCTAGATGGGTTAGGTAAGGTTATATTACGTGATAGACTTACATAATGTTCCCACCGAGAAGTAGGGGCCGACCCGCCAGGAATGTTGTAAAATACTACATCCGAGGTGTTAGATTGCCTTAGGTTAGGATATATAAAGTTATAGACGTATATGATGCTCCCACGGAGTTGTACGGGCCGACACGACCGGGATTCTGTAAAACATTACCAGCGAGGGGCTAGATGGGTTAGGTTAGGTTAAATTACGTTATAGACGTATATAATGCTCCCACCGAGAAGTAGGGGCCGACCCGCCAGGATTGATGGAAAATACTACATCCGAGATGTTAGATTGCCTTAGGTTAGTATATATAACGTTATAGACGTATATAATGTTCCCACCGAGAAGTATGGGCCGATCCGCCATGAATGTTGTAAAATACTACATTCGAGATGTTAGGCTGCCTTAGGTTGGGATAAACAAGGTTATAGACGTACATCATCTCCCGACCGAGAAGTACGGTCGCACACGAACGGGATTCTGTAAAACATTACCAGCGAGGGGCTAGATGGGTTAGGTTAGGTTAAATTACGTTATAGACGTATATAATGCTCCCACCGAGAAGTAGGGGCCGACCCACCAGGAATGTTGTAAAATACTAAATCCGAGGTGTTAGGTTGCCTTAGGTTAGGATATATAACGTTATAGACGTATATAATGTTCCCACGGAGATGTACGGACCAAAACGACCGGGATTCTGTAAAACATTACCAGCGAGGGGCTAGATGGGTTAGGTAAGGTTATATTACGTTATATTCTTACATAATGTTCCCACCGAGAAGTAGGGGTCGACCCGCCAGGAATGTTGTAAAATACTACATCCGAGATGTTAGATTGCCTTAGGTTAGGATGTATAACGTTATAGACGTATATAATGTTCCCACCGAGACGTACGGGGCTGCACGACCGGGATTCTGTAAAACATTGCGAGCGAGAGGCTAGAAGGGTTAGGAAAGATTATATTACTTTATAGACGTATATAATGTTCGAACCGAGAAGTATGGGCCGGCCCGGCAGGAATGTTGTAAAATACTACATCCGAGGTGTTAGGTTGCCTTAGGTTAGGATATATAACGTTATAAACGTATATAATGTTCCCACGGAGATGTACGGACCCAAACGACCGGGATTCTGTAAAACATTACCAGCGAGGGGCTAGATGGGTTAGGTTAGGTTATACTACGTTATAGACGTATATAATGTTCCCACCGAGAAGTAGGGGCCGACCGCCAGGAATGTTGTAAAATACTACATTCGAGATGTTAGGTTGCCTTAGGTTGGGATAAATAAGGTTATAGACGTATATAATATTCCCACGGAGTGGTACGGGCCGACACGACCGGGATTCTGCAAAACATTACCAGCGAGGGGCTAGATGGGTTAGGTAAGGTTATATTACGTTATAGACTTACATAATGTTCCCACCGAGAAGTAGGGGCCGACCCGCCAGGAATGTTGTAAAATACTACATCCGAGATGTTAGATTGCCTTAGGTTAGGATGTATAACGTTATAGACGTATATAATGTTCCTACCGAGACTTACGGGGCTACACCAACGGGATTCTACAAAACAATCCCAGCGAGGAGCTAGATGGGTTAGGTTAGGTTACATTACGTTATAGACGTATATAATGTTCCCACCGAGAGGTAGGTGCCGGCCCGGCAGGAATGTTGTAAAACACTACCAGCGAGGGGCTAGATGGGTTAGGTTAGGTTATATTACGTTATAGTCGTATATAATGTTCCAACCGAGACGTACGGGGCTGCACGACCGGGATTCTGTAAAACATTACCAGCGAGGGGCAAGAAGGGTTAGGAAAGGTTATATTACTTTATAGACGTATATAATGTTCGAACCGAGAAGTATGGGCCGACCCGCCAGGAATGTTGTAAAATACTACATTCGAGATGTTAGGCTGCCTTAGGTTGGGATAAACAAGGTTATAGACGTACATCATCTCCCGACCGAGAAGTATGGTCGCACACGAACGGGATTCTGTAAAACATTACCAGCGAGGGGCTAGATGGGTTAGGTTAGGTTATACTACGTTATAGACGTATATAATGTTCCCACCGAGAAGTAGGGGCCGACCGCCAGGAATGTTGTAAAATACTACATTCGAGATGTTAGGTTGCCATAGGTTGGGATAAATAAGGTTATAGACGTATATAATATTCCCACGGAGTGGTACGGGCCGACACGACCGGGATTCTGCAAAACATTACCAGCGAGGGGCTAGATGGGTTAGGTAAGGTTATATTACGTTATAGACTTACATAATGTTCCCACCGAGAAGTAGGGGCCGACCCGCCAGGAATGTTGTAAAATACTACATCCGAGATGTTAGATTGCCTTAGGTTAGGATGTATAACGTTATAGACGTATATAATGTTCCTACCGAGACTTACGGGGCTACACCAACGGGATTCTACAAAACAATCCCAGCGAGGAGCTAGATGGGTTAGGTTAGATTATATTACGTTATAGACGTATATAATGTTCCCACCGAGAAGTAGGGGCCGACCCGCCAGGATTGTTGTAAAATACTACATCCGAGATGTTAGCTTGCCTACCTTAGGTTAGGATATATAACGTAATAGACGTATATAATGTTCCCACCAAGACGTACGGAATTGCACGACCGGGATTCTGTAAAACATTACGAACGAGGGGCTAGAAGGGTTAGGAAAGGTTATATTACTTTATAGACGTATATAATGTTCGAACCGAGAAGTATGGGCCGACCCGCCAGGAATGTTGTAAAATACTACATTCGAGATGTTAGGTTGCCTTAGGTTGGGATAAACAACGTTATAGACCTACATCATCTATCGACCGAGAAGTACGGTCGGACACGAACGGGATTCTGTAAAACATTACCAGCGAGGGGCTAGATGGGTTAGGTTAGGTTATACTACGTTACAGACGTATATAATGCTCCAACCGAGTAGTAGGGGTAACCCACCAGGAATGTTGTAAAATACTACATCCGAGGTGTTAGGTTGCCTTAGGTCAGGATATATAACGTTATAGACGTATATAATATTCTCACGGAGTGGTACGGGCCGACACGACCGGGATTCTGTAAAACACTACCAGCGAGGGGCTATATGGGTTAGGTTAGGTTATATTACGTTATAGACTTACATAATGTTCCAACCGAGAAGTAGGGGCCGACCCTCCAGGAATGTTGTAAAATACTACATCCGAGGTGTTAGATTGCCTTAGGTTAGGATATATAACGTTATAGACGTATATAATGTTCCCACCGAGACGTACGGGGCTGCATGTCCGGGATTCTACAAATCATTCCCAGCGAGGAGCTAGATGGGTTAGGTTAGGTTATATTACGTTATAGACGTATATAATGTTCCCACCGAGAAGTAGGTGCCGGCCCGGCAGGAATGTTGTAAAACACTACCACTGAGGGGCTAGATGGGTTAGGTTAGGTTATATTACGTTATAGTCGTATATAATGTTCCAACCGAGACGTACGGGGCTGCACGACCGGGATTCTGTAAAACATTACCAGCGAGGGGCTAGAAGGGTTAGGAAAGGTTATATTACTTTATAGACGTATATAATGTTCCCACCGAGAAGTAGGGGCCGACTCGCCAGGAATGTTTTAAGATACTACATTCGAGATGTTAGATTGCCTTAGGTTAGGATGTATAACGTTATAGATGTATATAATGTTCCCACGGAGTGGTACGTGCCGACACGACCGGGATTCTGTAAAACATTACCAGCGAGGGGCTAAATGGGTTAGGTTAGGTGATATTACGTTAGAGACGTACATAATGTTCCAACCGAGAAGTAGGGGCCGACCCGCCAGGAATGTTGTAAAATACTACATCCGAGATGTTAGATTGCCTTAGGTTAGGATGTATAACGTTATAGACATATATAATGTTCCCACCGAGACGTACGGGGCTACACCAACGGGTTTCTGTAAAACATTACCAGCGAGGGGCTAGATGGGTTAGGAAAGGTTATATTACGTTAGAAACGTACATAATGTTCCAACCGAGAAGTAGGGGCCGACCCGCCAGGATTGTTGTAAAATACTACATCCGAGATGTTAGATTGCCTTAGGTTAGGATATATAACGTTATAGACGTATATAATGTTCCCACCGAGACGTACGGGGCTGCATGTCCGGGATTCTACAAATCATTCCCAGCGAGGAGCTAGATGGGTTAGGTTAGGTTATATTACGTTACAAACGTATATAATGTTCCCACCGAGAAGTAGGGGCCGGCCCGCCAGGAATGTTGTAAAATACTACATCCGAGGTGTTAAGTTGCCTTAGGTTAGGATATATAAAGTTATAGACGTATATAATGTTCCCACCGAGACGTACGGGGCTGCACGACCGGGATTCTGTAAAACATTGCGAGCGAGAGGCTAGAAGGTTTAGGAAAGATTATATTACTTTATAGACGTATATAATGTTCGAACCGAGAAGTATGGGCCGGCCCGGCAGGAATGTTGTAAAATACTACATCCGAGGTGTTAGGTTGCCTTAGGTTAGGATATATAACGTTATAGACGTATTAAATGTTCCCACGGAGATGTGCGGACCCAAACGACCGGGATTCTGTAAAACATTACCAGCGAGGGGCTAGATGGGTTAGGTAAGGTTATATTACGTGATAGACTTACATAATGTTCCCACCGAGAAGTAGGGGCCGACCCGCCAGGAATGTTGTAAAATACTACATCCGAGGTGTTAGATTGCCTTAGGTTAGGATATATAAAGTTATAGACGTATATGATGCTCCCACGGAGTTGTACGGGCCGACACGACCGGGATTCTGTAAAACATTACCAGCGAGGGGCTAGATGGGTTAGGTTAGGTTAAATTACGTTATAGACGTATATAATGCTCCCACCGAGAAGTAGGGGCCGACCCGCCAGGATTGATGGAAAATACTACATCCGAGATGTTAGATTGCCTTAGGTTAGTATATATAACGTTATAGACGTATATAATGTTCCCACCGAGAAGTATGGGCCGATCCGCCATGAATGTTGTAAAATACTACATTCGAGATGTTAGGCTGCCTTAGGTTGGGATAAACAAGGTTATAGACGTACATCATCTCCCGACCGAGAAGTACGGTCGCACACGAACGGGATTCTGTAAAACATTACCAGCGAGGGGCTAGATGGGTTAGGTTAGGTTAAATTACGTTATAGACGTATATAATGCTCCCACCGAGAAGTAGGGGCCGACCCACCAGGAATGTTGTAAAATACTAAATCCGAGGTGTTAGGTTGCCTTACGTTAGGATATATAACGTTATAGACGTATATAATGTTCCCACGGAGATGTACGGACCAAAACGACCGGGATTCTGTAAAACATTACCAGCGAGGGGCTAGATGGGTTAGGTAAGGTTATATTACGTTATATTCTTACATAATGTTCCCACCGAGAAGTAGGGGTCGACCCGCCAGGAATGTTGTAAAATACTACATCCGAGATGTTAGATTGCCTTAGGTTAGGATGTATAACGTTATAGACGTATATAATGTTCCCACCGAGACGTACGGGGCTGCACGACCGGGATTCTGTAAAACATTGCGAGCGAGAGGCTAGAAGGGTTAGGAAAGATTATATTACTTTATAGACGTATATAATGTTCGAACCGAGAAGTATGGGCCGGCCCGGCAGGAATGTTGTAAAATACTACATCCGAGGTGTTAGGTTGCCTTAGGTTAGGATATATAACGTTATAAACGTATATAATGTTCCCACGGAGATGTACGGACCCAAACGACCGGGATTCTGTAAAACATTACCAGCGAGGGGCTAGATGGGTTAGGTTAGGTTATACTACGTTATAGACGTATATAATGTTCCCACCGAGAAGTAGGGGCCGACCGCCAGGAATGTTGTAAAATACTACATTCGAGATGTTAGGTTGCCTTAGGTTGGGATAAATAAGGTTATAGACGTATATAATATTCCCACGGAGTGGTACGGGCCGACACGACCGGGATTCTGCAAAACATTACCAGCGAGGGGCTAGATGGGTTAGGTAAGGTTATATTACGTTATAGACTTACATAATGTTCCCACCGAGAAGTAGGGGCCGACCCGCCAGGAATGTTGTAAAATACTACATCCGAGATGTTAGATTGCCTTAGGTTAGGATGTATAACGTTATAGACGTATATAATGTTCCTACCGAGACTTACGGGGCTACACCAACGGGATTCTACAAAACAATCCCAGCGAGGAGCTAGATGGGTTAGGTTAGGTTACATTACGTTATAGACGTATATAATGTTCCCACCGAGAGGTAGGTGCCGGCCCGGCAGGAATGTTGTAAAACACTACCAGCGAGGGGCTAGATGGGTTAGGTTAGGTTATATTACGTTATAGTCGTATATAATGTTCCAACCGAGACGTACGGGGCTGCACGACCGGGATTCTGTAAAACATTACCAGCGAGGGGCAAGAAGGGTTAGGAAAGGTTATATTACTTTATAGACGTATATAATGTTCGAACCGAGAAGTATGGGCCGACCCGCCAGGAATGTTGTAAAATACTACATTCGAGATGTTAGGCTGCCTTAGGTTGGGATAAACAAGGTTATAGACGTACATCATCTCCCGACCGAGAAGTATGGTCGCACACGAACGGGATTCTGTAAAACATTACCAGCGAGGGGCTAGATGGGTTAGGTTAGGTTATACTACGTTATAGACGTATATAATGTTCCCACCGAGAAGTAGGGGCCGACCGCCAGGAATGTTGTAAAATACTACATTCGAGATGTTAGGTTGCCATAGGTTGGGATAAATAAGGTTATAGACGTATATAATATTCCCACGGAGTGGTACGGGCCGACACGACCGGGATTCTGCAAAACATTACCAGCGAGGGGCTAGATGGGTTAGGTAAGGTTATATTACGTTATAGACTTACATAATGTTCCCACCGAGAAGTAGGGGCCGACCCGCCAGGAATGTTGTAAAATACTACATCCGAGATGTTAGATTGCCTTAGGTTAGGATGTATAACGTTATAGACATATATAATGTTCCTACCGAGACTTACGGGGCTACACCAACGGGATTCTACAAAACAATCCCAGCGAGGAGCTAGATGGGTTAGGTTAGATTATATTACGTTATAGACGTATATAATGTTCCCACCGAGAAGTAGGGGCCGACCCGCCAGGATTGTTGTAAAATACTACATCCGAGATGTTAGCTTGCCTACCTTAGGTTAGGATATATAACGTAATAGACGTATATAATGTTCCCACCAAGACGTACGGAATTGCACGACCGGGATTCTGTAAAACATTACGAACGAGGGGCTAGAAGGGTTAGGAAAGGTTATATTACTTTATAGACGTATATAATGTTCGAACCGAGAAGTATGGGCCGACCCGCCAGGAATGTTGTAAAATACTACATTCGAGATGTTAGGTTGCCTTAGGTTGGGATAAACAACGTTATAGACGTACATCATCTATCGACCGAGAAGTACGGTCGGACACGAACGGGATTCTGTAAAACATTACCAGCGAGGGGCTAGATGGGTTAGGTTAGGTTATACTACGTTACAGACGTATATAATGCTCCAACCGAATAGTAGGGGCCGACCCACCAGGAATGTTGTAAAATACTACATCCGAGGAGTTAGGTTTCCTTAGGTCAGGATATATAACGTTATAGACGTATATAATATTCTCAAGGAGTGGTACGGGCCGACACGACCGGGATTCTGTAAAACACTACCAGCGAGGGGCTATATGGGTTAGGTTAGGTTATATTACGTTATAGACTTACATAATGTTCCAACCGAGAAGTCGGGGCCGACCCTCCAGGAATGTTGTAAAATACTACATCCGAGGTGTTAGATTGCCTTAGGTTAGGATATATAACGTTATAGACGTATATAATGTTCCCACCGAGAAGTAGGTGCCGGCCCGGCAGGAATGTTGTAAAACACTACCAGCGAGGGGCTAGATGGGTTAGGTTAGGTTATATTACGTTATAGTCGTATATAATGTTCCAACCGAGACGTACAGGGCTGCACGACCGGGATTCTGTAAAACATTACCAGCGAGGGGCTAGAAGGGTTAGGAAAGGTTATATTACTTTATAGACGTATATAATGTTCCCACCGAGAAGTAGGGGCCGACTCGCCAGGAATGTTTTAAGATACTACATTCGAGATGTTAGATTGCCTTAGGTTAGGATGTATAACGTTATAGATGTATATAATGTTCCCACGGAGTGGTACGTGCCGACACGACCGGGATTCTGTAAAACATTACCAGCGAGGGGCTAAATGGGTTAGGTTAGGTGATATTACGTTAGAGACGTACATAATGTTCCAACCGAGAAGTAGGGGCCGACCCGCCAGGAATGTTGTAAAATACTACATCCGAGATGTTAGATTGCCTTAGGTTAGGATGTATAACGTTATAGACATATATAATGTTCCCACCGAGACGTACGGGGCTACACCAACGGGTTTCTGTAAAACATTACCAGCGAGGGGCTAGATGGGTTAGGAAAGGTTATATTACGTTAGAAACGTACATAATGTTCCAACCGAGAAGTAGGGGCCGACCCGCCAGGATTGTTGTAAAATACTACATCCGAGGTGTTAGGTTGCCTTAGGTTAGGATATATAACGTTATAGACGTATATAATGTTCCCACGGAGATGTACGGACCCAAACGACCGGGATTCTGTAAAACATTACCAGCGAGGTGCTAGATGGGTTAGGTTAGGTTATATTACGTTACAAACGTATATAATGTTCCCACCGAGTAGTAGGGGCCGACCCTCCAGGAATGTTGTAAAATACTACATCCGAGGTGTTAGGTTGCTTTAGGTTAGGATATATAACGTTATAGACGTATATAATATTCCCACGGAGTGGTACGGTCCGACACGACCGGGATTCTGTAAAACATTACCAGCGAGGGGCTAGATGGGTTAGGTTAGGTGATATTACGTTAGAAACGTACATAATGTTCCAACCGAGAAGTAGGGGCCGACCCGCCAGGAATGTTGTAAAATACTACACCGAGATGTTAGATTGCCTTAGGTTAGGATGTATAACGTTATAGACGTATATAATGTTCCCACGGAGTGGTACGGTCCGATACGACCGGGATTCTGTAAAACATTACCAGCGAGGGACTAGATGGGTTAGGTTAGGTTATATTACGTTACAAACGTATATAATGTTCCCACCGAGAAGTAGGGGCCGACCCGCCAGGAATGTTGTAAAATACTACATCCGAGATGTTAGATTGCCTTAGGTTAGGATATATAACGTTATAGACGTATATAATGCTCCCACGGAGTGGTACGGGCCGACACGACCGGGATTCTGTAAAACATTACCAGCGAGGGGCTAAATGGGTTAGGAAAGGTTATATTACGTTAGAAACGTACATAATGTTCCAACCGAGAAGTAGGGGCCGACCCGCCAGGAATGTTGTAAAATACTACATTCGAGATGTTAGGCTGCCTTATGTTGCGATAAACAAGGTTATAGACGTACATCATCTCCAGACCGAGAAGTACGGTCGCACACGAACGGGATTCTGTAAAACATTACCAGCGAGGGGCTAGATGGGTTAGGTTAGGTTATACTACGTTATAGACGTATATAATGCTCCTACCGAGTAGTAGGGGCCGACCCTCCAGGAATGTTGTAAAATACTACATCCGAGGTGTTAAGTTGCCTTAGGTTAGGATATATAACGTTATAGACGTATATAATGTTCCTACGGAGTGGTACGGGCCGACACGACCGGGATTCTGTAAAACATTACCAGCGAGGGGCTAGATGGGTTAGGTTAGGTTATACTACGTTATAGACGTATATAATGCTCCTACCGAGTAGTAGGGGCCGACCCTCGAGGAATGTTGTAAAATACTACATCCGAGGTGTTAGGTTGCCTTATGTTAGGATATATAACGTTATAGACGTATATAATGTTCCCACGGAGTGGTACGGTCCGACACGACCGGGATTCTGTAAAATATTACCAGCGAGGGACTAGATGGGTTAGGTTAGGTTATATTACGTTACAAACGTATATAATGTTCCCACCGAGAAGTAGGGGCCGACCCGCCAGGAATGTTGTAAAATACTACATACGAGATGTTAGATTGCCTTAGGTTAGGATATATAACGTTATAGACGTATATAATGCTCCCACGGAGTGGTACGGGCCGACACGACCGGGATTCTGTAAAACATTACCAGCGAGGGGCTAGATGGGTTAGGTTAGGTTAAATTACGATATAGACGTATATAATGTTCGAAGCGAGATGTATGGGCCGACCCGCCAGGAATGTTGTAAAATACTACATTCGAGATGTTAGGCTGCCTTAGGTTGGGATAAACAAGGTTATAGACGTAC
This sequence comes from Xylocopa violacea, assembly GCA_963969225.1. NCBI lineage: Eukaryota > Metazoa > Arthropoda > Insecta > Hymenoptera > Apidae > Xylocopa > Xylocopa violacea. Next base: position 4,023,816 of record CAXAJV010000013.1, read on the forward strand.
ATCATCTCCCGACCGAGAAGTACTGTCCCACACGAACGGGATTCTGTAAAACATTACCAGCGAGGGGCTAGCTGGGTTAGGTTAGGTTATACTACGTTATAGACATATATACTGCTCCTACCGTGTAGTAGGGGCCGACCCTCCAGGAATGTTGTAAAATACTACATCCGAGGTGTTAGGTTGCCTTAGGTTAGGATATATAACGTTATAGACGTATATAATGTTCCCACGGTGTAGTACGGTCCGACACGACCGGGATTCTGTAAAACATTACCAGCGAGGTGCTAGATGGGTTAGGTTAGGTTATATTACGTTACAAACGTATATAATGTTCCCACCGAGTAGTAGGGGCCGACCCTCCAGGAATGTTGTAAAATACTACATCCGAGGTGTTAGGTTGCTTTAGGTTAGGATATATAACGTTATAGACGTATATAATATTCCCACGGAGTGGTACGGTCCGACACGACCGGGATTCTGTAAAACATTACCAGCGAGGGGCTAGATGGGTTAGGTTAGGTGATATTACGTTAGAAACGTACATAATGTTCCAACCGAGAAGTAGGGGCCGACCCGCCAGGAATGTTGTAAAATACTACACCGAGATGTTAGATTGCCTTAGGTTAGGATGTATAACGTTATAGACGTATATAATGTTCCCACGGAGTGGTACGGTCCGATACGACCGGGATTCTGTAAAACATTACCAGCGAGGGACTAGATGGGTTAGGTTAGGTTATATTACGTTACAAACGTATATAATGTTCCCACCGAGAAGTAGGGGCCGACCCGCCAGGAATGTTGTAAAATACTACATCCGAGATGTTAGATTGCCTTAGGTTAGGATATATAACGTTATAGACGTATATAATGCTCCCACGGAGTGGTACGGGCCGACACGACCGGGATTCTGTAAAACATTACCAGCGAGGGGCTAAATGGGTTAGGAAAGGTTATATTACGTTAGAAACGTACATAATGTTCCAACCGAGAAGTAGGGGCCGACCCGCCAGGAATGTTGTAAAATACTACATTCGAGATGTTAGGCTGCCTTATGTTGCGATAAACAAGGTTATAGACGTACATCATCTCCAGACCGAGAAGTACGGTCGCACACGAACGGGATTCTGTAAAACATTACCAGCGAGGGGCTAGATGGGTTAGGTTAGGTTATACTACGTTATAGACGTATATAATGCTCCTACCGAGTAGTAGGGGCCGACCCTCCAGCAATGTTGTAAAATACTACATCCGAGGTGTAAAGTTGCCTTAGGTTAGGATATATAACGTTATAGACGTATATAATGTTCCTACGGAGTGGTACGGGCCGACACGACCGGGATTCTGTAAAACATTACCAGCGAGGGGCTAGATGGGTTAGGTTAGGTTATACTACGTTATAGACGTATATAATGCTCCTACCGAGTAGTAGGGGCCGACCCTCGAGGAATGTTGTAAAATACTACATCCGAGGTGTTAGGTTGCCTTAGGTTAGGATATATAACGTTATAGACGTATATAATGTTCCCACGGAGTGGTACGGTCCGACACGACCGGGATTCTGTAAAATATTACCAGCGAGGGACTAGATGGGTTAGGTTAGGTTATCTTACGTTACAAACGTATATAATGTTCCCACCGAGAAGTAGGGGCCGACCCGCCAGGAATGTTGTAAAATACTACATCCGAGATGTTAGATTGCCTTAGGTTAGGATATATAACGTTATAGACGTATATAATGCTCCCACGGAGTGGTACGGGCCGACACGACCGGGATTCTGTAAAACATTACCAGCGAGGGGCTAGATGGGTTAGGTTAGGTTAAATTACGATATAGACGTATATAATGTTCGAAGCGAGATGTATGGGCCGACCCGCCAGGAATGTTGTAAAATACTACATTCGAGATGTTAGGCTGCCTTAGGTTGGGATAAACAAGGTTATAGACGTACATCATCTCCCGACCGAGAAGTACGGTCCCACACGAACGGGATTCTGTAAAACATTACCAGCGAGGGGCTAGCTGGGTTAGGTTAGGTTATACTACGTTATAGACGTATATAATGCTCCTACCGAGTAGTAGGGGCCAACCCTCCAGGAATGTTGTAAAATACTACATCCGAGTTGTTAGGTTGCCTTATGTTAGGATATATAACGATATAGACGTATATAATGTTCCTACGGAGTGGTACGGGCCGACACGACCGGGATTCTGTAAAACATTGCCAGCGAGGGGCTAGATGGGTTAGGTTAGGTTATATTACGTTACAAACGTATATAATGTTCCCACCGAGTAGTAGGGGCCGACCCTCCAGGAATGTTGTAAAATACTACATCCGAGGTGTTAGGTTGCTTTAGGTTAGGATATATAACGTTATAGACGTATATAATATTCCCACGGAGTGGTACGGGCCGACACGACCGGGATTCTGTAAAACATTACCAGCGAGGGGCTAAATGGGTTAGGAAAGGTTATATTACGTTAGAAACGTACATAATGTTCCAACCGAGAAGTAGGGGCCGACCCGCCAGGAATGTTGTAAAATACTACATTCGAGATGTTAGGCTGCCTTATGTTGCGATAAACAAGGTTATAGACGTACATCATCTCCAGACCGAGAAGTACGGTCCCACACGAACGGGATTCTGTAAAACATTACCAGCGAGGGGCTAGATGGGTTAGGTTAGGTTATACTACGTTATAGACGTATATAATGTTCCCACCGAGAAGTAGGGGCCGACCCGCCAGGAATGTTGTAAAATACTACATCCGAGGGGTTAGGTTGCCTTAGGTTAGGATATATAACGATATAGACGTATATAATGCTCCCACGGAGTGGTACGGGCCGACACGACCGGGATTCTGTAAAACATTACCAGCGAGGGGCTAGATGGGTTAGGTTAGGTTATACTACGTTATAGACGTATATAATGCTCCTACCGAGTAGTAGGGGCCAACCCTCCAGGAATGTTGTAAAATACTACATCCAAGGTGTTAGGTTGCCTTATGTTAGGATATATAACGTTATAGACGTATGTAATGTTCCTACGGAGTGGTACGGGCCGACACGACCGGGATTCTGTAAAACATTACCAGCGAGGGGCTAGATGGGTTAGGTTAGGTTATATTACGTTACAAACGTATATAATGTTCCCACCGAGAAGTAGGGGCCGACCCGCCAGGAATGTTGTAAAATACTACATACGAGGTGTTAGGTTTCCTTAGGTTAGGATATATAACGTTATAGACGTATATAATGCTCCCACGGAGTGGTACGGGCCGACACGACCGGGATTCTGTAAAACATTACCAGCGAGGGGCTAGATGGGTTAGGTTAGGTTATACTACGTTATAGACGTATATAATGCTCCTACCGAGTAGTAGGGGCCGACCCTTCAGGAATGTTGTAAAACACTACATCCGAGGTGTTAGATTGCCTTAGGATAGGATATATAACGTTATAGACGTATATAATGTTCTCACCGAGACGTACTGGGCTACACGAACGGGATTCTACAAAACATTACCAGCGAGGGGCTAGAAGGATTAGGTTAGGTTATACTACGTTATAGACTAACATAATGTTCCAACCGAGAAGCAGGGGCCGACCCTCCAGGAATGTTGTAAAATACTACATCCGAGGTGTTAGTTTGCCTTAAGTTAGGATATATAACGTTATAGACGTATATAATGTTCTCACCGAGACGTACTGGGCTACACGAACGGGATTCTACAAAACATTACCAGCGAGGGGCTAGAAGGATTAGGTTAGGTTATACTACGTTATAGACTAACATAATGTTCCAACCGAGAAGCAGGGGCCGACCCTCCAGGAATGTTGTAAAATACTACATCCGAGGTGTTAGTTTGCCTTAGGTTAGGATATATAACGTTATAGACGTATATAATGTTCCCACGGAGATGTACGGACCCAAACGATCGGGATTCTGTAAAACATTACCAGCGAGGGGCTAGATGGGTTACGTAAGGTTATAATACGTTATAGACATACATAATGTTCCCACCGAGAAGCAAGGGCCGACCTGTCAGGAATGTTGTAAGATACTACATCCGAGATGTTAGATTGCCTTAGGTTAGGATATATAACGTTATAGACGTATATAATGCTCCCACGGAGTGGTACGGGCCGACACGACCGGGATTCTGTAAAACATTACCAGCGAGGGGCTAGATGGGTTAGGTTAGGTTATACTACGTTATAGACGTATATAATGCTCCTACCGAGTAGTAGGGGCCAACCCTCCAGGAATGTTGTAAAATACTACATCCGAGGTGTTAGGTTGCCTTATGTTAGGATATATAACGATATAGACGTATATAATGTTCCTACGGAGTGGTACGGGCCGACACGACCGGGATTCTGTAAAACATTGCCAGCGAGGGGCTAGATGGGTTAGGTTAGGTTATATTACGTTACAAACGTATATAATGTTCCCACCGAGAAGTAGGGGCCGACCCGCCAGGAATGTTGTAAAATACTACATACGAGGTGTTAGGTTGCCTTAGGTTAGGATATATAACGTTATAGACGTATATAATGCTCCCACGGAGTGGTACGGGCCGACACGACCGGGATTCTGTAAAACATTACCAGCGAGGGGCTAGATGGGTTAGGTTAGGTTATACTACGTTATAGACGTATATAATGCTCCTACCGAGTAGTAGGGGCCGACCCTTCAGGAATGTTGTAAAATACTACATCCGAGGTGTTAGATTGCCTTAGGATAGGATATATAACGTTATAGACGTATATAATGTTCTCACCGAGACGTACTGGGCTACACGAACGGGATTCTACAAAACATTACCAGCGAGGGGCTAGAAGGATTAGGTTAGGTTATACTACGTTATAGACTAACATAATGTTCCAACCGAGAAGCAGGGGCCGACCCTCCAGGAATGTTGTAAAATACTACATCCGAGGTGTTAGTTTGCCTTAGGTTAGGATATATAACGTTACAGACGTATATAATGTTCCCACGGAGATGTACGGACCCAAACGATCGGGATTCTGTAAAACATTACCAGCGAGGGGCTAGATGGGTTAGGTTAGGTTATATTACGTTACAAACGTATATAATGTTCCCACCGAGAAGTAGGGGCCGACCCGCCAGGAATGTTGTAAAATACTACATACGAGGTGTTAGGTTGCCTTAGGTTAGGATATATAACGTTATAGACGTATATAATGCTCCCACGGAGTGGTACGGGCCGACACGACCGGGATTCTGTAAAACATTACCAGCGAGGGGCTAGATGGGTTAGGTTAGGTTATACTACGTTATAGACGTATATAATGCTCCTACCGAGTAGCAGGGGCCGACCCTTCAGGAATGTTGTAAAATACTACATCCGAGGTGTTAGGTTGCCTTAGGTTAGGATATATAACGTTATAGACGTATATAATGCTCCCACGGAGTGGTACGGGCCGACACGACCGGGATTCTGTAAAACATTACCAGCGAGGGGCTAGATGGGTTAGGTTAGGTTATACTACGTTATAGACGTATATAATGCTCCTACCGAGTAGTAGGGGCCAACCCTCCAGGAATGTTGTAAAATACTACATCCGAGGTGTTAGGTTGCCTTATGTTAGGATATATAACGATATAGACGTATATAATGTTCCTACGGAGTGGTACGGGCCGACACGACCGGGATTCTGTAAAACATTGCCAGCGAGGGGCTAGATGGGTTAGGTTAGGTTATATTACGTTACAAACGTATATAATGTTCCCACCGAGAAGTAGGGGCCGACCCGCCAGGAATGTTGTAAAATACTACATACGAGGTGTTAGGTTGCCTTAGGTTAGGATATATAACGTTATAGACGTATATAATGCTCCCACGGAGTGGTACGGGCCGACACGACCGGGATTCTGTAAAACATTACCAGCGAGGGGCTAGATGGGTTAGGTTAGGTTATACTACGTTATAGACGTATATAATGCTCCTACCGAGTAGTAGGGGCCGACCCTTCAGGAATGTTGTAAAATACTACATCCGAGGTGTTAGATTGCCTTAGGATAGGATATATAACGTTATAGACGTATATAATGTTCTCACCGAGACGTACTGGGCTACACGAACGGGATTCTACAAAACATTACCAGCGAGGGGCTAGAAGGATTAGGTTAGGTTATACTACGTTATAGACTAACATAATGTTCCAACCGAGAAGCAGGGGCCGACCCTCCAGGAATGTTGTAAAATACTACATCCGAGGTGTTAGTTTGCCTTAGGTTAGGATATATAACGTTACAGACGTATATAATGTTCCCACGGAGATGTACGGACCCAAACGATCGGGATTCTGTAAAACATTACCAGCGAGGGGCTAGATGGGTTAGGTTAGGTTATATTACGTTACAAACGTATATAATGTTCCCACCGAGAAGTAGGGGCCGACCCGCCAGGAATGTTGTAAAATACTACATACGAGGTGTTAGGTTGCCTTAGGTTAGGATATATAACGTTATAGACGTATATAATGCTCCCACGGAGTGGTACGGGCCGACACGACCGGGATTCTGTAAAACATTACCAGCGAGGGGCTAGATGGGTTAGGTTAGGTTATACTACGTTATAGACGTATATAATGCTCCTACCGAGTAGCAGGGGCCGACCCTTCAGGAATGTTGTAAAATACTACATCCGAGGTGTTAGATTGCCTTAGGATAGGATATATAACGTTATAGACGTATATAATGTTCTCACCGAGACGTACTGGGCTACACGAACGGGATTCTACAAAACATTACCAGCGAGGGGCTAGAAGGATTAGGTTAGGTTATACTACGTTATAGACTAACATAATGTTCCAACCGAGAAGCAGGGGCCGACCCTCCAGGAATGTTGTAAAATACTACATCCGAGGTGTTAGTTTGCCTTAGGTTAGGATATATAACGTTATAGACGTATATAATGTTCTCACCGAGACGTACTGGGCTACACGAACGGGATTCTACAAAACATTACCAGCGAGGGGCTAGAAGGATTAGGTTAAGTTATACTACGTTATAGACTAACATAATGTTCCAACCGAGAAGCAGGGGCCGACCCTCCAGGAATGTTGTAAAATACTACATCCGAGGTGTTAGTTTGCCTTAGGTTAGGATATATAACGTTATAGACGTATATAATGTTCCCACGGAGATGTACGGACCCAAACGATCGGGATTCTGTAAAACATTACCAGCGAGGGGCTAGATGGGTTACGTAAGGTTATAATACGTTATAGACATACATAATGTTCCCACCGAGAAGCAAGGGCCGACCTGTCAGGAATGTTGTAAGATACTACATCCGAGATGTTAGATTGCCTTAGGTTAGGATATATAACGTTATAGACGTATATAATGCTCCCACGGAGTGGTACGGGCCGACACGACCGGGATTCTGTAAAACATTACCAGCGAGGGGCTAGATGGGTTAGGTTAGGTTATACTACGTTGTAGACGTATATAATGCTCCTACCGAGTAGTAGGGGCCAACCCTCCAGGAATGTTGTAAAATACTACATCCGAGGTGTTAGGTTGCCTTATGTTAGGATATATAACGATATAGACGTATATAATGTTCCTACGGAGTGGTACGGGCCGACACGACCGGGATTCTGTAAAACATTGCCAGCGAGGGGCTAGATGGGTTAGGTTAGGTTATATTACGTTACAAACGTATATAATGTTCCCACCGAGAAGTAGGGGCCGACCCGCCAGGAATGTTGTAAAATACTACATACGAGGTGTTAGGTTGCCTTAGGTTAGGATATATAACGTTATAGACGTATATAATGCTCCCACGGAGTGGTACGGGCCGACACGACCGGGATTCTGTAAAACATTACCAGCGAGGGACTAGATGGGTTAGGTTAGGTTATATTACGTTACAAACGTATATAATGTTCCCACCGAGAAGTAGGGGCCGACCCGCCAGGAATGTTGTAAAATACTACATCCGAGATGTTAGATTGCCTTAGGTTAGGATATATAACGTTATAGACGTATATAATGCTCCCACGGAGTGGTACGGGCCGACACGACCGGGATTCTGTAAAACATTACCAGCGAGGGGCTAAATGGGTTAGGAAAGGTTATATTACGTTAGAAACGTACATAATGTTCCAACCGAGAAGTAGGGGCCGACCCGCCAGGAATGTTGTAAAATACTACATTCGAGATGTTAGGCTGCCTTATGTTGCGATAAACAAGGTTATAGACGTACATCATCTCCAGACCGAGAAGTACGGTCCCACACGAACGGGATTCTGTAAAACATTACCAGCGAGGGGCTAGATGGGTTAGGTTAGGTTATACTACGTTATAGACGTATATAATGTTCCCACCGAGAAGTAGGGGCCGACCCGCCAGGAATGTTGTAAAATACTACATCCGAGGGGTTAGGTTGCCTTAGGTTAGGATATATAACGATATAGACGTATATAATGCTCCCACGGAGTGGTACGGGCCGACACGACCGGGATTCTGTAAAACATTACCAGCGAGGGGCTAGATGGGTTAGGTTAGGTTATACTACGTTATAGACGTATATAATGCTCCTACCGAGTAGTAGGGGCCAACCCTCCAGGAATGTTGTAAAATACTACATCCGAGGTGTTAGGTTGCCTTATGTTAGGATATATAACGTTATAGACGTATATAATGTTCCTACGGAGTGGTACGGGCCGACACGACCGGGATTCTGTAAAACATTACCAGCGAGGGGCTAGATGGGTTAGGTTAGGTTATATTACGTTACAAACGTATATAATGTTCCCACCGAGAAGTAGGGGCCGACCCGCCAGGAATGTTGTAAAATACTACATACGAGGTGTTAGGTTGCCTTAGGTTAGGATATATAACGTTATAGACGTATATAATGCTCCCACGGAGTGGTACGGGCCGACACGACCGGGATTCTGTAAAACATTACCAGCGAGGGGCTAGATGGGTTAGGTTAAGTTATACTACGTTATAGACGTATATAATGCTCCTACCGAGTAGTAGGGGCCGACCCTTCAGGAATGTTGTAAAATACTACATCCGAGGTGTTAGATTGCCTTAGGATAGGATATATAACGTTACAGACGTATATAATGTTCTCACCGAGACGTACTGGGCTACACGAACGGGATTCTACAAAACATTACCAGCGAGGGGCTAGAAGGATTAGGTTAGGTTATACTACGTTATAGACTAACATAATGTTCCAACCGAGAAGCAGGGGCCGACCCTCCAGGAATGTTGTAAAATACTACATCCGAGGTGTTAGTTTGCCTTAGGTTAGGATATATAACGTTATAGACGTATATAATGTTCTCACCGAGACGTACTGGGCTACACGAACGGGATTCTACAAAACATTACCAGCGAGGGGCTAGAAGGATTAGGTTAGGTTATACTACGTTATAGACTAACATAATGTTCCAACCGAGAAGCAGGGGCCGACCTTCCAGGAATGTTGTAAAATACTACATCCGAGGTGTTAGTTTGCCTTAGGTTAGGATATATAACGTTATAGACGTATATAATGTTCCCACGGAGATGTACGGACCCAAACGATCGGGATTCTGTAAAACATTACCAGCGAGGGGCTAGATGGGTTACGTAAGGTTATAATACGTTATAGACATACATAATGTTCCCACCGAGAAGCAAGGGCCGACCTGTCAGGAATGTTGTAAGATACTACATCCGAGATGTTAGATTGCCTTAGGTTAGGATATATAACGTTATAGACGTATATAATGCTCCCACGGAGTGGTACGGGCCGACACGACCGGGATTCTGTAAAACATTACCAGCGAGGGGCTAGATGGGTTAGGTTAGGTTAAATTACGTTATAGACGTATATAATATTCGAAGCGAGATGTATGGGCCGACCCGCCAGGAATGTTGTAAAATACTACATTCGAGATGTTAGGCTGCCTTAGGTTGGGAGAAACAAGGTTATAGACGTACATCATCTCCCGACCGAGAAGTACGGTCCCACACGAACGGGATTCTGTAAAACATTACCAGCGAGGGGCTAGATGGGTTAGGTTAGGTTATACTACGTTATAGACGTATATAATGCTCCTACCGAGTAGTAGGGGCCGACCCTCCAGGAATGTTGTAAAATACTACATCCGAGGTGTTAGTTTGCCTTAGGTTAGGATATATAACGTTATAGACGTATATAATGTTCCCACAGAGTGGTACGGTCCGACACGACCGGGATTCTGTAAAACATTACCAGCGAGGGGCTAAATGGGTTAGGAAAGGTTATATTACGTTAGAAACGTACATAATGTTCCAACCGAGAAGTAGGGGCCGACCCGCCAGGAATGTTGTAAAATACTACATCCGAGGTGTTAGATTGCCTTAGGATAGGATATATAACGCTATAGACGTATATAATGTTCCTACGGAGTGGTACGGGCCGACACGACCGGGATTCTGTAAAACATTACCAGCGAGGGGCTGGATGGGTTCGATTAGGTGATATTACGTTAGAAACGTACATAATGTTCCAACCGAGAAGTAGGGGCCGACCCGCCAGGAATGTTGTAAAATACTACATCCGAGATATTAGATTGCCTTAGGTTAGGATGTATAACGTTATAGACGTATATAATGTTCCCACCGAGACGTACGGGGCTACACCAACGGGTTTCTGTAAAACATTACCAGCGAGGGGCTAGATGGGTTAGGAAAGGTTATATTACGTTAGAAACGTACATAATGTTCCAACCGAGAAGTAGGGGCCGACCCGCCAGGATTGTTGTAAAATACTACATCCGAGATATTAGATTGCCTTAGGTTAGGATGTATAACGTTATAGACGTATATAATGTTCCCACCGAGACGTACGGGGCTGCACGTCCGGGATTCTGTAAAACATTACCAGCGAGGGGCTAAATGGGTTAGGAAAGGTTATATTACGTTAGAAACGTACATAATGTTCCAACCGAGAAGTAGGGGCCGACCCGCCAGGAATGTTGTAAAATACTACATTCGAGATGTTAGGCTGCCTTATGTTGCGATAAACAAGGTTATAGACGTACATCATCTCCAGACCGAGAAGTACGGTCCCACACGAACGGGATTCTGTAAAACATTACCAGCGAGGGGCTAGATGGGTTAGGTTAGGTTATACTACGTTATAGACGTATATAATGCTCCTACCGAGTAGTAGTGGCCGACCCTCCAGGAATGTTGTAAAATACTACATCCGAGGTGTTAAGTTGCCTTAGGTTAGGATATATAACGTTATAGACGTATATAATGTTCCTACGGAGTGGTACGGGCCGACACGACCGGGATTCTGTAAAACATTACCAGCGTGGGGCTAGATGGGTTAGGTTAGGTTATATTACGTTACAAACGTATATAATGTTCCCACCGAGAAGTAGGGGCCGACCCGCCAGGAATGTTGTAAAATACTACATCCGAGGTGTTAGGTTGCCTTAGGTTAGGATATATAACGTTATAGACGTATATAATGCTCCCACGGAGTGGTACGGGCCGACACGACCGGGATTCTGTAAAACATTACCAGCGAGGGGCTAGATGGGTTAGGTTAGGTTATACTACGTTATAGACGAATATAATGCTCCTACCGAGTAGTAGGGGCCAACCCTCCAGGAATGTTGTAAAATACTACATCCGAGGTGTTAGGTTGCCTTATGTTAGGATATATAACGTTATAGACGTATATAATGTTCCTACGGAGTGGTACGGGCCGACACGACCGGGATTCTGTAAAACATTACCAGCGAGGGGCTAGATGGGTTAGGTTAGGTTATATTACGTTACAAACGTATATAATGTTCCCACCGAGAAGTAGGGGCCGACCCGCCAGGAATGTTGTAAAATACTACATACGAGGTGTTAGGTTGCCTTAGGTTAGGATATATAACGTTATAGACGTATATAATGCTCCCACGGAGTGGTACGGGTCGACACGACCGGGATTCTGTAAAACATTACCAGCGAGGGGCTAGATGGGTTAGGTTAGGTTAAATTACGTTATAGACATACATAATGTTCCCACCGAGAAGCAAGGGCCGACCTGTCAGGAATGTTGTAAGATACTACATCCGAGATGTTAGATTGCCTTAGGTTAGGATATATAACGTTATAGACGTATATAATGCTCCCACGGAGTGGTACGGGCCGACACGACCGGGATTCTGTAAAACATTACCAGCGAGGGGCTAGATGGGTTAGGTTAGGTTAAATTACGTTATAGACGTATATAATATTCGAAGCGAGATGTATGGGCCGACCCGCCAGGAATGTTGTAAAATACTACATTCGAGATGTTAGGCTGCCTTAGGTTGGGATAAACAAGGTTATAGACGTACATCATCTCCCGACCGAGAAGTACGGTCCCACACGAACGGGATTCTGTAAAACATTACCAGCGAGGGGCTAGATGGGTTAGGTTAGGTTATACTACGTTATAGACGTATATAATGCTCCTACCGAGTAGTAGGGGCCGACCCTCCAGGAATGTTGTAAAATACTACATCCGAGGTGCTAGGTTGCCTTAGGTTAGGATATATAACGTTATAGACGTATATAATGTTCCCACAGAGTGGTAAGGTCCGACACGTCCGGGATTCTGTAAAACATTACCAGCGAGGGGCTAAATGGGTTAGGAAAGGTTATATTACGTTAGAAACGTACATAATGTTCCAACCGAGAAGTAGGGGCCGACCCGCCAGGAATGTTGTAAAATACTACATCCGAGGTGTTTGATTGCCTTAGGATAGGATATATAACGTTATAGACGTATATAATGTTCCTACGGAGTGGTACGGGCCGACACGACCGGGATTCTGTAAAACATTACCAGCGAGGGGCTAGATGGGTTAGGTTAGGTGATATTACGTTAGAAACGTACATAATGTTCCAACCGAGAAGTAGGGGCCGACCCGCCAGGAATGTTGTAAAATACTACATCCGAGATATTAGATTGCCTTAGGTTAGGATGTATAACGTTATAGACGTATATAATGTTCCCACCGAGACGTACGGGGCTACACCAACGGGTTTCTGTAAAACATTACCAGCGAGGGGCTAGATGGGTTAGGAAAGGTTATATTACGTTAGAAACGTACATAATGTTCCAACCGAGAAGTAGGGGCCGACCCGCAAGGATTGTTGTAAAATACTACATCCGAGATGTTAGATTGCCTTAGGTTAGGATATATAACGTTATAGACGTATGTAATGTACCCACCGAGACGTACGTGGCTACACGAACGGGATTCTGTAAAACATTACCAGCGAGGGGCTAGATGGGTTAGGTTAAGTTAAATTACGTTATAGACGTACATAATGTTCCAACCGAGAAGTAGGGGCCGACCCGCCAGGAATGTTGTAAAATACTACATCCGAGATATTAGATTGCCTTAGGTTAGGATGTATAACGTTATAGACGTATATAATGGTCCCACCGAGACGTACGGGGCTGCACGTCCGGGATTCTGTAAAACATTACCAGCGAGGGGCTAAATGGGTTAGGAAAGGTTATATTACGTTAGAAACGTACATAATGTTCCAACCGAGAAGTAGGGGCCGACCCGCCAGGAATGTTGTAAAATACTACATTCGAGATGTTAGGCTGCCTTATGTTGCGATAAACAAGGTTATAGACGTACATCATCTCCAGACCGAGAAGTACGGTCCCACACGAACGGGATTCTGTAAAACATTACCAGCGAGGGGCTAGATGGGTTAGGTTAGGTTATACTACGTTATAGACGTATATAATGCTCCTACCGAGTAGTAGTGGCCGACCCTTCAGGAATGTTGTAAAATACTACATCCGAGGTGTTAAGTTGCCTTAGGTTAGGATATATAACGTTATAGACGTATATAATGTTCCTACGGAGTGGTACGGGCCGACACGACCGGGATTCTGTAAAACATTACCAGCGTGGGGCTAGATAGGTTAGGTTAGGTTATATTACGTTCCAAACGTATATAATGTTCCCACCGAGAAGTAGGGGCCGACCGGCCAGGAATGTTGTAAAATACTACATCCGAGGTGTTAGGTTGCCTTAGGTTAGGATATATAACGTTATAGACGTATATAATGCTCCCACGGAGTGGTACGGGCCGACACGACCGGGATTCTGTAAAACATTACCAGCGAGGGGCTAGATGGGTTAGGTTAGGTTATACTACGTTATAGACGTATATAATGCTCCTACCGAGTAGTAGGGGCCAACCCTCCAGGAATGTTGTAAAATACTACATCCGAGGTGTTAGGTTGCCTTATGTTAGGATATATAACGTTATAGACGTATATAATGTTCCTACGGAGTGGTACGGGCCGACACGACCGGGATTCTGTAAAACATTACCAGCGAGGGGCTAGATGGGTTAGGTTAGGTTATATTACGTTACAAACGTATATAATGTTCCCACCGAGAAGTAGGGGCCGACCCGCCAGGAATGTTGTAAAATACTACATACGAGGTGTTAGGTTGCCTTAGGTTAGGATATATAACGTTATAGACGTATATAATGCTCCCACGGAGTGGTACGGGCCGACACGACCGGGATTCTGTAAAACACTACCAGCGAGGGGCTAGATGGGTTAGGTTAGGTTAAATTACGTTATAGACGTATATAATATTCGAAGCGAGATGTATGGGCCGACCCGCCAGGAATGTTGTAAAATACTACATTCGAGATGTTAGGCTGCCTTAGGTTGGGATAAACAAGGTTATAGGCGTACATCATATCCCGACCGAGAAGTACGGTCCCACACGAACGGGATTCTGTAAAACATTACCAGCGAGGGGCTAGATGGGTTAGGTTAGGTTATAATACGTTATAGACGTATATAATCCTCCTACCGAGTAGTAGGGGCCGACCCTCCAGGAATGTTGTAAAATACTACATCCGAGGTGTTAGGTTGCCTTAGGTTAGGATATATAACGTTATAGACGTATATAATGCTCCCACGGAGTGGTACGGGCCGACACGACCGGGATTCTGTAAAACATTACCAGAGAGGGGCTAGATGGGTTAGGTAAGGTTGTATTACGTTATAGACATACATAGTGTTCCCACCGAGAAGCAAGGGCCGACCTGTCAGGAATGTTGTAAGATACTACATCCGAGATGTTAGATTGCCTTAGGTTAGGATATATAACGTTATAGACGTATATAATGCTCCCACGGAGTGGTACGGGCCGACACGACCGGGATTCTGTAAAACATTACCAGCGAGGGGCTAGATGGGTTAGGTTAGGTTAAATTACGTTATAGACGTATATAATATTCGAAGCGAGATGTATGGGCCGACCCGCCAGGAATGTTGTAAAATACTACATTCGAGATGTTAGGCTGCCTTAGGTTGGGATAAACAAGGTTATAGACGTACATCATCTCCCGACCGAGAAGTACGGTCCCACACGAACGGGATTCTGTAAAACATTACCAGCGAGGGGCTAGATGGGTTAGGTTAGGTTATACTACGTTATAGACGTATATAATGCTCCTACCGAGTAGTAGGGGCCGACCCTCCAGGAATGTTGTAAAATACTACATCCGAGGTGTTAGGTTGCCTTAGGTTAGGATATATAACGTTATAGACGTATATAATGTTCCCACAGAGTGGTAAGGTCCGACACGTCCGGGATTCTGTAAAACATTATCAGCGAGGGGCTAAATGGGTTAGGAAAGGTTATATTACGTTAGAAACGTACATAATGTTCCAACCGAGAAGTAGGGGCCGACCCGCCAGGAATGTTGTAAAATACTACATCCGAGGTGTTAGATTGCCTTAGGATAGGATATATAACGTTATAGACGTATATAATGTTCCTACGGAGTGGTACGGGCCGACACGACCGGGATTCTGTAAAACATTACCAGCGAGGGGCTAGATGGGTTAGGTTAGGTGATATTACGTTAGAAACGTACATAATGTTCCAACCGAGAAGTAGGGGCCGACCCGCCAGGAATGTTGTAAAATACTACATCCGAGATATTAGATTGCCTTAGGTTAGGATGTATAACGTTATAGACGTATATAATGTTCCCACCGAGACGTACGGGGCTACACCAACGGGTTTCTGTAAAACATTACCAGCGAGGGGCTAGATGGGTTAGGAAAGGTTATATTACGTTAGAAACGTACATAATGTTCCAACCGAGAAGTAGGGGCCGACCCGCAAGTATTGTTGTAAAATACTACATCCGAGATGTTAGATTGCCTTAGGTTAGGATATATAACGTTATAGACGTATGTAATGTACCCACCGAGACGTACGTGGCTACACGAACGGGATTCTGTAAAACATTACCAGCGAGGGGCTAGATGGGTTAGGTTAAGTTAAATTACGTTATAGACGTACATAATGTTCCAACCGAGAAGTAGGGGCCGACCCGCCAGGAATGTTGTAAAATACTACATCCGAGATATTAGATTGCCTTAGGTTAGGATGTATAACGTTATAGACGTATATAATGTTCCCACCGAGACGTACGGGGCTGCACGTCCGGGATTCTGTAAAACATTACCAGCGAGGGGCTAAATGGGTTAGGAAAGGTTATATTACGTTAGAAACGTACATAATGTTCCAACCGAGAAGTAGGGGCCGACCCGCCAGGAATGTTGTAAAATACTACATTCGAGATGTTAGGCTGCCTTATGTTGCGATAAACAAGGTTATAGACGTACATCATCTCCAGACCGAGAAGTACGGTCCCACACGAACGGGATTCTGTAAAACATTACCAGCGAGGGGCTAGATGGGTTAGGTTAGGTTATACTACGTTATAGACGTATATAATGCTCCTACCGAGTAGTAGTGGCCGACCCTCCAGGAATGTTGTAAAATACTACATCCGAGGTGTTAAGTTGCCTTAGGTTAGTATATATAACGTTATAGACGTATATAATGTTCCTACGGAGTGGTACGGGCCGACACGACCGGGATTCTGTAAAACATTACCAGCGTGGGGCTAGATGGGTTAGGTTAGGTTATATTACGTTACAAACGTATATAATGTTCCCACCGAGAAGTAGGGGCCGACCCGCCAGGAATGTTGTAAAATACTACATCCGAGGTGTTAGGTTGCCTTAGGTTAGGATATATAACGTTATAGACGTATATAATGCTCCCACGGAGTGGTACGGGCCGACACGACCGGGATTCTGTAAAACATTACCAGCGAGGGGCTAGATGGGTTAGGTTAGGTTATACTACGTTATAGACGTATATAATGCTCCTACCGAGTAGTAGGGGCCAACCCTCCAGGAATGTTGTAAAATACTACATCCGAGGTGTTAGGTTGCCTTATGTTAGGATATATAACGTTATAGACGTATATAATGTTCCTACGGAGTGGTACGGGCCGACACGACCGGGATTCTGTAAAACATTACCAGCGAGGGGCTAGATGGGTTAGGTTAGGTTATATTACGTTACAAACGTATATAATGTTCCCACCGAGAAGTAGGGGCCGACCCGCCAGGAATGTTGTAAAATACTACATACGAGGTGTTAGGTTGCCTTAGGTTAGGATATATAACGTTATAGACGTATATAATGCTCCCACGGAGTGGTACGGGCCGACACGACCGGGATTCTGTAAAACATTACCAGCGAGGGGCTAGATGGGTTAGGTTAGGTGATATTACGTTAGAAACGTACATAATGTTCCAACCGAGAAGTAGGGGCCGACCCGCCAGGAATGTTGTAAAATACTACATCCGAGATATTAGATTGCCTTAGGTTAGGATGTATAACGTTATAGACGTATATAATGTTCCCACCGAGACGTACGGGGCTACACCAACGGGTTTCTGTAAAACATTACCAGCGAGGGGCTAGATGGGTTAGGAAAGGTTATATTACGTTAGAAACGTACATAATGTTCCAACCGAGAAGTAGGGGCCGACCCGCAAGGATTGTTGTAAAATACTACATCCGAGATGTTAGATTGCCTTAGGTTAGGATATATAACGTTATAGACGTATGTAATGTACCCACCGAGACGTACGTGGCTACACGAACGGGATTCTGTAAAACATTACCAGCGAGGGGCTAGATGGGTTAGGTTAAGTTAAATTACGTTATAGACGTACATAATGTTCCAACCGAGAAGTAGGGGCCGACCCGCCAGGAATGTTGTAAAATACTACATCCGAGATATTAGATTGCCTTAGGTTAGGATGTATAACGTTATAGACGTATATAATGGTCCCACCGAGACGTACGGGGCTGCACGTCCGGGATTCTGTAAAACATTACCAGCGAGGGGCTAAATGGGTTAGGAAAGGTTATATTACGTTAGAAACGTACATAATGTTCCAACCGAGAAGTAGGGGCCGACCCGCCAGGAATGTTGTAAAATACTACATTCGAGATGTTAGGCTGCCTTAGGTTGGGATAAACAAGGTTATAGGCGTACATCATATCCCGACCGAGAAGTACGGTCCCACACGAACGGGATTCTGTAAAACATTACCAGCGAGGGGCTAGATGGGTTAGGTTAGGTTATAATACGTTATAGACGTATATAATCCTCCTACCGAGTAGTAGGGGCCGACCCTCCAGGAATGTTGTAAAATACTACATCCGAGGTGTTAGGTTGCCTTAGGTTAGGATATATAACGTTATAGACGTATATAATGCTCCCACGGAGTGGTACGGGCCGACACGACCGGGATTCTGTAAAACATTACCAGAGAGGGGCTAGATGGGTTAGGTAAGGTTGTATTACGTTATAGACATACATAATGTTCCCACCGAGAAGCAAGGGCCGACCTGTCAGGAATGTTGTAAGATACTACATCCGAGATGTTAGATTGCCTTAGGTTAGGATATATAACGTTATAGACGTATATAATGCTCCCACGGAGTGGTACGGGCCGACACGACCGGGATTCTGTAAAACATTACCAGCGAGGGGCTAGATGGGTTAGGTTAGGTTAAATTACGTTATAGACGTATATAATATTCGAAGCGAGATGTATGGGCCGACCCGCCAGGAATGTTGTAAAATACTACATTCGAGATGTTAGGCTGCCTTAGGTTGGGATAAACAAGGTTATAGACGTACATCATCTCCCGACCGAGAAGTACGGTCCCACACGAACGGGATTCTGTAAAACATTACCAGCGAGGGGCTAGATGGGTTAGGTTAGGTTATACTACGTTATAGACGTATATAATGCTCCTACCGAGTAGTAGGGGCCGACCCTCCAGGAATGTTGTAAAATACTACATCCGAGGTGTTAGGTTGCCTTAGGTTAGGATATATAACGTTATAGACGTATATAATGTTCCCACAGAGTGGTAAGGTCCGACACGTCCGGGATTCTGTAAAACATTATCAGCGAGGGGCTAAATGGGTTGGGAAAGGTTATATTACGTTAGAAACGTACATAATGTTCCAACCGAGAAGTAGGGGCCGACCCGCCAGGAATGTTGTAAAATACTACATCCGAGGTGTTAGATTGCCTTAGGATAGGATATATAACGTTATAGACGTATATAATGTTCCTACGGAGTGGTACGGGCCGACACGACCGGGATTCTGTAAAACATTACCAGCGAGGGGCTAGATGGGTTAGGTTAGGTGATATTACGTTAGAAACGTACATAATGTTCCAACTGAGAAGTAGGGGCCGACCCGCCAGGAATGTTGTAAAATACTACATCCGAGATATTAGATTGCCTTAGGTTAGGATGTATAACGTTATAGACGTATATAATGTTCCCACCGAGACGTACGGGGCTACACCAACGGGTTTCTGTAAAACATTACCAGCGAGGGGCTAGATGGGTTAGGAAAGGTTATATTACGTTAGAAACGTACATAATGTTCCAACCGAGAAGTAGGGGCCGACCCGCAAGGATTGTTGTAAAATACTACATCCGAGGTGTTTGATTGCCTTAGGATAGGATATATAACGTTATAGACGTATATAATGTTCCTACGGAGTGGTACGGGCCGACACGACCGGGATTCTGTAAAACATTACCAGCGAGGGGCTAGATGGGTTAGGTTAGGTGATATTACGTTAGAAACGTACATAATGTTCCAACCGAGAAGTAGGGGCCGACCCGCCAGGAATGTTGTAAAATACTACATCCGAGATATTAGATTGCCTTAGGTTAGGATGTATAACGTTATAGACGTATATAATGTTCCCACCGAGACGTACGGGGCTACACCAACGGGTTTCTGTAAAACATTACCAGCGAGGGGCTAGATGGGTTAGGAAAGGTTATATTACGTTAGAAACGTACATAATGTTCCAACCGAGAAGTAGGGGCCGACCCGCAAGGATTGTTGTAAAATACTACATCCGAGATGTTAGATTGCCTTAGGTTAGGATATATAACGTTATAGACGTATGTAATGTACCCACCGAGACTGTACGTGGCTACACGAACGGGATTCTGTAAAACATTACCAGCGAGGGGCTAGATGGGTTAGGTTAGGTTAGGTTAGGTTATAGACGTACATAATGTTCCAACCGAGAAGTAGGGGCCGACCGGCCAGGAATGTTGTAAAATACTACATCCGAGATATTAGATTGCCTTAGGTTAGGATGTATAACGTTATAGACGTATATAATGTTCCCACCGAGACGTACGGGGCTACACCAACGGGTTTCTGTAAAACATTACCAGCGAGGGGCTAGATGGGTTAGGAAAGGTTATATTACGTTAGAAACGTACATAATGTTCCAACCGAGAAGTAGGGGCCGACCCGCAAGGATTGTTGTAAAATACTACATCCGAGATGTTAGATTGCCTTAGGTTAGGATATATAACGTTATAGACGTATGTAATGTACCCACCGAGAAGTAGGGGCCGACCCGCCAGGAATGTTGTAAAATACTACATACGAGGTGTTAGGTTGCCTTAGGTTAGGATATATAACGTTATAGACGTATATAATGCTCCCACGGAGTGGTACGGGCCGACACGACCGGGATTCTGTAAAACATTACCAGAGAGGGGCTAGATGGGTTAGGTAAGGTTGTATTACGTTATAGACATACATAATGTTCCCACCGAGAAACAAGGGCCGACCTGTCAGGAATGTTGTAAGATACTACATCCGAGATGTTAGATTGCCTTAGGTTAGGATATATAACGTTATAGACGTATATAATGCTCCCACGGAGTGGTACGGGCCGACACGACCGGGATTCTGTAAAACATTACCAGCGAGGGGCTAGATGGGTTAGGTTAGGTTAAATTACGTTATAGACGTATATAATATTCGAAGCGAGATGTATGGGCCGACCCGCCAGGAATGTTGTAAAATACTACATTCGAGATGTTAGGCTGCCTTAGGTTGGGATAAACAAGGTTATAGACGTACATCATCTCCCGACCGAGAAGTACGGTCCCACACGAACGGGATTCTGTAAAACATTACCAGCGAGGGGCTAGATGGGTTAGGTTAGGTTATACTACGTTATAGACGTATATAATGCTCCTACCGAGTAGTAGGGGCCGACCCTCCAGGAATGTTGTAAAATACTACATCCGAGGTGTTAGGTTGCCTTAGGTTAGGATATATAACGTTATAGACGTATATAATGTTCCCACAGAGTGGTAAGGTCCGACACGTCCGGGATTCTGTAAAACATTACCAGCGAGGGGCTAAATGGGTTAGGAAAGGTTATATTACGTTAGAAACGTACATAATGTTCCAACCGAGAAGTAGGGGCCGACCCGCCAGGAATGTTGTAAAATACTACATCCGAGGTGTTAGATTGCCTTAGGATAGGATATATAACGTTATAGACGTATATAATGTTCCTACGGAGTGGTACGGGCCGACACGACCGGGATTCTGTAGAACATTATCAGCGAGGGGCTAAATGGGTTAGGAAAGGTTATATTACGTTAGAAACGTACATAATGTTCCAACCGAGAAGTAGGGGCCGACCCGCCAGGAATGTTGTAAAATACTACATCCGAGGTGTTAGATTGCCTTAGGATAGGATATATAACGTTATAGACGTATATAATGTTCCTACGGAGTGGTACGGGCCGACACGACCGGGATTCTGTAAAACATTACCAGCGAGGGGCTAGATGGGTTAGGTTAGGTGATATTACGTTAGAAACGTACATAATGTTCCAACCGAGAAGTAGGGGCCGACCCGCCAGGAATGTTGTAAAATACTACATCCGAGATATTAGATTGCCTTAGGTTAGGATGTATAACGTTATAGACGTATATAATGTTCCCACCGAGACGTACGGGGCTACACCAACGGGTTTCTGTAAAACATTACCAGCGAGGGGCTAGATGGGTTAGGAAAGGTTATATTACGTTAGAAACGTACATAATGTTCCAACCGAGAAGTAGGGGCCGACCGGCAAGGATTGTTGTAAAATACTACATCCGAGATGTTAGATTGCCTTAGGTTAGGATATATAACGTTATAGACGTATGTAATGTACCCACCGAGACGTACGTGGCTACACGAACGGGATTCTGTAAAACATTACCAGCGAGGGGCTAGATGGGTTAGGTTAAGTTAAATTACGTTATAGACGTACATAATGTTCCAACCGAGAAGTAGGGGCCGACCCGCCAGGAATGTTGTAAAATACTACATCCGAGATATTAGATTGCCTTAGGTTAGGATGTATAACGTTATAGACGTATATAATGTTCCCACCGAGACGTACGGGGCTGCACGTCCGGGATTCTGTAAAACATTACCAGCAAGGGGCTAAATGGGTTAGGAAAGGTTATATTACGTTAGAAACGTACATAATGTTCCAACCGAGAAGTAGGGGCCGACCCGCCAGGAATGTTGTAAAATACTACATTCGAGATGTTAGGCTGCCTTATGTTGCGATAAACAAGGTTATAGACGTACATCATCTCCAGACCGAGAAGTACGGTCCCAAACGAACGGGATTCTGTAAAACATTACCAGCGAGGGGCTAGATGGGTTAGGTTAGGTTATACTACGTTATAGACGTATATAATGCTCCTACCGAGTAGTAGTGGCCGACCCTTCAGGAATGTTGTAAAATACTACATCCGAGGTGTTAAGTTGCCTTAGGTTAAGATATATAACGTTATAGACGTATATAATGTTCCTACGGAGTGGTACGGGCCGACACGACCGGGATTCTGTAAAACATTACCAGCGTGGGGCTAGATAGGTTAGGTTAGGTTATATTACGTTACAAACGTATATAATGTTCCAACCGAGAAGTAGGGGCCGACCCGCCAGGAATGTTGTAAAATACTACATCCGAGGTGTTAGGTTACCTTAGGTTAGGATATATAACGTTATAGACGTATATAATGCTCCCACGGAGTGGTACGGGCCGACACGACCGGGATTCTGTAAAACATTACCAGCGAGGGGCTAGATGGGTTAGGTTAGGTTATACTACGTTATAGACGTATATAATGCTCCTACCGAGTAGTAGGGGCCAACCCTCCAGGAATGTTGTAAAATACTACATCCGAGGTGTTAGGTTGCCTTATGTTAGGATATATAACGTTATAGACGTATATAATGTTCCTACGGAGTGGTACGGGCCGACACGACCGGGATTCTGTAAAACATTACCAGCGAGGGGCTAGATGGGTTAGGTTAGGTTATATTACGTTACAAACGTATATAATGTTCCCACCGAGAAGTAGGGGCCGACCCGCCAGGAATGTTGTAAAATACTACATACGAGGTGTTAGGTTGCCTTAGGTTAGGATATATAACGTTATAGACGTATATAATGCTCCCACGGAGTGGTACGGTCCGACACGACCGGGATTCTGTAAAACATTACCAGCGAGGGGCTAGATGGGTTAGGTTAGGTTAAATTACGTTATAGACGTATATAATATTCGAAGCGAGATGTATGGGCCGACCCGCCAGGAATGTTGTAAAATACTACATTCGAGATGTTAGGCTGCCTTAGGTTGGGATAAACAAGGTTATAGGCGTACATCATATCCCGACCGAGAAGTACGGTCCCACACGAACGGGATTCTGTAAAACATTACCAGCGAGGGGCTAGATGGGTTAGGTTAGGTTATACTACGTTATAGACGTATATAATGCTCCTACCGAGTAGTAGGGGCCGACCCTCCAGGAATGTTGTAAAATACTACATCCGAGGTGTTAGGTTGCCTTAGGTTAGGATATATAACGTTATAGACGTATATAATGTTCCCACAGAGTGGTAAGGTCCGACACGTCCGGGATTCTGTAAAACATTACCAGCGAGGGGCTAAATGGGTTAGGAAAGGTTATATTACGTTAGAAACGTACATAATGTTCCAACCGAGAAGTAGGGGCCGACCCGCCAGGAATGTTGTAAAATACTACATCCGAGGTGTTAGATTGCCTTAGGATAGGATATATAACGTTATAGACGTATATAATGTTCCTACGGAGTGGTACGGGCCGACACGACCGGGATTCTGTAGAACATTATCAGCGAGGGGCTAAATGGGTTAGGAAAGGTTATATTACGTTAGAAACGTACATAATGTTCCAACCGAGAAGTAGGGGCCGACCCGCCAGGAATGTTGTAAAATACTACATCCGAGGTGTTAGATTGCCTTAGGATAGGATATATAACGTTATAGACGTATATAATGTTCCTACGGAGTGGTACGGGCCGACACGACCGGGATTCTGTAAAACATTACCAGCGAGGGGCTAGATGGGTTAGGTTAGGTGATATTACGTTAGAAACGTACATAATGTTCCAACCGAGAAGTAGGGGCCGACCCGCCAGGAATGTTGTAAAATACTACATCCGAGATATTAGATTGCCTTAGGTTAGGATGTATAACGTTATAGACGTATATAATGTTCCCACCGAGACGTACGGGGCTACACCAACGGGTTTCTGTAAAACATTACCAGCGAGGGGCTAGATGGGTTAGGAAAGGTTATATTACGTTAGAAACGTACATAATGTTCCAACCGAGAAGTAGGGGCCGACCCGCAAGGATTGTTGTAAAATACTACATCCGAGATGTTAGATTGCCTTAGGTTAGGATATATAACGTTATAGACGTATGTAATGTACCCACCGAGACGTACGTGGCTACACGAACGGGATTCTGTAAAACATTACCAGCGAGGGGCTAGATGGGTTAGGTTAAGTTAAATTACGTTATAGACGTACATAATGTTCCAACCGAGAAGTAGGGGCCGACCCGCCAGGAATGTTGTAAAATACTACATCCGAGATATTAGATTGCCTTAGGTTAGGATGTATAACGTTATAGACGTATATAATGTTCCCACCGAGACGTACGGGGCTGCACGTCCGGGATTCTGTAAAACATTACCAGCGAGGGGCTAAATGGGTTAGGAAAGGTTATATTACGTTAGAAACGTACATAATGTTCCAACCGAGAAGTAGGGGCCGACCCGCCAGGAATGTTGTAAAATACTACATTCGAGATGTTAGGCTGCCTTATGTTGCGATAAACAAGGTTATAGACGTACATCATCTCCAGACCGAGAAGTACGGTCCCACACGAACGGGATTCTGTAAAACATTACCAGCGAGGGGCTAGATGGGTTAGGTTAGGTTATACTACGTTATAGACGTATATAATGCTCCTACCGAGTAGTAGTGGCCGACCCTCCAGGAATGTTGTAAAATACTACATCCGAGGTGTTAAGTTGCCTTAGGTTAAGATATATAACGTTATAGACGTATATAATGTTCCTACGGAGTGGTACGGGCCGACACGACCGGGATTCTGTAAAACATTACCAGCGTGGGGCTAGATAGGTTAGGTTAGGTTATATTACGTTACAAACGTATATAATGTTCCAACCGAGAAGTAGGGGCCGACCCGCCAGGAATGTTGTAAAATACTACATCCGAGGTGTTAGGTTACCTTAGGTTAGGATATATAACGTTATAGACGTATATAATGCTCCCACGGAGTGGTACGGGCCGACACGACCGGGATTCTGTAAAACATTACCAGCGAGGGGCTAGATGGGTTAGGTTAGGTTATACTACGTTATAGACGTATATAATGCTCCTACCGAGTAGTAGGGGCCAACCCTCCAGGAATGTTGTAAAATACTACATCCGAGGTGTTAGGTTGCCTTATGATAGGATATATAACGTTATAGACGTATATAATGTTCCTACGGAGTGGTACGGGCCGACACGACCGGGATTCTGTAAAACATTACCAGCGAGGGGCTAGATGGGTTAGGTTAGGTTATATTACGTTACAAACGTATATAATGTTCCCACCGAGAAGTAGGGGCCGACCCGCCAGGAATGTTGTAAAATACTACATACGAGGTGTTAGGTTGCCTTAGGTTAGGATATATAACGTTATAGACGTATATAATGCTCCCACGGAGTGGTACGGTCCGACACGACCGGGATTCTGTAAAACATTACCAGCGAGGGGCTAGATGGGTTAGGTTAGGTTAAATTACGTTATAGACGTATATAATATTCGAAGCGAGATGTATGGGCCGACCCGCCAGGAATGTTGTAAAATACTACATTCGAGATGTTAGGCTGCCTTAGGTTGGGATAAACAAGGTTATAGGCGTACATCATATCCCGACCGAGAAGTACGGTCCCACACGAACGGGATTCTGTAAAACATTACCAGCGAGGGGCTAGATGGGTTAGGTTAGGTTATACTACGTTATAGACGTATATAATCCTCCTACCGAGTAGTAGGGGCCGACCCTCCAGGAATGTTGTAAAATACTACATCCGAGGTGTTAGGTTGCCTTAGGTTAGGATATATAACGTTATAGACGTATATAATGTTCCCACGGAGTGGTACGGTCCGACACGACCGGGATTCTGTAAAACATTACCAGCGAGGGGCTAGACGGGTTAGGTTAGGTTATATTACGTTACAAACGTATATAATGTTCCCACCGAGAAGTAGGGGCCGACCCGCCAGGAATGTTGTAAAATACTACATACGAGGTGTTAGGTTGCCTTAGGTTAGGATATATAACGTTATAGACGTATATAATGCTCCCACGGAGTGGTACGGGCCGACACGACCGGGATTCTGTAAAACATTACCAGCGAGGGGCTAGATGGGTTAGGTTAGGTTAAATTACGTTATAGACATACATAATGTTCCCACCGAGAAGCAAGGGCCGACCTGTCAGGAATGTTGTAAGATACTACATCCGAGATGTTAGATTGCCTTAGGTTAGGATATATAACGTTATAGACGTATATAATGCTCCCACGGAGTGGTACGGGCCGACACGACCGGGATTCTGTAAAACATTACCAGCGAGGGGCTAGATGGGTTAGGTTAGGTTAAATTACGTTATAGACGTATATAATATTCGAAGCGAGATGTATGGGCCGACCCGCCAGGAATGTTGTAAAATACTACATTCGAGATATTAGGCTGCCTTAGGTTGGGATAAAGAAGGTTATAGACGTACATCATCTCCCGACCGAGAAGTACGGTCCCACACGAACGGGATTCTGTAAAACATTACCAGCGAGGGGCTAGATGGGTTAGGTTAGGTTATACTACGTTATAGACGTATATAATGCTCCTACCGAGTAGTAGGGGCCGACCCTCCAGGAATGTTGTAAAATACTACATCCGAGGTGTTAGGTTGCCTTAGCTTAGGATATATAACGTTATAGACGTATATAATGTTCCCACGGAGTGGTACGGGCCGACACGACCGGGATTCTGTAAAACATTACCAGCGAGGGGCTCGATGGGTTAGGTTAGGTTATACTACGTTATAGACGTATATAATGCTCCTACCGAGTAGTAGGGGCCAACCCTCCAGGAATGTTGTAAAATACTACATCCGAGGTGTTAGGTTGCCTTATGTTAGGATATATAACGTTATAGACGTATATAATGTTCCTACGGAGTGGTACGGGCCGACACGACCGGGATTCTGTAAAACATTACCAGCGAGGGGCTAGATGGGTTAGGTTAGGTTATATTACGTTACAAACGTATATAATGTTCCCACCGAGAAGTAGGGGCCGACCCGCCAGGAATGTTGTAAAATACTACATACGAGGTGTTAGGTTGCCTTAGGTTAGGATATATAACGTTATAGACGTATATAATGCTCCCACGGAGTGGTACGGGCCGACACGACCGGGATTCTGTAAAACATTACCAGAGAGGGGCTAGATGGGTTAGGTAAGGTTGTATTACGTTATAGACATACATAATGTTCCCACCGAGAAGCAAGGGCCGACCTGTCAGGAATGTTGTAAGATACTACATCCGAGATGTTAGATTGCCTTAGGTTAGGATATATAACGTTATAGACGTATATAATGCTCCCACGGAGTGGTACGGGCCGACACGACCGGGATTCTGTAAAACATTACCAGCGAGGGGCTAGATGGGTTAGGTTAGGTTAAATTACGTTATAGACGTATATAATATTCGAAGCGAGATGTATGGGCCGACCCGCCAGGAATGTTGTAAAATACTACATTCGAGATGTTAGGCTGCCTTAGGTTGGGATAAACAAGGTTATAGACGTACATCATCTCCCGACCGAGAAGTACGGTCCCACACGAACGGGATTCTGTAAAACATTACCAGCGAGGGGCTAGATGGGTTAGGTTAGGTTATACTACGTTATAGACGTATATAATGCTCCTACCGAGTAGTAGGGGCCGACCCTCCAGGAATGTTGTAAAATACTACATCCGAGGTGTTAGGTTGCCTTAGGTTAGGATATATAACGTTATAGACGTATATAATGTTCCCACAGAGTGGTAAGGTCCGACACGTCCGGGATTCTGTAAAACATTACCAGCGAGGGGCTAAATGGGTTAGGAAAGGTTATATTACGTTAGAAACGTACATAATGTTCCAACCGAGAAGTAGGGGCCGACCCGCCAGGAATGTTGTAAAATACTACATCCGAGGTGTTAGATTGCCTTAGGATAGGATATATAACGTTATAGACGTATATAATGTTCCTACGGAGTGGTACGGGCCGACACGACCGGGATTCTGTAAAACATTACCAGCGAGGGGCTAGATGGGTTAGGTTAGGTGATATTACGTTAGAAACGTACATAATGTTCCAACCGAGAAGTAGGGGCCGACCCGCCAGGAATGTTGTAAAATACTACATCCGAGGTGTTAAGTTGCCTTAGGTTAGGATATATAACGTTATAGACGTATATAATGTTCCTACGGAGTGGTACGGGCCGACACGACCGGGATTCTGTAAAACATTACCAGCGTGGGGCTAGATAGGTTAGGTTAGGTTATATTACGTTACAAACGTATATAATGTTCCCACCGAGAAGTAGGGGCCGACCCGCCAGGAATGTTGTAAAATACTACATCCGAGGTGTTAGGTTGCCTTAGGTTAGGATATATAACGTTATAGACGTATATAATGCTCCCACGGAGTGGTACGGGCCGACACGACCGGGATTCTGTAAAACATTACCAGCGAGGGGCTAGATGGGTTAGGTTAGGTTATACTACGTTATAGACGTATATAATGCTCCTACCGAGTAGTAGGGGCCAACCCTCCAGGAATGTTGTAAAATACTACATCCGAGGTGTTAGGTTGCCTTATGTTAGGATATATAACGTTATAGACGTATATAATGTTCCTACGGAGTGGTACGGGCCGACACGACCGGGATTCTGTAAAACATTACCAGCGAGGGGCTAGATGGGTTAGGTTAGGTTATATTACGTTACAAACGTATATAATGTTCCCACCGAGAAGTAGGGGCCGACCCGCCAGGAATGTTGTAAAATACTACATACGAGGTGTTAGGTTGCCTTAGGTTAGGATATATAACGTTATAGACGTATATAATGCTCCCACGGAGTGGTACGGTCCGACAGGACCGGGATTCTGTAAAACATTACCAGCGAGGGGCTAGATGGGTTAGGTTAGGTTAAATTACGTTATAGACGTATATAATATTCGAAGCGAGATGTATGGGCCGACCCGCCAGGAATGTTGTAAAATACTACATTCGAGATGTTAGGCTGCCTTAGGTTGGGATAAACAAGGTTATAGGCGTACATCATATCCCGACCGAGAAGTACGGTCCCACACGAACGGGATTCTGTAAAACATTACCAGCGAGGGGCTAGATGGGTTAGGTTAGGTTATACTACGTTATAGACGTATATAATCCTCCTACCGAGTAGTAGGGGCCGACCCTCCAGGAATGTTGTAAAATACTACATCCGAGGTGTTAGGTTGCCTTAGGTTAGGATATATAACGTTATAGACGTATATAATGTTCCCACGGAGTGGTACGGTCCGACACGACCGGGATTCTGTAAAACATTACCAGCGAGGGGCTAGATGGGTTAGGTTAGGTTATATTACGTTACAAACGTATATAATGTTCCCACCGAGAAGTAGGGGCCGACCCGCCAGGAATGTTGTAAAATACTACATACGAGGTGTTAGGTTGCCTTAGGTTAGGATATATAACGTTATAGACGTATATAATGCTCCCACGGAGTGGTACGGGCCGACACGACCGGGATTCTGTAAAACATTACCAGCGAGGGGCTAGATGGGTTAGGTTAGGTTAAATTACGTTATAGACATACATAATGTTCCCACCGAGAAGCAAGGGCCGACCTGTCAGGAATGTTGTAAGATACTACATCCGAGATGTTAGATTGCCTTAGGTTAGGATATATAACGTTATAGACGTATATAATGCTCCCACGGAGTGGTACGGGCCGACACGACCGGGATTCTGTAAAACATTACCAGCGAGGGGCTAGATGGGTTAGGTTAGGTTAAATTACGTTATAGACGTATATAATATTCGAAGCGAGATGTATGGGCCGACCCGCCAGGAATGTTGTAAAATACTACATTCGAGATATTAGGCTGCCTTAGGTTGGGATAAAGAAGGTTATAGACGTACATCATCTCCCGACCGAGAAGTACGGTCCCACACGAACGGGATTCTGTAAAACATTACCAGCGAGGGGCTAGATGGGTTAGGTTAGGTTATACTACGTTATAGACGTATATAATGCTCCTACCGAGTAGTAGGGGCCGACCCTCCAGGAATGTTGTAAAATACTACATCCGAGGTGTTAGGTTGCCTTAGCTTAGGATATATAACGTTATAGACGTATATAATGTTCCCACGGAGTGGTACGGGCCGACACGACCGGGATTCTGTAAAACATTACCAGCGAGGGGCTCGATGGGTTAGGTTAGGTTATACTACGTTATAGACGTATATAATGCTCCTACCGAGTAGTAGGGGCCAACCCTCCAGGAATGTTGTAAAATACTACATCCGAGGTGTTAGGTTGCCTTATGTTAGGATATATAACGTTATAGACGTATATAATGTTCCTACGGAGTGGTACGGGCCGACACGACCGGGATTCTGTAAAACATTACCAGCGAGGGGCTAGATGGGTTAGGTTAGGTTATATTACGTTACAAACGTATATAATGTTCCCACCGAGAAGTAGGGGCCGACCCGCCAGGAATGTTGTAAAATACTACATACGAGGTGTTAGGTTGCCTTAGGTTAGGATATATAACGTTATAGACGTATATAATGCTCCCACGGAGTGGTACGGGCCGACACGACCGGGATTCTGTAAAACATTACCAGAGAGGGGCTAGATGGGTTAGGTAAGGTTGTATTACGTTATAGACATACATAATGTTCCCACCGAGAAGCAAGGGCCGACCTGTCAGGAATGTTGTAAGATACTACATCCGAGATGTTAGATTGCCTTAGGTTAGGATATATAACGTTATAGACGTATATAATGCTCCCACGGAGTGGTACGGGCCGACACGACCGGGATTCTGTAAAACATTACCAGCGAGGGGCTAGATGGGTTAGGTTAGGTTAAATTACGTTATAGACGTATATAATATTCGAAGCGAGATATATGGGCCGACCCGCCAGGAATGTTGTAAAATACTACATTCGAGATGTTAGGCTGCCTTAGGTTGGGATAAACAAGGTTATAGACGTACATCATCTCCCGACCGAGAAGTACGGTCCCACACGAACGGGATTCTGTAAAATATTACCAGCGAGGGGCTAGATGGGTTAGGTTAGGTTATACTACGTTATAGACGTATATAATGCTCCTACCGAGTAGTAGGGGCCAACCCTCCAGGAATGTTGTAAAATACTACATCCGAGGTGTTAGGTTGCCTTATGTTAGGATATATAACGTTATAGACGTATATACTGCTCCCACGGAGTGGTACGGGCCGACACGACCGGGATTCTGTAAAACATTACCAGAGAGGGGCTAGATGGGTTAGGTAAGGTTGTATTCCGTTATAGACATACATAATGTTCCCACCGAGAAGCAAGGGCCGACCTGTCAGGAATGTTGTAAGATACTACATCCGAGATGTTAGATTGCCTTAGGTTAGGATATATAACGTTATAGACGTATATAATGCTCCCACGGAGTGGTACGGGCCGACACGACCGGGATTCTGTAAAACATTACCAGCGAGGGGCTAGATGGGTTAGGTTAGGTTAAATTACGTTATAGACGTATATAATATTCGAAGCGAGATGTATGGGCCGACCCGCCAGGAATGTTGTAAAATACTACATTCGAGATGTTAGGCTGCCTTAGGTTGGGATAAACAAGGTTATAGACGTACATCATCTCCCGACCGAGAAGTACGGTCCCACACGAACGGGATTCTGTAAAACATTACCAGCGAGGGGCTAGATGGGTTAGGTTAGGTTATACTACGTTATAGACGTATATAATGCTCCTACCGAGTAGTAGGGGCCGACCCTCCAGGAATGTTGTAAAATACTACATCCGAGGTGTTAGGTTGCCTTAGGTTAGGATATATAACGTTATAGACGTATATAATGTTCCCACAGAGTGGTAAGGTCCGACACGTCCGGGATTCTGTAAAACATTACCAGCGAGGGGCTAAATGGGTTAGGAAAGGTTATATTACGTTAGAAACGTACATAATGTTCCAACCGAGAAGTAGGGGCCGACCCGCCAGGAATGTTGTAAAATACTACATCCGAGGTGTTAGATTGCCTTAGGATAGGATATATAACGTTATAGACGTATATAATGTTCCTACGGAGTGGTACGGGCCGACACGACCGGGATTCTGTAAAACATTACCAGCGAGGGGCTAGATGGGTTAGGTTAGGTGATATTACGTTAGAAACGTACATAATGTTCCAACCGAGAAGTAGGGGCCGACCCGCCAGGAATGTTGTAAAATACTACATCCGAGATATTAGATTGCCTTAGGTTAGGATGTATAACGTTATAGACGTATATAATGTTCCTACGGAGTGGTACGGGCCGACACGACCGGGATTCTGTAAAACATTACCAGCGAGGGGCTAGATGGGTTAGGTTAGGTTATATTACGTTACAAACGTATATAATGTTCCCACCGAGAAGTAGGGGCCGACCCGCCAGGAATGTTGTAAAATACTACATACGAGGTGTTAGGTTGCCTTAGGTTAGGATATATAACGTTATAGACGTATATAATGCTCCCACCGAGACGTACGGGGCTACACCAACGGGTTTCTGTAAAACATTACCAGCGAGGGGCTAGATGGGTTAGGAAAGGTTATATTACGTTAGAAACGTACATAATGTTCCAACCGAGAAGTAGGGGCCGACCCGCAAGGATTGTTGTAAAATACTACATCCGAGATGTTAGATTGCCTTAGGTTAGGATATATAACGTTATAGACGTATGTAATGTACCCACCGAGACGTACGTGGCTACACGAACGGGATTCTGTAAAACATTACCAGCGAGGGGCTAGATGGGTTAGGTTAGGTTATATTACGTTAGAAACGTACATAATGTTCCAACCGAGAAGTAGGGGCCGACCCGCCAGGAATGTTGTAAAATACTACATTCGAGATGTTAGGCTGCCTTATGTTGCGATAAACAAGGTTATAGACGTACATCATCTCCAGACCGAGAAGTACGGTCCCACACGAACGGGATTCTGTAAAACATTACCAGCGAGGGGCTAGATGGGTTAGGTTAGGTTATACTACGTTATAGACGTATATAATGCTCCTACCGAGTAGTAGGGGCCGACCCTCCAGGAATGTTGTAAAATACTACATCCGAGGTGTTAGGTTGCCTTAGGTTAGGATATATAACGTTATAGACGTATATAATGTTCCCACAGAGTGGTAAGGTCCGACACGTCCGGGATTCTGTAAAACATTACCAGCGAGGGGCTAAATGGGTTAGGAAAGGTTATATTACGTTAGAAACGTACATAATGTTCCAACCGAGAAGTAGGGGCCGACCCGCCAGGAATGTTGTAAAATACTACATCCGAGGTGTTAGATTGCCTTAGGATAGGATATATAACGTTATAGACGTATATAATGTTCCTACGGAGTGGTACGGGCCGACACGACCGGGATTCTGTAAAACATTACCAGCGAGGGGCTAGATGGGTTAGGTTAGGTGATATTACGTTAGAAACGTACATAATGTTCCAACCGAGAAGTAGGGGCCGACCCGCCAGGAATGTTGTAAAATACTACATCCGAGATATTAGATTGCCTTAGGTTAGGATGTATAACGTTATAGACGTATATAATGTTCCTACGGAGTGGTACGGGCCGACACGACCGGGATTCTGTAAAACATTACCAGCGAGGGGCTAGATGGGTTAGGTTAGGTTATATTACGTTACAAACGTATATAATGTTCCCACCGAGAAGTAGGGGCCGACCCGCCAGGAATGTTGTAAAATACTACATACGAGGTGTTAGGTTGCCTTAGGTTAGGATATATAACGTTATAGACGTATATAATGCTCCCACCGAGACGTACGGGGCTACACCAACGGGTTTCTGTAAAACATTACCAGCGAGGGGCTAGATGGGTTAGGAAAGGTTATATTACGTTAGAAACGTACATAATGTTCCAACCGAGAAGTAGGGGCCGACCCGCAAGGATTGTTGTAAAATACTACATCCGAGATGTTAGATTGCCTTAGGTTAGGATATATAACGTTATAGACGTATGTAATGTACCCACCGAGACGTACGTGGCTACACGAACGGGATTCTGTAAAACATTACCAGCGAGGGGCTAGATGGGTTAGGTTAGGTTATATTACGTTAGAAACGTACATAATGTTCCAACCGAGAAGTAGGGGCCGACCCGCCAGGAATGTTGTAAAATACTACATTCGAGATGTTAGGCTGCCTTATGTTGCGATAAACAAGGTTATAGACGTACATCATCTCCAGACCGAGAAGTACGGTCCCACACGAACGGGATTCTGTAAAACATTACCAGCGAGGGGCTAGATGGGTTAGGTTAGGTTATACTACGTTATAGACGTATATAATGCTCCTACCGAGTAGTAGTGGCCGACCCTTCAGGAATGTTGTAAAATACTACATCCGAGGTGTTAAGTTGCCTTAGGTTAGGATATATAACGTTATAGACGTATATAATGTTCCTACGGAGTGGTACGGGCCGACACGACCGGGATTCTGTAAAACATTACCAGCGTGGGGCTAGATAGGTTAGGTTAGGTTATATTACGTTACAAACGTATATAATGTTCCCACCGAGAAGTAGGGGCCGACCCGCCAGGAATGTTGTAAAATACTACATCCGAGGTGTTAGGTTGCCTTAGGTTAGGATATATAACGTTATAGACGTATATAATGCTCCCACGGAGTGGTACGGGCCGACACGACCGGGATTCTGTAAAACATTACCAGCGAGGGGCTAGATGGGTTAGGTTAGGTTATACTACGTTATAGACGTATATAATGCTCCTACCGAGTAGTAGGGGCCAACCCTCCAGGAATGTTGTAAAATACTACATCCGAGGTGTTAGGTTGCCTTATGTTAGGATATATAACGTTATAGACGTATATAATGTTCCTACGGAGTGGTACGGGCCGACACGACCGGGATTCTGTAAAACATTACCAGCGAGGGGCTAGATGGGTTAGGTTAGGTTATATTACGTTACAAACGTATATAATGTTCCCACCGAGAAGTAGGGGCCGACCCGCCAGGAATGTTGTAAAATACTACATACGAGGTGTTAGGTTGCCTTAGGTTAGGATATATAACGTTATAGACGTATATAATGCTCCCACGGAGTGGTACGGGCCGACACGACCGGGATTCTGTAAAACATTACCAGCGAGGGGCTAGATGGGTTAGGTTAGGTTAAATTACGTTATAGACGTATATAATATTCGAAGCGAGATGTATGGGCCGACCCGCCAGGAATGTTGTAAAATACTACATTCGAGATGTTAGGCTGCCTTAGGTTGGGATAAACAAGGTTATAGGCGTACATCATATCCCGACCGAGAAGTACGGTCCCACACGAACGGGATTCTGTAAAACATTACCAGCGAGGGGCTAGATGGGTTAGGTTAGGTTATACTACGTTATAGACGTATATAATCCTCCTACCGAGTAGTAGGGGCCGACCCTCCAGGAATGTTGTAAAATACTACATCCGAGGTGTTAGGTTGCCTTAGGTTAGGATATATAACGTTATAGACGTATATAATGCTCCCACGGAGTGGTACGGGCCGACACGACCGGGATTCTGTAAAACATTACCAGAGAGGGGCTAGATGGGTTAGGTAAGGTTGTATTACGTTATAGACATACATAATGTTCCCACCGAGAAGCAAGGGCCGACCTGTCAGGAATGTTGTAAGATACTACATCCGAGATGTTAGATTGCCTTAGGTTAGGATATATAACGTTATAGACGTATATAATGCTCCCACGGAGTGGTACGGGCCGACACGACCGGGATTCTGTAAAACATTACCAGCGAGGGGCTAGATGGGTTAGGTTAGGTTAAATTACGTTATAGACGTATATAATATTCGAAGCGAGATGTATGGGCCGACCCGCCAGGAATGTTGTAAAATACTACATTCGAGATGTTAGGCTGCCTTAGGTTGGGATAAACAAGGTTATAGACGTACATCATCTCCCGACCGAGAAGTACGGTCCCACACGAACGGGATTCTGTAAAACATTACCAGCGATGGGCTAGATGGGTTAGGTTAGGTTATACTACGTTATAGACGTATATAATGCTCCTACCGAGTAGTAGGGGCCGACCCTCCAGGAATGTTGTAAAATACTACATCCGAGGTGTTAGGTTGCCTTATGTTAGGATATATAACGTTATAGACGTATATAATGTTCCCACAGAGTGGTAAGGTCCGACACGTCCGGGATTCTGTAAAACATTACCAGCGAGGGGCTAAATGGGTTAGGAAAGGTTATATTACGTTAGAAACGTACATAATGTTCCAACCGAGAAGTAGGGGCCGACCCGCCAGGAATGTTGTAAAATACTACATCCGAGGTGTTAGATTGCCTTAGGATAGGATATATAACGTTATAGACGTATATAATGTTCCTACGGAGTGGTACGGGCCGACACGACCGGGATTCTGTAAAACATTACCAGCGAGGGGCTAGATGGGTTAGGTTAGGTGATATTACGTTAGAAACGTACATAATGTTCCAACCGAGAAGTAGGGGCCGACCCGCCAGGAATGTTGTAAAATACTACATCCGAGATATTAGATTGCCTTAGGTTAGGATGTGTAACGTTATAGACGTATATAATGTTCCCACCGAGACGTACGGGGCTACACCAACGGGTTTCTGTAAAACATTACCAGCGAGGGGCTAGATGGGTTAGGAAAGGTTATATTACGTTAGAAACGTACATAATGTTCCAACCGAGAAGTAGGGGCCGACCCGCAAGGATTGTTGTAAAATACTACATCCGAGATGTTAGATTGCCTTAGGTTAGGATATATAACGTTATAGACGTATGTAATGTACCCACCGAGACGTACGTGGCTACACGAACGGGATTCTGTAAAACATTACCAGCGAGGGGCTAGATGGGTTAGGTTAGGTTATATTACGTTAGAAACGTACATAATGTTCCAACCGAGAAGTAGGGGCCGACCCGCCAGGAATGTTGTAAAATACTACATTCGAGATGTTAGGCTGCCTTATGTTGCGATAAACAAGGTTATAGACGTACATCATCTCCAGACCGAGAAGTACGGTCCCACACGAACGGGATTCTGTAAAACATTACCAGCGAGGGGCTAGATGGGTTAGGTTAGGTTATACTACGTTATAGACGTATATAATGCTCCTACCGAGTAGTAGTGGCCGACCCTTCAGGAATGTTGTAAAATACTACATCCGAGGTGTTAAGTTGCCTTAGGTTAGGATATATAACGTTATAGACGTATATAATGTTCCTACGGAGTGGTACGGGCCGACACGACCGGGATTCTGTAAAACATTACCAGCGTGGGGCTAGATAGGTTAGGTTAGGTTATATTACGTTACAAACGTATATAATGTTCCCACCGAGAAGTAGGGGCCGACCCGCCAGGAATGTTGTAAAATACTACATCCGAGGTGTTAGGTTGCCTTAGGTTAGGATATATAACGTTATAGACGTATATAATGCTCCCACGGAGTGGTACGGGCCGACACGACCGGGATTCTGTAAAACATTACCAGCGAGGGGCTAGATGGGTTAGGTTAGGTTATACTACGTTATAGACGTATATAATGCTCCTACCGAGTAGTAGGGGCCAACCCTCCAGGAATGTTGTAAAATACTACATCCGAGGTGTTAGGTTGCCTTATGTTAGGATATATAACGTTATAGACGTATATAATGTTCCTACGGAGTGGTACGGGCCGACACGACCGGGATTCTGTAAAACATTACCAGAGAGGGGCTAGATGGGTTAGGTAAGGTTGTATTACGTTATAGACATACATAATGTTCCCACCGAGAAGCAAGGGCCGACCTGTCAGGAATGTTGTAAGATACTACATCCGAGATGTTAGATTGCCTTAGGTTAGGATATATAACGTTATAGACGTATATAATGCTCCCACGGAGTGGTACGGGCCGACACGACCGGGATTCTGTAAAACATTACCAGCGAGGGGCTAGATGGGTTAGGTTAGGTTAAATTACGTTATAGACGTATATAATATTCGAAGCGAGATGTATGGGCCGACCCGCCAGGAATGTTGTAAAATACTACATTCGAGATGTTAGGCTGCCTTAGGTTGGGATAAACAAGGTTATAGACGTACATCATCTCCCGACCGAGAAGTACGGTCCCACACGAACGGGATTCTGTAAAACATTACCAGCGAGGGGCTAGATGGGTTAGGTTAGGTTATACTACGTTATAGACGTATATAATGCTCCTACCGAGTAGTAGGGGCCGACCCTCCAGGAATGTTGTAAAACACTACATCCGAGGTGTTAGGTTGCCTTATGTTAGGATATATAACGTTATAGACGTATATAATGTTCCCACAGAGTGGTAAGGTCCGACACGTCCGGGATTCTGTAAAACATTACCAGCGAGGGGCTAAATGGGTTAGGAAAGGTTATATTACGTTAGAAACGTACATAATGTTCCAACCGAGAAGTAGGGGCCGACCCGCCAGGAATGTTGTAAAATACTACATCCGAGGTGTTAGATTGCCTTAGGATAGGATATATAACGTTATAGACGTATATAATGTTCCTACGGAGTGGTACGGGCCGACACGACCGGGATTCTGTAAAACATTACCAGCGAGGGGCTAGATGGGTTAGGTTAGGTGATATTACGTTAGAAACGTACATAATGTTCCAACCGAGAAGTAGGGGCCGACCCGCCAGGAATGTTGTAAAATACTACATCCGAGATATTAGATTGCCTTAGGTTAGGATGTATAACGTTATAGACGTATATAATGTTCCCACCGAGACGTACGGGGCTACACCAACGGGTTTCTGTAAAACATTACCAGCGAGGGGCTAGATGGGTTAGGAAAGGTTATATTACGTTAGAAACGTACATAATGTTCCAACCGAGAAGTAGGGGCCGACCCGCAAGGATTGTTGTAAAATACTACATCCGAGATGTTAGATTGCCTTAGGTTAGGATATATAACGTTATAGACGTATGTAATGTACCCACCGAGACGTACGTGGCTACACGAACGGGATTCTGTAAAACATTACCAGCGAGGGGCTAGATGGGTTAGGTTAAGTTAAATTACGTTATAGACGTACATAATGTTCCAACCGAGAAGTAGGGGCCGACCCGCCAGGAATGTTGTAAAATACTACATCCGAGATATTATATTGCCTTAGGTTAGGATATATAACGTTATAGACGTATATAATGCTCCCACGGAGTGGTACGGGCCGACACGACCGGGATTCTGTAAAACATTACCAGCGAGGGGCTAGATGGGTTAGGTTAGGTGATATTACGTTAGAAACGTACATAATGTTCAAACCGAGAAGTAGGGGCCGACCCGCCAGGAATGTTGTAAAATACTACATCCGAGATGTTAGATTGCCTTAGGTTAGGATGTATAACGTTATAGACGTATATAATGTTCCCACCGAGACGTACGGGGCTACACCAACGGGTTTCTGTAAAACATTACCAGCGAGGGGCTAGATGGGTTAGGTTAGGTTATACTACGTTATAGACGTATATAATGCTCCTACCGAGTAGTAGGGGCCGACCCTCCAGGAATGTTGTAAAATACTACATCCGAGGTGTTAGGTTGCCTTAGGTTAGGATATATAACGTTATAGACGTATATAATGTTCCCACAGAGTGGTACGGTCCGACACGACCGGGATTCTGTAAAACATTACCAGCGACGGACTAGATGGGTTAGGTTAGGCTATATTACGTTACAAACGTATATAATGTTCCCACCGAGAAGTAGGGGCC
Source organism: Xylocopa violacea (assembly GCA_963969225.1). NCBI lineage: Eukaryota > Metazoa > Arthropoda > Insecta > Hymenoptera > Apidae > Xylocopa > Xylocopa violacea. The sequence continues at coordinate 4,064,640 of CAXAJV010000013.1, forward strand.
GACCCGCCAGGAATGTTGTAAAATACTACATCCGAGGTGTTAGGTTGCCTTAGGTTAGGATATATAACGTTATAGACGTATATAATGTTCCCACGGAGCGGTACGGTCCGACACGACCGGGATTCTGTAAAACATTACCAGCGAGGGACTAGATGGGTTAGGTTAGGTTATATTACGTTACAAACGTATATAATGTTCCCACCGAGAAGTAGGGGCCGACCCGCCAGGAATGTTGTAAAATACTACATCCGAGATGTTAGATTGCCTTAGGATAGGATATATAACGTTATAGACGTATATAATGTTCTCACCGAGACGTACTGGGCTACACGAACGGGATTCTACAAAACATTACCAGCGAGGGGCTAGAAGGGTTAGGTTACGTTATACTACGTTATAGACTAACATAATGTTCCAACCGAGAAGCAGGGTCCGACCCTCCAGGAATGTTGTAAAATACTACATCCGAGGTGTTAGTTTGGCTTAGGTTAGGATATATAACGTTATAGACGTATATAATGTTCCCACGGAGATGTACGGACCCAAACGACCGGGATTCTGTAAAACATTACCAGCGAGGGGCTAGATGGGTTAGGTAAGGTTATATTACGTTATAGACATACATAATGTTCCCACCGAGAAGTAGGGGCCGACCTGCCAGGAATGTTGTAAAATACTACATCCGAGGTGTTAAGTTGCTTTAGGTTAGGATATATAACGTTATAGACGTATATAATGTTCCCACCGAGACGTACGGGGCTGCACGTCCGGGATTCTGTAAAGCATTACCAGCGAGGGGCTAAATGGGTTAGGAAAGGTTATATTACGTTAGAAACGTACATAATGTTCCAACCGAGAAGTAGGGGCCGACCCGACAGGAATGTTGTAAAATACTACATCCGAGGTGTTAGGTTGCCTTAGGTTAGGATATATAACGTTATAGACGTATATAATGCTCCCACGGAGTGGTACGGGCCGACACGACCGAGATTCTGTAAAACATTACCAGCGAGGGGCTAGATGGGTTAGGTTAGGTTATATTACGTTACAAACGTATATAATGTTCCCACCGAGAAGTAGGGGCCGACCCGCCAGGAATGTTGTAAAATACTACATCCGAGATGTTAGATTGCCTTAGGATAGGATATATAACGTTATAGACGTATATAATGTTCTCACCGAGACGTACTGGGCTACACGAACGGGATTCTACAAAACATTACCAGCGAGGGGCTAGATGGGTTAGGTTAGGTTATACTACGTTATAGACGTATATAATGCTCCTACCGAGTAGTAGGGGCCGACCCTCCAGGAATGTTGTAAAATACTACATCCGAGGTGTTAGGTTGCCTTAGGTTAGGATATATAACGTTATAGACGTATATAATGTTCCCACAGGGTGGTACGGTCCGACACGACCGGGATTCTGTAAAACATTACCAGCGACGGACTAGATGGGTTAGGTTAGGTTATATTACGTTACAAACGTATATAATGTTCCCACCGAGAAGTAGGGGCCGACCCGCCAGGAATGTTGTAAAATACTACATCCGAGATGTTAGATTGCCTTAGGATAGGATATATAACGTTATAGACGTATATAATGTTCTCACCGAGACGTACTGGGCTACACGAACGGGATTCTACAAAACATTACCAGCGAGGGTCTAGAAGGGTTAGGTTACGTTATACTACATTATAGACTAACATAATGTTCCAACCGAGAAGCAGGGGCCGACCCTCCAGGAATGTTGTAAAATACTACATCCGAGGTGTTAGTTTGCCTTAGGTTAGGATATATAACGTTATAGACGTATATAATGTTCCCACGGAGATGTACGGACCCAAACGACCGGGATTCTGTAAAACATTACCAGCGAGGGGCTAGATGGGTTAGGTAAGGTTATATTACGTTATAGACATACATAATGTTCCCACCGAGAAGTAGGGGCCGACCTGCCAGGAATGTTGTAAAATACTACATCCGAGGTGTTAAGTTGCTTTAGGTTAGGATATATAACGTTATAGACGTATATAATGTTCCCACCGAGACGTACGGGGCTGCACGTCCGGGATTCTGTAAAACATTACCAGCGACGGGCTAAATGGGTTAGGAAAGGTTATATTACGTTAGAAACGTACATAATGTTCCAACCGAGAAGTAGGGGCCGACCCGACAGGAATGTTGGAAAATACTACATCCGAGGTGTTAGGTTGCCTTAGGTTAGGATATATAACGTTATAGACGTATATAATGCTCCCACCGAGACGTACGGGGCTACACCAACGGGTTTCTGTAAAACATTACCAGCGAGAGGCTAGATGGGTTAGGTTAGGTTATACTACGTTATAGACGTATATAATGCTCCTACCGAGTAGTAGGGGCCGACCCTCCAGGAATGTTGTAAGATACTACATCCGAGGTGTTAAGTTGCCTTAGGTTAGGATATATAACGTTATAGACGTATATAATGTTCCTACGGAGTGGTACGGGCCGACACGACCGGGATTCTGTAAAACATTACCAGCGAGGGGCTAGATGGGTTAGGTTAGGTTATACTACGTTATAGACGTATATAATGCTCCTACCGAGTAGTAGGGGCCGACCCTCCAGGAATGTTGTAAAATACTACATCCGAGGTGTTAGGTTGCCTTAGGTTAGGATATATAACGTTATAGACGTATATAATGTTCCCACAGGGTGGTACGGTCCGACACGACCGGGATTCTGTAAAACATTACCAGCGACGGACTAGATGGGTTAGGTTAGGTTATATTACGTTACAAACGTATATAATGTTCCCACCGAGAAGTAGGGGCCGACCCGCCAGGAATGTTGTAAAATACTACATCCGAGATGTTAGATTGCCTTAGGATAGGATATATAACGTTATAGACGTATATAATGTTCTCACCGAGACGTACTAGGCTACACGAACGGGATTCTACAAAACATTACCAGCGAGGGGCTAGAAGGGTTAGGTTACGTTATACTACATTATAGACTAACATAATGTTCCAACCGAGAAGCAGGGGCCGACCCTCCAGGAATGTTGTAAAATACTACATCCGAGGTGTTAGTTTGCCTTAGGTTAGGATATATAACGTTATAGACGTATATAATGTTCCCACGGAGATGTACGGACCCAAACGACCGGGATTCTGTAAAACATTACCAGCGAGGGGCTAGATGGGTTAGGTAAGGTTATATTACGTTATAGACATACATAATGTTCCCACCGAGAAGTAGGGGCCGACCTGCCAGGAATGTTGTAAAATACTACATCCGAGGTGTTAAGTTGCTTTAGGTTAGGATATATAACGTTATAGACGTATATAATGTTCCCACCGAGACGTACGGGGCTGCACGTCCGGGATTCTGTAAAACATTACCAGCGACGGGCTAAATGGGTTAGGAAAGGTTATATTACGTTAGAAACGTACATAATGTTCCAACCGAGAAGTAGGGGCCGACCCGCCAGGAATGTTGTAAAATACTACATCCGAGGTGTTAGGTTGCCTTAGGTTAGGATATATAACGTTATAGACGTATATATTGCTCCCACGGAGTGGTACGGGCCGACACGACCGGGATTCTGTAAAACATTACCAGCGAGGGGCTAGATGGGTTTGGTAAGGTTATATTACGTTATAGACATACATAATGTTCCCACCGAGAAGTAGGGGCCGACCTGCCAGGAATGTTGTAAAATACTACATCCGAGGTGTTAAGTTGCCTTAGGTTAGGATATATAACGTTATAGACGTATATAATGTTCCCACCGAGACGTACGGGGCTGCACGTCCGGGATTCTGTAAAACATTACCAGCGAGGGGCTAAATGGGTTAGGAAAGGTTATATTACGTTAGAAACGTACATAATGTTCCAACCGAGAAGTAGGGGCCGACCCGCCAGGAATGTTGTAAAATACTACATTCGAGATGTTAGGCTGCCTTATGTTGCGATAAACAAGGTTATAGACGTACATCATCTCCAGACCGAGAAGTACGGTCGCACACGAACGGGATTCTGTAAAACATTACCAGCGAGGGGCTAGATGGGTTAGGTTAGGTTATACTACGTTATAGACGTATATAATGCTCCTACCGAGTAGTAGGGGCCGACCCTCCAGGAATGTTGTAAAATACTACATCCGAGGTGTTAAGTTGCCTTAGGTTAGGATATATAACGTTATAGACGTATGTAATGTTCCTACGGAGTGGTACGGGCCGACACGACCGGGATTCTGTAAAACATTACCAGCGAGGGGCTAGATGGGTTAGGTTAGGTTATATTACGTTACAAACGTATATAATGTTCCCACCGAGAAGTAGGGGCCGACCCGCCAGGAATGTTGTAAAATACTACATCCGAGGTGTTAGGTTGCCTTAGGTTAGGATATATAACGTTATAGACGTATATAATGTTCCCACGGAGTGGTACGGTCCGACACGACCGGGATTCTGTAAAACATTACCAGCGAGGGACTAGATGGGTTAGGTTAGGTTATATTACGTTACAAACGTATATAATGTTCCCACCGAGATGTAGGGGCCGACCCGCCAGGAATGTTGTAAAATACTACATCCGAGATGTTAGATTGCCTTAGGTTAGGATATATAACGTTATAGACGTATATAATGCTCCCACGGAGTGGTACGGGCCGATACGACCGGGATTCTGTAAAACATTACCAGCGAGGGGCTAGATGGGTTAGGTTAGGTGATATTACGTTAGAAACGTACATAATGTTCAAACCGAGAAGTAGGGGCCGACCCGCCAGGAATGTTGTAAAATACTACATCCGAGATGTTAGATTGCCTTAGGATAGGATATATAACGTTATAGACGTATATAATGTTCTCACCGAGACGTACTGGGCTACACGAACGGGATTCTACAAAACATTACCAGCGAGGGGCTAGAAGGGTTAGGTTACGTTATACTACGTTATAGACTAACATAATGTTCCAACCGAGAAGCAGGGTCCGACCCTCCAGGAATGTTGCAAAATACTACATCCGAGGTGTTAGTTTGGCTTAGGTTAGGATATATAACGTTATAGACGTATATAATGTTCCCACGGAGATGTACGGACCCAAACGACCGGGATTCTGTAAAACATTACCAGCGAGGGGCTAGATGGGTTAGGTAAGGTTATATTACGTTATAGACATACATAATGTTCCCACCGAGAAGTAGGGGCCGACCTGCCAGGAATGTTGTAAAATACTACATCCGAGGTGTTAAGTTGCTTTAGGTTAGGATATATAACGTTATAGACGTATATAATGTTCCCACCGAGACGTACGGGGCTGCACGTCCGGGATTCTGTAAAGCATTACCAGCGAGGGGCTAAATGGGTTAGGAAAGGTTATATTACGTTAGAAACGTACATAATGTTCCAACCGAGAAGTAGGGGCCGACCCGACAGGAATGTTGTAAAATACTACATCCGAGGTGTTAGGTTGCCTTAGGTTAGGATATATAACGTTATAGACGTATATAATGCTCCCACGGAGTGGTACGGGCCGACACGACCGAGATTCTGTAAAACATTACCAGCGAGGGGCTAGATGGGTTAGGTTAGGTTATACTACGTTATAGACGTATATAATGCTCCTACCGAGTAGTAGGGGCCGACCCTCCAGGAATGTTGTAAAATACTACATCCGAGGTGTTAGGTTGCCTTAGGTTAGGATATATAACGTTATAGACGTATATAATGTTCCCACAGGGTGGTACGGTCCGACACGACCGGGATTCTGTAAAACATTACCAGCGACGGACTAGATGGGTTAGGTTAGGTTATATTACGTTACAAACGTATATAATGTTCCCACCGAGAAGTAGGGGCCGACCCGCCAGGAATGTTGTAAAATACTACATCCGAGATGTTAGATTGCCTTAGGATAGGATATATAACGTTATAGACGTATATAATGTTCTCACCGAGACGTACTGGGCTACACGAACGGGATTCTACAAAACATTACCAGCGAGGGTCTAGAAGGGTTAGGTTACGTTATACTACATTATAGACTAACATAATGTTCCAACCGAGAAGCAGGGGCCGACCCTCCAGGAATGTTGTAAAATACTACATCCGAGGTGTTAGTTTGCCTTAGGTTAGGATATATAACGTTATAGACGTATATAATGTTCCCACGGAGATGTACGGACCCAAACGACCGGGATTCTGTAAAACATTACCAGCGAGGGGCTAGATGGGTTAGGTAAGGTTATATTACGTTATAGACATACATAATGTTCCCACCGAGAAGTAGGGGCCGACCTGCCAGGAATGTTGTAAAATACTACATCCGAGGTGTTAAGTTGCTTTAGGTTAGGATATATAACGTTATAGACGTATATAATGTTCCCACCGAGACGTACGGGGCTGCACGTCCGGGATTCTGTAAAACATTACCAGCGACGGGCTAAATGGGTTAGGAAAGGTTATATTACGTTAGAAACGTACATAATGTTCCAACCGAGAAGTAGGGGCCGACCCGACAGGAATGTTGGAAAATACTACATCCGAGGTGTTAGGTTGCCTTAGGTTAGGATATATAGCGTTATAGACGTATATAATGTTCCCACGGAGATGTACGGACCCAAACGACCGGGATTCTGTAAAACATTACCAGCGATGGGCTAGATGGGTTAGGAAAGGTTATATTACGTTAGAAACGTACATAATGTTCCAACCGAGAAGTAGGGGCCGACCCGCCAGGATTGTTGTAAAATACTACATCCGAGATGTTAGATTGCCTTAGGTTAGGATATATAACGTTATAGACGTATATAATGTTCCCACCGAGACGTACGGGGCTGCACGTCCGGGATTCTGTAAAACATTACCAGCGAGGGGCTAAATGGGTTAGGAAAGGTTATATTACGTTAGAAACGTACATAATGTTCCAACCGAGAAGTAGGGGCCGACCCGCCAGGAATGTTGTAAAATACTACATCCGAGGTGTTAGGTTGCGTTAGGTTAGGATATATAACGTTATAGACGTATATATTGCTCCCACGGAGTGGTACGGGCCGACACGACCGGGATTCTGTAAAACATTACCAGCGAGGGGCTAGATGGGTTAGGTAAGGTTATATTACGTTATAGACATACATAATGTTCCCACCGAGAAGTAGGGGCCGACCTGCCAGGAATGTTGCAAAATACTACATCCGAGGTGTTAAGTTGCCTTAGGTTAGGATATATAACGTTATAGACGTATATAATGTTCCCACCGAGACGCACGGGGCTGCACGTCCGGGATTCTGTAAAACATTACCAGCGAGGGGCTAAATGGGTTAGGAAAGGTTATATTACGTTAGAAACGTACATAATGTTCCAACCGAGAAGTAGGGGCCGACCCGCCAGGAATGTTGTAAAATACTACATTCGAGATGTTAGGCTGCCTTATGTTGCGATAAACAAGGTTATAGACGTACATCATCTCCAGACCGAGAAGTACGGTCGCACACGAACGGGATTCTGTAAAACATTACCAGCGAGGGGCTAGATGGGTTAGGTTAGGTTATACTACGTTATAGACGTATATAATGCTCCTACCGAGTAGTAGGGGCCGACCCTCCAGGAATGTTGTAAAATACTACATCCGAGGTGTTAAGTTGCCTTAGGTTAGGATATATAACGTTATAGACGTATGTAATGTTCCTACGGAGTGGTACGGGCCGACACGACCGGGATTCTGTAAAACATTACCAGCGAGGGGCTAGATGGGTTAGGTTAGGTTATATTACGTTACAAACGTATATAATGTTCCCACCGAGAAGTAGGGGCCGACCCGCCAGGAATGTTGTAAAATACTACATCCGAGGTGTTAGGTTGCCTTAGGTTAGGATATATAACGTTATAGACGTATATAATGTTCCCACGGAGTGGTACGGTCCGACACGACCGGGATTCTGTAAAACATTACCAGCGAGGGACTAGATGGGTTAGGTTAGGTTATATTACGTTACAAACGTATATAATGTTCCCACCGAGAAGTAGGGGCCGACCCGCCAGGAATGTTGTAAAATACTACATCCGAGATGTTAGATTGCCTTAGGTTAGGATATATAACGTTATAGACGTATATAATGCTCCCACGGGGTGGTACGGGCCGACACGACCGGGATTCTGTAAAACATTACCAGCGAGGGGCTAGATGGGTTAGGTTAGGTGATATTACGTTAGAAACGTACATAATGTTCAAACCGAGAAGTAGGGGCCGACCCGCCAGGAATGTTGTAAAATACTACATCCGAGATGTTAGATTGCCTTAGGTTAGGATGTATAACGTTATAGACGTATATAATGTTCCCACCGAGACGTACGGGGCTACACCAACGGGTTTCTGTAAAACATTACCAGCGAGGGGCTAGATGGGTTAGGTTAGGTTATACTACGTTATAGACGTATATAATGCTCCTACCGAGTAGTAGGGGCCGACCCTCCAGGAATGTTGCAAAATACTACATCCGAGGTGTTAGGTTGCCTTAGGTTAGGATATATAACGTTATAGACGTATATAATGTTCCCACAGAGTGGTACGGTCCGACACGACCGGGATTCTGTAAAACATTACCAGCGACGGACTAGATGGGTTAGGTTAGGCTATATTACGTTACAAACGTATATAATGTTCCCACCGAGAAGTAGGGGCCGACCCGCCAGGAATGTTGAAAATACTACATCCGAGGTGTTAGGTTGCCTTAGGTTAGGATATATAACGTTATAGACGTATATAATGTTCCCACGGAGCGGTACGGTCCGACACGACCGGGATTCTGTAAAACATTACCAGCGAGGGACTAGATGGGTTAGGTTAGGTTATATTACGTTACAAACGTATATAATGTTCCCACCGAGAAGTAGGGGCCGACCCGCCAGGAATGTTGTAAAATACTACATCCGAGATGTTAGATTGCCTTAGGATAGGATATATAACGTTATAGACGTATATAATGTTCTCACCGAGACGTACTGGGCTACACGAACGGGATTCTACAAAACATTACCAGCGAGGGGCTAGAAGGGTTAGGTTACGTTATACTACGTTATAGACTAACATAATGTTCCAACCGAGAAGCAGGGTCCGACCCTCCAGGAATGTTGTAAAATACTACATCCGAGGTGTTAGTTTGGCTTAGGTTAGGATATATAACGTTATAGACGTATATAATGTTCCCACGGAGATGTACGGACCCAAACGACCGGGATTCTGTAAAACATTACCAGCCAGGGGCTAGATGGGTTAGGTAAGGTTATATTACGTTATAGACATACATAATGTTCCCACCGAGAAGTAGGGGCCGACCCTCCAGGAATGTTGTAAAATACTACATCCGAGATGTTAGTTTGCCTTAGGTTAGGATATATAACGTTATAGACGTATATAATGTTCCCACCGAGACGTACGGGGCTGCACGTCCGGGATTCTGTAAAGCATTACCAGCGAGGGGCTAAATGGGTTAGGAAAGGTTATATTACGTTAGAAACGTACATAATGTTCCAACCGAGAAGTAGGGGCCGACCCGACAGGAATGTTGTAAAATACTACATCCGAGGTGTTAGGTTGCCTTAGGTTAGGATATATAACGTTATAGACGTATATAATGCTCCCACGGAGTGGTACGGGCCGACACGACCGAGATTCTGTAAAACATTACCAGCGAGGGGCTAGATGGGTTAGGTTAGGTTATACTACGTTATAGACGTATATAATGCTCCTACCGAGTAGTAGGGGCCGACCCTCCAGGAATGTTGTAAAATACTACATCCGAGGTGTTAGGTTGCCTTAGGTTAGGATATATAACGTTATAGACGTATATAATGTTCCCACAGGGTGGTACGGTCCGACACGACCGGGATTCTGTAAAACATTACCAGCGACGGACTAGATGGGTTAGGTTAGGTTATATTACGTTACAAACGTATATAATGTTCCCACCGAGAAGTAGGGGCCGACCCGCCAGGAATGTTGTAAAATACTACATCCGAGATGTTAGATTGCCTTAGGATAGGATATATAACGTTATAGACGTATATAATGTTCTCACCGAGACGTACTGGGCTACACGAACGGGATTCTACAAAACATTACCAGCGAGGGGCTAGAAGGGTTAGGTTACGTTATACTACATTATAGACTAACATAATGTTCCAACCGAGAAGCAGGGGCCGACCCTCCAGGAATGTTGTAAAATACTACATCCGAGGTGTTAGTTTGCCTTAGGTTAGGATATATAACGTTATAGACGTATATAATGTTCCCACGGAGATGTACGGGCCCAAACGACCGGGATTCTGTAAAACATTACCAGCGAGGGGCTAGGTGGGTTAGGTAAGGTTATATTACGTTATAGACATACATAATGTTCCCACCGAGAAGTAGGGGCCGACCTGCCAGGAATGTTGTAAAATACTACATCCGAGGTGTTAAGTTGCTTTAGGTTAGGATATATAACGTTATAGACGTATATAATGTTCCCACCGAGACGTACGGGGCTGCACGTCCGGGATTCTGTAAAACATTACCAGCGACGGGCTAAATGGGTTAGGAAAGGTTATATTACGTTAGAAACGTACATAATGTTCCAACCGAGAAGTAGGGGCCGACCCGACAGGAATGTTGGAAAATACTACATCCGAGGTGTTAGGTTGCCTTAGGTTAGGATATATAACGTTATAGACGTATATAATGCTCCCACCGAGACGTACGGGGCTACACCAACGGGTTTCTGTAAAACATTACCAGCGAGAGGCTAGATGGGTTAGGTTAGGTTATACTACGTTATAGACGTATATAATGCTCCTACCGAGTAGTAGGGGCCGACCCTCCAGGAATGTTGTAAGATACTACATCCGAGGTGTTAAGTTGCCTTAGGTTAGGATATATAACGTTATAGACGTATATAATGTTCCTACGGAGTGGTACGGGCCGACACGACCGGGATTCTGTAAAACATTACCAGCGAGGGGCTAGATGGGTTAGGTTAGGTTATACTACGTTATAGACGTATATAATGCTCCTACCGAGTAGTAGGGGCCGACCCTCCAGGAATGTTGTAAAATACTACATCCGAGGTGTTAGGTTGCCTTAGGTTAGGATATATAACGTTATAGACGTATATAATGTTCCCACAGGGTGGTACGGTCCGACACGACCGGGATTCTGTAAAACATTACCAGCGACGGACTAGATGGGTTAGGTTAGGTTATATTACGTTACAAACGTATATAATGTTCCCACCGAGAAGTAGGGGCCGACCCGCCAGGAATGTTGTAAAATACTACATCCGAGATGTTAGATTGCCTTAGGATAGGATATATAACGTTATAGACGTATATAATGTTCTCACCGAGACGTACTGGGCTACACGAACGGGATTCTACAAAACATTACCAGCGAGGGGCTAGAAGGGTTAGGTTACGTTATACTACATTATAGACTAACATAATGTTCCAACCGAGAAGCAGGGGCCGACCCTCCAGGAATGTTGTAAAATACTACATCCGAGGTGTTAGTTTGCCTTAGGTTAGGATATATAACGTTATAGAGGTATATAATGTTCCCACGGAGATGTACGGACCCAAACGACCGGGATTCTGTAAAACATTACCAGCGAGGGGCTAGATGGGTTAGGTAAGGTTATATTACGTTATAGACATACATAATGTTCCCACCGAGAAGTAGGGGCCGACCTGCCAGGAATGTTGTAAAATACTACATCCGAGGTGTTAAGTTGCTTTAGGTTAGGATATATAACGTTATAGACGTATATAATGTTCCCACCGAGACGTACGGGGCTGCACGTCCGGGATTCTGTAAAACATTACCAGCGACGGGCTAAATGGGTTAGGAAAGGTTATATTACGTTAGAAACGTACATAATGTTCCAACCGAGAAGTAGGGGCCGACCCGACAGGAATGTTGGAAAATACTACATCCGAGGTGTTAGGTTGCCTTAGGTTAGGATATATAACGTTATAGACGTATATAATGCTCCCACGGAGTGGTACGGGCCGACACGACCGAGATTCTGTAAAACATTACCAGCGAGGGGCTAGATGGGTTAGGTTAGGTTATATTACGTTACAAACGTATATAATGTTCCCACCGAGAAGTAGGGGCCGACCCGCCAGGAATGTAGTAAAATACTACATCCGAGATATTAGATTGCCTTAGGATAGGATATATAACGTTATAGACGTATATAATGTTCTCACCGAGACGTACTGGGCTACACGAAAGGGATTCTACAAAACATTACCAGCGAGGGGCTAGAAGGATTAGGTTACGTTATACTACGTTATAGACTAACATAATGTTCCAACCGAGAAGCAGGGGCCGACCCTCCAGGAATGTTGTAAAATACTACATCCGAGGTGTTAGTTTGCCTTAGGTTAGGATATATAACGTTATAGACGTATATAATGTTCCCACGGAGATGTACGGACCCAAACGACCGGGATTCTGTAAAACATTACCAGCGATGGGCTAGATGGGTTAGGAAAGGTTATATTACGTTAGAAACGTACATAATGTTCCAACCGAGAAGTAGGGGCCGACCCGCCAGGATTGTTGTAAAATACTACATCCGAGATGTTAGATTGCCTTAGGTTAGGATGTATAACGTTATAGACGTATATAATGTTCCCACCGAGACGTACGGGGCTACACCAACGGGTTTCTGTAAAACATTACCAGCGAGGGGCTAGATGGGTTAGGTTAGGTTATACTACGTTATAGACGTATATAATGCTCCTACCGAGTAGTAGGGGCCGACCCTCCAGGAATGTTGTAAAATACTACATCCGAGGTGTTAGGTTGCCTTAGGTTAGGATATATAACGTTATAGACGTATATAATGTTCCCACAGAGTGGTACGGTCCGACACGACCGGGATTCTGTAAAACATTACCAGCGACGGACTAGATGGGTTAGGTTAGGCTATATTACGTTACAAACGTATATAATGTTCCCACCGAGAAGTAGGGGCCGACCCGCCAGGAATGTTGTAAAATACTACATCCGAGGTGTTAGGTTGCCTTAGGTTAGGATATATAACGTTATAGACGTATATAATGTTCCCACGGAGCGGTACGGTCCGACACGACCGGGATTCTGTAAAACATTACCAGCGAGGGACTAGATGGGTTAGGTTAGGTTATATTACGTTACAAACGTATATAATGTTCCCACCGAGAAGTAGGGGCCGACCCGCCAGGAATGTTGTAAAATACTACATCCGAGATGTTAGATTGCCTTAGGATAGGATATATAACGTTATAGACGTATATAATGTTCTCACCGAGACGTACTGGGCTACACGAACGGGATTCTACAAAACATTACCAGCGAGGGGCTAGAAGGGTTAGGTTACGTTATACTACGTTATAGACTAACATAATGTTCCAACCGAGAAGCAGGGTCCGACCCTCCAGGAATGTTGTAAAATACTACATCCGAGGTGTTAGTTTGGCTTATGTTAGGATATATAACGTTATAGACGTATATAATGTTCCCACGGAGATGTACGGACCCAAACGACCGGGATTCTGTAAAACATTACCAGCGAGGGGCTAGATGGGTTAGGTAAGGTTATATTACGTTATAGACATACATAATGTTCCCACCGAGAAGTAGGGGCCGACCTGCCAGGAATGTTGTAAAATACTACATCCGAGGTGTTAAGTTGCTTTAGGTTAGGATATATAACGTTATAGACATATATAATGTTCCCACCGAGACGTACGGGGCTGCACGTCCGGGATTCTGTAAAGCATTACCAGCGAGGGGCTAAATGGGTTAGGAAAGGTTATATTACGTTAGAAACGTACATAATGTTCCAACCGAGAAGTAGGGGCCGACCCGACAGGAATGTTGTAAAATACTACATCCGAGGTGTTAGGTTGCCTTAGGTTAGGATATATAACGTTATAGACGTATATAATGCTCCCACGGAGTGGTACGGGCCGACACGACCGAGATTCTGTAAAACATTACCAGCGAGGGGCTAGATGGGTTAGGTTAGGTTATATTACGTTACAAACGTATATAATGTTCCCACCGAGAAGTAGGGGCCGACCCGCCAGGAATGTTGTAAAATACTACATCCGAGATGTTAGATTGCCTTAGGATAGGATATATAACGTTATAGACGTATATAATGTTCTCACCGAGACGTACTGGGCTACACGAAAGGGATTCTACAAAACATTACCAGCGAGGGGCTAGAAGGATTAGGTTACGTTATACTACGTTATAGACTAACATAATGTTCCAACCGAGAAGTAGGGGCCGACCCGCCAGGATTGTTGTAAAATACTACATCCGAGATGTTAGATTGCCTTAGGTTAGGATATATAACGTTATAGACGTATATAATGTTCCCACCGAGACGTACGGGGCTGCACGTCCGGGATTCTGTAAAACATTACCAGCGAGGGGCTAAATGGGTTAGGAAAGGTTATATTACGTTAGAAACGTACATAATGTTCCAACCGAGAAGTAGGGGCCGACCCGCCAGGAATGTTGTAAAATACTACATCCGAGGTGTTAGGTTGCCTTAGGTTAGGATATATAACGTTATAGACGTATATATTGCTCCCACGGAGTGGTACGGGCCGACACGACCGGGATTCTGTAAAACATTACCAGCGAGGGGCTAGATGGGTTAGGTTAGGTTAAATTACGTTATAGACGTATATAATATTCGAAGCGAGATGTATGGGCCGACCCGCCAGGAATGTTGTAAAATACTACATTCGAGATGTTAGGCTGCCTTAGGTTGGGATAAACAAGGTTATAGACGTATATCATCTCCCGACCGAGAAGTACGGTCCCACACGAATGGGATTCTGTAAAACATTACCAGCGAGGGGCTAGATGGGTTAGGTTAGGTTATACTACGTTATAGACGTATATAATCCTCCTACCGAGTAGTAGGGGCCGACCCTCCAGGAATGTTGTAAAATACTACATCCGAGGTGTTAGGTTGCCTTAGGTTAGGATATATAACGTTATAGACGTATATAATGTTCCCACGGAGTGGTACGGTCCGACACGACCGGGATTCTGTAAAACATTACCAGCGAGGGGCTAGATGGGTTAGGTTAGGTTATATTACGTTACAAACGTATATAATGTTCCCACCGAGAAGTAGGGGCCGACCCGCCAGGAATGTTGTAAAATACTACATCCGAGGTGTTAGGTTGCCTTAGGTTAGGATATATAACGTTATAGACGTATATAATGTTCCCACGGAGTGGTACGGTCCGACACGACCGGGATTCTGTAAAACATTACCAGCGAGGGACTAGATGGGTTAGGTTAGGTTATATTACGTTACAAACGTATATAATGTTCCCACCGAGAAGTAGGGGCCGACCCGCCAGGAATGTTGTAAAATACTACATTCGAGATGTTAGATTGCCTTAGGTTAGGATATATAACGTTATAAACGTATATAATGCTCCCACGGAGTGGTACGGGCCGACACGACCGGGATTCTGTAAAACATTACCAGCGAGGGGCTAGATGGGTTAGGTTAGGTTATACTACGTTATAGACGTATATAATGCTCCTACCGAGTAGTAGGGGCCGACCCTCCAGGAATGTTGTAAAATACTACATCCGAGGTGTTAGGTTGCCTTAGGTTAGGATATATAACGTTATAGACGTATATAATGTTCCCACAGAGTGGTACGGTCCGACACGACCGGGATTCTGTAAAACATTACCAGCGACGGACTAGATGGGTTAGGTTAGGTTATATTACGTTACAAACGTATATAATGTTCCCACCGAGAAGTAGGGGCCGACCCGCCAGGAATGTTGTAAAATACTACATCCGAGATGTTAGATTGCCTTAGGATAGGATATATAACGTTATAGACGTATATAATGTTCTCACCGAGACGTACTGGGCTACACGAACGGGATTCTACAAAACATTACCAGCGAGGGGCTAGAAGGGTTAGGTTACGTTATACTACGTTATAGACTAACATAATGTTCCAAACCAAGAAGCAGGGTCCGACCCTCCAGGAATGTTGTAAAATACTACATCCGAGGTGTTAGTTTGCCTTAGGTTAGGATATGTAACGTTATAGACGTATATAATGCTCCCACGGAGTGGTACGGGCCGACACGACCGAGATTCTGTAAAACATTACCAGCGAGGGGCTAGATGGGTTAGGTTAGGTTATATTACGTTACAAACGTATATAATGTTCCCACCGAGAAGTAGGGGCCGACCCGCCAGGAATGTTGTAAAATACTACATCCGAGATGTTAGATTGCCTTAGGATAGGATATATAACGTTATAGACGTATATCATGTTCTCACCGAGACGTACTGGGCTACACGAAAGGGATTCTACAAAACATTACCAGCGAGGGGCTAGAAGGATTAGGTTACGTTATACTACGTTATAGACTAACATAATGTTCCAACCGAGAAGTAGGGGCCGACCCGCCAGGATTGTTGTAAAATACTACATCCGAGATGTTAGATTGCCTTAGGTTAGGATATATAACGTTATAGACGTATATAATGTTCCCACCGAGACGTACGGGGCTGCACGTCCGGGATTCTGTAAAACATTACCAGCGAGGGGCTAAATGGGTTAGGAAAGGTTATATTACGTTAGAAACGTACATAATGTTCCAACCGAGAAGTAGGGGCCGACCCGCCAGGAATGTTGTAAAATACTACATCCGAGGTGTTAGGTTGCCTTAGGTTAGGATATATAACGTTATAGACGTATATAATGTTCCCACGGAGTGGTACGGTCCGACACGACCGGGATTCTGTAAAACATTACCAGCGAGGGACTAGATGGGTTAGGTTAGGTTATATTACGTTACAAACGTATATAATGTTCCCACCGAGAAGTAGGGGCCGACCCGCCAGGAATGTTGTAAAATACTACATCCGAGGTTTTAGGTTGCCTTAGGTTAGGATATGTAACGTTATAGACGTATATAATGTTCCCACCGAGAAGTAGGGGCCGACCCACCAGGATTGTTGTAAAATACTACATCCGAGATGTTAGATTGCCTTAGGATAGGATATATAACGTTATAGACGTATATAATGTTCTCACCGAGACGTACTGGGCTACACGAACGGGATTCTGCAAAACATTACCAGCGAGGGGCTAGAAGGATTAGGTTAGGTTATACTACGTTATAGACTAACATAATGTTCCAACCGAGAAGCAGGGGCCGACCCTCCAGGAATGTTGTAAAATACTACATCCGAGGTGTTATGTTGCCTTAGGTTAGGATATATAACGTTATAGACGCATATAATGTTCCTACGGAGTGGTACGGGCCGACACGACCGGGATTCTGTAAAACATTACCAGCGAGGGGCTAGATGGGTTAGGTTAGGTTATATTACGTTACAAACGTATATAATGTTCCCACCGAGAAGTAGGGGCCGACCCGCCAGGAATGTTGTAAAATACTACATCCGAGGTTTTAGGTTGCCTTAGGTTAGGATATGTAACGTTATAGACGTATATAATGTTCCCACAGAGTGGTACGGTCCGACACGACCGGGATTCTGTAAAACATTACCAGCGAGGGGCTAAATGGGTTAGGAAAGGTTATATTACGTTAGAAACGTACATAATGTTCCAACCGAGAAGTAGGGGCCGACCCGCCAGGAATGTTGTAAAATACTACATTCGAGATGTTAGGCTGCCTTATGTTGCGATAAACAAGGTTATAGACGTACATCATCTCCAGACCGAGAAGTACGGTCGCACACGAACGGGATTCTGTAAAACATTACCAGCGAGGGGCTAGATGGGTTAGGTTAGGTTATACTACGTTATAGACGTATATAATGCTCCTACCGTGTAGTAGGGGCCGACCCTCCAGGAATGTTGTAAAATACTACATCCGAGGTGTTAAGTTGCCTTAGGTTAGGATATATAACGTTATAGACGTATATAATGTTCCTACGGAGTGGTACGGGCCGACACGACCGGGATTCTGTAAAACATTACCAGCGAGGGGCTAGATGGGTTAGGTTAGGTTATATTACGTTACAAACGTATATAATGTTCCCACCGAGAAGTAGGGGCCGACCCGCCAGGAATGTTGTAAAATACTACATACGAGGTGTTAGGTTGCCTTAGGTTAGGATATATAACGTTATAGACGTATATAATGCTCCCACGTAGTGGTACGGGCCGACACGACCGGGATTCTGTAAAACATTACCAGCGAGGGGATAGATGTGTTAGGTTAGGTTATACTACGTTATAGACGTATATAATGCTCCTACCGAGTAGTAGGGGCCGACCCTCCAGGAATGTTGTGAAATACTACATCCGAGGTGTTAGGTTGCCTTAGGTTAGGATATATAACGTTA
Source organism: Xylocopa violacea (assembly GCA_963969225.1). Classification (NCBI taxonomy): domain Eukaryota; kingdom Metazoa; phylum Arthropoda; class Insecta; order Hymenoptera; family Apidae; genus Xylocopa; species Xylocopa violacea. The sequence continues at coordinate 4,083,049 of CAXAJV010000013.1, forward strand.
TAGACGTATATAATGTTCCCACGGAGTGGTACGGTCCGACACGACCGGGATTCTGTAAAACATTACCAGCGAGGGACTAGATGGGTTAGGTTAGGTTATATTACGTTACAAACGTATATAATGTTCCCACCGAGAAGTAGGGGCCGACCCGCCAGGAATGTTGTAAAATACTACATCCGAGATGTTAGATTGCCTTAGGTTAGGATATATAACGTTATAGACGTATATAATGTTCCCACGGAGTGGTACGGTCCGACCCGACCGGGATTCTGTAAAACATTACCAGCGAGGGACTAGATGGGTTAGGTTAGGTTATATTACGTTACAAACGTATATAATGTTCCCACCGAGAAGTAGGGGCCGACCCGCCAGGAATGTTGTAAAATACTACATCCGAGATGTTAGATTGCCTTAGGTTAGGATATATAACGTGGGTTCTAAAGTTGTTGCGGACTGCAGTTGCAGTTTGCAACAACACGTGCCATCCCCTCCTCCTCGTGGTGGAACCTGGTAACACTGGGCTTGTCCCAGTGGCAAACGGGGCTCTGGCTGATACCGTAGACCGGTGGTCATGTTTCGCCGGAGCGGGGGGCTTGCCTTAACCGGCCGGCCCGCGAGGGGATAAACCTCTATAAAAAGTCTCTGTCTCAAGTTTCGGTCCGCGGCGAGGGGACGCGCTCAGTCCTTCGCGGCTGGGTGTGGCCGGTGGGTGCATCGGTGCTGAGCGGACCAACCCCGGGGTACCTGGCGCCCCCCGGGTGTATAAATGCCTTCCCCCGGTACGCGGCTCTGCCGGGGGTGACAGGGTTATTCCGACACTACTCGTGGGATTCTTATGGATTCTTTTAATAAAACCGGGTTGGGGTGGAGTAGGTGTGGGAGGGGCGATGGAGCTGGCACTTCGATGCCGGCGCCAGTGCGTCCAGTGGTCGTATCTGTGGAGAGGATTGCCTCTTCGCAGATCGCCGATGAGAGGGCCGGAGCGCCGAGATCGGAGTCGCTCCGTTCTGGGAGAGAAGGGAGGGAAGGGAGGTATAACACACGTGGGTGGTCCCTTTCTCGTCCCCACAGCAGGGAGGAAGCCGTGCCTTCCAGGGTGGCCTCTCCTGCCCCCTCGGAGCACGACTACGACACTGATGTGTCTTGGTCGTCTCTGAGGGCTGCTGGGTCCGGACCGTCTAGGAAGAGGGGACGCCCCCCGACAACGGGCGAGTATGTGGGCCTTCAAGCGGCCAAGGAGAAACTCCTCCAGACGGAGGTGAAGATGTTAAGACTCCAGGAGGAACAGAAAATTCTGGGTTGCGGGCCCGATGATCCGGCCCCGCCGCCAAGCAAGTCGGCCAAATATCTTCCCTCCGTAGAGGAGTATGCCCGGGAATTCATGGGCGTCTCCTCTGTGGAGTTGAGACGAGAAGCCCTCGCGGCAATGAACCGCGTCGAATGGGTGGCGGCCAGGTCAACAAACCTGAAAGGAGAGTTCGCGCGAAGATTACGCGAAAGTGCGCGCACTTTGTGCGCACTTGTGCAAAGCGCGTTGGAGTCTTCGGAGTCCCCCGCGCGAGAAGGACTTGAAGTCAGGGCGGACTTATCCGCCCTGAGAGGAGAATTGGAGGCCATGAAGGCCGAAAATGCGGTACTACGGGGCCGCATTAAGGATCTGGAGAGGCGAACTCCGCCTCCGGCGCATGGGGCGGAGGTTGATAAAGTCGGCGGTGCGGTCGACATGGTCTCGCTCGCAGACACAGTCGCCCGCATCGTCGACGAAAAGCTGTCGGCTTATACGGCAAGGTTGAAGGGGTCTGCTTCATCTCCTTCGGCCCGAACCGTAGCCGTCACCACACCCACTCCTGCGAGCGGCGGTGATGCGGCTGCTGGGGGGGTGACGGGGAAGAAAAAGAAGAAGAAGAAGAAGAAGGCGGAGGCGTCTACGCCTCCCGCTGCTGGGACTTCTTCTTCGAAGAAGGAGGTGGTTCGCCGCCGCTCGGTTTCCGGGCGGAGGGTAACGGTGGAGGCACCAAAGGTGCAGACAGCGTGCCAATCATCTGGTGGGTCGGCTCAGGGCGAGGTGTCGTGGGCTAAGGTGGTCGGGCGGAAGGCGCAGAGGGCTGCGAAAAAGCAGATGCAGGAGACCTCTGGGACCGCCAAGGCGCCCGTCAAGCTCGGGAGGCCCCCTCGAGCCGCGGCTGTGGCCCTTACGCTGCCCTCGGGCAGCAAAGGATCTTATCAGGAGATCCTAGTCGCGGCTCGGCAGAGGGTCTCCCTGAGCGAGTTAGGGATCGAGGAGGTACGCCCAAGGCGCGGAAGGACTGGGGGTTTCCTATTGGAAATCCCCGGTCCTGAGAGGGCGGCAAAGGCCGCCCTCTTAGCAGATAAGCTAAGGGCGGCCTTGGCGGACACAGAGGTCCGGGTCTCATGCCCTTCTAAGAAGGCGGAGTTGAGGGTGAGTGGGCTGGACGACTCCGTCACCTCATCTGAGGTGGCGGAGTCGGTGGCTGCGGCGGCAGGGTGCCTGGCCGCGGAGGTGAGGACCGGTGAGATAAGGTCCTCACCTCTGGGACTAGGAACCCTGTGGATCCAATGCCCCTTGGTTGCCGCTCGTAAAGCTGCAACCCTGGGGTGGATCAGGGTTGGATGGTGCAGGGCCAAGGTGGAGGCCCTGAAACCTCGTCCCCAGCAGTGTTATCGCTGTCTGGCTAAGGGGCACGTGCGGCAGCATTGCTCTGCCGAAGTTGACCGGGGCGACCTTTGCTATAACTGCGGTTCCCCCGGTCACCGAGCGAATGTGTGTCGGGCGGCCGCCCCCCACTGTCCGCTGTGTGCGGACTGGGGGCGACCGGCCGACCATAGACTCGGGGGGGTTAAATGTAACCCCCCGACGAGGAAGGGGCGATTGGGGACGAGGGCGCCGCAGCCTCCGAAGGGGGGTGTGGAGGGTGGGCCGCCGGGAGGGGGCACTAAGGGGGTGAAGGAGGCCGGGGGCATGGTTACCCCGGCGGAGGACTCTGGCCGGGGGGAGGCCATGGATATGGCATAAACTTCCCCCCGACCAGAGTCCTCCAGGCGAACGTCAACCACGCCCGCCGAGCCCACGATCTCTTGGTCGAGGGTCTTATGGCGGGCGGGGTTGACGTTGCGGTGGTCGCTGAACCCTTCGTTGTCCCGGACCGACCGTCCTGGGTCGGGGATCGCGATGGGTCGGTGGCCATAGCTCAGTCTGCGGCCTCGCGGGTTCCGCCCTTCGCCTTTTTGGGCGATGGGCGGGGCTTCGTGGCTGTGGACTGGGCGGGCTTCGTGCTGGTGGGGACCTATGCTCCACCGCGCTGGCCCCTAGAGTCGTTCGAGGAGTATCTGGACGGGCTTGGGAACTTTTTGTCCCAGTTCTCGGCCCGCCAGGTACTCGTCTTGGGGGACTTCAACGCCCATGCTTCGGCATGGGGGTCCCCCAGGACGGACGCGAGGGGCGAGACGGTTTTGGAGTGGGCTGCTGGTCTCGATCTTCGGTTGCTCAACCGAGGATCGACCAGTACGTGCGTGCGATGGCAGGGTACAAGCATCGTGGATCTTTCATGGGCTTCCCCTGCCGCCGTACCGCGGGTCACGGGGTGGACGGTGGACGAGTCCACGGAGACTCTATCCGATCACTGGTACGTTCGGATAGAAGTTTCCGGGACCGCCCCGGGCCGCCAAGGTGGTCCACGCCAGCAGCGAAGGAGGTGGGCTCTCAGAGCCCTTGACGAGGACGCCCTGATGGCTGCCGTCCATGCCGTGGCTTGGTCGGAGCCGTCGGCCGAGCCCGTCGCCAACGTGGAGGCGGAGGCCGACTGGTTCGATGGCGCCCTGACTGCAATCTGCAGGACGGCGATGCCGAGGGCCGGTCGACTTCCGCCCCGGAGGCCGGTGTATTGGTGGTCGGACGACATCGCGCGTCTCCGAGCGAGTTGCGCGATGGCGCGACGCCGGTACACCAGGTCTCGGAGGAGGAGACGTCGGGACGAGGCACGGACGGCCCTGTTGTACGCTGAATATCGTCAGCTGACGGTTCAGCTGCAACAGGCCATCGGGGGGGCCAAGACCAGCGCTTGGGACGGACTTCTTCGTTCGTTGGATCAGGATCCGTGGGGGCGTCCATATAGGCTTGTCCTAAACAAGCTTAGGGCTTATGGCCCCCCGGTGACTGAGACGATGGAGCCCCGGCTTCTCGGAGAGGTGGTCGATGCGTTGTTCCCATCTGGGAGCGCATCGGCCGCCTTCCCGACTCAGGTGGACGGGTGGTCCGCGGGGCTGGAGGTTACGGAGGAGGAGTTGGCCGGGGCGGTGAGACGTCTCGGGGCTCGGAATACGGCTCCGGGTCCCGACGGCGTCCCCGGCCGCGTGCTGGTCTTGGCCCTGCGCGTTCTGGGTCCCCGACTTCGGAGGCTTTTTACAGCCATCCTGAAGTCGGGGACGTTCCCATCTCGGTGGCGGCTCGGACGCCTGGTCCTCCTGCGGAAGGAGGGCCGGGACGCTGAATCTCCCTCGGGCTATCGGCCCATCGTGCTCCTGGATGAGATCGGGAAGCTCTACGAGAGAATCGTGGCTTCCCGACTCACCAGGCACCTGGAGCGGGTAGGACCCGACCTGGCCGAGTGCCAGTTCGGCTTCCGCCGGGGGCGGTCCACGATCGACGCGATCGATCGGGTCCGTACCTTGGCGGGCTCGGCTACTGCCCGGGGAGGGATGGCATTGGCGGTGTCCTTGGACATCGTCAATGCCTTCAACTCCCTCTCCTGGGAGGCCATCCGCAGGGGACTCGAACGACATGGAGTCCCTCAATACCTGCGGGTGGCGGTCGGCTCCTACCTTAGCGGCAGGTGCGTCGAGTACGTGGGCCGGGGTGGAAACACCTGCACGAGGGAGATTAGTCGCGGCGTACCCCAGGGGTCAGTTTTGGGACCCCTCCTGTGGGACGTGGGGTACGACGCGGCGCTGCGGGTCCTCCTTCCCACCGGTGTCAGGGTAGTCTGCTACGCTGACGATACCGTGTTGGTAGCCGGTGGGCGTACCAGCGGGAGGATCGTCCGGCGCGCCGAGGTGGGAGTGGCCACCGTGGCTTCCCTGATTCGGGGTATGGGTTTGGAGCTGGCTCCTCACAAGACGGAGGCGATGTGGTTCTTGGACCGTCATCTCCTCCGTCGAAATGGGAGGTCACTCGCCGATACCTGGATCCGAGTAGGGGACACCCGCATCCAGGTGAAGCCCGCGATAAAATATCTCGGACTTCACCTGGACGGCTCCTGGGCTTTTGGGCGCCACTTCGCGCTCCTGGCACCCAGGTTGGAAAAAGCGGCGGCCAGCTTGGGTCGCTTGCTGCCCAACCTGGGGGGTCCGGACGCGAGGGTACGCCGCCTTTATGCGGGCATCGTGCGGTCGATGGCACTATATGGGGCCCCGATCTGGGCGGACGCCCTGATGGCCAACCGGCGCAGCCGGGCACTGCTTCGCAGTGTTTGGCGGCGCCTTGCCATCAGGGTGATCAGGGGATATCGCACGGTGTCTCATGAGGCGGCGGGAACTCTGGCAGGGTTACCACCCCTGGAGCTCCTGGCGGAGCGCGAAGCGTTTGTCTACGGACACCTTCGTCTCTGCCAGGATGTCTCACCCCAGTCGGAGGAGGCGGTCAGAGCCTGGGCCTGGCGGTCTTTGGTGGCCAAGTGGGAGGAGCGACTTCGCGCCACCCATGGGAGTCACCGGACCGTCGGGGCGGTATTGCCCATCCTCGATAGATGGGTGAGCCGAAGCCGAGGGCTATCCTACCGGACCACGCAGGTCCTCACCGGGCACGGATGCTTCGGTGAGTACCTGCGCCGGATAGGACGGGAAGCCACGGCGGCGTGTCACCACTGTGGTGACCAGAGGGACACGGCGCAGCACACACTGGAGTTTTGTCCAGCGTGGGAGGTGCGGCGTCGTGTCCTCCGGAGCGAGGTGGGCCAGGATCTGGCATTGCCATCCGTACTTAGACGGATGGTGGAGGATGCCAGATCCTGGCGGGCTATGGCGGCCTTCTGCGAGGCCGTCATGCGGGCGAAGGAGCGGGCGGAGAGGGATCGCGAAGTTAGCGATCCCTCCCGTCAACGGCGGCGACGCAGGCGACGCCGCCCTCCACCGGCGCCGGGGGATGTCCACCGTGTGAACATCGCCGGGCGCCCATAGGGGACTCAGTCTCCGGGGGGGTGACAGCCCCTCGCGCGGGCCGGGGCGTAGCCGCGTACGCCACGGCCGTGACCCGCGCGGGGGGCCGTCCGGAGGGGTGACTCGGTCGTGATGGACGGGGGCCCATCGCGACCATTGCACGCCACCCCTCCGAGACGTGCAGCGACTTCGGACGTGGCCCCGAAGTCGCTGCAGGGGTATCCTTTGGGAGAGGGAGGGGTCGCATCTTAGATGCGACCTCTCCCTTTCGGGATGGGAGCCTCCCAGACTTCTTCTGGGAGGCTGCAGACGCTGAGGGGGAGCCGGTCGCGTTCGTAAGAGATCCCGGCTCTCCCTCAGTAGCGTCGTTGGTGGCCACCGTGGGGTTTTAGCCGGTAAGAGTCCGGCATAACCTCGGAGTTCCCCCGAACTCCGAGGTATCCATGAGGATTTCCCCACGTTAAAAAAAAAAAAAAAAAAAAAGGATATATAACGTTATAGACGTATATAATGCTCCCACGGAGTGGTACGGGCCGACACGACCGGGATTCTGTAAAACATTACCAGCGAGGGGCTAGATGGGTTAGGTTAGGTGATATTACGTTAGAAACGTACATAATGTTCCAACCGAGAAGTAGGGGCCGACCCGCCAGGAATGTTGTAAAATACTACATCCGAGATGTTAGATTGCCTTAGGTTAGGATGTATAACGTTATAGACGTATATAATGTTCCCACCGAGACGTACGGGGCTACACCAACGGGTTTCTGTAAAACATTACCAGCGAGGGGCTAGATGGGTTAGGTTAGGTTATACTACGTTATAGACGTATATAATGCTCCTACCGAGTAGTAGGGGCCGACCCTTCAGGAATGTTGTAAAATACTACATCCGAGGTGTTAGATTGCCTTAGGATAGGATATATAACGTTATAGACGTATATAATGTTCTCACCGAGACGTACTGGGCTACACGAACGGGATTCTACAAAACATTACCAGCGAGGGGCTAGAAGGGTTAGGTTACGTTATACTACGTTATAGACTAACATAATGTTCCAACCGAGAAGCAGCGTCCGACCCTCCAGGAATGTTGTAAAATACTACATCCGAGGTGTTAGTTTGCCTTAGGTTAGGATATATAACGTTATAGACGTATATAATGTTCCCACGGAGATGTACGGACCCGAACGACCGGGATTCTGTAAAACATTACCAGCGAGGGGCTAGATGGGTTAGGTAAGGTTATATTACGTTATAGACATACATAATGTTCCCACCGAGAAGTAGGGGCCGACCTGCCAGGAATGTTGTAAAATACTACATCCGAGGTGTTAAGTTGCTTTAGGTTAGGATATATAACGTTATAGACGTATATAATGTTCCCACCGAGACGTACGGGGCTGCACGTCCGGGATTCTGTAAAACATTACCAGCGAGGGGCTAAATGGGTTAGGAAAGGTTATATTACGTTAGAAACGTACATAATGTTCCAACCGAGAAGTAGGGGCCGACCCGACAGGAATGTTGTAAAATACTACATCCGAGGTGTTAGGTTGCCTTAGGTTAGGATATATAACGTTATAGACGTATATAATGCTCCCACGGAGTGGTACGGGCCGACACGACCGAGATTCTGTAAAACATTACCAGCGAGGGGCTAGATGGGTTAGGTTAGGTTATATTACGTTACAAACGTATATAATGTTCCCACCGAGAAGTAGGGGCCGACCCGCCAGGAATGTTGTAAAATACTACATCCGAGATGTTAGATTGCCTTAGGTTAGGATGTATAACGTTATAGACGTATATAATGTTCCCACCGAGACGTACGGGGCTACACCAACGGGTTTCTGTAAAACATTACCAGCGAGGGGCTAGATGGGTTAGGTTAGGTTATACTACGTTATAGACGTATATAATGCTCCTACCGAGTAGTAGGGGCCGACCCTTCAGGAATGTTGTAAAATACTACATCCGAGGTGTTAGATTGCCTTAGGATAGGATATATAACGTTATAGACGTATATAATGTTCTCACCGAGACGTACTGGGCTACACGAACGGGATTCTACAAAACATTACCAGCGAGGGGCTAGAAGGGTTAGGTTACGTTATACTACGTTATAGACTAACATAATGTTCCAACCGAGAAGCAGCGTCCGACCCTCCAGGAATGTTGTAAAATACTACATCCGAGGTGTTAGTTTGCCTTAGGTTAGGATATATAACGTTATAGACGTATATAATGTTCCCACGGAGATGTACGGACCCGAACGACCGGGATTCTGTAAAACATTACCAGCGAGGGGCTAGATGGGTTAGGTAAGGTTATATTACGTTATAGACATACATAATGTTCCCACCGAGAAGTAGGGGCCGACCTGCCAGGAATGTTGTAAAATACTACATCCGAGGTGTTAAGTTGCTTTAGGTTAGGATATATAACGTTATAGACGTATATAATGTTCCCACCGAGACGTACGGGGCTGCACGTCCGGGATTCTGTAAAACATTACCAGCGAGGGGCTAAATGGGTTAGGAAAGGTTATATTACGTTAGAAACGTACATAATGTTCCAACCGAGAAGTAGGGGCCGACCCGACAGGAATGTTGTAAAATACTACATCCGAGGTGTTAGGTTGCCTTAGGTTAGGATATATAACGTTATAGACGTATATAATGCTCCCACGGAGTGGTACGGGCCGACACGACCGAGATTCTGTAAAACATTACCAGCGAGGGGCTAGATGGGTTAGGTTAGGTTATATTACGTTACAAACGTATATAATGTTCCCACCGAGAAGTAGGGGCCGACCCGCCAGGAATGTTGTAAAATACTACATCCGAGATGTTAGATTGCCTTAGGATAGGATATATAACGTTATAGACGTATATAATGTTCTCACCGAGACGTACTGGGCTACACGAATGGGATTCTGCAAAACATTACCAGCGAGGGGCTAGAAGGATTAGGTTAGGTTATACTACGTTATAGACTAACATAATGTTCCAACCGAGAAGCAGGGGCCGACCCTCCAGGAATGTTGTAAAATACTACATCCGAGGTGTTAGTTTGCCTTAGGTTACGATATATAACGTTATAGACGTATATAATGTTCCCACGGAGATGTACGGACCCAAACGACCGGGATTCTGTAAAACATTACCAGCGAGGGGCTAGATGGGTTAGGTAAGGTTATATTACGTTATAGACATACATAATGTTCCCACCGAGAAGTAGGGGCCGACCTGCCAGGAATGTTGTAAAATACTACATCCGAGGTGTTAAGTTGCCTTAGGTTAGGATATATAACGTTACAGACGTATATAATGTTCCCACCGAGACGTACGGGGCTGCACGTCCGGGATTCTGTAAAACATTACCAGCGAGCGGCTAAATGGGTTAGGAAAGGTTATATTACGTTAGAAACGTACATAATGTTCCAACCGAGAAGTAGGGGCCGACCCGCCAGGAATGTTGTAAAATACTACATTCGAGATGTTAGGCTGCCTTATGTTGCGATAAACAAGGTTATAGACGTACGTCATCTCCAGACCGAGAAGTACGGTCCCACACGAACGGGATTCTGTAAAACATTACCAGCGAGGGGCTAGATGGGTTAGGTTAGGTTATACGACGTTATAGACGTATATAATGCTTCTACCGAGTAGTAGGGGCCGACCCTACAGGAATGTTGTAAAATACTACATCCGAGGTGTTAAGTTGCCTTAGGTTAGGATATATAACGTTATAGACGTATATAATGTTCCTACGGAGTGGTACGGGCCGACACGACCGGGATTCTGTAAAACATTACCAGCGAGGGGCTAGATGGGTTAGGTTAGGTTATATTACGTTACAAACGTATATAATGTTCCCACCGAGAAGTAGGGGCCGACCCGCCAGGAATGTTGTAAAATACTACATCCGAGATGTTAGATTGCCTTAGGATAGGATATATAACGTTATAGACGTATATAATGTTCTCACCGAGACGTACTGGGCTACACGAACGGGATTCTACAAAACATTACCAGCGAGGGGCTAGAAGGGTTAGGTTACGTTATACTACGTTATAGACTAATATAATGTTCCAACCGAGAAGCAGGGTCGAACCCTCCAGGAATGTTGTAAAATACTACATCCGAGGTGTTAGTTTGCCTTAGGTTAGGATATGTAACGTTATAGACGTATATAATGCTCCCACGGAGTGGTACGGGCCGACACGACCGAGATTCTGTAAAACATTACCAGCGAGGGGCTAGATGGGTTAGGTTAGGTTATATTACGTTACAAACGTATATAATGTTCCCACCGAGAAGTAGGGGCCGACCCGCCAGGAATGTTGTAAAATACTACATCCGAGATGTTAGATTGCCTTAGGATAGGATATATAACGTTATAGACGTATATAATGTTCTCACCGAGACGTACTGGGCTACACGAAAGGGATTCTACAAAACATTACCAGCGAGGGGCTAGAAGGATTAGGTTACGTTATACTACGTTATAGACTAACATAATGTTCCAACCGAGAAGTAGGGGCCGACCCGCCAGGATTGTTGTAAAATACTACATCCGAGATGTTAGATTGCCTTAGGTTAGGATATATAACGTTATAGACGTATATAATGTTCCCACCGAGACGTACGGGGCTGCACGTCCGGGATTCTGTAAAACATTACCAGCGAGGGGCTAAATGGGTTAGGAAAGGTTATATTACGTTAGAAACGTACATAATGTTCCAACCGAGAAGTAGGGGCCGACCCGCCAGGAATGTTGTAAAATACTACATCCGAGGTGTTAGGTTGCCTTAGGTTAGGATATATAACGTTATAGACGTATATATTGCTCCCACGGAGTGGTACGGGCCGACACGACCGGGATTCTGTAAAACATTACCAGCGAGGGGCTAGATGGGTTAGGTTAGGTTAAATTACGTTATAGACGTATATAATATTCGAAGCGAGATGTATGGGCCGACCCGCCAGGAATGTTGTAAAATACTACATTCGAGATGTTAGGCTGCCTTAGGTTGGGATAAACAAGGTTATAGACGTATATCATCTCCCGACCGAGAAGTACGGTCCCACACGAATGGGATTCTGTAAAACATTACCAGCGAGGGGCTAGATGGGTTAGGTTAGGTTATACTACGTTATAGACGTATATAATCCTACTACCGAGTAGTAGGGGCCGACCCTCCAGGAATGTTGTAAAATACTACATCCGAGGTGTTAGGTTGCCTTAGGTTAGGATATATAACGTTATAGACGTATATAATGTTCCCACGGAGTGGTACGGTCCGACACGACCGGGATTCTGTAAAACATTACCAGCGAGGGGCTAGATGGGTTAGGTTAGGTTATATTACGTTACAAACGTATATAATGTTCCCACCGAGAAGTAGGGGCCGACCCGCCAGGAATGTTGTAAAATACTACATCCGAGGTGTTAGGTTGCCTTAGGTTAGGATATATAACGTTATAGACGTATATAATGTTCCCACGGAGTGGTACGGTCCGACACGACCGGGATTCTGTAAAACATTACCAGCGAGGGACTAGATGGGTTAGGTTAGGTTATATTACGTTACAAACGTATATAATATTCCCACCGAGAAGTAGGGGCCGACCCGCCAGGTATGTTGTAAAATACTACATCCGAGGTTTTAGGTTGCCTTAGGTTAGGATATGTAACGTTATAGACGTATATAATGTTCCCACCGAGAAGTAGGGGCCGACCCACCAGGATTGTTGTAAAATACTACATCCGAGATGTTAGATTGCCTTAGGATAGGATATATAACGTTATAGACGTATATAATGTTCTCACCGAGACGTACTGGGCTACACGAACGGGATTCTGCAAAACATTACCAGCGAGGGGCTAGAAGGATTAGGTTAGGTTATACTACGTTATAGACTAACATAATGTTCCAACCGAGAAGCAGGGGCCGACCCTCCAGGAATGTTGTAAAATACTACATCCGAGGTGTTATGTTGCCTTAGGTTAGGATATATAACGTTATAGACGTATATAATGTTCCTACGGAGTGGTACGGGCCGACACGACCGGGATTCTGTAAAACATTACCAGCGAGGGGCTAGATGGGTTAGGTTAGGTTATATTACGTTACAAACGTATATAATGTTCCCACCGAGAAGTAGGGGCCGACCCGCCAGGAATGTTGTAAAATACTACATCCGAGGTTTTAGGTTGCCTTAGGTTAGGATATGTAACGTTATAGACGTATATAATGTTCCCACAGAGTGGTACGGTCCGACACGACCGGGATTCTGTAAAACATTACCAGCGAGGGGCTAAATGGGTTAGGAAAGGTTATATTACGTTAGAAACGTACATAATGTTCCAACCGAGAAGTAGGGGCCGACCCGCCAGGAATGTTGTAAAATACTACATTCGAGATGTTAGGCTGCCTTATGTTGCGATAAACAAGGTTATAGACGTACATCATCTCCAGACCGAGAAGTACGGTCGCACACGAACGGGATTCTGTAAAACATTACCAGCGAGGGGCTAGATGGGTTAGGTTAGGTTATACTACGTTATAGACGTATGTAATGCTCCTACCGAGTAGTAGGGGCCGACCCTCCAGGAATGTTGTAAAATACTACATCCGAGGTGTTAAGTTGCCTTAGGTTAGGATATATAACGTTATAGACGTATATAATGTTCCTACGGAGTGGTACGGGCCGACACGACCGGGATTCTGTAAAACATTACCAGCGAGGGGCTAGATGGGTTAGGTTAGGTTATATTACGTTACAAACGTATATAATGTTCCCACCGAGAAGTAGGGGCCGACCCGCCAGGAATGTTGTAAAATACTACATACGAGGTGTTAGGTTGCCTTAGGTTAGGATATATAACGTTATAGACGTATATAATGCTCCCACGTAGTGGTACGGGCCGACACGACCGGGATTCTGTAAAACATTACCAGCGAGGGGATAGATGTGTTAGGTTAGGTTATACTACGTTATAGACGTATATAATGCTCCTACCGAGTAGTAGGGGCCGACCCTCCAGGAATGTTGTGAAATACTACATCCGAGGTGTTAGGTTGCCTTAGGTTAGGATATATAACGTTATAGACGTATATAATGTTCCCACGGAGTGGTACGGTCCGACACGACCGGGATTCTGTAAAACATTACCAGCGAGGGACTAGATGGGTTAGGTTAGGTTATATTACGTTACAAACGTATATAATGTTCCCACCGAGAAGTAGGGGCCGACCCGCCAGGAATGTTGTAAAATACTACATCCGAGATGTTAGATTGCCTTAGGTTAGGATATATAACGTTATAGACGTATATAATGTTCCCACGGAGTGGTACGGTCCGACCCGACCGGGATTCTGTAAAACATTACCAGCGAGGGACTAGATGGGTTAGGTTAGGTTATATTACGTTACAAACGTATATAATGTTCCCACCGAGAAGTAGGGGCCGACCCGCCAGGAATGTTGTAAAATACTACATCCGAGATGTTAGATTGCCTTAGGTTAGGATATATAACGTTATAGACGTATATAATGCTCCCACGGAGTGGTACGGGCCGACACGACCGGGATTCTGTAAAACATTACCAGCGAGGGGCTAGATGGGTTAGGTTAGGTGATATTACGTTAGAAACGTACATAATGTTCCAACCGAGAAGTAGGGGCCGACCCGCCAGGAATGTTGTAAAATACTACATCCGAGATGTTAGATTGCCTTAGGTTAGGATGTATAACGTTATAGACGTATATAATGTTCCCACCGAGACGTACGGGGCTACACCAACGGGTTTCTGTAAAACATTACCAGCGAGGGGCTAGATGGGTTAGGTTAGGTTATACTACGTTATAGACGTATATAATGCTCCTACCGAGTAGTAGGGGCCGACCCTTCAGGAATGTTGTAAAATACTACATCCGAGGTGTTAGATTGCCTTAGGATAGGATATATAACGTTATAGACGTATATAATGTTCTCACCGAGACGTACTGGGCTACACGAACGGGATTCTACAAAACATTACCAGCGAGGGGCTAGAAGGGTTAGGTTACGTTATACTACGTTATAGACTAACATAATGTTCCAACCGAGAAGCAGCGTCCGACCCTCCAGGAATGTTGTAAAATACTACATCCGAGGTGTTAGTTTGCCTTAGGTTAGGATATATAACGTTATAGACGTATATAATGTTCCCACGGAGATGTATGGACCCGAACGACCGGGATTCTGTAAAACATTACCAGCGAGGGGCTAGATGGGTTAGGTAAGGTTATATTACGTTATAGACATACATAATGTTCCCACCGAGAAGTAGGGGCCGACCTGCCAGGAATGTTGTAAAATACTACATCCGAGGTGTTAAGTTGCTTTAGGTTAGGATATATAACGTTATAGACGTATATAATGTTCCCACCGAGACGTACGGGGCTGCACGTCCGGGATTCTGTAAAACATTACCAGCGAGGGGCTAAATGGGTTAGGAAAGGTTATATTACGTTAGAAACGTACATAATGTTCCAACCGAGAAGTAGGGGCCGACCCGACAGGAATGTTGTAAAATACTACATCCGAGGTGTTAGGTTGCCTTAGGTTAGGATATATAACGTTATAGACGTATATAATGCTCCCACGGAGTGGTACGGGCCGACACGACCGAGATTCTGTAAAACATTACCAGCGAGGGGCTAGATGGGTTAGGTTAGGTTATATTACGTTACAAACGTATATAATGTTCCCACCGAGAAGTAGGGGCCGACCCGCCAGGAATGTTGTAAAATACTACATCCGAGATGTTAGATTGCCTTAGGTTAGGATGTATAACGTTATAGACGTATATAATGTTCCCACCGAGACGTACGGGGCTACACCAACGGGTTTCTGTAAAACATTACCAGCGAGGGGCTAGATGGGTTAGGTTAGGTTATACTACGTTATAGACGTATATAATGCTCCTACCGAGTAGTAGGGGCCGACCCTTCAGGAATGTTGTAAAATACTACATCCGAGGTGTTAGATTGCCTTAGGATAGGATATATAACGTTATAGACGTATATAATGTTCTCACCGAGACGTACTGGGCTACACGAACGGGATTCTACAAAACATTACCAGCGAGGGGCTAGAAGGGTTAGGTTACGTTATACTACGTTATAGACTAACATAATGTTCCAACCGAGAAGCAGCGTCCGACCCTCCAGGAATGTTGTAAAATACTACATCCGAGGTGTTAGTTTGCCTTAGGTTAGGATATATAACGTTATAGACGTATATAATGTTCCCACGGAGATGTACGGACCCGAACGACCGGGATTCTGTAAAACATTACCAGCGAGGGGCTAGATGGGTTAGGTAAGGTTATATTACGTTATAGACATACATAATGTTCCCACCGAGAAGTAGGGGCCGACCTGCCAGGAATGTTGTAAAATACTACATCCGAGGTGTTAAGTTGCTTTAGGTTAGGATATATAACGTTATAGACGTATATAATGTTCCCACCGAGACGTACGGGGCTGCACGTCCGGGATTCTGTAAAACATTACCAGCGAGGGGCTAAATGGGTTAGGAAAGGTTATATTACGTTAGAAACGTACATAATGTTCCAACCGAGAAGTAGGGGCCGACCCGACAGGAATGTTGTAAAATACTACATCCGAGGTGTTAGGTTGCCTTAGGTTAGGATATATAACGTTATAGACGTATATAATGCTCCCACGGAGTGGTACGGGCCGACACGACCGAGATTCTGTAAAACATTACCAGCGAGGGGCTAGATGGGTTAGGTTAGGTTATATTACGTTACAAACGTATATAATGTTCCCACCGAGAAGTAGGGGCCGACCCGCCAGGAATGTTGTAAAATACTACATCCGAGATGTTAGATTGCCTTAGGATAGGATATATAACGTTATAGACGTATATAATGTTCTCACCGAGACGTACAGGGCTACACGAATGGGATTCTGCAAAACATTACCAGCGAGGGGCTAGAAGGATTAGGTTAGGTTATACTACGTTATAGACTAACATAATGTTCCAACCGAGAAGCAGGGGCCGACCCTCCAGGAATGTTGTAAAATACTACATCCGAGGTGTTAGTTTGCCTTAGGTTACGATATATAACGTTATAGACGTATATAATGTTCCCACGGAGATGTACGGACCCAAACGACCGGGATTCTGTAAAACATTACCAGCGAGGGGCTAGATGGGTTAGGTAAGGTTATATTACGTTATAGACATACATAATGTTCCCACCGAGAAGTAGGGGCCGACCTGCCAGGAATGTTGTAAAATACTACATCCGAGGTGTTAAGTTGCCTTAGGTTAGGATATATAACGTTACAGACGTATATAATGTTCCCACCGAGACGTACGGGGCTGCACGTCCGGGATTCTGTAAAACATTACCAGCGAGCGGCTAAATGGGTTAGGAAAGGTTATATTACGTTAGAAACGTACATAATGTTCCAACCGAGAAGTAGGGGCCGACCCGCCAGGAATGTTGTAAAATACTACATTCGAGATGTTAGGCTGCCTTATGTTGCGATAAACAAGGTTATAGACGTACGTCATCTCCAGACCGAGAAGTACGGTCCCACACGAACGGGATTCTGTAAAACATTACCAGCGAGGGGCTAGATGGGTTAGGTTAGGTTATACGACGTTATAGACGTATATAATGCTTCTACCGAGTAGTAGGGGCCGACCCTACAGGAATGTTGTAAAATACTACATCCGAGGTGTTAAGTTGCCTTAGGTTAGGATATATAACGTTATAGACGTATATAATGTTCCTACGGAGTGGTACGGGCCGACACGACCGGGATTCTGTAAAACATTACCAGCGAGGGGCTAGATGGGTTAGGTTAGGTTATATTACGTTACAAACGTATATAATGTTCCCACCGAGAAGTAGGGGCCGACCCGCCAGGAATGTTGTAAAATACTACATCCGAGGTTTTAGGTTGCCTTAGGTTAGGATATATAACGTTATAGACGTATATAATGTTCCCACAGAGTGGTACGGTCCGACACGACCGGGATTCTGTAAAACATTACCAGCGAGGGACTAGATGGGTTAGGTTAGGTTATATTACGTTAGAAACGTACATAATGTTCCAACCGAGAAGTAGGGGCCGACCCGCCAGGAATGTTGTAAAATACTACATTCGAGATGTTAGGCTGCCTTATGTTGCGATAAACAAGGTTATAGACGTACATCATCTCCAGACCGAGAAGTACGGTCGCACACGAACGGGATTCTGTAAAACATTACCAGCGAGGGGCTAGATGGGTTAGGTTAGGTTATACTACGTTATAGACGTATATAATGCTCCTACCGAGTAGTAGGGGCCGACCCTCCAGGAATGTTGTAAAATACTACATCCGAGGTGTTAAGTTGCCTTAGGTTAGGACATATAACGTTATAGACGTATATAATGTTCCTACGGAGTGGTACGGGCCGACACGACCGGGATTCTGTAAAACATTACCAGCGAGGGGCTAGATGGGTTAGGTTAGGTTATATTACGTTACAAACGTATATAATGTTCCCACCGAGAAGTAGGGGCCGACCCGCCAGGAATGTTGTAAAATACTACATACGAGGTGTTAGGTTGCCTTAGGTTAGGATATATAACGTTATAGACGTATATAATGCTCCCACGTAGTGGTACGGGCCGACACGACCGGGATTCTGTAAAACATTACCAGCGAGGGGATAGATGTGTTAGGTTAGGTTATACTACGTTATAGACGTATATAATGCTCCTACCGAGTAGTAGGGGCCGACCCTCCAGGAATGTTGTGAAATACTACATCCGAGGTGTTAGGTTGCCTTAGGTTAGGATATATAACGTTATAGACGTATATAATGTTCCCACGGAGTGGTACGGTCCGACACGACCGGGATTCTGTAAAACATTACCAGCGAGGGACTAGATGGGTTAGGTTAGGTTATATTACGTTACAAACGTATATAATGTTCCCACCGAGAAGTAGGGGCCGACCCGCCAGGAATGTTGTAAAATACTACATCCGAGATGTTAGATTGCCTTAGGTTAGGATATATAACGTTATAGACGTATATAATGTTCCCACGGAGTGGTACGGTCCGACCCGACCGGGATTCTGTAAAACATTACCAGCGAGGGACTAGATGGGTTAGGTTAGGTGATATTACGTTAGAAACGTACATAATGTTCCAACCGAGAAGTAGGGGCCGACCCGCCAGGAATGTTGTAAAATACTACATCCGAGATGTTAGATTGCCTTAGGTTAGGATGTATAACGTTATAGACGTATATAATGTTCCCACCGAGACGTACGGGGCTACACCAACGGGTTTCTGTAAAACATTACCAGCGAGGGGCTAGATGGGTTAGGTTAGGTTATACTACGTTATAGACGTATATAATGCTCCTACCGAGTAGTAGGGGCCGACCCTTCAGGAATGTTGTAAAATACTACATCCGAGGTGTTAGATTGCCTTAGGATAGGATATATAACGTTATAGACGTATATAATGTTCTCACCGAGACGTACTGGGCTACACGAACGGGATTCTACAAAACATTACCAGCGAGGGGCTAGAAGGGTTAGGTTACGTTATACTACGTTATAGACTAACATAATGTTCCAACCGAGAAGCAGCGTCCGACCCTCCAGGAATGTTGTAAAATACTACATCCGAGGTGTTAGTTTGCCTTAGGTTAGGATATATAACGTTATAGACGTATATAATGTTCCCACGGAGATGTACGGACCCGAACGACCGGGATTCTGTAAAACATTACCAGCGAGGGGCTAGATGGGTTAGGTAAGGTTATATTACGTTATAGACATACATAATGTTCCCACCGAGAAGTAGGGGCCGACCTGCCAGGAATGTTGTAAAATACTACATCCGAGGTGTTAAGTTGCTTTAGGTTAGGATATATAACGTTATAGACGTATATAATGTTCCCACCGAGACGTACGGGGCTGCACGTCCGGGATTCTGTAAAACATTACCAGCGAGGGGCTAAATGGGTTAGGAAAGGTTATATTACGTTAGAAACGTACATAATGTTCCAACCGAGAAGTAGGGGCCGACCCGACAGGAATGTTGTAAAATACTACATCCGAGGTGTTAGGTTGCCTTAGGTTAGGATATATAACGTTATAGACGTATATAATGCTCCCACGGAGTGGTACGGGCCGACACGACCGAGATTCTGTAAAACATTACCAGCGAGGGGCTAGATGGGTTAGGTTAGGTTATATTACGTTACAAACGTATATAATGTTCCCACCGAGAAGTAGGGGCCGACCCGCCAGGAATGTTGTAAAATACTACATCCGAGATGTTAGATTGCCTTAGGATAGGATATATAATGTTATAGACGTATATAATGTTCTCACCGAGACGTACTGGGCTACACGAATGGGATTCTGCAAAACATTACCAGCGAGGGGCTAGAAGGATTAGGTTAGGTTATACTACGTTATAGACTAACATAATGTTCCAACCGAGAAGCAGGGGCCGACCCTCCAGGAATGTTGTAAAATACTACATCCGAGGTGTTAGTTTGCCTTAGGTTACGATATATAACGTTATAGACGTATATAATGTTCCCACGGAGATGTACGGACCCAAACGACCGGGATTCTGTAAAACATTACCAGCGAGGGGCTAGATGGGTTAGGTAAGGTTATATTACGTTATAGACATACATAATGTTCCCACCGAGAAGTAGGGGCCGACCTGCCAGGAATGTTGTAAAATACTACATCCGAGGTGTTAAGTTGCCTTAGGTTAGGATATATAACGTTACAGACGTATATAATGTTCCCACCGAGACGTACGGGGCTGCACGTCCGGAATTCTGTAAAACATTACCAGCGAGCGGCTAAATGGGTTAGGAAAGGTTATATTACGTTAGAAACGTACATAATGTTCCAACCGAGAAGTAGGGGCCGACCCGCCAGGAATGTTGTAAAATACTACATTCGAGATGTTAGGCTGCCTTATGTTGCGATAAACAAGGTTATAGACGTACGTCATCTCCAGACCGAGAAGTACGGTCCCACACGAACGGGATTCTGTAAAACATTACCAGCGAGGGGCTAGATGGGTTAGGTTAGGTTATACGACGTTATAGACGTATATAATGCTTCTACCGAGTAGTAGGGGCCGACCCTACAGGAATGTTGTAAAATACTACATCCGAGGTGTTAAGTTGCCTTAGGTTAGGATATATAACGTTATAGACGTATATAATGTTCCTACGGAGTGGTACGGGCCGACACGACCGGGATTCTGTAAAACGTTACCAGCGAGGGGCTAGATGGGTTAGGTTAGGTTATATTACGTTACAAACGTATATAATGTTCCCACCGAGAAGTAGGGGCCGACCCGCCAGGAATGTTGTAAAATACTACATCCGAGGTTTTAGGTTGCCTTAGGTTAGGATATATAACGTTATAGACGTATATAATGTTCCCACAGAGTGGTACGGTCCGACACGACCGGGATTCTGTAAAACATTACCAGCGAGGGGCTAAATGGGTTAGGAAAGGTTATATTACGTTAGAAACGTACATAATGTTCCAACCGAGAAGTAGGGGCCGACCCGCCAGGAATGTTGTAAAATACTACATTCGAGATGTTAGGCTGCCTTATGTTGCGATAAACAAGGTTATAGACGTACATCATCTCCAGACCGAGAAGTACGGTCGCACACGAACGGGATTCTGTAAAACATTACCAGCGAGGGGCTAGATGGGTTAGGTTAGGTTATACTACGTTATAGACGTATATAATGCTCCTACCGAGTAGTAGGGGCCGACCCTCCAGGAATGTTGTAAAATACTACATCCGAGGTGTTAAGTTGCCTTAGGTTAGGATATATAACGTTATAGACGTATATAATGTTCCTACGGAGTGGTACGGGCCGACACGACCGGGATTCTGTAAAACATTACCAGCGAGGGGCTAGATGGGTTAGGTTAGGTTATATTACGTTACAAACGTATATAATGTTCCCACCGAGAAGTAGGGGCCGACCCGCCAGGAATGTTGTAAAATACTACATACGAGGTGTTAGGTTGCCTTAGGTTAGGATATATAACGTTATAGACGTATATAATGCTCCCACGTAGTGGTACGGGCCGACACGACCGGGATTCTGTAAAACATTACCAGCGAGGGGATAGATGTGTTAGGTTAGGTTATACTACGTTATAGACGTATATAATGCTCCTACCGAGTAGTAGGGGCCGACCCTCCAGGAATGTTGTGAAATACCACATCCGAGGTGTTAGGTTGCCTTGGGTTAGGATATATAACGTTATAGACGTATATAATGTTCCCACGGAGTGGTACGGTCCGACACGACCGGGATTCTGTAAAACATTACCAGCGAGGGACTAGATGGGTTAGGTTAGGTTATATTACGTTACAAACGTATATAATGTTCCCACCGAGAAGTAGGGGCCGACCCGCCAGGAATGTTGTAAAATACTACATCCGAGATGTTAGATTGCCTTAGGTTAGGATATATAACGTTATAGACGTATATAATGTTCCCACGGAGTGGTACGGTCCGACCCGACCGGGATTCTGTAAAACATTACCAGCGAGGGACTAGATGGGTTAGGTTAGGTTATATTACGTTACAAACGTATATAATGTTCCCACCGAGAAGTAGGGGCCGACCCGCCAGGAATGTTGTAAAATACTACATCCGAGATGTTAGATTGCCTTAGGTTAGGATATATAACGTTATAGACGTATATAATGCTCCCACGGAGTGGTACGGGCCGACACGACCGGGATTCTGTAAAACATTACCAGCGAGGGGCTAGATGGGTTAGGTTAGGTGATATTACGTTAGAAACGTACATATTGTTCCAACCGAGAAGTAGGGGCCGACCCGCCAGGAATGTTGTAAAATACTACATCCGAGATGTTAGATTGCCTTAGGTTAGGATGTATAACGTTATAGACGTATATAATGTTCCCACCGAGACGTACGGGGCTACACCAACGGGTTTCTGTAAAACATTACCAGCGAGGGGCTAGATGGGTTAGGTTAGGTTATACTACGTTATAGACGTATATAATGCTCCTACCGAGTAGTAGGGGCCGACCCTTCAGGAATGTTGTAAAATACTACATCCGAGGTGTTAGATTGCCTTAGGATAGGATATATAACGTTATAGACGTATATAATGTTCTCACCGAGACGTACTGGGCTACACGAACGGGATTCTACAAAACATTACCAGCGAGGGGCTAGAAGGGTTAGGTTACGTTATACTACGTTATAGACTAACATAATGTTCCAACCGAGAAGCAGCGTCCGACCCTCCAGGAATGTTGTAAAATACTACATCCGAGGTGTTAGTTTGCCTTAGGTTAGGATATATAACGTTATAGACGTATATAATGTTCCCACGGAGATGTACGGACCCGAACGACCGGGATTCTGTAAAACATTACCAGCGAGGGGCTAGATGGGTTAGGTAAGGTTATATTACGTTATAGACATACATAATGTTCCCACCGAGAAGTAGGGGCCGACCTGCCAGGAATGTTGTAAAATACTACATCCGAGGTGTTAAGTTGCTTTAGGTTAGGATATATAACGTTATAGACGTATATAATGTTCCCACCGAGATGTACGGGGCTGCACGTCCGGGATTCTGTAAAACATTACCAGCGAGGGGCTAAATGGGTTAGGAAAGGTTATATTACGTTAGAAACGTACATAATGTTCCAACCGAGAAGTAGGGGCCGACCCGACAGGAATGTTGTAAAATACTACATCCGAGGTGTTAGGTTGCCTTAGGTTAGGATATATAACGTTATAGACGTATATAATGCTCCCACGGAGTGGTACGGGCCGACACGACCGAGATTCTGTAAAACATTACCAGCGAGGGGCTAGATGGGTTAGGTTAGGTTATATTACGTTACAAACGTATATAATGTTCCCACCGAGAAGTAGGGGCCGACCCGCCAGGAATGTTGTAAAATACTACATCCGAGATGTTAGATTGCCTTAGGATAGGATATATAACGTTATAGACGTATATAATGTTCTCACCGAGACGTACTGGGCTACACGAACGGGATTCTGCAAAACATTACCAGCGAGGGGCTAGAAGGATTAGGTTAGGTTATACTACGTTATAGACTAACATAATGTTCCAACCGAGAAGCAGGGGCCGACCCTCCAGGAATGTTGTAAAATACTACATCCGAGGTGTTAGTTTGCCTTAGGTTACGATATATAACGTTATAGACGTATATAATGTTCCCACGGAGATGTACGGACCCAAACGACCGGGATTCTGTAAAACATTACCAGCGAGGGGCTAGATGGGTTAGGTAAGGTTATATTACGTTATAGACATACATAATGTTCCCACCGAGAAGTAGGGGCCGACCTGCCAGGAATGTTGTAAAATACTACATCCGAGGTGTTAAGTTGCCTTAGGTTAGGATATATAACGTTACAGACGTATATAATGTTCCCACCGAGACGTACGGGGCTGCACGTCCGGGATTCTGTAAAACATTACCAGCGAGGGGCTAAATGGGTTAGGAAAGGTTATATTACGTTAGAAACGTACATAATGTTCCAACCGAGAAGTAGGGGCCGACCCGCCAGGAATGTTGTAAAATACTACATTCGAGATGTTAGGCTGCCTTATGTTGCGATAAACAAGGTTATAGACGTACGTCATCTCCAGACCGAGAAGTACGGTCCCACACGAACGGGATTCTGTAAAACATTACCAGCGAGGGGCTAGATGGGTTAGGTTAGGTTATACGACGTTATAGACGTATATAATGCTTCTACCGAGTAGTAGGGGCCGACCCTACAGGAATGTTGTAAAATACTACATCCGAGGTGTTAAGTTGCCTTAGGTTAGGATATATAACGTTATAGACGTATATAATGTTCCTACGGAGTGGTACGGGCCGACACGACCGGGATTCTGTAAAACATTACCAGCGAGGGGCTAGATGGGTTAGGTTAGGTTATATTACGTTACAAACGTATATAATGTTCCCACCGAGAAGTAGGGGCCGACCCGCCAGGAATGTTGTAAAATACTACATCCGAGGTTTTAGGTTGCCTTAGGTTAGGATATATAACGTTATAGACGTATATAATGTTCCCACAGAGTGGTACGGTCCGACACGACCGGGATTCTGTAAAACATTACCAGCGAGGGGCTAGATGTGTTAGGTTAGGTTATACTACGTTATAGACGTATATAATGCTCCTACCGAGTAGTAGGGGCCGACCCTCCAGGAATGTTGTAAAATACTACATCCGAGGTGTTATGTTGCCTTAGGTTAGGATATATAACGTTATAGACGTATATAATGTTCCCACGGAGTGGTACGGGCCGACACGACCGGGATTCTGTAAAACATTACCAGCGAGGGGCTAGATGGGTTAGGTTAGGTTATATTACGTTACAAACGTATATAATGTTCCCACCGAGAAGTAGGGGCCGACCCGCCAGGAATGTTGTAAAATACTACATCCGAGATGTTAGATTGCCTTAGGATAGGATATATAACGTTATAGACGTATATAATGTTCTCACCGAGACGTACTGGGCTACAGGAACGGGATTCTGCAAAACATTACCAGCGAGGGGCTAGAAGGATTAGGTTAGGTTATACTACGTTATAGACTAACATAATGTTCCAACCGAGAAGCAGGGGCCGACCCTCCAGGAATGTTGTAAAATACTACATTCGAGATGTTAGGCTGCCTTAGGTTGGGATAAACAAGGTTATAGACGTACATCATCTCCAGACCGAGAATTACGGTCCCACACGAACGGGATTCTGTAAAACATTACCAGCGAGGGGCTAGATGGGTTAGGTTAGGTTATACTACGTTATAGACGTATATAATGCTCCTACCGAGTAGTAGGTGCCGACCCTCCAGGAATGTTGTAAAATACTACATCCGAGGTGTTAGGTTGCCTTAGGTTAGGATATATAACGTTATAGACGTATATAATGTTCCCACGGAGTGGTACGGTCCGACACGACCGGGATTCTGTAAAACACTACCAGCGAGGAGCTATATGCGTTAGGTTAGGTTATATTACGTTATGGACTTACATAATGTTCCAACCGAGAAGTAGGGGCCGACCCTCCAGGAATGTTGTAAAATACTACATCCGAGATGTTAGATTGCCTTAGGTTAGGATATATAACGTTATAGACGTATATAATGTTCCCACCGAGACGTACTTGGCTACACGAACGGGATTCTGTAAAACATTACCAGCGAGGGGCTAGATGGGTTAGGTTAGGTTAAATTACGTTATAGACGTATATAATGTTCCCACCGAGCAGTAGGGGCCGACCCGCCAGGATTGTTGTAAAATACTACATCCGAGATGTTAGATTGCCTTAGGTTAGGATATATAACGTTATAGACGTATATAATGTTCCTACGGAGTGGTACGGGCCGACACGACCGGGATTCTGTAAAACATTACCAGCGAGTGGCTGGATGGGTTAGGTTAGGCTATATTACGTTACCAACGTATATAATGTTCCCACCGAGAAGTAGGGGCCGACCCGCCAGGAATGTTGTAAAATACTACATCCGAGGTGTTAGGTTGCCTTAGGTTAGGATATATAACGTTATAGACGTATATAATGTTCCCACGGAGTGGTACGGGCCGACACGACCGGGATTCTGTAAAACACTACCAGCGAGGAGCTATATGCGTTAGGTTAGGTTATATTACGTTATGGACTTACATAATGTTCCAACCGAGAAGTAGGGGCCGACCCTCCAGGAATGTTGTAAAATAATACATCCGAGATGTTAGATTGCCTTAGGTTAGGATATATAACGTTATAGACGTATATAATGTTCCCACCGAGACGTACTTGGCTACACGAACGAGATTCTGTAAAACATTACCAGCGAGGGGCTAGATGGGTTAGGTTAGGTTAAATTACGTTATAGACGTATATAATGTTCCCACCGAGCAGTAGGGGCCGACCCGCCAGGATTGTTGTAAAATACTACATCCGAGGTGTTAGGTTGCCTTAGGTTAGGATATATAACGTTATAGACGTATATAATGTTCCCACGGAGTGGTACGGGCCGACACGACCGGGATTCTGTAAAACACTACCAGCGAGGAGCTATATGCGTTAGGTTAGGTTATATTACGTTATGGACTTACATAATGTTCCAACCGAGAAGTAGGGGCCGACCCTCCAGGAATGTTGTAAAATAATACATCCGAGATGTTAGATTGCCTTAGGTTAGGATATATAACGTTATAGACGTATATAATGTTCCCACCGAGACGTACTTGGCTACACGAACGGGATTCTGTAAAACATTACCAGCGAGGGGCTAGATGGGTTAGGTTAGGTTAAATTACGTTATAGACGTATATAATGTTCCCACCGAGCAGTAGGGGCCGACCCGCCAGGATTGTTGTAAAATACTACATCGGAGATGTTAGATTGCCTTAGGTTAGGATATATAACGTTATAGACGTATATAATGTTCCTACGGAGTGGTACGGGCCGACACGACCGGGATTCTGTAAAACATTACCAGCGTGGGGCTAGATGGGTTAGGTTAGGTTATATTACGTTACAAACGTATATAATGTTCCCACCGAGAAGTAGGGGCTGACCCGCCAGGAATGTTGTAAAATACTACATACGAGGTGTTAGATTGCCTTAGGTTAGGATATATAACGTTATAGACGTATATAATGCTCCCACGGAGTGGTACGGGCCGACACGACCGGGATTCTGTAAAACATTACCAGCGAGGGGCTAGATGGGTTAGGTTAGGTTAAATTACGTTATAGACGTATATAATGTTCGAAGCGAGATGTATGGGCCCACCCGCCAGGAATGTTGTGAAATACTACATTCGAGATGTTAGGCTGCCTTAGGTTGGGATAAACAAGGTTATAGACGTACATCATCTCCCGATCGAGAAGTACGGTCCCACACGAACGGGATTCTGTAAAACATTACCAGCGAGGGGCTAGATGGGTTAGGTTAGGTTATACTACGTTATAGACGTATATAATGCTCCTACCGAGTAGTAGGGGCCGACCCTCCAGGAATGTTGTAAAATACTACATCCGAGGTGTTAGGTTGCCTTAGGTTAGGATATATAACGTTATAGACGTATATAATGTTCCCACGGAGTGGTACGGTCCGACACGACCGGGATTCTGTAAAACATTACCAGCGAGGGGCTAGATGGATTAGGTTAGGTTATATTACGTTACAAACGTATATAATGTTCCCACCGAGTAGTAGGGGCCGACCCTCCAGGAATGTTGTAAAATACTACATCCGAGGTGTTGGGTTGCTTTAGGTTAGGATATATAACGTTATAGGCGTATAAAATGTTCCCACGGAGTGGTACGGTCCGACACGACCGGGATTCTGTAAAACATTACCAGCGAGGAGCTAGATGGGTTAGGTCAGGTTATATTACGTTACAAACGTATATAATGTTCCCACCGAGAAGTAGGGGCCTACCCGCCAGGAATGTTGTAAAATACTACATCCGAGATGTTAGATTGCCTTAGGTTAGGATATATAACGTTATAGACGTATATAATGTTCCCACCGAGACGTACTGGGCTACACGAACGGGATTCTACAAAACATTACCAGCGAGGGGCTAGAAGGATTAGGTTAGGTTATATTACGTTATAGACTAACATAATGTTCCAACCGAGAAGCAGGGGCCGACCCTCCAGGAATGTTGTAAAATACTACATCCGAGGTGTTAGTTAGCCTTAGGTTAGGATATATAACGTTATAGACGTATATAATGTTCCCACGGAGATGTACGGACCCAAACGGCCGGGATTCTGTAAAACATTACCAGCGAGGGGCTAGATGGGTTAGGTTAAGTTATACTACGTTATAGACGTATATAATGTTCGAACCGAGAAGTAGGGGCCGACCCGCCAGGAATGTTGTAAAATACTACATTCGAGATGTTAGGCTGCCTTAGGTTGGGATAAACAAGGTTATAGACGTACATCATCTCCCGCCCGAGAGGTACGGTCACACACGAACGGGATTCTGTAAAACATTACCAGCGAGGGGCTAGATGGGTTAGGTTAGGTTATACTACGTTATAGACGTATATAATGCTCCTACCGAGTAGTAGGGGCCGACCCTCCAGGAATGTTGTAAAATACTACATCCGAGGTGTTAGGTTGCCTTAGGTTAGGATATATAACGTTATAGACGTATATAATGTTCCCACGGTGTGGTACGGTCCGACACGACCGGGATTGTGTAAAACATTACCAGCGAGGGGCTAGATGGGTTAGGTTAGGTTATATTACGTTATAGACGTATATAATGTTCCCACCGAGATGTAGGGGCCGACCCGCCAGGAATGTTGTAAAATACTACATCCGAGATGTTAGATTGCCTTAGGTTAGGATATATAACGTTATAGACGTGCATAATGTTCCCACCTAGACGTACGGGCCGACACGACCGGGATTCTGTAAAACATTACGAGCGAGGTGCTAGAAGGGTTAGGAAAGGTTATATTACTTTATAGACGTATATAATGTTCGAACCGAGAAGTATGGGCTGACCCGCCAGGAATGTTGTAAAATACTACATTCGAGATGTTAGGCTGCCTTAGGTTGGGATAAACAAGGTTATAGACGTACATCATCTCCAGACCGAGCAGTACGGTCGCACACGAACGGGATTCTGTAAAACATTACCAGCGAGGGGCTAGATGGGTTAGGTTAGGTTATACTACGTTATAGACGTATATAATGTTCGAACCGAGAAGTATGGGCCGACACGCCAGGAATGTTGTAAAATACTACATTCGAGATGTTAGGCTGCCTTAGGTTGGGATAAACAAGGTGATAGACGTACATCATCTCCCGACCGAGAAGTACGGTCGCACAAGAACGGGATTCTGTAAAACATTACCAGCGAGGGGCTAGATGGGTTAGGTTAGGTTAAATTACGTTATAGACGTATATAATGTTCCCACCGAGCAGTAGGGGCCGACCCGCCAGGATTGTTGTAAAATACTACATCCGAGATGTTAGATTGCCTTAGGTTAGGATATATAACGTTATAGACGTATATAATGTTCCTACGGAGTGGTACGGGCCGACACGACCGGCATTCTGTAAAACATTACCAGCGAGTGGCTGGATGGGTTAGGTTAGGCTATATTACGTTACCAACGTATATAATGTTCCCACCGAGAAGTAGGGGCCGACCCGCCAGGAATGTTGTAAAATACTACATCCGAGGTGTTAGGTTGCCTTAGGTTAGGATATATAACGTTATAGACGTATATAATGTTCCCACGGAGTGGTACGGGCCGACACGACCGGGATTCTGTAAAACACTACCAGCGAGGAGCTATATGCGTTAGGTTAGGTTATATTACGTTATGGACTTACATAATGTTCCAACCGAGAAGTAGGGGCCGACCCTCCAGGAATGTTGTAAAATAATACATCCGAGATGTTAGATTGCCTTAGGTTAGGATATATAACGTTATAGACGTATATAATGTTCCCACCGAGACGTACTTGGCTACACGAACGAGATTCTGTAAAACATTACCAGCGAGGGGCTAGATGGGTTAGGTTAGGTTAAATTACGTTATAGACGTATATAATGTTCCCACCGAGCAGTAGGGGCCGACCCGCCAGGATTGTTGTAAAATACTACATCCGAGGTGTTAGGTTGCCTTAGGTTAGGATATATAACGTTATAGACGTATATAATGTTCCCACGGAGTGGTACGGGCCGACACGACCGGGATTCTGTAAAACACTACCAGCGAGGAGCTATATGCGTTAGGTTAGGTTATATTACGTTATGGACTTACATAATGTTCCAACCGAGAAGTAGGGGCCGACCCTCCAGGAATGTTGTAAAATAATACATCCGAGATGTTAGATTGCCTTAGGTTAGGATATATAACGTTATAGACGTATATAATGTTCCCACCGAGACGTACTTGGCTACACGAACGGGATTCTGTAAAACATTACCAGCGAGGGGCTAGATGGGTTAGGTTAGGTTAAATTACGTTATAGACGTATATAATGTTCCCACCGAGCAGTAGGGGCCGACCCGCCAGGATTGTTGTAAAATACTACATCGGAGATGTTAGATTGCCTTAGGTTAGGATATATAACGTTATAGACGTATATAATGTTCCTACGGAGTGGTACGGGCCGACACGACCGGGATTCTGTAAAACATTACCAGCGTGGGGCTAGATGGGTTAGGTTAGGTTATATTACGTTACAAACGTATATAATGTTCCCACCGAGAAGTAGGGGCCGACCCGCCAGGAATGTTGTAAAATACTACATACGAGGTGTTAGATTGCCTTAGGTTAGGATATATAACGTTATAGACGTATATAATGCTCCCACGGAGTGGTACGGGCCGACACGACCGGGATTCTGTAAAACATTACCAGCGAGGGGCTAGATGGGTTAGGTTAGGTTAAATTACGTTATAGACGTATATAATGTTCGAAGCGAGATGTATGGGCCCACCCGCCAGGAATGTTGTGAAATACTACATTCGAGATGTTAGGCTGCCTTAGGTTGGGATAAACAAGGTTATAGACGTACATCATCTCCCGATCGAAAAGTACGGTCCCACACGAACGGGATTCTGTAAAACATTACCAGCGAGGGGCTAGATGGGTTAGGTTAGGTTATACTACGTTATAGACGTATATAATGCTCCTACCGAGTAGTAGGGGCCGACCCTCCAGGAATGTTGTAAAATACTACATCCGAGGTGTTAGGTTGCCTTAGGTTAGGATATATAACGTTATAGACGTATATAATGTTCCCACGGAGTGGTACGGTCCGACACGACCGGGATTCTGTAAAACATTACCAGCGAGGGGCTAGATGGATTAGGTTAGGTTATATTACGTTACAAACGTATATAATGTTCCCACCGAGTAGTAGGGGCCGACCCTCCAGGAATGTTGTAAAATACTACATCCGAGGTGTTGGGTTGCTTTAGGTTAGGATATATAACGTTATAGGCGTATATAATGTTCCCACGGAGTGGTACGGTCCGACACGACCGGGATTCTGTAAAACATTACCAGCGAGGAGCTAGATGGGTTAGGTTAGGTTATATTACGTTACAAACGTATATAATGTTCCCACCGAGAAGTAGGGGCCTACCCGCCAGGAATGTTGTAAAATACTACATCCGAGATGTTAGATTGCCTTAGGTTAGGATATATAACGTTATAGACGTATATAATGTTCCCACCGAGACGTACTGGGCTACACGAACGGGATTCTACAAAACATTACCAGCGAGGGGCTAGAAGGATTAGGTTAGGTTATATTACGTTATAGACTAACATAATGTTCCAACCGAGAAGCAGGGGCCGACCCTCCAGGAATGTTGTAAAATACTACATCCGAGGTGTTAGTTAGCCTTAGGTTAGGATATATAACGTTATAGACGTATATAATGTTCCCACGGAGATGTACGGACCCAAACGGCCGGGATTCTGTAAAACATTACCAGCGAGGGGCTAGATGGGTTAGGTTAAGTTATACTACGTTATAGACGTATATAATGTTCGAACCGAGAAGTAGGGGCCGACCCGCCAGGAATGTTGTAAAATACTACATTCGAGATGTTAGGCTGCCTTAGGTTGGGATAAACAAGGTTATAGACGTACATCATCTCCCGCCCGAGAGGTACGGTCACACACGAACGGGATTCTGTAAAACATTACCAGCGAGGGGCTAGATGGGTTAGGTTAGGTTATACTACGTTATAGACGTATATAATGCTCCTACCGAGTAGTAGGGGCCGACCCTCCAGGAATGTTGTAAAATACTACATCCGAGGTGTTAGGTTGCCTTAGGTTAGGATATATAACGTTATAGACGTATATAATGTTCCCACGGTGTGGTACGGTCCGACACGACCGGGATTGTGTAAAACATTACCAGCGAGGGGCTAGATGGGTTAGGTTAGGTTATATTACGTTATAGACGTATATAATGTTCCCACCGAGATGTAGGGGCCGACCCGCCAGGAATGTTGTAAAATACTACATCCGAGATGTTAGATTGCCTTAGGTTAGGATATATAACGTTATAGACGTGCATAATGTTCCCACCTAGACGTACGGGCCGACACGACCGGGATTCTGTAAAACATTACGAGCGAGGTGCTAGAAGGGTTAGGAAAGGTTATATTACTTTATAGACGTATATAATGTTCGAACCGAGAAGTATGGGCTGACCCGCCAGGAATGTTGTAAAATACTACATTCGAGATGTTAGGCTGCCTTAGGTTGGGATAAACAAGGTTATAGACGTACATCATCTCCAGACCGAGCAGTACGGTCGCACACGAACGGGATTCTGTAAAACATTACCAGCGAGGGGCTAGATGGGTTAGGTTAGGTTATACTACGTTATAGACGTATATAATGTTCGAACCGAGAAGTATGGGCCGACACGCCAGGAATGTTTTAAAATACTACATTCGAGATGTTAGGCTGCCTTAGGTTGGGATAAACAAGGTGATAGACGTACATCATCTCCCGACCGAGAAGTACGGTCGCACAAGAACGGGATTCTGTAAAACATTACCAGCGAGGGGCTAGATGGGTTAGGTTAGGTTATACTACGTTATAGACGTATATAATGCTCCTACCGAGTAGTAGGGGCCGACCCTCCAGGAATGTTGTAAAATACTACATCCGAGGTGTTAGGTTGCCTTAGGTTAGGATATATAACGTTATAGACGTATATAATGTTCCTACGGAGTGGTACGGGCCGACACGACCGGGATTCTGTAAAACATTACCAGCGAGGGGCTAGATGGGTTAGGTTAGGTTATATTACGTTACAAACGTATATAATGTTCCCACCGAGAAGTAGGGGCCGACCCGCCAGGAATGTTGTAAAATACTACATCCGAGGTGTTAGGTTGCCTTAGGTTAGGATATATAACGTTATAGACGTATATAATGATCCCGCGGAGTGGTACGGTCCGACACGACCGGGATTCTGTAAAACATTACCAGCGAGGGGCTAGATGGGTTAGGTTAGGTTATATTACGATACAGACTAACATAATGTTCCAACCGAGAACCAGGGGCCGACCCTCCAGGAATGTTGTAAAATACTACATCCGAGGTGTTAGTTTGCCTTAGGTTAGGATATATAACGTTATAGACGTATATAATGCTCCCACGGAGTGGTACGGGCCGACACGACCGGGATTCTGTAAAACATTACGAGCGTGGTGCTAGAAGGGTTAGGAAAGGTTATATTACTTTATAGACGTATATAATGTTCGAACCGAGAAGTATGGGCCGACCCGCCAGGAATGTTGTAAAATACTACATTCGAGATGTTAGGCTGCCTTAGGTTGGGATAAACAAGGTAATAGACGTACATCATCTCCAGACCGAGCAGTACGGTCGCACACGAACGGGATTCTGTAAAACATTACCAGCGAGGGGCTAGATGGGTTAGGTTAGGTTATACTACGTTATAGACGTATATAATGTTCGAACCGAGAAGTATGGGCCGACACGCCAGGAATGTTGTAAAATACTACATTCGAGATGTTAGATTGCCTTAGTTTGGGATAAACAAGGTTATAGACGTACATCATCTCCCGACCGAGAAGTACGGTCGCACACGAACGGGATTCTGTAAAACATTACCAGCGAGGGGCTAGATGGGTTAGGTTAGGTTATACTACATTATAGACGTATATAATGCTCCTACCGAGTAGTAGCGGCCGACCCTCCAGGAATGTTGTAAAATACTACATCCGAGGTGTTAGGTTGCCTTAGGTTAGGATATATAACGTTATAGACGTATATAATGTTCCTACGGAGTGGTACGGGCCGACACGACCGGGATTCTGTAAAACATTACCAGCGAGGGGCTAGATGGATTAGGTTAGGTTAAATTACGTTATAGACGTATATAACGTTCCCACCGAGAAGTAGGGGCCGACCCGCCAGGATTGTTGTAAAATACTACATCCGAGATGTTAGATTGTCTTAGGTTAGGATATATAACGTTATAGACGTATATAATGTTCCCACCGAGACGTACGGGGCTGCACGACCTGGATTCTGTAAAACATTACCAGCGAGGGGCTAGAAGGGTTAGGAAAGGTTATATTAAGTTATAGACTACATAATGTTCCAACCGAGAAGTAGGGGCCGACCCTCCAGGAATGTTGTAAAATACTACATCCGAGGTGTTAGTTTGCCTTAGGTTAGGATATATAACGTTATAGACGTATTTAATGTTCCCACGGAGATGTACGGAACCAAACGACCGGAATTCTGTAAAACATTACCAGCGAGGGGCTAGATGGGTTAGGTAAGGTTATATTACGTTATAGACTTACATAATGTTCCCACCGAGAAGTAGGGGCAGACCCGCCAGTAATGTTGTAAAATACTACATCCGAGGTGTTAAGTTGCCTTAGGTTAGGATATATAACGTTATAGACGTATATAATGTTCCCACCGAGACGTACGGGGCTGCACGTCCGGGATTCTGTAAAACATTACCAGCGAGGGGCTAGATGGGTTAGGAAAGGTTATATTACGTTAGAAACGTACATAATGTTCCAACCGAGAAGTAGGGGCCGACCGGCCAGGAATGTTGTAAAATACTACATTCGAGATGTTAGATTGCCTTAGGTTAGGATATATAACGTTATAGACGTATATAATGTTCCCACCGAGACGTACTTGGCTACACGAACGGGATTCTGTAAAACATTACCAGCGAGGGGCTAGATAGGTTAGGTTAGGTTAAATTACGTTATAGACGTATATAATGTTCCCACCGAGAAGTAGGGGCCGACCCACCAGGATTGTTGTAAAATACTACATCCGAGATGTTCGATTGCCTTAGGTTAGGATATATAATGTTATAGACGTATATAATGTTCCCACCGAGACGTACTGGGCTACACGAACGGGATTCTACAAAACATTACCAGCGAGGGGCTAGAAGGATTAGGTTAGGTTATATTACGTTATAGACTAACATAATGTTCCAACCGAGAAGCAGGTGCGGACCCTCCAGGAATGTTGTAAAATACTACATCCGATGTGTTAGTTTGCCTTATGTTAGGATATATAACGTTATAGACGTATATAATGTTCCCACGGAGATGAACGGACCCAAACGACAGGGATTCTGTAAACCATTACCAGCGAGGGGCTAGATGGGTTAGGTAAGGTTATATTACGTTATAGACTTACATAATGTTCCCACCGAGAAGTAGGGGCCGACCGCCAGGAATGTTGTAAAATACTACATTCGAAATGTTAGGTTGCCTTAGGTTGGGATAAATAAGGTTATAGACGTATATAATATTCCCACGGAGTGGTACGGGCCGACACGACCGGGATTCTGTAAAACACTACCAGGGAGGAGCTATATGGGTTAGGTTAGGTTATATTACGTTATGGACTTACATAATGTTCCAACCGAGAAGTAGGGGCCGACCCTCCAGGAATGTTGTAAAATACTACATCCGAGATGTTAGATTGCCTTAGGTTAGGATATATAACGTTATAGGCGTATATAATGTTCCCACCGAGACGTACTTGGCTACACGAACGGGATTCTGTAAAACATTACCAGCGAGGGGCTAGATCGGTTAGGTTAGGTTAAATTACGTTATAGACGTATATAATGTTCCCACCGAGAAGTAGGGGCCGACCCGCCAGGATTGTTGTAAAATACTACATCCGAGATGTCAGATTGCCTTAGGTTAGGATATATAACGTTATAGACGTATATAATGTTCCTACGAAGTGGTACGGGCCGACACGACCGGGATTCTGTAAAACATTACCAGCGAGGGGCTAGATGGGTTAAGTTAGGTTATATTACGTTACAAACGTATATAATGTTCCCACCGAGAAGTAGCGGCCGACCCGCCAGGAATGTTGTAAAATACTACATCCGACGTTTTAGGTTGCCTTATGTTAGGATATATAACGTTATAGACGTATATAATGTTCCCACGGAGTGGTACGGTCCGACACGACCGGGATTCTGTAAAACATTACCAGGGAGGGGCTAGATGGGTTAGGTTAGGTTATATTACGATACAGACTAACATAATGTTCCAACCGAGAAGCAGGGGCCGACCCTCCAGGAATGTTGTAAAATACTACATCCGAGGTGTTAGTTTGCCTTAGGTTAGGATATATAACGTTATAGACGTATATAATGCTCCCACGGAGTGGTACGGGCCGACACGACCGGGATTCTGTAAAACATT
Organism: Xylocopa violacea; assembly: GCA_963969225.1. Classification (NCBI taxonomy): domain Eukaryota; kingdom Metazoa; phylum Arthropoda; class Insecta; order Hymenoptera; family Apidae; genus Xylocopa; species Xylocopa violacea. Next base: position 4,119,618 of record CAXAJV010000013.1, read on the forward strand.
ACGAGCGAGGTGCTAGAAGGGTTAGGAAAGGTTATATTACTTTATATACGTATATAATGTTCGAACCGAGAAGTATGGGCCGACCCGCCAGGAATGTTGTAAAATACTACATTCGAGATGTTAGGCTGCCTTAGGTTGGGATAAACAAGGTAATAGACGTACATCATCTCCAGACAGAGCAGTACGGTCGCACACGAACGGGATTCTGTAAAACATTACCAGCGAGGGGCTAGATGGGTTAGGTTAGGTTATACTACGTTATAGACGTATATAATGTTCGAACCGAGAAGTATGGGCCGACACGCCAGGAATGTTGTAAAATACTACATTCGAGATGTTAGGCTGCCTTAGTTTGGGATAAACAAGGTTATAGACGTACATCATCTCCCGACCGAGAAGTACGGTCCCACACGAACGGGATTCTGTAAAACATTACCAGCGAGGGGCTAGATGGGTTAGGTTAGGTTATACTACGTTATAGACGTATATAATGTTCCCACCGAGATGTAGGGGCCGACCGGCCAGGAATGTTGTAAAATACTACATCCGAGATGTTAGATTGCCTTAGGTTAGGATATATAACGTTATAGACGTACATAATGTTCCCACCTAGACGTACGGGGCTACACGAACGGGATTCTACAAAACATTCCCAGCGAGGGGCTAGATGGGTTAGGTTAGGTTATATTACGTTAGAAACGTACATAATGTTCCAACCGAGAAGTAGGGATCGACCCGCCAGGAATGTTGTAAAATACTACATCCGAGATGTTAGATTGGCTTAGGTTAGGATGTATAACGTTATAGACGTATATAATGTTCCCACCGAGACGTACGGGGCTACACCAACGGGATTCTACAAAACATTCCCAGCGAGGAGCTAGATGGGTTAGGTTAGGTTATATTACGTTATAGACGTATATAATGTTCCCACCGAGAAGTACGTGCCGGCCCGGCAGGAATGTTGTGAAATACTACATCCGAGGTGTTAGGTTGCCTTAGGTTAGGATATATAACGTTATAGACGTATAGAATGCTCCCACGGAGTGATACGGGCCGACACGACCGGGATTCTGTAAAACATTACCAGCGAGAAGCTAGATGGGTTAGGTTAGGTTATATTACGATATAGACTAACATAATGTTCCAACCGAGAAGCAGGGGCCGACCCTCCAGGAATGTTGTAAAATACTACATCCGGGGTGTTAGCTTGCCTTAGGTTAGGATATATAACGTTATAGACGTATATAATGCTCCCACGGAGTGGTACGGGCCGACACGACCGGGATTCTGTAAAACATTACGAGCGAGGTGCTAGAAGGGTTAGGAAAGGTTATATTACTTTATAGACGTATATAATGTTCGAACCGAGAAGTATGGGCCGACCCGCCAGGAATGTTGTAAAATACTACATTCGAGATGTTAGGCTGCCTTAGGTTGGGATAAACAAGGTAATAGACGTACATCATCTCCAGACCGAGCAGTACGGTCGCACACGAACGGGATTCTGTAAAACATTACGAGCGAGGTGCTAGAAGTGTTAGGAAAGGTTATATTACTTTATAGACGTATATAATGTTCCAACCGAGAAGCAGGTGCCGACCCTCCAGGAATGTTGTAAAATACTACATCCGATGTGTTAGTTTGCCTTATGTTAGGATATATAACGTTATAGACGTATATAATGTTCCCACGGAGATGTACGGACCCAAACGACCGGGATTCTGTAAAACATTACCAGCGAGGGGCTAGATGGGTTAGGTAAGGTTATATTACGTTATAGACTTACATAATGTTCCCACCGAGAAGTAGGGGCCGACCGCCAGGAATGTTGTAAAATACTACATTCGAGATGTTCGGTTGCCTTAGGTTGGGATAAATAAGGTTATAGACGTATATAATATTCCCACGGAGTGGTACGGGCCGACACGACCGGGATTCTGTAATACACTACCAGCGAGGAGCTATATGGGTTAGGTTAGGTTATATTACGTTATGGACTTACATAATGTTCCAACCGAGAAGTAGGGGCCGACCCTCCAGGAATGTTGTAAAATACTACATCCGAGATGTTAGATTGCCTTAGGTTAGGATATATAACGTTATAGACGTATATAATGTTCCCACCGAGACGTACTTAACTACACGAACGGGATTCTGTAAAACATTACCAGCGAGGGGCTAGATGGGTTAGGTTAGGTTAAATTACGTTATAGACGTATATAATGTTCCCACCGAGAAGTAGGGGCCGACCCGCCAGGATTGTTGCAAAATACTACATCCGAGATGTTAGATTGCCATAGGTTAGGATATATAACGTTATAGACGTATATAATGTTCCCACGGAGATGTACGGAACCAAACGACCGGGATTCTGTAAAACATTACCAGCGAGGGGCTAGATGGGTTAGGTAAGGTTATATTACGTTATAGACTTACATAATGTTCCCACCGAGAAGTAGGGGCCGCTCTGCCAGGAATGTTGTAAAATACTACATTCGAGATGTTAGCTTGCCTTAGGTTGGGATAAATAAGGTTATAGACGTATATAATGTTCCCACCGAGACGTATAGGGCTGCACGACCGGGATTCTGTAAAACATTACCAGTGAGGGGCTAGAAGGGTTAGGAAAGGTTATATTACTTTATAGACGTATATAATGTTCGAACCGAGAAGTATGGGCCGACCCGCCAGGAATGTTGTAAAATACTACATTCGAGATGTTAGGTTGCCTTAGGTTGGGATAAACAAGGTTATAGACGCACATCATCTCCCGACCGAGAAGTACGGTCGGACACGACCGGGATTCTGTAAAACATGACCAGCGAGGGTCTAGATGGATTAGGTTAGGTTATACTACGTTATAGACATATATAATGCTCCTACCGAGTAGTAGGGGCCGACCCTCCAGGAATGTTGTAAAATACTACATCCGAGGTGTTAGGTTGCCTTAGGTTAGGATATATATTGTTATAGACGTATATAATGTTCCCAAGGAGTGGTACGGGCCGACACGACCGGGATTCTGTAAAACATTACCAGCGAGGGGCTATATGGGTTAGGTTAGGTTATATTACGTTATAGACGTATATAATGTTTCCACAGAGAAGTAGGGGCCCACCCGACAGGAATGTTTTAAGATACTACATTCGAGATGTTAGATTGCCTTAGGTTAGGATATATAACGTTATAGAAGTATATAATGTTCCCACCGAGACGTACGGGGCTACACGAACGGGATTCTACAAAACATTACCAGCGAGGGGCTAGAAGGATTAGGTTAGGTTATATTACGTTATAGACTTACATAATGTTCCAACCGAGAAGTACGTGCCGGCCCTCCAGGAATGTTGTGAAATACTACATCCGAGGTGTTAGGTTGCCTTAGGTTAGGATATATAACGTTATAGACGTATATAATGCTCCCACGGAGTGATACGGGCCGACACGACCGGGATTCTGTAAAACATTACCAGCGAGAAGCTAGATGGGTTAGGTTAGGTTATATTACGATATAGACTAACATAATGTTCCAACGGAGAAGTAGGGGCCGACCCTCCAGGAATGTTGTAAAATACTACATCCGAGGTGTTAGGTTGCCGTAGGTTAGGATATATATCGTTATAGACGTATATAATGTTCCCAAGGAGTGGTACGGGCCGACACGACCGGGATTCTGTAAAACATTACCAGCGAGGGGCTAGATGGGTTAGGAAAGGTTATATTACGTTAGAAACGTACATAATGTTCCAACCGAGAAGTAGGGGCCGACCGGCCAGGAATGTTGTAAAATACTACATTCGAGATATTAGGTTGCCTTAGGTTGGGATAAATATGGTTATAGACGTATATAATGTTCCCACGGAGTGGTACGGCCCAACACGAACGGGATTCTGTAAAACATTACCAGCGAGGGGCTAGGTGGGTTAGGTTAGGTTTTATTACGTTATAGACGTATATAATGTTCCCACCGAGAAGTAGCGGCCGACCCGTCAGGAATGTTTTAAGATACTGCATTCGAGATGTTAGATTGCCTTAGGTTATGATATATAACGTTATAGATGTATATAATGTTCCCACGGATTGGTAAGGGCCGACACGACCGGGATTCTGTAAAACATTACCAGCGAGGGGCTAAATGGGTTAGGTTAGGTGATATTACGTTATAGACGTATATAATGTTCCCACCGAGATGTAGGGGCCGACCCGCCAGGAATGTTGTAAAATACTACATCCGAGATGTTGGATTGCCTTAGGTTAGGATATATAACGTTATAGACGTACATAATGTTCCCACCTAGACGTACGGGGCTACACGAACGCTATTCTACAAAACATTCCCAGCGAGGGGCTAGATGGGTTAGGTTAGGTTATATTTCGTTAGAAACGTACATAATGTTCCAACCGAGAAGTAGGGGCCGACCCGCCAGGAATGTTGTGAAATACTACATCCGAGGTGTTAGGTTGCCTTAGGTTAGGATATATAACGTTATAAACGTATATAATGTTCCCACGGAGTGGTACGGTCCGACACGACCGGGATTCTGTAAAACACTACCAGCGAGGAGCTATATGGGTTAGGCTAGGTTATATTACGTTATGGACTTACATAATGTTCCAACCGAGAAGTAGGGGCCGACCCTCCAGGAATGTTGTAAAATACTACATCCGAGATGTTAGATTGCCTTAGGTTAGGATATATAACGTTATAAACGTATATAATGTTCCCACGGAGTGGTACGGTCCGACACGACCGGGATTCTGTAAAACACTACCAGCGAGGAGCTATATGGGTTAGGCTAGGTTATATTACGTTATGGACTTACATAATGTTCCAACCGAGAAGTAGGGGCCGACCCTCCAGGAATGTTGTAAAATACTACATCCGAGATGTTAGATTGCCTTAGGTTAGGATATATAACGTTATAGACGTATATAATGTTCCCACCGAGACGTACTTGGCTACACGAACGGGATTCTACAAAACATTCCCAGCGAGGGGCTAGATCGGTTAGGTTAGGTTATATTTCGTTAGAAACGTACATAATGTTCCAACCGAGAAGTAGGGGCCGACCCGCCAGGAATGTTGTGAAATACTACATCCGAGGTGTTAGGTTGCCTTAGGTTAGGATATATATCGTTATAGACGTATATAATGTTCCCAAGGAGTGGTACGGGCCGACACGACCGGGATTCTGTAAAACATTACCAGCGAGGGGCTATATGGGTTAGGTTAGGTTATATTACGTTATAGACGTATATAATGTTCCCACCGAGAAGTAGGGGCCCACCCGACAGGAATGTTTTAAGATTCTACATTCGAGATGTTAGATTGCCTTAGGTTAGGATATATAACGTTATAGAAGTATATAATGTTCCCACCGAGACGTCCGGGGCTACACGAACGGGATTCTACAAAACATTACCAGCGAGGGGCTAGAAGGATTAGGTTAGGTTATATTACGTTATAGACTTACATAATGTTCCAACCGAGAAGTAGGGGCCGACCCTCCAGGAATGTTGTAAAATACTACATCCGAGGTGTTAGTTTGCCTTAGGTTAGGATATATAACGTTATAGACGTATATAATGTTCCCACGGAGATGTACGGAACCAAACGACCGGGATTCTGTAAAACATTACCAGCGAGGGGCTAGATGGGTTAGGTAAGGTTATATTACGTTATAGACTTACATAATGTTCCCACCGAGAAGTAGGGGCCGCTCTGCCAGGAATGTTGTAAAATACTACATTCGAGATGTTAGGTTGCCTTAGGTTGGGATAAACAAGGTTATAGACGCACATCATCTCCCGACCGAGAAGTACGGTCGGACACGAACGGGATTCTGTAAAAGATTACCAGCGAGGCGCTAGAAGGGTTAGGATAGGTTATATTACTTTATAGACGTATATAATGTTCGAACCGAGAAGTATGGGCCGACCGGCCAGGAATGTTGTAAAATACTACATTCGAGATGTTAGGTTGCCTTAGGTTGGGATAAACAAGGTTATAGACGCACGTCATCTCCCGACCGTGAAGTACGGTCGGACACGAACGGGATTCTGTTAAACATTACCAGCGAGGGGCTAGATGGGTTAGGTTAGGTTATACTACGTTATAGACGTATATAATGCTCCTACCGAGTAGTAGGGGCCGACCCTCCAGGAATGTTGTAAAATACTACATCCGAGGTGCTAGTTTGCCTTAGTTTAGAATATATAACGTTATAGACGTATATAATGTTCCCACGGAGATGTACGGAACCAAACGACCGGGATTCTGTAAAACATTACCAGCGAGGGGCTAGATGGGTTAGGTACGGTTATCTTACGTTATAGACTTACATAATGTTCCCACCGAGAAGTAGGGGCCGCTCTGCCAGGAATGTTGTAAAATACTACATTCGAGATGTTAGCTTGCCTTAGGTTGGAATAAATAAGGTTATAGACGTATATAATGTTCCCACCGAGACGTACGAGGCTGCACAACCGGGATTCTGTAAAACATTACCAGCGAGGGGCTAGAAGGGTTATGAAAGGTTATATTATTTTATAGACGTATATAATGTTCGAACCGAGAAGTATGGGCCGACCCGCCAGGAAAGTTGTAAAATACTACATTGGAGATGTTAGGTTGCCTTAGGTTGGGATAAACAAGGTTATAGACGCACATCATCTCCCGACCGAGAAGTACGTTCGGACACGACCGGGATTCTGTAAAACATGACCAGCGAGGGGCTAGATGGATTAGGTTAGGTTATACTACGTTATAGACGTATATAATGCTCCTACCGAGTAGTAGGGGCCGACCATCCAGGAATGTTGTAAAATACTACAGCCGAGGTGTTAGGTTGCCTTAGGTTAGGATATATATCGTTATAGACGTATATAATGTTCCCAAGGAGTGGTACGGGCCGACACGACCGGGATTCTGTAAAACATTACCAGCGAGGGGCTAGATGGGTTAGGTAAGGTTATATAACGTTATAGACGTACATAATGTTCCCACCTAGACGTACGGGGCTACACGAACGCTATTCTACAAAACATTCCCAGCGAGGGGCTAGATGGGTTAGGTTAGGTTATATTTCGTTAGAAACGTACATAATGTTCCAACCGAGAAGTAGGGGCCGACCCGCCAGGAATGTTGTGAAATACTACATCCGAGGTGTTAGGTTGCCTTAGGTTAGGATATATAACGTTATAAACGTATATAATGTTCCCACGGAGTGGTACGGTCCGACACGACCGGGATTCTGTAAAACACTACCAGCGAGGAGCTATATGGGTTAGGCTAGGTTATATTACGTTATGGACTTACATAATGTTCCAACCGAGAAGTAGGCCCCGACCCTCCAGGAATGTTGTAAAATACTACATCCGAGATGTTAGATTGCCTTAGGTTAGGATATATAACGTTATAGACGTATATAATGTTCCCACCGAGACGTACTTGGCTACACGAACGGGATTCTACAAAACATTCCCAGCGAGGGGCTAGATGGGTTAGGTTAGGTTATATTTCGTTAGAAACGTACATAATGTTCCAACCGAGAAGTAGGGGCCGACCCGCCAGGAATGTTGTGAAATACTACATCCGAGGTGTTAGGTTGCCTTAGGTTAGGATATATAACGTTATAGACGTATATAATGTTCCCACGGAGTGGTACGGTCCGACACGACCGGGATTCTGTAAAACACTACCAGCGAGAAGCTATATGGGTTAGGCTAGGTTATATTACGTTATGGACTTACATAATGTTCCAACCGAGAAGTAGGGGCCGACCCGCCAGGAATGTTGTAAAATACTACATCCGACGTTTTAGGTTGCCTTAGGTTAGGATATATAACGTTATAGACGTATATAATGCTCCCACGGACTGGTACGAGCCGACACGACCGGGATTCTGTAAAACATTACCAGCGAGGGGCTAGATGGGTTAGGTTAGGTTAAATTACGTTATAGACGTATATAATGTTCGAACCGAGATTTATGGGCCGACCCGCCAGGAATGTTGTAAAATACTACATTCGAGATGTTAGGCTGCCTTAGGTTGGGATAAACAAGGTTATAGACGTACATCATCTCCCGACCGAGAAGTACGGTCCCACACGAACGGGATTCTGTAAAACATTACCAGCGAGGGGCTAGATGGGTTAGGTTAGGTTATACTACGTTATAGACGTATATAATGCTCCTACCGAGTAGTAGGGGCCGACCCTCCAGGAATGTTGTAAAATACTACATCCGAGGTGTTAGGTTGCCTTAGGTTAGGATATATAACGTTATAGACGTATATAATGTTCCCACGGAGTGGTACGGTCCGACACGACCGGGATTCTGTAAAACATTACCAGCGAGGGGCTAGATGGGTTAGGTTAGGTTATATTACGATACAGACTAACATAATGTTCCAACCGAGAAGCAGGGGCCGACCCTCCAGGAATGAAGTAAAATACTACATCCGAGGTGTTAGTTTGCCTTAGGTTAGGATATATAACGTTATAGACGTATATAATGTTCCCACCGAGACGTACGGGGCTGCACGTCCAGGATTCTGTAAAACATTACCAGCGAGGGGCTAGATGGGTTAGGAAAGGTTATATTACGTTAGAAACGTACATAATGTTCCAACCGAGAAGTAGGGGCCGACCGGCCAGGAATGTTGTAAAATACTACATTCGAGATATTAGGTTGCCTTAGGTTGGGATAAATAAGGTTATAGACGTATATAATGTTCCCACGGAGTGGTACGGCCCGACACGAACGGGATTCTGTAAAACATTACCAGCGAGGGGCTAGGTCGGTTAGGTTAGGTTTTATTACGTTATAGACGTATATAATGTTCCCACCGAGAAGTAGCGGCCGACCCGACAGGAATGTTTTAAGATACTGCATTCGAGATGTTAGATTGCCTTAGGTTAGGATATATAACGTTATAGATGTATATAATGTTCCCACGGAGTGGTAAGGGCCGACACGACCGGGATTCTGTAAAACATTACCAGCGAGGGGCTAAATGGGTTAGGTTAGTTGATATTACGTTATAGACGTATATAATGTTCCCACCGAGATGTAGGGGCCGACCCGCCAGGAATGTTGTAAAATACTACATCCGAGATATTGGATTGCCTTAGGTTAGGATATATAACGTTATAGACGTACATAATGTTCCCACCTAGACGTACGGGGCTACACGAACGGGATTCTACAAAACATTCCCAGCGAGGGGCTAGATGGGTTAGGTTAGGTTATATTTCGTTAGAAACGTACATAATGTTCCAACCGAGAAGTATGGGCCGACCCGCCAGGAATGTTGTGAAATACTACATCCGAGGTGTTAGGTTGCCTTAGGTTAGGATATATAACGTTATAGACGTATATAATGATCCCACGGAGTGGTACGGTCCGACACGACCGGGATTCTGTAAAACAATACCAGCGAGGGAATAGATGGGTTAGGTTAGGTTATATTACGTTACAAACGTATAGAATGTTCCCACCGAGAAGTAGGGGCCGACCCGCCAGGAATGTTGTAAAATACTACATCCGAGATGTTAGATTGCCTTAGGTTAGGATGTATAACGTTATAGACGTATATAATGTTCCCACGGAGACGTACGGGGCTACACCAACGGGATTCTACAAAACATTCCCAGCGAGGAGCTAGATGGGTTAGGTTAGGTTATATTACGTTATAGACTTACATAATGCTCCTACCGAGTAGTAGGGGCCGACCCTCCAGGAATGTTGTAAAATACTACATCCGAGGTGTTAGGTTGCCTTAGGTTAGGATATATAACGTTATAGACGTATATAATGTTCCCACGGAGTGGTACGGTCCGACACGACCGGGATTCTGTAAAACATTACCAGCGAGGGGCTAGATGGGTTAGGTTAGGTTATATTACGATACAGACTAACATAATGTTCCAACCGAGAAGCAGGGGCCGACCCTCCAGGAATGTTGTAAAATACTACATCCGAGGTGTTAGGTTGCCTTAGGTTAGGATATATATCGTTATAGACGTATATAATGTTCCCACCTAGACGTACGGGGCTACACGAACGGGATTCTACAAAACATTCCCAGCGAGGGGCTTGATGGGTTAGGTTAGGTTATATTACGTTAGAAACGTACATAATGTTCCAACCGAGAAGTAGAGGCCGACCCGCCAGGAATGTTGTAAAATACTACATCCGAGATGTTAGATTGCCTTAGGTTAGGATGTATAACGTTATAGACGTATATAATGTTCCCACCGAGACGTACGGGGCTACACCAACGGGATTCTACAAAACATTCCCAGCGAGGAGCTAGATGGGTTAGGTTAGGTTATATTACGTTATAGACGTATATAATGTTCCCACCGAGAAGTACGTGCCGGCCCGGCAGGAATGTTGTAAAATACTACATCCGAGGCGTTAGGTTGCCTTAGGTTAGGATATATATCGTTATAGACGTATATAATGTTCCCAAGGAGTGGTACGGACCGACACGACCGGGATTCTGTAAAACATTACCAGCGAGGGGCTATATGGGTTAGGTTAGGTTATATTACGTTATAGACGTATATAATGTTCCCACCGAGAAGTAGGGGCCCACCCGACAGGAATGTTTTAAGATACTACATTCGAGATGTTAGATTGCCTTAGGTTAGGATATATAACGTTATAGAAGTATATAATGTTCCCACCGAGACGTCCGGGGCTACACGAACGGGATTCTACAAAACATTACCAGCGAGGGGCTAGAAGGATTAGGTTAGGTTATATTACGTTATAGACATACATAATGTTCCAACCGAGAAGTAGGGGCCGACCCTCCAGGAATGTTGTAAAATACTACATCCGAGGTGTTAGTTTGCCTTAGGTTAGGATATATAACGTTATAGACGTATATAATGTTCCCACGGAGATGTACGGAACCAAACGACCGGGATTCTGTAAAACATTACCAGCGAGGGGCTAGATGGGTTAGGTAAGGTTATATTACGTTATAGACTTACATAATGTTCCAACCGAGAAGTAGGGGCCGACCCTCCAGGAATGTTGTAAAATACTACATCCGAGGTGTTAGTTTGCCTTAGGTTAGGATATATAACGTTATAGACGTATATAATGTTCCCACGGAGATGTACGGAACCAAACGACCGGGATTCTGTAAAACATTACCAGCGAGGGGCTAGATGGGTTAGGTAAGGTTATATTACGTTATAGACTTACATAATGTTCCCACCGAGAAGTAGGGGCCGACCCGCCAGGAATGTTGTAAAATACTACATCCGAGGTGTTATGTTGCCTTAGGTTAGGATATATAACGTTATAGACGTATATAATGTTCCCACCGAGACGTACGGGGCTGCACGTCCGGGATTCTGTAAAACATTACCAGCGAGGGGCTAGATGGGTTAGGAAAGGTTATATTACGTTAGAAACGTACATAATGTTCCAACCGAGAAGTAGGGGCCGACCGGCCAGGAATGTTGTAAAATACTACATTCGAGATATTAGGTTGCCTTAGGTTGGGATAAATAAGGTTATAAACGTATATAATGTTCCCACGGAGTGGTACGGCCCAACACGAACGGGATTCTGTAAAACATTACCAGCGAGGGGCTAGGTGGGTTAGGTTAGGTTTTATTAGGTTATAGACGTATATAATGTTCCCACCGAGAAGTAGCGGCCGACCCGTCAGGAATGTTTTAAGATACTGCATTCGAGATGTTAGATTGCCTTAGGTTATGATATATAACGTTATAGATGTATATAATGTTCCCACGGATTGGTAAGGGCCGACACGACCGGGATTCTGTAAAACATTACCAGCGAGGGGCTAAATGGGATAGGTTAGGTGATATTACGTTATAGACGTATATAATGTTCCCACCGAGATGTAGGGGCCGACCCGCCAGGAATGTTGTAAAATACTACATCCGAGATGTTGGATTGCCTTAGGTTAGGATATATAACGTTATAGACGTACATAATGTTCCCACCTAGACGTACGGGGCTACACGAACGCTATTCTACAAAACATTCCCAGCGAGGGGCTAGATGGGTTAGGTTAGGTTATATTTCGTTAGAAACGTACATAATGTTCCAACCGAGAAGTAGGGGCCGACCCGCCAGGAATGTTGTGAAATACTACATCCGAGGTGTTAGGTTGCCTTAGGTTAGGATATATAACGTTATAGACGTATATAATGTTCCCACGGAGTGGTACGGTCCGACGCGACCGGGATTCTGTAAAACACTACCAGCGAGGAGCTATATGGGTTAGGCTAGGTTATATTACGTTATGGACTTACATAATGTTCCAACCGAGAAGTAGGGGCCGACCCGCCAGGAATGTTGTAAAATACTACATCCGACGTTTTAGGTTGCCTTAGGTTAGGATATATAACGTTATAGACGTATATAATGCTCCCACGGACTGGTACGGGCCGACACGACCGGGATTCTGTAAAACATTACCAGCGAGGGGCTAGATGGGTTAGGTTAGGTTAAATTACGTTATAGACGTATATAATGTTCGAACCGAGATTTATGGGCCGACCCGCCAGGAATGTTGTAAAATACTACATTCGAGATGTTAGGCTGCCTTAGGTTGGGATAAACAAGGTTATAGACGTACATCATCTCCCGACCGAGAAGTACGGTCCCACACGAACGGGATTCTGTAAAACATTACCAGCGAGGGGCTAGATGGGTTAGGTTAGGTTATACTACGTTATAGACGTATATAATGCTCCTACCGAGTAGTAGGGGCCGACCCTCCAGGAATGTTGTAAAATACTACATCCGAGGTGTTAGGTTGCCTTAGGTTAGGATATATAACGTTATAGACGTATATAATGTTCCCACCGAGACGTACGGGGCTGCACGTCCGGGATTCTGTAAAACATTACCAGCGAGGGGCTAGATGGGTTAGGAAAGGTTATATTACGTTAGAAACGTACATAATGTTCCAACCGAGAAGTAGGGGCCGACCGGCCAGGAATGTTGTAAAATACTACATTCGAGATATTAGGTTGCCTTAGGTTGGGATAAATAAGGTTATAGACGTATATAATGTTCCCACGGAGTGGTACGGCCCGACACGAACGGGATTCTGTAAAACATTACCAGCGAGGGGCTAGGTCGGTTAGGTTAGGTGTTATTACGTTATAGACGTATATAATGTTCCCACCGAGAAGTAGCGGCCGACCCGACAGGAATGTTTTAAGATACTGCATTCGAGATGTTAGATTGCCTTAGGTTAGGATATATAACGTTATAGATGTATATAATGTTCCCACGGAGTGGTAAGGGCCGACACGACCGGGATTCTGTAAAACATTACCAGCGAGGGGCTAAATGGGTTAGGTTAGTTGATATTACGTTATAGACGTATATAATGTTCCCACCGAGATGTAGGGGCCGACCCGCCAGGAATGTTGTAAAATACTACATCCGAGATATTGGATTGCCTTAGGTTAGGATATATAACGTTATAGACGTACATAATGTTCCCACCTAGACGTACGGGGCTACACGAACGGGATTCTACAAAACATTCCCAGCGAGGGGCTAGATGGGTTAGGTTAGGTTATATTTCGTTAGAAACGTACATAATGTTCCAACCGAGAAGTATGGGCCGACCCGCCAGGAATGTTGTGAAATACTACATCCGAGGTGTTAGGTTGCCTTAGGTTAGGATATATAACGTTATAGACGTATATAATGTTCCCACGGAGTGGTACGGTCCGACACGACCGGGATTCTGTAAAACAATACCAGCGAGGGAATAGATGGGTTAGGTTAGGTTATATTACGTTACAAACGTATAGAATGTTCCCACCGAGAAGTAGGGGCCGACCCGCCAGGAATGTTGTAAAATACTACATCCGAGATGTTAGATTGCCTTAGGTTAGGATGTATAACGTTATAGACGTATATAATGTTCCCACGGAGACGTACGGGGCTACACCAACGGGATTCTACAAAACATTCCCAGCGAGGAGCTAGATGGGTTAGGTTAGGTTATATTACGTTATAGACTTACATAATGCTCCTACCGAGTAGTAGGGGCCGACCCTCCAGGAATGTTGTAAAATACTACATCCGAGGTGTTAGGTTGCCTTAGGTTAGGATATATAACGTTATAGACGTATATAATGTTCCCACGGAGTGGTACGGTCCGACACGACCGGGATTCTGTAAAACATTACCAGCGAGGGGCTAGATGGGTTAGGTTAGGTTATATTACGATACAGACTAACATAATGTTCCAACCGAGAAGCAGGGGCCGACCCTCCAGGAATGTTGTAAAATACTACATCCGAGGTGTTAGTTTGCCTTAGGTTAGGATATATAACGTTATAGACGTATATAATGTTCCCACCGAGACGTACGGGGCTGCACGTCCAGGATTCTGTAAAACATTACCAGCGAGGGGCTAGATGGGTTAGGAAAGGTTATATTACGTTAGAAACGTACATAATGTTCCAACCGAGAAGTAGGGGCCGACCGGCCAGGAATGTTGTAAAATACTACATTCGAGATATTAGGTTGCCTTAGGTTGGGATAAATAAGGTTATAGACGTATATAATGTTCCCACGGAGTGGTACGGCCCGACACGAACGGGATTCTGTAAAACATTACCAGCGAGGGGCTAGATGGGTTAGGTTAGGTTATATTTCGTTAGAAACGTACATAATGTTCCGACCGAGAAGTATGGGCCGACCCGCCAGGAATGTTGTGAAATACTACATCCGAGGTGTTAGGTTGCCTTAGGTTAGGATATATAACGTTATAGACGTATATAATGTTCCCACGGAGTGGTACGGTCCGACACGACCGGGATTCTGTAAAACAATACCAGCGAGGGAATAGATGGGTTAGGTTAGGTTATATTACGTTACAAACGTATAGAATGTTCCCACCGAGAAGTAGGGGCCGACCCGCCAGGAATGTTGTAAAATACTACATCCGAGATGTTAGATTGCCTTAGGTTAGGATGTATAACGTTATAGACGTATATAATGTTCCCACGGAGACGTACGGGGCTACACCAACGGGATTCTACAAAACATTCCCAGCGAGGAGCTAGATGGGTTAGGTTAGGTTATATTACGTTATAGACTTACATAATGTTCCAACCGAGAAGTAGGGGCCGACCCTCCAGGAATGTTGTAAAATACTACATCCGAGGTGTTAGGTTGCCTTAGGTTAGGATATATATCGTTATAGACGTATATAATGTTCCCACCTAGACGTACGGGGCTACACGAACGGGATTCTACAAAACATTCCCAGCGAGGGGCTTGATGGGTTAGGTTAGGTTATATTACGTTAGAAACGTACATAATGTTCCAACCGAGAAGTAGGGGCCGACCCGCCAGGAATGTTGTAAAATACTACATCCGAGATGTTAGATTGCCTTAGGTTAGGATGTATAACGTTATAGACGTATATAATGTTCCCACCGAGACGTACGGGGCTACACCAACGGGATTCTACAAAACATTCTCAGCGAGGAGCTAGATGGGTTAGGTTAGGTTATATTACGTTATAGACGTATATAATGTTCCCACCGAGAAGTACGTGCCGGCCCGGCAGGAATGTTGTAAAATACTACATCCGAGGCGTTAGGTTGCCTTAGGTTAGGATATATATCGTTATAGACGTATATAATGTTCCCAAGGAGTGGTACGGGCCGACACGACCGGGATTCTGTAAAACATTACCAGCGAGGGGCTATATGGGTTAGGTTAGGTTATATTACGTTATAGACGTATATAATGTTCCCACCGAGAAGTAGGGGCCCACCCGACAGGAATGTTTTAAGATACTACATTCGAGATGTTAGATTGCCTTAGGTTAGGATATATAACGTTATAGAAGTATATAATGTTCCCACCGAGACGTCCGGGGCTACACGAACGGGATTCTACAAAACATTACCAGCGAGGGGCTAGAAGGATTAGGTTAGGTTATATTACGTTATAGACTTACATAATGTTCCAACCGAGAAGTAGGGGCCGACCCTCCAGGAATGTTGTAAAATACTACATCCGAGGTGTTAGTTTGCCTTAGGTTAGGATATATAACGTTATAGACGTATATAATGTTCCCACGGAGATGTACGGAACCAAACGACCGGGATTCTGTAAAACATTACCAGCGAGGGGCTAGATGGGTTAGGTAAGGTTATATTACGTTATAGACTTACATAATGTTCCAACCGAGAAGTAGGGGCCGACCCTCCAGGAATGTTGTAAAATACTACATCCGAGGTGTTAGTTTGCCTTAGGTTAGGATATATAACGTTATAGACGTATATAATGTTCCCACGGAGATGTACGGAACCAAACGACCGGGATTCTGTAAAACATTACCAGCGAGGGGCTAGATGGGTTAGGTAAGGTTATATTACGTTATAGACTTACATAATGTTCCCACCGAGAAGTAGGGGCCGACCCGCCAGGAATGTTGTAAAATACTACATCCGAGGTGTTATGTTGCCTTAGGTTAGGATATATAACGTTATAGACGTATATAATGTTCCCACAGAGACGTACGGGGCTGCACGTCCGGGATTCTGTAAAACATTACCAGCGAGGGGCTAGATGGGTTAGGAAAGGTTATATTACGTTAGAAACGTACATAATGTTCCAACCGAGAAGTAGGGGCCGACCGGCCAGGAATGTTGTAAAATACTACATTCGAGATATTAGGTTGCCTTAGGTTGGGATAAATAAGGTTATAAACGTATATAATGTTCCCACGGAGTGGTACGGCCCAACACGAACGGGATTCTGTAAAACATTACCAGCGAGGGGCTAGGTGGGTTAGGTTAGGTTTTATTACGTTATAGACGTATATAATGTTCCCACCGAGAAGTAGCGGCCGACCCGTCAGGAATGTTTTAAGATACTGCATTCGAGATGTTAGATTGCCTTAGGTTATGATATATAACGTTATAGATGTATATAATGTTCCCACGGATTGGTAAGGGCCGACACGACCGGGATTCTGTAAAACATTACCAGCGAGGGGCTAAATGGGATAGGTTAGGTGATATTACGTTATAGACGTATATAATGTTCCCACCGAGATGTAGGGGCCGACCCGCCAGGAATGTTGTAAAATACTACATCCGAGATGTTGGATTGCCTTAGGTTAGGATATATAACGTTATAGACGTACATAATGTTCCCACCTAGACGTACGGGGCTACACGAACGCTATTCTACAAAACATTCCCAGCGAGGGGCTAGATGGGTTAGGTTAGGTTATATTTCGTTAGAAACGGACATAATGTTCCAACCGAGAAGTAGGGGCCGACCCGCCAGGAATGTTGTGAAATACTACATCCGAGGTGTTAGGTTGCCTTAGGTTAGGATATATAACGTTATAAACGTATATAATGTTCCCACGGAGTGGTACGGTCCGACACGACCGGGATTCTGTAAAACACTACCAGCGTGGAGCTATATGGGTTAGGCTAGGTTATATTACGTTATGGACTTACATAATGTTCCAACCGAGAAGTAGGGGCCGACCCTCCAGGAATGTTGTAAAATACTACATCCGAGATGTTAGATTGCCTTAGGTTAGGATATATAACGTTATAGACGTATATAATGTTCCCACCGAGACGTACTTGGCTACACGAACGGGATTCTACAAAACATTCCCAGCGAGGGGCTAGATGGGTTAGGTTAGGTTATATTTCGTTAGAAACGTACATAATGTTCCAACCGAGAAGTAGGGGCCGACCCGCCAGGAATGTTGTAAAATACTACATCCGACGTTTTAGGTTGCCTTAGGTTAGGATATATAACGTTATAGACGTATATAATGCTCCCACGGACTGGTACGGGCCGACACGACCGGGATTCTGTAAAACATTACCAGCGAGGGGCTAGATGGGTTAGGTTAGGTTAAATTACGTTATAGACGTATATAACGTTCGAACCGAGATTTATGGGCCGACCCGCCAGGAATGTTGTAAAATACTACATTCGAGATGTTAGGCTGCCTTAGGTTGGGATAAATAAGGTTATAGACGTATATAATGTTCCCACGGAGTGGTACGGCCCGACACGAACGGGATTCTGTAAAACATTACCAGCGAGGGGCTAGGTCGGTTAGGTTAGGTTTTATTACGTTATAGACGTATATAATGTTCCCACCGAGAAGTAGCGGCCGACCCGACAGGAATGTTTTAAGATACTGCATTCGAGATGTTAGATTGCCTTAGGTTAGGATATATAACGTTATAGAAGTATATAATGTTCCCACCGAGACGTCCGGGGCTACACGAACGGGATTCTACAAAACATTACCAGCGAGGGGCTAGAAGGATTAGGTTAGGTTATATTACGTTATAGACTTACATAATGTTCCAACCGAGAAGTAGGGGCCGACCCTCCAGGAATGTTGTAAAATACTACATCCGAGGTGTTAGTTTGCCTTAGGTTAGGATATATAACGTTATAGACGTATATAATGTTCCCACGGAGATGTACGGAACCAAACGACCGGGATTCTGTAAAACATTACCAGCGAGGGGCTAGATGGGTTAGGTAAGGTTATCTTACGTTATAGACTTACATAATGTTCCCACCGAGAAGTAGGGGCCGCTCTGCCAGGAATGTTGTAAAATACTACATTCGAGATGTTAGCTTGCCTTAGGTTGGGATAAATAAGGTTATAGACGTATATAATGTTCCCACCGAGACGTACGGGGCTGCACAACGGGGATTCTGTAAAACATTACCAGCGAGGGGCTAGAAGGGATAGGAAAGGTTATATTTCTTTATAGACGTATATAATGTTCGAACCGAGAAGTATGGGCCGACCCGCCAGAAATGTTGTAAAATACTACATTGGAGATGTTAGGTTGCCTTAGGTTGGGATAAACAAGGTTATAGACGCACATCATCTCCCGACCGAGAAGTACGGTCGGACACGAACGGGATTCTGTGAAACATTACCAGCGAGGGGCTAGATGGATTAGGTTAGGTTATACTACGTTATAGACGTATATAATGCTCCTACCGAGTAGTAGGGGCCGACCCTCCAGGAATGTTGTAAAATACTACATCCGAGGCGTTAGGTTGCCTTAGGTTAGGATATATATCGTTATAGACGTATATAATGTTCCCAAGGAGTGGTACGGGCCGACACGACCGGGATTCTGTAAAACATTACCAGCGAGGGGCTATATGGGTTAGGTTAGGTTATATTACGTTATAGACGTATATAATGTTCCCACCGAGAAGTAGGGGCCCACCCGACAGGAATGTTTTAAGATACTACATTCGAGATGTTAGATTGCCTTAGGTTAGGATATATAACGTTATAGAAGTATATAATGTTCCCACCGAGACGTCCGGGGCTACACGAACGGGATTCTACAAAACATTACCACCGAGGGGCTAGAAGGATTAGGTTAGGTTATATTACGTTATAGACTTACATAATGTTCCAACCGAGAAGTAGGGGCCGACCCTCCAGGAATGTTGTAAAATACTACATCCGAGGTGTTAGTTTGCCTTAGGTTAGGATATATACCGTTATAGACGTATATAATGTTCCCACGGAGATGTACGGAACCAAACGACCGGGATTCTGTAAAACATTACCAGCGAGGGGCTAGATGGGTTAGGTAAGGTTATATTACGTTATAGACTTACATAATGTTCCCACCGAGAAGTAGGGGCCGCTCTGCCAGGAATGTTGTAAAATACTACATTCGAGATGTTAGCTTGCCTTAGGTTGGGATAAATAAGGTTATAGACGTATATAATGTTCCCACCGAGACGTACGGGGCTGCACAACGGGGATTCTGTAAAACATTACCAGCGAGGGGCTAGAAGGGATAGGAAAGGTTATATTTCTTTATAGACGTATATAATGTTCGAACCGAGAAGTATGGGCCGACCCGCCAGAAATGTTGTAAAATACTACATTGGAGATGTTAGGTTGCCTTAGGTTGGGATAAACAAGGTTATAGACGCACATCATCTCCCGACCGAGAAGTACGGTCGGACACGAACGGGATTCTGTGAAACATTACCAGCGAGGGGCTAGATGGATTAGGTTAGGTTATACTACGTTATAGACTTACATAATGTTCCAACCGAGAAGTAGGGGCCGACCGTCCAGGAATGTTGTAAAATACTACATCCGAGGTGTTAGGTTGCCTTAGGTTAGGATATATATCGTTATAGACGTATATAATGTTCCCAAGTAGTGGTACGGGCCGACACGACCGGGATTCTGTAAAACATTACCAGCGAGGGGCTATATGGGTTAGGTTAGGTTATATTACGTTATAGACGTATATAATGTTCCCACCGAGAAGTAGGGGCCCACCCGACAGGAATGTTTTAAGATACTACATTCGAGATGTTAGATTGCCTTAGGTTAGGATATATAACGTTATAGAAGTATATAATGTTCCCACCGAGACGTCCGGGGCTACACGAACGGGATTCTACAAAACATTACCACCGAGGGGCTAGAAGGATTAGGTTAGGTTATATTACGTTATAGACTTACATAATGTTCCAACCGAGAAGTAGGGGCCGACCCTCCAGGAATGTTGTAAAATACTACATCCGAGGTGTTAGGTTGCCTTAGGTTAGGATATATATTGTTATAGACGTATATAATGTTCCCACGGAGATGTACGGAACCAAACGACCGGGATTCTGTAAAACATTACCAGCGAGGGGCTATATGGGTTAGGTTAGGTTATATTACGTTATAGACGTATATAATGTTCCCACCGAGAAGTAGGGGCCCACCCGACAGGAATGTTTTAAGATACTACATTCGAGATGTTAGATTGCCTTAGGTTAGGATATATAACGTTATAGAAGTATATAATGTTCCCACCGAGACGTCCGGGGCTACACGAACGGGATTCTACAAAACATTACCAGCGAGGGGCTAGAAGGATTAGGTTAGGTTATATTACGTTATAGACTTACATAATGTTCCCACCGAGAAGTAGGGGCCGACCCGCCAGGAATGTTGTAAAATACTACATCCGAGGTGTTATGTTGCCTTAGGTTAGGATATATAACGTTATAGACGTATATAATGTTCCCACCGAGACGTACGGGGCTGCACGTCCGGGATTCTGTAAAACATTACCAGCGAGGGGCTAGATGGGTTAGGAAAGGTTATATTACGTTAGAAACGTACATAATGTTCCAACCGAGAAGTAGGGGCCGACCGGCCAGGAATGTTGTAAATTACTACATTCGAGATATTAGGTTGCCTTAGGTTGGGATAAATAAGGTTATAGACGTATATAATGTTCCCACGGAGTGGTACGGCCCAACACGAACGGGATTCTGTAAAACATTACCAGCGAGGAGCTAGGTGGGTTAGGTTAGGTTTTATTACGTTATAGACGTATATAATGTTCCCACCGAGAAGTAGCGGCCGACCCGTCAGGAATGTTTTAAGATACTGCATTCGAGATGTTAGATTGCCTTAGGTTATGATATATAACGTTATAGATGTATATAATGTTCCCACGGATTGGTAAGGGCCGACACGACCGGAATTCTGTAAAACATTACCAGCGAGGGGCTAAATGGGTTAGGCTAGGTTATATTACGTTATGGACTTACATAATGTTCCAACCGAGAAGTAGGGGCCGACCCTCCAGGAATGTTGTAAAATACTACATCCGAGATGTTAGATTGCCTTAGGTTAGGATATATAACGTTATAGACGTATATAATGTTCCCACCGAGACGTACTTGGCTACACGAACAGGATTCTACAAAACATTCCCAGCGAGGGGCTAGATGGGTTAGGTTAGGTTATATTTCGTTAGAAACGTACATAATGTTCCAACCGAGAAGTAGGGGCCGACCCGCCAGGAATGTTCTGAAATACTACATCCGAGGTGTTAGGTTGCCTTAGGTTAGGATATATAACGTTATAGACGTATATAATGCTCCCACGGACTGGTACGGGCCGACACGACCGGGATTCTGTAAAACATTACCAGCGAGGGGCTAGATGGGTTAGGTTAGGTTAAATTACGTTATAGACGTATATAATGTTCGAACCGAGATTTATGGGCCGACCCGCCAGGAATGTTGTAAAATACTACATTCGAGATGTTAGGCTGCCTTAGGTTGGGATAAACAAGGTTATAGACGTACATCATCTTCCGACCGAGAAGTACGGTCCCACACGAACGGGATTCTGTAAAACATTACCAGCGAGGGGCTAGATGGGTTAGGTTAGGTTATACTACGTTATAGACGTATATAATGCTCCTACCGAGTAGTAGGGGCCGACCCTCCAGGAATGTTGTAAAATACTACATCCGAGGTGTTAGGTTGCCTTAGGTTAGGATATATAACGTTATAGACGTATATAATGTTCCCACGGAGTGGTACGGTCCGACACGACCGGGATTCTGTAAAACATTACCAGCGAGGGGCTAGATGGGTTAGGTTAGGTTATATTACGATACAGACTAACATAATGTTCCAACCGAGAAGCAGGGGCCGACCCTCCAGGAATGTTGTAAAATACTACATCCGAGGTGTTAGTTTGCCTTAGGTTAGGATATATAACGTTATAGACGTATATAATGTTCCCACCGAGACGTACGGGGCTGCACGTCCAGGATTCTGTAAAACATTACCAGCGAGGGGCTAGATGGGTTAGGAAAGGTTATATTACGTTAGAAACGTACATAATGTTCCAACCGAGAAATAGGGGCCGACCGGCCAGGAATGTTGTAAAATACTACATTCGAGATATTAGGTTGCCTTAGGTTGGGATTAATAAGGTTATAGACGTATATAATGTTCCCACGGAGTGGTACGGCCCGACACGAACGGGATTCTGTAAAACATTACCAGCGAGGGGCTAGGTCGGTTAGGTTAGGTTTTATTACGTTATAGACGTATATAATGTTCCCACCGAGAAGTAGCGGCCGACCCGACAGGAATGTTTTGAGATACTGCATTCGAGATGTTAGATTGCCTTAGGTTAGGATATATAACGTTATAGATGTATATAATGTTCCCACGGAGTGGTAAGGGCCGACACGACCGGGATTCTGTAAAACATTACCAGCGAGGGGCTAAATGGGTTAGGTTAGTTGATATTACGTTATAGACGTATATAATGTTCCCACCGAGATGTAGGGGCCGACCCGCCAGGAATGTTGTAAAATACTACATCCGAGATGTTGGACTGCCTTAGGTTAGGATATATAACGTTATAGACGTACATAATGTTCCCACCGAGACGTACGGGGCTACACGAACGGGATTCTACAAAACATTCCCAGCGAGGGGCTAGATGGGTTAGGTTAGGTTATATTTCGTTAGAAACGTACATAATGTTCCAACCGAGAAGTATGGGCCGACCCGCCAGGAATGTTGTGAAATACTACATCCGAGGTGTTAGGTTGCCTTAGGTTAGGATATATAACGTTATAGACGTATATAATGTTCCCACGGAGTGGTACGGTCCGACACGACCGGGATTCTGTAAAACAATACCAGCGGGGGACTAGATGGGTTAGGTTAGGTTATATTACGTTACAAACGTATAGAATGTTCCCACCGAGAAGTAGGGGCCGACCCGCCAGGATTGTTGTAAAATACTACATCCGAGATGTTAGATTGCCTTAGGTTAGGATGTATAACGTTATAGACGTATATAATGTTCCCACGGAGACGTACGGGGCTACACCAACGGGATTCTACAAAACATTCCCAGCGAGGAGCTAGATGGGTTAGGTTAGGTTATATTACGTTATAGACTTACATAATGTTCCAACCGAGAAGTAGGGGCCGACCCTCCAGGAATGTTGTAAAATACTACATCCGACGTGTTAGGTTGCCTTAGGTTAGGATATATATCGTTATAGACGTATATAATGTTCCCACCGAGACGTACGGGGCTGCACGTCCGGGATTCTGTAAAACATTACCAGCGAGGGGCTAGATGGGTTAGGAAAGGTTATATTACGTTAGAAACGTACATAATGTTCCAACCGAGAAGTAGGGGCCGACCGGCCAGGAATGTTGTAAAATACTACATTCGAGATATTAGGTTGCCTTAGCTTGGGATAAATAAGGTTATAGACGTATATAATGTTCCCACGGAGTGGTACGGCCCAACACGAACGGGATTCTGTAAAATATTACCAGCGAGGGGCTAGGTGGGTTAGGTTAGGTTTTATTACGTTATAGACGTATATAATGTTCCCACCGAGAAGTAGCGGCCGACCCGTCAGGAATGTTTTAAGATACTGCATTCGAGATGTTAGATTGCCTTAGGTTATGATATATAACGTTATAGATGTATATAATGTTCCCACGGATTGGTAAGGGCCGACACGACCGGGATTCTGTAAAACATTACCAGCGAGGGGCTAAATGGGTTAGGTTAGGTGATATTACGTTATAGACGTATATAATGTTCCCACCGAGATGTAGGGGCCGACCCGCCAGGAATGTTGTAAAATACTACATCCGAGATGTTGGATTGCCTTAGGTTAGGATATATAACGTTATAGACGTACATAATGTTCCCACCTAGACGTACGGGGCTACACGAACGCTATTCTACAAAACATTCCCAGCGAGGGGCTAGATGGGTTAGGTTAGGTTATATTTCGTTAGAAACGTACATAATGTTCCAACCGAGAAGTAGGGGCCGACCCGCCAGGAATGTTGTGAAATACTACATCCGAGGTGTTAGGTTGCCTTAGGTTAGGATATATAACGTTATAAACGTATATAATGTTCCCACGCAGTGGTACGGTCCGACACGACCGGGATTCTGTAAAACACTACCAGCGAGGAGCTATATGGGTTAGGCTAGGTTATATTACGTTATGGACTTACATAATGTTCCAACCGAGAAGTAGGGGCCGACCCTCCAGGAATGTTGTAAAATACTACATCCGAGATGTTAGATTGCCTTAGGTTAGGATATATAACGTTATAGACGTATATAATGTTCCCACCGAGACGTACTTGGCTACACGAACGGGATTCTACAAAACATTCCCAGCGAGGGGCTAGATGGGTTAGGTTAGGTTATATTTCGTTAGAAACGTACATAATGTTCCAACCGAGAAGTAGGGGCCGACCCGCCAGGAATGTTGTGAAATACTACATCCGAGGTGTTAGGTTGCCTTAGGTTAGGATATATAACGTTATAGACGTATATAATGTTCCCACGGAGTGGTACGGTCCGACACGACCGGGATTCTGTAAAACACTACCAACGAGGAGCTATATGGGTTAGGCTAGGTTATATTACGTTATGGACTTACATAATGTTCCAACCGAGAAGTAGGGGCCGACCGGCCAGGAATGTTGTAAAATACTACATTCGAGATATTAGGTTGCCTTAGGTTGGGATAAATAAGGTTATAGACGTATATAATGTTCCCACGGAGTGGTACGGCCCGACACGAACGGGATTCTGTAAAACATTACCAGCGAGGGGCTAGGTCGGTTAGGTTAGGTTTTATTACGTTATAGACGTATATAATGTTCCCACCGAGAAGTAGCGGCCGACCCGACAGGAATGTTTTAAGATACTGCATTCGAGATGTTAGATTGCCTTAGGTTGGGATAAACAAGGTTATAGACGCACATCATCTCCCGACCGAGAAGTACGGTCGGACACGACCGGGATTCTGTAAAACATGACCAGCGAGGGGCTAGATGGATTAGGTTAGGTTATACTACGTTATAGACATATATAATGCTCCTACCGAGTAGTAGGGGCCGACCCTCCAGGAATGTTGTAAAATACTACATCCGAGGTGTTAGGTTGCCTTAGGTTAGGATATATATTGTTATAGACGTATATAATGTTCCCAAGGAGTGGTACGGGCCGACACGACCGGGATTCTGTAAAACATTACCAGCGAGGGGCTATATGGGTTAGGTTAGGTTATATTACGTTATAGACGTATATAATGTTCCCACCGAGAAGTAGGGGCCCACCCGACAGGAATGTTTTAAGATACTACATTCGAGATGTTAGATTGCCTTAGGTTAGGATATATAACGTTATAGAAGTATATAATGTTCCCACCGAGACGTCCGGGGCTACACGAACGGGATTCTACAAAACATTACCAGCGAGGGGCTAGAAGGATTAGGTTAGGTTATATTACGTTATAGACTTACATAATGTTCCAACCGAGAAGTAGGGGCCGACCCTCCAGGAATGTTGTAAAATACTACATCCGAGGTGTTAGTTTGCCTTAGGTTAGGATATATAACGTTATAGACGTATATAATGTTCCCACGGAGATGTACGGAACCAAACGACCGGGATTCTGTAAAACATTACCAGCGAGGGGCTAGATGGGTTAGGTAAGGTTATATTACGTTATAGACTTACATAATGTTCCCACCGAGAAGTAGGGGCCGCTCTGCCAGGAATGTTGTAAAATACTACATTCGAGATGTTGGCTTGCCTTAGGTTGGGATAAATAAGGTTATAGACGTATATAATGTTCCCACCGAGACGTACGGGGCTGCACAACGGGGATTCTGTAAAACATTACCAGCGAGGGGCTAGAAGGGATAGGAAAGGTTATATTTCTTTATAGACGTATATAATGTTCGAACCGAGAAGTATGGGCCGACCCGCCAGAAATGTTGTAAAATACTACATTGGAGATGTTAGGTTGCCTTAGGTTGGGATAAACAAGGTTATAGACGCACATCATCTCCCGACCGAGAAGTACGGTCGGACACGAACGGGATTCTGTGCAACATTACCAGCGAGGGGCTAGATGGATTAGGTTAGGTTATACTACGTTATAGACGTATATAATGCTCCTACCGAGTAGTAGGGGCCGACCCTCCAGGAATGTTGTAAAATACTACATCCGAGGTGTTAGGTTGCCTTAGGTTAGGATATATATCGTTATAGACGTATATAATGTTCCCAAGGAGTGGTACGGGCCGACACGACCGGGATTCTGTAAAACATTACCAGCGAGGGGCTATATGGGTTAGGTTAGGTTATATTACGTTATAGACGTATATAATGTTCCCACCGAGAAGTAGGGGCCCACCCGACAGGAATGTTTTAAGATACTACATTCGAGATGTTAGATTGCCTTAGGTTAGGATATATAACGTTATACAAGTATATAATGTTCCCACCGAGACGTCCGGGGCTACACGAACGGGATTCTACAAAACATTACCAGCGAGGGGCTAGAAGGATTAGGTTAGGTTATATTACGTTATAGACTTACATAATGTTCCAACCGAGAAGTAGGGGCCGACCCTCCAGGAATGTTGTAAAATACTACATCCGAGGTGTTAGTTTGCCTTAGGTTAGGATATATAACGTTATAGACGTATATAATGTTCCCACGGAGATGTACGGAACCAAACGACCGGGATTCTGTAAAACATTACCAGCGAGGGGCTAGATGGGTTAGGTTAGGTTATATTACGTTATAGACTTACATAATGTTCCCACCGAGAAGTAGGGGCCGACCCGCCAGGAATGTTGTAAAATACTACATCCGAGGTGTTATGTTGCCTTAGGTTAGGATATATAACGTTATAGACGTATATAATGTTCCCACCGAGACGTACGGGGCTGCACGTCCGGGATTCTGTAAAACATTACCAGCGAGGGGCTAGATGGGTTAGGAAAGGTTATATTACGTTAGAAACGTACATAATGTTCCAACCGAGAAGTAGGGGCCGACCGGCCAGGAATGTTGTAAATTACTACATTCGAGATATTAGGTTGCCTTAGGTTGGGATAAATAAGGTTATAGACGTATATAATGTTCCCACGGAGTGGTACGGCCCAACACGAACGGGATTCTGTAAAACATTACCAGCGAGGAGCTAGGTGGGTTAGGTTAGGTTTTATTACGTTATAGACGTATATAATGTTCCCACCGAGAAGTAGCGGCCGACCCGTCAGGAATGTTTTAAGATACTGCATTCGAGATGTTAGATTGCCTTAGGTTATGATATATAACGTTATAGATGTATATAATGTTCCCACGGATTGGTAAGGGCCGACACGACCGGAATTCTGTAAAACATTACCAGCGAGGGGCTAAATGGGTTAGGCTAGGTTATATTACGTTATGGACTTACATAATGTTCCAACCGAGAAGTAGGGGCCGACCCTCCAGGAATGTTGTAAAATACTACATCCGAGATGTTAGATTGCCTTAGGTTAGGATATATAACGTTATAGACGTATATAATGTTCCCACCGAGACGTACTTGGCTACACGAACGGGATTCTACAAAACATTCCCAGCGAGGGGCTAGATGGGTTAGGTTAGGTTATATTTCGTTAGAAACGTACATAATGTTCCAACCGAGAAGTAGGGGCCGACCCGCCAGGAATGTTCTGAAATACTACATCCGAGGTGTTAGGTTGCCTTAGGTTAGGATATATAACGTTATAGACGTATATAATGCTCCCACGGACTGGTACGGGCCGACACGACCGGGATTCTGTAAAACATTACCAGCGAGGGGCTAGATGGGTTAGGTTAGGTTAAATTACGTTATAGACGTATATAATGTTCGAACCGAGATTTATGGGCCGACCCGCCAGGAATGTTGTAAAATACTACATTCGAGATGTTAGGCTGCCTTAGGTTGGGATAAACAAGGTTATAGACGTACATCATCTCCCGACCGAGAAGTACGGTCCCACACGAACGGGATTCTGTAAAACATTACCAGCGAGGGGCTAGATGGGTTAGGTTAGGTTATACTACGTTATAGACGTATATAATGCTCCTACCGAGTAGTAGGGGCCGACCCTCCAGGAATGTTGTAAAATACTACATCCGAGGTGTTAGGTTGCCTTAGGTTAGGATATATAACGTTATAGACGTATATAATGTTCCCACGGAGTGGTACGGTCCGACACGACCGGGATTCTGTAAAACATTACCAGCGAGGGGCTAGATGGGTTAGGTTAGGTTATATTACGATACAGACTAACATAATGTTCCAACCGAGAAGCAGGGGCCGACCCTCCAGGAATGTTGTAAAATACTACATCCGAGGTGTTAGTTTGCCTTAGGTTAGGATATATAACGTTATAGACGTATATAATGTTCCCACCGAGACGTACGGGGCTGGACGTCCAGGATTCTGTAAAACATTACCAGCGAGGGGCTAGATGGCTTAGGAAAGGTTATATTACGTTAGAAACGTACATAATGTTCCAACCGAGAAGTAGGGGCCGACCGGCCAGGAATGTTGTAAAATACTACATTCGAGATATCAGGTTGCCTTAGCTTGGGATAAATAAGGTTATAGACGTATATAATGTTCCCACGGAGTGGTACGGCCCAACACGAACGGGATTCTGTAAAATATTACCAGCGAGGGGCTAGGTGGGTTAGGTTAGGTTTTATTACGTTATAGACGTATATAATGTTCCCACCGAGAAGTAGCGGCCGACCCGTCAGGAATGTTTTAAGATACTGCATTCGAGATGTTAGATTGCCTTAGGTTATGATATATAACGTTATAGATGTATATAATGTTCCCACGGATTGGTAAGGGCCGACACGACCGGGATTCTGTAAAACATTACCAGCGAGGGGCTAAATGGGTTAGGTTAGGTGATATTACGTTATAGACGTATATAATGTTCCCACCGAGATGTAGGGGCCGACCCGCCAGGAATGTTGTAAAATACTACATCCGAGATGTTGGATTGCCTTAGGTTAGGATATATAACGTTATAGACGTACATAATGTTCCCACCTAGACGTACGGGGCTACACGAACGCTATTCTACAAAACATTCCCAGCGAGGGGCTAGATGGGTTAGGTTAGGTTATATTTCGTTAGAAACGTACATAATGTTCCAACCGAGAAGTAGGGGCCGACCCGCCAGGAATGTTGTGAAATACTACATCCGAGGTGTTAGGTTGCCTTAGGTTAGGATATATAACGTTATAAACGTATATAATGTTCCCACGGAGTGGTACGGTCCGACACGACCGGGATTCTGTAAAACACTACCAGCGAGGAGCTATATGGGTTAGGCTAGGTTATATTACGTTATGGACTTACATAATGTTCCAACCGAGAAGTAGGGGCCGACCCTCCAGGAATGTTGTAAAATACTACATCCGAGATGTTAGATTGCCTTAGCTTAGGATATATAACGTTATAGACGTATATAATGTTCCCACCGAGACGTACTTGGCTACACGAACGGGATTCTACAAAACATTCCCAGCGAGGGGCTAGATGGGTTAGGTTAGGTTATATTTCGTTAGAAACGTACATAATGTTCCAACCGAGAAGTAGGGGCCGACCCGCCAGGAATGTTGTGAAATACTACATCCGAGGTGTTAGGTTGCCTTAGGTTAGGATATATAACGTTATAGACGTATATAATGTTCCCACGGAGTGGTACGGTCCGACACGACCGGGATTCTGTAAAACACTACCAACGAGGAGCTATATGGGTTAGGCTAGGTTATATTACGTTATGGACTTACATAATGTTCCAACCGAGAAGTAGGGGCCGACCCGCCAGGAATGTTGTAAAATACTACATCCGACGTTTTAGGTTGCCTTAGGTTAGGATATATAACGTTATAGACGTATATAATGCTCCCACGGACTGGTACGGGCCGACACGACCGGGATTCTGTAAAACATTACCAGCGAGGGGCTAGATGGGTTAGGTTAGGTTAAATTACGTTATAGACGTATATAATGTTCGATCCGAGATTTATGGGCCGACCCGCCAGGAATGTTGTAAAATACTACATTCGAGATGTTAGGCTGCCTTAGGTTGGGATAAACAAGGTTATAGACGTACATCATCTCCCGACCGAGAAGTACGGTCCCACACGAACGGGATTCTGTAAAACATTACCAGCGAGGGGCTAGATGGGTTAGGTTAGGTTATACTACGTTATAGACGTATATAATGCTCCTACCGAGTAGTAGGGGCCGACCCTCCAGGAATGTTGTAAAATACTACATCCGAGGTGTTAGGTTGCCTTAGGTTAGGATATATAACGTTATAGACGTATATAATGTTCCCACGGAGTGGTACGGTCCGACACGACCGGGATTCTGTAAAACATTACCAGCGAGGGGCTAGATGGGTTAGGTTAGGTTATATTACGATACAGACTAACATAATGTTCCAACCGAGAAGCAGGGGCCGACCCTCCAGGAATGTTGTAAAATACTACATCCGAGGTGTTAGTTTGCCTTAGGTTAGGATATATAACGTTATAGACGTATATAATTTTCCCACCGAGACGTACGGGGCTGCACGTCCAGGATTCTGTAAAACATTACCAGCGAGGGGCTAGATAGGTTAGGAAAGGTTATATTACGTTAGAAACGTACATAATGTTCCAACCGAGAAGTAGGGGCCGACCGGCCAGGAATGTTGTAAAATACTACATTCGAGATATTAGGTTGCCTTAGGTTGGGATAAATAAGGTTATAGACGTATATAATGTTCCCACGGAGTGGTACGGCCCGACACGAACGGGATTCTGTAAAACATTACCAGCGAGGGGCTAGGTCGGTTAGGTTAGGTTTTATTACGTTATAGACGTATATAATGTTCCCACCGAGAAGTAGCGGCCGACCCGACAGGAATGTTTTAAGATACTGCATTCGAGATGTTAGATTGCCTTAGGTTAGGATATATAACGTTATAGATGTATATAATGTTCCCACGGAGTGGTAAGGGCCGACACGACCGGGATTCTGTAAAACATTACCAGCGAGGGGCTAAATGGGTTAGGTTAGTTGATATTACGTTATAGACGTATATAATGTTCCCACCGAGATGTAGGGGCCGACCCGCCAGGAATGTTGTAAAATACTACATCCGAGATATTGGATTGCCTTAGGTTAGGATATATAACGTTATAGACGTACATAATGTTCCCACCTAGACGTACGGGGCTACACGAACGGGATTCTACAAAACATTCCAGCGAGGGGCTAGATGGGTTAGGTTAGGTTATATTTCGTTAGAAACGTACATAATGTTCCAACCGAGAAGTATGGGCCGACCCGCCAGGAATGTTGTGAAATACTACATCCGAGGTGTTAGGTTGCCTTAGGTTAGGATATATAACGTTATAGACGTATATAATGTTCCCACGGAGTGGTACGGTCCGACACGACCGGGATTCTGTAAAACAATACCACTGAGGGAATAGATGGGTTAGGTTAGGTTATATTACGTTACAAACGTATAGAATGTTCCCACCGAGAAGTAGGGGCCGACCCGCCAGGAATGTTGTAAAATACTACATCCGAGATGTTAGATTGCCTTAGGTTAGGATGTATAACGTTATAGACGTATATAATGTTCCCACGGAGACGTACGGGGCTACACCAACGGGATTCTACAAAACATTCCCAGCGAGGAGCTAGATGGGTTAGGTTAGGTTATATTACGTTATAGACTTACATAATGCTCCTACCGAGTAGTAGGGGCCGACCCTCCAGGAATGTTGTAAAATACTACATCCGAGGTGTTAGGTTGCCTTAGGTTAGGATATATAACGTTATAGACGTATATAATGTTCCCACGGAGTGGTACGGTCCGACACGACCGGGATTCTGTAAAACATTACCAGCGAGGGGCTAGATGGGTTAGGTTAGGTTATATTACGGTACAGACTAACATAATGTTCCAACCGAGAAGCAGGGGCCGACCCTCCAGGAATGTTGTAAAATACTACATCCGAGGTGTTAGTTTGCCTTAGGTTAGGATATATAACGTTATAGACGTATATAATGTTCCCACCGAGACGTACGGGGCTGCACGTCCAGGATTCTGTAAAACATTACCAGCGAGGGGCTAGATGGGTTAGGAAAGGTTATATTACGTTAGAGACGTACATAATGTTCCAACCGAGAAGTAGGGGCCGACCGGCCAGGAATGTTGTAAAATACTACATTCGAGATATTAGGTTGCCTTAGGTTGGGATAAATAAGGTTATAGACGTATATAATGTTCCCACGGAGTGGTACGGCCCGACACGAACGGGATTCTGTAAAACATTACCAGCGAGGCGCTAGATGGGTTAGGTTAGGTTATATTTCGTTAGAAACGTACATAATGTTCCGACCGAGAAGTATGGGCCGACCCGCCAGGAATGTTGTGAAATACTACATCCGAGGTGTTAGGTTGCCTTAGGTTAGGATATATAACGTTATAGACGTATATAATGTTCCCACGGAGTGGTACGGTCCGACACGACCGGGATTCTGTAAAACAATACCAGCGAGGGAATAGATGGGTTAGGTTAGGTTATATTACGTTACAAACGTATAGAATGTTCCCACCGAGAAGTAGGGTCCGACCCGCCAGGAATGTTGTAAAATACTACATCCGAGATGTTAGATTGCCTTAGGTTAGGATGTATAACGTTATAGACGTATATAATGTTCCCACGGAGACGTACGGGGCTACACCAACGGGATTCTACAAAACATTCCCAGCGAGGAGCTAGATGGGTTAGGTTAGGTTATATTACGTTATAGACTTACATAATGTTCCAACCGAGAAGTAGGGGCCGACCCTCCAGGAATGTTGTAAAATACTACATCCGAGGTGTTAGGTTGCCTTAGGTTAGGATATATATCGTTATAGACGTATATAATGTTCCCACCTAGACGTACGGGGCTACACGAACGGGATTCTACAAAACATTCCCAGCGAGGGGCTTGATGGGTTAGGTTAGGTTATATTACGTTAGAAACGTACATAATGTTCCAACCGAGAAGTAGGGGCCGACCCGCCAGGAATGTTGTAAAATACTACATCCGAGATGATAGATTGCCTTAGGTTAGGATGTATAACGTTATAGACGTATATAATGTTCCCACCGAGACGTACGGGGCTACACCAACGGGATTCTACAAAACATTCCCAGCGAGGAGCTAGATGGGTTAGGTTAGGTTATATTACGTTATAGACGTATATAATGTTCCCACCGAGAAGTACGTGCCGGCCCGGCAGGAATGTTGTAAAATACTACATCCGAGGCGTTAGGTTGCCTTAGGTTAGGATATATATCGTTATAGACGTATATAATGTTCCCAAGGAGTGGTACGGGCCGACACGACCGGGATTCTGTAAAACATTACCAGCGAGGGGCTATATGGGTTAGGTTAGGTTATATTACGTTATAGACGTATATAATGTTCCCACCGAGAAGTAGGGGCCCACCCGACAGGAATGTTTTAAGATACTACATTCGAGATGTTAGATTGCCTTAGGTTAGGATATATAACGTTATAGAAGTATATAATGTTCCCACCGAGACGTCCGGCGCTACACGAACGGGATTCTACAAAACATTACCAGCGAGGGGCTAGAAGGATTAGGTTAGGTTATATTACGTTATAGACTTACATAATGTTCCAACCGAGAAGTAGGGGCCGACCCTCCAGGAATGTTGTAAAATACTACATCCGAGGTGTTAGTTTGCCTTAGGTTAGGATATATAACGTTATTGACGTATATAATGTTCCCACGGAGATGTACGGAACCAAACGACCGGGATTCTGTAAAACATTACCAGCGAGGGGCTAGATGGGTTAGGTAAGGTTATATTACGTTATAGACTTACATAATGTTCCAACCGAGAAGTAGGGGCCGACCCTCCAGGAATGTTGTAAAATACTACATCCGAGGTGTTAGTTTGCCTTAGGTTAGGATATATAACGTTATAGACGTATATAATGTTCCCACGGAGATGTACGGAACCAAACGACCGGGATTCTGTAAAACATTACCAGCGAGGGGCTAGATGGGTTAGGTAAGGTTATATTTCGTTAGAAACGTACATAATGTTCCAACCGAGAAGTAGGGGCCGACCCGCCAGGAATGTTGTGAAATACTACATCCGAGGTGTTAGGTTGCCTTAGGTTAGGATATATAACGTTATAAACGTATATAATGTTCCCACGGAGTGGTACGGTCCGACACGACCGGGATTCTGTAAAACACTACCAGCGTGGAGCTATATGGGTTAGGCTAGGTTATATTACGTTATGGACTTACATAATGTTCCAACCGAGAAGTAGGGGCCGACCCTCCAGGAATGTTGTAAAATACTACATCCGAGATGTTAGATTGCCTTAGGTTAGGATATATAACGTTATAGACGTATATAATGTTCCCACCGAGACGTACTTGGCTACACGAACGGGATTCTACAAAACATTCCCAGCGAGGGGCTAGATGGGTTAGGTTAGGTTATATTTCGTTAGAAACGTACATAATGTTCCAACCGAGAAGTAGGGGCCGACCCGCCAGGAATGTTGTGAAATACTACATCCGAGGTGTTAGGTTGCCTTAGGTTAGGATATATAACGTTATAGACGTATATAATGTTCCCACGGAGTGGTACGGTCCGACACGACCGGGATTCTGTAAAACACTACCAGCGAGGAGCTATATGGGTTAGGCTAGGTTATATTACGTTATGGACTTACATAATGTTCCAACCGAGAAGTAGGGGCCGACCCGCCAGGAATGTTGTAAAATACTACATCCGACGTTTTAGGTTGCCTTAGGTTAGGATATATAACGTTATAGACGTATATAATGCTCCCACGGACTGGTACGGGCCGACACGACCGGGATTCTGTAAAACATTACCAGCGAGGGTCTAGATGGGTTAGGTTAGGTTAAATTACGTTATAGACGTATATAATGTTCGAACCGAGATTTATGGGCCGACCCGCCAGGAATGTTGTAAAATACTACATTCGAGATGTTAGGCTGCCTTAGGTTGGGATAAATAAGGTTATAGACGTATATAATGTTCCCACGGAGTGGTACGGCCCGACACGAACGGGATTCTGTAAAACATTACCAGCGAGGGGCTAGGTCGGTTAGGTTAGGTTTTATTACGTTATAGACGTATATAATGTTCCCACCGAGAAGTAGCGGCCGACCCGACAGGAATGTTTTAAGATACTGCATTCGAGATGTTAGATTGCCTTAGGTTAGGATATATAACGTTATAGAAGTATATAATGTTCCCACCGAGACGTCCGGGGCTACACGAACGGGATTCTACAAAACATTACCACCGAGGGGCTAGAAGGATTAGGTTAGGTTATATTACGTTATAGACTTACATAATGTTCCAACCGAGAAGTAGGGGCCGACCCTCCAGGAATGTTGTAAAATACTACACCCGAGGTGTTAGTTTGCCTTAGGTTAGGATATATAACGTTATAGACGTATATAATGTTCCCACGGAGATGTACGGAACCAAACGACCGGGATTCTGTAAAACATTACCAGCGGGGGGCTAGATCGGTTAGGTAAGGTTATATTACGTTATAGACTTACATAATGTTCCCACCGAGAAGTAGGGGCCGCTCTGCCAGGAATGTTGTAAAATACTACATTCGAGATGTTAGCTTGCCTTAGGTTGGGATAAATAAGGTTATAGACGTATATAATGTTCCCACCGAGACGTATGGGGCTGCACGACCGGGATTCTGTAAAACATTACCAGTGAGGGGCTAGAAGGGTTAGGAAAGGTTATATTACTTTATAGACGTATATAATGTTCGAACCGAGAAGTATGGGCCGACCCGCCAGGAATGTTGTAAAACACTACATTCGAGATGTTAGGTTGCCTTAGGTTGGGATAAACAAGGTTATAGACGCACATCATCTCCCGACCGAGAAGTACGGTCGGACACGACCGGGATTCTGTAAAACATGACCAGCGAGGGGCTAGATGGATTAGGTTAGGTTATACTACGTTATAGACATATATAATGCTCCTACCGAGTAGTAGGGGCCGACCCTCCAGGAATGTTGTAAAATACTACATCCGAGGTGTTAGGTTGCCTTAGGTTAGGATATATATTGTTATAGACGTATATAATGTTCCCAAGGAGTGGTACGGGCCGACACGACCGGGATTCTGTAAAACATTACCAGCGAGGGGCTATATGGGTTAGGTTAGGTTATATTACGTTATAGACGTATATAATGTTCCCACCGAGAAGTAGGGGCCCACCCGACAGGAATGTTTTAAGATACTACATTCGAGATGTTAGATTGCCTTAGGTTAGGATATATAACGTTATAGAAGTATATAATGTTCCCACCGAGACGTCCGGGGCTACACGAACGGGATTCTACAAAACATTACCAGCGAGGGGCTAGAAGGATTAGGTTAGGTTATATTACGTTATAGACTTACATAATGTTCCAACCGAGAAGTAGGGGCCGACCCTCCAGGAATGTTGTAAAATACTACATCCGAGGTGTTAGTTTGCCTTAGGTTAGGATATATAACGTTATAGACGTATATAATGTTCCCACGGAGATGTACGGAACCAAACGACCGGGATTCTGTAAAACATTACCAGCGAGGGGCTAGATGGGTTAGGTAAGGTTATATTACGTTATAGACTTACATAATGTTCCCACCGAGAAGTAGGGGCCGCTCTGCCAGGAATGTTGTAAAATACTACATTCGAGATGTTGGCTTGCCTTAGGTTGGGATAAATAAGGTTATAGACGTATATAATGTTCCCACCGAGACGTACGGGGCTGCACAACGGGGATTCTGTAAAACATTACCAGCGAGGGGCTAGAAGGGATAGGAAAGGTTATATTTCTTTATAGACGTATATAATGTTCGAACCGAGAAGTATGGGCCGACCCGCCAGAAATGTTGTAAAATACTACATTGGAGATGTTAGGTTGCCTTAGGTTGGGATAAACAAGGTTATAGACGCACATCATCTCCCGACCGAGAAGTACGGTCGGACACGAACGGGATTCTGTGAAACATTACCAGCGAGGGGCTAGATGGATTAGGTTAGGTTATACTACGTTATAGACGTATATAATGCTCCTACCGAGTAGGAGGGGCCGACCCTCCAGGAATGTTGTAAAATACTACATCCGAGGTGTTAGGTTGCCTTAGGTTAGGATATATATCGTTATAGACGTATATAATGTTCCCAAGGAGTGGTACGGGCCGACACGACCGGGATTCTGTAAAACATTACCAGCGAGGGGCTATATGGGTTAGGTTAGGTTATATTACGTTATAGACGTATATAATGTTCCCACCGAGAAGTAGGGGCCCACCCGACAGGAATGTTTTAAGATACTACATTCGAGATGTTAGATTGCCTTAGGTTAGGATATATAACGTTATAGAAGTATATAATGTTCCCACCGAGACGTCCGGGGCTACACGAACGGGATTCTACAAAACATTACCAGCGAGGGGCTAGAAGGATTAGGTTAGGTTATATTACGTTATAGACTTACATAATGTTCCAACCGAGAAGTAGGGGCCGACCCTCCAGGAATGTTGTAAAATACTATATCCGAGGTGTTAGTTTGCCTTAGGTTAGGATATATAACGTTATAGACGTATATAATGTTCCCACGGAGATGTACGGAACCAAACGACCGGGATTCTGTAAAACATTACAAGCGAGGGGTTAGATGGGTTAGGTAAGGTTATATTACGTTATAGACTTACATAATGTTCCCACCGAGAAGTAGGGGCCGACCCGCCAGGAATGTTGTAAAATACTACATCCGAGGTGTTATGTTGCCTTAGGTTAGGATATATAACGTTATAGACGTATATAATGTTCCCAACGAGACGTACGGGGCTGCACGTCCGGGATTCTGTAAAACATTACCAGCGAGGGGCTAGATGGGTTAGGAAAGGTTATATTACGTTAGAAACATACGTAATGTTCCAACCGAGAAGTAGGGGCCGACCGGCCAGGAATGTTGTAAAATACTACATTCGAGATATTAGGTTGCCTTAGGTTGGGATAAATAAGGTTATAGACGTATATAATGTTCCCACCGAGTGGTACGGCCCAACACGAACGGGATTCTGTAAAACATTACCAGCGAGGGGCTAGGTGGGTTAGGTTAGGTTTTATTACGTTATAGACGTATATAATGTTCCCACCGAGAAGTAGCGGCCGACCCGTCAGGAATGTTTTAAGATACTGCATTCGAGATGTTAGATTGCCTTAGGTTATGATATATAACGTTATAGATGTATATAATGTTCCCACGAATTCGTAAGGGCCGACACGACCGGGATTCTGTAAAACATTACCAGCTAGGGGCTAAATGGGTTAGGTTAGGTGATATTACGTTATAGACGTATATAATGTTCCCACCGAGATGTAGGGGCCGACCCGCCAGGAATGTTGTAAAATACTACATCCGAGATGTTGGATTGCCTTAGGTTAGGATATATAACGTTATAGACGTACATAATGTTCCCACCTAGACGTACGGGGCTACACGAACGCTATTCTACAAAACATTCCCAGCGAGGGGCTAGATGGGTTAGGTTAGGTTATATTTCGTTAGAAACGTACATAATGTTCCAACCGAGAAGTAGGGGCCGACCCGCCAGGAATGTTGTGAAATACTACATCCGAGG
Source organism: Xylocopa violacea (assembly GCA_963969225.1). Lineage (NCBI taxonomy): Eukaryota > Metazoa > Arthropoda > Insecta > Hymenoptera > Apidae > Xylocopa > Xylocopa violacea. The sequence continues at coordinate 4,159,119 of CAXAJV010000013.1, forward strand.
TGTTAGGTTGCCTTAGGTTAGGATATATAACGTTATAAACGTATATAATGTTCCCACGGAGTGGTACGGTCCGACACGACCGGGATTCTGTAAAACACTACCAGCGAGGGGCTAGATGGGTTAGGCTAGGTTATATTACGTTATATACTTACATAATGTTCCAACCGAGAAGTAGGGGCCGACCCTCCAGGAATGTTGTAAAATACTACATCCGAGATGTTAGATTGCCTTAGGTTAGGATATATAACGTTATAGACGTATATAATGTTCCCACCGAGACGTACTTGGCTACACGAACGGGATTCTACAAAACATTCCCAGCGAGGGGCTAGATGGGTTAGGTTAGGTTATATTTCGTTAGAAACGTACATAATGTTCCAACCGAGAAGTAGGGGCCGACCCGCCAGGAATGTTGTGAAATACTACATCCGAGGTGTTAGGTTGCCTTAGGTTAGGATATATAACGTTATAGACGTATATAATGTTCCCACGGAGTGGTACGGTCCGACACGACCGGGATTCTGTAAAACACTACCAGCGAGGAGCTATATGGGTTAGGCTAGGTTATATTACGTTATGGACTTACATAATGTTCCAACCGAGAAGTAGGGGCCGACCCGCCAGGAATGTTGTAAAATACTACATCCGACGTTTTAGGTTGCCTTAGGTTAGGATATATAACGTTATAGACGTATATAATGCTCCCACGGACTGGTACGGGCCGACACGACCGGGATTCTGTAAAGCATTACCAGCGAGGGGCTAGATGGGTTAGGTTAGGTTAAATTACGTTATAGACGTATATAATGTTCGAACCGAGATTTATGGGCCGACCCGCCAGGAATGTTGTAAAATACTACATTCGAGATGTTAGGCTGCCTTAGGTTGGGATCAACAAGGTTATAGACGTACATCATCTCCCGACCGAGAAGTACGGTCCCACACGAACGGGATTCTGTAAAACATTACCAGCGAGGGGCTAGATGGGTCAGGTTAGGTTATACTACGTTATAGACGTATATAATGCTCCTACCGAGTAGTAGGGGCCGACCCTCCAGGAATGTTGTAAAATACTACATCCGAGGTGTTAGGTTGCCTTAGGTTAGGATATATAACGTTATAGACGTATATAATGTTCCCACGGAGTGGTACGGTCCGACACGACCGGGATTCTGTAAAACATTACCAGCGAGGGGCTAGATGGGTTAGGTTAGGTTATATTACGATACAGACTAACATAATGTTCCAACCGAGAAATAGGGGCCGACCCTCCAGGAATGTTGTAAAATACTACATCCGAGGTGTTAGTTTGCCTTAGGTTAGGATATATAACGTTACAGACGTATATAATGTTCGCACCGAGACGTACGGGGCTGCACGTCCAGGATTCTGTAAAACATTACCAGCGAGGGGCTAGATGGGTTAGGAAAGGTTATATTACGTTAGAAACGTACATAATGTTCCAACCGAGAAGTAGGGGCCGACCGGCCAGGAATGTTGTAAAATACTACATTCGAGATATTAGGTTGCCTTAGGTTGGGATAAATAAGGTTATAGACGTATATAATGTTCCCACGGAGTGGTACGGCCCGACACGAACGGGATTCTGTAAAACATTACCAGCGAGGGGCTATATGGGTTAGGTTAGGTTATATTACGTTATAGACGTATATAATGTTCCCACCGAGAAGTAGGGGCCCACCCGACAGGAATGTTTTAAGATACTACATTCGAGATGTTAGATTGCCTTAGGTTAGGATATATAACGTTATAGAAGTATATAATGTTCCCACCGAGACGTCCGGGGCTACACGAACGGGATTCTACAAAACATTACCAGCGAGGGGCTAGAAGGATTAGGTTAGGTTATATTACGTTATAGACTTACATAATGTTCCAACCGAGAAGTAGGGGCCGACCCTCCAGGAATGTTGTAAAATACTACATCCGAGGTGTTAGTTTGCCTTAGGTTAGGATATATAACGTTATAGACGTATATAATGTTCCCACGGAGATGTACGGAACCAAACGACCGGGATTCTGTAAAACATTACCAGCGAGGGGCTAGATGGGTTAGGTTAGGTTATACTACGTTATAGACGTATATAATGTTCGAACCGAGAAGTAGGGGCCGACCCGCCAGGAATGTTGTAAAATACTACATCCGAGGTGTTATGTTGCCTTAGGTTAGGATATATAACGTTATAGACGTATATAATGTTCCCAACGAGACGTACGGGGCTGCACGTCCGGGATTCTGTAAAACATTACCAGCGAGGGGCTAGATGGGTTAGGAAAGGTTATATTACGTTAGAAACATACGTAATGTTCCAACCGAGAAGTAGGGGCCGACCGGCCAGGAATGTTGTAAAATACTACATTCGAGATATTAGGTTGCCTTAGGTTGGGATAAATAAGGTTATAGACGTATATAATGTTCCCACCGAGTGGTACGGCCCAACACGAACGGGATTCTGTAAAACATTACCAGCGAGGGGCTAGGTGGGTTAGGTTAGGTTTTATTACGTTATAGACGTATATAATGTTCCCACCGAGAAGTAGCGGCCGACCCGTCAGGAATGTTTTAAGATACTGCATTCGAGATGTTAGATTGCCTTAGGTTATGATATATAACGTTATAGATGTATATAATGTTCCCACGAATTCGTAAGGGCCGACACGACCGGGATTCTGTAAAACATTACCAGCTAGGGGCTAAATGGGTTAGGTTAGGTGATATTACGTTATAGACGTATATAATGTTCCCACCGAGATGTAGGGGCCGACCCGCCAGGAATGTTGTAAAATACTACATCCGAGATGTTGGATTGCCTTAGGTTAGGATATATAACGTTATAGACGTACATAATGTTCCCACCTAGACGTACGGGGCTACACGAACGCTATTCTACAAAACATTCCCAGCGAGGGGCTAGATGGGTTAGGTTAGGTTATATTTCGTTAGAAACGTACATAATGTTCCAACCGAGAAGTAGGGGCCGACCCGCCAGGAATGTTGTGAAATACTACATCCGAGGTGTTAGGTTGCCTTAGGTTAGGATATATAACGTTATAAACGTATATAATGTTCCCACGGAGTGGTACGGTCCGACACGACCGGGATTCTGTAAAACACTACCAGCGAGGGGCTAGATGGGTTAGGCTAGGTTATATTACGTTATATACTTACATAATGTTCCAACCGAGAAGTAGGGGCCGACCCTCCAGGAATGTTGTAAAATACTACATCCGAGATGTTAGATTGCCTTAGGTTAGGATATATAACGTTATAGACGTATATAATGTTCCCACCGAGACGTACTTGGCTACACGAACGGGATTCTACAAAACATTCCCAGCGAGGGGCTAGATGGGTTAGGTTAGGTTATATTTCGTTAGAAACGTACATAATGTTCCAACCGAGAAGTAGGGGCCGACCCGCCAGGAATGTTGTGAAATACTACATCCGAGGTGTTAGGTTGCCTTAGGTTAGGATATATAACGTTATAGACGTATATAATGTTCCCACGGAGTGGTACGGTCCGACACGACCGGGATTCTGTAAAACACTACCAGCGAGGAGCTATATGGGTTAGGCTAGGTTATATTACGTTATGGACTTACATAATGTTCCAACCGAGAAGTAGGGGCCGACCCGCCAGGAATGTTGTAAAATACTACATCCGACGTTTTAGGTTGCCTTAGGTTAGGATATATAACGTTATAGACGTATATAATGCTCCCACGGACTGGTACGGGCCGACACGACCGGGATTCTGTAAAGCATTACCAGCGAGGGGCTAGATGGGTTAGGTTAGGTTAAATTACGTTATAGACGTATATAATGTTCGAACCGAGATTTATGGGCCGACCCGCCAGGAATGTTGTAAAATACTACATTCGAGATGTTAGGCTGCCTTAGGTTGGGATCAACAAGGTTATAGACGTACATCATCTCCCGACCGAGAAGTACGGTCCCACACGAACGGGATTCTGTAAAACATTACCAGCGAGGGGCTAGATGGGTCAGGTTAGGTTATACTACGTTATAGACGTATATAATGCTCCTACCGAGTAGTAGGGGCCGACCCTCCAGGAATGTTGTAAAATACTACATCCGAGGTGTTAGGTTGCCTTAGGTTAGGATATATAACGTTATAGACGTATATAATGTTCCCACGGAGTGGTACGGTCCGACACGACCGGGATTCTGTAAAACATTACCAGCGAGGGGCTAGATGGGTTAGGTTAGGTTATATTACGATACAGACTAACATAATGTTCCAACCGAGAAATAGGGGCCGACCCTCCAGGAATGTTGTAAAATACTACATCCGAGGTGTTAGTTTGCCTTAGGTTAGGATATATAACGTTACAGACGTATATAATGTTCGCACCGAGACGTACGGGGCTGCACGTCCAGGATTCTGTAAAACATTACCAGCGAGGGGCTAGATGGGTTAGGAAAGGTTATATTACGTTAGAAACGTACATAATGTTCCAACCGAGAAGTAGGGGCCGACCGGCCAGGAATGTTGTAAAATACTACATTCGAGATATTAGGTTGCCTTAGGTTGGGATAAATAAGGTTATAGACGTATATAATGTTCCCACGGAGTGGTACGGCCCGACACGAACGGGATTCTGTAAAACATTACCAGCGAGGGGCTATATGGGTTAGGTTATGTTATATTACGTTATAGACGTATATAATGTTCCCACCGAGAAGTAGGGGCCCACCCGACAGGAATGTTTTAAGATACTACATTCGAGATGTTAGATTGCCTTAGGTTAGGATATATAACGTTATAGAAGTATATAATGTTCCCACCGAGACGTCCGGGGCTACACGAACGGGATTCTACAAAACATTACCAGCGAGGGGCTAGAAGGATTAGGTTAGGTTATATTACGTTATAGACTTACATAATGTTCCAACCGAGAAGTAGGGGCCGACCCTCCAGGAATGTTGTAAAATACTACATCCGAGGTGTTAGTTTGCCTTAGGTTAGGATATATAACGTTATAGACGTATATAATGTTCCCACGGAGATGTACGGAACCAAACGACCGGGATTCTGTAAAACATTACCAGCGAGGGGCTAGATGGGTTAGGTTAGGTTATATTACGTTATAGACTTACATAATGTTCCCACCGAGAAGTAGGGGCCGACCCGCCAGGAATGTTGTAAAATACTACATCCGAGGTGTTATGTTGCCTTAGGTTAGGATGTATAACGTTATAGACGTATATAATGTTCCCACGGAGACGTACGGGGCTACACCAACGGGATTCTACAAAACATTCCCAGCGAGGAGCTAGATGGGTTAGGTTAGGTTATATTACGTTATAGACTTACATAATGTTCCAACCGAGAAGTAGGGGCCGACCCTCCAGGAATGTTGTAAAATACTACATCCGACGTGTTAGGTTGCCTTAGGTTAGGATATATATCGTTATAGACGTATATAATGTTCCCACCGAGACGTACGGGGCTGCACGTCCGGGATTCTGTAAAACATTACCAGCGAGGGGCTAGATGGGTTAGGAAAGGTTATATTACGTTAGAAACGTACATAATGTTCCAACCGAGAAGTAGGGGCCGACCCGCCAGGAATGTTGTGAAATACTACATCCGAGGTGTTAGGTTGCCTTAGGTTAGGATATATAACGTTATAAACGTATATAATGTTCCCACGGAGTGGTACGGGCCGACACGACCGGGATTCTGTAAAGCATTACCAGCGAGGGGCTAGATGGGTTAGGTTAGGTTATATTACGTTAGAAACGTACATAATATTCCAACCGAGAAGTAGGGATCGACCCGCCAGGAATGTTGTAAAATACTACATCCGAGATGTTAGATTGGCTTAGGTTAGGATGTATAACGTTATAGACGTATATAATGTTCCCACGGAGTGGTACGGTCCGACACGACCGGGATTCTGTAAAACACTACCACCGAGGAGCTATATGGGTTAGGCTAGGTTATATTACGTTATGGACTTACATAATGTTCCCACCGAGAAGCAGGGGCCGAACAGCCTGGAATGTTGTAAAATACTACATCCGAGGTGTTAGGTTGCCTTATGTTAGGATATATAACGTTATAGACGTATATGGTATCCCCACCAAGACGTACGGGATGACACGAACGGGATTCTGTAAAACATTACCAGCGAGGGGCTAGATGGGTTAGGTTAGGTTATACTACGTTATAGACGTATATAATGTTCCCACCGAGATGTAGGGGCCGACCGGCCAGGAATGTTGTAAAATACTACATCCGAGATGTTAGATTTCCTTAGGTTAGGATATATAACGTTTTAGACGTACATAATGTTCCCACCTAGACGTACGGGGCTACACGAACGGGATTCTACAAAACATTCCCAGCGAGGGGCTAGATGGGTTAGGTTAGGTTATATTACGTTAGAAACGTACATAATATTCCAACCGAGAAGTAGGGATCGACCCGCCAGGAATGTTGTAAAATACTACATCCGAGATGTTAGATTGGCTTAGGTTAGGATGTATAACGTTATAGACGTATATAATGTTCCCACGGAGTGGTACGGTCCGACACGACCGGGATTCTGTAAAACACTACCACCGAGGAGCTATATGGGTTAGGCTAGGTTATATTACGTTATGGACTTACATAATGTTCCAACCGAGAAGTAGGGGCCGACCCTCCAGGAATGTTGTAAAATACTACATCCGAGATGTTAGATTGCCTTAGGTTAGGATGTATAACATTATAGACGTATATAATGTTCCCACGGAGATGTACGGAACCAAACGACCGGGATTCTGTAAAACATTACCAGCGAGGGGCTAGATGGGTTAGGTTAGGTTATATTACGTTATAGACTTACATAATGTTCCCACCGAGAAGTAGGGGCCGACCCGCCAGGAATGTTGTAAAATACTACATCCGAGGTGTTATGTTGCCTTAGGTTAGGATGTATAACGTTATAGACGTATATAATGTTCCCACGGAGACGTACGGGGCTACACCAACGGGATTCTACAAAACATTCCCAGCGAGGAGCTAGATGGGTTAGGTTAGGTTATATTACGTTATAGACTTACATAATGTTCCAACCGAGAAGTAGGGGCCGACCCTCCAGGAATGTTGTAAAATACTACATCCGACGTGTTAGGTTGCCTTAGGTTAGGATATATATCGTTATAGACGTATATAATGTTCCCACCGAGACGTACGGGGCTGCACGTCCGGGATTCTGTAAAACATTACCAGCGAGGGGCTAGATGGGTTAGGAAAGGTTATATTACGTTAGAAACGTACATAATGTTCCAACCGAGAAGTAGGGGCCGACCCGCCAGGAATGTTGTGAAATACTACATCCGAGGTGTTAGGTTGCCTTAGGTTAGGATATATAACGTTATAAACGTATATAATGTTCCCACGGAGTGGTACGGGCCGACACGACCGGGATTCTGTAAAACATTACCAGCGAGGGGCTATATGGGTTAGGTTAGGTTATATTACGTTATAGACGTATATAATGTTCCCACCGAGAAGTAGGGGCCGACCCGACAGGAATGTTTTAAGATACTACATTCGAGATGTTAGATTGCTTTAGGTTAGGATATATAACGTTATAGAAGTATATAATGTTCCCACTGAGACGTACGGGGCTACACGAACGGGATTCTACAAAACAATACCAGCGAGGGACTAGAAGGATTAGGTTAGGTTATATTACGTTATAGACTTACATAATGTTCCAACCGAGAAGTAGGGGCCGACCCTCCAGGAATGTTGTAAAATACTGCATCCGAGGTGTTAGTTTGCCTTAGGTTGGGATAAATAAGGTTATAGACGTTATAATGTTCCCACGGGGTGGTACAGCCCGACACGACCGGGATTCTGTAAAACATTATCACCGAGGGGCTAGATGGGTTAGGTTAGGTTATATTACGATATAGATGTATATAATGTTCCCACCGAGAAGCAGGGGCCGAACAGCCTGGAATGTTGTAAAATACTACATCCGAGGTGTTAGGTTGCCTTATGTTAGGATATATAACGTTATAGACGTATATGGTATCCCCACCAAGACGTACGGGATGACACGAACGGGATTCTGTAAAACATTACCAGCGAGGGGCTAGATGGGTTAGGTTAGGTTATACTACGTTATAGACGTATATAATGTTCCCACCGAGATGTAGGGGCCGACCGGCCAGGAATGTTGTAAAATACTACATCCGAGATGTTAGATTTCCTTAGGTTAGGATATATAACGTTTTAGACGTACATAATGTTCCCACCTAGACGTACGGGGCTACACGAACGGGATTCTACAAAACATTCCCAGCGAGGGGCTAGATGGGTTAGGTTAGGTTATATTACGTTAGAAACGTACATAATATTCCAACCGAGAAGTAGGGATCGACCCGCCAGGAATGTTGTAAAATACTACATCCGAGATGTTAGATTGGCTTAGGTTAGGATGTATAACGTTATAGACGTATATAATGTTCCCACGGAGTGGTACGGTCCGACACGACCGGGATTCTGTAAAACACTACCACCGACGAGCTATATGGGTTAGGCTAGGTTATATTACGTTATGGACTTACATAATGTTCCAACCGAGAAGTAGGGGCCGACCCTCCAGGAATGTTGTAAAATACTACATCCGAGATGTTAGATTGCCTTAGGTTAGGATGTATAACGTTATAGACGTATATAATGTTCCCACCGAGACGTACGGGGCTACACCAACGGGATTCTACAAAACATTCCCAGCGAGGAGCTAGATGGGTTAGGTTAGGTTATATTACGTTACAAACGTATAGAATGTTCCCACCGAGAAGTAGGGGCCGACCCGCCAGGAATGTTGTAAAATACTACATCCGAGGCGTTAGGTTGCCTTAGGTTAGGATATATATCGTTATAGACGTATATAATGTTCCCACGGAGTGGTACGGGCCGACACGACCGGGATTCTGTAAAACATTACCAGCGAGGGGCTATATGGGTTAGGTTAGGTTATATTACGTTATAGACGTATATAATGTTCCCACCGAGAAGTAGGGGCCGACCCGACAGGAATGTTTTAAGATACTACATTCGAGATGTTAGATTGCTTTAGGTTAGGATATATAACGTTATAGAAGTATATAATGTTCCCACCGAGTCGTACGGGGCTACACGAACGGGATTCTACAAAACAATACCAGCGAGGGACTAGAAGGATTAGGTTAGGTTATATTACGTTATAGACTTACATAATGTTCCAACCGAGAAGTAGGGGCCGACCCTCCAGGAATGTTGTAAAATACTGCATCCGAGGTGTTAGTTTGCCTTAGGTTGGGATAAATAAGGTTATAGACGTTATAATGTTCCCACGGGGTGGTACGGCCCGACACGACCGGGATTCTGTAAAACATTATCACCGAGGGGCTAGATGGGTTAGGTTAGGTTATATTACGATATAGATGTATATAATGTTCCCACCGAGAAGCAGGGGCCGACCAGCCTGGAATGTTGTAAAATACTACATCCGAGGTGTTAGGTTGCCTTATGTTAGGATATATAACGTTATAGACGTATATGGTATCCCCACCAAGACGTACGGGATGACACGAACGGGATTCTGTAAAACATTACCAGCGAGGGGCTAGATGGGTTAGGTTAGGTTATACTACGTTATAGACGTATATAATGTTCCCACCGAGAAGTAGGGGCCCACCCGACAGGAATGTTTTAAGATACTACATTCGAGATGTTAGATTGCCTTAGGTTAGGATATATAACGTTATAGAAGTATATAATGTTCCCACCGAGACGTCCGGGGCTACACGAACGGGATTCTACAAAACATTACCAGCGAGGGGCTAGAAGGATTAGGTTAGGTTATATTACGTTATAGACTTACATAATGTTCCAACCGAGAAGTAGGGGCCGACCCTCCAGGAATGTTGTAAAATACTACATCCGAGGTGTTAGTTTGCCTTAGGTTAGGATATATAACGTTATAGACGTATATAATGTTCCCACGGAGATGTACGGAACCAAACGACCGGGATTCTGTAAAACATTACCAGCGAGGGGCTAGATGGGTTAGGTTAGGTTATATTACGTTATAGACTTACATAATGTTCCCACCGAGAAGTAGGGGCCGACCCGCCAGGAATGTTGTAAAATACTACATCCGAGGTGTTATGTTGCCTTAGGTTAGGATATATAACGTTATAGACGTATATAATGTTCCCACCGAGACGTACGGGGCTGCACGTCCGGGATTCTGTAAAACATTACCAGCGAGGGGCTAGATGGGTTAGGAAAGGTTATATTACGTTAGAAACGTACATAATGTTCCAACCGAGAAGTAGGGGCCGACCGGCCAGGAATGTTGTAAATTACTACATTCGAGATATTAGGTTGCCTTAGGTTGGGATAAATAAGGTTATAGACGTATATAATGTTCCCACGGAGTGGTACGGCCCAACACGAACGGGATTCTGTAAAACATTACCAGCGAGTGGCTAGGTGGGTTAGGTTAGGTTTTATTACGTTATAGACGTATATAATGTTCCCACCGAGAAGTAGCGGCCGACCCGTCAGGAATGTTTTAAGATACTCCATTCGAGATGTTAGATTGCCTTAGGTTATGATATATAACGTTATAGATGTATATAATGTTCCCACGGATTGGTAAGGGCCGACACGACCGGGATTCTGTAAAACATTACCAGCGAGGGGCTAAATGGGTTAGGTTAGGTGATATTACGTTATAGACGTATATAATGTTCCCACCGAGATGTAGGGGCCGACCCGCCAGGAATGTTGTAAAATACTACATCCGAGATGTTGGATTGCCTTAGGTTAGGATATATAACGTTATAGACGTACATAATGTTCCCACCTAGACGTACGGGGCTACACGAACGGGATTCTACAAAACATTCCCAGCGAGGGGCTAGATGGGTTAGGTTAGGTTATATTTCGTTAGAAACGTACATAATGTTCCAACCGAGAAGTATGGGCCGACCCGCCAGGAATGTTGTGAAATACTACATCCGAGGTGTTAGGTTGCCTTAGGTTAGGATATATAACGTTATAGACGTATATAATGTTCCCACGGAGTGGTACGGTCCGACACGACCGGGATTCTGTAAAACAATACCAGCGAGGGACTAGATGGGTTAGGTTAGGTTATCTTACGTTACAAACGTATAGAATGTTCCCACCGAGAAGTAGGGGCCGACCCGCCAGGATTGTTGTAAAATACTACATCCGAGATGTTAGATTGCCTTAGGTTAGGATGTATAACGTTATAGACGTATATAATGTTCCCACGGAGACGTACGGGGCTACACCAACGGGATTCTACAAAACATTCCCAGCGAGGAGCTAGATGGGTTAGGTTAGGTTATATTACGTTATAGACTTACATAATGTTCCAACCGAGAAGTAGGGGCCGACCCTCCAGGAATGTTGTAAAATACTACATCCGACGTGTTAGGTTGCCTTAGGTTAGGATATATATCGTTATAGACGTATATAATGTTCCCACCGAGACGTACGGGGCTGCACGTCCGGGATTCTGTAAAACATTACCAGCGAGGGGCTAGATGGGTTAGGAAAGGTTATATTACGTTAGAAACGTACATAATGTTCCAACCGAGAAGTAGGGGCCGACCGGCCAGGAATGTTGTAAAATACTACATTCGAGATATTAGGTTGCCTTAGCTTGGGATAAATAAGGTTATAGACGTATATAATGTTCCCACGGAGTGGTACAGCCCAACACGAACGGGATTCTGTAAAACATTACCAGCGAGGGGCTAGGTGGGTTAGGTTAGGTTTTATTACGTTATAGACGTATATAATGTTCCCACCGAGAAGTAGCGGCCGACCCGTCAGGAATGTTTTAAGATACTGCATTCGAGATGTTAGATTGCCTTAGGTTATGATATATAACGTTATAGATGTATATAATGTTCCCACGGATTGGTAAGGGCCGACACGACCGGGATTCTGTAAAACATTACCAGCGAGGGGCTAAATGGGTTAGGTTAGGTGATATTACGTTATAGACGTATATAATGTTCCCACCGAGATGTAGGGGCCGACCCGCCAGGAATGTTGTAAAATACTACATCCGAGATGTTGGATTGCCTTAGGTTAGGATATATAACGTTATAGACGTACATAATGTTCCCACCTAGACGTACGGGGCTACACGAACGCTATTCTACAAAACATTCCCAGCGAGGGGCTAGATGGGTTAGGTTAGGTTATATTTCGTTAGAAACGTACATAATGTTCCAACCGAGAAGTAGGGGCCGACCCGCCAGGAATGTTGTGAAATACTACATCCGAGGTGTTAGGTTGCCTTAGGTTAGGATATATAACGTTATAAACGTATATAATGTTCCCACGGAGTGGTACGGTCCGACACGACCGGGATTCTGTAAAACACTACCAGCGAGGAGCTATATGGGTTAGGCTAGGTTATATTACGTTATGGACTTACATAATGTTCCAACCGAGAAGTAGGGGCCGACCCTCCAGGAATGTTGTAAAATACTACATCCGAGATGTTAGATTGCCTTAGGTTAGGATATATAACGTTATAGACGTATATAATGTTCCCACCGAGACGTACGGGGCTGCACGTCCAGGATTCTGTAAAACATTACCAGCGAGGGGCTAGATGGGTTAGGAAAGGTTATATTACGTTAGAAACGTACATAATGTTCCAACCGAGAAGTAGGGGCCGACCGGCCAGGAATGTTGTAAAATACTACATTCGAGATATTAGGTTGCCTTAGGTTGGGATAAATAAGGTTATAGACGTATATAATGTTCCCACGGAGTGGTACGGCCCGACACGAACGGGATTCTGTAAAACATTACCAGCGAGGGGCTAGGTCGGTTAGGTTAGGTTATATTACGTTACAAACGTATAGAATGTTCCCATCGAGAAGTAGGGGCCGACCCGCCAGGAATGTTGTAAAATACTACATCCGAGGCGTTAGGTTGCCTTAGGTTAGGATATATATCGTTATAGACGTATATAATGTTCCCACGGAGTGGTACGGGCCGACACGACCGGGATTCTGTAAAACATTACCAGCGAGGGGCTATATGGGTTAGGTTAGGTTATATTACGTTATAGACGTATATAATGTTCCCACCGAGAAGTAGGGGCCGACCCGACAGGAATGTTTTAAGATACTACATTCGAGATGTTAGATTGCTTTAGGTTAGGATATATAACGTTATAGAAGTATATAATGTTCCCACTGAGACGTACGGGGCTACACGAACGGGATTCTACAAAACAATACCAGCGAGGGACTAGAAGGATTAGGTTAGGTTATATTACGTTATAGACTTACATAATGTTCCAACCGAGAAGTAGGGGCCGACCCTCCAGGAATGTTGTAAAATACTGCATCCGAGGTGTTAGTTTGCCTTAGGTTGGGATAAATAAGGTTATAGACGTTATAATGTTCCCACGGGGTGGTACAGCCCGACACGACCGGGATTCTGTAAAACATTATCACCGAGGGGCTAGATGGGTTAGGTTAGGTTATATTACGATATAGATGTATATAATGTTCCCACCGAGAAGCAGGGGCCGAACAGCCTGGAATGTTGTAAAATACTACATCCGAGGTGTTAGGTTGCCTTATGTTAGGATATATAACGTTATAGACGTATATGGTATCCCCACCAAGACGTACGGGATGACACGAACGGGATTCTGTAAAACATTACCAGCGAGGGGCTATATGGGTTAGGTTAGGTTATATTACGTTATAGACGTATATAATGTTCCCACCGAGAAGTAGGGGCCGCTCTGCCAGGAATGTTGTAAAATACTACATTCGAGATGTTAGGTTGCCTTAGGTTGGGATAAACAAGGTTATAGACGCACATCATCTCCCGACCGAGAAGTACGGTCGGACACGAACGGGATTCTGTAAAACATTACCAGCGAGGGGCTAGATGGGTTAGGTTAGGTTATACTACGTTATAGACGTATATAATGCTCCTACCGAGAAGTAGGGGCCCACACGACAGGAATATTTTAAGATACTACATTCGAGATGTTAGATTGCCTTAGGTTAGGATATATAACGTTATAGACGTATATAATGTTCCCACCGAGACGTACGGGGCTACACGAACGGGATTCTATAAAACATTACCAGCGAGGGGCTAGAAGGATTAGGTTAGGTTATATTACGTTATAGACTTACATAATGTTCCAACCGAGAAGTAGGGGCCGACCCTCCAGGAATGTTGTAAAATACTACATCCGAGGTGTTACTTTGCCTTAGGTTAGGATATATAACGTTATAGACGTATATAATGTTCCCACGGAGATGTACGGAACCAAACGACCGGGATTCTGTAAAACATTAACAGCGAGGGGCTAGATGGGTTAGGTAAGGTTATATTACGTTATAGACTTACATAATGTTCCCACCGAGAAGTAGGGGCCGCTCTGCCAGGAATGTTGTAAAATACTACATTCGAGATGTTAGGTTGCCTTAGGTTGGGATAAATAAGGTTATAGACGTATATAATGTTCCCACGGAGTGGTACGGCCCGACACGACCGGGATTCGGTAAAATATTACCAGCGAGAGGCTATATGGATTAGGTTAGGATAAATTACGTTATAGACGTATATAATGTTCCCACCGAGAAGTAGGGGCGAACCGGCAGGATTGTTGTAAAATACTACATCCGAGATGTTAGATTGCCTTAGGTTAGGATATATAACGTTATAGACGTATATAATGTTCGCACCGAGACGTACGGGGCTACACGAACGGGATTCTACAAGACATTCCCAGAGCGGGGCTATATGGGTTAGGTTAGGTTATATTACGTTATAGACGTATATAATGTTCCCACCGAGAAGTAGGGGCCGACCCGCCAGGATTGTTTTAAGATACTACATTCGAGATGTCAGATTGCCTTTGGTTCGGATATATAACGTTTTAGACGTATATAATGTTCACACCGAGACGTACGGAGCTACACGAACGGGATTCTACAAAACATTCCCAGCGAGGAGCTAGATGGGTTAGGTTAGGTTATATTACGTTATAGACGTATATAATGTTCCCACCGAGAAGTAGGGGCCGGCCCGGCAGGAATGTTGTAAAATACTACATTCGAGATGTTAGATTGCCTTAGGTTAGGATATATAACGTTATAGAAGTATATAATGTTCCCACCGAGGAGTACGGGGCTACACGAACGGGATTCTACAAAACATTACCAGCGAGGGGCTAGAAGGATTAGGTTAGGTTATATTACGTTATAGACTTACATAATGTTCCAACCGAGAAGTAGGGGCCGACCCTCCAGGAATGTTGTAAAATACTACATCCGAGGTGTTAGGTTGCCTTAGGTTGCGATAAATAAGGTTATAGACGTATATAATGTTGCCACCGAGACGTACGGGGCTACACGAACGAGATTCTACAAAACATTACCAGCGAGGGGCTAGATGTATTAGGTTAGGTTATATTACGTTATAGACTTACATAATGTTCCCACCGACAAGTAGGGGCCGACCCGCCAGGAATGTTGTAAAATACTACATCCGAGATGTTAGATTGCCTTAGGTTAGGATATATAACGTTATAGACGTACATAATGTTCCCACCGAGACGTACGGGGCTGCACGACCGGGATTCTGTAAAACATTACCAGCGAGGGGCTAGAAGGGTTAGGAAAGGTTATATTACTTTATAGACGTATATAATGATCGAACCGAGAAGTATGGGCCGACCCGCCAGGAATGTTGTAAAATACTACATTCGAGATATTAGGTTGCCTTAGGTTGGGATAAACAAGGTTATAGACGCACATCATCTCCCGACCGAGAACTACGGTCGGACACGAACGGGATTCTACAAAACAATACCAGCGAGGGGCTAGAAGGATTAGGTTAGGTTATATTACGTTATAGACTTACATAATGTTCCAACCGAGAAGTAGGGGCCGACCCTCCAGGAATGTTGTAAAATACTGCATCCGAGGTGTTAGTTTGCCTTAGGTTGGGATAAATAAGGTTATAGACGTTATAATGTTCCCACGGGGTGGTACGGCCCGACACGACCGGGATTCTGTAAAACATTATCACCGAGGGGCTAGATGGGTTAGGTTAGGTTATATTACGATATAGATGTATATAATGTTCCCACCGAGAAGCAGGGGCCGACCAGCCTGGAATGTTGTAAAATACTACATCCGAGGTGTTAGGTTGCCTTATGTTAGGATATATAACGTTATAGACGTATATGGTATCCCCACCAAGACGTACGGGATGACACGAACGGGATTCTGTAAAACATTAGCAGCGAGGGGCTAAGTGGGTTAGATTAGGTGGTATTACGTTATAGACGTATATAATGTTCCCACCGAGAAGTAGGGCCGACCCGCCAGGAATGTTGTAAAATACTACATCCGAGATGTTAGATTGCCTTAGGTTAGGATATATAACGTTATAGACGTACATAATGTTCCCACATAGACGTACGGGGCTACACGAACGGGATTCTACAAAACATTCCCAGCGAGGGGCTAGATGGGATAGGTTAGGTTATATTACGTTAGAAACGTACATAATGTTCCAAACGAGAAGTAGGGGCCGACCCGCCAGGAATGTTGTAAAATACTACATTCGAGATGTTAGGTTGCCTTAGGTTGGGATAAACAAGGTTATAGACGCACATCATCTCCCGACCCAGAAGTACGGTCGGACACGAACGGGATTCTGTAAAACACTACCAGCGAGGGGCTAGATGGGTTAGGTTAGGTTATACTACGTTATAGACGTATATAATGCTCCTACCGAGAAGTAGGGGCCCACACGACAGGAATATTTTAAGATACTACATTCGAGATGTTAGATTGCCTTAGGTTAGGATATATAACGTTATAGACGTATATAATGTTCCCACCGAGACGTACGGGGCTACACGAACAGGATTCTACAAAACATTACCAGCGAGGGGCTAGAAGGATTAGGTTAGGTTATATTACGTTATAGACTTACATAATGTTCTAACCGAGAAGTAGGGGCCGACCCTCCAGGAATGTTGTAAAATACTACATCCGAGGTGTTAGTTTGCCTTAGGTTAGGATATATAACGTTATAGACGTATATAATGTTCCCACGGAGATGTACGGAACCAAACGACCGGGATTCTGTAAAACATTACCAGCGAGGGGCTAGATGGGTTAGGTAAGGTTATATTACGTTATAGACTTACATAATGTTCCCACCGAGAAGTAGGGGCCGCTCTGCCAGGAATGTTGTAAAATACTACATCCGAGGTGTTAGGTTGCCTTAGGTTAGGATATATATCGTTATAGACGTATATAATGTTCCCAAGGAGTGGTACGGGCCGACACGACCGGGATTCTGTAAAACATTACCAGCGAGGGGCTATATGGGTTAGGTTAGGTTATATTACGTTATAGACGTATATAATGTTCCCACCGAGAAGTAGGGGCCGCTCTGCCAGGAATGTTGTAAAATACTACATTCGAGATGTTAGGTTGCCTTAGGTTGGGATAAACAAGGTTATAGACGCACATCATCTCCCGACCGAGAAGTACGGTCGGACACGAACGGGATTCTGTAAAACATTACCAGCGAGGGGCTAGATGGATTAGGTTAGGTTATACTACGTTATAGACGTATATAATGCTCCTACCGAGTAGTAGGGGCCGACCCTCCAGGAATGTTGTAAAATACTACATCCGAGGTGTTAGGTTGCCTTAGGTTAGGATATATATCGTTATAGACGTATATAATGTTCCCAAGGAGTGGTACTGGTCGACACGACCGGGATTCTGTAAAACATTACCAGCGAGGGGCTATATGGGTTAGGATAGGTTATATTACGTTATAGACGTATATAATGTTCCCACCGAGAAGTAGGGGCCCACACGACAGGAATGTTTTAAGATACTACATTCGAGATGTTAGATTGCCTTAGGTTAGGATATATAACGTTATAGAAGTATATAATGTTCCCACCGAGACTTACGGGGCTACACGACCGGGATTCTACAAAACATTACCAGCGAGGGGCTAGAAGGATTAGGTTAGGTTATATTACGTTATAGACTTACATAATGTTCCAACCGAGAAGTAGGGGCCGACCCTCCAGGAATGTAGTAAAATACTACATCCGAGGTGTTAGTTTGCCTTAGGTTAGGATATATAACGTTATAGACGTATATAATGTTCCCACGGAGATGTACGGAACCAAACGACCGGGATTCTGTAAAACATTACCAGCGAGGGGCTAGATGCGTTAGGTAAGGTTATATTACGTTATAGACTTACATAATGTTCCCACCGAGAAGTAGGGGCCGCTCTGCCAGGAATGTTGTAAAATACTACATTCGAGATGTTAGGTTGCCTTAGGTTGGGATAAATAAGGTTATAGACGTATATAATGTTCCCACCGAGACGTACGGGGCTGCACGACCGG
The DNA here is from genome assembly GCA_963969225.1 of Xylocopa violacea. Classification (NCBI taxonomy): domain Eukaryota; kingdom Metazoa; phylum Arthropoda; class Insecta; order Hymenoptera; family Apidae; genus Xylocopa; species Xylocopa violacea. The sequence continues at coordinate 4,177,641 of CAXAJV010000013.1, forward strand.
GATTCTGTAAAACATTACCAGCGAGGCGCTAGAAGGGTTAGGATAGGTTATATTACTTTATAGACGTATATAATGTTCGAACCGAGAAGTATGGGCCGACCCTCCAGGAATGTTGTAAAATACTGCATCCGAGGTGTTAGTTTGCCTTAGGTTGGGATAAATAAGGTTATAGACGTTATAATGTTCCCACGGGGTGGTACGGCCCGACACGACCGGGATTCTGTAAAACATTATCACCGAGGGGCTAGATGGGTTAGGTTAGGTTATATTACGATATAGATGTATATAATGTTCCCACCGAGAAGCAGGGGCCGACCAGCCTGGAATGTTGTAAAATACTACATCCGAGGTGTTAGGTTGCCTTATGTTAGGATATATAACGTTATAGACGTATATGGTATCCCCACCAAGACGTACGGGATGACACGAACGGGATTCTGTAAAACATTAGCAGCGAGGGGCTAAGTGGGTTAGATTAGGTGGTATTACGTTATACACGTATATAATGTTCCCACCGAGAAGTAGGGCCGACCCGCCAGGAATGTTGTAAAATACTACATCCGAGATGTTAGATTGCCTTAGGTTAGGATATATAACGTTATAGACGTACATAATGTTCCCACATAGACGTACGGGGCTACACGAACGGGATTCTACAAAACATTCCCAGCGAGGGGCTAGATGGGATAGGTTAGGTTATATTACGTTAGAAACGTACATAATGTTCCAAACGAGAAGTAGGGGCCGACCCGCCAGGAATGTTGTAAAATACTACATCCGAGGTGTTAGTTTGCCTTAGGTTAGGATATATAACGTTATAGACGTATATAATGTTCCCACGGAGATGTACGGAACCAAACGACCGGGATTCTGTAAAACATTACCAGCGAGGGGCTAGATGGGTTAGGTAAGGTTATATTACGTTATAGACTTACATAATGTTCCCACCGAGAAGTAGGGGCCGCTCTGCCAGGAATGTTGTAAAATACTACATCCGAGGTGTTAGGTTGCCTTAGGGTAGGATATATATCGTTATAGACGTATATAATGTTCCCAAGGAGTGGTACTGGTCGACACGACCGGGATTCTGTAAAACATTACCAGCGAGGGGCTATATGGGTTAGGATAGGTTATATTACGTTATAGACGTATATAATGTTCCCACCGAGAAGTAGGGGCCCACACGACAGGAATGTTTTAAGATACTACATTCGAGATGTTAGATTGCCTTAGGTTAGGATATATAACGTTATAGAAGTATATAATGTTCCCACCGAGACTTACGGGGCTACACGACCGGGATTCTACAAAACATTACCAGCGAGGGGCTAGATGGGTTAGGTTAGGTTATACTACGTTATAGACGTATATAATGCTCCTACCGAGAAGTAGGGGCCCACACGACAGGAATATTTTAAGATACTACATTCGAGATGTTAGATTGCCTTAGGTTAGGATATATAACGTTATAGACGTATATAATGTTCCCACCGAGACGTACGGGGCTACACGAACAGGATTCTACAAAACATTACCAGCGAGGGGCTAGAAGGATTAGGTTAGGTTATATTACGTTATAGACTTACATAATGTTCCAACCGAGAAGTAGGGGCCGACCCTCCAGGAATGTTGTAAAATACTACATCCGAGGTGTTAGTTTGCCTTAGGTTAGGATATATAACGTTATAGACGTATATAATGTTCCCACGGAGATGTACGGAACCAAACGACCGGGATTCTGTAAAACATTACCAGCGAGGGGCTAGATGGGTTAGGTAAGGTTATATTACGTTATAGACTTACATAATGTTCCCACCGAGAAGTAGGGGCCGCTCTGCCAGGTATGTTGTTAAATACTACATTCGAGATGTTAGGTTGCCTTAGGTTGGGATAAACAAGGTTATAGACGCACATCATCTCCCGACCGAGAAGTACGGTCGGACACGAACGGGATTCTGTAAAACATTACCAGCGAGGTGCTAGAAGGATTAGGTTAGGTGATATTACGTTATAGACTTACATAATGTTCCAACCGAGAAGTAGGGGCCGACCCTCCAGGAATGTTGTAAAATACTACATCCGAGGTGTTAGTTTGCCTTAGGTTAGGATATATAACGTTATAGACGTATATAATGTTCCCACGGAGATGTACGGAACCAAACGACCGGGATTCTGTAAAACATTACCAGCGAGGGGCTAGAAGGGTTAGGAAATGTTATATTACTTTATAGACGTATATAATGTTCGAACCGAGAAGTATGGGCCGACCCGCCAGGAATGTTGTAAAATACTACATTCGAGATGTTAGGGTGCCTTAGGTTGGGATAAACAAGGTTATAGACGCACATCCTCTCCCGACCGAGAAGTACGGTCGGACACGAACGGGATTCTGTAAAACATTACCAGCGAGGGGCTAGATGGATTAGGTTAGGTTATACTACGTTATAAACGTATATAATGCTCCTACCGAGTAGTAGGGGCCGGCCCTCCAGGAATGTTGTAAAATACTACATCCGAGGTGTTAGGTTGCCTTAGGTTAGGATATATATCGTTATAGACGTATATAATGTTCCCAAGGAGTGGTACGGGCCGACACGACCGGGATTCTGTAAAACATTACCAGCGAGGGGCTATATGGGTTAGGTTAGGTTATATTACGTTATAGACGTATATAATGTTCCCACAGAGAAGTAGGGGCCCACCCGACAGGAATGTTTTAAGATAATACATTCGAGATGTTAGATTGCCTTAGGTTAGGATATGTAACGTTATAGAAGTATATAATGTTCCCACCGAGACGTACGGGGCTACACGAACGGGATTCTACAAAACATTACCAGCGAGGGGCTAGATTGATTAGGTTAGGTTATATTACGTTACAGAATTACATAATGTTCCAACCGAGAAGCAAGGGCCGACCCTCCAGGAATGTTGTAAAATACTACATCCGAGGTGTTAGATTGCCTTCGGTTAGGATATATAACGTTATAGACGTATATAATGTTCCCACCGAGACGTACGGGGCTACACGAACGGGATTCTACAAAACATTCCCAGCGAGGAGCTAGATGGGTTTGGTTAGGTTATATTACGTTACAGAATTACATAATGTTCCAACCGAGAAGTAGGGGCCGACCCTCCAGGAATGTTGTAAAATACTACATCCGAGGTGTTAGATTGCCTTCGGTTAGGATATATAACGTTATAGACGTATATAATGTTCCCACCGAGACGTACGGCGCTACACGAACGGGATTCTACAAAACATTCCCAGCGAGGAGCTAGATGGGTTTGGTTAGGTTAAATTACGTTATTGACGTATATAATGTTCCCACCGACAAGTAGGTGCCGACCCGCCAGGAATGTTGTAAAATACTACATCCGAGAAGTGAGATTGCCTTAGGTTCGGATATAATACGTTATAGACGTATATAATGCTCCCACGGAGTGGTACGGGCCGACACGACCGGGATTCTGTAAAACATTACCAGCGAGGGGCTAGATGGGTTAGGTTAGGTTAAATTACGTTATAGACATATATAATGTTCACACCGAGAAGTAGGGGCCGACCCGCCAGGAATGTTGTAAAATACTACATCCGAGGTGTTAGGTTGCCTTAGGTTAGGATATATAACGTTATAGACGTATATAATGCTCCCACGGAGTGGTACGGGCCGACACGACCGGGATTCTGTAAAACATTACCAGCGAGGGGCTAGATGGGTTAGGTTAGGTTAAATTACGTTATAGACGTATATAATGTTCCCACCGACAAATAGGGGTCGACCCGCCAGGAATGTTGTAAAATACTGCATCCGAGATGTTAGATTGCCTTAGGTTAGGATATATAACGTTATAGACGTATATAATGTTACCACGGAGATGTACGGAACCAAACGACCGGGATTCTGTAAAACATTACCAGCGAGGGGCTAGATGGGTTAGGTAAGGTTATATTACGTTATAGACGTATATAATGCTCCTACCGAGTAGTAGGGGCCGACCCTCCAGGAATGTTGTAAAATACAACATCCGAAGTGTTAGGTTGCCTTAGGTTAGGATATATATCGTTATAGACGTATATAATGTTCCCACGGAGTGGTACGGGCCGACACGACCGGGATTCTGTAAAACATTACCAGCGAGGGGCTAGAAGGGTTAGGAAAGTTTATATTACTTTATAGACGTATATAATGATCGAACCGAGAAGTATGGGCCGACCCGCCAGGAATGTTGTAAAATACTACATTCGAGATGTTAGATTGCCTTAGGTTAGGATATATAACGTTATAGACGTATATAATGTTCCCACCGAGACGTACGGGGCCACACGAACGGTATTCTACAAAACATTACCAGCGAGGGGCTAGATTGATTAGGTTAGGTTATATTACGTTACAGAATTACATAATGTTCCAACCGAGAAGCAAGGGCCGACCCTCCAGGAATGTTGTAAAATACTACATCCGAGGTGTTAGATTGCCTTCGGTTAGGATATATAACGTTATAGACGTATATAATGTTCCCACCGAGACGTACGGGGCTACACGAACGGTATTCTACAAAACATTCCCAGCGAGGAGCTAGATGGGTTTGGTTAGGTTATCTTACGTTACAGAATTACATAATGTTCCAACCCAGAAGTAGGGGCCGACCCTCCGGGAATGTTGTAAAATACTACATCCGAGAAGTGAGATTGCCTTATGTTCGTATATAATACGTTATAGACATATATAATGCTCCCACGGAGTGGTACGGGCCGACACGACCGGGATTCTGTAAAACATTACCAGCGAGGGGCTAGATGGGTTAGGTTAGGTTAAATTACGTTATAGACGTATATAATTTTCACTCCGAGAAGTAGGGGCCGACACGCCAGGAATGTTGTAGAATACTACATCCGAGATGTTAGATTGCCTTAGGTTAGGATATATAACGCTTTAGACGTACATAATGTTCCCACCGAGACGTACGGGGCTACACGAACGGGATTCTACAAAACATTCCCAGCGATGGGCTAGATGGGTTAGGTTAGGTTATATTACGTTATACACATACATAATGTTCCCACCGAGAAGTAGGGTCCGACCCGCCAGGAATGTTGTAAAAAACTACATCCGAGACGTTAGATTGCCTTAGGTTAGGATATATAACGTTATAGACGTATATAATGTTGCCACCGAGACGTACGGGGCTACACGAACGAGATTCTACAAAACATTCCCAGCGATGGGCTAGATGGGTTAGGTTAGGTTATATTACGTTATACACATACATAATGTTCCCACCGAGAAGTAGGGTCCGACCCGCCAGGAATTTTGTAAAATACTACATCCGAGACGTTAGATTGCCTTAGGTTAGGATATATAACGTTATAGACGTATATAATGTTGCCACCGAGACGTACGGGGCTACACGAACGAGATTCTACAAAACATTACAAGCGAGGGGCTAGATGTATTAGCTTAGGTTATATTACGTTATAGACTTACATAATGTTCCCACCGACAAGTAGGGGCCGACCCGCCAGGAATGTTGTAAAATACTACATCGGAGATGTTAGATTGCCTTAGGTTAGGATATATAACGTTATAGACGTACATAATGTTCCCACCGAGACGTACGGGGCTACACGAACGGGATTCTACAAAACATTACCAGTGAGGGGCTAGATGGATTAGGTTAGCTTATATTACGTTATAGACTTACATAATGTTCCAACCGAGAAGTAGGGGCCGACCCTCCAGGAATGTTGTGAAATACTACATCCGAGATGTTAGATTGGCTTAGGATAGGATATATAACGTTATAGACGTACATAATGTTCCCACTGAGACGTACGGGGCTACACGAACGGGATTCTACAAAACATTACCAGTGAGGGGCTAGATGGATTAGGTTAGCTTATATTACGTTATAGACTTACATAATGTTCGAACCGAGAAGTAGGGGCCGACCCTCCAGGAATGTTGTGAAATACTACATCCGAGAGGTTAGATTGGCTTAGGATAGGATATATAACGTTATAGACGTACATAATGTTCCCACCGAGACGTACGGGGCTACACGAACGGGATTCTACAAAACATTCCCAGCGATGGGCTAGATGGGTTAGGTTAGGTTATATTACGTTATACACATACATAATGTTCCAACCGAGAAGTAGGGTCCGACCCGCCAGGAATGTTGTAAAATACTACATCCGAGACGTTAGATTGCCTTAGGTTAGGATATATAACGTTATAGACGTATATAATGTTGCCACCGAGACGTACGGGGCTACACGAACGAGATTCTACAAAACATTCCCAGCGATGGGCTAGATGGGTTAGGTTAGGTTATATTACGTTATACACATACATAATGTTCCCACCGAGAAGTAGGATCCGACCCGCCAGGAATTTTGTAAAATACTACATCCGAGACGTTAGATTGCCTTAGGTTAGGATATATAACGTTATAGACGTATATAATGTTGCCACCGAGACGTACAGGGCTACACGAACGAGATTCTACAAAACATTACCAGCGAGGGGCTAGATGTATTAGCTTACGTTATATTACGTTATAGACTTACATAATGTTCCCACCGACAAGTAGGGGCCGACCCGCCAGGAATGTTGTAAAATACTACATCCGAGATGTTAGATTGCCTTAGGTTAGGATATATAACGTTATAGACGTACATAATGTTCCCACCGAGACGTACGGGGCTACACGAACGGGATTCTACAAAACATTCCCAGCGATGGGCTAGATGGGTTAGGTTAGGTTATATTACGTTATACACATACATAATGTTCCCACCGAGAAGTAGGGGCCGACCCGCCAGGATTGTTGTAAAATACTACATCCGAGATGTTAGATTGCCTTAGGTTAGGATATATAACGTTATAGACGTATATAATGTTCCCACCGAGACGTACGTGGCTGCACGACCGGGATTCTGTAAAACATTACCAGCGAGGGGCTAGAAGGGTTAGGATAGGTTATATTACTTTATAGACGTATATAATGTTCGAACCGAGAAGTATGGGCCGACCCGCCAGGAATGTTGTAAAATACTACATTCGAGATGTTAGGTTGCCTTAGGTTGGGATAAACAAGGTTATAGACGCACATCATCTCCCGACCGAGAAGTACGGTCGGACACGAACGGGATTCTGTAAAACATTACCAGCGAGGGGCTAGATGGGTTAGGTTAGGTTATACTACGTTATAGACGTATATAATGCTCCTACCGAGAAGTAGGGGCCCACACGACAGGAATATTTTAAGATACTACATTCGAGGTGTTAGATTGCCTTAGGTTAGGATATATAACGTTATAGACGTATATAATGTTCCCACCGAGACGTACGGGGCTACACGAACAGGATTCTACAAAACATTACCAGCGAGGGGCTAGAAGGATTAGGTTAGGTTATATTACGTTATAGACTTACATAATGCTCCAACCGAGAAGTAGGGGCCGACCCTCCAGGAATGTTGTAAAATACTACATCCGAGGTGTTAGTTTGCCTTAGGTTAGGATATATAACGTTATAGACGTATATAATGTTCCCACGGAGATGTACGGCACCAAACGACCGGGATTCTGTAAAACATTACCAGCGAGGGGCTAGATGGGTTAGGTAAGGTTATATTACGTTATAGACTTACATAATGTTCCCACCGAGAAGTAGGGGCCGCTCTGCCAGGAATGTTGTAAAATACTACATCCGAGGTGTTAGGTTGCCTTAGGTTAGGATATATATCGTTATAGACGTATATAATGTTCCCAAGGAGTGGTACGGGCCGACACGACCGGGATTCTGTAAAACATTACCAGCGAGGGGCTATATGGGTTAGGTTAGGTTATATTACGTTATAGACGTATATAATGTTCCCACCGAGAAGTAGGGGCCGCTCTGCCAGGAATGTTGTAAAATACTACATTCGAGATGTTAGGCTGCCTTAGGTTGGGAAAAACAAGGTTATAGACGCACATCATCTCCCGACCGAGAAGTACGGTCGGACACGATCGGGATTCTGTAAAACATTACCAGCGAGGGGCTAGAAGGATTAGGTTAGGTTATATTACGTTATAGACTTACATAATGTTCCAACCGAGAAGTTGGGACCGACCCTCCAGGAATGTTGTAAAATACTACATCCGAGGTGTTAGTTTGCCTTAGGTTAGGATATATAACGCTATAGACGTATATAATGTTCCCACGGAGATGTACGGAACCAAACGACCGGGATTCTGTAAAACATTACCAGCGAGGGGCTAGATGCGTTAGGTAAGGTTATATTACGTTATAGACTTACATAATGTTCCCACCGAGAAGTAGGGGCCGCTCTGGCAGGAATGTTGTAAAATACTACATTCGAGATGTTAGGTTGCCTTAGGTTGGGATAAATAAGGTTATAGACGTATATAATGTTCCCACCGAGACGTACGGGGCTGCACGACCGGGATTCTGTAAAACATTACCAGCGAGGCGCTAGAAGGGTTAGGATAGGTTATATTACTTTATAGACGTATATAATGTTCGAACCGAGAAGTATGGGCCGACCCGCCAGGAATGTTGTAAAATACTACATTCGAGATGTTAGGTTGCCTTAGGTTGGGATAAACAAGGTTATAGACGCACATCATCTCCCGACCGAGAAGTACGGTCGGACACGAACGGGATTCTGTTAAACATTACCAGCGAGGGGCTAGATGGGTTAGGTTAGGTTATACTACGTTATAGACGTATATAATGCTCCTACCGAGTAGTAGGGGCCGACCCTCCAGGAATGTTGTAAAATACTACATCCGAGGTGTTAGTTTGCCTTAGTTTAGGATATATAACGTTATAGACGTATATAATGTTCCCACGGAGATGTACGGAACCAAACGACCGGGATTCTGTAAAACATTACCAGCGAGGGGCTAGAAGGGTTAGGAAAGGTTATAATACTTTATAGACGTATATAATGATCGAACCGCGAAGTATGGGCCGACCCGCCAGGAATGTTGTACAATACTACATTCGAGATGTTAGGTTGCTTTAGGTTGGGATAAACAAGGTTATAGACGCACATCATCTCCCGACCGAGAAGTACGGTCGGACACGAACGGGATTCTGTAAAGCATTACCAGCGAGGGGCTAGATGGATTAGGTTAGGTTATATTACGTTATAGACTTACATAATGTTCCAACCGAGAAGTAGGGGCCGACCCTCCAGAAATGTTGTAAAATACTACATCCGAGGTGCTAGTTTGCCTTAGGTTAGGATATATAACGTTATAGACGTATATAATGTTCCCACGGAGATGTACGGAACCAAACGACCGGGATTCTGTAAAACATTACCAGCGAGGGGCTAGATGGGTTAGGTAAGGTTATATTACGTTATAGACTTACATAATGTTCCCACCGAGAAGTAGGGGCCGCTCTGCCAGGAATGTTGTAAAATACTACATTCGAGATGTTAGGTTGCCTTAGGTTGGAATAAATAAGGTTATAGACGTATATAATGTTCCCAACGAGACGTACGGGGCTGCACGACCGGGATTCTGTAAAACATTACCAGCGAGGGGCTAGAAGGGTTAGGAAAGGTTATATTACTTTATAGACGTATATAATGTTCGAACCGAGAAGTATGGGCCGACCCGCCAGGAATGTTGTAAAATACTACATTCGAGATGTTAGGGTGCCTTAGGTTGGGATAAACAAGGTTATAGACGCACATCATCTCCCGACCGAGAAGTACGGTCGGACACGAACGGGATTCTGTAAAACATTACCAGCGAGGGGCTAGATGGATTAGGTTAGGTTATACTACGTTATAAACGTATATAATGCTCCTACCGAGTAGTAGGGGCCGGCCCTCCAGGAATGTTGTAAAATACTACATCCGAGGTGTTAGGTTGCCTTAGGTTAGGATGTATATCGTTATAGACGTATATAATGTTCCCAAGGAGTGGTACGGGCCGACACGACCGGGATTCTGTAAAACATTACCAGCGAGGGGCTATATGGGTTAGGTTAGGTTATATTACGTTATAGACGTATATAATGGTCCCACAGAGAAGTAGGGGCCCACCCGACAGGAATGTTTTAAGATAATACATTCGAGATGTTAGATTGCCTTAGGTTAGGATATGTAACGTTATAGAAGTATATAATGTTCCCACCGAGACGTACGGGGCTACACGAACGGGATTCTACAAAACATTACCAGCGAGGAGCTAGAAGGATTAGGTTAGGTTATATTACGTTATAGACTTACATAATGTTCCAACCGAGAAGTAGGGGCCGACCCTCCAGAAATGTTGTAAAATACTACATCCGAGGTGTTAATTTGCCTTAGGTTAGGATATATAACGTTATAGACGTATATAATGTTCCCACGGAGATGTACGGAACCAAACGACCGAGATTCTGTAAAACATTACCAGCGAGGGGCTAGATGGGTTAGGTAAGGTTATATTACGTTATAGACTTACATAATGTTCCCACCGAGAAGTAGGGGCCGCTCTGCCAGGTATGTTGTTAAATACTACATTCGAGATGTTAGGTTGCCTTAGGTTGGGATAAACAAGGTTATAGACGCACATCATCGCCCGACCGAGAAGTACGGACGGACACGAACGGGATTCTGTAAAACATTACCAGCGAGGTGCTAGAAGGATTAGGTTAGGTGATATTACGTTATAGACTTACATAATGTTCCAACCGAGAAGTAGGGGCCGACCCTCCAGGAATGTTGTAAAATACTACATCCGAGGTGTTAGTTTGCCTTAGGTTAGGATATATAACGTTATAGACGTATATAATGTTCCCACGGAGATGTACGGAACCAAACGACCGGGATTCTGTAAAACATTACCAGCGAGGTGCTAGATGGGTTAGGTAAGGTTATATTACGTTATAGACTTACGTAATGTTCCCACCGAGAAGTAGGGGCCGCTCTGCCAGGAATGTTGTAAAATCCTACATTCGAGATGTTAGGTTGCCTTACGTTGGGATAAATAAGGTTATAGACGTATATAATGTTCCCACCGAGACGTAAGGGGCTGCACGACCGGGATTCTGTAAAACATTACCAGTGAGGGGCTAGAAGGGTTAGGAAAGGTTATATTACTTTATAGACGTATATAATGTTCGAACCGAGAAGTATGGGCCGACACGCCAGGAATGTTGTAAAATACTACATTCGAGATGTTAGGTTGCCTTAGGTTGGGATAAACAAGGTTATAGACGCACATCATCTCCCGACCGAGAAGTACGGTCGGACACGACCGGGATTCTGTAAAACATGACCAGCGAGGGGCTAGATGGATTAGGTTAGGTTATACTACGTTATAGACGTATATAATGCTCCTACCGAGTAGTAGGGGCCGACCCGCCAGGAATGTTGTAAAATACTACATCCGAGATGTTAGATTGCCTTAGGTTAGGATATATAACGTTATAGACGTACATAATGTTCCCACCGAGACGTACGGGGCTGCACGACCGGGATTCTGTAAAACATTACCAGCGAGGGGCTAGAAGGGTTAGGAAAGGTTATATTACTTTATAGACGTATATAATGTTCGAACCGAGAAGTATGGGCCGACCCGCCAGGAATGTTGTAAAATACTGCATTCGAGATGTTAGGTTGCCTTAGGTTGGGATAAACAAGGTTATAGATTACAGGTTATAGATTATAGGTTATACATCATCTCCCGACCGAGAAGTACTGTCGGACACGAACGGGATTCAGTAAAACATTACCAGCGAGGGGCTAGATGGGTTAGGTTAGGTTATACTACGTTATAGACGTATATAATGCTCCTACCGAGTAGTAGGGGCCGACCCTCCAGGAATGTTGTAAAATACTACATCCGAGGTGTTAGGTTGCCTTAGGTTAGGATATATATCGTTATAGACGTATATAATGTTCCCACGGAGTGGTACGGGCCGACACGACCGGGATTCTGTAAAACATTACCAGCGAGGGGCTAGAAGGGTTAGGAAAGTTTATATTACTTTATAGACGTATATAATGATCGAACCGAGAAGTATGGGCCGACCCGCCAGGAATGTTGTAAAATACTACATTCGAGATGTTAGATTGCCTTAGGTTAGGATATATAACGTTATAGACGTATATAATGTTCCCACCGAGACGTACGGGGCTACACGAACGGTATTCTACAAAACATTACCAGCGAGGGGCTAGATTGATTAGGTTAGGTTATATTACGTTACAGAATTACATAATGTTCCAACCGAGAAGCAAGGGCCGACCCTCCAGGAATGTTGTAAAATACTACATCCGAGGTGTTAGATTGCCTTCGGTTAGGATATATAACGTTATAGACGTATATAATGTTCCCACCGAGACGTACGGGGCTACACGAACGGGATTCTACAAAACATTCCCAGCGAGGAGCTAGATGGGTTTGGTTAGGTTATATTACGTTACAGAATTACATAATGTTCCAACCGAGAAGTAGGGGCCGACCCTCCAGGAATGTTGTAAAATACTACATCCGAGGTGCTAGTTTGCCTTAGGTTAGGATATATAACGTTATAGACGTATATAATGTTCCCACGGAGATGTACGGAACCAAACGACCGGGATTCTGTAAAACATTACCAGCGAGGGGCTAGATGGGTTAGGTTAGGTTAAATTACGTTATTGACGTATATAATGTTCCCACCGAGAAGTAGGGGCCGCTCTGCCAGGAATGTTGTAAAATACTACATTCGAGATGTTAGGTTGCCTTAGGTTGGAATAAATAAGGTTATAGACGTATATAATGTTCCCAACGAGACGTACGGGGCTGCACGACCGGGATTCTGTAAAACATTACCAGCGAGGGGCTAGAAGGGTTAGGAAAGGTTATATTACTTTATAGAATTATATAATGTTCGAACCGAGAAGTATGGGCCGACCCGCCAGGAATGTTGTAAAATACTACATTCGAGATGTTAGGGTGCCTTAGGTTGGGATAAACAAGGTTATAGACGCACATCATCTCCCGACCGAGAAGTACGGTCGGACACGAACGGGATTCTGTAAAACATTACCAGCGAGGGGCTAGATGGATTAGGTTAGGTTATACTACGTTATAAACGTATATAATGCTCCTACCGAGTAGTAGGGGCCGGCCCTCCAGGAATGTTGTAAAATACTACATCCGAGGTGTTAGGTTGCCTTAGGTTAGGATATATATCGTTATAGACGTATATAATGTTCCCAAGGAGTGGTACGGGCCGACACGACCGGGATTCTGTAAAACATTACCAGCGAGGGGCTATATGGGTTAGGTTAGGTTATATTACGTTATAGACGTATATAATGGTCCCACAGAGAAGTAGGGGCCCACCCGACAGGAATGTTTTAAGATAATACATTCGAGATGTTAGATTGCCTTAGGTTAGGATATGTAACGTTATAGAAGTATATAATGTTCCCACCGAGACGTACGGGGCTACACGAACGGGATTCTACAAAACATTACCAGCGAGGGGCTAGAAGGATTAGGTTAGGTTATATTACGTTATAGACTTACATAATGTTCCAACCGAGAAGTAGGGGCCGACCCTCCAGAAATGTTGTAAAATACTACATCCGAGGTGTTAATTTGCCTTAGGTTAGGATATATAACGTTATAGACGTATATAATGTTCCCACGGAGATGTACGGAACCAAACGACCGAGATTCTGTAAAACATTACCAGCGAGGGGCTATATGGGTTAGGTAAGGTTATATTACGTTATAGACTTACATAATGTTCCCACCGAGAAGTAGGGGCCGCTCTGCCAGGTATGTTGTTAAATACTACATTCGAGATGTTAGGTTGCCTTAGGTTGGGATAAACAAGGTTATAGACGCACATCATCTCCCGACCGAGAAGTACGGTCGGACACGAACGGGATTCTGTAAAACATTACCAGCGAGGTGCTAGAAGGATTAGGTTAGGTGATATTACGTTATAGACTTACATAATGTTCCAACCGAGAAGTAGGGGCCGACCCTCCAGGAATGTTGTAAAATACTACATCCGAGGTGTTAGTTTGCCTTAGGTTAGGATATATAACGTTATAGACGTATATAATGTTCCCACGGAGATGTACGGAACCAAACGACCGGGATTCTGTAAAACATTACCAGCGAGGGGCTAGATGGGTTAGGTAAGGTTATATTACGTTATAGACGTATATAATGTTCGAACCGAGAAGTATGGGCCGACCCGCCAGGAATGTTGTAAAATACTGCATTCGAGATGTTAGGTTGCCTTAGGTTGGGATAAACAAGGTTATAGATTACAGGTTATAGATTATAGGTTATACATCATCTCCCGACCGAGAAGTACGGTCGGACACGAACGGGATTCAGTAAAACATTACCAGCGAGGGGCTAGATGGGTTAGGTTAGGTTATACTACGTTATAGACGTATATAATGCTCCTACCGAGTAGTAGGGGCCGACCCTCCAGGAATGTTGTAAAATACTACATCCGAGGTGTTAGGCTGCCTTAGGTTAGGATATATATCGTTATAGACGTATATAATGTTCCCACGGAGTGGTACGGGCCGACACGACCGGGATTCTGTAAAACATTACCAGCGAGGGGCTAGAAGGGTTAGGAAAGTTTATATTACTTTATAGACGTATATAATGATCGAACCGAGAAGTATGGGCCGACCCGCCAGGAATGTTGTAAAATACTACATTCGAGATGTTAGATTGCCTTAGGTTAGGATATATAACGTTATAGACGTATATAATGTTCCCACCGAGACGTACGGGGCTACACGAACGGTATTCTACAAAACATTACCAGCGAGGGGCTAGATTGATTAGGTTAGGTTATATTACGTTACAGAATTACATAATGTTCCAACCGAGAAGCAAGGGCCGACCCTCCAGGAATGTTGTAAAATACTACATCCGAGGTGTTAGATTGCCTTCGGTTAGGATATATAACGTTATAGACGTATATAATGTTCCCACCGAGACGTACGGGGCTACACGAACGGGATTCTACAAAACATTCCCAGCGAGGAGCTAGATGGGTTTGGTTAGGTTATATTACGTTACAGAATTACATAATGTTCCAACCGAGAAGTAGGGGCCGACCCTCCAGGAATGTTGTAAAATACTACATCCGAGGTGTTAGATTGCCTTCGGTTAGGATATATAACGTTATAGACGTATATAATGTTCCCACCGAGACGTACGGCGCTACACGAACGGGATTCTACAAATCATTCCCAGCGAGGAGCTAGATGGGTTTGGTTAGGTTATATTACGTTATAGACGTATATAATGTTCCCACCGAGAAGTAGGGGCCGGCCCGGCAGGAATGTTGTAAAATACTACATCCGAGGTGTTAGGTTGCCTTAGGTTAGGATATATAACGTTATAGACGTATATAATGCTCCCACGGAGTGTTACGGGCCGACACGACCGGGATTCTGTAAAACATTACCAGCGAGGGGCTAGATGGGTTAGGTTAGGTTAAATTACGTTATTGACGTATATAATGTTCCCACCGACAAGTAGGTGCCGACCCGCCAGGAATGTAGTAAAATACTACATCCGAGAAGTGAGATTGCCTTAGGTTCGGATATAATACGTTATAGACGTATATAATGCTCCCACGGAGTGGTACGGGCCGACACGACCGGGATTCTGTAAAACATTACCAGCGAGGGGCTAGATGGGTTAGGTTAGGTTAAATTACGTTATAGACATATATAATGTTCACACCGAGAAGTAGGGGCCGACCCGCCAGGAATGTTGTAAAATACTACATCCGAGGTGTTAGGTTGCCTTAGGTTAGGATATATAACGTTATAGACGTATATAATGCTCCCACGGAGTGGTACGGGCCGACACGACCGGGATTCTGTAAAACATTACCAGCGAGGGGCTAGATGGGTTAGGTTAGGTTAAATTACGTTATAGACGTATATAATGTTCCCACCGACAAATAGGGGTCGACCCGCCAGGAATGTTGTAAAATACTGCATCCGAGATGTTAGATTGCCTTAGGTTAGGATATATAACGTTATAGACGTATATAATGTTACCACGGAGATGTACGGAACCAAACGACCGGGATTCTGTAAAACATTACCAGCGAGGGGCTAGATGGGTTAGGTAAGGTTATATTACGTTATAGACGTATATAATGCTCCTACCGAGTAGTAGGGGCCGACCCTCCAGGAATGTTGTAAAATACTACATCCGAAGTGTTAGGTTGCCTTAGGTTAGGATATATATCGTTATAGACGTATATAATGTTCCCACGGAGTGGTACGGGCCGACACGACCGGGATTCTGTAAAACATTACCAGCGAGGGGCTAGAAGGGTTAGGAAAGTTTATATTACTTTATAGACGTATATAATGATCGAACCGAGAAGTATGGGCCGACCCGCCAGGAATGTTGTAAAATACTGCATTCGAGATGTTAGGTTGCCTTAGGTTGGGATAAACAAGGTTATAGATTACAGGTTATAGATTATAGGTTATACATCATCTCCCGACCGAGAAGTACTGTCGGACACGAACGGGATTCAGTAAAACATTACCAGCGAGGGGCTAGATGGGTTAGGTTAGGTTATACTACGTTATAGACGTATATAATGCTCCTACCGAGTAGTAGGGGCCGACCCTCCAGGAATGTTGTAAAATACTACATCCGAGGTGTTAGGTTGCCTTAGGTTAGGATATATATCGTTATAGACGTATATAATGTTCCCACGGAGTGGTACGGGCCGACACGACCGGGATTCTGTAAAACATTACCAGCGAGGGGCTAGAAGGGTTAGGAAAGTTTATATTACTTTATAGACGTATATAATGATCGAACCGAGAAGTATGGGCCGACCCGCCAGGAATGTTGTAAAATACTACATTCGAGATGTTAGATTGCCTTAGGTTAGGATATATAACGTTATAGACGTATATAATGTTCCCACCGAGACGTACGGGGCTACACGAACGGTATTCTACAAAACATTACCAGCGAGGGGCTAGATTGATTAGGTTAGGTTATATTACGTTACAGAATTACATAATGTTCCAACCGAGAAGCAAGGGCCGACCCTCCAGGAATGTTGTAAAATACTACATCCGAGGTGTTAGATTGCCTTCGGTTAGGATATATAACGTTATAGACGTATATAATGTTCCCACCGAGACGTACGGGGCTACACGAACGGGATTCTACAAAACATTCCCAGCGAGGAGCTAGATGGGTTTGGTTAGGTTATATTACGTTACAGAATTACATAATGTTCCAACCGAGAAGTAGGGGCCGACCCTCCAGGAATGTTGTAAAATACTACATCCGAGGTGCTAGTTTGCCTTAGGTTAGGATATATAACGTTATAGACGTATATAATGTTCCCACGGAGATGTACGGAACCAAACGACCGGGATTCTGTAAAACATTACCAGCGAGGGGCTAGATGGGTTAGGTTAGGTTAAATTACGTTATTGACGTATATAATGTTCCCACCGAGAAGTAGGGGCCGCTCTGCCAGGAATGTTGTAAAATACTACATTCGAGATGTTAGGTTGCCTTAGGTTGGAATAAATAAGGTTATAGACGTATATAATGTTCCCAACGAGACGTACGGGGCTGCACGACCGGGATTCTGTAAAACATTACCAGCGAGGGGCTAGAAGGGTTAGGAAAGGTTATATTACTTTATAGAATTATATAATGTTCGAACCGAGAAGTATGGGCCGACCCGCCAGGAATGTTGTAAAATACTACATTCGAGATGTTAGGGTGCCTTAGGTTGGGATAAACAAGGTTATAGACGCACATCATCTCCCGACCGAGAAGTACGGTCGGACACGAACGGGATTCTGTAAAACATTACCAGCGAGGGGCTAGATGGATTAGGTTAGGTTATACTACGTTATAGACGTATATAATGCTCCTACCGAGTAGTAGGGGCCGACCCTCCAGGAATGTTGTAAAATACTACATCCGAGGTGTTAGGCTGCCTTAGGTTAGGATATATATCGTTATAGACGTATATAATGTTCCCACGGAGTGGTACGGGCCGACACGACCGGGATTCTGTAAAACATTACCAGCGAGGGGCTAGAAGGGTTAGGAAAGTTTATATTACTTTATAGACGTATATAATGATCGAACCGAGAAGTATGGGCCGACCCGCCAGGAATGTTGTAAAATACTACATTCGAGATGTTAGATTGCCTTAGGTTAGGATATATAACGTTATAGACGTATATAATGTTCCCACCGAGACGTACGGGGCTACACGAACGGTATTCTACAAAACATTACCAGCGAGGGGCTAGATTGATTAGGTTAGGTTATATTACGTTACAGAATTACATAATGTTCCAACCGAGAAGCAAGGGCCGACCCTCCAGGAATGTTGTAAAATACTACATCCGAGGTGTTAGATTGCCTTCGGTTAGGATATATAACGTTATAGACGTATATAATGTTCCCACCGAGACGTACGGGGCTACACGAACGGGATTCTACAAAACATTCCCAGCGAGGAGCTAGATGGGTTTGGTTAGGTTATATTACGTTACAGAATTACATAATGTTCCAACCGAGAAGTAGGGGCCGACCCTCCAGGAATGTTGTAAAATACTACATCCGAGGTGTTAGATTGCCTTCGGTTAGGATATATAACGTTATAGACGTATATAATGTTCCCACCGAGACGTACGGCGCTACACGAACGGGATTCTACAAATCATTCCCAGCGAGGAGCTAGATGGGTTTGGTTAGGTTATATTACGTTATAGACGTATATAATGTTCCCACCGAGAAGTAGGGGCCGGCCCGGCAGGAATGTTGTAAAATACTACATCCGAGGTGTTAGGTTGCCTTAGGTTAGGATATATAACGTTATAGACGTATATAATGCTCCCACGGAGTGGTACGGGCCGACACGACCGGGATTCTGTAAAACATTACCAGCGAGGGGCTAGATGGGTTAGGTTAGGTTAAATTACGTTATTGACGTATATAATGTTCCCACCGACAAGTAGGTGCCGACCCGCCAGGAATGTAGTAAAATACTACATCCGAGAAGTGAGATTGCCTTAGGTTCGGATATAATACGTTATAGACGTATATAATGCTCCCACGGAGTGGTACGGGCCGACACGACCGGGATTCTGTAAAACATTACCAGCGAGGGGCTAGATGGGTTAGGTTAGGTTAAATTACGTTACAGACATATATAATGTTCACACCGAGAAGTAGGGGCCGACCCGCCAGGAATGTTGTAAAATACTACATCCGAGGTGTTAGGTTGCCTTAGGTTAGGATATATAACGTTATAGACGTATATAATGCTCCCACGGAGTGGTACGGGCCGACACGACCGGGATTCTGTAAAACATTACCAGCGAGGGGCTAGATGGGTTAGGTTAGGTTAAATTACGTTATAGACGTATATAATGTTCCCACCGACAAATAGGGGTCGACCCGCCAGGAATGTTGTAAAATACTGCATCCGAGATGTTAGATTGCCTTAGGTTAGGATATATAACGTTATAGACGTATATAATGTTACCACGGAGATGTACGGAACCAAACGACCGGGATTCTGTAAAACATTACCAGCGAGGGGCTAGATGGGTTAGGTAAGGTTATATTACGTTATAGACGTATATAATGCTCCTACCGAGTAGTAGGGGCCGACCCTCCAGGAATGTTGTAAAATACTACATCCGAAGTGTTAGGTTGCCTTAGGTTAGGATATATATCGTTATAGACGTATATAATGTTCCCACGGAGTGGTACGGGCCGACACGACCGGGATTCTGTAAAACATTACCAGCGAGGGGCTAGAAGGGTTAGGAAAGTTTATATTACTTTATAGACGTATATAATGATCGAACCGAGAAGTATGGGCCGACCCGCCAGGAATGTTGTAAAATACTACATTCGAGATGTTAGATTGCCTTAGGTTAGGATATATAACGTTATAGACGTATACAATGTTCCCACCGAGACGTACGGGGCCACACGAACGGTATTCTACAAAACATTACCAGCGAGGGGCTAGATTGATTAGGTTAGGTTATATTACGTTACAGAATTACATAATGTTCCAACCGAGAAGCAAGGGCCGACCCTCCAGGAATGTTGTAAAATACTACATCCGAGGTGTTAGATTGCCTTCGGTTAGGATATATAACGTTATAGACGTACATAATGTTCCCACCGAGACGTACGGGGCTGCACGACCGGGATTCTGTAAAACATTACCAGCGAGGGGCTAGAAGGGTTAGGAAAGGCTATATTACTTTATAGACGTATATAATGTTCGAACCGAGAAGTATGGGCCGACCCGCCAGGAATGTTGTAAAATACTGCATTCGAGATGTTAGGTTGCCTTAGGTTGGGATAAACAAGGTTATAGATTACGGGTTATAGATTATAGGTTATACATCATCTCCCGACCGAGAAGTACGGTCGGACACGAACGGGATTCAGTAAAACATTACCAGCGAGGGGCTAGATGGGTTAGGTTAGGTTATACTACGTTATAGACGTATATAATGCTCCTACCGAGTAGTAGGGGCCGACCCTCCAGGAATGTTGTAAAATACTACATCCGAGGTGTTAGGTTGCCTTAGGTTAGGATATATATCGTTATAGACGTATATAATGTTCCCACGGAGTGGTACGGGCCGACACGACCGGGATTCTGTAAAACATTACCAGCGAGGGGCTAGAAGGGTTAGGAAAGTTTATATTACTTTATAGACGTATATAATGATCGAACCGAGAAGTATGGGCCGACCCGCCAGGAATGTTGTAAAATACTACATTCGAGATGTTAGATTGCCTTAGGTTAGGATATATAACGTTATAGACGTATACAATGTTCCCACCGAGACGTACGGGGCCACACGAACGGTATTCTACAAAACATTACCAGCGAGGGGCTAGATTGATTAGGTTAGGTTATATTACGTTACAGAATTACATAATGTTCCAACCGAGAAGCAAGGGCCGACCCTCCAGGAATGTTGTAAAATACTACATCCGAGGTGTTAGATTGCCTTCGGTTAGGATATATAACGTTATAGACGTACATAATGTTCCCACCGAGACGTACGGGGCTGCACGACCGGGATTCTGTAAAACATTACCAGCGAGGGGCTAGAAGGGTTAGGAAAGGCTATATTACTTTATAGACGTATATAATGTTCGAACCGAGAAGTATGGGCCGACCCGCCAGGAATGTTGTAAAATACTACATTCGAGATGTTAGATTGCCTTAGGTTAGGATATATAACGTTATAGACGTATATAATGTTCCCACCGAGACGTACGGGGCTACACGAACGGTATTCTACAAAACATTACCAGCGAGGGGCTAGATTGATTAGGTTAGGTTATATTACGTTACAGAATTACATAATGTTCCAACCGAGAAGCAAGGGCCGACCCTCCAGGAATGTTGTAAAATACTACATCCGAGGTGTTAGATTGCCTTCGGTTAGGATATATAACGTTATAGACGTATATAATGTTCCCACCGAGACGTACGGGGCTACACGAACGGGATTCTACAAAACATTCCCAGCGAGGAGCTAGATGGGTTTGGTTAGGTTAGATTACGTTACAGAATTACATAATGTTCCAACCGAGAAGTAGGGGCCGACCCTCCAGGAATGTTGTAAAATACTACATCCGAGGTGTTAGATTGCCTTCGGTTAGGATATATAACGTTATAGACGTATATAATGTTCCCACCGAGACGTACGGCGCTACACGAACGGGATTCTACAAATCATTCCCAGCGAGGAGCTAGATGGGTTTGGTTAGGTTATATTACGTTATAGACGTATATAATGTTCCCACCGAGAAGTAGGGGCCGGCCCGGCAGGAATGTTGTAAAATACTACATCCGAGGTGTTAGGTTGCCTTAGGTTAGGATATATAACGTTATAGACGTATATAATGCTCCCACGGAGTGGTACGGGCCGACACGACCGGGATTCTGTAAAACATTACCAGCGAGGGGCTAGATGGGTTAGGTTAGGTTAAATTACGTTATTGACGTATATAATGTTCCCACCGACAAGTAGGTGCCGACCCGCCAGGAATGTTGTAAAATACTACATCCGAGAAGTGAGATTGCCTTAGGTTCGGATATAATACGTTATAGACGTATATAATGCTCCCACGGAGTGGTACGGGCCGACACGACCGGGATTCTGTAAAACATTACCAGCGAGGGGCTAGATGGGTTAGGTTAGGTTAAATTACGTTATAGACATATATAATGTTCACACCGAGAAGTAGGGGCCGACCCGCCAGGAATGTTGTAAAATACTACATCCGAGGTGTTAGGTTGCCTTAGGTTAGGATATATAACGTTATAGACGTATATAATGCTCCCACGGAGTGGTACGGTCCGACACGACCGGGATTCTGTAAAACATTACCAGCGAGGGGCTAGATGGGTTAGGTTAGGTTAAATTACGTTATAGACGTATATAATGTTCCCACCGACAAATAGGGGTCGACCCGCCAGGAATGTTGTAAAATACTGCATCCGAGATGTTAGATTGCCTTAGGTTAGGATATATAACGTTATAGACGTATATAATGTTACCACGTAGATGTACGGAACCAAACGACCGGGATTCTGTAAAACATTACCAGCGAGGGGCTAGATGGGTTAGGTAAGGTTATATTACGTTATAGACGTATGTAATGCTGCTACCGAGTAGTAGGGGCCGACCCTCCAGGAATGTTGTAAAATACTACATCCGAAGTGTTAGGTTGCCTTAGGTTAGGATATATATCGTTATAGACGTATATAATGTTCCCACGGAGTGGTACGGGCCGACACGACCGGGATTCTGTAAAACATTACCAGCGAGGGGCTAGAAGGGTTAGGAAAGTTTATATTACTTTATAGACGTATATAATGATCGAACCCAGAAGTATGGGCCGACCCGCCAGGAATGTTGTAAAATACTACATTCGAGATGTTAGATTGCCTTAGGTTAGGATATATAACGTTATAGACGTATATAATGTTCCCACCGAGACGTACGGGGCCACACGAACGGTATTCTACAAAACATTACCAGCGAGGGGCTAGATTGATTAGGTTAGGTTATATTACGTTACAGAATTACATAATGTTCCAACCGAGAAGCAAGGGCCAACCCTCCAGGAATGTTGTAAAATACTACATCCGAGGTGTTAGATTGCCTTCGGTTAGGATATATAACGTTATAGACGTATATAATGTTCCCACCGAGACGTACGGGGCTACACGAACGGTATTCTACAAAACATTCCCAGCGAGGAGCTAGATGGGTTTGGTTAGGTTATATTACGTTACAGAATTACATAATGTTCCAACCCAGAAGTAGGGGCCGACCCTCCAGGAATGTTGTAAAATACTACATCCGAGAAGTGAGATTGCCTTAGGTTCGGATATAATACGTTATAGACGTATATAATGCTCCCACGGAGTGGTACGGGCCGACACGACCGGGATTCTGTAAAACATTACCAGCGAGGGGCTAGATGGGTTAGGTTAGGTTAAATTACGTTATAGACGTATATAATGTTCACTCCGAGAAGTAGGGGCCGACACGCCAGGAATGTTGTAGAATACTACATCCGAGATGTTAGATTGCCTTAGGTTAGGATATATAAGGTTATAGACGTACATAATGTTCCCACCGAGACGTACGGGGCTACACGAACGGGATTCTACAAAACATTCCCAGCGATGGGCTAGATGGGTTAGGTTAGGTTATATTACGTTATACACATACATAATGTTCCCACCGAGAAGTAGGGTCCGACCCGCCAGGAATGTTGTAAAAAACTACATCCGAGACGTTAGATTGCCTTAGGTTAGGATATATAACGTTATAGACGTATATAATGTTGCCACCGAGACGTACGGGGCTACACGAACGAGATTCTACAAAACATTCCCAGCGATGGGCTAGATGGGTTAGGTTAGGTTATATTACGTTATACACATACATAATGTTCCCACCGAGAAGTAGGGTCCGACCCGCCAGGAATTTTGTAAAATACTACATCCGAGACGTTAGATTGCCTTAGGTTAGGATATATAACGTTATAGACGTATATAATGTTGCCACCGAGACGTACGGGGCTACACGAACGAGATTCTACAAAACATTACAAGCGAGGGGCTAGATGTATGAGCTTAGGTTATATTACGTTATAGACTTACATAATGTTCCCACCGACAAGTAGGGGCCGACCCGCCAGGAATGTTGTAAAATACTACATCGGAGATGTTAGATTGCCTTAGGTTAGGATATATAACGTTATAGACGTACATAATGTTCCCACAGAGACGTACGGGGCTACACGAACGGGATTCTACAAAACATTACCAGTGAGGGGCTAGATAGATTAGGTTAGCTTATATTACGTTATAGACTTACATAATGTTCCAACCGAGAAGTAGGGGCCGACCCTCCAGGAATGTTGTGAAATACTACATCCGAGATGTTAGATTGGCTTAGGATAGGATATATAACGTTATAGACGTACATAATGTTCCCACTGAGACGTACGGGGCTACACGAACGGGATTCTACAAAACATTACCAGTGAGGGGCTAGATGGATTAGGTTAGCTTATATTACGTTATAGACTTACATAATGTTCGAACCGAGAAGTAGGGGCCGACCCTCCAGGAATGTTGTGAAATACTACATCCGAGAGGTTAGATTGGCTTAGGATAGGATATATAACGTTATAGACGTACATAATGTTCCCACCGAGACGTACGGGGCTACACGAACGGGATTCTACAAAACATTCCCAGCGATGGGCTAGATGGGTTAGGTTAGGTTATATTACGTTATACACATACATAATGTTCCAACGGAGAAGTAGGGTCCGACCCGCCAGGAATGTTGTAAAATACTACATCCGAGACGTTAGATTGCCTTAGGTAAGGATATATAACGTTATAGACGTATATAATGTTGCCACCGAGACGTACGGGGCTACACGAACGAGATTCTACAAAACATTCCCAGCGATGGGCTAGATGGGTTAGGTTAGGTTATATTACGTTATACAAATACATAATGTTCCCACCGAGAAGTAGGATCCGACCCGCCAGGAATTTTGTAAAATACTACATCCGAGACGTTAGATTGCCTTAGGTTAGGATATATAATGTTATAGACGTATATAATGTTGCCACCGAGACGTACGGGGCTACACGAACGAGATTCTACAAAACATTACAAGCGAGGGGCTAGATGTATTAGCTTATGTTATATTACGTTATAGACTTACATAATGTTCCCACCGACAAGTATGGGCCAACCCGCCAGGAATGTTGTAAAATACTACATCCGAGACGTTAGATTGCCTTAGGCTAGGATATATAACGTTATAGACGTATATAATGTTGCCACCGAGACGTACGGGGCTACACGAACGAGATTCTACAAAACATTACCAGCGAGGGGCTAGATGTATTAGGTTAGGTTATATTACGTTATAGACTTACATAATGTTCCCACCGACAAGTAGGGGCCGACCCGCCAGGAATGTTGTAAAATACTACATTCGAGATGTTAGATTGCCTTAGGTTAGGATATATAACGTTATAGACGTACACAATGTTCCCACCGAGACGTACGGGGCTACACGAACGGGATTCTACAAAACATTCCCAGCGATGGGCTAGATGGGTTAGGTTAGGTTATATTACGTTATACACATACATAGTGTTCCCACCGAGAAGTAGGGGCCGACCCGCCAGGAATGTTGTAAAGTACTACATCCGAGACGTTAGATTGCCTTAGGTTAGGATATATAACGTTATAGACGTATATAATGTTGCCACCGAGACGTACAGGGCTACACGAACGAGATTCTACAAAACATTACCAGCGAGGGGCTAGATGTATTAGCTTACGTTATATTACGTTATAGACTTACATAATGTTCCCACCGACAAGTAGGGGCCGACCCGCCAGGAATGTTGTAAAATACTACATCCGAGATGTTAGATTGCCTTAGGTTAGGATATATAACGTTATAGACGTACATAATGTTCCCACCGAGACGTACGGGGCTACACGAACGGGATTCTACAAAACATTCCCAGCGATGGGCTAGATGGGTTAGGTTAGGTTATATTACGTTATACACATACATAATGTTCCCACCGAGAAGTAGGATCCGACATGCCAGGAATTTTGTAAAATACTACATCCGAGACGTTAGATTGCCTTAGGTTAGGATATATAACGTTATAGACGTATATAATGTTGCCACCGAGACGTACGGGGCTACACGAACGAGATTCTACAAAACATTACAAGCGAGGGGCTAGATGGATTAGGTAGGGTTAAATTACGTTATAGACGTATATAATGTTCCCGCCGAGAAGTAGGGGCCGACCCGCCAGGATTGTTGTAAAATACTATATCCGAGATGTTAGATTGCCTTAGGTTAGGATATATAACGTTATAGACGTATATAATGTTCCCACCGAGACGTACGTGGCTGCACGACCGGGATTCTGTATAACATTACCAGCGAGGGGCTAGAAGGGTTAGGAAAGGTTATATTACTTTATAGACGTATATAATGTTCGAACCGAGAAGTGTGGGCCGACCCGCCAGGAATGCTGTAAAATACTACATTCGAGATGTTAGGTTGCCTTAGGTTGGGATAAACAAGGTTATAGACGTACATCATCTCCCGACCGAGAAGTACGGTCGGACACGAACGGGATTCTGTAAAACATTACCAGCGAGGGGCTAGATGGGTTAGGTTAGGTTATACTACGTTATAGACGTATATAATGCTCCTACCGAGTAGTAGGGGCCGACCCGCCAGGAATGTTGTAGAATACTACATCCGGGATGTTAGATTGCCTTAGGTTAGGATATATAAGGTTATAGACGTACATAATGTTCCCACCGAGACGTACTGGGCTACAAGAACGAGATTCTACAAAACATTCCCAGCGAGGGGCGAGATGGGTTAGGTTAGGTTATATTACGTTATAGACGTATATAATGTTCCCACCGAGAAGTAGGGGCCGACCCGCCAGGAATGTTGTAAAATACTACACCCGAGATGTTAGATTGCCTTAGGTTCGGATATATAACGTTATAGACGTATATAATGCTCCCACGGAGTGGTACGGGCCGACACGACCGGGATTCTGTAAAACATTACCAGCGAGGGGCTAGAAGGGTTAGGAAAGTTTATATTACTTTATAGACGTATATAATGATCGAACCGAGAAGTATGGGCCGACCCGCCAGGAATGTTGTAAAATACTACATTCGAGATGTTAGATTGCCTTCGGTTAGGATATATAACGTTATAGACGTATATAATGTTCCCACCGAGACGTACGGGGCTACACGAACGGTATTCTACAAAACATTCCCAGCGAGGAGATAGATGGGTTTGGTTAGGTTATATTACGTTACAGAATTACATAATGTTCCAACCCAGAAGTAGGGGCCGACCCTCCAGGAATGTTGTAAAATACTACATCCGAGAAGTGAGATTGCCTTAGGTTCGGATATAATACGTTATAGACGTATATAATGCTCCCACGGAGTGGTACGGGCCGACACGACCGGGATTCTGTAAAACATTACCAGCGAGGGGCTAGATGGGTTAGGTTAGGTTAAATTACGTTATAGACGTATATAATGTTCACACCGAGAAGTAGGGGCCGACACGCCAGGAATGTTGTAGAATGCTACATCCGAGATGTTATATTGCCTTAGGTTAGGATATATATGGTTACAGACGTACATAATGTTCCCACCGAGAGGTACTGGGCTACACGAACGAGATTCTACAAAACATTCCCAGCGAGGGGCTAGATGGGTTAGGTTACGTTATATTACGTTATACACATACATAATGTTCCCACCGAGAAGTAGGGTTCGACCCGCCAGGAATTTTGTAAAATACTACATCCGAGACGTTAGATTGCCTTAGGTTAGGATATATAACGTTATAGACGTATATAATGTTGCCACCGAGACGTACGGGGCTACACGAACGAGATTCTACAAAACATTACAAGCGAGGGGCTAGATGTATTAGCTTAGGTTATATTACGTTATAGACTTACATAATGTTCCCACCGACAAGTAGGGGCCGACCCGCCAGGAATGTTGTAAAATACTACATCCGAGATGTTAGATTGCCTTAGGTTAGGATATATAACGCTTTAGACGTACATAATGTTCCCACCGAGACGTACGGGGCTACACGAACGGGATTCTACAAAACATTACCAGTGAGGGGCTAGATGTATTAGGTTAGGTTATATTACGTTATAGACTTACATAATGTTCCCACCGACAAGTAGGGGCCGACCCGCCAGGAATGTTGTAAAATACTACATCCGAGATGTTAGATTGCCTTAGGTTAGGATATATAACGTTATAGACGTACATAATGTTCCCACCGAGACGTACGGGGCTACACGAACGGGATTCTACAAAACATTCCCAGCGATGGGCTAGATGGGTTAGGTTAGGTTATATTACGTTATACACATACATAGTGTTCCCACCGAGAAGTAGGGGCCGACCCGCCAGGAATGTTGTAAAATACTACATCCCAGACGTTAGATTGCCTTAGGTTAGGATATATAACGTTATAGACGTATATAATGTTGCCACCGAGACGTACGGGGCTACACGAACGAGATTCTACAAAACATTACCAGCGAGGGGCTAGATGCATTAGCTTAGGTTATATTACGTTATAGACTTACATAATGTTCCCACCGACAAGTAGGGGCCGACCCGCCAGGAATGTTGTAAAATACTACATCCGAGATGTTAGATTGCCTTAGGTTAGGATATATAACGTTATAGACGTACATAATGTTCCCACCGAGACGTACGGGGCTGCACGACCGGGATTCTGTAAAACATTACCAGCGAGGGGCTAGAAGGGTTAGGAAAGGTTATATTACTTTATAGACGTATATAATGTTCGAACCGAGAAGTGTGGGCCGACCCGCCAGGAATGTTGTAAAATACTACATTCGAGATGTTAGGTTGCCTTAGGTTGGGGTAAACAAGGTTATAGACGTACATCATCTCCCGACCGAGAAGTACGGTCGGACACGAACGGGATTCTGTAAAACATTACCAGCGATGAGCTAGATGGGTTAGATTAGGTTAAATTACGTTATAGAAGTATATAATGTTCACACCGAGAAGTAGGGGCCGACCCGCCAGGAATGTTGTAGAATACTACATCCGAGATGTTAGATTGCCTTAGGTTAGGATATATAAGGTTACAGACGTACATAATGTTCCCACCGAGACGTACTGGGCTACACGAACGAGATTCTACAAAACATTCCCAGCGAGGGGCTAGATAGGTTAGGTTACGTTATATTACGTTATAGACGTATATAATGTTCCCACCGAGAAGTAGGGGCCGACCTGCCAGGAATGTTGTAAAATACTACATCCGAGACGTTAGATTGCCTTAGGTTAGGATATATAACGTTATAGACGTATATAATGTTGCCACCGAGACGTACGGGGCTACACGAACGAGATTCTACAAAACATTCCCAGCGATGGGCTAGATGGGTTAGGTTAGGTTATATTACGTTATACACATACATAGTGTTCCCACCGAGAAGTAGGGGCCGACCCGCCAGGAATGTTGTAAAATACTACATCCGAGACGTTAGATTGCCTTAGGTTAGGATGTATAACGTTATAGACGTATACAATGTTGCCACCGAGACGTACGGGGCTACACGAACGAGATTCTACAAAACATTACCAGCGAGGGGCTAGATGTATTAGCTTAGGTTATATTACGTTATAGACTTACATGATGTTCCCACCGACAAGTAGGGGCCGACCCGCCAGGAATGTTGTAAAATACTACATCGGGGATGTTAGATTGCCTTAGGTTAGGATATATAACGTTATAGACGTACATAATGTTCCCACCGAGACGTACGGGGCTACACGAACGGGATTCTACAAAACATTACCAGTGAGGGGCTAGATGGATTAGGTTAGCTTATATTACGTTATAGACTTACATAATGTTCCAACCGAGAAGTAGGGGCCGACCCTCCAGGAATGTTGTGAAATACTACATCCGAGATGTTAGATTGGCTTAGGATAGGATATATAACGTTATAGACGTACATAATGTTCCCACTGAGACGTACGGGGCTACACGAACGGGATTCTACAAAACATTACCAGTGAGGGGCTAGATGGATTAGGTTAGCTTATATTACGTTATAGACTTACATAATGTTCGAACCGAGAAGTAGGGGCCGACCCTCCAGGAATGTTGTGAAATACTACATCCGAGAGGTTAGATTGGCTTAGGATAGCTTATATAAAGTTATAGACGTACATAATGTTCCCACCGAGACGTACGGGGCTACACGAACGGGATTCTACAAAACATTCCCAGCGATGGGCTAGATGGGTTAGGTTAGGTTATATTACGTTATACACATACATAATGTTCCAACCGAGAAGTAGGGTCCGACCCGCCAGGAATGTTGTAAAATACTACATCCGAGACGTTAGATTGCCTTAGGCTAGGATATATAACGTAATAGACGTATATAATGTTGCCACCGAGACGTACGGGGCTACACGAACGAGATTCTACAAAACATTACAAGCGAGGGGCTAGATGTATTAGCTTATGTTATATTACGTTATAGACTTACATAATGTTCCCACCGACAAGTATGGGCCAACCCGCCAGGAATGTTGTAAAATACTACATCCGAGACGTTAGATTGCCTTAGGCTAGGATATATAACGTTATAGACGTATATAATGTTGCCACCGAGACGTACGGGGCTACACGAACGAGATTCTACAAAACATTACCAGCGAGGGGCTAGATGTATTAGGTTAGGTTATATTACGTTATAGACTTACATAATGTTCCCACCGACAAGTAGGGGCCGACCCGCCAGGAATGTTGTAAAATACTACATTCGAGATGTTAGATTGCCTTAGGTTAGGATATATAACGTTATAGACGTACACAATGTTCCCACCGAGACGTACGGGGCTACACGAACGGGATTCTACAAAACATTCCCAGCGATGGGCTAGATGGGTTAGGTTAGGTTATATTACGTTATACACATACATAGTGTTCCCACCGAGAAGTAGGGGCCGACCCGCCAGGAATGTTGTAAAATACTACATCCGAGACGTTAGATTGCCTTAGGTTAGGATATATAACGTTATAGACGTATATAATGTTGCCACCGAGACGTACAGGGCTACACGAACGAGATTCTACAAAACATTACCAGCGAGGGGCTAGATGTATTAGCTTACGTTGTATTACGTTATAGACTTACATAATGTTCCCACCGACAAGTAGGGGCCGACCCGCCAGGAATGTTGTAAAATACTACATCCGAAATGTTAGATTGCCTTAGGTTAGGATATATAACGTTATAGACGTACATAATGTTCCCACCGAGACGTACGGGGCTACACGAACGGGATTCTACAAAACGTTCCCAGCGATGGGCTAGATGGGTTAGGTTAGGTTATATTACGTTATACACATACATAATGTTCCCACCGAGAAGTAGGGTCCGACATGCCAGGAATTTTGTAAAATACTACATCCGAGACGTTAGATTGCCTTAGGTTAGGATATATAACGTTATAGACGTATATAATGTTGCCACCGAGACGTACGGGGCTACACGAACGAGATTCTACAAAACATTACAAGCGAGGGGCTAGATGGATTAGGTTAGGTTAAATTACGTTATAGACGTATATAATGTTCCCACCGAGAAGTAGGGGCCGATCCGCCAGGATTGTTGTAAAATACTATATCCGAGATGTTAGATTGCCTTAGGTTAGGATATATAACGTTATAGACGTATATAATGTTCCCACCGAGACGTACGTGGCTGCACGACCGGGATTCTGTAAAACATTACCAGCGAGGGGCTAGAAGGGTTAGGAAAGGTTATATTACTTTATAGACGTATATAATGTTCGAACCGAGAAGTGTGGGCCGACCCGCCAGGAATGTTGTAAAATACTACATTCGAGATGTTAGGTTGCCTTAGGTTGGGATAAACAAGGTTATAGACGTACATCATCTCCCGACCGAGAAGTACGGTCGGACACGAACGGGATTCTGTAAAACATTACCAGCGAGGGGCTAGATGGGTTAGGTTAGGTTATACTACGTTATAGACGTATATAATGCTCCTACCGAGTAGTAGGGGCCGACCCGCCAGGAATGTTGTAGAATACTACATCCGGGATGTTAGATTGCCTTAGGTTAGGATATATAAGGTTATAGACGTACATAATGTTCCCACCGAGACGTACTGGGCTACAAGAACGAGATTCTACAAAACATTCCCAGCGAGGGGCGAGATGGGTTAGGTTAGGTTATATTACGTTATAGACGTATATAATGCTCCTACCAAGTAGTAGGGCCCGACCCGCCAGGAATGTTGTAAAATACTACATCCGAGATGTTAGATTGCCTTAGGTTCGGATATATAACGTTATAGACGTATATAATGCTCCCACGGAGTGGTACGGGCCGACACGACCGGGATTCTGTAAAACATTACCAGCGAGGGGCTAGATGGGTTAGGTTAGGTTAAATTACGTTATAGACGTATATAATGTTCACACCGAGAAGTAGGGGCCGACACGCCAGGAATGTTGTAGAATACTACATCCGAGATGTTAGATTGCCTTAGGTTAGGATATATAAGGTTACAGACGTACATAATGCTCCCACCGAGAGGTACTGGGCTACACGAACGAGATTCTACAAAACATTCCCAGCGTGGGGCTAGATGGGTTAGGTTAGGTTATATTACGTTATAGACGTATATAATGTTCCCACCGACAAGTAGGGGCCGACTCTCCAGGAATGTTGTGAAATACTACATCCGAGACGTTAGATTGGCTTAGGATAGGATATATAACGTTATAGACGTACATAATGTTCCCACCGAGACGTACGGGGCTACACGAACGGGATTCTACAAAACATCACCAGTGAGGGGCTAGATGGATTAGGTTAGCTTATATTACGTTATAGACTTACATAATGTTCCAACCGAGAAGTAGGGGCCGACCCTCCAGGAATGTTGTGAAATACTACATCCGAGATGTTAGATTGGCTTAGGATAGGATATATAACGTTATAGACGTACATAATGTTCCCACCGAGAAGTAGGGTCCGACCCGCCAGGAATGTTGTAAAATACTACATCCGAGACGTTAGATTGCCTTAGGTTAGGATATATAACGTTATAGACGTATATAATGTTGCCACCGAGACGTACGGGCCGACACGACCGGGATTCTGTAAAACATTACCAGCGAGGGGCTAGATGTATTAGCTTAGGTTATATTACGTTATAGGTTTACATAATGTTCCCCCCGACAAGTAGGGGCCGACCCACCAGGAATGTTGTAAAATACTACATCCGAGATGTTAGATTGCCTTAGGTTAGGATATATAACGTTATAGACGTACATAATGTTCCCACCGAGACGTACGGGGCTGCACGACCGGGATTCTGTAAAACATTACCAGCGAGGGGCTAGAAGGGTTAGGAAAGGTTATATTACTTTATAGACGTATATAATGTTCGAACCGAGAAGTGTGGGCCGACCCGCCAGGAATGTTGTAAAATACTACATTCGAGATGTTAGGTTGCCTTAGGTTGGGATAAACAAGATTATAGATGTACATCATCTCCCGACCGAGAAGTACGGTCGGACACGAACGGGATTCTGTAAAACATTACCAGCGAGGGGCTAGATGGGTTAGGTTAGGTTATACTACGTTATAGACGTATATAATGCTCCTACCGAGTAGTAGGGGCCGACCCGCCAGGAATGTTGTAAAATACTACATCCGAGATGTTAGATTGCCTTAGGTTCGGATATATAACGTTATAGACGTATATAATGCTCCCACGGAGTGGTACGGGCCGACACGACCGGGATTCTGTAAAACATTACCAGCGATGAGCTAGATGGGTTAGATTAGGTTAAATTACGTTATAGAAGTATATAATGTTCACACCGAGAAGTAGGGGCCGACCCGCCAGGAATGTTGTAGAATACTACATCCGAGATGTTAGATTGCCTTAGGTTAGGATATATAAGGTTACAGACGTACATAATGTTCCCACCGAGACGTACTGGGCTACACGAACGAGATTCTACAAAACATTCCCAGCGAGGGGCTAGATAGGTTAGGTTAGGTTATATTACGTTATAGACGTATATAATGTTCCCACCGAGAAGTAGGGGCCGACCTGCCAGGAATGTTGTAAAATACTACATCCGAGACGTTAGATTGCCTTAGGTTAGGATATATAACGTTATAGACGTATATAATGTTGCCACCGAGACGTACGGGGCTACACGAACGAGATTCTACAAAACATTCCCAGCGATGGGCTAGATGGGTTAGGTTAGGTTATATTACGTTATACACATACATAGTGTTCCCACCAAGAAGTAGGGGCCGACCCGCCAGGAATGTTGTAAAATACTACATCCGAGACGTTAGATTGCCTTAGGTTAGGATGTATAACGTTATAGACGTATACAATGTTGCCACCGAGACGTACGGGGCTACACGAACGAGATTCTACAAAACATTACCAGCGAGGGGCTAGATGTATTAGCTTAGGTTATATTACGTTATAGACTTACATAATGTTCCCACCGACAAGTAGGGGCCGACCCACCAGGAATGTTGTAAAATACTACATCCGAGATGTTAGATTGCCTTAGGTTAGGATATATAACGTTATAGACGTACATAATGTTCCCACCGAGACGTACGGGGCTGCACGACCGGGATTCTGTAAAACATTACCAGCGAGGGGCTAGAAGGGTTAGGAAAGGTTATATTACTTTATAGACGTATATAATGCTCGAACCGAGAAGTGTGGGCCGACCCGCCAGGAATGTTGTAAAATTCTACATTCGAGATGTTAGGTTGTGTGACGTCAGGCGTGCCGCCTGCCACCCTCAACCGCCCTACGCAGCCTCCGGAGACGCTCAGCACCATGCTCGAGGCCCCACCGTACCCAGGGGTGAAGCCCACAGAAGCAGGCAACCGAATATACAGCCGCGCCCAGGCAGCCGACCGCCATCCACCGACCAGGGGTTCGACCGTAAATTCGCGCTCACGCGCTTGTTCGCCGCCGATGTACAAGTACGAGCAGAGGTACGAGCAGAAGCACGAGTACGAGTACGAGCAGAGGTACGAGCCCGTCCAGTCGCCAGCAACCACGCATCCATACTTCTTATATTCATACATGCGATCATAAGCGAATTTCTAGTCTTTAAGTACACGACACGATTCTGTACACACAAACAACAAACACCTAATTCTAAGTCATTTCGATGTAGATTCA
Organism: Xylocopa violacea; assembly: GCA_963969225.1. Taxonomy (NCBI): domain Eukaryota; kingdom Metazoa; phylum Arthropoda; class Insecta; order Hymenoptera; family Apidae; genus Xylocopa; species Xylocopa violacea. The sequence continues at coordinate 4,213,118 of CAXAJV010000013.1, forward strand.
TAATTTTAAGATATAGTATAAGATAACGCGCGTAGTCTAAGACGCGTCAGCTAAGCGCCCGAACGGGGGCCCGACGCTCCCGGCTCACGCGTAACGCGTTCACCCCACCACGCGCGGTCCCCACTCCGCGCGCCGCCCCACCACGCGGGCCCGCGACTCGCGCGCCACGCGACCAAGGGAGGTCGCGGACACGCGACCTGGACACCAGTTCTAATCACTCCGGTGAGGAGCACAGTTCTCCTCTCTCCGCCGATACGGAGTCCGATCAGAGCACTTAGCTCTCGAATCCTTAGGGCCGTCGCAACTCCTTTGCACAGGAGTCTTAGTTTATTTTCTATTTTCTATTTTGTTCAAGTCTAGTAGTAAGTTAACTCTATCTTAGATTCTAATTTGTATTAGGGAAGTTACAAGAATATACTTAGTTCTACCTAACGTCAAATCTTTTATTTATCGAGTTCCATTATTCAAAGTCCATTCGTTTATCATACGTTTTCGCTAGTACGTATACGACTCAGGCATCGCAACGTTCAACTCGTTCTCTATTCATATCCGAACGGCGTAGACGGTTAGAGAGGACCGCCGCTTAACCGATCTGCGCTCTACGATTGCAATATTGAACGCAGTGCTCCTTCGATCTTGACTGGTGCTTCGGAAGGTTAGAGAGGACCGCCGCTTAGCCTATCCGAATATCTGGAACGATCGAGGGTTGCTTCTTGATGAAAGATCCCGCAGTCAGGCGACGTACTCGACGCGCGGGAAGGAAAACGTATCTTCGTCGACTTGTGCGCGAATATATCGGTGCAGCTTGTGTTCCGATTCCTGTATACGCCGTCCAGCTTGCTGCAGTCCACGACGACGCATCGTTCGCTGTATCGAGATCCAGCATCAGGACAGAGATCCTCGAGGCTTCCGCAATTCCAGCACCGCCGCCCTCTCAACCGCTTCGACCGCAGTGGAAGCTGATCCCGCTGACGGAAGTTCCCCTTCGCAGATTTGCAGCATCGATTCCGGAGACAGATCCTCGCAAACAGCGATACCTGAAACGAGAACTGTATCAATTCATCTGAAAGGTAGGTGCGGTGTCCTTTCCTCCGGCGCGAAATCGAGCTTCGAGCGTCCCGTTTGCCGTAATCGAGTCTTCGAACCCGCCATCCGACGCCGTATCTGTCTTCGCGACAGATCGTCGGAATACGTGAGGACACAAATACGACTCCGGAAATTTTCCCGACCGTGACGTGACAGTTGCCTTAGGTTGGGATAAACAAGGTTATAGACGTACATCACCTCCCGACCGAGAAGTACGGTCGGACACGAACGGGATTCTGTAAAACATTACCAGCGAGGGGCTAGATGAGTTAGGTTAGGTTATACTACGTTATAGACGTATATAATGCTCCTACCAAGTAGTAGGGCCCGACCCGCCAGGAATGTTGTAAAATACTACATCCGAGATGTTAGATTGCCTTAGGTTCGGATATATAACGTTATAGACGTATATAATGCTCCCACGGAGTGGTACGGGCCGACACGACCGGGATTCTGTAAAACATTACCAGCGAGGGGCTAGATGGGTTAGGTTAGGTTAAATTACGTTATAGACGTATATAATGTTCACACCGAGAAGTAGGGGCCGACACGCCAGGAATGTTGTAGAATACTACATCCGAGATGTTAGATTGCCTTAGGTTAGGATATATAAGGTTACAGACGTACATAATGCTCCCACCGAGAGGTACTGGGCTACACGAACGAGATTCTACAAAACATTCCCAGCGTGGGGCTAGATGGGTTAGGTTAGGTTATATTACGTTATAGACGTATATAATGTTCCCACCGACAAGTAGGGGCCGACTCTCCAGGAATGTTGTGAAATACTACATCCGAGACGTTAGATTGGCTTAGGATAGGATATATAACGTTATAGACGTACATAATGTTCCCACCGAGACGTACGGGGCTACACGAACGGGATTCTACAAAACATCACCAGTGAGGGGCTAGATGGATTAGGTTAGCTTATATTACGTTATAGACTTACATAATGTTCCAACCGAGAAGTAGGGGCCGACCCTCCAGGAATGTTGTGAAATACTACATCCGAGATGTTAGATTGGCTTAGGATAGGATATATAACGTTATAGACGTACATAATGTTCCCACCGAGAAGTAGGGTCCGACCCGCCAGGAATGTTGTAAAATACTACATCCGAGACGTTAGATTGCCTTAGGTTAGGATATATAACGTTATAGACGTATATAATGTTGCCACCGAGACGTACGGGCCGACAGGACCGGGATTCTGTAAAACATTACCAGCGAGGGGCTAGATGTATTAGCTTAGGTTATATTACGTTATAGGTTTACATAATGTTCCCCCCGACAAGTAGGGGCCGACCCACCAGGAATGTTGTAAAATACTACATCCGAGATGTTAGATTGCCTTAGGTTAGGATATATAACGTTATAGACGTACATAATGTTCCCACCGAGACGTACGGGGCTGCACGACCGGGATTCTGTAAAACATTACCAGCGAGGGGCTAGAAGGGTTAGGAAAGGTTGTATTACTTTATAGACGTATATAATGTTCGAACCGAGAAGTGTGGGCCGACCCGCCAGGAATGTTGTAAAATACTACATTCGAGATGTTAGGTTGCCTTAGGTTGGGATAAACAAGATTATAGATGTACATCATCTCCCGACCGAGAAGTACGGTCGGACACGAACGGGATTCTGTAAAACATTACCAGCGAGGGGCTAGATGGGTTAGGTTAGGTTATACTACGTTATAGACGTATATAATGCTCCTACCGAGTAGTAGGGGCCGACCCGCCAGGAATGTTGTAAAATACTACATCCGAGATGTTAGATTGCCTTAGGTTCGGATATATAACGTTATAGACGTATATAATGCTCCCACGGAGTGGTACGGGCCGACACGACCGGGATTCTGTAAAACATTACCAGCGAGGGGCTAGATGGGTTAGGTTAGGTTAAATTACGTTATAGACGTATATAATGTTCACACCGAGAAGTAGGGGCCGACACGCCAGGAATGTTGTAGAATACTACATCCGAGATGTTAGATTGCCTTAGGTTAGGATATATAAGGTTACAGACGTACATAATGCTCCCACCGAGAGGTACTGGGCTACACGAACGAGATTCTACAAAACATTCCCAGCGATGGGCTAGATGGGTTAGGTTAGGTTATATTACGTTATACACATACATAATGTTCCAACCGAGAAGTAGGGTCCGACCCGCCAGGAATGTTGTAAAATACTACATCCGAGACGTTAGATTGCCTTAGGTTAGGATATATAACGTTATAGACGTATATAATGTTGCCACCGAGACGTACGGGGCTACACGAACGAGATTCTACAAAACATTACAAGCGAGGGGCTAGATGTATTAGCTTAGGTTATATTACGTTATAGACTTACATAATGTTCCCACCGACAAGTAGGGGCCGACCCGCCAGGAATGTTGTAAAATACTACATCCGAGATATTAGATTGCCTTAGGTTAGGATATATAACGTTATAGACGTACATAATGTTCCCACCGAGACGTACGGGGCTACACGTACGGGATTCTACAAAACATTACCAGTGAGGGGCTAGATGGATTAGGTTAGCTTATATTACGTTATAGACTTACATAATGTTCCAACCGAGAAGTAGGGGCCGACCCTCCAGGAATGTTGTGAAATACTACATCCGAGATGTTAGATTCGCTTAGGATAGGATATATAACGTTATAGACGTACATAATGTTCCCACCGAGAAGTAGGGTCCGACCCGCCAGGAATGTTGTAAAATACTACATCCGAGATGTTAGATTGCCTTAGGTTAGGATATATAAGGTTATAGACGTACATAATGTTCCCACCGAGACGAACTGGGCTACAAGAACGAGATTCTACAAAACATTCCCAGCGAGGGGCTAGATGGGTTAGGTTAGGTTATATTACGTTATAGACGTATATAATGTTCCCACCGAGAAGTAGGGGCCGACCCGCCAGGAATGTTGTAAAATACTACATCCGAGAAGTGAGATTGCCTTAGGTTCGGATATAATACGTTATAGACGTATATAATGCTAACACGGAGTGGTACGGGCCGACACGACCGGGATTCTGTAAAACATTACCAGCGAGGGGCTAGATGGGTTAGGTTAGGTTAAATTACGTTATAGAAGTATATAATGTTCACACCGAGAAGTAGGGGCCGACCCGCCAGGAATGTTGTAGAATACTACATCCGAGATGTTAGATTGCCTTAGGTTAGGATATATAACGTTATAGACGTACATAATGTTTCCACCGAGACGTACGGGGCTACACGAACGGGATTCTACAAAACATTCCCAGCGATGGGCTAGATGGGTTAGGTTAGGTTATATTACGTTATACACATACATAATGTTCCCACCGAGAAGTAGGGCCCGACCCGCCAGGAATTTTGTAAAATACTACATCCGAGACGTTAGATTGCCTTAGGTTAGGATATATAACGTTATAGACGTATATAATGTTGCCACCGAGACGTACGGGGCTACACGAACGAGATTCTACAAAACATTACCAGCGAGGGGCTAGATGTATTAGCTTAGGTTATATTACGTTATAGACTTACATAATGTTCCCACCGACAAGTAGGGGCCGACCCGCCAGGAATGTTATAAAATACTACATCCGAGATGTTAGATTGCCTTAGGTTAGGATATATAACGTTATAGACGTACATAATGTTCCCACCGAGACGTACGGGGCTACACGAACGGGATTCTACAAAACATTCCCAGCGATGGGCTAGATGGGTTAGGTTAGGTTATATTACGTTATACACATACATAATGTTCCCACCGAGAAGTAGAGTCCGACCCGCCAGGAATGTTGTAAAATACTACATCCGAGACGTTAGATTGCATTAGGTTAGGATATATAACGTTATAGACGTATATAATGTTGCCACCGAGACGTACGGGGCTACACGAACGAGATTCTACAAAACATTACAAGCGAGGGGCTAGATGTATTAGCTTAGGTTATATTACGTTATAGACTTACATAATGTTCCCACCGACAAGTAGGGGCCGACCCGCCAGGAATGTTGTAAAATACTACATCCGAGATGTTAGATTGCCTTAGGTTAGGATATATAACGTTATAGACGTACATAATGTTCCCACCGAGAAGTAGGGTCCGACCCGCCAGGAATGTTGTAAAATACTACATCCGAGACGTTAGATTGCATTAGGTTAGGATATATAACGTTATAGACGTATATAATGTAGCCACAGAGACGTACGGGGCTACACGAACGAGATTCTACAAAACATTACCAGCGAGGGGCTAGATGTATTAGCTTAGGTTATATTACGTTATAGACTTACATAATGTTCCCACCGACAAGTAGGGGCCGACCCGCCAGGAATGTTGTAAAATACTACATCCGAGATGTTAGATTGCCTTAGGTTAGGATATATAACGTTATAGACGTACATAATGTTCCCACCGAGACGTACGGGGCTACACGAACGGGATTCTACAAAACATTCCCAGCGATGGGCTAGATGGGTTAGGTTAGGTTATATTACGTTATACACATACATAATGTTCCCACCGTGAAGTAGGGTCCGACCCGCCAGTAATGTTGTAAAATACTACATCCGAGACGTTAGATTGCATTAGGTTAGGATATATAACGTTATAGACGTATATAATGTTGCCACCGAGACGTACGGGGCTACACGAACGAGATTCTACAAAACATTACAAGCGAGGGGCTAGATGTATTAGCTTAGGTTATATTACGTTATAGACTTACATAATGTTCCCACCGACAAGTAGGGGCCGACCCGCCAGGAATGTTGTAAAATACTACATCCGAGATGTTAGATTGCCTTAGGTTAGGATATATAACGTTATAGACGTACATAATGTTCCCACCGAGAAGTAGGGTCCGACCCGCCAGGAATGTTGTAAAATACTACATCCGAGACGTTAGATTGCATTAGGTTAGGATATATAACGTTATAGACGTATATAATGTTGCCACAGAGACGTACGGGGCTACACGAACGAGATTCTACAAAACATTACCAGCGAGGGGCTAGATGTATTAGCTTAGGTTATATTACGTTATAGACTTACATAATGTTCCCACCGACAAGTAGGGGCCGACCCGCCAGGAATGTTGTAAAATACTACATCCGAGATGTTAGATTGGCTTAGGTTAGGATATATAACGTTATAGACGTACATAATGTTCCCACCGAGAAGTAGGTTCCGACCCGCCAGGAATGTTGTAAAATACTACATCCGAGACGTTAGATTGCCTTAGGTTAGGATATATAACGTTATAGACGTATATAATGTTGCCACCGAGACGTACGGGGCTACACGAACGAGATTCTACAAAAAATTACAAGCGAGGGGCTAGATGTATTAGCTTAGGTTATATTACGTTATAGACTTACATAATATTCCCACCGACAAGTAGGGGCCGACCCGCCAGGAATGTTGTAAAATACTACATCCGAGATGTTAGATTGCCTTAGGTTAGGATATATAACGTTATAGACGTACATAATGTTCCCACCGAGACGTACGGTGCTACGCGAACGAGATTCTACAAAACATTACCAGCGAGGGGCTAGATGTATTAGCTTAGGTTATATTACGTTATAGACTTACATAATGTTCCCACCGACAAGTAGGGGCCGACCCGCCAGGAATGTTGTAAAATACTACATCCGAGATGTTAGATTGCCTTAGGTTAGGATATATAACGTTATAGACGTACATAATGTTCCCACCGAGACGTACGGGGCTACACGAACGGGATTCTACAAAACATTCCCAGCGATGGGCTAGATGGGTTAGGTTAGGTTATATTACGTTATACACATACATAATGTTCCCACCGTGAAGTAGGGTCCGACCCGCCAGTAATGTTGTAAAATACTACATCCGAGACGTTAGATTGCATTAGGTTAGGATATATAACGTTATAGACGTATATAATGTTGCCACCGAGACGTACGGGGCTACACGAACGAGATTCTACAAAACATTACAAGCGAGGGGCTAGATGTATTAGCTTAGGTTATATTACGTTATAGACTTACATAATGTTCCCACCGACAAGTAGGGGCCGACCCGCCAGGAATGTTGTAAAATACTACATCCGAGATGTTAGATTGCCTTAGGTTAGGATATATAACGTTATAGACGTACATAATGTTCCCACCGAGAAGTAGGGTCCGACCCGCCAGGAATGTTGTAAAATACTACATCCGAGACGTTAGATTGCATTAGGTTAGGATATATAACGTTATAGACGTATATAATGTTGCCACAGAGACGTACGGGGCTACACGAACGAGATTCTACAAAACATTACCAGCGAGGGGCTAGATGTATTAGCTTAGGTTATATTACGTTATAGACTTACATAATGTTCCCACCGACAAGTAGGGGCCGACCCGCCAGGAATGTTGTAAAATACTACATCCGAGATGTTAGATTGCCTTAGGTTAGGATATATAACGTTATAGACGTACATAATATTCCCACCGAGAAGTAGGGTCCGACCCGCCAGGAATGTTGTAAAATACTACATCCGAGACGTTAGATTGCATTAGGTTAGGATATATAACGTTATAGACGTATATAATGTTGCCACAGAGACGTACGGGGCTACACGAACGAGATTCTACAAAACATTACCAGCGAGGGGCTAGATGTATTAGCTTAGGTTATATTACGTTATAGACTTACATAATGTTCCCACCGACAAGTAGGGGCCGACCCGCCAGGAATGTTGTAAAATACTACATCCGAGATGTTAGATTGGCTTAGGTTAGGATATATAACGTTATAGACGTACATAATGTTCCCACCGAGAAGTAGGTTCCGACCCGCCAGGAATGTTGTAAAATACTACATCCGAGACGTTAGATTGCCTTAGGTTAGGATATATAACGTTATAGACGTATATAATGTTGCCACCGAGACGTACGGGGCTACACGAACGAGATTCTACAAAAAATTACAAGCGAGGGGCTAGATGTATTAGCTTAGGTTATATTACGTTATAGACTTACATAATATTCCCACCGACAAGTAGGGGCCGACCCGCCAGGAATGTTGTAAAATACTACATCCGAGATGTTAGATTGCCTTAGGTTAGGATATATAACGTTATAGACGTACATAATGTTCCCACCGAGACGTACGGTGCTACGCGAACGAGATTCTACAAAACATTACCAGCGAGGGGCTAGATGTATTAGCTTAGGTTATATTACGTTATAGACTTACATAATGTTCCCACCGACAAGTAGGGGCCGACCCGCCAGGAATGTTGTAAAATACTACATCCGAGATGTTAGATTGCCTTAGGTTAGGATATATAACGTTATAGACGTACATAATGTTCCCACCGAGACGTACGGGGCTACACGAACGGGATTCTACAAAACATTCCCAGCGATGGGCTAGATGGGTTAGGTTAGGTTATATTACGTTATACACATACATAATGTTCCCACCGTGAAGTAGGGTCCGACCCGCCAGTAATGTTGTAAAATACTACATCCGAGACGTTAGATTGCATTAGGTTAGGATATATAACGTTATAGACGTATATAATGTTGCCACCGAGACGTACGGGGCTACACGAACGAGATTCTACAAAACATTACAAGCGAGGGGCTAGATGTATTAGCTTAGGTTATATTACGTTATAGACTTACATAATGTTCCCACCGACAAGTAGGGGCCGACCCGCCAGGAATGTTGTAAAATACTACATCCGAGATGTTAGATTGCCTTAGGTTAGGATATATAACGTTATAGACGTACATAATGTTCCCACCGAGAAGTAGGGTCCGACCCGCCAGGAATGTTGTAAAATACTACATCCGAGACGTTAGATTGCATTAGGTTAGGATATATAACGTTATAGACGTATATAATGTTGCCACAGAGACGTACGGGGCTACACGAACGAGATTCTACAAAACATTACCAGCGAGGGGCTAGATGTATTAGCTTAGGTTATATTACGTTATAGACTTACATAATGTTCCCACCGACAAGTAGGGGCCGACCCGCCAGGAATGTTGTAAAATACTACATCCGAGATGTTAGATTGCCTTAGGTTAGGATATATAACGTTATAGACGTACATAATATTCCCACCGAGAAGTAGGGTCCGACCCGCCAGGAATGTTGTAAAATACTACATCCGAGACGTTATATTGCCTTAGGTTAGGATATATAACGTTATAGACGTATATAATGCTGCCACCGAGACGTACGGGGCTACACGAACGAGATTCTACAAAAAATTACAAGCGAGGGGCTAGATGTATTAGCTTAGGTTATATTACGTTATAGACTTACATAATATTCCCACCGACAAGTAGGGGCCGACCCGCCAGGAATGTTGTAAAATACTACATCCGATACGTTAGATTGCCTTAGGTTAGGATATATAACGTTATAGACGTATATAATGTTGCCACCGAGACGTACGGGGCTACGCGAACGGGATTCTACAAAACATTCCCAGCGATGGGCTAGATGGGTTAGGTTAGGTCATATTTCGTTAGAAACGTACATAATGTTCCAACCGCGAAGTAGGGGCCGACCCGCCAGGAATGTTGTAAAATACTACATCCGAGATGTTAGATTGCCTTAGGTTAGGATGTATAACGTTATAGACGTATATAATGTTCCCACCGAGACGTACGGGGCTACACCAACGGGATTCTACAAAACATTCCCAGCGAGGAGCTAGATGGGTTAGGTTAGGTTATATTACGTTATACACGTATATAATGTTCCCACCGAGAAGTAGGGGCCGACCCGCCAGGATTGTTGTAAAATACTACATCCGAGGTGTTAGGTTGCCTTAGGTTAGGATATATAACGTTATAGATGTATATAATGTTCCCACGGAGTGGTACGGGCCGACACTACCGGGATTCTGTAAAACATTACCAGCGAGGGGCTAGATGTATTAGCTTAGGTTATATTACGTTATAGACTTACATAATGTTCCCACCGACAAGTAGGGGCCGACCCGCCAGGAATGTTGTAAAATACTACATCCGAGATGTTAGATTGCCTTAGGTTAGGATATATAACGTTATAGACGTACATAATGTTCCCACCGAGACGTACGGGGCTACACGAACGGGATTCTACAAAACATTCCCAGCGATGGGCTAGATGGGTTAGGTTAGGTTATATTACGTTATACACATACATAATGTTCCCACCGAGAAGTAGGGTCCGACCCGCCAGGAATGTTGTAAAATACTACATCCGAGACGTTAGATTGCCTTAGGTTAGGATATATAACGTTATAGACGTATATAATGTTGCCACCGAGACGTACGGGGCTACACGAACGAGATTCTACAAAACATTACCAGCGAGGGGCTAGATGTATTAGCTTAGGTTATATTACGTTATAGACTTACATAATGTTCCCACCGACAAGTAGGGGCCGACCCGCCAGGAATGTTATAAAATACTACATCCGAGATGTTAGATTGCCTTAGGTTAGGATATATAACGTTATAGACGTACATAATGTTCCCACCGAGACGTACGGGGCTACACGAACGGGATTCTACAAAACATTCCCAGCGATGGGCTAGATGGGTTAGGTTAGTTTATATTACGTTATACACATACACAATGTTCCCACCGAGAAGTAGGGTCCGACCCGCCAGGAATGTTGTAAAATACTACATCCGAGACGTTAGATTGCATTAGGTTAGGATATATAACGTTATAGACGTATATAATGTTGCCAGCGAGACGTACGGGGCTACACGAACGAGATTCTACAAAACATTACCAGCGAGGGGCTAGATGTATTAGCTTAGGTTATATTACGTTATAGACTTACATAATGTTCCCACCGACAAGTAGGGGCCGACCCGCCAGGAATGTTGTAAAATACTACATCCGAGATGTTAGATTGCCTTAGGTTAGGATATATAACGTTATAGACGTACATAATGTTCCCACCGAGAAGTAGGGTCCGACCCGCCAGGAATGTTGTAAAATACTACATCCGAGACGTTAGATTGCATTAGGTTAGGATATATAACGTTATAGACGTACATAATGTTCCCACCGAGACGTACGGGGCTACGCGAACGGGATTTTACAAAACATTCCCAGCGATGGGCTAGATGGTTTAGGTTAGGTTATATTACGTTATACACATACATAATGTTCCCACCGAGAAGTAGGGTCCGACCCGCCAGGAATTTTGTAAAATACTATATCCCGGACGTTAGATTGCCTTAGGTTAGGATATATAACGTTATAGACGTATATAATGTTGCCACCGAGACGTACGGGGCTACACGAACGAGATTCTACAAAAAATTACAAGCGAGGGGCTAGATGTATTAGCTTAGGTTATATTACGTTATAGACTTACATAATGTTCCCACCGACAAGTAGGGGCCGACCCGCCAGGAATGTTGTAAAATACTACATCCGAGATGTTAGATTGCCTTAGGTTAGGATATATAAGGTTATAGACGTACATAATGTTCCCACCGAGACGTACTGGGCTACACGAACGAGATTCTACAAAACATTCCCAGCGAGGGGCTAGATGGGTTAGGTTAGGTTATATTACGTTATAGACGTAGATAATGTTCCCACCGAGAAGTAGGGGCCGACCCGCCAGGAATGTTGTAAAATACTACTTCCGAGATGTTAGATTGCCTTAGGTTCATATATATAACGTTATAGACGTATATAATGTTCCCACCGACAAGTAGGTGCCGACCCGCCAGGAATGTTGTAAAATACTACATCCGAGAAGTGAGATTGCCTTAGGTTCGGATATAATACGTTATAGACGTATATAATGCTCCCACGGAGTGGTACGGCCCGACACGACCGGGATTCGGTAAAACATTACCAGCGAGGGGCTAGATTTATTAGGTTAGGTTAAATTACGTTATAGACGTATATAATGTTCCCACCGAGAAGTAGGGGCCGACCCGCCAGGATTGTTGTAAAATACTACATCCGAGATGTTAGATTGCCTTAGGTTAGGATATATAACGTTATAGACGTATATAATGTTCCCACCGAGACGTACGGGGCTGCACGACCGGGATTCTGTAAAACATTACCAGCGAGGGGCTAGAAGGGTTAGGAAAGGTTATATTACTTTATAGACGTATATAATGTTCGAACCGAGAAGTGTGGGCCGACCCGCCAGGAATGTTGTAAAATACTACATTCGAGATGTTAGGTTGCCTTAGGTTGGGATAAACAAGGTTATAGACGTACATCATCTCCCGACCGAGAAGTACGGTCGGACACGAACGGGATTCTGTAAAAAATTACCAGCGAGGGGCTAGATGGCTTAGGTTAGGTTATACTACGTTATAGACGTATATAATGCTCCTACCGAGTAGTAGGGGCCGACCCGCCAGGAATATTGTAAAATACTACATCCGAGATGTTAGATTGCCTTAGGTTCGGATATATAACGTTATAGACGTACATAATGTTCCCACCGAGACGTACGGGGCTACACGAACGGGATTCTACAAAACATTCCCAGCGAGGGGCTATATGGGGTAGGTTAGGTTATATTACGTTATAGACTTACATAATGTTCCAACCGAGAAGTAGGGGCCGACCCTCCAGGAATGTTGTAAAATACTACATCCGAGATGTTAGATTGCCTTAGGTTCGGATATATAACTTTATAGACGTATATAATGTTCCCACCGAGACGTACGGTCGGACACGAACGGGATTCTGTAAAACATTACCAGCGAGGGGCTAGATGGGTTACGTTAGGTTATACTACGTTATAGACGTAGATAATGCTCCTACCGAGTAGTAGGGGCCGACCCGCCAGGAATGTTGTAGAATACTACGTCCGAGATGTTAGATTGCCTTAGGTTAGGATATATAAGGTTCTAGACGTACATAATGTTCCCACCGACACGTACTGGGCTACAAGAACGAGATTCTACAAAACATTCCCAGCGAGGGGCTAGATGGGTTAGGTTAGGTTATATTACGTTATACACATACATAATGTTCCCACCGAGAAGTAGGGTCCGACTCGCCAGGAATGTTGTAAAATACTACATCCGAGACGTTAGATTGCCTTAGGTTAGGATATATAACGTTATAGACGTATATAATGTTGCCACCGAGACGTACGGGGCTACACGAACGAGATTCTACAAAACATTACCAGCGAGGGGCTAGATGTATTAGCTTAGGTTATATTACGTTATAGACTTACATAATGTTCCCACCGACAAGTAGGGGCCGACCCGCCAGGAATGTCGTAAAATACTACATCCGAGATACTAGATTGCCTTAGGTTAGGATATATAACGTTATAGACGTATATAATGTTGCCACCGAGACGTACGGGGCTACACGAACGAGATTCTACAAAACATTACAAGCGAGGGGCTAGATGTATTAGCTTAGGTTATATTACGTTATAGACTTACATAATGTTCCCACCGACAAGTAGGGGCCGACCCGCCAGGAATGTTGTAAAATACTACATCCGAGATATTAGATTGCCTTAGGTTAGGTTATATAACGTTATAGACGTACATAATGTTCCCACCGAGACGTACGGGGCTACACGTACGGGATTCTACAAAACATTACCAGTGAGGGGCTAGATGGATTAGGTTAGCTTATATTACGTTATAGACTTACATAATGTTCCAACCGAGAAGTAGGGGCCGACTCTCCAGGAATGTTGTGAAATACTACATCGGAGATGTTAGATAGGCTTAGGATAGGATATATAACGTTATAGACGTACATAATGTTCCCACCGAGACGTACGGGGCTACACGAACGGGATTCTACAAAACATTACCAGCGAGGGGCTAGATGCGTTAGGTTAGGTTAAATTACGTTATAGACGTATATAATGTTCCCACCGACAAGTAGGTGCCGACCCGCCAGGAATGTTGTAAAATACTACATCCGAGAAGTGAGATTGCCTTAGGTTCGGATATAATACGTTATAGACGTATATAATGCTCCCACGGAGTGGTACGGCCCGACACGACCGGGATTCGGTAAAACATTACCAGCGAGGGGCTAGATGGGTTAGGTTAGGTTATACTTCGTTATAGACGTATATAATGCTCCTACCGAGTAGTAGGGTCCGACCCGCCAGGAATGTTGTAAAATACTACATCCGGGATATTAGATTGCCTTAGGTTAGGATATATAAAGTTATAGACGTACATAATGTTCCCACCGAGACGTACGGGGCTACACGAACGGGATTCTACAAAACATTCCCAGCGAGGGGCTATATGGGGTAGGTTAGGTTATATTACGTTATAGACTTACATAATGTTCCAACCGAGAAGTAGGGGCCGACCCTCCAGGAATGTTGTAAAATACTACATCCGAGATGTTAGATTGCCTTAGGTTCGGATATATAACTTTATAGACGTATATAATGTTCCCACCGAGACGTACGGTCGGACACGAACGGGATTCTGTAAAACATTACCAGCGAGGGGCTAGATGGGTTAGGTTAGGTTATACTACGTTATAGACGTATATAATGCTCCTACCGAGTAGTAGGGGCCGACCCGCCAGGAATGTTGTAGAATACTACGTCCGAGATGTTAGATTGCCTTAGGTTAGGATATATAAGGTTATAGACGTACATAATGTTCCCACCGAGACGTACTGGGCTACACGAACGAGATTCTACAAAACATTCCCAGCGAGGGGCTAGATGGGTTAGGTTAGGTTATATTACGTTATAGACGTAGATAATGTTCCCACCGAGAAGTAGGGGCCGACCCGCCAGGAATGTTGTAAAATACTACATCCGAGATGTTAGATTGCCTTAGGTTCATATATATAACGTTACAGACGTATATAATGTTCCCACCGAGACGTACGGGGCTACACGAACGAGATTCTACAAAACATTACAAGCGAGGGGCTAGATGTATTAGCTTAGGTTATATTACGTTATAGACTTACATAATGTTCCCACCGACAAGTAGGGGCCGACCCGCCAGGAATGTTGTAAAATACTACATCCGAGATATTAGATTGCCTTAGGTTAGGATATATAACGTTATAGACGTACATAATGTTCCCACCGAGACGTACGGGGTTACACGTACGGGATTCTACAAAACATTACCAGTGAGGGGCTAGATGGATTAGGTTAGCTTATATTACGTTATAGACTTATATAATGTTCCAACCGAGAAGTAGGGGCCGACTCTCCAGGAATGTTGTGAAATACTACATCCGAGATGTTAGATAGGCTTAGGATAGGATATATAACGTTATAGACGTACATAATGTTCCCACCGAGACGTACGGGGCTACACGAACGGGATTCTACAAAACATTACCAGCGAGGGGCTAGATGCGTTAGGTTAGGTTAAATTACGTTATAGACGTATATAATGTTCCCACCGACAAGTAGGTGCCGACCCGCCAGGAATGTTGTAAAATACTACATCCGAGAAGTGAGATTGCCTTAGGTTCGGATATAATACGTTATAGACGTATATAATGCTCCCACGGAGTGGTACGGCCCGACACGACCGGGATTCGGTAAAACATTACCAGCGAGGGGCTAGATTTATTAGGTTAGGTTAAATTACGTTATAGACGTATATAATGTTCCCACCGAGAAGTAGGGGCCGACCCGCCAGGATTGTTGTAAAATACTACATCCGAGATGTTAGATTGCCTTAGGTTAGGATATATAACGTTATAGACGTATATAATGTTCCCACCGAGACGTACGGGGCTACATGAACGGGATTCTGTAAAACATTACCAGCGAGGGGCTAGAAGGGTTAGGAAAGGTTATATTACTTTATAGACGTATATAACGTTCGAACCGAGAAGTGTGGGCCGACCCGCCAGGAATGTTATAAAATACTACATTCGAGATGTTAGGTTGCCTTAGGTTGGGATAAACAAGGTTATAGACGTATATCATCTCCCGACCGAGAAGTACGGTCGGACACGAACGGCATTCTGTAAAACATTACCAGCGAGGGGCTAGATGGGTTAGGTTAGGTTATACTACGTTATAGACGTATATAATGCTCCTACCGAGTAGTAGGGTCCGACCCGCCAGGAATGTTGTAAAATACTACATCCGAGATATTAGATTGCCTTAGGTTAGGATATATAAAGTTATAGATGTACATAATGTTACCACCGAGACGTACGGTCGGACACGAACGGGATTCTGTAAAACATTACCAGCGAGGGGCTAGATGGGTTAGGTTAGGTTATACTACGTTATAGACGTATATAATGCTCCTACCGAGTAGTAGGGGCCGACCCGCCAGGAATGTTGTAGAATACTACGTCCGAGATGTTAGATTGCCTTAGGTTAGGATATATAAGGTTATAGACGTACATAATGTTCCCACCGACACGTACTGGGCTACAAGAACGAGATTCTACAGAACATTCCCAGCGAGGGGCTAGATGGGTTAGGTTAGGTTATATTACGTTATACACATACATAATGTTCCCACCGAGAAGTAGGGTCCGACTCGCCAGGAATGTTGTAAAATACTACATCCGAGACGTTAGATTGCCTTAGGTTAGGATATATAACGTTATAGACGTATATAATGTTGCCACCGAGACGTACGGGGCTACACGAACGAGATTCTACAAAACATTACCAGCGAGGGGCTAGATGTATTAGCTTAGGTTATATTACGTTATAGACTTACATAATGTTCCCACCGACAAGTAGGGGCCGCCCCGCCAGGAATGTTGTAAAATACTACATCCGAGATGTTAGATTGCCTTAGATTAGGATATATAACGTTATAGACGTACATAATGTTCCCACCGAGACGTACGGGGCTACGCGAACGGGATTTTACAAAACATTCCCAGCGATGGGCTAGATGGTTTAGGTTAGGTTATATTACGTTATACACATACATAATGTTCCCACCGAGAAGTAGGGTCCGACCCGCCAGGAATTTTGTAAAATACTATATCCGAGGCGTTAGATTGCCTTAGGTTAGGATATATAACGTTATAGACGTATATAATGTTGCCACCGAGACGTACGGGGCTACACGAACGAGATTCTACAAAAAATTACAAGCGAGGGGCAAGATGTATTAGCTTAGGTTATATTACGTTATAGACTTACATAATGTTCCCACCGACAAGTAGGGGCCGACCCGCCAGGAATGTTGTAAAATACTACATCCGAGATGTTAGATTGCCTTAGGTTAGAATATATAAGGTTATAGACGTACATAATGTTCCCACCGAGACGTACTGGGCTACACGAACGAGATTCTACAAAACATTCCCAGCGA
The DNA here is from genome assembly GCA_963969225.1 of Xylocopa violacea. Lineage (NCBI taxonomy): Eukaryota > Metazoa > Arthropoda > Insecta > Hymenoptera > Apidae > Xylocopa > Xylocopa violacea. Next base: position 4,230,524 of record CAXAJV010000013.1, read on the forward strand.
GGGGCTAGATGGGTTAGGTTAGGTTATATTACGTTATAGACGTAGATAATGTTCCCACCGAGAAGTAGGGGCCGACCCGCCAGGAATGTTGTAAAATACTACATCCGAGATGTTAGATTGCCTTAGGTTCATATATATAACGTTACAGACGTATATAATGTTCCCACCGAGACGTACGGGGCTACACGAACGAGATTCTACAAAACATTACAAGCGAGGGGCTAGATGTATTAGCTTAGGTTATATTACGTTATAGACTTACATAATGTTCCCACCGACAAGTAGGGGCCGACTCTCCAGGAATGTTGTGAAATACTACATCCGAGATGTTAGATAGGCTTAGGATAGGATATATAACGTTATAGACGTACATAATGTTCCCACCGAGACGTACGGGGCTACACGAACGGGATTCTACAAAACATTACCAGCGAGGGGCTAGATGCGTTAGGTTAGGTTAAATTACGTTATAGACGTATATAATGTTCCCACCGACAAGTAGGTGCCGACCCGCCAGGAATGTTGTAAAATACTACATCCGAGAAGTGAGATTGCCTTAGGTTCGGATATAATACGTTATAGACGTATATAATGCTCCCACGGAGTGGTACGGCCCGACACGACCGGGATTCGGTAAAACATTACCAGCGAGGGGCTAGATTTATTAGGTTAGGTTAAATTACGTTATAGACGTATATAATGTTCCCACCGAGAAGTAGGGGCCGACCCGCCAGGATTGTTGTAAAATACTACATCCGAGATGTTAGATTGCCTTAGGTTAGGATATATAACGTTATAGACGTATATAATGTTCCCACCGAGACGTACGGGGCTACATGAACGGGATTCTGTAAAACATTACCAGCGAGGGGCTAGAAGGGTTAGGTTAGGTTATATTACGTTATACACATACATAATGTTCCCACCGAGAAGTAGGGTCCGACTCGCCAGGAATGTTGTAAAATACTACATCCGAGACGTTAGATTGCCTTAGGTTAGGATATATAACGTTATAGACGTATATAATGTTGCCACCGAGACGTACGGGGCTACACGAACGAGATTCTACAAAACATTACCAGCGAGGGGCTAGATGTATTAGCTTAGGTTATATTACGTTATAGACTTACATAATGATCCCACCGACAAGTAGGGGCCGACCCGCCAGGAATGTTGTAAAATACTACATCCGAGATGTTAGATTGCCTTAGATTAGGATATATAACGTTATAGACGTACATAATGTTCCCACCGAGACGTACGGGGCTACGCGAACGGGATTTTACAAAACATTCCCAGCGATGGGCTAGATGGTTTAGGTTAGGTTATATTACGTTATACACATACATAATGTTCCCACCGAGAAGTAGGGTCCGACCCGCCAGGAATTTTGTAAAATACTATATCCGAGACGTTAGATTGCCTTAGGTTAGGATATATAACGTTATAGACGTATATAATGTTGCCACCGAGACGTACGGAGCCACACGAACGGTATTCTACAAAACATTACTAGCGAGGGGCTAGATGGATTAGGTTAGGTTATATTACGTTACAGACTTACATAATGTTCCAACCGAGAAGTAGGGGCCAACCCTCCAGGAATGTTGTAAAATACTACATCCGAAGTGTTAGGTTGCCTTAGGTTAGGATATATAACGTTATAGACGTATATAATGCTCCCACGGAGTGGTACGGGCCGACACGACCGGGATTCTGTAAAACATTACCAGCGAGGGGCTAGATGCGTTAGGTTAGGTTAAATTACGTTATAGACGTATATAATGTTCCCACCGACAAGTAGGTGCCGACCCGCCAGGAATGTTGTAAAATACTACATCCGAGAAGTGAGATTGCCTTAGGTTCGGATATAATACGTTATAGACGTATATAATGCTCCCACGGAGTGGTACGGGCCGACACGACCGGGATTCTGTAAAACATTACCAGCGAGGGGCTAGATGGGTTAGGTCAGGTTAAATTACGTTATAGACGTATATCATGTTCACACCGAGAAGTAGGGCCCGACCCGCCAGGAATGTTGTAGAATACTACATCCGAGACGTTAGATTGCCTTAGGTTAGGATATATAAGGTTATAGACGTACATAATGTTCCCACGGAGTGGTACGGCCCGACACGACCGGGATTCGGTAAAACATTACCAGCGAGGGGCTAGATTTATTAGGTTAGGTTAAATTACGTTATACACGTATATAATGTTCCCACCGAGAAGTAGGGGCCGACCCGCCAGGATTGTTGTAAAATACTACATCCGAGATGTTAGATTGCCTTAGGTTAGGATATATAAAGTTATAGATGTACATAATGTTCCCACCGAGACGTACGGGGCTACACGAACGGGATTCTACAAAACATTCCCAGCGAGGGGCTATATGGGGTAGGTTAGATTATATTACGTTATAGACTTACATAATGTTCCAACCGAGAAGTAGGGGCCGACCATCCAGGAATGTTGTAAAATACTACATCCGAGATGTTAGATTGCCTTAGGTTCGGATATATAACTTTATAGACGTATATAATGTTCCCACCGAGACGTACGGTCGGACACGAACGGGATTCTGTAAAACATTACCAGCGAGGGGCTAGATGGGTTAGGTTAGGTTATACTACGTTATAGACATATATAATGCTCCTACCGAGTAGTAGGGGCCGACCCGCCAGGAATGTTGTAGAATACTACGTCCGAGATGTTAGATTGCCTTAGGTTAGGATATATAAGGTTATAGACGTACATAATGTTCCCACCGACACGTACTGGGCTACAAGAACGAGATTCTACAAAACATTCCCAGCGAGGGGCTAGATGGGTTAGGTTAGGTTATATTACGTTATAGACGTATATAATGTTTCCACCGAGAAGTAGGGGCCGACCCGCCAGGAATGTTGTAAAATACTACATCCGAGATGTTAGATTGCCTTAGGTTCGGATATATAAGGTTATAGACGTATATAATGCTCCCACGGAGTGGTACGGGCCGACACGACCGGGATTCTGTAAAACATTACCAGCGAGGGGCTAGATGGGTTAGGATAGGTTAAATTACGTTATAGACGTATATAATGTTCACACCGAGAAGTAGGGGCCGACCCGCCAGGAATGTTGTAGAATACTACATCCGAGATGTTAGATTGCCTTAGGTTAGGATATATAAGGTTACAGACGTACATAATGTTCCCACCGAGACGTACGGGGCTACGCGAACGAGATTCTACAAAACATTACCAGCGAGGAGCTAGATGTATTAGCTTAGGTTATATTACGTTATAGACTTACATATTGTTCCCACCGACAAGTAGGGGCCGACCCGCCAGGAATGTTATAAAATACTACATCCGAGATGTTAGATTGCCTTAGGTTAGGATATATAACGTTATAGACGTACATAATGTTCCCACCGAGACGTACGGGGCTACACGAACGGTATTCTACAAAACATTACCGGCGAGGGGCTAGATGGATTAGGTTAGGTTATATTACGTTACAGACTTACATAATGTTCCAACCGAGATGTAGGGGCCAACCCTCCAGGAATGTTGTAAAATACTACATCCGAGGTGTTAGATTGCCTTCGGTTAGGATATATAACGTTATAGTCGTATATAATGTTCCCACCGATACGTACGGTGCTACACGAACGGGATTCTACAAAACATTCCCAGCGAGGAGCTAGATGGGTTAGGTTAGGTTATCTTACGTTATAGACGTATATAATGTTCCCACCGAGAAGTAGGTGCCGGCCCGGCAGGAATGTTGTAAAATACTACATCCGAGAAGTGAGATTGCCTTAGGTTCGGATATAATACGTTATAGACGTACATAATGCTCCCACGGAGTGGTACGGGCCGACACGACCGGGATTCTGTAAAACATTACCAGCGAGGGGCTAGATGGGTTAGGTTAGGTTAAATTACGTTATAGACGTATATCATGTTCACACCGAGAAGTAGGGCCCGACCCGCCAGGAATGTTGTAGAATACTACATCCGAGATGTTAGATTGCCTTAGGTTAGGATATATAAGGTTATAGACGTACATAATGTTCCCACCGAGACGTACTGGGCTACACGAACGAGATTCTACAAAACATTCCCAGCGAGGGGCTAGATGGGTTAGGTTAGGTTATATTACGTTATAGACGTAGATAATGTTCCCACCGAGAAGTAGGGGCCGACCCGCCAGGAATGTTGTAAAATACTACATCCGAGATGTTAGATTGCCTTAGGTTCATATATATAACGTTACAGACGTATATAATGTTCCCACCGAGACGTACGGGGCTACACGAACGAGATTCTACAAAACATTACAAGCGAGGGGCTAGATGTATTAGCTTAGGTTATATTACGTTATAGACTTACATAATGTTCCCACCGACAAGTAGGGGCCGACCCGCCAGGAATGTTGTAAAATACTACATCCGAGATATTAGATTGCCTTAGGTTAGGATATATAACGTTATAGACGTACATAATGTTCCCACCGAGACGTACGGGGCTACACGTACGGGATTCTACAAAACATTACCAGTGAGGGGCTAGATGGATTAGGTTAGCTTATATTACGTTATAGACTTATATAATGTTCCAACCGAGAAGTAGGGGCCGACTCTCCAGGAATGTTGTGAAATACTACATCCGAGATGTTAGATAGGCTTAGGATAGGATATATAACGTTATAGACGTACATAATGTTCCCACCGAGACGTACGGGGCTACACGAACGGGATTCTACAAAACATTACCAGCGAGGGGCTAGATGCGTTAGGTTAGGTTAAATTACGTTATAGACGTATATAATGTTCCCACCGACAAGTAGGTGCCGACCCGCCAGGAATGTTGTAAAATACTACATCCGAGAAGTGAGATTGCCTTAGGTTCGGATATAATACGTTATAGACGTATATAATGCTCCCACGGAGTGGTACGGCCCGACACGACCGGGATTCGGTAAAACATTACCAGCGAGGGGCTAGATTTATTAGGTTAGGTTAAATTACGTTATAGACGTATATAATGTTCCCACCGAGAAGTAGGGGCCGACCCGCCAGGATTGTTGTAAAATACTACATCCGAGATGTTAGATTGCCTTAGGTTAGGATATATAACGTTATAGACGTATATAATGTTCCCACCGAGACGTACGGGGCTACATGAACGGGATTCTGTAAAACATTACCAGCGAGGGGCTAGAAGGGTTAGGAAAGGTTATATTACTTTATAGACGTATATAACGTTCGAACCCAGAAGTGTGGGCCGACCCGCCAGGAATGTTATAAAATACTACATTCGAGATGTTAGGTTGCCTTAGGTTGGGATAAACAAGGTTATAGACGTATATCATCTCCCGACCGAGAAGTACGGTCGGACACGAACGGCATTCTGTAAAACATTACCAGCGAGGGGCTAGATGGGTTAGGTTAGGTTATACTACGTTATAGACGTATATAATGCTCCTACCGAGTAGTAGGGTCCGACCCGCCAGGAATGTTGTAAAATACTACATCCGAGATATTAGATTGCCTTAGGTTAGGATATATAAAGTTATAGATGTACATAATGTTACCACCGAGACGTACGGGGCTACACGAACGGGATTCTACAAAACATTCCCAGCGAGGGGCTATATGGGGTAGGTTAGGTTATATTACGTTATAGACTTACATAATGTTCCAACCGAGAAGTAGGGGCCGACCCTCCAGGAATGTTGTAAAATACTACATCCGAGACGTTAGATTGCCTTAGGTTAGGATATATAACGTTATAGACGTATATAATGTTGCCACCGAGACGTACGGGGCTACACGAACGAGATTCTACAAAACATTACCAGCGAGGGGCTAGATGTATTAGCTTAGGTTATATTACGTTATAGACTTACATAATGTTCCCACCGACAAGTAGGGGCCGCCCCGCCAGGAATGTTGTAAAATACTACATCCGAGATGTTAGATTGCCTTAGATTAGGATATATAACGTTATAGACGTACATAATGTTCCCACCGAGACGTACGGGGCTACGCGAACGGGATTTTACAAAACATTCCCAGCGATGGGCTAGATGGTTTAGGTTAGGTTATATTACGTTATACACATACATAATGTTCCCACCGAGAAGTAGGGTCCGACCCGCCAGGAATTTTGTAAAATACTATATCCGAGGCGTTAGATTGCCTTAGGTTAGGATATATAACGTTATAGACGTATATAATGTTGCCACCGAGACGTACGGGGCTACACGAACGAGATTCTACAAAAAATTACAAGCGAGGGGCAAGATGTATTAGCTTAGGTTATATTACGTTATAGACTTACATAATGTTCCCACCGACAAGTAGGGGCCGACCCGCCAGGAATGTTGTAAAATACTACATCCGAGATGTTAGATTGCCTTAGGTTAGAATATATAAGGTTATAGACGTACATAATGTTCCCACCGAGACGTACTGGGCTACACGAACGAGATTCTACAAAACATTCCCAGCGAGGGGCTAGATGGGTTAGGTTAGGTTATATTACGTTATAGACGTAGATAATGTTCCCACCGAGAAGTAGGGGCCGACCCGCCAGGAATGTTGTAAAATACTACATCCGAGATGTTAGATTGCCTTAGGTTCATATATATAACGTTACAGACGTATATAATGTTCCCACCGAGACGTACGGGGCTACACGAACGAGATTCTACAAAACATTACAAGCGAGGGGCTAGATGTATTAGCTTAGGTTATATTACGTTATAGACTTACATAATGTTCCCACCGACAAGTAGGGGCCGACTCTCCAGGAATGTTGTGAAATACTACATCCGAGATGTTAGATAGGCTTAGGATAGGATATATAACGTTATAGACGTACATAATGTTCCCACCGAGACGTACGGGGCTACACGAACGGGATTCTACAAAACATTACCAGCGAGGGGCTAGATGCGTTAGGTTAGGTTAAATTACGTTATAGACGTATATAATGTTCCCACCGACAAGTAGGTGCCGACCCGCCAGGAATGTTGTAAAATACTACATCCGAGAAGTGAGATTGCCTTAGGTTCGGATATAATACGTTATAGACGTATATAATGCTCCCACGGAGTGGTACGGCCCGACACGACCGGGATTCGGTAAAACATTACCAGCGAGGGGCTAGATTTATTAGGTTAGGTTAAATTACGTTATAGACGTATATAATGTTCCCACCGAGAAGTAGGGGCCGACCCGCCAGGATTGTTGTAAAATACTACATCCGAGATGTTAGATTGCCTTAGGTTAGGATATATAACGTTATAGACGTATATAATGTTCCCACCGAGACGTACGGGGCTACATGAACGGGATTCTGTAAAACATTACCAGCGAGGGGCTAGAAGGGTTAGGTTAGGTTATATTACGTTATACACATACATAATGTTCCCACCGAGAAGTAGGGTCCGACTCGCCAGGAATGTTGTAAAATACTACATCCGAGACGTTAGATTGCCTTAGGTTAGGATATATAACGTTATAGACGTATATAATGTTGCCACCGAGACGTACGGGGCTACACGAACGAGATTCTACAAAACATTACCAGCGAGGGGCTAGATGTATTAGCTTAGGTTATATTACGTTATAGACTTACATAATGATCCCACCGACAAGTAGGGGCCGACCCGCCAGGAATGTTGTAAAATACTACATCCGAGATGTTAGATTGCCTTAGATTAGGATATATAACGTTATAGACGTACATAATGTTCCCACCGAGACGTACGGGGCTACGCGAACGGGATTTTACAAAACATTCCCAGCGATGGGCTAGATGGTTTAGGTTAGGTTATATTACGTTATACACATACATAATGTTCCCACCGAGAAGTAGGGTCCGACCCGCCAGGAATTTTGTAAAATACTATATCCGAGACGTTAGATTGCCTTAGGTTAGGATATATAACGTTATAGACGTATATAATGTTGCCACCGAGACGTACGGAGCCACACGAACGGTATTCTACAAAACATTACTAGCGAGGGGCTAGATGGATTAGGTTAGGTTATATTACGTTACAGACTTACATAATGTTCCAACCGAGAAGTAGGGGCCAACCCTCCAGGAATGTTGTAAAATACTACATCCGAAGTGTTAGGTTGCCTTAGGTTAGGATATATAACGTTATAGACGTATATAATGCTCCCACGGAGTGGTACGGGCCGACACGACCGGGATTCTGTAAAACATTACCAGCGAGGGGCTAGATGCGTTAGGTTAGGTTAAATTACGTTATAGACGTATATAATGTTCCCACCGACAAGTAGGTGCCGACCCGCCAGGAATGTTGTAAAATACTACATCCGAGAAGTGAGATTGCCTTAGGTTCGGATATAATACGTTATAGACGTATATAATGCTCCCACGGAGTGGTACGGGCCGACACGACCGGGATTCTGTAAAACATTACCAGCGAGGGGCTAGATGGGTTAGGTCAGGTTAAATTACGTTATAGACGTATATCATGTTCACACCGAGAAGTAGGGCCCGACCCGCCAGGAATGTTGTAGAATACTACATCCGAGACGTTAGATTGCCTTAGGTTAGGATATATAAGGTTATAGACGTACATAATGTTCCCACGGAGTGGTACGGCCCGACACGACCGGGATTCGGTAAAACATTACCAGCGAGGGGCTAGATTTATTAGGTTAGGTTAAATTACGTTATACACGTATATAATGTTCCCACCGAGAAGTAGGGGCCGACCCGCCAGGATTGTTGTAAAATACTACATCCGAGATGTTAGATTGCCTTAGGTTAGGATATATAAAGTTATAGATGTACATAATGTTCCCACCGAGACGTACGGGGCTACACGAACGGGATTCTACAAAACATTCCCAGCGAGGGGCTATATGGGGTAGGTTAGATTATATTACGTTATAGACTTACATAATGTTCCAACCGAGAAGTAGGGGCCGACAATCCAGGAATGTTGTAAAATACTACATCCGAGATGTTAGATTGCCTTAGGTTCGGATATATAACTTTATAGACGTATATAATGTTCCCACCGAGACGTACGGTCGGACACGAACGGGATTCTGTAAAACATTACCAGCGAGGGGCTAGATGGGTTAGGTTAGGTTATACTACGTTATAGACATATATAATGCTCCTACCGAGTAGTAGGGGCCGACCCGCCAGGAATGTTGTAGAATACTACGTCCGAGATGTTAGATTACCTTAGGTTAGGATATATAAGGTTATAGACGTACATAATGTTCCCACCGACACGTACTGGGCTACAAGAACGAGATTCTACAAAACATTCCCAGCGAGGGGCTAGATGGGTTAGGTTAGGTTATATTACGTTATAGACGTATATAATGTTTCCACCGAGAAGTAGGGGCCGACCCGCCAGGAATGTTGTAAAATACTACATCCGAGATGTTAGATTGCCTTAGGTTCGGATATATAAGGTTATAGACGTATATAATGCTCCCACGGAGTGGTACGGGCCGACACGACCGGGATTCTGTAAAACATTACCAGCGAGGGGCTAGATGGGTTAGGATAGGTTAAATTACGTTATAGACGTATATAATGTTCACACCGAGAAGTAGGGGCCGACCCGCCAGGAATGTTGTAGAATACTACATCCGAGATGTTAGATTGCCTTAGGTTAGGATATATAAGGTTACAGACGTACATAATGTTCCCACCGAGACGTACGGGGCTACGCGAACGAGATTCTACAAAACATTACCAGCGAGGAGCTAGATGTATTAGCTTAGGTTATATTACGTTATAGACTTACATATTGTTCCCACCGACAAGTAGGGGCCGACCCGCCAGGAATGTTATAAAATACTACATCCGAGATGTTAGATTGCCTTAGGTTAGGATATATAACGTTATAGACGTACATAATGTTCCCACCGAGACGTACGGGGCTACACGAACGGTATTCTACAAAACATTACCGGCGAGGGGCTAGATGGATTAGGTTAGGTTATATTACGTTACAGACTTACATAATGTTCCAACCGAGATGTAGGGGCCAACCCTCCAGGAATGTTGTAAAATACTACATCCGAGGTGTTAGATTGCCTTCGGTTAGGATATATAACGTTATAGTCGTATATAATGTTCCCACCGATACGTACGGTGCTACACGAACGGGATTCTACAAAACATTCCCAGCGAGGAGCTAGATGGGTTAGGTTAGGTTATCTTACGTTATAGACGTATATAATGTTCCCACCGAGAAGTAGGTGCCGGCCCGGCAGGAATGTTGTAAAATACTACATCCGAGAAGTGAGATTGCCTTAGGTTCGGATATAATACGTTATAGACGTACATAATGCTCCCACGGAGTGGTACGGGCCGACACGACCGGGATTCTGTAAAACATTACCAGCGAGGGGCTAGATGGGTTAGGTTAGGTTAAATTACGTTATAGACGTATATCATGTTCACACCGAGAAGTAGGGCCCGACCCGCCAGGAATGTTGTAGAATACTACATCCGAGATGTTAGATTGCCTTAGGTTAGGATATATAAGGTTATAGACGTACATAATGTTCCCACCGAGACGTACTGGGCTACACGAACGAGATTCTACAAAACATTCCCAGCGAGGGGCTAGATAGGTTAGTTTAGGTTATATTACGTTATAGACGTAGATAATGTTCCCACCGAGAAGTAGGGGCTGACCCGCCAGGAATGTTGTAAAATACTACATCCGAGATGTTAGCTTGCCTTAGGTTCGGATATATAACGTTATAGACGTATATAATGTTCCCACCGAGACGTACGGTGCTGCACGACCGGGATTCTGTCAAACATTACCAGCGAGGGGCTAGAAGGGTTAGGAAAGGTTATATTACTTTATAGACGTATATAACGTTCGAACCGAGAAGTGTGGGCCGACCCGCCAGGAATTTTGTAAAATACTACATTCGAGATGTTAGGTTGCCTTAGGTTGGGATAAACAAGGTTATAGACGTACATCATCTCCCGACCGAGAAGTACAGTCGGACACGAACGGGATTCTGTAAAACATTACCAGCGAGGGGCTAGATGGGTTAGGTTAGGTTATACTACGTTATAGACGTATATAATGCTCCTACCGTGTAGTAGGGGCCGACCCGCCAGGAATGTTGTAGAATACTACATCCGGGATGTTAGATTGCCTTAGGTTAGGATATATAAGGTTATAGACGTACATAATGTTCCCACCGAGACGTACTGGGCTACAAGAACGAGATTCTACAAAACATTCCCAGCGAGGGGCTAGATGGGTTAGGTTAGGTTATATTACGTTATAGACGTATATAATGTTCCCACCGAGAAGAAGGGGCCGACCCGCCAGGAATGTTGTAAAATACTACATCCGAGATGTTAGATTGCCTTAGGTTCGGATATATAAGGTTATAGACGTATATAATGCTCCCACGGAGTGGTACGGGCCGACACGACCGGGATTCTGTAAAACATTACCAGCGAGGGGCTAGATGGGTTAGGTTAGGTTAAATTACGTTATAGACGTATATAGTGTTCACACCGACAAGTAGGGGCCGACCCGCCAGGAATGTTGTAGAATACTACATCCGAGATGTTAGATTGCCTTAGGTTAGGATATATAAGGTTAGAGACGTACATAATGTTCCCACCGAGAGGTACTGGGCTACACGAACGAGATTCTACAAAACATTCCCAGCGAGGGGCTAGATGGGTTAGGTTAGGTTATATTACGTTATAGACGTATATAATGTTCCCACCGAGAAGTAGGGGCCAACCCGCCAGGAATGTTGTAAAATACTACATCCGAGATGTTAGATTGCCTTAGGTTCGGATATACAACGTTATAGACGTATATAATGTTCCCACCGAGACGTACGGGGCTACACGAACGGTATTCTACAAAACATTACCAGCGAGGTGCTAGATGGATTAGGTTAGGTTATATTACGTTACAGACTTACATAATGTTCCAACCGAGAAGTAGGGGCCAACCCTCCAGGAATGTTGTAAAATACTACATCCGAGGTGTTAGATTGCCTTCGGTTAGGATATATAACGTTATAGTCGTATATAATGTTCCCACCGATACGTACGGGGCTACACGAACGGGATTCTACAAAACATTCCCAGCGAGGGGCTATATGGGATAGGTTAGGTTATATTACGTTATAGACTTACATAATGTTCCAACCGAGAAGTAGGGGCCGACCCTCCTGGAATGTTGTAAGATACTACATCCGAGGTGTTAGTTTGCCTTAGGTTAGGATATATAACGTTATAGACGTATATAATGTTCCCACGGAGATGTACGGAACCAATCGACCGGGATTCTGTAAAACATTACCAGCGAGGGGCTAGATGGGTTAGGTTAGGTTAAATTACGTTATAGACGTATATAATGTTCACACCGAGAAGTAGGGGCCGACCCGCCAGGAATGTTGTAGAATACTACATCCGAGATGTTAGATTGCCTTAGGTTAGGATATATAACGTTATAGACGTACATAATGTTCCCACCGAGACGTACGGGGCTACACGAACGGGATTCTACAAAACATTCCCAGCGAGGGGCTATATGGGTTAGGTTAGGTTATATTACGTTATAGACGTGTATAATGTTCCCACCGAGAAGTAGGGGCCGACCCGCCAGGAATGTTTTAAGATACTACATTCGAGATGTTAGATTGCCTTAGGTTCGGATATATAAGGTTATAGACATATATAATGTTCCCACCGTGACGTACGGGGCCACACGAACGGTATTCTACAAAACATTACCAGCGAGGGGCTAGATGGATTAGGTTAGGTTATATTACGTTACATACTTACATAATGTTCCAACCGAGAAGTAGGGACCAACCCTCCAGGAATGTTGTAAAATACTACATCCGAGGTGTTAGATTGCCTTCGGTTAGGATATATAACGTTATAGACGTATATAATGTTCCCACCGAGACGTACGGGGCTACACGAACGGGATTCTACAAAACATTCCCAGCGAGGAGCTAGATGGGTTAGGTTAGGTTATCTTACGTTATAGACGTATATAATGTTCCCTCCGAGAAGCAGGTGCCGGCCCGGCAGGTATGTTGTAAAATACTACATCCGAGGTGTTAGGTTGCCTTAGGTTAGGATATATAACGTTATAGACGTACATAATGTTCCCACCGAGACGTACGGGGCTACACGAACGGGATTCTACAAAACATTCCCAGCGAGGGGCTATATGGGGTAGGTTAGGGTATATTACGTTATAGACTTACATAATGTTCCAACCGAGAAGTAGGGGCCGACCCTCCAGGAATGTTGTAAGATACTACATCCGAGGTGTTAGTTTGCCTTAGGTTAGGATATATAACGTTATCGACGTATATAATGTTCCCACGGAGATGTACGGAACCAATCGACCGGGATTCTGTAAAACATTACCAGCGAGGGGCTAGATGGGTTAGGTAAGGTTATACTACGTTATAGACTTACATAATGTTCCCACCGAGAAGTAGGGGCCGCCCTGCCAGGAATGTTGTAAAATACAACATTCGAGATGTTAGGTTGCCTTAGGTTGGGATAAATAAGGTTATAGACGTATATAATGTTCCCACGGAGTGGTACGGCCCGACACGAACGGGATTCGGTAAAACATTACCAGCGAGGGGCTAGATGGATTAGGTTAGGTTAAATTACGTTATCGACGTATATAATGTTCCCACCGAGAAGTAGAGGCCGACCCGCCAGGATTGTTGTAAAATACTACATCCGAGATGTTAGATTGCCCTAGGTTAGGATATATAACGTTATAGACGTATATAATGTTCCCACCGAGACGTACGGGGCTGCACGACCGGGATTCTGTAAAACATTACCAGCGAGGGGCTAGAATGGTTAGGAAAGGTTATATTACTTTATATACGTATATAATGTTCGAACCGAGAAGTGTGAGCCGACCCGCCAGGAATGGTGTAAAATACTACATTCGAGATGATAGGTTGCCTTAGGTTGGGATAAACAAGGTTATAGACGTACATCATCTCCCGACCGAGAAGTACGGTCGGACACGAACGGGATTCTGTAAAACATTACCAGCGAGGGGCTAGATGGGTTAGGTTAGGTTATACTACGTTATAAACGTATATAATGCTCCTACCGAGTAGTAGGGGCCGACCCGCCAGGAATGTTGTAGAATACTACATCCGGGATGTTAGATTGCCCTAGGTTAGGATATATAAGGTTATAGACGTACATAATGTTCCCACCGAGACGTACTGGGCTACAAGAACGAGATTCTACAAAACATTCCCAGCGAGGGGCTAGATGGGTTAGGTTAGGTTATATTACGTTATAGACGTATATAATGTTCAAACCGAGAAGTAGGGGCCGACACGCCAGGAATGTTGTAAAATACTACATCCGAGATGTTAGATTGCCTTAGGTTCGTATATATAACGTTATAGACGTATATAATGCTCCCACGGAGTGGTACGGGCCGACACGACCGGGATTCTGTAAAACATTACCAGCGAGGGGCTAGATGGGTTAGGTTAGGTTAAATTACGTTATGGACGTATATAATGTTCACACCGAGAAGTAGGGGCCGACCCGCCAGGAATGTTGTAGAATACTACATCCGAGATGTTAGATTGCCTTAGGTTAGGATATATAAGGTTACAGACGTACATAATGTTCCCACCGAGAGGTACTGGGCTACACGAACGAGATTCTACAAAACATTCCCAGCGAGGGGCTAGATGGGTTAGGTTAGGTTATATTACGTTATAGACTTACATAATGTTCCAACCGAGAAGTAGGGGCCGACCCTCCTGGAATGTTGTAAGATACTACATTCGAGATGTTAGATTGCCTTAGGTTCGGATATATAACGTTATAGACGTATTTAATGTTCCCACCGAGAAGTAGGGGCCGGCCCGGCAGGAATGTTGTAAAATAATACATCCGAGGTGTTAGGTTGCCTTAGGTTAGGATATATTACGTTATAGACGTATATAATGCTCCCACGGAGTGGTACGGGCCGACACGACCGGGATTCTGTAAAACATTACCAGCGAGGGGCTAGAAGGGTTAGGTTAGGTTAAATTACGTTATGGATGTATATAATGTTCACACCGAGAAGTAGGGGCCGACCCGCCAGGAATGTTGTAGAATACTACATCCGAGATGTTAGATTGCCTTAGGTTAGGATATATAACGTTATAGACGTACATAATGTTCCCACCGAGACGTACGGGGCTACACCAACGGGATACTACAAAACATTCCCAGCGAGGAGCTAGATGGGTTAGGTTAGGTTATATTACGTTATAGACGTATATAATGTTCCAACCGAGAAGTAGGGGCCGACCCTCCTGGAATGTTGTAAGATACTACATCCGAGGTGTTAGTTTGCCTTAGGTTAGGATATATAACGTTATAGACGTATATAATGTTCCCACGGAGATGTACGGAACCAATCGACCGGGATTCTGTAAAACATTACCAGCGAGGGGCTAGATGGGTTAGGTAAGGTTATACTACGTTATAGACTTACATAGTGTTCCCACCGAGAAGTAGGGGCCGCCCTGCCAGGAATGTTGTAAAATACAACATTCGAGATGGTAGGTTGCCTTAGGTTGGTATAAATAAGTTTATAGACGTATATAATGTTCCCACGGAGTGGTACGGCCCGACACGACCGGGATTCGCTAAAACATTACCAGCGAGGGGCTAGATGGGTTAGGTTAGGTTATACTACGTTATAGACGTATATAATGCTCCTACCGAGTAGTAGGGTCCGACCCTCCAGGAATGTTGTAAAATACTACATCCGAGGTGTTAGATTGCCTTCGGTTAGGATATATAACGTTATAGACGTATATAATGTTCCCACCGAGACGTGCGGGGCTACACGAACGGGATTCTACAAAACATTCCCAGCGAGGAGCTAGATGGGTTAGGTTAGGTTATCTTACGTTATAGACGTATATAATGTTCCCTCCGAGAAGTAGGTGCCGGCCCGGCAGGTATGTTGTAAAATACTACATCCGAGGTGTTAGGTTGCCTTAGGTTAGGATATATTACGTTATAGACGTATATAATTCTCCCACGGAGTGGTACGGGCCGACACGACCGGGATTCTGTAAAACATTACCAGCGAGGGGCTAGATGGATTAGGTTAGGTTAAATTACGTTATAGACGTATATCATGTTCACACCAAGAAGTAGGGCCCGACCCGCCAGGAATGTTGTAGAATACTACATCCGAGATGTTAGATTGCCTTAGGTTAGGATATATAAGGTTACAGACGTACATAATGTTCCCACCGAGAGGTACTGGGCTACACGAACGAGATTCTACAAAACATTCCCAGCGAGGGGCGAGATGGGTTAGGTTAGGTTATATTACGTTATAGACGTATATAATGCTCCCACGGAGTGGTACGGGCCGACACGACCGGGATTCTGTAAAACATTACCAGCGAGGGGCTAGAAGGGTTAGGTTAGGTTAAATTACGTTATGGATGTATATAATGTTCACACCGAGAAGTAGGGGCCGACCCGCCAGGAATGTTGTAGAATACTACATCCGAGATGTTAGATTGCCTTAGGTTAGGATATATAACGTTATAGACGTACATAATGTTCCCACCGAGACGTACGGGGCTACACCAACGGGATACTACAAAACATTCCCAGCGAGGAGCTAGATGGGTTAGGTTAGGTTATATTACGTTATAGACGTATATAATGTTCCCACCGAGAAGTAGGTGCCGGCCCGCCAGCAATGTTTTAAGATACTACATTCGAGATGTTAGATTGCCTTAGGTTCGGATATATAACGTTATAGACGTATATAATGTTCCCACCGAGACGTACGGGGCCACACGAACGGTATTCTACAAAACATTACCAGCGAGGGGCTAGATGGATTAGGTTAGGTTATATTACGTTACATACTTACATAATGTTCCAACCGAGAAGTAGGGACCAACCCTCCAGGAATGTTGTAAAATACTACATCCGAGGTGTTAGATTGCCTTCGGTTAGGATATATAACGTTATAGACGTATATAATGTTCCCACCGAGACGTACGGGGCTACACGAACGGGATTCTACAAAACATTCCCAGCGAGGAGCTAGATGGGTTAGGTTAGGTTATCTTACGTTATAGACGTATATAATGTTCCCTCCGAGAAGTAGGTGCCGGCCCGGCAGGTATGTTGTAAAATACTACATCCGAGGTGTTAGGTTGCCTTAGGTTAGGATATATAACGTTATAGACGTATATTATGTTCCCACCGAGACGTACGGGGCTGCACGACCGGGATTCTGTAAAACATTACCAGCGAGGGGCTAGAAGGGTTAGGAAAGGTTATATTACTTTATAGACGTATATAATGTTGGAACCGAGAAGTGTGGGCCGACCCGCCAGGAATGTTGTAAAATACTACATTCGAGATGTTAGGTTGCCTTAGGTTGGGATAAACAAGGTTATAGACGTATATAATGTTCCCACCGAGACGTACGGGGCTGCACGACCGGGATTCTGTAAAACATTACCAGCGAGGGGCTAGATGGGTTAGGTTAGGTTATACTACGTTATAGACGTATATAATGCTCCTACCGAGTAGTAGGCTCCGACCCGCCAGGAATGTTGTAAAATACTACATCCGAGATATTAGATTGCCTTAGGTTAGGATATATAACGTTATAGACGTACATAATGTTCCCACCGAGACGTACGGGGCTACACGAACGGGATTCTACAAAACATTCCCAGCGAGGGGCTATATGGGGTAGGTTAGGTTATATTACGTTATAGACTTACATAATGTTCCAACCGAGAAGTAGGGGCCGACCCTCCAGGAATGTTGTAAGATACTACATCCGAGGTGTTAGTTTGCCTTAGGTTAGGATATATAACGTTATCGGCGTATATAATGTTCCTACGGAGATGTACGGAACCAATCGACCGGGATTCTGTAAAACATTACCAGCGAGGTGCTAGATGGGTTAGGTAAGGTTATACTACGTTATAGACTTACATAATGTTCCCACCGAGAAGTAGGGGCCGCCCTGCCAGGAATGTTGTAAAATACAACATTCGAGATGTTAGGTTGCCTTAGGTTGGGATAAATAAGGTTATAGACGTATATAATGTTCCCACGGAGTGGTACGGCCCGACACGAACGGGATTCGGTAAAACATTACCAGCGCGGGGCTAGATGGATTAGGTTAGGTTAAATTACGTTATCGACGTATATAATGTTCCCACCGAGAAGTAGGGGCCGACCCGCCAGGATTGTTGTAAAATACTACATCCGAGATGTTAGATTGCCTTAGGTTAGGATATATAACGTTATAGACGTATATAATGTTCCCACCGAGACGTACGGGGCTGCACGACCGGGATTCTGTAAAACATTACCAGCGAGGGGCTAGAATGGTTAGGAAAGGTTATATTACTTTATAGACGTATATAATGTTCGAACCGAGAAGTGTGGGCCGACCCGCCAGGAATGTAGTAAAATACTACATTCTAGATGATAGGTTGCCTTAGGTTGGGATAAACAAGGTTATAGACGTACATCATCTCCCGTCCGAGAAGTACGGTCGGACACGAACGGGATTCTGTAAAACATTACCAGCGAGGGGATAGATGGGTTAGGTTAGGTTATATTACGTTATAGACGTGTATAATGTTCCCACCGAGAAGTAGGGGCCGACCCGGCAGGAATGTTTTAAGATACTACATTCGAGATGTTAGATCGCCTTAGGTTCCGATATATAACGTTATAGACGTATATAATGCTCCCACGGAGTGGTACGGGCCGACACGACCGGGATTCTGTAAAACATTACCATCGAGGGGCTAGATGGGTTAGGTTAGGTTAAATTACGTTATGGACGTATATAATGTTCACACCGAGAAGTAGGTGTCGACCCGCCAGGAATGTTGTAGAATACTACAGCCGAGATGTTAGATTGCCTTAGGTTAGGATATATAAGGTTACAGACGTACATAATGTTCCCACCGAGGGGTACTGGGCTACACGAACGAGATTCTACAAAACATTCCCAGCGAGGGGCTAGATGGGTTAGGTTAGGTTATATTACGTTATAGACGTATATAATGCTCCTACCGAGTAGTAGGGGCCGACCCGCCAGGAATGTTGTAAAATACTACATCCGAGATGTTAGATTGCCTTAGGTTAGGATATATAACGTTATAGACGTACATAATGTTCCCACGGTGTGGTACAGGCCGACACGACCGGGATTCTGTAAAACATTACCAGCGAGGGGCTAGATGGGTTAGGTTAGGTTATATTACGTTATAGATGTATATAATGTTCCCACCGAGAAGTATGGGTGACCCGCCAGGAATGTTGTACAATACTACATTCGAGATGTTAGATTGCCTTAGGTTAGGATATATAACGTTATAGACGTACATAATGTTCCCACCGAGACGTACGGGGCTGCACGACCGGGATTCTGTAAAACATTACCAGCGAGGGGCTAGAAGGATTAGGAAAGGTTATATTACATTATAGACGTATATAATGTTCGAACCGAGAAGTATGGGCCGACCCGCCAGGAATGTTGTAATATACTACATAAGAGGTGTTAGGTTGCCTTAGGTTAGGATATATAACGTTATAGACTTATATAATGTTCCCACGGTGTGGTACGGGCCGACACGACCGGGATTCTGTAAAACATTACCAGCGAGGGGCTAGATGGGTTAGGTTAGGTTATATTACGTTATAGACGTATATAATGTTCCCACCGAGAAGTATGGGTGACCCGCCAGGAATGTTGTACAATACTACATTCGAGATGTTAGGTTGCCTTAGGTTGGGATAAATAAGATTATTGACTTACATAATGTCCCGACCGAGAAGTACGGGCGGACACGAACGGGATTCTGTAAACCATTACCAGCGAGGGGCTGGATGGGTTAGTTTAGGTGATATTACGTTATAGACGTATATAATGTTCCCACCGAGAAGTAGGGGCCGACCCGCCAGGAATGTTGTAAAATACTACATCCGAGATGTTAGATTGCCTTAGGTTATGATATATAACGTTATAGACGTATATAATGTTTCCACCGAGACGTACGTGGCTGCACGAACGGGATTCTACAAAACATTACCAGCGAGGGGCTAGATGGATTAGGTTAGGTTATATTACGTTATAGACGTATATAATGCTCCTACCGATTAGTAGGGGCCGACCCGCCAGGAATGTTGTAAAATACTACATCCGAGGTGTTAGATTGCCTTCGGTTAGGATATATAACGTTATAGACGTATATAATGTTCCCACCGAGACGTACGGGGCTACACGAACGGGATTCTACAAAACATTCCCAGCGAGTGGCTATATGGGTTAGGTTAGGTTATATTACGTTATAGACGTATATAGTGTTCCCACCGAGAAGTAGGGGCCGACCCGGCAGGAATGTTTTAAGATACTACATTCGAGATGTTAGATTGCCTTAGGTTCGGATATATAACGTTATAGACGTATATAATGTTCCCACCGAGACGTACGGGGCTGCACGAACGGGATTCTACAAAACATTCCCAGCGAGGAGCTGGATGGGTTAGGTTAGGTTATATTACGTTATAGACGTATATAATGTTCCCACCGAGAAGTAGGGGCCGGCCCGGCAGGAATGTTGTAAAATAATACATCCGAGGTGTTAGGTTGCCTTAGGTTAGGATATATAACGTTATAGACGTATATAATGCTCCCACGGAGTGGTACGGGCCGACACGACCGGGATTCTGTAAAACATTACCAGCGAGGGGATAGATGGATTAGGTTAGGTTAAATTACGTTATAGACGTATATAATGTTCCCACCGAGACGTAAGGGGATACACCAACGGGATACTACAAAACATTCCCAGCGAGGAGCTAGATGGGTTAGGTTAGGTTATATTACGTTATAGACGTGTATAATGTTCCCACCGAGAAGTAGGTGCTGGCCCGCCAGGATTGTTGTAAAATACTACATCCGAGATGTTACATTGCCTTAGGTTAGGATATATAACGTTATAGACGTATATAATGTTCGCATCGAGACGTACGGGGCTGCACTACCGGGATTCTGTAAAACATTACCAGCGATGGGCTAGAAGGATTAGGAAAGGTTATATTACATTATAGACGTATATAATGTTCGAACCGAGAAGTATGGGCCGACCCGCCAGGAATGTTGTAATATACTACATAAGAGGTGTTAGGTTGCCTTAGGTTAGGATATATAACGTTGAGTCTCGTTCGAGCAGCCGTAGAGAGCGGACGTGTTTCGGTGCGCTCCGCTACCTGAGTTGTACGACGCGACTTTTTAGGCGATAAAGGATATATACTTCGGTTTATATCCTTCCGAGGAGGATTGTGAAAACTTCTAGTGTAAGAACTAGAAGCTAGTAGCAAGAATAACGCGATAGAAAGGAATATACGCTCTGCGTCTCCTTTGTTCGCTTCCGGTGACGTGGCGTCGACAATTGAGTCGGCATTTTCGGCAGAAAAGGAGGTGGAAAGTGGTCTGGATCACTTCCCTGAGAGTCAGTGTCACGTGAGGCAAAACCAGTGCGCAGTTTTTGCAGTGGAAAGTGCCAAAAGTGTGAGAAAACAAGTGGAAATCGGCGGAAAGGAACAGGGCGTCACCGCCGCCATATTGCCGCGCAGCCGTGGCACGTACGCGTTCCACCGCGATTAGGGCGTTCTTTCCGGCGATTGCTGCTTGTTTGCGAACTTAAAGTGCTCTTTGCGGCAAAAATGACTGTGAGGTGGCTCCCGTGGTTGCGGGCACAGGAGAAAAAGGTGCGACAATACGTGGAAAAGCATCGGGAGAAAACGAGGCGTCGCCGCCGCCATCTTGACAGTCAGGCGTGGCACGTACTCCGCGTCGAGACGACAGTCGGGAAACAAGGGCTTCTCCCGGCCTTTTCGACGTATTCCCGCACTTTCGGCGCTTCCGGGCGTTAAGCACGATTGTAGAAACACTGATTTTCGCGAACATTAGTGCAGAAAACGGTGTAAAAGTGCGACGCGGGACCTCGGCGAGAAAGAGGCTACCAGCCGTAATCAATCTCGGATTATTCCAGGAGATTGCGACAAAGAAGACAAAAAAGGTAAGTGCTAGAGACTCTTAAAGCGCGAATCTTGAACTCTGGCGTCGCTCCGTGAACTGTTCGCGGAAATCGAAGCGAACGCAAGAGCGAGTGAGAGGACGAATAGAGAGACAAAGAGAGAGTGACGGTTGAACTGTGTGCGGGACAGAGACAGACAGCCGGTCTGCGCTGAACGTGGGAAGTGCGAACGTTCCCACACGGCGGAGTAAGTGAGGTGCGCGGTGTGATTTTCTCCACGGAGGAGAATAGCGTTTGCGCGACCGACTCGTCGGCAAATTAATTATCGTGCGAAGCCCTGCTTGGGTAACCAAGCATGGCAACGCGCGATTACGCGACCGTGGCGAGTGGGGGAGAGGGGGCCGGCCCGAGTGGCCTTATCAGTTGTAGAACCGGCGGCAGCAGCAAGTCGGAGAGGACGGAAGGCAGGATGCTGCGGGAACCAGAGAGGAGAATTCCACGCACGCGCAGGAGCGTGAAGAGATCAAAGGCGGAGACGTCCGAATACGATTCGGACACGTCACTCGCTTCGTTGCTCTCGACGACTCCGTCCGAGTCAACGAAGCATCTGAAGAAGAGGGGACGCCCCCCCACAACGGAGGAATACATAAAATTGGCGGAAGCCAAACTGCTAGCCGATAAAGCTGCCGAGAAGGATGCAGAGGACGCTCTAGAGCGAGAGCTCCTCTACGGTGATTGCATGCCACCGCCACCATCAAGGACGTCAAATCCTATTCCGGACCAGGAAGTTTTTGACGAAGAGGCCAGGAAAATGCCGATAGAGGATCTGGCAGCCTGGGCTCTGGAATCGGCGGCCAAAATTGAATATGCCGCTGCGAAGTCGTCGCAGCTGAAAGGCACAATTAAACGGTCGATGCGCGTCAGCGTTCGAATCCTGCGAGCGGCGACTACGGAAGCTGAACAACGCGCCAGCCGCGCCATCGCCGGAACAGCAGGAGATCAGGAATTCAGCCTTATTAAAGCTAAGGCTGAAAAACTGGAGAAGGAGAATGCCCTTCTCAAGGAGAGGCTGACCGCCCTCGAAAATAGGGCAAACAGCCAATTATCGCCGGCGATCAAAAGCATGGAGATCGCCGAGCGTAGTGATAAAGGAACACGACGGCAATCGCTGACTACGAAGCAGGAGGAAGCCAGCATCCCCGACACCGGTCTCGTACTGTTAATGGAGCAGATTGGGGCCGTTGTCAACGAACGGCTTACACAATTTTGGGAGAAGGCGGAGAAGCGCTTCGCTCCGAAGGAGGATCGTCCGCGGTCGGAGGCACGAAATGCTGCGCGACGCGAAGAACCCGCGAAAGAGGGAACAAGCGCCGCAATCATAAAGAAGGAGAAGTCCGCTGGGAAGAGAGAGGCAATGCCCCTTCCACCGGTGAAAAAATCCGCGAAAGCGGAAGCAAAGAAATCACCCATCCAGAAGAGGATGGAAGAGATTCAAAAGGAGCAGGTTCGGAAGGAGAGCGAAGGGAAGTGTCCAGCAGCGAGCGCACCTGCTCCGCAGAACAAGAAGGAGACGGAGACGCCGTGGACGAAAGTCCTCGGCAGAAAGTCGAAAAAGGAGACGACGGCCGCCGTAAACAAGACCGTGAGGGCAGGCAAGAAGGTAGCAGCTGCGAAGTCGATGCCAAAAGAAAAGCCGATAGTGATGAAAACCCCGAGCACGGCCGCTGTCGTAATCACTATAGAGGAGGGCAGTAAATCGACATACGCCGAGCTTATGACGACGGCGTGGCAGAAGATCAAACTGTCGGACCTGGGAATCGGTGAGGTCAAACCCAGGAAAGCGCTGACCGGAGCGCTTATTCTCGAAATAAGCGGCGAAGGTAAAGAAGAGAAGGCGAACGCGCTCGCCAACAAGTTAACCGGGCTATTCGCGATCACGAGGGGTGTAAAAATCACGCGCCCCTGCAAGAGAGCGGCCCTGAGGGTCTTCAGGATGGAAGACTCGATCACGGTCGGTGAGGTCGTCGAAGCAGTCGCCGCACAAGGCGGCTGCACCGCCGACGAGATAAAAACCGGTCCCAGGAGGACGGCGTATAACGGCATGGGCACGATGCTTATGCAATGCCCGGTCGCCGCCGCAAAGAAGGTTACCGAAAACGGTAAAGTAAAGGTCGGATGGACGTCCGTCCGCGTTGAACCCATCGAAGCACGACAACTTACCTGCTTCAAATGTTGGGAAATCGGGCACGTAATCGCGAAATGCTCCGCGACCGTCGACCGAACGGAGGCGTGTTACCGGTGCGGTGAGAAGGGACACCGCGCTGCGGAATGCAATGAGAAGGCACCGACGTGCCCGGTATGCAAGTCGGCGAACCGCCCGCATGGACACAGAGCAGGTAGCAAAGCCTGCACTGTCCCGCCGCCGGCAAAAAAAGGACAGAAGAACGCTACTCAATCGAGCGCTAAATCCTCAGGTAAGGATAAGAAACCTGAGGAAAAGAAGGAAAAAGCTGCAGCAGCAGCCAAACACAACCACGAAGAGGAGAAGGAGCGCGAAACTCTGAAGGCGAGCACCAGCCGCGAGGAGGCGATGGATCTGGCGTAACTTTCAATATGAAATGCCAGATCCTGCAAACTAATTTAAATCACGCCGCGAGAGCACAAGATCTTATGCTCGAAAGCCTGCAAAGCGGCGTGGTTGAATTAGTGGTTGCCGCGGAGCCGTATTTAATCCACGACAAGCCGTCATGGATAGCAAACAGGGAGAAGACGGTTGCAATAATTCAGGCGACGCCGACACGCATCCGACCGATCACACTCATCGCGCAAGGGCGTGGTTACGTCGCAGTATCGTGGTCGGATTGCGTCGTCATTGGAATATACGCGCCGCCGAGTTGGTCGTTGCAAGATTTCGATCAGCTCCTGGACGAAGTGGAGGGTGTAGTGCGAAATCACGCCTCGCAACCGACATTCGTACTGGGAGATTTCAACGCGCACGCGACTATGTGGCGCTCTTCCAGAACGACTCAGCGTGGACACTCGACGATGGACTGGGCAGCATCCGCGAATCTCAGACTGTTGAATCAAGGATCTGCCAGTACGTGCGTGCGTCCACAGGGCGAGAGCAAGGTCGACCTCTCGTTCGCGAACGACGCAGCATCTCGAAGAGTCACGAGCTGGAAAGTGGATCCGATCGAAACTTTATCTGATCACTTATATATAAGGATCGACATATCCACGGTACAAGGAAGAAGGGCAGCGGACCAGAAGCAAAATAGATGGTCGTTGCGAAAAATCGACGAAGATATGTTTATGGCGGCAACCCTCGCCGCTACCTGGCCGAGCGAGCCGACCGAAGCGGCCGTAGTCGAGCGAGAAGCAGAATGGTTTACGAGGACGTTGACATCGGTGTGCAACGCAAGCATGCCGAAAATAAGGTCGAACCCCACTCGTAAACCCGTATATTGGTGGAGGAACGAGATCGCTCTTCTCCGTGCGGAGAGCACAAACGCACGGGGGCAATATACGAGATACCGGAAACGGAGGAATCCCGATTCGGTGAGGAAAGCGCAGCTCTATGAAGCTTACAAGGAGAAGAAAATAGAGCTGCAGGCCGCCATAAAGACATCAAAGGCACGAGCATGGGACGGGCTGCTGGAAACACTGCGCGAGGATCCGTGGGGGCGGCCGTACAAGATAGTAATGAATAAATTACGACCGTGGGCGCCCCCGTTAACGGAGACGATGGAGACGCCGTTCTTGAAGCGAGTTGTCGACACGCTCTTCCCACCGGAAGAGGCCACGTCGGCGAGCAACTCGCAAATTTCAGCACACATCGACCCGATCATCTGGTCGCAGGACAACGACGTCACCGAGGAGGAAATGGCTCGCGCCATAAAGCGCATGGCAAAGAAGAACACCGCGCCCGGACCGGACGGAATTCCCGGCCGTGCCTGGTCGATGGCACTCAGTGTCCTGAATTCAAGATTGCGGAAGTTATTTACAGCATGCTTGAAGATGGGAACATTGCCAGCAAGCTGGAAAACCGGCAGATTAGTGTTGTTCCGAAAGGCAGGAAAACCGGAGGATTCACCGGCAGCGTACAGGCCGATAGTTTTGCTCGACGAGGTCGGAAAATTATTTGAAAGGATAATCCACAACCGCCTCGTCGAGCACCTGTCGCGAACCGGGCCGAACTTAGCCGAGAACCAATTCGGCTTCCAAGAAGGACGATCGACGATTGACGCCATTCGACAAGTGAAAAGTTTCGCCGAAAACGCAATCGCCGCCGGGGGAGTCGTAATCGCGATATCTTTAGATATTAAGAATGCGTTCAACTCCCTCGAATGGAGTACGATACGTAGAGCGCTTGAAAAGCACGGGATTCTGCGATACCTGCGAAGGGTCGTGGAAAATTACCTGAGCGACCGCGCGGTTCTCTACGATAGCCGGCATGGAATCGAGAAAAAGAAGATTGATCGCGGCGTTCCCCAGGGATCGGTCCTCGGACCGCTTCTCTGGAATCTCGGGTACGACGCGGTCCTGAAGCTGCCAATGCCGTTCGGCGTGCATCTCACGTGCTACGCGGATGACACGATGGTGTTGGCAGTCGACACGTGCCGGCAACGCGCAATCTGCCGGGCCGAAGTGGCAGTTGCGGTCGTGGCTAATACGATCAAGATGATGGGGCTCCAGATGGCACCGGAGAAATCTGAAATCCTGTGCTTCAAGGGACGAAGAAGAGACCCGCGAGGAGGAAACGAAGTGGTCAACATCGGACCATCCAAAGTTACAGTGGGGAGCGAGATGAAGTATCTCGGACTGCTCCTCGACGATAAATGGAACTTTGGTCTCCACTTCGCTCGTCAGGCCGTTCGACTGGATGCTGCGGCAAATTATCTAAGCCGCATCATGCCGAATCTGCACGGACCGGACGAGAAAGTAAGGAAAGTCTATGCTGGGGTGATAAAAAGCATTGCGCTTTACGGAGCCCCGGTATGGAGCGACGCGCTTAACAAAGGAGGCAGAAAGCTGCAGCTGCTGCGAAGCGCGTGGCGAAGAATAGCCATTCGGGTCATAAGAGGATATCGCACGATTTCCTACGACGCGGCAACAATGCTGGCGGGTCTCGCACCCCTGGAATACCTGGCGCAGGAAGACCTCATAGTGTACGAAACCCTACGCACAACGCGCCAGGTAGAAGAAGAAGGTGCACCTGCTCCGACAAGGGACGAGATTAGAAGAGAAGCGAGACGCTTCACTTTCTCTAAATGGAAGGAGAAACTCGCACCTGCGAAGAATCACAGGATCGTGGGAGCGATTCTACCCATCTTGGAAAACTGGGTAGAAAACAGGAGAGGGCAGCTCACCTTCAGAGTGACGCAGGTGCTGACTGGACATGGATGCTTCGGTCAGTACCTCTGCAAGATCGGAAAAGAGGCCACGGCTGAATGTCACCATTGCGGAGACGGAGACGACTCTGCGCAGCACACGTTGGAACGCTGTCCAGCGTGGCAAACGCTGCGCCACGCTCTCGTGGCAGAGATCGGACGGGATCTCTCGCCGACCAGCATCCTGCCGAAGATGCTGGAAGGGGAGAGATACTGGCGAGCCGTTACCTTGTTTTGCGACAAAGTGATGGCTGCGAAGGAAGCCGCCGAGCGCGAAAGAGAGCGCACGCTTTCTGCTCGACGAGCCTTACGTGGTCGGCGTTGTAGACGTTTGCCACGTTCCACTCCAAGGTAGGGGACACTCGTCCGTCAGGGCGCGAGAGTCGCTCCAAAGTACCCACCGGGGAGCGGAGCTTCGCTGCCGCCGTCCATCTCAAACGCCGCAAGCGGGAGAAGAGGAAGACGACTTCGAAGATTGAAGACAGGCGCAAGAAATTCGACAAAGAGGTACGCGTGAGGAATGCATGCATTCGCACACAAGCGTAATAGAAAAGATTGCGCAAAGAAAAAGTAAATAAGAAAAAACAGAAAGAGCAGCCGAGCGCCGGATAGACAGGGTTTGGGTCAAGTCTATCCGGCACGCGCTCGACCGAGAAGAGGCAAACGACTGTGGTGGTTGCAGTCGTTGCCAATCTAAAGTATGAACTCGCACGCCAGCTATGAACAGAGAGTTCAAAGAACTCAGACACGAGGCGGGATGCTGGACGCGTTCGAAAGAGTTCCCGGATACCCGCTACAAGTGTAGGAAGACCACCGCAGGGTTTTAGTCGGTAAGAGTCCGACATAACCGCGGATTTCCCAAAAAATCCACGGTATCCATGAGGATTTCCCTGCGAAAAAAAAAAAAAGGATATATAACGTTATAGACGTATATAATGTTCCCACGGTGTGGTACGGGCCGACACGACCGGGATTCTGTAAAACATTCCCAGCGAGGGGCTATATGGGTTAGGTTAGGTTATATTACGTTATAGACGTGTATAATGTTCCCACCGAGAAGTAGGGGCCGACCCGCCAGGAATGTTTTAAGATACTACATTCGAGATGTGAGATTGCCTTAGGTTCGGATATATAACGTTATAGACGTATATAATGTTCCCACCGAGACGTACGGGGCCACACGAACGGTATTCTACAAAACATTACCAGCGAGGGGCTACATGGATTAGGTTAGGTTATATTACGTTACATACTTACATAATGTTCCAACCGAGAAGTAGGGACCAACCCTCCAGGAATGTTGTAAAATACTACATCCGAGGTGTTAGATTGCCTTCGGTTAGGATATATAACGTTATAGACGTATATAATGTTCCCACCGAGACGTACGGGGCTACACGAACGGGATTCTACAAAACATTCCCAGCGAGGAGCTAGATGGGTTAGGTTAGGTTATCTTACGTTATAGACGTATATAATGTTCCCTCTGAGAAGTAGGTGCCGGCCCGGCAGGTATGTTGTAAAATACTACATCCGAGGTGTTAGGTTGCCTTAGGTTAGGATATATAACGTTATAGACGTATACAATGTTCCCACCGAGACGTACGGGGCTGCACGACCGGGATTCTGTAAAACATTACCAGCGAGGGGCTAGAAGGGTTAGGAAAGGTTATATTACTTTATAAACGTATATAATGTTCGAACCGAGAAGTGTGGGCCGACCCGCCAGGAATGTTGTAAAATCCTACATTCGAGATGTTAGGTTGCCTTAGGTTGGGATATATAACGTTATAGACGTACATAATGTTCCCACCGAGACGTACGGGGCTACACGAACGGGATTCTACAAAACATTCCCAGCGAGGGGCTATATGGGGTAGGTTAGGTTATATTACGTTATAGACTTACATAATGTTCCAACCGAGAAGTAGGGGCCGCCCTGCCAGGAATGTTGTAAAATACAACATTCGAGATGTTAGGTTGCCTTAGGTTGGGATAAATAAGGTTATAGACGTATGTAATGTTCCCACGGAGTGGTACGGCCCGACACGAACGGGATTCGGTAAAACATTACCAGCGAGGGGCTAGATGGATTAGGTTAGGTTAAATTACGTTATCGACGTATATAATGTTCCCACCGAGAAGTAGGGGCCGACCCGCCAGGATTGTTGTAAAATACTACATCCGAGATGTTAGGTTGCCTTAGGTTAGGATATATAACGTTATAGACGTATATAATGTTCCCACCGAGACGTACGGGGCTGCACGAACGGGATTCTGTAAAACATTACCAGCGAGGGGCTAGAATGGTTAGGAAAGGATATATTACTTTATAGACGTATATAATGTTCGAACCGAGAAGTGTGGGCCGACCCGCCAGGAATGTTGTAAAATACTACATTCGAGATGATAGGTTGCCTTAGGTTGGGATAAACAAGGTTATAGACGTACATCATCTCCCGACTGAGAAGTACGGTCGGACACGAACGGGATTCTGTAAAACATTACCAGCGAGGGGCTAGATGGGTTAGGTTATACTACGTTATAAACGTATATAATGCTCCTACCGAGTAGTAGGGGCCGACCCGCCAGGAATGCTGTAGAATACTACATCCGGGATGTTAGATTGCCCTAGGTTAGGATATATAAGGTTATAGACGTACATAATGTTCCCACCCAGACGTACTGGGCTACAAGAACGAGATTCTACAAAACATTCCCAGCGAGGGGCTAGACGGGTTAGGTTAGGTTATACTACGTTATAGACGTATATAATGTTCCGGCCGACAAGTAGGTGCCGGCCCGCCAGGAATGTTGTAAAACACTACATCCGAGGTGTTAGGTTGTCTTAGGTTAGGGTAAATAACGTTATCGACGTATATAATGTTCCCACGGGGTGGTACGGGCCGACACGACCGGGATTCTGTAAAACATTACCAGCGAGGGGCTAGATGGGTTAGGTTAGGTTATATTACGTTATAGACGTATATAATGTTCCCACCGAGAAGTATGGGTGACCCGCCAGGAATGTTGTACAATACTACATTCGAGATGTTAGGTTGCCTTAGGTTGGGATAAATAAGGTTATTGACTTACATAATGTCCCCACCGAGAAGTACGGGCGGACACGAACGGGATTCTGTAAACCATTACCTGCGAGGGGCTAGATGGGTTAGGTTAGGTTATATTACGTTATAGACGTATATAATGTTCCCACCAAGGAGGAGGTGCCGACCCGCCAGGAATGTTGTAAAATACTACATCCGAGGTGTTAGGTTGCCTTAATTTAGGATATATAACGTTATAGACGTATATAATGTTCCCACGGAGATGTACGGACCCAAACGACCGGGATTCTGTAAAACATTACCAGCGAGGGGTTAGATGGGTTAGGTAAGGTTATATTACTTTATAGACGTATATAATGATCGAACCGAGAACTATGGGCCGACCCGCCAGGAATGTTGTAACATACTACATTCGAGATGTTAGGTTGCCTTAGGTTGCAATAAACAAGGTTATAGACTTACATAATGTCCCCACCGAGAAGTACGGGCGGACACGAACGGGATTCTGTAAAACATTTCCAGCGAGGGGCTAGATGGGTTAGTTTGGGTGATATTACGTTATAGACGTGTATAATGTTCCCACCGAGAAGTGGGGGCCGACCCGCCAGGAATGTTGTAAAATACTACATCCGAGATGTTAGATTGCCTTAGGTTAGGATATATAACGTTATAGACGTACATAATGTTCCCACCGAGACGTACGGGGCTATACGAACGGGATTCTACAAAACATTCCCAGCGAGGGGCTAGATAGGTTAGGTTAGGTTATATAACGTTATAAACGTACATAATGTTCCCACCGAGAAGTAGGGGCCGACCCGCAAGGAATGTTGTAAAATACTACATTCGAGATATGAGGATGCCATAGGTTGGGATAAATAAGGTTATAGACTTACATAATGTCCCCACCGAGAAGTACGGGCGGACACGAACGGGATTCTGTAAAACATTACCAGCGAGGGGATAGATGGGTTAGGTTAGGTTATACTACGTTATAGACGTATATAATGTTCCCACGGTGTGGTACGGGCCGACACGACCGGGATTCTGTAAAAGTTACCAGCCACGGGCTAGATGGGTTAGGTTAGGTTATATTACGTTATAGACGTAAGTAATGTTCCCACCGAGAAATAGGGGCCGACCCGCCAGGAATGTTGTAAAATACTACATTCGAGATGTTAGGTTGCCTTAGGTTGGGATAAATATGGCTATAGACATACATAATCTCCCGACCGAGAAGTACGGGCGGACACGAACGGGATTCTGTAAAACATTACCAGCGAGGGGCTAGATGGGTTTGGTGAGGTTATATTACGTTGTAGACGTATATAATTTTGCCACTGGGAAGTAGGGGCAGACCAGCCAGGAATGTTGTAAAATACTACATTCGAGATGTTAGGTTGCCTTACGTTGGGTTATATAAGGTTATAGACGAATATAATGTCCCCATCGTGATGTATGGGCGGACACGAACGGGATTCTGTAAGGCATTACCAGCGAGGGGCTAAATGGGTTAGGTTAGGTTATATTACGCTATAGACGTATATAATTTTCCCACCGAGAAGTAGCGGCCGACCCGCCAGGAATGTTGTAAAATACTACATCCGAGGTGTTAGGTTGCCTTAGGTTAGGATAAATAACGTTATAGACGTATATAGTGTTCCCACGGGGTGGTACAGGCCGACACGACCGGGATTCTGTAAAACATTACCAGCGAGGGGCTAGATGGGTTAGGTTAATTTATATTACGTTATAGACGTATATAATGTTCCCACCGAGAAGCAGGGTCCGACCCGCCAGGAATGTTGTAAAATACTACATCCGGGATGTTAGGCTGCCTTACGTTAGAATATATAACGTTATAGACGTATATAATGTTCTCACAAAGGCGTACAGGGCTACACGAACGGGATTCTACAAAGCATTCCCAGCGGGGCGCTAGATGGGTTAGGTTAGTTTATATTACGTTATAGACGTATATAATGTTCCCACCGAGAAGCAGGGTCCGACCCGCCAGGAATGTTGTAAAATACTACATCCAAGGTGTTAGGTTGCCTTACGTTAGAATATATAACGTTATAGACGTATATAATGTTCCCACAAAGGCGTACAGGGCTAGACGAACGGGATTCTGCAAAGCATTCCCAGCTGGGCGCTAGATGGGTTAGGTTAGGTTATATTACGTTATAGACGTATATAATGTTCCCCCTGAGAAGTAGGGGCAGACCAGCCAGGAATGTTGTAAAATACTACATTCGAGATGTTAGGTTGCCTTATGTTGGGTTATATAAGGTTATAGACGTATATAATGTCCCAATCGAGATTTCCTGGCGGACACGAACGGGATTCTGTAAGGCATTACCAGCGAGGGGCTAAATGGGTTAGGTTGGTTTATATTACGTTATAGACGTATATAATGTTCCCACCGAGAAATAGGGGCCGACCCGCCAGGAATGTTGTAAAATACTACATTCGAGACGTTAGGTTGCCTTAGGTTGGGATAAATATGGCTATAGACATACATAATCTCCCGACCGAGAAGTACGGGCGGACACGAACGGGATTCTGTAAAACATTACCAGCGAGGGGCTAGATGGCTTAGGTGAGGTTATATTACGTTGTAGACGTATATAATTTTCCAACCGTGAAGTAGGGTCCGACCCGCCAGGAATGTTGTAAAATACTACATCCGAGATGTTAGATTGCCTTAGGTTAGGATATATAACGTTATAGACGTATATAATGTTCCCACGGATTGGTACGGGCCGACACGCCCGGCATTCTGTAAAACATTACCAGCGAGGGGTTAGATGGGTTAGGTTAGGTTACATTACGTTATAGACGTATATAATGTTCCCACCGAGAAGCAGGGTCCGACCCGCCAGGAATGTTGTAAAATACTACATTCGAGGTGTTAGGTTACCTTAGGTTAGGATATGTAACGTTATAGACGTATATAATGTTCCCACCGTGACGTACGGGGCTACACGAACGGGATTCTGTAAAACATTACCAGCGAGGGGTTAGATGGGTTAGGTTAGTTTATATTACGTTATAGACGTATATAATGTTCCCACCGAGAAGCAGGTTCCGACCCGCCAAGAATGTTATAAAATACTACATCCAAGATGTTAGGCTGCCTTACGTTAGAATATATAACGTTATAGACGTATATAATGTTCCCACAAAGGCGTACAGGGCTACACGAACGGGATTCTACAAAGCATTCCCAGCGGGGCGCTAGATGGGTTAGGTTAGGTTATATTACGTTATAAACGTATATAATGTTCCCACCGCGAAGTAGTGGCCGACCCGCCAGGAATGTTGTAAAATACTACAGCCGAGATGTTAGATTGCCTTAGGTTAGGATATATAAAGTTATAGACGTATATAATGCTCTCACCGAGATGTACGGGGCTACACGAACGGGATTCTGTAAAACATTACCAGCGAGGGGCTAGATGGGTTAGGTTAGTGTATATTACGTTATAGACGTATATAATGTTCCCACCGAGAAGCAGGGTCCGACCCGCCAGGAATGTTGTAAAATACTACATCCAAGGTGTTAGGCTGCCTTACGTTAGAATATATAACGTTATAGACGTATATAATGTTCTCACAAAGGCGTACAGGGCTAGACGAACGGGATTCTGCAAAGCATTCCCAGCGGGGCGCTAGATGGGTTAGGTTAGGTTATATTACGTTATAGACGTATATAATGTTCCCACCGAGAAGCAGGGTCCGACCCGCCAGGAATGTTGTAAAATACTACATCCAAGGTGTTAGGTTGCCTTACGTTAGAATATATAACGTTATAGACGTATATAATGTTCCCACAAAGGCGTACAGGGCTAGACGAACGGGATTCTGCAAAGCATTCCCAGCGGGGCGCTAGATGGGTTAGGTTAGGTTATATTACGTTATAGACGTATATAATGTTCCCCCTGAGAAGTAGGGGCAGACCAGCCAGGAATGTTGTGAAATACTACATTCGAGATGTTAGGTTGCCTTAGGTTGGGTTATATAAGGTTATAGACGTATATAATGTCCCAATCGAGATTTCCTGGCGGACACGAACGGGATTCTGTAAGGCATTACCAGCGAGGGGCTAAATGGGTTAGGTTGGGTTATATTACGTTATAGACGTATATAATGTTCCCACCGAGAAATAGGGGCCGACCCGCCAGGAATGTTGTAAAATACTACATTCGAGACGTTAGGTTGCCTTAGGTTGGGATATATATGGCTATAGACATACATAATCTCCCGACCGAGAAGTACGGGCGGACACGAACGGGATTCTGTAAAACATTACCAGCGAGGGGCTAGATGGGTTAGGTTAGGTTATATTACGTTATAGACGTATATAATGTTCCAACCGCGAAGTAGGGGCCGACCCGCCAGGAATGTTGTAAAATACTACATCCGAGATGTTAGATTGCCTTAGGTTAGGAGATATAACGTTATAGACGTATATAATGTTCCCACGGATTGGTACGGGCCGACACGACCGGCATTCTGTAACACATTACCAGCGAGGGGTTAGATGGGTTAGGTTAGGTTACATTACGTTATAGACGTATATAATGTTCCCACCGAGAAGCAGGGTCCGACCCGCCAGGAATGTTGTAAAATACTACATTCGAGGTGTTAGGTTACCTTAGGTTAGGATATGTAACGTTATAGACGTATATAATGTTCCCACCGTGACGTACGGGGCTACACGAACGGGATTCTGTAAAACATTACCAGCGAGGGGTTAGATGGGTTAGGTTAGTTTATATTACGTTATAGACGTATATAATGTTCCCACCGAGAAGCAGGTTCCGACCCGCCAAGAATGTTATAAAATACTACATCCAAGATGTTAGGCTGCCTTACGTTAGAATATATAACGTTATAGACGTATATAATGTTCCCACAAAGGCGTACAGGGCTACACGAACGGGATTCTACAAAGCATTCCCAGCGGGGCGCTAGATGGGTTAGGTTAGGTTATATTACGTTATAAACGTATATAATGTTCCCACCGCGAAGTAGTGGCCGACCCGCCAGGAATGTTGTAAAATACTACAGCCGAGATGTTAGATTGCCTTAGGTTAGGATATATAAAGTTATAGACGTATATAATGCTCTCACCGAGATGTACGGGGCTACACGAACGGGATTCTGTAAAACATTACCAGCGAGGGGCTAGATGGGTTAGGTTAGTGTATATTACGTTATAGACGTATATAATGTTCCCACCGAGAAGCAGGGTCCGACCCGCCAGGAATGTTGTAAAATACTACATCCAAGGTGTTAGGCTGCCTTACGTTAGAATATATAACGTTATAGACGTATATAATGTTCTCACAAAGGCGTACAGGGCTAGACGAACGGGATTCTGCAAAGCATTCCCAGCGGGGCGCTAGATGGGTTAGGTTAGGTTATATTACGTTATAGACGTATATTATGTTCCCCCTGAGAAGTAGGGGCAGACCAGCCAGGAATGTTGTAAAATACTACATTCGAGATGTTAGGTTGCCTTAGGTTGGGTTATATAAGGTTATAGACGTATATAATGTCCCAATCGAGATTTCCTGGCGGACACGAACGGGATTCTGTAAGGCATTACCAGCGAGGGGCTAAATGGGTTAGGTTGGGTTATATTACGTTATAGACGTATATAATGTTCCCACCGAGAAATAGGGGCCGACCCGCCAGGAATGTTGTAAAATACTACATTCGAGACGTTAGGTTGCCTTAGGTTGGGATAAATATGGCTATAGACATACATAATCTCCCGACCGAGAAGTACGGGCGGACACGAACGGGATTCTGTAAAACATTACCAGCGAGGGGCTAGATGGGTTAGGTGAGGTTATATTACGTTGTAGGCGTATATAATTTTCCCACTGGGAAGTAGGGGCAGACCAGCCAGGAATGTTGTAAAATACTACATCCGAGGTGTTAGGTTGCCTTAGGTTAGGATAAATAACGTTATAGACGTATATAATGTTCCCACGGGGTGGTACGGGCCGACACGACCGGGATTCTGTAAAACATTACCAGCGAGGGGCTAGATGGGTTAGGTTAATTTATATTACGTTATAGACGTATATAATGTTCCCACCGAGAAGCAGGGTCCGACCCGCCAGGAATGTTGTAAAATACTACATCCGAGATGTTAGGCTGCCTTACGTTAGAATATATAACGTTATAGACGTATATAATGTTCCCAAAATGCATACAGGGCTACACGAACGGGATTCTACAAAGCATTCCCTGCGGGGCGCTGGATGGGTTAGGCTAGGTTATATTACGTTATAGACGTATATAATGTTCGAACCAAGAAGTATGGCCCGACCCGCCAGGAATGTTGTAAAATACTACATTCGAGATGTTAGGTTGCCTTAGGTTGGGTTATATAAGGTTATAGACGTACAAAATGTCCCCACCGAGATGTACGGTCGGACACGAACGGGATTCTGTAAAACATTACCAGCGAGGTTCTAGATAGGTTAGGTTAGGTTATATTACGTTATAGACGTATATAATGTTCCCACCGAGAAGTAGGAGCCGACCCGCCAGGAATGTTGTAAAATACTACATCCGAGGTGTTAGGTTACCTTAGGTTAGGATATATAACGTTATAAACGTATATAATGTTCCCAAGGAGTGGTACGGGCCGACACGATCGGGATTCGGTAAAACATTACCAGCGAGAGGCTAGGTGGGTTAGGTTAGGTTATATTACGTTATAGACGTATATAATGTTCCCACCGAGAAGCAGGTTCCGACCCGCCAGAAATGTTATAAAATACTACATCCAAGATGTTAGGCTGCCTTACGTTAGAATATATAACGTTATAGACGTATATAATGTTCCCACAAAGGCGTACAGGGCTACACGAACGGGATTCTACAAAGCATTCCCAGCGGGGCGCTAGATGGGTTAGGTTAGGTTATATTACGTTATAAACGTATATAATGTTCCCACCGCGAAGTAGGGGCCGACCCGTCAGGAATGTTGTAAAATACTACATCCGAGGTGTTAGGTTGCCTTAGGTTAGGATATATAACGTTATAAACGTATATAATGTTCCCAAGGAGTGGTACGGGCCGACACGATCGGGATTCTGTAAAACATTACCAGCGAGGGGCTAGATGGGTTAGGTTAGGTTATATTACGTTATAGACGTATATAATGTTCCCACCGAGAAGCAGGTTCCGACCCGCCAGAAATGTTATAAAATACTACATCCAAGATGTTAGGCTGCCTTACGTTAGAATATATAACGTTATAGACGTATATAATGTTCCCACAAAGGCGTACAGGGCTACACGAACGGGATTCTACAAAGCATTCCCAGCGGGGCGCTTGATGGGTTAGGTTAGGTTATATTACGTTATAAACGTATATAATGTTCCCACCGCGAAGTAGGGGCCGACCCGCCAGGAATGTTGTAAAATACTACATCCGAGATGTTAGATTGCCTTAGGTTAGGATATATAACGTTATAGACGTATATAATGTTCCCACCGAGACGTACGGGGCTACACGAACGGGATTCTGTAAAACATTACCAGCGAAGGGCTAGATGGGTTAGGTTAGTTTATATTACGTTATAGACGTATATAATGTTCCCACCGAGAAGCAGGATCCGACCCGGCAGGAATGTTATAAAATACTACATCCAAGATGTTAGGCTGCCACACGTTAGAATATATAACGTTATAGACGTATATAATGTTCCCACAAAGGCGTACAGGGCTAGACGAACGGGATTCTGCAAAGCATTCCCAGCGGGGCGCTAGATGGGTTAGGTTAGGTTATATTACGTTATAGACGTATATAATGTTCCCCCTGAGAAGTAGGGGCAGACCAGCCAGGAATGTTGTAAAATACTACATTCGAGATGTTAGGTTGCCTTAGGTTGGGTTATATAAGGTTATAGACGTATATAATGTCCCAATCGAGATTTCCTGGCGGACACGAACGGGATTCTGTAAGGCATTACCAGCGAGGGGCTAAATGGGTTAGGTTGGGTTATATTACGTTATAGACGTATATAATGTTCCCACCGAGAAATAGGGGCCGACCCGCCAGGAATGTTGTAAAATACTACATTCGAGACGTTAGGTTGCCTTAGGTTGGGATAAATATGGCTATAGACATACATAATCGCCCGACCGAGAAGTACGGGCGGACACGAACGGGATTCTGTAAAACATTACCAACGAGGGGCTACATGGGTTGGCTGAGGTTATATTACGTTGTAGACGTATATAATTTTCCAACCGTGAAGTAGGGGCCGACCCGCCAGGAATGTTGTAAAATACTACATCCGAGATGTTAGATTGCCTTAGGTTAGGATATATAACGTTATAGACGTATATAATGTTCCCACGGATTGGTACGGGCCGACACGCCCGGCATTCTGTAAAACATTACCAGCGAGGGGTTTGATGGGTTAGGTTAGGTTACATTACGTTATAGACGTATATAATGTTCCCACCGAGAAGCAGGTTCCGACCCGCCAGGAATGTTATAAAATACTACATCCAAGATGTTAGGCCGCCTTACGTTAGAATATATAACGTTATAGACGTATATAATGTTCCCACAAAGGCGTACAGGGCTGCACGAACGGGATTCTACAAAGCATTCCCAGCGGGGCGCTAGATGGGTTAGGTTAGGTTATATTACGTTATAAACGTATATAATGTTCCCACCGCGAAGTAGAGGCCGACCCGCCAGGAATGTTGTAAAATACTACATCCGAGATGTTAGATTGCCTTAGGTTAGGATATATAAAGTTATAGACGTATATAATGCTCTCACCGAGACGTACGGGGATACACGAACGGGATTCTGTAAAACATTACCAGCGAGGGGCTAGATGGGTTAGGTTAGTTTATATTACGTTATAGACGTATATAATGTTCCCACCGAGAAGCAGGGTCCGACCCGCCAGGAATGTTGTAAAATACTACATCCAAGGTGTTAGGCTGCCTCACGTTAGAATATATAACGTTATAGACGTATATAATGTTCCCACAAAGGCGTACAGGGCTAGACGAACGGGATTCTGCAAAGCATTCCCAGCGGGGCGCTAGATGGGTTAGGTTAGGTTATATTACGTTATAGACGTATATAATGTTCCCCCTGAGAAGTAGGGGCAGACCAGCCAGGAATGTTGTAAAATACTACATTCGAGATGTTAGGTTGCCTTAGGTTGGGATAAATATGGCTATAGACATACATAATCTCCCGACCGAGAAGTACGGGCGGACACGAACGGGATTCTGTAAAACATTACCAGCGAGGGGCTAGATGGGTTAGGTGAGGTTATATTACGTTGTAGACGTATATAATTTTCCAACCGTGAAGTAGGGGCCGACCCGCCAGGAATGTTGTAAAATACTACATCCGAGATGTTAGATTGCCTTAGGTTAGGATATATAACGTTATAGACGTATATAATGTTCCCACGGATTGGTACGGGCCGACACGCCCGGCATTCTGTAAAACATTACCAGCGAGGGGTTTGATGGGTTAGGTTAGGTTACATTACGTTATAGACGTATATAATGTTCCCACCGAGAAGCAGGTTCCGACCCGCCAGGAATGTTATAAAATACTACATCCAAGATGTTAGGCCGCCTTACGTTAGAATATATAACGTTATAGACGTATATAATGTTCCCACAAAGGCGTACAGGGCTAGACGAACGGGATTCTGCAAAGCATTCCCAGCGGGGCGCTAGATGGGTTAGGTTAGGTTATATTACGTTATAGACGTATATAATGTTCCCCCTGAGAAGTAGGGGCAGACCAGCCAGGAATGTTGTAAAATACTACATTCGAGATGTTAGGTTGCCTTAGGTTGGGTTATATAAGGTTGTAGACGTATATAATGTCCCAATCGAGATTTCCTAACGGACACGAACGGGATTCTGTAAGGCATTACCAGCGAGGGGCTAAATGGGTTAGGTTGGGTTATATTACGTTATAGACGTATATAATGTTCCCACCGAGAAATAGGGGCCGACCCGCCAGGAATGTTGTAAAATACTACATTCGAGACGTTAGGTTGCCTTAGGTTGGGATAAATATGGCTATAGACATACATAATCTCCCGACCGAGAAGTACGGGCGGACACGAACGGGATTCTGTAAAACATTACCAGCGAGGGGCTAGATGGGTTAGGTGAGGTTATATTACGTTGTAGACGTATATAATTTTCCAACCGTGAAGTAGGGTCCGACCCGCCAGGAATGTTGTAAAATACTACATCCGAGATGTTAGATTGCCTTAGGTTAGGATATATAACGTTATAGACGTATATAATGTTCCCACGGATTGGTACCGGCCGACACGCCCGGCATTCTGTAAAACATTACCAGCGAGGGGTTAGATGGGTTAGGTTAGGTTACATTACGTTATAGACGTATATAATGTTCCCACCGAGAAGCAGGGTCCGACCCGCCAGGAATGTTGTAAAGTACTACATTCGAGGTGTTAGGTTACCTTAGGTTAGGATATGTAACGTTATAGACGTATATAATGTTCCCACCGAGACGTACGGGGCTACACGAACGGGATTCTGTAAAACATTACCAGCGAGGCGTTAGATGGGTTAGGCCAGTTTATATTACGTTATAGACGTATATAATGTTCCCACCGAGAAGCAGGGTCCTACCCGCCAGGAATGTTGTAAAATACTACATCCAAGATGTTAGGCTGCCTTAGGTTAGAATGTATAAGGTTATAGACGTATATAATGTTCCCACGGAGTGGTACGGGCCGACACGACCGGCTTTCTGTAAAACATTACCAGCGAGGGGTTAGATGGGTTAGGTTAGGTTACATTTCGTTATAGACGTATATAATGTTTCCACCGAGAAGCAGGGTCCGACCCAACAGGAATGTTGTAAAATACTACATTCGAGGTGTTAGGTTACCTTAGGTTAGGATATGTAACGTTATAGACGTATATAATGTTCCCACCGAGACGTACGGGGCTACACGAACGGGATTCTGTAAAACATTACCAGCGAGGGGCTAGATGGGTTAGGTGAGGTTATATTACGTTGTAGACGTATATAATTTTCCAACCGTGAAGTAGGGGCCGACCCGCCAGGAATGTTATAAAATACTACATCCGAGATGTTAGATTGCCTTAGGTTAGGATATATAACGTTATAGACGTATATAATGTTCCCACGGATTGGTACGGGCCGACACGCCCGGCATTCTGTAAAACATTACCAGCGAGGGCTTTGATGGGTTAGGTTAGGTTACATTACGTTATAGACGTATATAATGTTCCCACCGAGAAGCAGGTTCCGACCCGCCAGCAATGTTATAAAATACTACATCCAAGATGTTAGGCCGCCTTACGTTAGAATATATAACGTTATAGACGTATATAATGTGCCCACAAAGGCGTACAGGGCTACACGAACGGGATTCTACAAAGCATTCCCAGCGGGGCGCTAGATGGGTTAGGTTAGGTTATATTACGTTATAAACGTATATAATGTTCCCACCGCGAAGTAGGGGCCGACCCGCCAGGAATGTTGTAAAATACTACATCCGAGATGTTAGATTGCCTTAGGTTAGGATATATAAAGTTATAGACGTATATAATGCTCTCACCGAGACGTACGGGGCTACACGAACGGGATTCTGTAAAACATTACCAGCGAGGGGCTAGATGGGTTAGGTTAGTTTATATTACGTTATAGACGTATATAATGTTCCCACCGAGAAGCAGGGTCCGACCCGCCAGGAATGTTGTAAAATACTACATCCAAGGTGTTAGGCTGCATTACGTTAGAATATATAGCGTTATAGACGTATATAATGTTCCCACAAAGGCGTACAGGGCTAGACGAACGGGATTCTGCAAAGCATTCCCAGCGGGGCGCTAGATGGGTTAGGTTAGGTTATATTACGTTATAGACGTATATAATGTTCCCCCTGAGAAGTAGGGGCAGACCAGCCTGGAATGTTGTAAAATACTACATTCGAGATGTTAGGTTGCCTTAGGTTGGGTTATATAAGGTTGTAGACGTATATAATGTCCCAATCGAGATTTCCTGGCGGACACGAACGGGATTCTGTAAGGCATTACCAGCGAG
Source organism: Xylocopa violacea (assembly GCA_963969225.1). Taxonomy (NCBI): domain Eukaryota; kingdom Metazoa; phylum Arthropoda; class Insecta; order Hymenoptera; family Apidae; genus Xylocopa; species Xylocopa violacea. The sequence goes on from CAXAJV010000013.1 coordinate 4,273,238, forward strand.
GGGCTAAATGGGTTAGGTTGGGTTATATTACGTTATACACGTATATAATGTTCCCACCGAGAAATAGGTGCCGACCCGCCAGGAATGTTGTAAAATACTACATTCGAGACGTTAGGTTGCCTTAGGTTGGGATAAATATGGCTATAGACATACATAATCTCCCGACCGAGAAGTACGGGCGGACACGAACGGGATTCTGTAAAACATTACCAGCGAGGGGCTAGATGGGTTAGGTGAGGTTATATTACGTTGTAGACGTATATAATTTTCCAACCGTGAAGTAGGGTCCGACCCGCCAGGAATGTTGTAAAATACTACATCCGAGATGTTAGATTGCCTTAGGTTAGGATATATAACGTTATAGACGTATATAATGTTCCCACGGATTGGTACGGGCCGACAGGCCCGGCATTCTGTAAAACATTACCAGCGAGGGGTTAGATGGGTTAGGTTAGGTTACATTACGTTATAGACGTATATAATGTTCCCACCGAGAAGCAGGGTCCGACCCGCCAGGAATGTTGTAAAATACTACATTCGAGGTGTTAGGTTACCTTAGGTTACGATATGTAACGTTATAGACGTATATAATGTTCCCACCGAGACGTACGGGGCTACACGAACGGGATTCTGTAAAACATTACCAGCGAGGGGTTAGATGGGTTAGGTCAGTTTATATTACGTTATAGACGTATATAATGTTCCCACCGAGAAGCAGGGTCCTACCCGCCAGGAATGTTGTAAAATACTACATCCAAGATGTTAGGCTGCCTTAGGTTAGAATGTATAAGGTTATAGACGTATATAATGTTCCCACGGAGTGGTACGGGCCGACGCGACCGGGATTCTGTAAAACATTACCAGCGAGTGGCTAGATGGGTTAGGTTAGGTTATATTACGTTATAAACGTATATAATGTTCCCACCGCGAAGTAGGGGCCGACCCGTCAGGAATGTTGTAAAATACTACATCCGAGATGTTAGATTGCCTTAGGTTAGGATATATAAAGTTATAGACGTATATAATGCTCCCACCGAGACGTACGGGGCTACACGAACGGGATTCTGTAAAACATTACCAGCGAAGGGCTAGATGGGTTAGGTTAGTTTATATTACGTTATAGACGTATATAGTGTTCCCACCGAGAAGCAGGATCCGACCCGCCAGGAATGTTATAAAATACTACATCCAAGATGTTAGGCTGCCTCACGTTAGAATATATAACGTTATAGACGTATATAATGTTCCCACAAAGGCGTACAGGGCTACACGAAAGGGATTCTACAAAGCATTCACAGCGGGGCGCTAGATGGGTTAGGTTAGGTTATATTACGTTATAAACGTATATAATGTTCCCACCGCGAGGTAGGAGCCGACCCGCCAGGAATGTTGTAAAATACTACATCCGAGATGTTAGGCTGCCTTAGGTTAGAATGTATAAGGTTATAGATGAATATAATGTTCCCACGGAGTGGTACGGGCCGACACGACCGGGATTCTGTAAAACATTACCAGCGAGTGGTTAGATGGGTTAGGTTAGGTTATATTACGTTATAAACGTATATAATGTTCCCACCGTGAAGTAGGGGCCGACCCGCCAGGAATGTTGTAAAATACTACAACCGAGATGTTAGATTGCCTTAGGTTAGGATATATAAAGTTATAGACGTATATAATGCTCCCGCCGAGACGTACGGGGCTACACGAACGGGATTCTGTAAAACATTACAAGCGAGGGGCTAGATGGGTTAGGTTAGGTTATATTACGTTATAGACGTATATAATGTTCCCACCGAGAAGTAGGAGCCGACCCGCCAGGAATGTTGTAAAATACTACATCCGAGGTGTTAGGTTACCTTAGGTTAGGATATATAACGTTATAGACGTATATAATGTTCCCAAGGAGTGGTACGGGCCGACACGATCGGGATACGGTAAAACATTACCAGCGAGGGGCTAGATGGGTTAGGTTAGTTTATATTACGTTATAGACGTATATAATGTTCCCACCGAGAAGCAGGGTCCGACCCGCCAGGAATGTTGTAAAATACTACATCCAAGGTGTTAGGCTGCCTTACGTTAGAATATATAACGTTATAGACGTATATAATGTTCCCACAAAGGCGTACAGGGCTAGACGAACGGGATTCTGCAAAGCATTCCCAGCGGGGCGCTAGATGGGTTAGGTTAGGTTATATTACGTTATAGACGTATATAATGTTCCCCCTGAGAAGTAGGGGCAGACCAGCCAGGAATGTTGTAAAATACTACATTCGAGATGTTAGGTTGCCTTAAGTTGGGTTATATAAGGTTGTAGACGTATATAATGTCCCAATCGAGATTTCCTGGCGGACACGAACGGGACTCTGTAAGGCATTACCAGCGAGGGGCTAAATGGGTTAGGTTGGGTTATATTACGTTATAGACGTATATAATGTTCCCACCGAGAAATAGGGGCCGACCCGCCAGGAATGTTGTAAAATACTACATTCGAGACGTTAGGTTGCCTTAGGTTGGGATAAATATGGCTATAGACATACATAATCTCCCGACCGAGAAGTACGGGCGGACACGAACGGGATTCTGTAAAACATTACCAGCGAGGGGCTAGTTGGTTTAGGTTAGGTTATATTACGTTATAGACGTATATAATGTTCCCACCGCGAAGTAGGGGCCGACCCGCCAGGAATGTTGTAAAATACTACATCCGAGATGTTAGATTGCCTTAGGTTAGGATATATAACGTTATAGACGTATATAATGTTCCCACGGATTGGTACGGGCCGACACGACCGGCATTCTGTAAAACATTACCAGCGAGGGGTTAGATGGGTTAGGTTAGGTTACATTATGTTATAGACGTATATAATGTTCCCACCGAGAAGCAGGGTCCGACCCGCCAGGAATGTTGTAAAATACTACATTCGAGGTGTTAGGTTACCTTAGGTTAGGATATGTAACGTTATAGACGTATATAATGTTCCCACCGAGACGTACGGGGCTACACGAACGGGATTCTGTAAAACATTACCAGCGAGTGGCTAGATGGGTTAGGTTAGGTTATATTACGTTATAAACGTATATAATGTTCCCACCGCGAAGTAGGGGCCGACCCGTCAGGAATGTTGTAAAATACTACATCCGAGATGTTAGATTGCCTTAGGTTAGGATATATAAAGTTATAGACGTATATAATGCTCCCACCGAGACGTACGGGGCTACACGAACGGGATTCTGTAAAACATTACCAGCGAAGGGCTAGATGGGTTAGGTTAGTTTATATTGCGTTATAGACGTATATAATGTTCCCACCGAGAAGCAGGATCCGACCCGCCAGGAATGTTATAAAATACTACATCCAAGATGTTAGGCTGCCTCACTTTAGAATATATAACGTTATAGACGTATATAATGTTCCCACAAAGGCGTACAGGGCTACACGAAAGGGATTCTACAAAGCATTCCCAGCGGGGCGCTAGATGGGTTAGGTTAGGTTATATTACGTTATAAACGTATATAATGTTCCCACCGCGAAGTAGGGGCCGACCCGCCAGGAATGTTGTAAAATACTACATCCGAGATGTTAGGCTGCCTTAGGTTAGAATGTATAAGGTTATAGATGAATATAATGTTCCCACGGAGTGGGACGGGCCGACACGACCGGGATTCTGTAAAACATTACCAGCGAGGCGCTAGATGTGTTAGGTTAGGTTATATTAGTTTATAGACGTATATAATGTTCCCCCTGAGAAGTAGGGGCAGACCAGCCAGGAATGTTGTAAAATACTACATTCGAGATGTTAGGTTGCTTAGGTTGGGTTATATAATGTTATAGACGTATATAATGTTCCCACGGAGTGGTACGGGCCGACACGACCGGGATTCTGTAAAACATTACCAGCGAGTGGCTAGATGGGTTAGGTTAGGTTATATTACGTTATAAACGTATATAATGTTCCCACCGTGAAGTAGGAGCTGACCCGCCAGGAATGTTGTAAAATACTACATCCGAGATGTTAGATTGCCTTAGGTTAGGATATATAAAGTTATAGACGTATATAATGCTCCCGCCGAGACGTACGGGGCTACACGAACGGGATTCTGTAAAACATTACAAGCGAGGGGCTAGATGGGTTAGGCTAGGTTATATTACGTTATAGACGTATATAATGTTCCCACCGAGAAGTAGGGGCCGACCCGCCAGGAATGTTGTAAAATACTACATTCGAGATGTTAGGTTGCCTTAGGTTGGGATAAATATGGCTATAGACATACATAATCTCCCGACCGAGAAGTACGGGCAGACACGAACGGGATTCTGTAAAACATTACCAGCGAGGGGCTAGATGAGTTAGGTGAGGTTATATTACGTTGTAGGCGTATATAATTTTCCCACTGGGAAGTAGGGGCAGACCAGCCAGGAATGTTGTAAAATACTACATCCGAGGTGTTAGGTTGCCTTAGGTTAGGATAAATAACGTTATAGACGTATATATTGTTCCCACGGGGTGGTACGGGCCGACACGACCGGGATTCTGTAAAACATTACCAGCGAGGGGCTAGATGGGTTAGGTTAATTTATATTACGTTATAGACGTATATAATGTTCCCACCGAGAAGCAGGGTCCGACCCGCCAGGAATGTTGTAAAATACTACATCCGAGATGTTAGGCTGCCTTACGTTAGAATATATAACGTTATAGACGTATATAATGTTCCCAAAAAGGCAAACAGGGCTACACGAACGGGATTCTACAAAGCATTCCCAGCGGGGCGCTAGATGGGTTAGGCTAGGTTATATTACGTTCTAGACGTATATAATGTTCGAACCAAGAAGTATGGCCCGACCCGCCAGGAATGTTGTAAAATACTACATTCGAGATGTTAGGTTGCCTTAGGTTGGGTTATATAAGGTTATAGACGTACAGAATGTCCCCACCGAGATGTACGGTCGGACACGTACGGGATTCTGTAAAACATTACCAGCGAGGGGCTAGATAGGTTAGGTTAGGTTATATTACGTTATAGACGTATATAATGTTCCCACCGAGAAGTAGGAGCCGACCCGCCAGGAATGTTGTAAAATACTACATCCGAGATGTTAGATTGCCTTAGGTTAGGATATATAACGTTATAGACGTATATAATGTTCCCACGGATTGGTACGGGCCGGCACGACCGGCATTCTGTAAAACATTACCAGCGAGGGGTTAGATGGGTTAGGTTAGGTTACATTACGTTATAGACGTATATAATGTTCCCACCGAGACGCAGGGTCCGACCCGTCAGGAATGTTGTAAAATACTACATTCGAGATGATAGGTTGCCTTAGGTTGGGTTATATAAGGTTATAGACGTATATAATGTCCCCATCGTGATGTATGGGAGGACACGAACGGGATTCTGTAAAACATTACCAGCAAGGGGCTAGTTGGTTTAGGTTAGGTTATATTACGTTATAGACGTATATAATGTTCCCACCGCGAAGTAGGGGCCGACCCGCCAGGAATGTTGTAAAATACTACATCCGAGATGTTAGATTGCCTTAGGTTAGGATATATAACGTTATAGACGTATATAATGTTCCCACGGATTGGTACGGGCCGACACGACCGGCATTCTGTAAAACATTACCAGCGAGGGGTTAGATGGGTTAGGTTAGGTTACATTACGTTATAGACGTATATAATGTTCCCACCGAGAAGCAGGGTCCGACCCGCCAGGAATGTTGTAAAATACTACATTCGAGGTGTTAGGTTACCTTAGGTTAGGATATGTAACGTTATAGACGTATATAATGTTCCCACAAAGGCGTACAGGGCTACACGAAAGGGATTCTACAAAGCATTCCCAGCGGGGCGCTAGATGGGTTAGGTTAGGTTATATTACGTTATAAACGTATATAATGTTCCCACCGCGAAGTAGGGGCCGACCCGCCAGGAATGTTGTAAAATACTACATTCGAGATGTTAGGTTGCTTAGGTTGGGTTATATAATGTTATAGACGTATATAATGTTCCCACGGAGTGGTACGGGCCGACACGACCGGGATTCTGTAAAACATTACCAGCGAGTGGCTAGATGGGTTAGGTTAGGTTATATTACGTTGTAGGCGTATATAATTTTCCCACTGGGAAGTAGGGGCAGACCAGCCAGGAATGTTGTAAAATACTACATCCGAGGTGTTAGGTTGCCTTAGGTTAGGATAAATGACGTTATAGACGTATATATTGTTCCCACGGGGTGGTACGGGCCGACACGACCGGGATTCTGTAAAACATTACCAGCGAGGGGCTAGATGGGTTAGGTTAATTTATATTACGTTATAGACGTATATAATGTTCCCACCGAGAAGCAGGGTCCGACCCGCCAGGAATGTTGTAAAATACTACATCCGAGATGTTAGGCTGCCTTACGTTAGAATATATAACGTTATAGACGTATATAATGTTCCCAAAAAGGCAAACAGGGCTACACGAACGGGATTCTACAAAGCATTCCCAGCGGGGCGCTAGATGGGTTAGGCTAGGTTATATTACGTTCTAGACGTATATAATGTTCGAACCAAGAAGTATGGCCCGACCCGCCAGGAATGTTGTAAAATACTACATTCGAGATGTTAGGTTGCCTTAGGTTGGGTTATATAAGGTTATAGACGTACAGAATGTCCCCACCGAGATGTACGGTCGGACACGTACGGGATTCTGTAAAACATTACCAGCGAGGGGCTAGATAGGTTAGGTTAGGTTATATTACGTTATAGACGTATATAATGTTCCCACCGAGAAGTAGGAGCCGACCCGCCAGGAATGTTGTAAAATACTACATCCGAGATGTTAGATTGCCTTAGGTTAGGATATATAAAGTTATAGACGTATATAATGTTCCCAAGGAGTGGTACGGGCCGACACGATCGGGATTCGGTAAAACATTACCAGCGAGGGGCTAGGTGGGTTAGGTTAGGTTATATTACGTTATAGACGTATATAATGTTCCCACCGAGAAGCAGGGTCCGACCCGCCAGGAATGCTGTAAAATACTACATCCAAGGTGTTAGGCTGCCTTACGTTAGAATATATAACGTTATAGACGTATATAATGTTCCCACAAAGGCGTACAGGGCTAGACGAACGGGATTCTGCAAAGCATTCCCAGCGGGGCGCTAGATGGGTTAGGTTAGGTTATATTACGTTATAGACGTATATAATGTTCCCCCTGAGAAGTAGGGGCAGACCAGCCAGGAATGTTGTAAAATACTACATTCGAGATGTTAGGTTGCCTTATGTTGGGTTATATAAGGTTATAGGCGTATATAATGTCCCAATCGAGATTTCCTGGCGGACACGAACGGGATTCTGTAAGGCATTACCAGCGAGGGGCTAAATGGGTTAGGTTGGGTTATATTACGTTATAGACGTATATAATGTTCCCACCGAGAAATAGGGGCCGACCCGCCAGGAATGTTGTAAAATACTACATCCGAGATGTTAGATTGCCTTAGGTTAGGATATATAACGTTATAGACGTATATAATGTTCCCACGGATTGGTACGGGCCGACACGCCCGGCATTCTGTAAAACATTACCAGCGAGGGGTTAGATGGGTTAGGTTAGGTTACACTACGTTATAGACGTAAATAATGTTCCCACCGAGAAGCAGGGTCCGACCCGTCAGGAATGTTGTAAAATACTACATTCGAGATGTTAGGTTGCCTTAGGTTGGGTTATATAAGGTTATAGACGTACAGAATGTCCCCACCGAGATGTACGGTCGGACACGTACGGGATTCTGTAAAACATTACCAGCGAGGGGCTAGATAGGTTAGGTTAGGTTATATTACGTTATAGACGTATATAATGTGCCCACCGAGAAGTAGGAGCCGACCCGCCAGGAATGTTGTAAAATACTACATCCGAGGTGTTAGGTTACATTAGGTTAGGATATATAACGTTATAGACGTATATAATGTTCCCAAGGAGTGGTACGGGCCGACACGATCGGGATTCGGTAAAACATTACCAGCGACGGGCTAGGTGGGTTACGTTAGGTTATATTACGTTATAGACGTATATAATGTTCCCACCGAGAAGCAGGTTCCGACCCGCCAGGAATGTTATAAAATACTACATCCAAGATGTTAGGCTGCCTTACGTTAGAATATATAACGTTATAGACGTATATAATGTTCCCACAAAGGCGTACAGGGCTACACGGACGGGATTCTACAAAGCATTCCCAGCGGGGCGCTAGATGGGTTAGGTTAGGTTATATTACGTTATAAACGTATATAATGTTCCCACCGCGAAGTAGGGGCCGACCCGCCAGGAATGTTGTAAAATACTACATGCGAGATGTTAGATTGCCTTAGGTTAGGATATATAAAGTTATAGACGTATATAATGCTCTCACCGAGACGTACGGGGCTACACGAACGGGATTCTGTAAAACATTACCAGCGAGGGGCTAGATGGGTTAGGTTAGTTTATATTACGTTATAGACGTATATAATGTTCCCACCGAGAAGCAGGGTCCGACCCGCCAGGAATGCTGTAAAATACTACATCCAAGGTGCTAGGCTGCCTTACGTTAGAATATATAACGTTATAGACGTATATAATGTTCCCACAAAGGCGTACAGGGCTAGACGAACGGGATTCTGCAAAGCATTCCCAGCGGGGCGCTAGATGGGTTAGGTTAGGTTATATTACGTTATAGACGTATATAATGTTCCCCCTGAGAAGTAGGGGCAGACCAGCCAGGAATGTTGTAAAATACCACATTCGAGATGTTAGGTTGCCTTATGTTGGGTTATATAAGGTTATAGACGTATATAATGTCCCAATCGAGATTTCCTGGCGGACACGAACGGGATTCTGTAAGGCATTACCAGCGAGGGGCTAAATGGGCTAGGTTGGGTTATATTACGTTATAGACGTATATAATGTTCCCACCGAGAAATAGGGGCCGACCCGCCAGGAATGTTGTTAAATACTACATTCGAGACGTTAGGTTGCCTTAGGTTGGGATAAATATGGCTTTAGACATACATAATCTCCCGACAGAGAAGTACGGGCGGACACGAACGGGATTCTGTAAAACATTACCAGCGAGGGGCTAGATGGGTTAGGTGAGGTTATATTACGTTGTAGACGTATATAATTTTCCAACCGTGAAGTAGGGGCCGACCCGCCAGGAATGTTGTAAAATACTACATCCGAGATGTTAGATTGCCTTAGGTTAGGATATATAACGTTATAGACGTATATAATGTTCTCACGGATTGGTACGGGCCGACACGCCCGGCATTCTGTAAAACATTACCAGCGAGGGGTTAGATGGGTTAGGTTAGGTTACACTACGTTATAGACGTATATAGTGTTCCCACCGAGAAGCGGGGTCCGACCCGTCAGGAATGTTGTAAAATACTACATTCGAGATGTTAGGTTACCTTAGGTTGGGTTATATAAGGTTATAGACGTATATAATGTCCCCATCGTGATGTATGGGCGGACACGAACGGGATTCTGTAAAACATTACCAGCGAGGGGCTAGTTGGGTTAGGTTAGGATATATTACGTTATAGACGTATATAATGTTCCAACCGTGAAGTAGGGGCCGACCCGCCAGGAATGTTGTAAAATACTACATGCGAGATGTTAGGTTGCCAGAGGTTGGGTTATATAAGGTTATAGACGTACAGAATGTCCCCACCGAGATGTACGGTCGGACACGAACGGGATTCTGTAAAACATTACCAGCGAGGGGCTAGACAGGTTAGGTTAGGTTATATTACGTTATAGACGTATATAATGTTCCCAACGAGAAGTAGGAGCCGACCCGCCAGGAATGTTGTAAAATACTACATCCGAGGTGTTAGGTTACATTAGGTTAGGATATATAACGTTATAGACGTATATAATGTTCCCAAGGTGTGGTACGGGCCGACACGATCGGGATTCGGTAAAACATTACCAGCGACGGGCTTGGTGGGTTAGGTTAGGTTATATTACGTTATAGACGTATATAATGTTCCCACCGAGAAGCAGGTTCCGACCCGCCAGGAATTTTATAAAATACTACATCCAAGATGTTAGGCTGCCTTACGTTAGAATATATAACGTTATAGACGTATATAATGTTCCCACAAAGGCGTACAGGGCTACACGAACGGGATTCTACAAAGCATTCCCAGCGGGGCGCTAGATGGGTTAGGTTAGGTTATATTACGTTATAAACGTATATAATGTTCCCACCGCGAAGTAGGGGCCGACCCGCCAGGAATGTTGTAAAATACTACATCCGAGATGTTAGATTGCCTTAGGTTAGGATATATAAAGTTATAGACGTATATAATGCTCCCACCGAGACGTACGGGGCTACACGAACGGGATTCTATAAAACATTACCAGCGAGGGTCTAGATGGGTTAGGTTAATTTATATTACGTTATAGACCTATATAATGTTCCCACCGAGAAGTAGGGGCCGATACGCCAGGAAGGTTGTAAAATACTACATCCGAGATGTTAGCCTGCCTTACGTTAGGATATATATCGCTGTAGACGTATATAATGTCCCATCCGAAACGTACGGGCGACAGGAACGGGATTCTGTGAAACATTACCAGCGAGGGGCTAGATGTGATAGGTTAGGTTATATTACGTTATAGACCTATATAATGTTCCCACCGAGATGTAGGGGCCGATACTCCAAGACTGTTGTAAAATACTACAACCGAGATGTTAGGTTAGGTTAGGTTAGGATATATAACGCTATAGACGAATATAATTTCCCGACCGAGACGTACGTAACGACACGAACGGGATTTTGTAAAACATTACCAGTGATTAGCTAGATGTGTTAGGTTAGGTTATATTACGTAATAGACGTATATAATGTTCCCACCGAGAAGTAGGGGCCGATACGCCAGGAATGTTGTAAAATACTACATCCGAGATGTTAGCCTGCCTTACGATAGGATATATATACGCTGTAGACGTATATAATGTCCCATCGGAGACGTACGGGACGACAGGAACGGGATTCTACAAAGCATTCCCAGCGGGGCGCTAGATGGGTTAGGTTAGGTTATATTACGTTATAAACGAATATAATGTTCCCACCGCGAAGGAGGGGCCGACCCGCCAGGAATGTTGTAAAATACTACTTCCGAGATGTTAGGTTGCATTGGGTTAGGATATATAACGTTATAGACGTATATAATGTTCTAACCGAGACGTACGGGGCTACACGAATGGGATTCTACAAAACATTCCCAGCGGGGTGCTAGATGGGTTGGGTTAGGTTATATTACGTTATAAACGTATATAATGTTCCCACCGCGAAGGTGGGGCCGACCCGCCAGGAATGTTGTAAAATACTACTTCCGAGATGTTAGATTGCCTTAGGTTAGGACATATAAAGTTATAGACGTATATAATGTTCCCACCGAGACGTTCGGGGCTACACGAACGGGATTCTGTAAAACATTACCAGCGAGGGGTTAGATGGGTTAGGTTAGTTTATATTAGGTTATAGACGTATATAATGTTCCCCCTGAGAAGTAGGGGCAGACCAGCCAGGAATGTTGTAAAATACTACATTCGAGATGTTAGGTTGCCTTAGGTTAGAATGTATAAGGTTATAGACGTATATAATGTTCCCACGGAGTGGTACGAGCCGACACGACCGGGATTCTGTATAACATTACCAGCGAGTGGCTAGATGGGTTAGGTTAGGTTATTTTACGTTATAGACGTATATAATGTTCCCACGGTGAAGTAGGGGCCCATACGCCAGGAATGGCGTAAAATACTGCATCCGAGATGTTAGCCTGCCTTAGGTTAGGATATATCACGCTGTAGACGTATATAATGTCCCATCCGAGACGTACGGGACGACAGGAACGGGATTCTGTAAAACACTACCAGCGAGTGGCTAGATGTGATAGGTTAGGTTATATTACGTTATAGACGAATATAATGTTCCCACCGAGAAGTAGAGGACGATGCGCCAGGTATGTTGCAAAATACTGCATCCGAAATGTTAGCCTGCCTTTCGTTAGGATATGTATCGCTGTAGACGTATATAATATCCCATCCGAAACGTACGGGCGACAGGAACGGGATTCTGTGAAACATTACCAGCTATGGGCTAGATGTGGTAGGTTAGGTTATATTACGTTATAGACCTATATAATGTTCCCACCGAGATGTAGGGGCCGATACTCCAAGACTGTTGTAAAATACTACAACCGAGATGTTAGCCTGCCTTAGGTTAGGGTATATAACGCTGTAGACGTATATAATTTCCCAACCGAGACGTACGGAACGACACGAACGGGATTTTGTAAAACATTACCAGTGATTAGCTAGATGTGCTAGGTTAGGTTATATTACGTTATAGACGTATATAATGTTCCCACCGAGAAGTAGGTGCCGATACGCCAGGAATGGCGTAAAATACTTCATCCGAGATGTTAGCCTGCCTTACGAAAGGATATATATCGCTGTAGACGTTTATAATGTCCCAAACGAGTCGTACGGGACGACAGGAACGGGATTCTGTAAAACATTACAGGCGAGGGGGTAGATGGGCTAGGTTAGGTTATGTTACGTTATAGACGAATATAATGTTCCCACCGAGAAGTAGGGGCCGATACGCCAGGAATGTTGCAAAATACTACATCCGAGATGTTAGCCTGCCTTACGAAAGGATATATATCGCTGTAGACGTTTATAATGTCCCAAACGAGTCGTACGGGACGACAGGGACGGGATTCTGTAAAACATTAGAGGCGAGGGCGTAGATGGGCTAGGTTAGGTTATGTTACGTTACAGACGAATATAATGTTCCCACCGAGAAGTAGAGGCCGATACGCCAGGAATGGCGTAAAATACTTCATCCGAGATGTTAGCCTGCCTTACGTTAGGATATATATCGCTGTAACCGATTATAATGTCCCATCCGAGACGTACGGGACGACAGGAACTGGATTCTGTAAAACATTACCACCGAGGGGCTAGATGGGTTAGGTTAGGTTGTGGTACGTTATAGACGTATATAATGTTCCCACCGAGAAGCAGGGGCCGATATGCCAGGAATGTTGTAAAATACTGCATCCTAGATGATAGCCTGCCTTAGGGTAGGATACATAACGCTATAGACGTATATAATATCCCAACCGAGACGTACGGGACGACACGAACGGGATTCTGTAAAATATTACCAGCGAGGGGCTAGATGGGTTAGGTTAGGTTATGTTACGTTATAGACGTATATAATGTTCCCACCGAGAAGTGGGGGCCGATACTACAAGAATGTTGTATAATACTACATCCGAGATGTTAGCCTGCCTTACGTTAGGGTATATATCGCTGTAGACGGTTATAATGTCCCATCCGAGACGTACGGGACGACAGGAACGGGATTCTGTAAAATATTACCAGCGAGGTGCTAGATGGGTTAGGTTAGGTTATGTTACGTTACAGACGTGTATAATGTTCCCACAGAGAGGTAGGGGCCGATACGCCAGGAATGGCGTAAAATACTGCATCCGAGATGTTAGCCTGCCTTAGGTTAGGATATATAACGCTGTAGACGTATATAATGTCCCAACCGAGACGTACGGAACGACACGAACGGGATTTTGTAAAACATTACCAATGATTAGCTAGATGTGTTAGGTTAGGTTATATTACGTTATAGACGTATATAATGTTCCCACCGAGAAGTAGAGGACGATGCGCCAGGTATGTTGCAAAATACTGCATCCGAAATGTTAGCCTGCCTTACGTTAGGATATATATCGCTGTAGACGTATATAATGTCCCATCCGAAACGTACGGGCGACAGGAACGGGATTCTGTGAAACATTACCAGCGAGGTGCTAGATGGGTTAGGTTAGGTTATGTTACGGTACAGACGTGTATAATGTTCCCACCGTGAAGTAGGGGCCGATCTGCCAGGAATGTTGTAAAATACTGCATCCGAGATGAGAGCCTGCCTTAGGGTAGGATATATAACGCTGTAGACGTATATAATATCCCAACCGAGACCTACGGGACGACACGAACGGGATTCTGTAAAATAATACCAGCGAGGGGCTAGATGGGTTAGGTTAGGTTATGTTACGTTATAGACGTATATAATGTTCCCACCGAGAAGTGGGGGCCGATACTACAAGAATGTTGTAAAATACTACATCCGAGATGTTAGCCTGCCTTACGTTAGGGTATATATCGCTGTAGACGGTTATAATGTCCCATCCAAGACGTACGGGGCGACAGGAACGGGATTCTGTAAAATATTACCAGCGAGGGGCTAGATGGGTTAGGTTAGGTTATGTTACGTTATAAACGTATATAATGTTCCCACCGAGAAGTGGGGGCCGATACTCCAAGAATGTTGTAAAATACTACATCCGAGATGTTAGCCTGCCTTACGTTAGGATATATAACGCTGTAGACGTATATAATGTCCCAACCGAGACGTACGGAACGACACGAACGGGATTTTGCAAAACATTACCAGTGATTAGCTAGATGTGTTAGGTTAGGTTATATTACGTTATAGACGTATATAATGTTCCCACCGAGAAGTAGAGATCGATACGCCAGGAATGGCGTAAAATACTTCATCCGAGATGTTAGCCTGCCTTACGTTAGGATATATATCGCTGTAGACGTATATAATGTCCCAACCGAGACGTACGGGACAACACGAACGGGATTCTGTAAAATATTACCAGCGAGGGGCTAGATGGGTTAGGTTAGGTTGTGGTACGTTATAGACGTATATAATGTTCCCACCGAGAAGCAGGGGCCGATATGCCAGGAATGTTGTAAAATACTGCATCCTAGATGATAGCCTGCCTTAGGGTAGGATACATAACGCTATAGACGTATATAATATCCCAACCGAGACGTACGGGACGACACGAACGGGATTCTGTAAAATATTACCAGCGAGGGGCTAGATGGGTTAGGTTAGGTTATGTTACGTTATAGACGTATATAATGTTCCCACCGAGAAGTGGGGGCCGATACTACAAGAATGTTGTATAATACTACATCCGAGATGTTAGCCTGCCTTACGTTAGGGTATATATCGCTGTAGACGGTTATAATGTCCCATCCGAGACGTACGGGACGACAGGAACGGGATTCTGTAAAATATTACCAGCGAGGTGCTAGATGGGTTAGGTTAGGTTATGTTACGTTACAGACGTGTATAATGTTCCCACAGAGAAGTAGGGGCCGATACGCCAGGAATGGCGTAAAATACTGCATCCGAGATGTTAGCCTGCCTTAGGTTAGGATATATAACGCTGTAGACGTATATAATGTCCCAACCGAGACGTACGGAACGACACGAACGGGATTTTGTAAAACATTACCAATGATTAGCTAGATGTGTTAGGTTAGGTTATATTACGTTATAGACGTATATAATGTTCCCACCGAGAAGTAGAGGACGATGCGCCAGGTATGTTGCAAAATACTGCATCCGAAATGTTAGCCTGCCTTACGTTAGGATATATATCGCTGTAGACGTATATAATGTCCCATCCGAAACGTACGGGCAACAGGAACGGGATTCTGTGAAACATTACCAGCGAGGTGCTAGATGGGTTAGGTTAGGTTATGTTACGGTACAGACGTGTATAATGTTCCCACCGTGAAGTAGGGGCCGATCTGCCAGGAATGTTGTAAAATACTGCATCCGAGATGAGAGCCTGCCTTAGGGTAGGATATATAACGCTATAGACGTATATAATATCCCAACCGAGACCTACGGGACGACACGAACGGGATTCTGTAAAATAATACCAGCGAGGGGCTAGATGGGTTAGGTTAGGTTATGTTACGTTATAGACGTATATAATGTTCCCACCGAGAAGTGGGGGCCGATACTACAAGAATGTTGTAAAATACTACATCCGAGATGTTAGCCTGCCTTACGTTAGGGTATATATCGCTGTAGACGGTTATAATGTCCCATCCAAGACGTACGGGGCGACAGGAACGGGATTCTGTAAAATATTACCAGCGAGGGGCTAGATGGGTTAGGTTAGGTTATGTTACGTTATAAACGTATATAATGTTCCCACCGAGAAGTGGGGGCCGATACTCCAAGAATGTTGTAAAATACTACATCCGAGATGTTAGCCTGCCTTACGTTAGGATATATAACGCTGTAGACGTATATAATGTCCCAACCGAGACGTACGGAACGACACGAACGGGATTTTGCAAAACATTACCAGTGATTAGCTAGATGTGTTAGGTTAGGTTATATTACGTTATAGACGTATATAATGTTCCCACCGAGAAGTAGAGATCGATACGCCAGGAATGGCGTAAAATACTTCATCCGAGATGTTAGCCTGCCTTACGTTAGGATATATATCGCTGTAGACGTATATAATGTCCCAACCGAGACGTACGGGACAACACGAACGGGATTCTGTAAAATATTACCAGCGAGGGGCTAGATGGGTTAGGTTAGGTTGTGGTACGTTATAGACGTATATAATGTTCCCACCGAGAAGCAGGGGCCGATATGCCAGGAATGTTGTAAAATACTGCATCCTAGATGATAGCCTGCCTTAGGGTAGGATACATAACGCTATAGACGTATATAATATCCCAACCGAGACGTACGGGACGACACGAACGGGATTCTGTAAAATATTACCAGCGAGGGGCTAGATGGGTTAGGTTAGGTTATGTTACGTTATAGACGTATATAATGTTCCCACCGAGAAGTGGGGGCCGATACTACAAGAATGTTGTATAATACTACATCCGAGATGTTAGCCTGCCTTACGTTAGGGTATATATCGCTGTAGACGGTTATAATGTCCCATCCGAGACGTACGGGACGACAGGAACGGGATTCTGTAAAATATTACCAGCGAGGTGCTAGATGGGTTAGGTTAGGTTATGTTACGTTACAGACGTGTATAATGTTCCCACAGAGAAGTAGGGGCCGATACGCCAGGAATGGCGTAAAATACTGCATCCGAGATGTTAGCCTGCCTTAGGTTAGGATATATAACGCTGTAGACGTATATAATGTCCCAACCGAGACGTACGGAACGACACGAACGGGATTTTGTAAAACATTACCAATGATTAGCTAGATGTGTTAGGTTAGGTTATATTACGTTATAGACGTATATAATGTTCCCACCGAGAAGTAGAGGACGATGCGCCAGGTATGTTGCAAAATACTGCATCCGAAATGTTAGCCTGCCTTACGTTAGGATATATATCGCTGTAGACGTATATAATGTCCCATCCGAAACGTACGGGCAACAGGAACGGGATTCTGTGAAACATTACCAGCGAGGTGCTAGATGGGTTAGGTTAGGTTATGTTACGGTACAGACGTGTATAATGTTCCCACCGTGAAGTAGGGGCCGATCTGCCAGGAATGTTGTAAAATACTGCATCCGAGATGAGAGCCTGCCTTAGGGTAGGATATATAACGCTATAGACGTATATAATATCCCAACCGAGACCTACGGGACGACACGAACGGGATTCTGTAAAATAATACCAGCGAGGGGCTAGATGGGTTAGGTTAGGTTATGTTACGTTATAGACGTATATAATGTTCCCACCGAGAAGTGGGGGCCGATACTACAAGAATGTTGTAAAATACTACATCCGAGATGTTAGCCTGCCTTACGTTAGGGTATATATCGCTGTAGACGGTTATAATGTCCCATCCAAGACGTACGGGGCGACAGGAACGGGATTCTGTAAAATATTACCAGCGAGGGGCTAGATGGGTTAGGTTAGGTTATGTTACGTTATAAACGTATATAATGTTCCCACCGAGAAGTGGGGGCCGATACTCCAAGAATGTTGTAAAATACTACATCCGAGATGTTAGCCTGCCTTACGTTAGGATATATAACGCTGTAGACGTATATAATGTCCCAACCGAGACGTACGGAACGACACGAACGGGATTTTGCAAAACATTACCAGTGATTAGCTAGATGTGTTAGGTTAGGTTATATTACGTTATAGACGTATATAATGTTCCCACCGAGAAGTAGAGATCGATACGCCAGGAATGGCGTAAAATACTTCATCCGAGATGTTAGCCTGCCTTACGTTAGGATATATATCGCTGTAGACGTATATAATGTCCCAACCGAGACGTACGGGACAACACGAACGGGATTCTGTAAAATATTACCAGCGAGGGGCTAGATGGGTTAGGTTAGGTTAGGTTGTGGTACGTTATAGACGTATATAATGTTCCCACCGAGAAGCAGGGGCCGATATGCCAGGAATGTTGTAAAATACTGCATCCTAGATGATAGCCTGCCTTAGGGTAGGATACATAACGCTATAGACGTATATAATATCCCAACCGAGACGTACGGGACGACACGAACGGGATTCTGTAAAATATTACCAGCGAGGGGCTAGATGGGTTAGGTTAGGTTATGTTACGTTATAGACGTATATAATGTTCCCACCGAGAAGTGGGGGCCGATACTACAAGAATGTTGTATAATACTACATCCGAGATGTTAGCCTGCCTTACGTTAGGGTATATATCGCTGTAGACGGTTATAATGTCCCATCCGAGACGTACGGGACGACAGGAACGGGATTCTGTAAAATATTACCAGCGAGGTGCTAGATGGGTTAGGTTAGGTTATGTTACGTTACAGACGTGTATAATGTTCCCACAGAGAAGTAGGGGCCGATACGCCAGGAATGGCGTAAAATACTGCATCCGAGATGTTAGCCTGCCTTAGGTTAGGATATATAACGCTGTAGACGTATATAATGTCCGATCCGAGACGTACGGGACAACACGAACGGGATTCTGTAAAATATTACCAGCGAAGCGCTAGATGGGTTAGGTTAGGTTATGTTACGTTATAGACGTGTATAATGTTCCCACCGAGAAGTAGGGGCCGATACGCCAGGAATGTTGCAAAATACTACACCCGAAATGTTAGCCTGCCTTACGAAAGGATATATATCGCTGTAGACGTTTATAATGTCCCAAACGAGTCGTACGGGACGACAGGAACGGGATTGTGTAAAACATTACAGGCGAGGGGGTAGATGGGCTAGGTTAGGTTATGTTACGTTATAGACGAATATAATGTTCCCACCGAGAAGTAGAGGCCGATGCGCCAGGAATGTTGCAAAATACAGCATCCGAAATGATAGCCTGTCTTAGGTTACGATATATAACGCTATAGACGTATATAATAGCCCAACCGAGACGTACGGGACGACACGAACGGGGTTCTGTAAAATATTACCAGCGAGGTGCTAGATGGGTTACGTTATGTTATTTTACGTTATAGACGTGTATAATGTTCCCACGGTGAAGTAGGGGCCCATACGCCAGGAATGGCGTAAAATACTTCATCCGAGATGTTAGCCTGCCTTAGGTTAGGATATATAACGCTGTAGACGTATATAATGTACCAACCGAGACGTACGGAACGACACGAACGGGATTTTGTAAAACATTACCAATGATTAGCTAGATGTGTTAGGTTAGGTTATATTACGTTATAGACGTATATAATGTTCCCACCGAGAAGTAGGGGCCCATACGCCAGGAATGGCGTAAAATACTTCATCCGAGATGTTAGCCTGCCTTAGGTTAGGATATATAACGCTATAGACGTATATAATATCCCAACCGAGACGTACGGAACGACACGAACGGGATTTTGTAAAACATTACCAGTGATTAGCTAGATGTGTTAGGTTAGGTTATATTACGTTATAGACGTATATAATGTTCCCACCGAGAAGTAGGGGCCGATACTCCAATCTGTTGTAAAATACTACATCCGAGATGTTAGCCTGCCTTAGGTTAGGATATATTACGCTGAAGACGTATATAATGTCCCAACCGAGACGTACGGGACAACACGAACGGGATTCTGTAAAATATTACCAGCGAAGGGCTAGATGGGTTAGGTTAGGTTATTTTACGTTATTGACGTGTATAATGTTCCCACGGTGAAGTAGGGGCCCATACGCCAGGAATGGCGTAAAATACTTCATCCGAGATGTTAGCCTGCCTTAGGTTAGGATATATAACGCTCTAGACGTATATAATATCCCAACCGAGACGTACGGGACGACACGAACGGGATTCTGTAAAATAATACCAGCGAGGGGCTAGATGGGTTAGGTTAGGTTATGTTACGTTATAGACGTATATAATGTTCCCACCGAGAAGTGGGGGCCGATACTACAAGAATGTTGTAAAATACTACATCCGAGATGTTAGCCTGCCTTACGTTAGGGTATATATCGCTGTAGACGGTTATAATGTCCCATCCGAGACGTACGGGGCGACAGGAACGGGAGTCTGTAAAATATTACTAGTGAGGTGCTAGATGGGTTAGGTTAGGTTATGTTACGGTACAGACGTGTATAATGTTCCCACCGTGAAGTAGGGGCCGATCTGCCAGGAATGTTGTAAAATACTGCATCCGAGATGAGAGCCTGCCTTAGGGTAGGATATATAACGCTATAGACGTATATAATATCCCAACGGAGACCTACGGGACGACACGAACGGGATTCTGTAAAATAATACCAGCGAGGGGCTAGATGGGTTAGGTTAGGTTATGTTACGTTATAGACGTATATAATGTTCCCACCGAGAAGTGGGGGCCGATACTACAAGAATGTTGTAAAATACTACATCCGAGATGTTAGCCTGCCTTACGTTAGGGTATATATCGCTGTAGACGGTTATAATGTCCCATCCGAGACGTACGGGGCGACAGGAACGGAATTCTGTAAAATATTACCAGCGAGGGGCTAGATGGGTTAGGTTAGGTTATGTTACGTTATAAACGTATATAATGTTCCCACCGAGAAGTGGGGGCCGATACTCCAAGAATGTTGTAAAATACTACATCCGAGCTGTTAGCCTGCCTTACGTTAGGATATATAACGCTGTAGACGTATATAATGTCCCAACCGAGACGTACGGAACGACACGAACGGGATTTTGCAAAACATTACCAGTGATTAGCTAGATGTGTTAGGTTAGGTTATATTACGTTATAGACGTATATAATGTTCCCACCGAGAAGTAGAGACCGATACGCCAGGAATGGCGTAAAATACTTCATCCGAGATGTTAGCCTGTTAGCCTGCCTTACGTTAGGATATATATCGCTGTAGACGATTATAATGTCCCATCCGAGACGTACGGGACGACAGGAACGGGATTCTGTAAAACATTACCAGCGAGAGACTAGATGGGTTAGGTTAGGTTGTGGTACGTTATAGTCGTATATAATGTTCCCACCGAGAAGCAGGGGCCGATATGTCAGGAATGTTGTAAAATACTGCATCCTAGATGATAGCCTGCCTTAGGGTAGGATATATAACGCTATAGACGTATATAATATCCCAACCGAGACGTACGGGACGACACGAACGGGATTCTGTAAAATATTACCAGCGAGGGGCTAGATGTGTTAGGTTAGATTATATTACGTTATAGACGTATATAATGTTCCCACCGAGAAGCAGGGTCCGACCCGCCAGGAATGCTGTAAAATACTACATCCAAGGTGTTAGGCTGCCTTACGTTAGAATATATAACGTTATAGACGTATATAATGTTCCCACAAAGGCGTACAGGGCTAGACGAACGGGATTCTGCAAAGCATTCCCAGCGGGGCGCTAGATGGGTTAGGTTAGGTTATATTACGTTATAGACGTATATAATGTTCCCCCTGAGAAGTAGGGGCAGACCAGCCAGGAATGTTGTAAAATACTACATTCGAGATGTTAGGTTGCCTTATGTTGGGTTATATAAGGTTATAGGCGTATATAATGTCCCAATCGAGATTTCCTGGCGGACACGAACGGGATTCTGTAAGGCATTACCAGCGAGGGGCTAAATGGGTTAGGTTAGGTTATGTTACGTTACAGACGTGTATAATGTTCCCACAGAGAAGTAGGGGCCGATACGCCAGGAATGGCGTAAAATACTGCATCCGAGATGTTAGCCTGCCTTAGGTTAGGATATATAACGCTGTAGACGTATATAATGTCCGATCCGAGACGTACGGGACAACACGAACGGGATTCTGTAAAATATTACCAGCGAAGCGCTAGATGGGTTAGGTTAGGTTATGTTACGTTATAGACGTGTATAATGTTCCCACCGAGAAGTAGGGGCCGATACGCCAGGAATGTTGCAAAATACTACATCCGAGATGTTAGCCTGCCTTACGAAAGGATATATATCGCTGTAGACGTTTATAATGTCCCAAACGAGTCGTACGGGACGACAGGAACGGGATTGTGTAAAACATTACAGGCGAGGGGGTAGATGGGCTAGGTTAGGTTATGTTACGTTATAGACGAATATAATGTTCCCACCGAGAAGTAGAGGCCGATGCGCCAGGAATGTTGCAAAATACAGCATCCGAAATGATAGCCTGTCTTAGGTTACGATATATAACGCTATAGACGTATATAATAGCCCAACCGAGACGTACGGGACGACACGAACGGGGTTCTGTAAAATATTACCAGCGAGGTGCTAGATGGGTTACGTTATGTTATTTTACGTTATAGACGTGTATAATGTTCCCACGGTGAAGTAGGGGCCCATACGCCAGGAATGGCGTAAAATACTTCATCCGAGATGTTAGCCTGCCTTAGGTTAGGATATATAACGCTGTAGACGTATATAATGTACCAACCGAGACGTACGGAACGACACGAACGGGATTTTGTAAAACATTACCAATGATTAGCTAGATGTGTTAGGTTAGGTTATATTACGTTATAGACGTATATAATGTTCCCACCGAGAAGTAGGGGCCCATACGCCAGGAATGGCGTAAAATACTTCATCCGAGATGTTAGCCTGCCTTAGGTTAGGATATATAACGCTATAGACGTATATAATATCCCAACCGAGACGTACGGAACGACACGAAAGGGATTTTGTAAAACATTACCAGTGATTAGCTAGATGTGTTAGGTTAGGTTATATTACGTTATAGACGTATATAATGTTCCCACCGAGAAGTAGGGGCCGATACTCCAATCTGTTGTAAAATACTACATCCGAGATGTTAGCCTGCCTTAGGTTAGGATATATTACGCTGAAGACGTATATAATGTCCCAACCGAGACGTACGGGACAACACGAACGGGATTCTGTAAAATATTACCAGCGAAGGGCTAGATGGGTTAGGTTAGGTTATTTTACGTTATTGACGTGTATAATGTTCCCACGGTGAAGTAGGGGCCCATACGCCAGGAATGGCGTAAAATACTTCATCCGAGATGTTAGCCTGCCTTAGGTTAGGATATATAACGCTCTAGACGTATATAATATCCCAACCGAGACGTACGGGACGACACGAACGGGATTCTGTAAAATAATACCAGCGAGGGGCTAGATGGGTTAGGTTAGGTTATGTTACGTTATAGACGTATATAATGTTCCCACCGAGAAGTGGGGGCCGATACTACAAGAATGTTGTAAAATACTACATCCGAGATGTTAGCCTGCCTTACGTTAGGGTATATATCGCTGTAGACGGTTATAATGTCCCATCCGAGACGTACGGGGCGACAGGAACGGGAGTCTGTAAAATATTACTAGTGAGGTGCTAGATGGGTTAGGTTAGGTTATGTTACGGTACAGACGTGTATAATGTTCCCACCGTGAAGTAGGGGCCGATCTGCCAGGAATGTTGTAAAATACTGCATCCGAGATGAGAGCCTGCCTTAGGGTAGGATATATAACGCTATAGACGTATATAATATCCCAACGGAGACCTACGGGACGACACGAACGGGATTCTGTAAAATAATACCAGCGAGGGGCTAGATGGGTTAGGTTAGGTTATGTTACGTTATAGACGTATATAATGTTCCCACCGAGAAGTGGGGGCCGATACTACAAGAATGTTGTAAAATACTACATCCGAGATGTTAGCCTGCCTTACGTTAGGGTATATATCGCTGTAGACGGTTATAATGTCCCATCCGAGACGTACGGGGCGACAGGAACGGAATTCTGTAAAATATTACCAGCGAGGGGCTAGATGGGTTAGGTTAGGTTATGTTACGTTATAAACGTATATAATGTTCCCACCGAGAAGTGGGGGCCGATACTCCAAGAATGTTGTAAAATACTACATCCGAGCTGTTAGCCTGCCTTACGTTAGGATATATAACGCTGTAGACGTATATAATGTCCCAACCGAGACGTACGGAACGACACGAACGGGATTTTGCAAAACATTACCAGTGATTAGCTAGATGTGTTAGGTTAGGTTATATTACGTTATAGACGTATATAATGTTCCCACCGAGAAGTAGAGACCGATACGCCAGGAATGGCGTAAAATACTTCATCCGAGATGTTAGCCTGTTAGCCTGCCTTACGTTAGGATATATATCGCTGTAGACGATTATAATGTCCCATCCGAGACGTACGGGACGACAGGAACGGGATTCTGTAAAACATTACCAGCGAGAGACTAGATGGGTTAGGTTAGGTTGTGGTACGTTATAGTCGTATATAATGTTCCCACCGAGAAGCAGGGGCCGATATGTCAGGAATGTTGTAAAATACTGCATCCTAGATGATAGCCTGCCTTAGGGTAGGATATATAACGCTATAGACGTATATAATATCCCAACCGAGACGTACGGGACGACACGAACGGGATTCTGTAAAATATTACCAGCGAGGGGCTAGATGTGTTAGGTTAGATTATATTACGTTATAGACGTATATAATGTTCCCACCGAGAAGCAGGGTCCGACCCGCCAGGAATGCTGTAAAATACTACATCCAAGGTGTTAGGCTGCCTTACGTTAGAATATATAACGTTATAGACGTATATAATGTTCCCACAAAGGCGTACAGGGCTAGACGAACGGGATTCTGCAAAGCATTCCCAGCGGGGCGCTAGATGGGTTAGGTTAGGTTATATTACGTTATAGACGTATATAATGTTCCCCCTGAGAAGTAGGGGCAGACCAGCCAGGAATGTTGTAAAATACTACATTCGAGATGTTAGGTTGCCTTATGTTGGGTTATATAAGGTTATAGGCGTATATAATGTCCCAATCGAGATTTCCTGGCGGACACGAACGGGATTCTGTAAGGCATTACCAGCGAGGGGCTAAATGGGTTAGGTTAGGTTATGTTACGTTACAGACGTGTATAATGTTCCCACAGAGAAGTAGGGGCCGATACGCCAGGAATGGCGTAAAATACTGCATCCGAGATGTTAGCCTGCCTTAGGTTAGGATATATAACGCTGTAGACGTATATAATGTCCGATCCGAGACGTACGGGACAACACGAACGGGATTCTGTAAAATATTACCAGCGAAGCGCTAGATGGGTTAGGTTAGGTTATGTTACGTTATAGACGTGTATAATGTTCCCACCGAGAAGTAGGGGCCGATACGCCAGGAATGTTGCAAAATACTACATCCGAGATGTTAGCCTGCCTTACGAAAGGATATATATCGCTGTAGACGTTTATAATGTCCCAAACGAGTCGTACGGGACGACAGGAACGGGATTGTGTAAAACATTACAGGCGAGGGGGTAGATGGGCTAGGTTAGGTTATGTTACGTTATAGACGAATATAATGTTCCCACCGAGAAGTAGAGGCCGATGCGCCAGGAATGTTGCAAAATACAGCATCCGAAATGATAGCCTGTCTTAGGTTACGATATATAACGCTATAGACGTATATAATAGCCCAACCGAGACGTACGGGACGACACGAACGGGGTTCTGTAAAATATTACCAGCGAGGTGCTAGATGGGTTACGTTATGTTATTTTACGTTATAGACGTGTATAATGTTCCCACGGTGAAGTAGGGGCCCATACGCCAGGAATGGCGTAAAATACTTCATCCGAGATGTTAGCCTGCCTTAGGTTAGGATATATAACGCTGTAGACGTATATAATGTACCAACCGAGACGTACGGAACGACACGAACGGGATTTTGTAAAACATTACCAATGATTAGCTAGATGTGTTAGGTTAGGTTATATTACGTTATAGACGTATATAATGTTCCCACCGAGAAGTAGGGGCCCATACGCCAGGAATGGCGTAAAATACTTCATCCGAGATGTTAGCCTGCCTTAGGTTAGGATATATAACGCTATAGACGTATATAATATCCCAACCGAGACGTACGGAACGACACGAACGGGATTTTGTAAAACATTACCAGTGATTAGCTAGATGTGTTAGGTTAGGTTATATTACGTTATAGACGTATATAATGTTCCCACCGAGAAGTAGGGGCCGATACTCCAATCTGTTGTAAAATACTACATCCGAGATGTTAGCCTGCCTTAGGTTAGGATATATTACGCTGAAGACGTATATAATGTCCCAACCGAGACGTACGGGACAACACGAACGGGATTCTGTAAAATATTACCAGCGAAGGGCTAGATGGGTTAGGTTAGGTTATTTTACGTTATTGACGTGTATAATGTTCCCACGGTGAAGTAGGGGCCCATACGCCAGGAATGGCGTAAAATACTTCATCCGAGATGTTAGCCTGCCTTAGGTTAGGATATATAACGCTCTAGACGTATATAATATCCCAACCGAGACGTACGGGACGACACGAACGGGATTCTGTAAAATAATACCAGCGAGGGGCTAGATGGGTTAGGTTAGGTTATGTTACGTTATAGACGTATATAATGTTCCCACCGAGAAGTGGGGGCCGATACTACAAGAATGTTGTAAAATACTACATCCGAGATGTTAGCCTGCCTTACGTTAGGGTATATATCGCTGTAGACGGTTATAATGTCCCATCCGAGACGTACGGGGCGACAGGAACGGGAGTCTGTAAAATATTACTAGTGAGGTGCTAGATGGGTTAGGTTAGGTTATGTTACGGTACAGACGTGTATAATGTTCCCACCGTGAAGTAGGGGCCGATCTGCCAGGAATGTTGTAAAATACTGCATCCGAGATGAGAGCCTGCCTTAGGGTAGGATATATAACGCTATAGACGTATATAATATCCCAACGGAGACCTACGGGACGACACGAACGGGATTCTGTAAAATAATACCAGCGAGGGGCTAGATGGGTTAGGTTAGGTTATGTTACGTTATAGACGTATATAATGTTCCCACCGAGAAGTGGGGGCCGATACTACAAGAATGTTGTAAAATACTACATCCGAGATGTTAGCCTGCCTTACGTTAGGGTATATATCGCTGTAGACGGTTATAATGTCCCATCCGAGACGTACGGGGCGACAGGAACGGAATTCTGTAAAATATTACCAGCGAGGGGCTAGATGGGTTAGGTTAGGTTATGTTACGTTATAAACGTATATAATGTTCCCACCGAGAAGTGGGGGCCGATACTCCAAGAATGTTGTAAAATACTACATCCGAGCTGTTAGCCTGCCTTACGTTAGGATATATAACGCTGTAGACGTATATAATGTCCCAACCGAGACGTACGGAACGACACGAACGGGATTTTGCAAAACATTACCAGTGATTAGCTAGATGTGTTAGGTTAGGTTATATTACGTTATAGACGTATATAATGTTCCCACCGAGAAGTAGAGACCGATACGCCAGGAATGGCGTAAAATACTTCATCCGAGATGTTAGCCTGTTAGCCTGCCTTACGTTAGGATATATATCGCTGTAGACGATTATAATGTCCCATCCGAGACGTACGGGACGACAGGAACGGGATTCTGTAAAACATTACCAGCGAGAGACTAGATGGGTTAGGTTAGGTTGTGGTACGTTATAGTCGTATATAATGTTCCCACCGAGAAGCAGGGGCCGATATGTCAGGAATGTTGTAAAATACTGCATCCTAGATGATAGCCTGCCTTAGGGTAGGATATATAACGCTATAGACGTATATAATATCCCAACCGAGACGTACGGGACGACACGAACGGGATTCTGTAAAATATTACCAGCGAGGGGCTAGATGTGTTAGGTTAGATTATATTACGTTATAGACGAATATAATGTTCCCACCGAGAAGTAGAGGCCGATGCGCCAGGAATCTTGCAAAATGCTTCATCCGAGATGTTAGCCTGCCTTACGTTAGGATATATATCGCTGTAGACGATTATAGTGTCCCATCCGAGACGTACGGGACCACAGGAACGGGATTCTGTAAAATATTACCAGCGAGGTGCTAGATGGGTTAGGTTAGGTTATTTTACGTTATAGACGTGTATAATGTTCCCACCGAGAAGTAGAGCCGATACGCCAGGAATGGCGTAAAATACTGCATCCGAGATGTTAGACTGCCTTAGGTTATGATATATATCGTTATAGACGTATATAATGTTCACACGGAGATGTATGGACCCAAACGACCGGGATTCTGTAAAACATTACCAGCGATGGGCTAGATGGGTTAGGTTAGGTTAGGTTAGGTTATAGACGTATATAATGTTCCCACCGAGAAGTAGGGGTCGACCCGCCAGGAATGTTTTAAGATACTACATTCGAGATGTTAGATTGCCGTAGGTTAGGATGTATAACGTTATAGACGTACATAATGTTCCTACCATGACGTACGGGGCTACACAAACGGGATTCTACAAAACATTCCCAGCGAGGAGCTAGATGGGTTAGGTTAGGTTATATTACGTTATAGACGTATATAATGTTCCCACCGAGAAGTAGGGGCCGTCCCGGCAGGAATGTTGTAAAATACTACATCCGAGGTGTTAGGTTGCCTTAGGTTAGGATATATAACGTTATAGACGTATATAATGCTCCCACGGAGTGGTACAGGCCGACGCGACCGGGATTCTGTAAAACATTACCAGCGAGGGGCTAAATGGGTTAGGTTAGATGATATTACGTTATAGACGTATATAATGTTCCAACCGAGAAGTACGGGCCGACCCGCCAGGAATGTTGTAAAATACTACATCCGAGATGTTAGATTGCCTTAGGTTAGGATATATAACGTTATAGACGTACATAATGTTCCCACCGAGACGTACGGGGCTACACGAACGGGATTCTACGAAACACTCCCAGCCAGGGACTAGATGGGTTAGGTTAGGTTATATTACGTTATAAACGTACATAGTGTCCCCACCGAGAAGTAGGGGCCGACCCGCCAGGAATGTTGTAAAATACTACATCCGAGATGTTAGATTGCCTTAGGTTAGGATATATAAGGTTATAGACGTACATAACGTTCCCACCGAGACGTACGGGGCTACATGAACGGCATTCTACAAAACATTCCCAGCGAGGGGCTAGATGGGTTAGGTTAGGTTATATTACGTTATAAACGTATATAATGTTCCCACCGAGAAGTAGGGGCCGACCCGCCAGTATTGTTGTAAAATACTACATCCGAGATGTTAGATTGCCTTAGGTTAGGATATATAACGTTATAGACGTACATAATGTTCCCACCGAGACGTGCGGGGCTACACGTACGGGATTCTACAACACATCCCAGCGATGGGCTAGATGGGTTAGGTTACGTTATATTACGTTATAAACGTACATAATGTTCCCACCGAGAAGTAGGGGCCGACCCTCCAGGAATGTTGTAAAATACTACAACCGAGGTGTTATGTTGCCTTAGGTTAGGATATATATCGTTATAGACGTATATAATGTTCCCACGGAGATGTATGGACCCCAACGACCGGGATTCTGTAAAACATTACCAGCGAGGGGCTAGATGGGTTAGGTTAGGTTAGGTTATGTTATAGAAGTATATAATGTTCCCACCGAGAAGTAGGGGTCGACCCGCCAGGAATGTTTTAAGATACTGCATTCGAGATGTTAGATTGCCGTAGGTTAGGATGTATAACGTTATAGACGTACATAAGGTTCCCACCATGACGTACGGGGCTACACGTACGGGATTCTACAAAACATCCCAGCGGTGGGCTAGATGGGTTAGGTTAAGTTATATTACGTTATAAACGTACATAATGTTCCCACCGAGAAGTAGGGGCCGACCCGCCAGGAATGTTGTAAAATACTACATACGAGACGTTAGATTGCCTTAGGTTAGGATATATAAGGTTATAGACGTACATAACGTACCCACCGAGACGTACGGGGCTACACGAACGGCATTCTACAAAACATTCCCAGCGAGGGGCTAGATGGGTTAGGTTAGGTTATATTACGTTATAAAGGTATATAATGTTCCCACCGAGAAGTAGGGCCCGACCCGCCAGGATTGTTGTAAAATACTACATCCGAGATGTTAGATTGCCTTAGGTTAGGATATATAACGTTATAGACGTACATAATGTTCCCACCGAGACGTACGGGGCTACACGAACGGGATTCTACGAAACACTCCCAGCCAGGGACTAGATGGGTTAGGTTAGGTTATATTACGTTATAAACGTACATAGTGTCCCCACCGAGAAGTAGGGGCCGAACCGCCAGGAATGTTGTAAAATACTACATCCGAGACGTTAGATTGCCTTAGGTTAGGATATATAAGGTTATAGACGTACATAACGTTCCCACCGAGACGTACGGGGCTACACGAACGGCATTCTACAAAACATTCCCAGCGAGGGGCTAGATGGGTTAGGTTAGGTTATATTACGTTATAAACGTATATAATGTTCCCACCGAGAAGTAGGGCCCGACCCGCCAGGATTGTTGTAAAATACTACATCCGAGATGTTAGATTGCCTTAGGTTAGGATATATAACGTTATAGACGTACATAATGTTCCCACCGAGACGTACGGGGCTACACGAACGGGATTCTACGAAACACTCCCAGCCAGGGACTAGATGGGTTAGGTTAGGTTATATTACGTTATAAACGTACATAGTGTCCCCACCGAGAAGTAGGGGCCGACCCGCCAGGAATGTTGTAAAATACTACATTCGAGATGTTAGATTGCCGTAGGTTAGGATGTATAACGTTATAGACGTACATAAGGTTCCCACCATGACGTACGGGGCTACAGGTACGGGATTCTACAAAACATCCCAGCGATGGGCTAGATGGGTTAGGTTAAGTTATATTACGTTATAAACGTATATAATGTTCCCACCGAGAAGTAGGGGCCGACCCGCCAGTATTGTTGTAAAATACTACATCCGAGATGTTAGATTGCCTTAGGTTAGGATATATATCGTTATGGATGTATATAATGTTCACACGGAGATGTATGGACCCAAACGACCGGGATTCTGTAAAACATTACCAGCGATGGGCTAGATGGGTTAGGTTAGGTTAGGTTAGGTTATAGACGTATATAATGTTCCCACCGAGAAGTAGGGGTCGACCCGCCAGGAATGTTTTAAGATACTACATTCGAGATGTTAGATTGCCGTAGGTTAGGATGTATAACGTTATAGACGTACATAATGTTCCTACCATGACGTACGGGGCTACACAAACGGGATTCTACAAAACATTCCCAGCGAGGGGCTAGATGGGTTAGGTTAGGTTATATTACGTTATAAACGTACATAGTGTCCCCACCGAGAAGTAGGGTCCGACCCGCCAGGAATGTTGTAAAATACTACATCCGAGATGTTAGACTGCCTTAGGTTAGGATATATAAGGTTATAGACGTACATAACGTTCCCACCGAGACGTA
The DNA here is from genome assembly GCA_963969225.1 of Xylocopa violacea. Classification (NCBI taxonomy): domain Eukaryota; kingdom Metazoa; phylum Arthropoda; class Insecta; order Hymenoptera; family Apidae; genus Xylocopa; species Xylocopa violacea. The sequence continues at coordinate 4,304,894 of CAXAJV010000013.1, forward strand.
CGGGGCTACATGAACGGCATTCTACAAAACATTCCCAGCGAGGGGCTAGATGGGTTAGGTTAGGTTATATTACGTTATAAACGTATATAATGATCCAACCGAGAAGTAGGGGCCGACCCGCCAGTATTGTTGTAAAATACTACATCCGAGACGTTAGATTGCCTTAGGTTAGGATATATAAGGTTATAGACGTACATAACGTTCCCACCGAGACGTACGGGGCTACACGAACGGCATTCTACAAAACATTCCCAGCGAGGGGCTAGATGGGTTAGGTTAGGTTATACTACGTTATAAACGTATATAATGTTCCCACCGAGAAGTAGGGCCCGACCCGCCAGGATTGTTGTAAAATACTACATCCGAGATGTTAGATTGCCTTAGGTTAGGATATATAACGTTATAGACGTACATAATGTTCCCACCGAGACGTACGGGGCTACACGAACGGGATTCTACGAAACACTCCCAGCCAGGGACTAGATGGGTTAGGTTAGGTTATATTACGTTATAAACGTACATAGTGTCCCCACCGAGAAGTAGGGTCCGACCCGCCAGGAATGTTGTAAAATACTACATCCGAGATGTTAGATTGCCTTAGGTTAGGATATATAAGGTTATAGACGTACATAACGTTCCCACCGAGACGTACGGGGCTACATGAACGGCATTCTACAAAACATTCCCAGCGAGGGGCTAGATGGGTTAGGTTAGGTTATATTACGTTATAAACGTATATAATGTTCCCACCGAGAAGTAGGGGCCGACCCGCCAGTATTGTTGTAAAATACTACATCCGAGATGTTAGATTGCCTTAGGTTAGGATATATAACGTTATAGACGTACATAATGTTCCCACCGAGACGTACGGGGCTACACGTACGGGATTCTACAAAACATCCCAGCGATGGGCTAGATGGGTTAGGTTACGTTATATTACGTTATAAACGTATATAATGTTCCCACCGAGAAGTAGGGGCCGACCCGCCAGGAATGTTGTGAAATACTACATCCGAGACGTTAGATTGCCTTAGGTTAGGATATATAAGGTTATAGACGTACATAACGTTCCCACCGAGACGTACGGGGCTACACGAACGGCATTCTACAAAACATTCCCAGCGAGGGGCTAGATGGGTTAGGTTAGGTTATATTACGTTATAAACGTATATAATGTTCCCACCGAGAAGTAGGGGCCGACCCGCCAGGATTGTTGTAAAATACTACATCCGAGATGTTAGATTGCCTTAGGTTAGGATATATAACGTTATAGACGTACATAATGTTCCCACCGAGTCGTACGGGGCTACACGAACGGGATTCTACGAAAACTCCCAGCCAGGGACTAGATGGGTTAGGTTAGGTTATATTACGTTATAAACGTACATAGTGTCCCCACCGAGAAGTAGGGGCCGACCCGCCAGGAATGTTGTAAAATACTACATCCGAGATGTTAGATTGCCTTAGGTTAGGATACATAAGGTTATAGACGTACATAACGTTCCCACCGAGACGTACGGGGCTACATGAACGGCATTCTACAAAACATTCCCAGCGAGGGGCTAGATGGGTTAGGTTAGGTTATATTACGTTATAAACGTATATAATGTTCCCACCGAGAAGTAGGGGTCGACCCGCCAGGAATGTTTTAAGATACTACATCCGAGATGTTAGATTGCCTTAGGTTAGGATATATAACGTTATAGACGTACATAATGTTCCCACCGAGACGTACGGGGCTACACGTACTGGGATGCTACAAAACATCCCAGCGATGGGCTAGATGGGTTAGGTTACGTTATATTACGTTATAAACGTACATAATGTTCCCACCGAGAAGTAGGGGCCGACCCGCCAGGAATGTTGTAAAATACTACATCCGAGACGTTAGATTGCCTTAGGTTAGGATATATAAGGTTATAGACGTACATAACGTTCCCACCGAGACGTACGGGGCTACACGAACGGCATTCTACAAAACATTCCCAGCGAGGGGCTAGATGGGTTAGCTTAGGTTATATTACGTTATAAACGTTTATAATGTTCCCACCGAGAAGTAGGGGCCGACCCGCCAGGATTGTTGTAAAATACTAAATCCGAGATGTTAGATTGCCTTAGGTTAGGATATATAACGTTATAGACGTATATAATGTTCCCACCGAGACGTACGGGGCTGCACGAACGGGATTCTACAAAACATTACCAGTGAGGGGCTAGATGGATTAGGTTAGGTTATATTACGTTATAGACTTACATTATGTTCCAACCGAGAAGTACGGGCCGTCTCGGCAGGAATGTTGTAAAATACTACATCCGAGGTGTTAGGTTGCCTTAGGTTAGGATATATAACGTTATAGACGTATATAATGCTCCCACGGAGTGGTACAGGCCGACACGACGGGGATTCTGTAAAACATTACCAGCGAGGGGCTAGATGGGTTAGGTTAGGTTAAATTACGTTACAGACGTATATAATGTTCCCACCGTGAAGTAGGTGTCGACCCGCCAGGAATGTTTTAACATACTACATTCGAGATGTTATATTGCCTTAGGTTAGGATGTATAACGTTATAGAAGTATATAATGTTCCCACGGAGTGGTACGGGCCGACACGACCGGGATTCTGTAAAACATTACCAGCGAGGGGCTAAATGGGTTAGGTTAGATGATATTACGTTATAGACGTATATAATGTTACAACCGAGAAGTAGGGGCCGACCCGCCAGGAATGTTGTAAAATACTACATCCGATATGTTAGATTGCCTTAGGTTAGGATATATAACGTTATAGACGTAGATAATGTTCCCACCGAGACGTACGGGGCTACACGAACGGGATTCTACGAAACACTCCCAGCCAGGGACTAGATGGGTTAGGTTAGGTTATATTACGTTATAAACGTACATAGTGTCCCCACCGAGAAGTAGGGGCCGACCCGCCAGGAATGTTGTAAAATACTACATCCGAGATGTTAGATTGCCTTAGGTTAGGATATATAAGGTTATAGACGTACATAACGTTCCCACCGAGACGTACGGGGCTACACAAACGGGATTCTACAAAACATTCCCAGCGAGGGGCTAGATGGGTTAGGTTAGGTTATATTACGTTATAAACGTATATAATGTTCCCACCGAGAGGTAGGGGCCGACCCGCCAGTATTGTTGTAAAATACTACATCCGAGATGTTAGATTGCCTTAGGTTAGGATATATATCGTTATGGATGTATATAATGTTCACACGGAGATGTATGGACCCAAACGACCGGGATTCTGTAAAACATTACCAGCGAGGGGCTAGATGGGTTAGGTTAGGTTAGGTTAGGTTATAGAAGTATATAATGTTCCCACCGAGAAGTAGGGGTCGACCCGCCAGGAATGTTTTAAGATACTACATTCGAGATGTTAGATTGCCGTAGGTTAGGATGTATAACGTTATAGACGTACATAATGTTCCAACCATGACGTACGGGGCTACACGTACGGGATTCTACAAAACATCCCAGCGATGGGCTAGATGGGTTAGGTTAGGTTATATTACGTTATAAACGTACATAATGTTCCCACCGAGAAGTAGGGGCCGACCCGCCAGGAATGTTGTAAAATACTACATCCGAGACGTTAGATTGCCTTAGGTTAGGATATATAAGGTTATAGACGTACATAACGTTCCCACCGAGACGTACGGGGCTACACGAACGGCATTCTACAAAACATTCCCAGCGAGGGGCTAGATGGGTTAGGTTAGGTTATACTACGTTATAAACGTATATAATGTTCCCACCGAGAAGTAGGGCCCGACCCGCCAGGATTGTTGTAAAATACTACATCCGAGATGTTAGATTGCCTTAGGTTAGGATATATAACGTTATAGACGTACATAATGTTCCCACCGAGACGTACGGGGCTACACGAACGGGATTCTACGAAACACTCCCAGCCAGGAACTAGATGGGTTAGGTTAGGTTATATTACGTTATAAACGTACATAGTGTCCCCACCGAGAAGTAGGGTCCGACCCGCCAGGAATGTTGTAAAATACTACATCCGAGATGTTAGATTGCCTTAGGTTAGGATATATAAGGTTATAGACGTACATAACGTTCCCACCGAGACGTACGGGGCTACATGAACGGCATTCTACAAAACATTCCCAGCGAGGGGCTAGATGGGTTAGGTTAGGTTATATTACGTTATAAACGTATATAATGTTCCCACCGAGAAGTAGGGGCCGACCCGCCAGTATTGTTGTAAAATACTACATCCGAGATGTTAGATTGCCTTAGGTTAGGATATATAACGTTATAGACGTACATAATGTTCCCACCGAGACGTACGGGGCTACACGTACGGGATTCTACAAAACATCCCAGCGATGGGCTAGATGGGTTAGGTTACGTTATATTACGTTATAAACGTACATAATGTTCCCACCGAGAAGTAGGGGCCGACCCTCCAGGAATGTTGTAAAATACTACAACCGAGGTGTTATGTTGCCTTAGGTTAGGATATATATCGTTATAGACGTATATAATGTTCCCACGGAGATGTATGGACCCAAACGACCGGGATTCTGTAAAACATTACCAGCGAGGGGCTAGATGGGTTAGGTTAGGTTAGGTTAGGTTATAGAAGTATATAATGTTCCCACCGAGAAGTAGGGGTCGACCCGCCAGGAATGTTTTAAGATACTACATTCGAGATGTTAGATTGCCGTAGGTTAGGATGTATAACGTTATAGACGTACATAATGTTCCAACCATGACGTACGGGGCTACACGTACGGGATTCTACAAAACATCCCAGCGATGGGCTAGATGGGTTAGGTTAGGTTATATTACGTTATAAACGTACATAATGTTCCCACCGAGAAGTAGGGGCCGACCCGCCAGGAATGTTGTAAAATACTACATCCGAGACGTTAGATTGCCTTAGGTTAGGATATATAAGGTTATAGACGTACATAACGTTCCCACCGAGACGTACGGGGCTACACGAACGGCATTCTACAAAACATTCCCAGCGAGGGGCTAGATGGGTTAGGTTAGGTTATACTACGTTATAAACGTATATAATGTTCCCACCGAGAAGTAGGGCCCGACCCGCCAGGATTGTTGTAAAATACTACATCCGAGATGTTAGATTGCCTTAGGTTAGGATATATAACGTTATAGACGTACATAATGTTCCCACCGAGACGTACGGGGCTACACGAACGGGATTCTACGAAACACTCCCAGCCAGGAACTAGATGGGTTAGGTTAGGTTATATTACGTTATAAACGTACATAGTGTCCCCACCGAGAAGTAGGGTCCGACCCGCCAGGAATGTTGTAAAATACTACATCCGAGATGTTAGATTGCCTTAGGTTAGGATATATAAGGTTATAGACGTACATAACGTTCCCACCGAGACGTACGGGGCTACATGAACGGCATTCTACAAAACATTCCCAGCGAGGGGCTAGATGGGTTAGGTTAGGTTATATTACGTTATAAACGTATATAATGTTCCCACCGAGAAGTAGGGGCCGACCCGCCAGTATTGTTGTAAAATACTACATCCGAGATGTTAGATTGCCTTAGGTTAGGATATATAACGTTATAGACGTACATAATGTTCCCACCGAGACGTACGGGGCTACACGTACGGGATTCTACAAAACATCCCAGCGATGGGCTAGATGGGTTAGGTTACGTTATATTACGTTATAAACGTACATAATGTTCCCACCGAGAAGTAGGGGCCGACCCTCCAGGAATGTTGTAAAATACTACAACCGAGGTGTTATGTTGCCTTAGGTTAGGATATATATCGTTATAGACGTATATAATGTTCCCACGGAGATGTATGGACCCAAACGACCGGGATTCAGTAAAACATTACCAGCGAGGGGCTAGATGGGTTAGGTTAGGTTAGGTTAGGATATAGAAGTATATAATGTTCCCACCGAGAAGTAGGGGTCGACCCGCCAGGAATGTTTTAAGATACTACATTCGAGATGTTAGATTGCCGTAGGTTAGGATGTATAACGTTATAGACGTACATAATGTTCCAACCATGACGTACGGGGCTACACGTACGGGATTCTACAAAACATCCCAGCGATGGGCTAGATGGGTTAGGTTAGGTTATATTACGTTATAAACGTACATAATGTTCCCACCGAGAAGTAGGGGCCGACCCGCCAGGAATGTTGTAAAATACTACATCCGAGACGTTAGATTGCCTTAGGTTAGGATATATAAGGTTATAGACGTACATAACGTTCCCACCGAGACGTACGGGGCTACATGAACGGCATTCTACAAAACATTCCCAGCGAGGGGCTAGATGGGTTAGGTTAGGTTATATTACGTTATAAACGTATATAATGTTCCCACCGAGAAGTAGGGGCCGACCCGCCAGGAATGTTGTAAAATACTACATCCGAGACGTTAGATTGCCTTAGGTTAGGATATATAAGGTTATAGACGTACATAACGTTCCCACCGAGACATACGGGGCTACACGAACGGCATTCTACAAAACATTCCCAGCGAGGGGCTAGATGGGTTAGGTTAGGTTATATTACGTTATAAACGTATATAATGTTCCCACCGAGAAGTAGGGGCCGACCCGCCAGTATTGTTGTAAAATACTACATCCGAGATGTTAGATTGCCTTAGGTTAGGATATATAAGGTTATAGACGTACATAACGTTCCCACCGAGACGTACGGGGCTACACGTACGGGATTCTACAAAACATCCCAGCGATGGGCTAGATGGGTTAGGTTACGTTATATTACGTTATAAACGTACATAATGTTCCCACCGAGAAGTAGGGGCCGACCCTCCAGGAATGTTGTAAAATACTACAACCGAGGTGTTATGTTGCCTTAGGTTAGGATATATATCGTTATAGACGTATATAATGTTCCCACGGAGATGTATGGACCCAAACGACCGGGATTCTGTAAAACATTACCAGCGAGGGGCTAGATGGGTTAGGTTAGGTTAGGTTAGGTTATAGAAGTATATAATGTTCCCACCGAGAAGTAGGGGTCGACCCGCCAGGAATGTTTTAAGATAATACATTCGAGATGTTAGATTGCCGTAGGTTAGGATGTATAACGTTATAGACGTAAATAATGTTCCCACCATGACGTACGGGGCTACACGTACGGGATTCTACAAAACATCCCAGCGATGGGCTAGATGGGTTAGGTTAGGTTATATTACGTTATAGACTTACATTATGTTCCAACCGAGAAGTACGGGCCGTCTCGGCAGGAATGTTGTAAAATACTACATCCGAGGTGTTAGGTTGCCTTAGGTTAGGATATATAACGTTATAGACGTATATAATGCTCCCACGGAGTGGTACAGGCCGACACGACGGGGATTCTGTAAAACATTACCAGCGAGGGGCTAGATGGGTTAGGTTAGGTTAAATTACGTTACAGACGTATATAATGTTCCCACCGTGAAGTAGGTGTCGACCCGCCAGGAATGTTTTAACATACTACATTCGAGATGTTATATTGCCTTAGGTTAGGATGTATAACGTTATAGAAGTATATAATGTTCCCACGGAGTGGTACGGGCCGACACGACCGGGATTCTGTAAAACATTACCAGCGAGGGGCTAAATGGGTTAGGTTAGATGATATTACGTTATAGACGTATATAATGTTACAACCGAGAAGTAGGGGCCGACCCGCCAGGAATGTTGTAAAATACTACATCCGATATGTTAGATTGCCTTAGGTTAGGATATATAACGTTATAGACGTAGATAATGTTCCCACCGAGACGTACGGGGCTACACGAACGGGATTCTACGAAACACTCCCAGCCAGGGACTAGATGGGTTAGGTTAGGTTATATTACGTTATAAACGTACATAGTGTCCCCACCGAGAAGTAGGGGCCGACCCGCCAGGAATGTTGTAAAATACTACATCCGAGATGTTAGATTGCCTTAGGTTAGAATATATAAGGTTATAGACGTACATAACGTTCCCACCGAGACGTACGGGGCTACATGAACGGCATTCTACAAAACATTCCCAGCGAGGGGCTAGATGGGTTAGGTTAGGTTATATTACGTTATAAACGTATATAATGTTCCCACCGAGAAGTAGGGGCCGACCCGCCAGTATTGTTGTAAAATACTACATCCGAGATGTTAGATTGCCTAAGGTTAGGATATATATCGTTATGGATGTATATAATGTTCACACGGAGATGTATGGACCCAAACGACCGGGATTCTGTAAAACATTACCAGCGATGGGCTAGATGGGTTAGGTTAGGTTAGGTTAGGTTATAGACTTATATAATGTTCCCACCGAGAAGTAGGGGTCGACCCGCCAGGAATGTTTTAAGATACTACATTCGAGATGTTAGATTGCCGTAGGTTAGGATGTATAACGTTATAGACGTACATAATGTTCCTACCATGACGTACGGGGCTACACAAACGGGATTCTACAAAACATTCCCAGCGAGGGGCTAGATGGGTTAGGTTAGGTTATATTACGTTATAAACGTACATAATGTTCCCACCGAGAAGTAGGGGCCGACCCGCCAGGAATGTTGTAAAATACTACATCCGAGACGTTAGATTGCCTTAGGTTAGGATATATAAGGTTATAGACGTACATAACGTTCCCACCGAGACGTACGGGGCTACATGAACGGCATTCTACAAAACATTCCCAGCGAGGGGCTAGATGGGTTAGGTTAGGTTATATTACGTTATAAACGTATATAATGTTCCCACCGAGAAGTAGGGGCCGACCCGCCAGGATTGTTATAAAATACTACATCCGAGATGTTAGATTGCCTTAGGTTAGGATATATAATGTTATAGACGTACATAATGTTCCCACCGAGACGTACGGGGCTACACGTACGGGATTCTACAAAACATCCCAGCGATGGGCTAGATGGGTTAGGTTACGTTATATTACGTTATAAACGTACATAATGTTCCCACCGAGAAGTAGGGGCCGACCCTCCAGGAATGTTGTAAAATACTACAACCGAGGTGTTATGTTGCCTTAGGTTAGGATATATATCGTTATAGACGTATATAATGTTCCCACGGAGATGTATGGACCCAAACGACCGGGATTCTGTAAAACATTACCAGCGAGGGGCTAAATGGGTTAGGTTAGATGATATTACGTTATAGACGTATATAATGTTACAACCGAGAAGTAGGGGCCGACCCGCCAGGAATGTTGTAAAATACTACATCCGATATGTTAGATTGCCTTAGGTTAGGATATATAACGTTATAGACGTAGATAATGTTCCCACCGAGACGTACGGGGCTACACGAACGGGATTCTACGAAACACTCCCAGCCAGGGACTAAATGGGTTAGGTTAGGTTATATTACGTTATAAACGTACATAGTGTCCCCACCGAGAAGTAGGGGCCGAACCGCCAGGAATGTTGTAAAATACTACATCCGAGACGTTAGATTGCCTTAGGTTAGGATATATAAGGTTATAGACGTACATAACGTTCCCACCGAGACGTACGGGGCTACACGAACGGCATTCTACAAAACATTCCCAGCGAGGGGCTAGATGGGTTAGGTTAGGTTATATTACGTTATAAACGTATATAATGTTCCCACCGAGAAGTAGGGCCCGACCCGCCAGGATTGTTGTAAAATACTACATCCGAGATGTTAGATTGCCTTAGGTTAGGATATATAACGTTATAGACGTACATAATGTTCCCACCGAGACGTACGGGGCTACACGAACGGGATTCTACGAAACACTCCCAGCCAGGGACTAGATGGGTTAGGTTAGGTTATATTACGTTATAAACGTACATAGTGTCCCCACCGAGAAGTAGGGGCCGACCCGCCAGGAATGTTGTAAAATACTACATTCGAGATGTTAGATTGCCGTAGGTTAGGATGTATAACGTTATAGACGTACATAAGGTTCCCACCATGACGTACGGGGCTACAGGTACGGGATTCTACAAAACATCCCAGCGATGGGCTAGATGGGTTAGGTTAAGTTATATTACGTTATAAACGTATATAATGTTCCCACCGAGAAGTAGGGGCCGACCCGCCAGTATTGTTGTAAAATACTACATCCGAGATGTTAGATTGCCTTAGGTTAGGATATATATCGTTATGGATGTATATAATGTTCACACGGAGATGTATGGACCCAAACGACCGGGATTCTGTAAAACATTACCAGCGATGGGCTAGATGGGTTAGGTTAGGTTAGGTTAGGTTATAGACGTATATAATGTTCCCACCGAGAAGTAGGGGTCGACCCGCCAGGAATGTTTTAAGATACTACATTCGAGATGTTAGATTGCCGTAGGTTAGGATGTATAACGTTATAGACGTACATAATGTTCCTACCATGACGTACGGGGCTACACAAACGGGATTCTACAAAACATTCCCAGCGAGGGGCTAGATGGGTTAGGTTAGGTTATATTACGTTATAAACGTACATAGTGTCCCCACCGAGAAGTAGGGTCCGACCCGCCAGGAATGTTGTAAAATACTACATCCGAGATGTTAGACTGCCTTAGGTTAGGATATATAAGGTTATAGACGTACATAACGTTCCCACCGAGACGTACGGGGCTACATGAACGGCATTCTACAAAACATTCCCAGCGAGGGGCTAGATGGGTTAGGTTAGGTTATATTACGTTATAAACGTATATAATGATCCAACCGAGAAGTAGGGGCCGACCCGCCAGTATTGTTGTAAAATACTACATCCGAGACGTTAGATTGCCTTAGGTTAGGATATATAAGGTTATAGACGTACATAACGTTCCCACCGAGACGTACGGGGCTACACGAACGGCATTCTACAAAACATTCCCAGCGAGGGGCTAGATGGGTTAGGTTAGGTTATACTACGTTATAAACGTATATAATGTTCCCACCGAGAAGTAGGGCCCGACCCGCCAGGATTGTTGTAAAATACTACATCCGAGATGTTAGATTGCCTTAGGTTAGGATATATAACGTTATAGACGTACATAATGTTCCCACCGAGACGTACGGGGCTACACGAACGGGATTCTACGAAACACTCCCAGCCAGGGACTAGATGGGTTAGGTTAGGTTATATTACGTTATAAACGTACATAGTGTCCCCACCGAGAAGTAGGGTCCGACCCGCCAGGAATGTTGTAAAATACTACATCCGAGATGTTAGATTGCCTTAGGTTAGGATATATAAGGTTATAGACGTACATAACGTTCCCACCGAGACGTACGGGGCTACATGAACGGCATTCTACAAAACATTCCCAGCGAGGGGCTAGATGGGTTAGGTTAGGTTATATTACGTTATAAACGTATATAATGTTCCCACCGAGAAGTAGGGGCCGACCCGCCAGTATTGTTGTAAAATACTACATCCGAGATGTTAGATTGCCTTAGGTTAGGATATATAACGTTATAGACGTACATAATGTTCCCACCGAGACGTACGGGGCTACACGTACGGGATTCTACAAAACATCCCAGCGATGGGCTAGATGGGTTAGGTTACGTTATATTACGTTATAAACGTATATAATGTTCCCACCGAGAAGTAGGGGCCGACCCGCCAGGAATGTTGTGAAATACTACATCCGAGACGTTAGATTGCCTTAGGTTAGGATATATAAGGTTATAGACGTACATAACGTTCCCACCGAGACGTACGGGGCTACACGAACGGCATTCTACAAAACATTCCCAGCGAGGGGCTAGATGGGTTAGGTTAGGTTATATTACGTTATAAACGTATATAATGTTCCCACCGAGAAGTAGGGGCCGACCCGCCAGGATTGTTGTAAAATACTACATCCGAGATGTTAGATTGCCTTAGGTTAGGATATATAACGTTATAGACGTACATAATGTTCCCACCGAGTCGTACGGGGCTACACGAACGGGATTCTACGAAAACTCCCAGCCAGGGACTAGATGGGTTAGGTTAGGTTATATTACGTTATAAACGTACATAGTGTCCCCACCGAGAAGTAGGGGCCGACCCGCCAGGAATGTTGTAAAATACTACATCCGAGATGTTAGATTGCCTTAGGTTAGGATACATAAGGTTATAGACGTACATAACGTTCCCACCGAGACGTACGGGGCTACATGAACGGCATTCTACAAAACATTCCCAGCGAGGGGCTAGATGGGTTAGGTTAGGTTATATTACGTTATAAACGTATATAATGTTCCCACCGAGAAGTAGGGGTCGACCCGCCAGGAATGTTTTAAGATACTACATCCGAGATGTTAGATTGCCTTAGGTTAGGATATATAACGTTATAGACGTACATAATGTTCCCACCGAGACGTACGGGGCTACACGTACTGGGATGCTACAAAACATCCCAGCGATGGGCTAGATGGGTTAGGTTACGTTATATTACGTTATAAACGTACATAATGTTCCCACCGAGAAGTAGGGGCCGACCCGCCAGGAATGTTGTAAAATACTACATCCGAGACGTTAGATTGCCTTAGGTTAGGATATATAAGGTTATAGACGTACATAACGTTCCCACCGAGACGTACGGGGCTACACGAACGGCATTCTACAAAACATTCCCAGCGAGGGGCTAGATGGGTTAGCTTAGGTTATATTACGTTATAAACGTTTATAATGTTCCCACCGAGAAGTAGGGGCCGACCCGCCAGGATTGTTGTAAAATACTAAATCCGAGATGTTAGATTGCCTTAGGTTAGGATATATAACGTTATAGACGTATATAATGTTCCCACCGAGACGTACGGGGCTGCACGAACGGGATTCTACAAAACATTACCAGTGAGGGGCTAGATGGATTAGGTTAGGTTATATTACGTTATAGACTTACATTATGTTCCAACCGAGAAGTACGGGCCGTCTCGGCAGGAATGTTGTAAAATACTACATCCGAGGTGTTAGGTTGCCTTAGGTTAGGATATATAACGTTATAGACGTATATAATGCTCCCACGGAGTGGTACAGGCCGACACGACGGGGATTCTGTAAAACATTACCAGCGAGGGGCTAGATGGGTTAGGTTAGGTTAAATTACGTTACAGACGTATATAATGTTCCCACCGTGAAGTAGGTGTCGACCCGCCAGGAATGTTTTAACATACTACATTCGAGATGTTATATTGCCTTAGGTTAGGATGTATAACGTTATAGAAGTATATAATGTTCCCACGGAGTGGTACGGGCCGACACGACCGGGATTCTGTAAAACATTACCAGCGAGGGGCTAAATGGGTTAGGTTAGATGATATTACGTTATAGACGTATATAATGTTACAACCGAGAAGTAGGGGCCGACCCGCCAGGAATGTTGTAAAATACTACATCCGATATGTTAGATTGCCTTAGGTTAGGATATATAACGTTATAGACGTAGATAATGTTCCCACCGAGACGTACGGGGCTACACGAACGGGATTCTACGAAACACTCCCAGCCAGGGACTAGATGGGTTAGGTTAGGTTATATTACGTTATAAACGTACATAGTGTCCCCACCGAGAAGTAGGGGCCGACCCGCCAGGAATGTTGTAAAATACTACATCCGAGATGTTAGATTGCCTTAGGTTAGGATATATAAGGTTATAGACGTACATAACGTTCCCACCGAGACGTACGGGGCTACACAAACGGGATTCTACAAAACATTCCCAGCGAGGGGCTAGATGGGTTAGGTTAGGTTATATTACGTTATAAACGTATATAATGTTCCCACCGAGAGGTAGGGGCCGACCCGCCAGTATTGTTGTAAAATACTACATCCGAGATGTTAGATTGCCTTAGGTTAGGATATATATCGTTATGGATGTATATAATGTTCACACGGAGATGTATGGACCCAAACGACCGGGATTCTGTAAAACATTACCAGCGAGGGGCTAGATGCGTTAGGTTAGGTTAGGTTAGGTTATAGAAGTATATAATGTTCCCACCGAGAAGTAGGGGTCGACCCGCCAGGAATGTTTTAAGATACTACATTCGAGATGTTAGATTGCCGTAGGTTAGGATGTATAACGTTATAGACGTACATAATGTTCCAACCATGACGTACGGGGCTACACGTACGGGATTCTACAAAACATCCCAGCGATGGGCTAGATGGGTTAGGTTAGGTTATATTACGTTATAAACGTACATAATGTTCCCACCGAGAAGTAGGGGCCGACCCGCCAGGAATGTTGTAAAATACTACATCCGAGACGTTAGATTGCCTTAGGTTAGGATATATAAGGTTATAGACGTACATAACGTTCCCACCGAGACGTACGGGGCTACACGAACGGCATTCTACAAAACATTCCCAGCGAGGGGCTAGATGGGTTAGGTTAGGTTATACTACGTTATAAACGTATATAATGTTCCCACCGAGAAGTAGGGCCCGACCCGCCAGGATTGTTGTAAAATACTACATCCGAGATGTTAGATTGCCTTAGGTTAGGATATATAACGTTATAGACGTACATAATGTTCCCACCGAGACGTACGGGGCTACACGAACGGGATTCTACGAAACACTCCCAGCCAGGAACTAGATGGGTTAGGTTAGGTTATATTACGTTATAAACGTACATAGTGTCCCCACCGAGAAGTAGGGTCCGACCCGCCAGGAATGTTGTAAAATACTACATCCGAGATGTTAGATTGCCTTAGGTTAGGATATATAAGGTTATAGACGTACATAACGTTCCCACCGAGACGTACGGGGCTACATGAACGGCATTCTACAAAACATTCCCAGCGAGGGGCTAGATGGGTTAGGTTAGGTTATATTACGTTATAAACGTATATAATGTTCCCACCGAGAAGTAGGGGCCGACCCGCCAGTATTGTTGTAAAATACTACATCCGAGATGTTAGATTGCCTTAGGTTAGGATATATAACGTTATAGACGTACATAATGTTCCCACCGAGACGTACGGGGCTACACGTACGGGATTCTACAAAACATCCCAGCGATGGGCTAGATGGGTTAGGTTACGTTATATTACGTTATAAACGTACATAATGTTCCCACCGAGAAGTAGGGGCCGACCCTCCAGGAATGTTGTAAAATACTACAACCGAGGTGTTATGTTGCCTTAGGTTAGGATATATATCGTTATAGACGTATATAATGTTCCCACGGAGATGTATGGACCCAAACGACCGGGATTCTGTAAAACATTACCAGCGAGGGGCTAGATGGGTTAGGTTAGGTTAGGTTAGGTTATAGAAGTATATAATGTTCCCACCGAGAAGTAGGGGTCGACCCGCCAGGAATGTTTTAAGATACTACATTCGAGATGTTAGATTGCCGTAGGTTAGGATGTATAACGTTATAGACGTACATAATGTTCCAACCATGACGTACGGGGCTACACGTACGGGATTCTACAAAACATCCCAGCGATGGGCTAGATGGGTTAGGTTAGGTTATATTACGTTATAAACGTACATAATGTTCCCACCGAGAAGTAGGGGCCGACCCGCCAGGAATGTTGTAAAATACTACATCCGAGACGTTAGATTGCCTTAGGTTAGGATATATAAGGTTATAGACGTACATAACGTTCCCACCGAGACGTACGGGGCTACACGAACGGCATTCTACAAAACATTCCCAGCGAGGGGCTAGATGGGTTAGGTTAGGTTATACTACGTTATAAACGTATATAATGTTCCCACCGAGAAGTAGGGCCCGACCCGCCAGGATTGTTGTAAAATACTACATCCGAGATGTTAGATTGCCTTAGGTTAGGATATATAACGTTATAGACGTACATAATGTTCCCACCGAGACGTACGGGGCTACACGAACGGGATTCTACGAAACACTCCCAGCCAGGAACTAGATGGGTTAGGTTAGGTTATATTACGTTATAAACGTACATAGTGTCCCCACCGAGAAGTAGGGTCCGACCCGCCAGGAATGTTGTAAAATACTACATCCGAGATGTTAGATTGCCTTAGGTTAGGATATATAAGGTTATAGACGTACATAACGTTCCCACCGAGACGTACGGGGCTACATGAACGGCATTCTACAAAACATTCCCAGCGAGGGGCTAGATGGGTTAGGTTAGGTTATATTACGTTATAAACGTATATAATGTTCCCACCGAGAAGTAGGGGCCGACCCGCCAGTATTGTTGTAAAATACTACATCCGAGATGTTAGATTGCCTTAGGTTAGGATATATAACGTTATAGACGTACATAATGTTCCCACCGAGACGTACGGGGCTACACGTACGGGATTCTACAAAACATCCCAGCGATGGGCTAGATGGGTTAGGTTACGTTATATTACGTTATAAACGTACATAATGTTCCCACCGAGAAGTAGGGGCCGACCCTCCAGGAATGTTGTAAAATACTACAACCGAGGTGTTATGTTGCCTTAGGTTAGGATATATATCGTTATAGACGTATATAATGTTCCCACGGAGATGTATGGACCCAAACGACCGGGATTCAGTAAAACATTACCAGCGAGGGGCTAGATGGGTTAGGTTAGGTTAGGTTAGGATATAGAAGTATATAATGTTCCCACCGAGAAGTAGGGGTCGACCCGCCAGGAATGTTTTAAGATACTACATTCGAGATGTTAGATTGCCGTAGGTTAGGATGTATAACGTTATAGACGTACATAATGTTCCAACCATGACGTACGGGGCTACACGTACGGGATTCTACAAAACATCCCAGCGATGGGCTAGATGGGTTAGGTTAGGTTATATTACGTTATAAACGTACATAATGTTCCCACCGAGAAGTAGGGGCCGACCCGCCAGGAATGTTGTAAAATACTACATCCGAGACGTTAGATTGCCTTAGGTTAGGATATATAAGGTTATAGACGTACATAACGTTCCCACCGAGACGTACGGGGCTACATGAACGGCATTCTACAAAACATTCCCAGCGAGGGGCTAGATGGGTTAGGTTAGGTTATATTACGTTATAAACGTATATAATGTTCCCACCGAGAAGTAGGGGCCGACCCGCCAGGAATGTTGTAAAATACTACATCCGAGACGTTAGATTGCCTTAGGTTAGGATATATAAGGTTATAGACGTACATAACGTTCCCACCGAGACATACGGGGCTACACGAACGGCATTCTACAAAACATTCCCAGCGAGGGGCTAGATGGGTTAGGTTAGGTTATATTACGTTATAAACGTATATAATGTTCCCACCGAGAAGTAGGGGCCGACCCGCCAGTATTGTTGTAAAATACTACATCCGAGATGTTAGATTGCCTTAGGTTAGGATATATAAGGTTATAGACGTACATAACGTTCCCACCGAGACGTACGGGGCTACACGTACGGGATTCTACAAAACATCCCAGCGATGGGCTAGATGGGTTAGGTTACGTTATATTACGTTATAAACGTACATAATGTTCCCACCGAGAAGTAGGGGCCGACCCTCCAGGAATGTTGTAAAATACTACAACCGAGGTGTTATGTTGCCTTAGGTTAGGATATATATCGTTATAGACGTATATAATGTTCCCACGGAGATGTATGGACCCAAACGACCGGGATTCTGTAAAACATTACCAGCGAGGGGCTAGATGGGTTAGGTTAGGTTAGGTTAGGTTATAGAAGTATATAATGTTCCCACCGAGAAGTAGGGGTCGACCCGCCAGGAATGTTTTAAGATAATACATTCGAGATGTTAGATTGCCGTAGGTTAGGATGTATAACGTTATAGACGTAAATAATGTTCCCACCATGACGTACGGGGCTACACGTACGGGATTCTACAAAACATCCCAGCGATGGGCTAGATGGGTTAGGTTAGGTTATATTACGTTATAGACTTACATTATGTTCCAACCGAGAAGTACGGGCCGTCTCGGCAGGAATGTTGTAAAATACTACATCCGAGGTGTTAGGTTGCCTTAGGTTAGGATATATAACGTTATAGACGTATATAATGCTCCCACGGAGTGGTACAGGCCGACACGACGGGGATTCTGTAAAACATTACCAGCGAGGGGCTAGATGGGTTAGGTTAGGTTAAATTACGTTACAGACGTATATAATGTTCCCACCGTGAAGTAGGTGTCGACCCGCCAGGAATGTTTTAACATACTACATTCGAGATGTTATATTGCCTTAGGTTAGGATGTATAACGTTATAGAAGTATATAATGTTCCCACGGAGTGGTACGGGCCGACACGACCGGGATTCTGTAAAACATTACCAGCGAGGGGCTAAATGGGTTAGGTTAGATGATATTACGTTATAGACGTATATAATGTTACAACCGAGAAGTAGGGGCCGACCCGCCAGGAATGTTGTAAAATACTACATCCGATATGTTAGATTGCCTTAGGTTAGGATATATAACGTTATAGACGTAGATAATGTTCCCACCGAGACGTACGGGGCTACACGAACGGGATTCTACGAAACACTCCCAGCCAGGGACTAGATGGGTTAGGTTAGGTTATATTACGTTATAAACGTACATAGTGTCCCCACCGAGAAGTAGGGGCCGACCCGCCAGGAATGTTGTAAAATACTACATCCGAGATGTTAGATTGCCTTAGGTTAGAATATATAAGGTTATAGACGTACATAACGTTCCCACCGAGACGTACGGGGCTACATGAACGGCATTCTACAAAACATTCCCAGCGAGGGGCTAGATGGGTTAGGTTAGGTTATATTACGTTATAAACGTATATAATGTTCCCACCGAGAAGTAGGGGCCGACCCGCCAGTATTGTTGTAAAATACTACATCCGAGATGTTAGATTGCCTAAGGTTAGGATATATATCGTTATGGATGTATATAATGTTCACACGGAGATGTATGGACCCAAACGACCGGGATTCTGTAAAACATTACCAGCGATGGGCTAGATGGGTTAGGTTAGGTTAGGTTAGGTTATAGACTTATATAATGTTCCCACCGAGAAGTAGGGGTCGACCCGCCAGGAATGTTTTAAGATACTACATTCGAGATGTTAGATTGCCGTAGGTTAGGATGTATAACGTTATAGACGTACATAATGTTCCTACCATGACGTACGGGGCTACACAAACGGGATTCTACAAAACATTCCCAGCGAGGGGCTAGATGGGTTAGGTTAGGTTATATTACGTTATAAACGTACATAATGTTCCCACCGAGAAGTAGGGGCCGACCCGCCAGGAATGTTGTAAAATACTACATCCGAGACGTTAGATTGCCTTAGGTTAGGATATATAAGGTTATAGACGTACATAACGTTCCCACCGAGACGTACGGGGCTACATGAACGGCATTCTACAAAACATTCCCAGCGAGGGGCTAGATGGGTTAGGTTAGGTTATATTACGTTATAAACGTATATAATGTTCCCACCGAGAAGTAGGGGCCGACCCGCCAGGATTGTTATAAAATACTACATCCGAGATGTTAGATTGCCTTAGGTTAGGATATATAATGTTATAGACGTACATAATGTTCCCACCGAGACGTACGGGGCTACACGTACGGGATTCTACAAAACATCCCAGCGATGGGCTAGATGGGTTAGGTTACGTTATATTACGTTATAAACGTACATAATGTTCCCACCGAGAAGTAGGGGCCGACCCTCCAGGAATGTTGTAAAATACTACAACCGAGGTGTTATGTTGCCTTAGGTTAGGATATATATCGTTATAGACGTATATAATGTTCCCACGGAGATGTATGGACCCAAACGACCGGGATTCTGTAAAACATTACCAGCGAGGGGCTAAATGGGTTAGGTTAGATGATATTACGTTATAGACGTATATAATGTTACAACCGAGAAGTAGGGGCCGACCCGCCAGGAATGTTGTAAAATACTACATCCGATATGTTAGATTGCCTTAGGTTAGGATATATAACGTTATAGACGTAGATAATGTTCCCACCGAGACGTACGGGGCTACACGAACGGGATTCTACGAAACACTCCCAGCCAGGGACTAAATGGGTTAGGTTAGGTTATATTACGTTATAAACGTACATAGTGTCCCCACCGAGAAGTAGGGGCCGACCCGCCAGGAATGTTGTAAAATACTACATCCGAGATGTTAGATTGCCTTAGGTTAGGATATATATGGTTATAGACGTACATAACGTTCCCACCGAGACGTACGGGGCTACACGAACGGCATTCTACAAAACATTCCCAGCGAGGGGCTAGGTGGGTTAGGTTAGGTTATACTACGTTATAAACGTATATAATGTTCCCACCGAGAAGTAGGGCCCGACCCGCCAGGATTGTTGTAAAATACTACATCCGAGATGTTAGATTGCCTTAGGTTAGGATATATAACGTTATAGACGTACATAATGTTCCCACCGAGACGTACGGGGCTACACGAACGGGATTCTACGAAACACTCCCAGCCAGGGACTAGATGGGTTAGGTTAGGTTATATTACGTTATAAACGTACATAGTGTCCCCACCGAGAAGTAGGGTCCGACCCGCCAGGAATGTTGTAAAATACTACATCCGAGATGTTAGATTGCCTTAGGTTAGGATATATAGGGTTATAGACGTACATAACGTTCCCACCGAGACGTACGGGGCTACATGAACGGCATTCTACAAAACATTCCCAGCGAGGGGCTAGATGGGTTAGGTTACGTTATATTACGTTATAAACGTACATAATGTTCCCACCGAGAAGTAGGGGCCGACCCTCCAGGAATGTTGTAAAATACTACAACCGAGGTGTTATGTTGCCTTAGGTTAGGATATATATCGTTATAGACGTATATAATGTTCCCACGGAGATGTATGGACCCAAACGACCGGGATTCTGTAAAACATTACCAGCGAGGGGCTAGATGGGTTAGGTTAGGTTAGGTTAGGTTATAGAAGTATATAATGTTCCCACCGAGAAGTAGGGGTCGACCCGCCAGGAATGTTTTAAGATACTGCATTCGAGATGTTAGATTGCCGTAGGTTAGGATGTATAACGTTATAGACGTACATAATGTTCCCACCATGACGTACGGGGCTACACGTACGGGATTCTACAAAACATCCCAGCGATGGGCTAGATGGGTTAGGTTAGGTTATATTACGTTATAAAAGTACATAATGTTCCCACCGAGAAGTAGGGGCCGACCCGCCAGGAATGTTGTAAAATACTACATCCGAGACGTTAGATTGCCTTAGGTTAGGATATATAAGGTTATAGACGTACATAACGTTCCCACCGAGACGTACGGGGCTACACGAACGGCATTCTACAAAACATTCCCAGCGAGGGGCTAGATGGGTTAGGTTAGGTTATACTACGTTATAAACGTATATAATGTTCCCACCGAGAAGTAGGGCCCGACCCGCCAGGATTGTTGTAAAATACTACATCCGAGATGTTAGATTGCCTTAGGTTAGGATATATAACGTTATAGACGTACATAATGTTCCCACCGAGACGTACGGGGCTACACGAACGGGATTCTACGAAACACTCCCAGCCAGGGACTAGATGGGTTAGGTTAGGTTATATTACGTTATAAACGTATATAATGTTCCCACCGAGAAGTAGGGGCCGACCCGCCAGTATTGTTGTAAAATACTACATCCGAGATGTTAGATTGCCTTAGGTTAGGATATATAACGTTATAGACGTACATAATGTTCCCACCGAGACGTACGGGGCTACACGTACGGGATTCTACAAAACATCCCAGCGATGGGCTAGATGGGTTAGGTTACGTTATATTACGTTATAAACGTACATAATGTTCCCACCGAGAAGTAGGGGCCGACCCTCCAGGAATGTTGTAAAATACTACAACCGAGGTGTTATGTTGCCTTAGGTTAGGATATATATCGTTATAGACGTATATAATGTTCCCACGGAGATGTATGGACCCAAACGACCGGGATTCTGTAATACATTACCAGCGAGGGGCTAGATGGGTTAGGTTAGGTTAGGTTAGGTTATAGAAGTATATAATGTTCCCACCGAGAAGTAGGGGTCGACCCGCCAGGAATGTTTTAAGATACTACATTCGAGATGTTAGATTGCCGTAGGTTAGGATGTATAACGTTATAGACGTACATAATGTTCCAACCATGACGTACGGGGCTACACGTACGGGATTCTACAAAACATCCCAGCGATGGGCTAGATGGGTTAGGTTAGGTTATATTACGTTATAAACGTACATAATGTTCCCACCGAGAAGTAGGGGCCGACCCGCCAGGAATGTTGTAAAATACTACATCCGAGACGTTAGATTGCCTTATGTTAGGATATATAAGGTTATAGACGTACATAACGTTCCCACCGAGACGTACGGGGCTACATGAACGGCATTCTACAAAACATTCCCAGCGAGGGGCTAGATGGGTTAGGTTAGGTTATATTACGTTATAAACGTATATAATGTTCCCACCGAGAAGTAGCGGCCGACCCGCCAGTATTGTTGTAAAATACTACATCCGAGATGTTAGATTGCCTTAGGTTAGGATATATAACGTTATAGACGTAGATAATGTTCCCACCGAGACGTACGGGGCTACACGAACGGGATTCTACGAAACACTCCCAGCCAGGGACTAGATGGGTTAGGTTAGGTTATATTACGTTATAAACGTACATAGTGTCCCCACCGAGAAGTAGGGGCCGACCCGCCAGGAATGTTGTAAAATACTACATCCGAGATGTTAGATTGCCTTAGGTTAGGATATATATGGTTATAGACGTACATAACGTTCCCACCGAGACGTACGGGGCTACACGAACGGCATTCTACAAAACATTCCCAGCGAGGGGCTAGATGGGTTAGGTTAGGTTATATTACGTTATAAACGTACATAGTGTCCCCACCGAGAAGTAGGGTCCGACCCGCCAGGAATGTTGTAAAATACTACATCCGAGATGTTAGATTGCCTTAGGTTAGGATATATAAGGTTATAGACGTACATAACGTTCCCACCGAGACGTACGGGGCTACATGAACGGCATTCTACAAAACATTCCCAGCGAGGGGCTAGATGGGTTAGGTTAGGTTATATTACGTTATAAACGTATATAATGATCCCACCGAGAAGTAGGGGCCGACCCGCCAGTATTGTTGTAAAATACTACATCCGAGATGTTAGATTGCCTTAGGTTAGGATATATAAGGTTATAGACGTACATAACGTTCCCACCGAGACGTACGGGGCTACACGTACGGGATTCTACAAAACATCCCAGCGATGGGCTAGATGGGTTAGGTTACGTAATATTACGTTATAAACGTACATAATGTTCCCACCGAGAAGTAGGGGCCGACCCTCCAGGAATGTTGTAAAATACTACAACCGAGGTGTTATGTTGCCTTAGGTTAGGATATATATCGTTATAGACGTATATAAT
This sequence comes from Xylocopa violacea, assembly GCA_963969225.1. Lineage (NCBI taxonomy): Eukaryota > Metazoa > Arthropoda > Insecta > Hymenoptera > Apidae > Xylocopa > Xylocopa violacea. Next base: position 4,328,288 of record CAXAJV010000013.1, read on the forward strand.
GTTCCCACGGAGATGTATGGACCCAAACGACCGGGATTCTGTAAAACATTACCAGCGAGGGGCTAGATGGGTTAGGTTAGGTTAGGTTAGGTTATAGAGGTATATAATGTTCCCACCGAGAAGTAGGGGTCGACCCGCCAGGAATGTTTTAAGATACTACATTCGAGATGTTAGATTGCCGTAGGTTAGGATGTATAACGTTATAGACGTACATAATGTTCCCACCATGACGTACGGGGCTACACGTACGGGATTCTACAAAACATCCCAGCGATGGGCTAGATGGGTTAGGTTAGGTTATATTACGTTATAAAAGTACATAATGTTCCCACCGAGAAGTAGGGGCCGACCCGCCAGGAATGTTGTAAAATACTACATCCGAGACGTTAGATTGCCTTAGGTTAGGATATATAAGGTTATAGACGTACATAACGTTCCCACCGAGACGTACGGGGCTACACGAACGGCATTCTACAAAACATTCCCAGCGAGGGGCTAGATGGGTTAGGTTAGGTTATACTACGTTATAAACGTATATAATGTTCCCACCGAGAAGTAGGGCCCGACCCGCCAGGATTGTTGTAAAATACTACATCCGAGATGTTAGATTGCCTTAGGTTAGGATATATAACGTTATAGACGTACATAATGTTCCCACCGAGACGTACGGGGCTACACGAACGGGATTCTACGAAACACTCCCAGCCAGGGACTAGATGGGTTAGGTTAGGTTATATTACGTTATAAACGTACATAGTGTCCCCACCGAGAAGTAGGGTCCGACCCGCCAGGAATGTTGTAAAATACTACATCCGAGATGTTAGATTGCCGTAGGTTAGGATATATAAGGTTATAGACGTACATAACGTTCCCACCGAGACGTACGGGGCTACATGAACAGCATTCTACAAAACATTCCCAGCGAGGAGCTAGATGGGTTAGGTTAGGTTATATTACGTTATAAACGTATATAATGTTCCCACCGAGAAGTAGGGGCCGACCCGCCAGTATTGTTGTAAAATACTACATCCGAGATGTTAGATTGCCTTAGGTTAGGATATATAACGTTATAGACGTACATAATGTTCCCACCGAGACGTACGGGGCTACACGTACGGGATTCTACAAAACATCCCAGCGATGGGCTAGATGGGTTAGGTTACGTTATATTACGTTATAAACGTACATAATGTTCCCACCGAGAAGTAGGGGCCGACCCTCCAGGAATGTTGTAAAATACTACAACCGAGGTGTTATGTTGCCTTAGGTTAGGTTATATATCGTTATAGACGTATATAATGTTCCCACGGAGATGTATGGACCCAAACGACCGGGATTCTGTAAAACATTACCAGCGAGGGGCTAGATGGGTTAGGTTAGGTTAGGTTAGGTTATAGAAGTATATAATGTTCCCACCGAGAAGTAGGGGTCGACCCGCCAGGAATGTTTTAAGATACTACATTCGAGATGTTAGATTGCCGTAGGTTAGGATGTATAACGTTATAGACGTACATAATGTTCCAACCATGACGTACGGGGCTACACGTACGGGATTCTACAAAACATCCCAGCGATGGGCTAGATGGGTTAGGTTAGGTTATATTACGTTATAAACGTACATAATGTTCCCACCGAGAAGTAGGGGCCGACCCGCCAGGAATGTTGTAAAATACTACATCCGAGACGTTAGATTGCCTTAGGTTAGGATATATAAGGTTATAGACGTACATAACGTTCCCACCGAGACGTACGGGGCTACATGAACGGCATTCTACAAAACATTCCCAGCGAGGGGCTAGATGGGTTAGGTTAGGTTATATTACGTTATAAACGTATATAATGTTCCCACCGAGAAGTAGGGGCCGACCCGCCAGTATTGTTGTAAAATACTACATCCGAGATGTTAGATTGCCTTAGGTTAGGATATATAAGGTTATAGACGTACATAACGTTCCCACCGAGACGTACGGGGCTACACGTACGGGATTCTACAAAACATCCCAGCGATGGGCTAGATGGGTTAGGTTACGTTATATTACGTTATAAACGTACATAATGTTCCCACCGAGAAGTAGGGGCCGACCCTCCAGGAATGTTGTAAAATACTACAACCGAGGTGTTATGTTGCCTTAGGTTAGGATATATATCGTTATAGACGTATATAATGTTCCCACGGAGATGTATGGACCCAAACGACCGGGATTCTGTAAAACATTACCAGCGAGGGGCTAGATGGGTTAGGTTAGGTTAGGTTAGGTTATAGAAGTATATAATGTTCCCACCGAGAAGTAGGGGTCGACCCGCCAGGAATGTTTTAAGATACTACATTCGAGATGTTAGATTGCCGTAGGTTAGGATGTATAACGTTATAGACGTACATAATGTTCCCACCATGACGTACGGGGCTACACGTACGGGATTCTACAAAACATCCCAGCGATGGGCTAGATGGGTTAGGTTAGGTTATATTACGTTATAAACGTACATAATGTTCCCACCGAGAAGTAGGGGCCGACCCGCCAGGAATGTTGTAAAATACTACATCCGAGACGTTAGATTGCCTTAGGTTAGGATATATAAGGTTATAGACGTACATAACGTTCCCACCGAGACGTACGGGGCTACACGAACGGCATTCTACAAAACATTCCCAGCGAGGGGCTAGATGGGTTAGGTTAGGTTATATTACGTTATAAACGTATATAATGTTCCCACCGAGAAGTAGGGGCCGACCCGCCAGTATTGTTGTAAAATACTACATCCGAGATGTTAGATTGCCTTAGGTTAGGATATATAAGGTTATAGACGTACATAACGTTCCCACCGAGACGTACGGGGCTACACGTACGGGATTCTACAAAACATCCCAGCGATGGGCTAGATGGGTTAGGTTACGTTATATTACGTTATAAACGTACATAATGTTCCCACCGAGGAGTAGGGGCCGACCCGCCAGGAATGTTGTAAAATACTACATCCGAGACGTTAGATTGCCTTAGGTTAGGATATATAAGGTTATAGACGTACATAACGTTCCCACCGAGACGTACGGGGCTACACGAACGGCATTCTACAAAACATTCCCAGCGAGGGGCTAGATGGGTTAGGTTAGGTTATATTACGTTATAAACGTATATAATGTTCCCACCGAGAAGTAGGGCCCGACCCGCCAGGATTGTTGTAAAATACTACATCCGAGATGTTAGATTGCCTTAGGTTAGGATATATAACGTTATAGACGTACATAATGTTCCCACCGAGACGTACGGGGCTACACGAACGGGATTCTACGAAACACTCCCAGCCAGGGACTAGATGGGTTAGGTTAGGTTATATTACGTTATAAACGTACATAGTGTCCCCACCGAGAAGTAGGGACCGACCCGCCAGGAATGTTGTAAAATACTACATCCGAGATGTTAGATTGCCTTAGGTTAGGATATATAACGTTATAGACGTACATAATGTTCCCACCGAGAAGTAGGGGTCGACCCGCCAGGAATGTTTTAACATACTACATTCGAGATGTTATATTGCCTTAGGTTAGGATGTATAACGTTATAGATGTGTATAATGTTCCCACGGAGTGGTACGGGCCGACACGACCGGGATTCTGTAAAACATTACCAGCGAGGGGCGAAATGGGTTAGGTTAGGTGATATTACGTTATAGACGTATATAATGTTCCAACCGAGAAGTAGGGGCCGACCCGCCAGGAATGTTGTAAAATACTACATCCGAGATGTTAGATTGCCTTAGGTTAGGACATATAACGTTATAGACGTACATAATGTTCCCACCGAGACGTACGGGGCTACACGAACGGGATTCTACGAAACACTCCCAGCCAGGGACTAGATGGGTTAGGTTAGGTTATATTACGTTATAAACGTACATAGTGTCCCCACCGAGAAGTAGGGTCCGACCCGCCAGGAATGTTGTAAAATACTACATCCGAGATGTTAGATTGCCTTAGGTTAGGATATATAAGGTTATAGACGTACATAACGTTCCCACCGAGACGTACGGGGCTACATGAACAGCATTCTACAAAACATTCCCAGCGAGGAGCTAGATGGGTTAGGTTAGGTTATATTACGTTATAAACGTATATAATGTTCCCACCGAGAAGTAGGGGCCGACCCGCCAGTATTGTTGTAAAATACTACATCCGAGATGTTAGATTGCCTTAGGTTAGGATATATAACGTTATAGACGTACATAATGTTCCCACCGAGACGTACGGGGCTACACGTACGGGATTCTACAAAACATCCCAGCGATGGGCTAGATGGGTTAGGTTACGTTATATTACGTTATAAACGTACATAATGTTCCCACCGAGAAGTAGGGGCCGACCCTCCAGGAATGTTGTAAAATACTACAACCGAGGTGTTATGTTGCCTTAGGTTAGGTTATATATCGTTATAGACGTATATAATGTTCCCACGGAGATGTATGGACCCAAACGACCGGGATTCTGTAAAACATTACCAGCGAGGGGCTAGATGGGTTAGGTTAGGTTAGGTTAGGTTATAGAAGTATATAATGTTCCCACCGAGAAGTAGGGGTCGACCCGCCAGGAATGTTTTAAGATACTACATTCGAGATGTTAGATTGCCGTAGGTTAGGATGTATAACGTTATAGACGTACATAATGTTCCAACCATGACGTACGGGGCTACACGTACGGGATTCTACAAAACATCCCAGCGATGGGCTAGATGGGTTAGGTTAGGTTATATTACGTTATAAACGTACATAATGTTCCCACCGAGAAGTAGGGGCCGACCCGCCAGGAATGTTGTAAAATACTACATCCGAGACGTTAGATTGCCTTAGGTTAGGATATATAAGGTTATAGACGTACATAACGTTCCCACCGAGACGTACGGGGCTACATGAACGGCATTCTACAAAACATTCCCAGCGAGGGGCTAGATGGGTTAGGTTAGGTTATATTACGTTATAAACGTATATAATGTTCCCACCGAGAAGTAGGGGCCGACCCGCCAGTATTGTTGTAAAATACTACATCCGAGATGTTAGATTGCCTTAGGTTAGGATATATAAGGTTATAGACGTACATAACGTTCCCACCGAGACGTACGGGGCTACACGTACGGGATTCTACAAAACATCCCAGCGATGGGCTAGATGGGTTAGGTTACGTTATATTACGTTATAAACGTACATAATGTTCCCACCGAGAAGTAGGGGCCGACCCTCCAGGAATGTTGTAAAATACTACAACCGAGGTGTTATGTTGCCTTAGGTTAGGATATATATCGTTATAGACGTATATAATGTTCCCACGGAGATGTATGGACCCAAACGACCGGGATTCTGTAAAACATTACCAGCGAGGGGCTAGATGGGTTAGGTTAGGTTAGGTTAGGTTATAGAAGTATATAATGTTCCCACCGAGAAGTAGGGGTCGACCCGCCAGGAATGTTTTAAGATACTACATTCGAGATGTTAGATTGCCGTAGGTTAGGATGTATAACGTTATAGACGTACATAATGTTCCCACCATGACGTACGGGGCTACACGTACGGGATTCTACAAAACATCCCAGCGATGGGCTAGATGGGTTAGGTTACGTTATATTACGTTATAAACGTACATAATGTTCCCACCGAGAAGTAGGGGCCGACCCGCCAGGAATGTTGTAAAATACTACATCCGAGACGTTAGATTGCCTTAGGTTAGGATATATAAGGTTATAGACGTACATAACGTTCCCACCGAGACGTACGGGGCTACACGAACGGCATTCTACAAAACATTCCCAGCGAGGGGCTAGATGGGTTAGGTTAGGTTATATTACGTTATAAACGTATATAATGTTCCCACCGAGAAGTAGGGCCCGACCCGCCAGGATTGTTGTAAAATACTACATCCGAGATGTTAGATTGCCTTAGGTTAGGATATATAACGTTATAGACGTACATAATGTTCCCACCGAGACGTACGGGGCTACACGAACGGGATTCTACGAAACACTCCCAGCCAGGGACTAGATGGGTTAGGTTAGGTTATATTACGTTATAAACGTACATAGTGTCCCCACCGAGAAGTAGGGACCGACCCGCCAGGAATGTTGTAAAATACTACATCCGAGATGTTAGATTGCCTTAGGTTAGGATATATAACGTTATAGACGTACATAATGTTCCCACCGAGACGTACGGGGCTACACGTACGGGATTCTACAAAACATCCCAGCGATGGGCTAGATGGGTTAGGTTACGTTATATTACGTTATAAACGTACATAATGTTCCCACCGAGAAGTAGGGGCCGACCCTCCAGGAATGTTGTAAAATACTACAACCGAGGTGTTATGTTGCCTTAGGTTAGGTGATATATCGTTATAGACGTATATAATGTTCCCACGGAGATGTATGGACCCAAACGACCGGGATTCTGTAAAACATTACCAGCGAGGGGCTAGATGGGTTAGGTTAGGTTAGGTTAGGTTATAGAAGTATATAATGTTCCCACCGAGAAGTAGGGGTCGACCCGCCAGGAATGTTTTAAGATACTACATTCGAGATGTTAGATTGCCGTAGGTTAGGATGTATAACGTTATAGACGTACATAATGTTCCCACCATGACGTACGGGGCTACACGTACGGGATTCTACAAAACATCCCAGCGATGGGCTAGATGGGTTAGGTTAGGTTATATTACGTTATAAACGTACATAATGTTCCCACCGAGAAGTAGGGGCCGACCCGCCAGGAATGTTGTAAAATACTACATCCGAGACGTTAGATTGCCTTAGGTTAGGATATATAAGGTTATAGACGTACATAACGTTCCCACCGAGACGTACGGGGCTACACGAACGGCATTCTACAAAACATTCCCAGCGAGGGGCTAGATGGGTTAGGTTAGGTTATATTACGTTATAAACGTATATAATGTTCTCACCGAGAAGTAGGGCCCGACCCGCCAGGATTGTTGTAAAATACTACATCCGAGATGTTAGATTGCCTTAGGTTAGGATATATAACGTTATAGACGTACATAATGTTCCCACCGAGACGTACGGGGCTACACGAACGGGATTCTACGAAACACTCCCAGCCAGGGACTAGATGGGTTAGGTTAGGTTATATTACGTTATAAACGTACATAGTGTCCCCACCGAGAAGTAGGGACCGACCCGCCAGGAATGTTGTAAAATACTACATCCGAGATGTTAGATTGCCTTAGGTTAGGATATATAACGTTATAGACGTACATAATGTTCCCACCGAGACGTACGGGGCTACACGTACGGGATTCTACAAAACATCCCAGCGATGGGCTAGATGGGTTAGGTTACGTTATATTACGTTATAAACGTACATAATGTTCCCACCGAGAAGTAGGGGCCGACCCTCCAGGAATGTTGTAAAATACTACAACCGAGGTGTTATGTTGCCTTAGGTTAGGTGATATATCGTTATAGACGTATATAATGTTCCCACGGAGATGTATGGACCCAAACGACCGGGATTCTGTAAAACATTACCAGCGAGGGGCTAGATGGGTTAGGTTAGGTTAGGTTAGGTTATAGAAGTATATAATGTTCCCACCGAGAAGTAGGGGTCGACCCGCCAGGAATGTTTTAAGATACTACATTCGAGATGTTAGATTGCCGTAGGTTAGGATGTATAACGTTATAGACGTACATAATGTTCCCACCATGACGTACGGGGCTACACGTACGGGATTCTACAAAACATCCCAGCGATGGGCTAGATGGGTTAGGTTAGGTTATATTACGTTATAAACGTACATAATGTTCCCACCGAGAAGTAGGGGCCGACCCGCCAGGAATGTTGTAAAATACTACATCCGAGACGTTAGATTGCCTTAGGTTAGGATATATAAGGTTATAGACGTACATAACGTTCCCACCGAGACGTACGGGGCTACACGAACGGCATTCTACAAAACATTCCCAGCGAGGGGCTAGATGGGTTAGGTTAGGTTATATTACGTTATAAACGTATATAATGTTCTCACCGAGAAGTAGGGCCCGACCCGCCAGGATTGTTGTAAAATACTACATCCGAGATGTTAGATTGCCTTAGGTTAGGATATATAACGTTATAGACGTACATAATGTTCCCACCGAGACGTACGGGGCTACACGAACGGGATTCTACGAAACACTCCCAGCCAGGGACTAGATGGGTTAGGTTAGGTTATATTACGTTATAAACGTACATAGTGTCCCCACCGAGAAGTAGGGACCGACCCGCCAGGAATGTTGTAAAATACTACATCCGAGATGTTAGATTGCCTTAGGTTAGGATATATAAGGTTATAGACGTACATAACGTTCCCACCGAGACGTACGGGGCTACATGAACGGCATTCTACAAAACATTCCCAGCGAGGGGCTAGATGGGTTAGGTTAGGTTATATTACGTTATAAACGTATATAATGTTCCCACCGAGAAGTAGGGGCCGACCCGCCAGTATTGTTGTAAAATACTACATCCGCGATGTTAGATTGCCTTAGGTTAGGATATATAACGTTATAGACGTACATAATGTTCCCACCGAGACGTACGGGGCTACACGTACGGGAATCTACAAAACATCCCAGCGATGGGCTAGATGGGTTAGGTTACGTTATATTACGTTATAAACGTACATAATGTTCCCACCGAGAAGTAGGGGCCGACCCTCCAGGAATGTTGTAAAATACTACAACCGAGGTGTTATGTTGCCTTAGGTTAGGATATATATCGTTATAGACGTATATAATGTTCCCACGGAGATGTATGGACCCAAACGACCGGGATTCTGTAAAACATTACCAGCGAGGGGCTAGATGGGTTAGGTTAGGTTAGGTTAGGTTATAAACGTACATAATGTTCCCACCGAGAAGTAGGGGCCGACCCTCCAGGAATGTTGTAAAATACTACAACCGAGGTGTTATGTTGCCTTAGGTTAGGTGATATATCGTTATAGACGTATATAATGTTCCCACGGAGATGTATGGACCCAAACGACCGGGATTCTGTAAAACATTACCAGCGAGGGGCTAGATGGGTTAGGTTAGGTTAGGTTAGGTTATAGAAGTATATAATGTTCCCACCGAGAAGTAGGGGTCGACCCGCCAGGAATGTTTTAAGATACTACATTCGAGATGTTAGATTGCCGTAGGTTAGGATGTATAACGTTATAGACGTACATAATGTTCCCACCATGACGTACGGGGCTACACGTACGGGATTCTACAAAACATCCCAGCGATGGGCTAGATGGGTTAGGTTAGGTTATATTACGTTATAAACGTACATAATGTTCCCACCGAGAAGTAGGGGCCGACCCGCCAGGAATGTTGTAAAATACTACATCCGAGACGTTAGATTGCCTTAGGTTAGGATATATAAGGTTATAGACGTACATAACGTTCCCACCGAGACGTACGGGGCTACACGTACGGGATTCTACAAAACATCCCAGGGATGGGCTAGATGGGTTAGGTTACGTTATATTACGTTATAAACGTACATAATGTTCCCACCGAGAAGTAGGGGCCGACCCTCCAGGAATGTTGTAAAATACTACAACCGAGGTGTTATGTTGCCTTAGGTTAGGATATATATCGTTACAGACGTATATAATGTTCCCACGGAAATGTATGGACCCAAACGACCGGGATTCTGTAAAACATTACCAGCGAGGGGCTAGATGGGTTAGGTTAGGTTAGGTTAGGTTATAGAAGTATATAATGTTCCCACCGAGAAGTAGGGGTCGACCCGCCAGGAATGTTTTAAGATACTACATTCGAGATGTTAGATTGCCGTAGGTTAGGATGTATAACGTTATAGACGTACATAATGTTCCCACCATGACGTACGGGGCTACACGTACGGGATTCTACAAAACATCCCAGCGATGGGCTAGATGGGTTAGGTTAGGTTATATTACGTTATAAACGTACATAATGTTCCCACCGAGAAGTAGGCGCCGACCCGCCAGGAATGTTGTAAAATACTACATCCGAGACGTTAGATTGCCTTAGGTTAGGATATATATGGTTATAGACGTACATAACGTTCCCACCGAGACGTACGGGGCTACACGAACGGCATTCTACAAAACATTCCCAGCGAGGGGCTAGATGGGTTAGGTTAGGTTATATTACGTTATAAACGTATATAATGTTCCCACCGAGAAGTAGGGCCCGACCCGCCAGGATTGTTGTAAAATACTACATCCGAGATGTTAGATTGCCTTAGGTTAGGATATATAACGTTATAGACGTACATAATGTTCCCACCGAGACGTACGGGGCTACACGAACGGGATTCTACGAAACACTCCCAGCCAGGGACTAGATGGGTTAGGTTAGGTTATATTACGTTATAAACGTACATAGTGTCCCCACCGAGAAGTAGGGACCGACCCGCCAGGAATGTTGTAAAATACTACATCCGAGATGTTAGATTGCCTTAGGTTAGGATATATAAGGTTATAGACGTACATAACGTTCCCACCGAGACGTACGGGGCTACATGAACGGCATTCTACAAAACATTCCCAGCGAGGGGCTAGATGGGTTAGGTTAGGTTATATTACGTTATAAACGTATATAATGTTCCCACCGAGAAGTAGGGGTCGACCCGCCAGGAATGTTTTAAGATACTACATTCGAGATGTTAGATTGCCGTAGGTTAGGATGTATAACGTTATAGACGTACATAATGTTCCCACCATGACGTACGGGGCTACACGTACGGGATTCTACAAAACATCCCAGCGATGGGCTAGATGGGTTAGGTTAGGTTATATTACGTTATAAACGTACATAATGTTCCCACCGAGAAGTAGGGGCCGACCCGCCAGGAATGTTGTAAAATACTACATCCGAGACGTTAGATTGCCTTAGGTTAGGATATATAAGGTTATAGACGTACATAACGTTCCCACCGAGACGTACGGGGCTACACGAACGGCATTCTACAAAACATTCCCAGCGAGGGGCTAGATGGGTTAGGTTAGGTTATATTACGTTATAAACGTATATAATGTTCCCACCGAGAAGTAGGGCCCGACCCGCCAGGATTGTTGTAAAATACTACATCCGAGATGTTAGATTGCCTTAGGTTAGGATATATAACGTTATAGACGTACATAATGTTCCCACCGAGACGTACGGGGCTACACGAACGGGATTCTACGAAACACTCCCAGCCAGGGACTAGATGGGTTAGGTTAGGTTATATTACGTTATAAACGTACATAGTGTCCCCACCGAGAAGTAGGGACCGACCCGCCAGGAATGTTGTAAAATACTACATCCGAGATGTTAGATTGCCTTAGGTTAGGATATATAAGGTTATAGACGTACATAACGTTCCCACCGAGACGTACGGGGCTACATGAACGGCATTCTACAAAACATTCCCAGCGAGGGGCTAGATGGGTTAGGTTAGGTTATATTACGTTATAAACGTATATAATGTTCCCACCGAGAAGTAGGGGTCGACCCGCCAGGAATGTTTTAAGATACTACATTCGAGATGTTAGATTGCCTTAGGTTAGGATATATAAGGTTATAGACGTACGTAACATTCCCACCGAGACGTACGGGGCTACACGTACGGGATTCTACAAAACATCCCAGCGATGGGCTAGATGGGTTAGGTTACGTTATATTACGTTATAAACGTACATAATGTTCCCACCGAGAAGTAGGGGCCGACCCTCCAGGAATGTTGTAAAATACTACAACCGAGGTGTTATGTTGCCTTAGGTTAGGATATATATCGTTATAGACGTATATAATGTTCCCACGGAGATGTATGGACCCAAACGACCGGGATTCTGTAAAACATTACCAGCGAGGGGCTAGATGGGTTAGGTTAGGTTAGGTTAGGTTATAGAAGTATATAATGTTCCCACCGAGAAGTAGGGGTCGACCCGCCAGGAATGTTTTAAGATACTACATTCGAGATGTTAGATTGCCGTAGGTTAGGATGTATAACGTTATAGACGTACATAATGTTCCCACCATGACGTACGGGGCTACACGTACGGGATTCTACAAAACATCCCAGCGATGGGCTAGATGGGTTAGGTTAGGTTATATTACGTTATAAACGTACATAATGTTCCCACCGAGAAGTAGGGGCCGACCCGCCAGGAATGTTGTAAAATACTACATCCGAGACGTTAGATTGCCTTAGGTTAGGATATATAAGGTTATAGACGTACATAACGTTCCCACCGAGACGTACGGGGCTACACGAACGGCATTCTACAAAACATTCCCAGCGAGGGGCTAGATGGGTTAGGTTAGGTTATATTACGTTATAAACGTATATAATGTTCCCACCGAGAAGTAGGGGCCGACCCGCCAGTATTGTTGTAAAATACTACATCCGAGATGTTAGATTGCCTTAGGTTAGGATATATAAGGTTATAGACGTACATAACGTTCCCACCGAGACGTACGGGGCTACACGTACGGGATTCTACAAAACATCCCAGCGATGGGCTAGATGGGTTAGGTTAGGTTATATTACGTTATAAACGTACATAATGTTCCCACCGAGAAGTAGGGGCCGACCCGCCAGGAATGTTGTAAAATACTACATCCGAGACGTTAGATTGCCTTAGGTTAGGATATATAAGGTTATAGACGTACATAACGTTCCCACCGAGACGTACGGGGCTACACGAACGGCATTCTACAAAACATTCCCAGCGAGGGGCTAGATGGGTTAGGTTAGGTTATATTACGTTATAAACGTATATAATGTTCCCACCGAGAAGTAGGGCCCGACCCGCCAGGATTGTTGTAAAATACTACATCCGAGATGTTAGATTGCCTTAGGTTAGGATATATAACGTTATAGACGTACATAATGTTCCCACCGAGACGTACGGGGCTACACGAACGGGATTCTACAAAACATTCCCAGCGAGGGGCTAGATGGGTTAGGTTAGGTTATATTACGTTATAAACGTATATAATGTTCCCACCGAGAAGTAGGGCCCGACCCGCCAGGATTGTTGTAAAATACTACATCCGAGATGTTAGATTGCCTTAGGTTAGGATATATAACGTTATAGACGTACATAATGTTCCCACCGAGACGTACGGGGCTACACGAACGGGATTCTACGAAACACTCCCAGCCAGGGACTAGATGGGTTAGGTTAGGTTATATTACGTTATAAACGTACATAGTGTCCCCACCGAGAAGTAGGGACCGACCCGCCAGGAATGTTGTAAAATACTACATCCGAGATGTTAGATTGCCTTAGGTTAGGATATATAAGGTTATAGACGTACATAACGTTCCCACCGAGACGTACGGGGCTACATGAACGGCATTCTACAAAACATTCCCAGCGAGGGGCTAGATGGGTTAGGTTAGGTTATATTACGTTATAAACGTATATAATGTTCCCACCGAGAAGTAGGGGTCGACCCGCCAGGAATGTTTTAAGATACTACATTCGAGATGTTAGATTGCCGTAGGTTAGGATGTATAACGTTATAGACGTACATAATGTTCCCACCATGACGTACGGGGCTACACGTACGGGATTCTACAAAACATCCCAGCGATGGGCTAGATGGGTTAGGTTAGGTTATATTACGTTATAAACGTACATAATGTTCCCACCGAGAAGTAGGGGCCGACCCGCCAGGAATGTTGTAAAATACTACATCCGAGACGTTAGATTGCCTTAGGTTAGGATATATAAGGTTATAGACGTACATAACGTTCCCACCGAGACGTACGGGGCTACACGAACGGCATTCTACAAAACATTCCCAGCGAGGGGCTAGATGGGTTAGGTTAGGTTATATTACGTTATAAACGTATATAATGTTCCCACCGAGAAGTAGGGCCCGACCCGCCAGGATTGTTGTAAAATACTACATCCGAGATGTTAGATTGCCTTAGGTTAGGATATATAACGTTATAGACGTACATAATGTTCCCACCGAGACGTACGGGGCTACACGAACGGGATTCTACGAAACACTCCCAGCCAGGGACTAGATGGGTTAGGTTAGGTTATATTACGTTATAAACGTACATAGTGTCCCCACCGAGAAGTAGGGACCGACCCGCCAGGAATGTTGTAAAATACTACATCCGAGATGTTAGATTGCCTTAGGTTAGGATATATAAGGTTATAGACGTACATAACGTTCCCACCGAGACGTACGGGGCTACATGAACGGCATTCTACAAAACATTCCCAGCGAGGGGCTAGATGGGTTAGGTTAGGTTATATTACGTTATAAACGTATATAATGTTCCCACCGAGAAGTAGGGGTCGACCCGCCAGGAATGTTTTAAGATACTACATTCGAGATGTTAGATTGCCTTAGGTTAGGATATATAAGGTTATAGACGTACGTAACATTCCCACCGAGACGTACGGGGCTACACGTACGGGATTCTACAAAACATCCCAGCGATGGGCTAGATGGGTTAGGTTACGTTATATTACGTTATAAACGTACATAATGTTCCCACCGAGAAGTAGGGGCCGACCCTCCAGGAATGTTGTAAAATACTACAACCGAGGTGTTATGTTGCCTTAGGTTAGGATATATATCGTTATAGACGTATATAATGTTCCCACGGAGATGTATGGACCCAAACGACCGGGATTCTGTAAAACATTACCAGCGAGGGGCTAGATGGGTTAGGTTAGGTTAGGTTAGGTTATAGAAGTATATAATGTTCCCACCGAGAAGTAGGGGTCGACCCGCCAGGAATGTTTTAAGATACTACATTCGAGATGTTAGATTGCCGTAGGTTAGGATGTATAACGTTATAGACGTACATAATGTTCCCACCATGACGTACGGGGCTACACGTACGGGATTCTACAAAACATCCCAGCGATGGGCTAGATGGGTTAGGTTAGGTTATATTACGTTATAAACGTACATAATGTTCCCACCGAGAAGTAGGGGCCGACCCGCCAGGAATGTTGTAAAATACTACATCCGAGACGTTAGATTGCCTTAGGTTAGGATATATAAGGTTATAGACGTACATAACGTTCCCACCGAGACGTACGGGGCTACACGAACGGCATTCTACAAAACATTCCCAGCGAGGGGCTAGATGGGTTAGGTTAGGTTATATTACGTTATAAACGTATATAATGTTCCCACCGAGAAGTAGGGGCCGACCCGCCAGTATTGTTGTAAAATACTACATCCGAGATGTTAGATTGCCTTAGGTTAGGATATATAAGGTTATAGACGTACATAACGTTCCCACCGAGACGTACGGGGCTACACGTACGGGATTCTACAAAACATCCCAGCGATGGGCTAGATGGGTTAGGTTAGGTTATATTACGTTATAAACGTACATAATGTTCCCACCGAGAAGTAGGGGCCGACCCGCCAGGAATGTTGTAAAATACTACATCCGAGACGTTAGATTGCCTTAGGTTAGGATATATAAGGTTATAGACGTACATAACGTTCCCACCGAGACGTACGGGGCTACACGAACGGCATTCTACAAAACATTCCCAGCGAGGGGCTAGATGGGTTAGGTTAGGTTATATTACGTTATAAACGTATATAATGTTCCCACCGAGAAGTAGGGCCCGACCCGCCAGGATTGTTGTAAAATACTACATCCGAGATGTTAGATTGCCTTAGGTTAGGATATATAACGTTATAGACGTACATAATGTTCCCACCGAGACGTACGGGGCTACACGAACGGGATTCTACGAAACACTCCCAGCCAGGGACTAGATGGGTTAGGTTAGGTTATATTACGTTATAAACGTACATAGTGTCCCCACCGAGAAGTAGGGACCGACCCGCCAGGAATGTTGTAAAATACTACATCCGAGATGTTAGATTGCCTTAGGTTAGGATATATAACGTTATAGACGTACATAATGTTCCCACCGAGACGTACGGGGCTACACGTACGGGATTCTACAAAACATCCCAGCGATGGGCTAGATGGGTTAGGTTACGTTATATTACGTTATAAACGTACATAATGTTCCCACCGAGAAGTAGGGGCCGACCCTCCAGGAATGTTGTAAAATACTACAACCGAGGTGTTATGTTGCCTTAGGTTAGGTGATATATCGTTATAGACGTATATAATGTTCCCACGGAGATGTATGGACCCAAACGACCGGGATTCTGTAAAACATTACCAGCGAGGGGCTAGATGGGTTAGGTTAGGTTAGGTTAGGTTATAGAAGTATATAATGTTCCCACCGAGAAGTAGGGGTCGACCCGCCAGGAATGTTTTAAGATACTACATTCGAGATGTTAGATTGCCGTAGGTTAGGATGTATAACGTTATAGACGTACATAATGTTCCCACCATGACGTACGGGGCTACACGTACGGGATTCTACAAAACATCCCAGCGATGGGCTAGATGGGTTAGGTTAGGTTATATTACGTTATAAACGTACATAATGTTCCCACCGAGAAGTAGGGGCCGACCCGCCAGGAATGTTGTAAAATACTACATCCGAGACGTTAGATTGCCTTAGGTTAGGATATATAAGGTTATAGACGTACATAACGTTCCCACCGAGACGTACGGGGCTACACGAACGGCATTCTACAAAACATTCCCAGCGAGGGGCTAGATGGGTTAGGTTAGGTTATATTACGTTATAAACGTATATAATGTTCTCACCGAGAAGTAGGGCCCGACCCGCCAGGATTGTTGTAAAATACTACATCCGAGATGTTAGATTGCCTTAGGTTAGGATATATAACGTTATAGACGTACATAATGTTCCCACCGAGACGTACGGGGCTACACGAACGGGATTCTACGAAACACTCCCAGCCAGGGACTAGATGGGTTAGGTTAGGTTATATTACGTTATAAACGTACATAGTGTCCCCACCGAGAAGTAGGGACCGACCCGCCAGGAATGTTGTAAAATACTACATCCGAGATGTTAGATTGCCTTAGGTTAGGATATATAAGGTTATAGACGTACATAACGTTCCCACCGAGACGTACGGGGCTACATGAACGGCATTCTACAAAACATTCCCAGCGAGGGGCTAGATGGGTTAGGTTAGGTTATATTACGTTATAAACGTATATAATGTTCCCACCGAGAAGTAGGGGCCGACCCGCCAGTATTGTTGTAAAATACTACATCCGCGATGTTAGATTGCCTTAGGTTAGGATATATAACGTTATAGACGTACATAATGTTCCCACCGAGACGTACGGGGCTACACGTACGGGAATCTACAAAACATCCCAGCGATGGGCTACATGGGTTAGGTTACGTTATATTACGTTATAAACGTACATAATGTTCCCACCGAGAAGTAGGGGCCGACCCTCCAGGAATGTTGTAAAATACTACAACCGAGGTGTTATGTTGCCTTAGGTTAGGATATATATCGTTATAGACGTATATAATGTTCCCACGGAGATGTATGGACCCAAACGACCGGGATTCTGTAAAACATTACCAGCGAGGGGCTAGATGGGTTAGGTTAGGTTAGGTTAGGTTATAGAAGTATATAATGTTCCCACCCAGAAGTAGGGGTCGACCCGCCAGGAATGTTTTAAGATACTACATTCGAGATGTTAGATTGCCGTAGGTTAGGATGTATAACGTTATAGACGTACATAATGTTCCCACCATGACGTACGGGGCTACACGTACGGGATTCTACAAAACATCCCAGCGATGGGCTAGATGGGTTAGGTTAGGTTATATTACGTTATAAACGTACATAATGTTCCCACCGAGAAGTAGGGGCCGACCCGCCAGGAATGTTGTAAAATACTACATCCGAGACGTTAGATTGCCTTAGGTTAGGATATATAAGGTTATAGACGTACATAACGTTCCCACCGAGACGTACGGGGCTACATGAACGGCATTCTACAAAACATTCCCAGCGAGGGGCTAGATTGGTTAGGTTAGGTTATATTACGTTATAAACGTATATAATGTTCCCACCGAGAAGTAGGGGCCGACCCGCCAGTATTGTTGTAAAATACTACATCCGAGATGTTAGATTGCCTTAGGTTAGGATATATAAGGTTATAGACGTACATAACGTTCCCACCGAGACGTACGGGGCTACACGTACGGGATTCTACAAAACATCCCAGGGATGGGCTAGATGGGTTAGGTTACGTTATATTACGTTATAAACGTACATAATGTTCCCACCGAGAAGTAGGGGCCGACCCTCCAGGAATGTTGTAAAATACTACAACCGAGGTGTTATGTTGCCTTAGGTTAGGATATATATCGTTATAGACGTATATAATGTTCCCACGGAAATGTATGGACCCAAACGACCGGGATTCTGTAAAACATTACCAGCGAGGGGCTAGATGGGTTAGGTTAGGTTAGGTTAGGTTATAGAAGTATATAATGTTCCCACCGAGAAGTAGGGGTCGACCCGCCAGGAATGTTTTAAGATACTACATTCGAGATGTTAGATTGCCGTAGGTTAGGATGTATAACGTTATAGACGTACATAATGTTCCCACCATGACGTACGGGGCTACACGTACGGGATTCTACAAAACATCCCAGCGATGGGCTAGATGGGTTAGGTTAGGTTATATTACGTTATAAACGTACATAATGTTCCCACCGAGAAGTAGGCGCCGACCCGCCAGGAATGTTGTAAAATACTACATCCGAGACGTTAGATTGCCTTAGGTTAGGATATATATGGTTATAGACGTACATAACGTTCCCACCGAGACGTACGGGGCTACACGAACGGCATTCTACAAAACATTCCCAGCGAGGGGCTAGATGGGTTAGGTTAGGTTATATTACGTTATAAACGTATATAATGTTCCCACCGAGAAGTAGGGGCCGACCCGCCAGTATTGTTGTAAAATACTACATCCGAGATGTTAGATTGCCTTAGGTTAGGATATATAAGGTTATAGACGTACATAACGTTCCCACCGAGACGTACGGGGCTACACGTACGGGATTCTACAAAACATCCCAGCGATGGGCTAGATGGGTTAGGTTACGTTATATTACGTTATAAACGTACATAATGTTCCCACCGAGAAATAGGGGCCGACCCTCCAGGAATGTTTTAAAATACTACAACCGAGGTGTTATGTTGCCTTAGGTTAGGATATATATCGTTATAGACGTATATAATGTTCCCACGGAGATGTATGGACCCAAACGACCGGGATTCTGTAAAACATTACCAGCGAGGGGCTAGATGGGTTAGGTTAGGTTAGGTTAGGTTATAGAAGTATATAATGTTCCCACCGAGAAGTAGGGGTCGACCCGCCAGGAATGTTTTAAGATACTACATTCGAGATGTTAGATTGCCGTAGGTTAGGATGTATAACGTTATAGACGTACATAATGTTCCCACCATGACGTACGGGGCTACACGTACGGGATTCTACAAAACATCCCAGCGATGGGCTAGATGGGTTAGGTTAGGTTATATTACGTTATAAACGTACATAATGTTCCCACCGAGAAGTAGGGGCCGACCCGCCAGGAATGTTGTAAAATACTACATCCGAGACGTTAGATTGCCTTAGGTTAGGATATATAAGGTTATAGACGTACATAACGTTCCCACCGAGACGTACGGGGCTACACGAACGGCATTCTACAAAACATTCCCAGCGAGGGGCTAGATGGGTTAGGTTAGGTTATATTACGTTATAAACGTATATAATGTTCCCACCGAGAAGTAGGGCCCGACCCGCCAGGATTGTTGTAAAATACTACATCCGAGATGTTAGATTGCCTTAGGTTAGGATATATAACGTTATAGACGTACATAATGTTCCCACCGAGACGTACGGGGCTACACGAACGGGATTCTACGAAACACTCCCAGCCAGGGACTAGATGGGTTAGGTTAGGTTATATTACGTTATAAACGTACATAGTGTCCCCACCGAGAAGTAGGGACCGACCCGCCAGGAATGTTGTAAAATACTACATCCGAGATGTTAGATTGCCTTAGGTTAGGATATATAAGGTTATAGACGTACATAACGTTCCCACCGAGACGTACGGGGCTACATGAACGGCATTCTACAAAACATTCCCAGCGAGGGGCTAGATGGGTTAGGTTAGGTTATATTACGTTATAAACGTATATAATGTTCCCACCGAGAAGTAGGGGCCGACCCGCCAGTATTGTTGTAAAATACTACATCCGCGATGTTAGATTGCCTTAGGTTAGGATATATAACGTTATAGACGTACATAATGTTCCCACCGAGACGTACGGGGCTACACGTACGGGAATCTACAAAACATCCCAGCGATGGGCTAGATGGGTTAGGTTACGTTATATTACGTTATAAACGTACATAATGTTCCCACCGAGAAGTAGGGGCCGACCCGCCAGGAATGTTGTAAAATACTACATCCGAGATGTTAGATTGCCTTAGGTTAGGATATATAAGGTTATAGACGTACATAACGTTCCCACCGAGACGTACGGGGCTACATGAACGGCATTCTACAAAACATTCCCAGCGAGGGGCTAGATGGGTTAGGTTAGGTTATATTACGTTATAGACTTACATTATGTTCCAGCCGAGAAGTACGGGCCGTCCCGGCAGGAATGTTGTAAAATACTACATCCGAGGTGTTAGGTTGCCTTAGGTTAGGATATATAACGTTATAGACGTATATAATGCTCCCACGGAGTGGTACAGGCCGACACGACGGGGATTCTGTAAAACATTACCAGCGAGGGGCTAGATGGGTTAGGTTAGGTTAAATTACGTTACAGACGTATATAATGTTCCCATCGTGAAGTAGGTGTCGACCCGCCAGGAATGTTTTAACATACTATATTCGAGATGTTATATTGCCTTAGGTTAGGATGTATAACGTTATAGATGTATATAATGTTCCCACGGAGTGGTACGGGCCGACACGACCGGGATTCTGTAAAACATTACCAGCGAGGGGCTAAATGGGTTAGGTTAGATGATATTACGTTATAGACGTATATAATGTTCCAACCGAGAAGTAGGGGCCGACCCGCCAGGAATGTTGTAAAATACTACATCCGAGATGTTAGATTGCCTTAGGTTAGGATATATAACGTTATAGACGTAGATAATGTTCCCACCGAGACGTACGGGGCTACACGAACGGGATTCTACGAAACACTCCCAGCCAGGGACTAGATGGGTTAGGTTAGGTTATATTACGTTATAAACGTACATGGTGTCCCCACCGAGAAGTAGGGGCCGACCCGCCAGGAATGTTGTAAAATACTACATCCGAGATGTTAGATTGCCTTAGGCTAGGATATATAAGGTTATAGACGTACATAACGTTCCCACCGAGACGTACGGGGCTACATGAACGGCATTCTACAAAACATTCCCAGCGAGGGGCTAGATGGGTTAGGTTAGGTTATATTACGTTATAAACGTATATAATGTTCCCACCGAGAAGTAGGGGCCGACCCGCCAGTATTTTTGTAAAATACTACATCCGAGATGTTAGATTGCCTTAGGTTAGGATATATATCGTTATAGATGTATATAATGTTCACACGGAGATGTATGGACCCAAACGACCGGGATTCTGTAAAACATTACCAGCGATGGGCTAGATGGGTTAGGTTAGGTTAGGTTAGGTTATAGACGTATATAATGTTCCCACCGAGAAGTAGGGGTCGACCCGCCAGGAATGTTTTAAGATACTACATTCGAGATATTAGATTGCCGTAGGTTAGGATGTATAACGTTATAGACGTACATAATGTTCCTACCATGACGTACGGGGCTACACAAACGGGATTCTACAAAACATTCCCAGCGAGGAGCTAGATGGGTTAGGTTAGGTTATATTACGTTATAGACGTATATAATGTTCCCACCGAGAAGTAGGGGTCGACCCGCCAGGAATGTTTTAACATACTACATTCGAGATGTTATATTGCCTTAGGTTAGGATGTATAACGTTATAGATGTGTATAATGTTCCCACGGAGTGGTACGGGCCGACACGACCGGGATTCTGTAAAACATTACCAGCGAGGGGCGAAATGGGTTAGGTTAGGTGATATTACGTTATAGACGTATATAATGTTCCAACCGAGAAGTAGGGGCCGACCCGCCAGGAATGTTGTAAAATACTACATCCGAGATGTTAGATTGCCTTAGGTTAGGACATATAACGTTATAGACGTACATAATGTTCCCACCGAGACGTACGGGGCTGCACGAACGGGATTCTACAAAACATTACCAGTGAGGGGCTAGATGGATTAGGTTAGGTTATATTACGTTATAGACTTACATTATGTTCCAACCGAGAAGTACGGGCCGTCCCGGCAGGAATGTTGTAAAATACTACATCCGAGGTGTTAGGTTGCCTTAGGTTAGGATATATAACGTTATAGACGTATATAATGCTCCCACGGAGTGGTACAGGCCGACACGACGGGGATTCTGTAAAACATTACCAGCGAGGGGCTAGATGGGTTACGTTAGGTTAAATTTCGTTACAGACGTATATAATGTTTCCACCGTGAAGTAGGTGTCGACCCGCCAGGAATGTTTTAACATACTACATTCGAGATGTTATATTGCCTTAGGTTAGGATGTATAACGTTATAGATGTATATAATGTTCCCACGGAGTGGTACGGGCCGACACGACCGGGATTCTGTAAAACATTACCAGCGATGGGCTAAATGGGTTAGGTTAGATGATATTACGTTATAGACGTATATAATGTTCCAACCGAGAAGTAGGGGCCGACCCGCCAGGAATGTTGTAAAATACTACATCCGAGATGTTAGATTGCCTTAGGTTAGGATATATAACGTTATAGACGTAGATAATGTTCCCACCGAGACGTACGGGGCTACACGAACGGAATTCTACGAAACACTCCCAGCCAGGGACTAGATGGGTTAGGTTAGGTTATATTACGTTATAAACGTACATAGTCTCCCCACCGAGAAGTAGGGGCCGACCCGCCAGGAATGTTGTAAAATACTACATCCGAGACGTTAGATTGCCTTAGGTTAGGATATATAAGGTTATAGACGTACATAACGTTCCCACCGAGACGTACGGGGCTACACGAACGGCATTCTACAAAACATTCCCAGCGAGGGGCTAGATGGGTTAGGTTAGGTTATACTACGTTATAAACGTATATAATGTTCCCACCGAGAAGTAGGGCCCGACCCGCCAGGATTGTTGTAAAATACTACATCCGAGATGTTAGATTGCCTTAGGTTAGGATATATAACGTTATAGACGTATATAATGTTCCCACCGAGACGTACGGGGTTGCACGCCCGGGATTCTGTAAAACATTACGAGCGAGGGGCTAGAAGGGTTAGGAAAGGTTATATTACTTTATAGACGTATATAATGTTCGAACCGAGAAGTGTGGGCCGACCCGCCAGGAATGTTGTAAAATACTACATTCGAGATGTTAGGTTGCCTTAGGTTGGGATAAACAACGTTATAGACGTACATGACGTTCCCACCGAGAAGTACGGGGCTACACGAACGGCATTCTACAAAACATTCCCAGCGAGGGGCTAGATGGGTTAGGTTAGGTTATATTACGTTATAAACGTTTATAATGTTCCCACCGAGAAGTAGGGGCCGACCCGCCAGGATTGTTGTAAAATACTACATCCGAGATGTTAGATTGCCTTAGGTTAGGATATATAACGTTATAGACGTATATAATGTTCCCACCGAGACGTACGGGGCTGCACGAACGGGATTCTACAAAACATTACCAGTGAGGGGCTAGATGGATTAGGTTAGGTTATATTACGTTATAGACTTACATTATGTTCCAACCGAGAAGTACGGGCCGTCCCGGCAGGAATGTTGTAAAATACTACATCCGAGGTGTTAGGTTGCCTTAGGTTAGGATATATAACGTTATAGACGTATATAATGCTCCCACGGAGTGGTACAGGCCGACACGACGGGGATTCTGTAAAACATTACCAGCGAGGGGCTAGATGGGTTAGGTTAGGTTAAATTTCGTTACAGACGTATATAATGTCCCCACCGTGAAGTAGGTGTCGACCCGCCAGGAATGTTTTAACATACTACATTCGAGATGTTATATTGCCTTAGGTTAGGATGTATAACGTTATAGATGTATATAATGTTCCCACGGAGTGGTACGGGCCGACACGACCGGGATTCTGTAAAACATTACCAGCGAGGGGCGAAATGGGTTAGGTTAGGTGATATTACGTTATAGACGTATATAATGTTCCAACCGAGAAGTAGGGGCCGACCCGCCAGGAATGTTGTAAAATACTACATCCGAGATGTTAGATTGCCTTAGGTTAGGACATATAACGTTATAGACGTACATAATGTTCCCACCGAGACGTACGGGGCTACACGAACGGGATTCTACGAAACACTCCCAGCCAGGGACTAGATGGGTTAGGTTAGGTTATATTACGTTATAAACGTACATAGTGTCCCCACCGAGAAGTAGGGGCCGACCCGCCAGGAATGTTGTAAAATACTACATCCGAGATGTTAGATTGCCTTAGGTTAGGATATATAAGGTTATAGACGTACATAACGTTCCCACCGAGACGTACGGGGCTACATGAACGGCATTCTACAAAACATTCCCAGCGAGGGGCTAGATGGGTTAGGTTAGGTTATATTACGTTATAAACGTATATAATGTTCCCACCGAGAAGTAGGGGCCGACCCGCCAGTATTTTTGTAAAATACTACATCCGAGATGTTAGATTGCCTTAGGTTAGGATATATATCGTTATAGATGTATATAATGTTCACACGGAGATGTATGGACCCAAACGACCGGGATTCTGTAAAACATTACCAGCGATGGGCTAGATGGGTTAGGTTAGGTTAGGTTAGGTTATAGACGTATATAATGTTCCCACCGAGAAGTAGGGGTCGACCCGCCAGGAATGTTTTAAGATACTACATTCGAGATGTTCGATTGCCGTAGGTTAGGATGTATAACGTTATAGACGTACATAATGTTCCTACCATGACGTACGGGGCTACACAAACGGGATTCTACAAAACATTCCCAGCGAGGAGCTAGATGGGTTAGGTTAGGTTATATTACGTTATAGACGTATATAATGTTCCCACCGAGAAGTAGGGGTCGACCCGCCAGGAATGTTTTAACATACTACATTCGAGATGTTATATTGCCTTAGGTTAGGATGTATAACGTTATAGATGTGTATAATGTTCCCACGGAGTGGTACGGGCCGACACGACCGGGATTCTGTAAAACATTACCAGCGAGGGGCGAAATGGGTTAGGTTAGGTGATATTACGTTATAGACGTATATAATGTTCCAACCGAGAAGTAGGGGCCGACCCGCCAGGAATGTTGTAAAATACTACATCCGAGATGTTAGATTGCCTTAGGTTAGGACATATAACGTTATAGACGTACATAATGTTCCCACCGAGACGTACGGGGCTACACGAACGGGATTCTACGAAACACTCCCAGCCAGGGACTAGATGGGTTAGGTTAGGTTATATTACGTTATAAACGTACATAGTGTCCCCACCGAGAAGTAGGGGCCGACCCGCCAGTATTTTTGTAAAATACTACATCCGAGATGTTAGATTGCCTTAGGTTAGGATATATATCGTTATAGATGTATATAATGTTCACACGGAGATGTATGTACCCAAACGACCGGGATTCTGTAAAACATTACCAGCGATGGGCTAGATGGGTTAGGTTAGGTTAGGTTAGGTTATAGACGTATATAATGTTCCCACCGAGAAGTAGGGGTCGACCCGCCAGGAATGTTTTAAGATACTACATTCGAGATGTTAGATTGCCGTAGGTTAGGATGTATAACGTTATAGACGTACATAATGTTCCCACCATGACGTACGGGGCTACACGTACGGGATTCTACAAAACATCCCAGCGATGGGCTAGATGGGTTAGGTTAGGTTATATTACGTTATAAACGTACATAATGTTCCCACCGAGAAGTAGGGGCCGACCCGCCAGGAATGTTGTAAAATACTACATCCGAGACGTTAGATTGCCTTAGGTTAGGATATATAAGGTTATAGACGTACATAACGTTCCCACCGAGACGTACGGGGCTACACGAACGGCATTCTACAAAACATTCCCAGCGAGGGGCTAGATGGGTTAGGTTAGGTTATACTACGTTATAAACGTATATAATGTTCCCACCGAGAAGTAGGGCCCGACCCGCCAGGATTGTTGTAAAATACTACATCCGAGATGTTAGATTGCCTTAGGTTAGGATATATAACGTTATAGACGTATATAATGTTCCCACCGAGACGTACGGGGTTGCACGCCCGGGATTCTGTAAAACATTACGAGCGAGGGGCTAGAAGGGTTAGGAAAGGTTATATTACTTTATAGACGTATATAATGTTCGAACCGAGAAGTGTGGGCCGACCCGCCAGGAATGTTGTAAAATACTACATTCGAGATGTTAGGTTGCCTTAGGTTGGGATAAACAACGTTATAGACGTACATAACGTTCCCACCGAGAAGTACGGGGCTACACGAACGGCATTCTACAAAACATTCCCAGCGAGGGGCTAGATGGGTTAGGTTAGGTTATATTACGTTATAAACGTTTATAATGTTCCCACCGAGAAGTAGGGGCCGACCCGCCAGGATTGTTGTAAAATACTACATCCGAGATGTTAGATTGCCTTAGGTTAGGATATATAACGTTATAGACGTATATAATGTTCCCACCGAGACGTACGGGGCTGCACGAACGGGATTCTACAAAACATTACCAGTGAGGGGCTAGATGGATTAGGTTAGGTTATATTACGTTATAGACTTACATTATGTTCCAACCGAGAAGTACGGGCCGTCCCGGCAGGAATGTTGTAAAATACTACATCCGAGGTGTTAGGTTGCCTTAGGTTAGGATATATAACGTTATAGACGTATATAATGCTCCCACGGAGTGGTACAGGCCGACACGACGGGGATTCTGTAAAACATTACCAGCGAGGGGCTAGATGGGTTAGGTTAGGTTAAATTTCGTTACAGACGTATATAATGTTCCCACCGTGAAGTAGGTGTCGACCCGCCAGGAATGTTTTAAGATACAACATTCGAGATGTTAGATTGCCTTAGGTTAGGATGTATAACGTTATAGATGTATATAATGTTCCCCCGGAGTGGTACGGGCCGTCACGACCGGGATTCTGTAAAACATTACCAGCGAGGGGCTATATGGGTTAGGTTATGTTATACTACGTTATAGACGTATATAATGCTCCAACCGAGTAGTAGGGGCCGACCATCCAGGAATGTTGTAAAATATTACATCCGAGGTGTTAGATTGCCTTAGGTTAGGATGTATAACGTTATAGACGTATATAATGTTCCCACCGAGACGTACGGGGCTACACGAACGGGATTCTACAAAACATTACCAGCGAGGGACTGGATGGGTTAGGTTAGGTTAAATTACGTTATAGACGTATATAATGTTCCCACCGAGAAGTAGGGGCCGACCCACCAGGATTGTTGTAAAATACTACATCCGAGATGTTAGATTGCCTTAGGTTAGGATATATAACGTTATAGACGTACATAATGTTCCCACCTAGACGTACGGGCCGACACGACCGGGATTCTGTAAAACACTACCAGCGAGGGGCTAGATGGGTTAGGTTAGGTTATATTACGTTATAGACGTATATAATGTTCCCACCGAGACGTACGGGGCTGCAAGACCGGGATTCTGTAAAACATTACCAGCGAGGGGCTAGATGGGTTAGGAAAGGTTATATTACTTTATAGACGTATATAATGTTCCCACCGAGACGTACGGGGCTGCAAGACCGGGATTCTGTAAAACATTACCAGCGAGGGGCTAGATGGGTTAGGTTAGGTTATATTACGTTATAGACGTATATAATGTTCCCACCGAGAAGTAGGACCCGACCCGCCAGGAATGTTTTAAGATACAACATTCGAGATGTTAGATTGCCTTAGGTTAGGATGTATAACGTTATAGATGTATATAATGTTCCCACGGAGTGGTACGGGCCGTCACGACCGGGATTCTGTAAAACATTACCAGCGAGGGGCTATATGGGTTAGGTTATGTTATACTACGTTATAGACGTATATAATGCTCCAACCGAGTAGTAGGGGCCGACCATCCAGGAATGTTGTAAAATATTACATCCGAGGTGTTAAATTGCCTTAGGTTAGGATGTATAACGTTATAGACGTATATAATGTTCCCACCGAGACGTACGGGGCTACACGAACGGGATTCTACAAAACATTACCAGCGAGGGACTGGATGGGTTAGGTTAGGTTAAATTACGTTATAGACGTATATAATGTTCCCACCGAGAAGTAGGGGCCGACCCACCAGGATTGTTGTAAAATACTACATCCGAGATGTTAGATTGCCTTAGGTTAGGATATATAACGTTATAGACGTACATAATGTTCCCACCTAGACGTACGGGCCGACACGACCGGGATTCTGTAAAACACTACCAGCGAGGGGCTATATGGGTTAGGTTAGGTTATATTACGTTATAGACTTACATAATGTTCCAACCGAGAAGTAGGGGCCGACCCTCCAGGAATGTTGTAAAATACTATATTCCAGATGTTAGGCTGCCTTAGGCTGGGGTAAACAAGGTTATAGACGTACATCATCTCCCGACCGAGGAGTACGGTCGCACACGAACGGGATTCTGTAAAACATTACCAGCGAGGGTCTAGATGGGTTAGGTTAGATTATATTACGTTACAAACGTATATAGTGTTCCCGCCGAGAAGTAGGGGCCGACCCGCCAGGAATGTTGTAAAATACTACATCCGAGATGTTAGATTGCCTTAGGTTAGGATATATAACGTTATAGACGTATATAATGTTCCCACCGAGACGTACGGGGCTGCACGACCGGGATTCTGTAAAACATTACCAGCGAGGGGCTAGATGAGTTAGGAAAGGTTATATTACTTTATAGACGTATATAATGTTCGAACCGAGAAGTGTGGGCCGACCCGCCAGGAATGTTGTAAAATACTACATTCGAGATGATAGGTTGCCTTAGGTTGGGATAAACAACGTTATAGACGTACATCATCTATCGACCGAGAAGTACTGTCGGACACGAACGGGATTCTGTAAAACATTACCAGCGGGGGGCTAGATGGGTTAGGTTAGGTTATATTACGTTATAAACGTTTATAATGTTCCCACCGAGAAGTAGGGGCCGACCCGCCAGGATTGTTGTAAAATACTACATCCGAGATGTTAGATTGCCTTAGGTTAGGATATATAACGTTATAGACGTATATAATGTTCCCACCGAGACGTACGGGGCTGCACGAACGGGATTCTACAAAACATTACCAGTGAGGGGCTAGATGGATTAGGTTAGGTTATATTACGTTATAGACTTACATTATGTTCCAACCGAGAAGTACGGGCCGTCCCGGCAAGAATGTTGTAAAATACTACATCCGAGGTGTTAGGTTGCCTTAGGTTAGGATATATAACGTTATAGACGTATATAATGCTCCCACGGAGTGGTACAGGCCGACACGACGGGGATTCTGTAAAACATTACCAGCGAGGGGCTAGATGGGTTAGGTTAGGTTAAATTTCGTTACAGACGTATATAATGTTCCCAGCGTGAAGTAGGTGTCGACCCGCCAGGAATGTTTTAACATACTACATTCGAGATGTTATATTGCCTTAGGTTAGGATGTATAACGTTATAGATGTATATAATGTTCCCACGGAGTGGTACGGGCCGACACGACCGGGATTCTGTAAAACATTACCAGCGATGGGCTAAATGGGTTAGGTTAGATGATATTACGTTATAGACGTATATAATGTTCCCACCGAGAAGTAGGGGCTGACCCGCCAGGAATGTTGTAAAATACTACATTCGAGATGTTAGGTTGCCTTAGGTTGGCATAAATAAGGTTATAGACGTATATAATGTTCCCACGGAGGGGTAAGGGCCGACATGACCGGGATTCTGCAAAACATTACCAGCAAGGGGCTAGATGGGTTAGGTTAGGTTATATTACGTTATAGACGTATATAATGTTCCCACCGAGACGTACGGGGCTGCAAGACCGGGATTCTGTAAAACATTACCAGCGAGGGGCTAGATGGGTTAGGAAAGGTTATATTACTTTATAGACGTATATAATGTTCCCACCGAGACGTACGGGGCTGCAAGACCGGGATTCTGTAAAACATTACCAGCGAGGGGCTAGATGGGTTAGGTTAGGTTATATTACGTTATAGACGTATATAATGTTCCCACCGAGAAGTAGGACCCGACCCGCCAGGAATGTTTTAAGATACAACATTCGAGATGTTAGATTGCCTTAGGTTAGGATGTATAACGTTATAGATGTATATAATGTTCCCCCGGAGTGGTACGGGCCGTCACGACCGGGATTCTGTAAAACATTACCAGCGAGGGGCTATATGGGTTAGGTTATGTTATACTACGTTATAGACGTATATAATGCTCCAACCGAGTAGTAGGGGCCGACCATCCAGGAATGTTGTAAAATATTACATCCGAGGTGTTAGATTGCCTTAGGTTAGGATGTATAACGTTATAGACGTATATAATGTTCCCACCGAGACGTACGGGGCTACACGAACGGGATTCTACAAAACATTACCAGCGAGGGACTGGATGGGTTAGGTTAGGTTAAATTACGTTATAGACGTATATAATGTTCCCACCGAGAAGTAGGGGCCGACCCACCAGGATTGTTGTAAAATACTACATCCGAGATGTTAGATTGCCTTAGGTTAGGATATATAACGTTATAGACGTACATAATGTTCCCACCTAGACGTACGGGCCGACACGACCGGGATTCTGTAAAACACTACCAGCGAGGGGCTATATGGGTTAGGTTAGGTTATATTACGTTATAGACTTACATAATGTTCCAACCGAGAAGTAGGGGCCGACCCTCCAGGAATGTTGTAAAATACTATATTCCAGATGTTAGGCTGCCTTAGGCTGGGGTAAACAAGGTTATAGACGTACATCATCTCCCGACCGAGGAGTACGGTCGCACACGAACGGGATTCTGTAAAACATTACCAGCGAGGGTCTAGATGGGTTAGGTTAGATTATATTACGTTACAAACGTATATAGTGTTCCCGCCGAGAAGTAGGGGCCGACCCGCCAGGAATGTTGTAAAATACTACATCCGAGATGTTAGATTACCTTAGGTTAGGATATATAACGTTATAGACGTATATAATGTTCCCACCGAGACGTACGGGGCTGCACGACCGGGATTCTGTAAAACATTACCAGCGAGGGGCTAGATGAGTTAGGAAAGGTTATATCACTTTATAGACGTATATAATGTTCGAACCGAGAAGTGTGGGCCGACCCGCCAGGAATGTTGTAAAATACTACATTCGAGATGATAGGTTGCCTTAGGTTGGGATAAACAACGTTATAGACGTACATCATCTATCGACCGAGAAGTACTGTCGGACACGAACGGGATTCTGTAAAACATTACCAGCGAGGGGCTAGATGGGTTAGGTTAGGTTATACTACGTTATAGACGTATATAATGCTCCTACCGAGTAGTAGGGGCCGACCCTCCAGGAATGTTGTAAAATACTACATCCGAGGTGTTAGTTTGCCTTAGGTTAGTATATATATCGTTATAGACGTATATAATGTTCCCACGGAGATTTATGGACCCAAACGACCGTGATTCTGTGAAACATTACCAGCGAGGGGCTAGATGGGTTAGGTAAGGTTATATTACGTTATAGACTTACATAATGTTCCCACCGAGAAGTAGGGGCTGACCCGCCAGGAATGTTGTAAAATACTACATTCGAGATGTTAGGTTGCCTTAGGTTGGCATAAATAAGGTTATAGACGTATATAATGTTCCCACCGAGAAGTAGGGGTCGACCCGCCAGGAATGTTTTAACATACTACATTCGAGATGTTATATTGCCTTAGGTTAGGATGTATAACGTTATAGATGTGTATAATGTTCCCACGGAGTGGTACGGGCCGACACGACCGGGATTCTGTAAAACATTACCAGCGAGGGGCGAAATGGGTTAGGTTAGGTGATATTACGTTATAGACGTATATAATGTTCCAACCGAGAAGTAGGGGCCGACCCGCCAGGAATGTTGTAAAATACTACATCCGAGATGTTAGATTGCCTTAGGTTAGGACATATAACGTTATAGACGTACATAATGTTCCCACCGAGACGTACGGGGCTACACGAACGGGATTCTACGAAACACTCCCAGCCAGGGACTAGATGGGTTAGGTTAGGTTATATTACGTTATAAACGTACATAGTGTCCCCACCGAGAAGTAGGGGCCGACCCGCCAGTATTTTTGTAAAATACTACATCCGAGATGTTAGATTGCCTTAGGTTAGGATATATATCGTTATAGATGTATATAATGTTCACACGGAGATGTATGGACCCAAACGACCGGGATTCTGTAAAACATTACCAGCGATGGGCTAGATGGGTTAGGTTAGGTTAGGTTAGGTTATAGACGTATATAATGTTCCCACCGAGAAGTAGGGGTCGACCCGCCAGGAATGTTTTAAGATACTACATTCGAGATGTTAGATTGCCGTAGGTTAGGATGTATAACGTTATAGACGTACATAATGTTCCCACCATGACGTACGGGGCTACACGTACGGGATTCTACAAAACATCCCAGCGATGGGCTAGATGGGTTAGGTTAGGTTATATTACGTTATAAACGTACATAATGTTCCCACCGAGAAGTAGGGGCCGACCCGACAGGAATGTTGTAAAATACTACATCCGAGACTTTAGATTGCCTTAGGTTAGGATATATAAGGTTATAGACGTACATAACGTTCCCACCGAGACGTACGGGGCTACACGAACGGCATTCTACAAAACATTCCCAGCGAGGGGCTAGATGGGTTAGGTTAGGTTATACTACGTTATAAACGTATATAATGTTCCCACCGAGAAGTAGGGCCCGACCCGCCAGGATTGTTGTAAAATACTACATCCGAGATGTTAGATTGCCTTAGGTTAGGATATATAACGTTATAGACGTATATAATGTTCCCACCGAGACGTACGGGGTTGCACGCCCGGGATTCTGTAAAACATTACGAGCGAGGGGCTAGAAGGGTTAGGAAAGGTTATATTACTTTATAGACGTATATAATGTTCGAACCGAGAAGTGTGGGCCGACCCGCCAGGAATGTTGTAAAATACTACATTCGAGATGTTAGGTTGCCTTAGGTTGGGATAAACAACGTTATAGACGTACATAACGTTCCCACCGAGAAGTACGGGGCTACACGAACGGCATTCTACAAAACATTCCCAGCGAGGGGCTAGATGGGTTAGGTTAGGTTATATTACGTTATAAACGTTTATAATGTTCCCACCGAGAAGTAGGGGCCGACCCGCCAGGATTGTTGTAAAATACTACATCCGAGATGTTAGATTGCCTTAGGTTAGGATATATAACGTTATAGACGTATATAATGTTCCCACCGAGACGTACGGGGCTGCACGAACGGGATTCTACAAAACATTACCAGTGAGGGGCTAGATGGATTAGGTTAGGTTATATTACGTTATAGACTTACATTATGTTCCAACCGAGAAGTACGGGCCGTCCCGGCAGGAATGTTGTAAAATACTACATCCGAGGTGTTAGGTTGCCTTAGGTTAGGATATATAACGTTATAGACGTATATAATGCTCCCACGGAGTGGTACAGGCCGACACGACGGGGATTCTGTAAAACATTACCAGCGAGGGGCTAGATGGGTTAGGTTAGGTTATATTACGTTATAAACGTACATAGTCTCCCCACCGAGAAGTAGGGGCCGACCCGCCAGGAATGTTGTAAAATACTACATCCGAGACGTTAGATTGCCTTAGGTTAGGATATATAAGGTTATAGACGTACATAACGTTCCCACCGAGACGTACGGGGCTACACGAACGGCATTCTACAAAACATTCCCAGCGAGGGGCTAGATGGGTTAGGTTAGGTTATACTACGTTATAAACGTATATAATGTTCCCACCGAGAAGTAGGGCCCGACCCGCCAGGATTGTTGTAAAATACTACATCCGAGATGTTAGATTGCCTTAGGTTAGGATATATAACGTTATAGACGTATATAATGTTCCCACCGAGACGTACGGGGTTGCACGCCCGGGATTCTGTAAAACATTACGAGCGAGGGGCTAGAAGGGTTAGGAAAGGTTATATTACTTTATAGACGTATATAATGTTCGAACCGAGAAGTGTGGGCCGACCCGCCAGGAATGTTGTAAAATACTACATTCGAGATGTTAGGTTGCCTTAGGTTGGGATAAACAACGTTATAGACGTACATAACGTTCCCACCGAGAAGTACGGGGCTACACGAACGGCATTCTACAAAACATTCCCAGCGAGGGGCTAGATGGGTTAGGTTAGGTTATATTACGTTATAAACGTTTATAATGTTCCCACCGAGAAGTAGGGGCCGACCCGCCAGGATTGTTGTAAAATACTACATCCGAGATGTTAGATTGCCTTAGGTTAGGATATATAACGTTATAGACGTATATAATGTTCCCACCGAGACGTACGGGGCTGCACGAACGGGATTCTACAAAACATTACCAGTGAGGGGCTAGATGGATTAGGTTAGGTTATATTACGTTATAGACTTACATTATGTTCCAACCGAGAAGTACGGGCCGTCCCGGCAGGAATGTTGTAAAATACTACATCCGAGGTGTTAGGTTGCCTTAGGTTAGGATATATAACGTTATAGACGTATATAATGCTCCCACGGAGTGGTACAGGCCGACACGACGGGGATTCTGTAAAACATTACCAGCGAGGGGCTAGATGGGTTAGGTTAGGTTAAATTTCGTTACAGACGTATATAATGTTCCCACCGTGAAGTAGGTGTCGACCCGCCAGGAATGTTTTAACATACTACATTCGAGATGTTATATTGCCTTAGGTTAGGATGTATAACGTTATAGATGTATATAATGTTCCCACGGAGTGGTACGGGCCGACACGACCGGGATTCTGTAAAACATTACCAGCGATGGGCTAAATGGGTTAGGTTAGATGATATTACGTTATAGACGTATATAATGTTCCAACCGAGAAGTAGGGGCCGACCCGCCAGGAATGTTGTAAAATACTACATCCGAGATGTTAGATTGCCTTAGGTTAGGATATATAACGTTATAGACGTAGATAATGTTCCCACCGAGACGTACGGGGCTACACGAACGGGATTCTACGAAACACTCCCAGCCAGGGACTAGATGGGTTAGGTTAGGTTATATTACGTTATAAACGTACATAGTCTCCCCACCGAGAAGTAGGGGCCGACCCGCCAGGAATGTTGTAAAATACTACATCCGAGATGTTAGATTGCCTTAGGTTAGGATATATAAGGTTATAGACGTACATAACGTTCCCACCGAGACGTACGGGGCTACATGAACGGCATTCTACAAAACATTCCCAGCGAGGGGCTAGATGGGTTAGGTTAGGTTATATTACGTTATAAACGTATATAATGTTCCCACCGAGAAGTAGGGGCCGACCCGCCAGTATTTTTGTAAAATACTACATCCGAGATGTTAGATTGCCTTAGGTTAGGATATATATCGTTATAGATGTATATAATGTTCACACGGAGATGTATGGACCCAAACGACCGGGATTCTGTAAAACATTACCAGCGATGGGCTAGATGGGTTAGGTTAGGTTAGGTTAGGTTATAGACGTATATAATGTTCCCACCGAGAAGTAGGGGTCGACCCGCCAGGAATGTTTTAAGATACTACATTCGAGATGTTAGATTGCCGTAGGTTAGGATGTATAACGTTATAGACGTACATAATGTTCCTACCATGACGTACGGGGCTACACAAACGGGATTCTACAAAACATTCCCAGCGAGGAGCTAGATGGGTTAGGTTAGGTTATATTACGTTATAGACGTATATAATGTTCCCACCGAGAAGTAGGGGTCGACCCGCCAGGAATGTTTTAACATACTACATTCGAGATGTTATATTGCCTTAGGTTAGGATGTATAACGTTATAGATGTGTATAATGTTCCCACGGAGTGGTACGGGCCGACACGACCGGGATTCTGTAAAACATTACCAGCGAGGGGCGAAATGGGTTAGGTTAGGTGATATTACGTTATAGACGTATATAATGTTCCAACCGAGAAGTAGGGGCCGACCCGCCAGGAATGTTGTAAAATACTACATCCGAGATGTTAGATTGCCTTAGGTTAGGACATATAACGTTATAGACGTACATAATGTTCCCACCGAGACGTACGGGGCTACACGAACGGGATTCTACGAAACACTCCCAGCCAGGGACTAGATGGGTTAGGTTAGGTTATATTACGTTATAAACGTACATAGTGTCCCCACCGAGAAGTAGGGGCCGACCCGCCAGTATTTTTGTAAAATACTACATCCGAGATGTTAGATTGCCTTAGGTTAGGATATATATCGTTATAGATGTATATAATGTTCACACGGAGATGTATGGACCCAAACGACCGGGATTCTGTAAAACATTACCAGCGATGGGCTAGATGGGTTAGGTTAGGTTAGGTTAGGTTATAGACGTATATAATGTTCCCACCGAGAAGTAGGGGTCGACCCGCCAGGAATGTTTTAAGATACTACATTCGAGATGTTAGATTGCCGTAGGTTAGGATGTATAACGTTATAGACGTACATAATGTTCCCACCATGACGTACGGGGCTACACGTACGGGATTCTACAAAACATCCCAGCGATGGGCTAGATGGGTTAGGTTAGGTTATATTACGTTATAAACGTACATAATGTTCCCACCGAGAAGTAGGGGCCGACCCGCCAGGAATGTTGTAAAATACTACATCCGAGACGTTAGATTGCCTTAGGTTAGGATATATAAGGTTATAGACGTACATAACGTTCCCACCGAGACGTACGGGGCTACACGAACGGCATTCTACAAAACATTCCCAGCGAGGGGCTAGATGGGTTAGGTTAGGTTATATTACGTTATAAACGTATATAATGTTCCCACCGAGAAGTAGGGGCCGACCCGCCAGTATTTTTGTAAAATACTACATCCGAGATGTTAGATTGCCTTAGGTTAGGATATATATCGTTATAGATGTATATAATGTTCACACGGAGATGTATGGACCCAAACGACCGGGATTCTGTAAAACATTACCAGCGATGGGCTAGATGGGTTAGGTTAGGTTAGGTTAGGTTATAGACGTATATAATGTTCCCACCGAGAAGTAGGGGTCGACCCGCCAGGAATGTTTTAAGATACTACATTCGAGATGTTAGATTGCCGTAGGTTAGGATGTATAACGTTATAGACGTACATAATGTTCCTACCATGACGTACGGGGCTACACAAACGGGA
Source organism: Xylocopa violacea (assembly GCA_963969225.1). Taxonomy (NCBI): domain Eukaryota; kingdom Metazoa; phylum Arthropoda; class Insecta; order Hymenoptera; family Apidae; genus Xylocopa; species Xylocopa violacea. The sequence goes on from CAXAJV010000013.1 coordinate 4,365,826, forward strand.
TTCTACAAAACATTCCCAGCGAGGAGCTAGATGGGTTAGGTTAGGTTATATTACGTTATAGACGTATATAATGTTCCCACCGAGAAGTAGGGGTCGACCCGCCAGGAATGTTTTAACATACTACATTCGAGATGTTATATTGCCTTAGGTTAGGATGTATAACGTTATAGATGTGTATAATGTTCCCACGGAGTGGTACGGGCCGACACGACCGGGATTCTGTAAAACATTACCAGCGAGGGGCGAAATGGGTTAGGTTAGGTGATATTACGTTATAGACGTATATAATGTTCCAACCGAGAAGTAGGGGCCGACCCGCCAGGAATGTTGTAAAATACTACATCCGAGATGTTAGATTGCCTTAGGTTAGGACATATAACGTTATAGACGTACATAATGTTCCCACCGAGACGTACGGGGCTACACGAACGGGATTCTACGAAACACTCCCAGCCAGGGACTAGATGGGTTAGGTTAGGTTATATTACGTTATAAACGTACATAGTGTCCCCACCGAGAAGTAGGGGCCGACCCGCCAGTATTTTTGTAAAATACTACATCCGAGATGTTAGATTGCCTTAGGTTAGGATATATATCGTTATAGATGTATATAATGTTCACACGGAGATGTATGGACCCAAACGACCGGGATTCTGTAAAACATTACCAGCGATGGGCTAGATGGGTTAGGTTAGGTTAGGTTAGGTTATAGACGTATATAATGTTCCCACCGAGAAGTAGGGGTCGACCCGCCAGGAATGTTTTAAGATACTACATTCGAGATGTTAGATTGCCGTAGGTTAGGATGTATAACGTTATAGACGTACATAATGTTCCCACCATGACGTACGGGGCTACACGTACGGGATTCTACAAAACATCCCAGCGATGGGCTAGATGGGTTAGGTTAGGTTATATTACGTTATAAACGTACATAATGTTCCCACCGAGAAGTAGGGGCCGACCCGCCAGGAATGTTGTAAAATACTACATCCGAGACGTTAGATTGCCTTAGGTTAGGATATATAAGGTTATAGACGTACATAACGTTCCCACCGAGACGTACGGGGCTACACGAACGGCATTCTACAAAACATTCCCAGCGAGGGGCTAGATGGGTTAGGATAGGTTATACTACGTTATAAACGTATATAATGTTCCCACCGAGAAGTAGGGCCCGACCCGCCAGGATTGTTGTAAAATACTACATCCGAGATGTTAGATTGCCTTAGGTTAGGATATATAACGTTATAGACGTATATAATGTTCCCACCGAGACGTACGGGGTTGCACGCCCGGGATTCTGTAAAACATTACGAGCGAGGGGCTAGAAGGGTTAGGAAAGGTTATATTACTTTATAGACGTATATAATGTTCGAACCGAGAAGTGTGGGCCGACCCGCCAGGAATGTTGTAAAATACTACATTCGAGATGTTAGGTTGCCTTAGGTTGGGATAAACAACGTTATAGACGTACATAACGTTCCCACCGAGAAGTACGGGGCTACACGAACGGCATTCTACAAAACATTCCCAGCGAGGGGCTAGATGGGTTAGGTTAGGTTATATTACGTTATAAACGTTTATAATGTTCCCACCGAGAAGTAGGGGCCGACCCGCCAGGATTGTTGTAAAATACTACATCCGAGATGTTAGATTGCCTTAGGTTAGGATATATAACGTTATAGACGTATATAATGTTCCCACCGAGACGTACGGGGCTGCACGAACGGGATTCTACAAAACATTACCAGTGAGGGGCTAGATGGATTAGGTTAGGTTATATTACGTTATAGACTTACATTATGTTCCAACCGAGAAGTACGGGCCGTCCCGGCAGGAATGTTGTAAAATACTACATCCGAGGTGTTAGGTTGCCTTAGGTTAGGATATATAACGTTATAGACGTATATAATGCTCCCACGGAGTGGTACAGGCCGACACGACGGGGATTCTGTAAAACATTACCAGCGAGGGGCTAGATGGGTTAGGTTAGGTTAAATTTCGTTACAGACGTATATAATGTTCCCACCGTGAAGTAGGTGTCGACCCGCCAGGAATGTTTTAACATACTACATTCGAGATGTTATATTGCCTTAGGTTAGGATGTATAACGTTATAGATGTATATAATGTTCCCACGGAGTGGTACGGGCCGACACGACCGGGATTCTGTAAAACATTACCAGCGATGGGCTAAATGGGTTAGGTTAGATGATATTACGTTATAGACGTATATAATGTTCCCACCGAGAAGTAGGGGCTGACCCGCCAGGAATGTTGTAAAATACTACATTCGAGATGTTAGGTTGCCTTAGGTTGGCATAAATAAGGTTATAGACGTATATAATGTTCCCACGGAGGGGTAAGGGCCGACATGACCGGGATTCTGCAAAACATTACCAGCAAGGGGCTAGATGGGTTAGGTTAGGTTATATTACGTTATAGACGTATATAATGTTCCCACCGAGACGTACGGGGCTGCAAGACCGGGATTCTGTAAAACATTACCAGCGAGGGGCTAGATGGGTTAGGAAAGGTTATATTACTTTATAGACGTATATAATGTTCCCACCGAGACGTACGGGGCTGCAAGACCGGGATTCTGTAAAACATTACCAGCGAGGGGCTAGATGGGTTAGGTTAGGTTATATTACGTTATAGACGTATATAATGTTCCCACCGAGAAGTAGGACCCGACCCGCCAGGAATGTTTTAAGATACAACATTCGAGATGTTAGATTGCCTTAGGTTAGGATGTATAACGTTATAGATGTATATAATGTTCCCACGGAGTGGTACGGGCCGTCACGACCGGGATTCTGTAAAACATTACCAGCGAGGGGCTATATGGGTTAGGTTATGTTATACTACGTTATAGACGTATATAATGCTCCAACCGAGTAGTAGGGGCCGACCATCCAGGAATGTTGTAAAATATTACATCCGAGGTGTTAGATTGCCTTAGGTTAGGATGTATAACGTTATAGACGTATATAATGTTCCCACCGAGACGTACGGGGCTACACGAACGGCATTCTACAAAACATTCCCAGCGAGGGGCTAGATGGGTTAGGTTAGGTTATACTACGTTATAAACGTATATAATGTTCCCACCGAGAAGTAGGGCCCGACCCGCCAGGATTGTTGTAAAATACTACATCCGAGATGTTAGATTGCCTTAGGTTAGGATATATAACGTTATAGACGTATATAATGTTCCCACCGAGACGTACGGGGTTGCACGCCCGGGATTCTGTAAAACATTACGAGCGAGGGGCTAGAAGGGTTAGGAAAGGTTATATTACTTTATAGACGTATATAATGTTCGAACCGAGAAGTGTGGGCCGACCCGCCAGGAATGTTGTAAAATACTACATTCGAGATGTTAGGTTGCCTTAGGTTGGGATAAACAACGTTATAGACGTACATAACGTTCCCACCGAGAAGTACGGGGCTACACGAACGGCATTCTACAAAACATTCCCAGCGAGGGGCTAGATGGGTTAGGTTAGGTTATATTACGTTATAAACGTTTATAATGTTCCCACCGAGAAGTAGGGGCCGACCCGCCAGGATTGTTGTAAAATACTACATCCGAGATGTTAGATTGCCTTAGGTTAGGATATATAACGTTATAGACGTATATAATGTTCCCACCGAGACGTACGGGGCTGCACGAACGGGATTCTACAAAACATTACCAGTGAGGGGCTAGATGGATTAGGTTAGGTTATATTACGTTATAGACTTACATTATGTTCCAACCGAGAAGTACGGGCCGTCCCGGCAGGAATGTTGTAAAATACTACATCCGAGGTGTTAGGTTGCCTTAGGTTAGGATATATAACGTTATAGACGTATATAATGCTCCCACGGAGTGGTACAGGCCGACACGACGGGGATTCTGTAAAACATTACCAGCGAGGGGCTAGATGGGTTAGGTTAGGTTAAATTTCGTTACAGACGTATATAATGTTCCCACCGTGAAGTAGGTGTCGACCCGCCAGGAATGTTTTAACATACTACATTCGAGATGTTATATTGCCTTAGGTTAGGATGTATAACGTTATAGATGTATATAATGTTCCCACGGAGTGGTACGGGCCGACACGACCGGGATTCTGTAAAACATTACCAGCGATGGGCTAAATGGGTTAGGTTAGATGATATTACGTTATAGACGTATATAATGTTCCCACCGAGAAGTAGGGGCTGACCCGCCAGGAATGTTGTAAAATACTACATTCGAGATGTTAGGTTGCCTTAGGTTGGCATAAATAAGGTTATAGACGTATATAACGTTCCCACGGAGGGGTAAGGGCCGACATGACCGGGATTCTGCAAAACATTACCAGCAAGGGGCTAGATGGGTTAGGTTAGGTTATATTACGTTATAGACGTATATAATGTTCCCACCGAGACGTACGGGGCTGCAAGACCGGGATTCTGTAAAACATTACCAGCGAGGGGCTAGATGGGTTAGGAAAGGTTATATTACTTTATAGACGTATATAATGTTCCCACCGAGACGTACGGGGCTGCAAGACCGGGATTCTGTAAAACATTACCAGCGAGGGGCTAGATGGGTTAGGTTAGGTTATATTACGTTATAGACGTATATAATGTTCCCACCGAGAAGTAGGACCCGACCCGCCAGGAATGTTTTAAGATACAACATTCGAGATGTTAGATTGCCTTAGGTTAGGATGTATAACGTTATAGATGTATATAATGTTCCCACGGAGTGGTACGGGCCGTCACGACCGGGATTCTGTAAAACATTACCAGCGAGGGGCTATATGGGTTAGGTTATGTTATACTACGTTATAGACGTATATAATGCTCCTACCGAGTAGTAGGGGCCGACCCTCCAGGAATGTTGTAAAATACTACATCCGAGGTGTTAGTTTGCCTTAGGTTAGTATATATATCGTTATAGACGTATATAATGTTCCCACGGAGATTTATGGACCCAAACGACCGTGATTCTGTGAAACATTACCAGCGAGGGGCTAGATGGGTTAGGTAAGGTTATATTACGTTATAGACTTACATAATGTTCCCACCGAGAAGTAGGGGCTGACCCGCCAGGAATGTTGTAAAATACTACATTCGAGATGTTAGGTTGCCTTAGGTTGGCATAAATAAGGTTATAGACGTATATAATGTTCCCACGGAGGGGTAAGGGCCGACATGACCGGGATTCTGCAAAACATTACCAGCAAGGGGCTAGATGGGTTAGGTTAGGATATATAACGTTATACACGTATATAATGTTCCCACCGAGACGTACGGGGCTGCACGACCGGGATTCTGTAAAACATTACCAGCGAGGGGCTAGATGGGTTAGGAAAGGTTATATTACTTTATAGACGTATATAATGTTCGAACCGAGAAGTATGGGTCGACCCGCCAGGAATGTTGTAAAATACTACAATCGAGATGTTAGGTTGCCTTTGGTTGGGATAAACAAGGTTATAGACGTACATCATCTCCCGACCGAGAAGTACGGTCGGACACGAACGGGATTCTGTAAAACATTACCAGCGAGGGTCTAGATGGGTTAGGTTAGGTTATACTACGTTATAGACGTATATAATGCTCCTACCGAGTAGTAGGGGCCGACCCTCCAGGAATGTTGTAAAATACTGCATCCGAGATGTTAGATTGCCTTAGGTTAGGATGTATAACGTTATAGACGAATATAATGTACCCACGGAGATGTACGGACCCAAACGACCGGGATTCTGCAAAACATTACCAGCAAGGGGCTAGATGGGTTAGGTTAGGTTATATTACGTTATAGACGTATATAATGTTCCCACCGAGAAGTAGGACACGACCCGCCAGGAATGTTTTAAGATACTACATTCGAGATGTTAGATTGCCTTAGGTTAGGATGTATAACGTTATAGATGTATATAATGTTCCCACGGAGTGGTACGGGCCGACACGACCGGGATTCTGTAAAACATTACCAGCGAGGGCTAGATGGGTTAGGTTGGGTTATACTACGTTATAGACGTATATAATGCTCCTACCGAGTAGTAGGGGCCGACCCTCCAGGAATGTTCTAAAATACTACATCCGAGATGTTAGATTGCCTTAGGTTAGGATGTATAACGTTATAGACGTATATAATGTTCCCACCGAGACGTACGGGGCTACACGAACGGGATTCTACAAAACATTACCAGCGAGGCACTGGATGGGTTAGGTTAGGTTAAATTACGTTATAGACTTACATAATGTTCCAACCGGGAAGTAGGGGCCGACCCTCCAGGAATGTTGTAAAATACTACATCCGAGGTGTTAGATTGCCTTAGGTTAGGATGTATAACGTTATAGACGTATATAATGTTCCCACCGAGACGTACGGGGTTGCACGCCCGGGATTCTGTAAAACATTACGAGCGAGGGGCTAGAAGGGTTAGGAAAGGTTATATTACTTTATAGACGTATATAATGTTCGAACCGAGAAGTGTGGGCCGACCCGCCAGGAATGTTGTAAAATACTACAATCGAGATGTTAGGTTGCCTTAGGTTGGGATAAACAAGGTTATAGACGTACATCATCTCCCGACCGAGAAGTACGGTCGGACACGAACGGGATTCTGTAAAACATTACCAGCGAGGGTCTAGATGGGTTAGGTTAGGTTATACTACGTTATAGACGTATATAATGCTCCTACCGAGTAGTAGGGGCCGACCCTCCAGGAATGTTGTAAAATACTACATTCGAGATGTTAGGTTGCCTTAGGTTGGGATAAATAAGGATATAGACGTATATAATGTTCCCACGGAGGGGTACGAGGCTGCACGACCGGGATTCAGTAAAACATTACCAGCGATGGGCTAGATGGATTAGGTTAGGTTATATTACGTTATAGACTTACATAATGTTCCAACCGAGAAGTAGGGGCCGACCCTCCAGGAATGTTGTAAAATACTACATCCGATGTGTTAGATTGCCTTAGGTTAGGATATATACCGTTATAGTCGTACATAATGTTCCGACCGAGACGTACGGGGCTACACGAACGGGATTCTACAAAACATTCCCAGCGAGGGGCTAGATGGCTTAGGTTAGGTTATATAACGTTATAAACGTACATAATGTTCCAACCGAGAAGTAGGGGCCGACTCGCCAGGAATGTTGTAAAATACTACATCCGAGATGTCAGATTGCCTTAGGTTAGGATGTATAACGTTATAGACGAATATAATGTTCCCACGGAGATGTACGGACCCAAACGACCGGGATTCTGCAAAACATTACCAGCAAGGGGCTAGATGGGTTAGGTTAGGTTATATTACGTTATAGACCTATATAATGTTCCCACCGAGAAGTAGGGGCCGACCCACCAGGATTGTTGTAAAATACTACATCCGAGATGTTAGATTGCCTTAGGCAAGTATATATAACGTTATAGACGTACATAATGTTCCCACCTAGACGTACGGGGCTACACGAACGGGATTCTACAAAACATTCCCAGCGAGGGGCTAGATAGGTTAGGTTAGGTTATATTTCGTTAGAAACGTACATAATGTTCCAACCGAGCAGTAGGGGCCGACCCGCCAGGAATGTTGTAAAATACTACATCCGAGATGTTAGATTGCCTTAGGTTAGGATGTATAACGTTATAGACGTATATAATGTTCCCACCGAGACGTACGGGGCTACACCAACGGGATTCTACAAAACATTCCCAGCGAGGAGCTAGATGGTTTAGGTTAGGTTATATTACGTTATAGACGTATATAATGTTCCCACCGAGAAGTAGGGGCCGACCCGCCAGGATTGTTGTAAAATACTACATCCGGGATGTTAGATTGCCTTAGGTTAGGATATATAACGTTATAGACGTATATAATGTTCCCACCGAGACGTACGGGGTTGCACGCCCGGGATTCTGTAAAACATTACGAGCGAGGGGCTAGAAGGGTTAGGTTAGCTTATACTACGTTATAGACGTATATAATGCTCCTACCGAGTAGTAGGGGGCGACCCTCCAGGAATGTTGTAAAATACTACATCCGAGATGTTAGATTGCCTTAGGTTAGGATATATAACGTTATAGACGTACATAATGTTCCCACGGAGATGTATGGACCCAAACGACCGTGATTCTGTCAAACATTACCAGCGAGGGGCTAGATGGGTTAGGTAAGGTTATATTACGTTACAGACTTACATAATGTTCCCACCGAGAAGTAGGGGCCGACCCGCCAGGAATGTTGTAAAATACTACATCCGAAGTGTTAGGTTGCCTTAGGTTAGGATATATAACGTTATAGACGTATATAATGCTCCCACGGAGTGGTACGGGCCGACACGACCGGGATTCTGTAAAACATTACCAGCGAGGGGCTAGATGGGTTAGGTTAGGTTAAATTACGTTATAGACGTATATAATGTTCCCACCGAGAAGCAGGGGCCGACCCACCAGGATTGTTGTAAAATACTACATCCGAGATGTTAGATTGCCTTAGGCAAGTATATATAACGTTATAGACGTACACAATGTTCCCACCTAGACGTACGGGGCTACACGAACGGGATTCTACAAAACATTCCCAGCGGGGGGCTAGATAGGTTAGGTTAGGTTATATTTCGTTAGAAACGTACATAATGTTCCAACCGAGAAGTAGGGGCCGACCCGCCAGGAATGTTGTAAAATACTACATCCGAGATGTTAGATTGCCTTAGGTTAGGATGTATAACGTTATAGACGTATATAATGTTCCCACCGAGACGTACGGGGCTACACCAACGGGATTCTACAAAACATTCCCAGCGAGGAGCTAGATGGGTTAGGTTAGGTTATATTACGTTATAGACGTATATAATGTTCCCACGGAGGGGTAAGGGCCGACATGACCGGGATTCTGCAAAACATTACCAGCAAGGGGCTAGATGGGTTAGGTTAGGATATATAACGTTATAGACGTATATAATGTTCCCACCGAGACGTACGGGGCTGCACGACCGGGATTCTGTAAAACATTACCAGCGAGGGGCTAGATGGGTTAGGAAAGGTTATATTACTTTATAGACGTATATAATGTTCGAACCGAGAAGTATGGGCCGACCCGCCAGGAATGTTGTAAAATACTACAATCGAGATGTTAGGTTGCCTTTGGTTGGGATAAACAAGGTTATAGACGTACATCATCTCCCGACCGAGAAGTACGGTCGGACACGAACGGGATTCTGTAAAACATCACCAGCGAGGGTCTAGATGGGTTAGGTTAGGTTATACTACGTTATAGACGTATATAATGCTCCTGCCGAGTAGTAGGGGCCGACCCTCCAGGAATGTTGTAAAATACTACATCCGAGATGTTAGATTGCCTTAGGTTAGGATGTATAACGTTATAGACGAATATAATGTTCCCACGGAGATGTACGGACCCAAACGACCGGGATTCTGCAAAACATTACCAGCAAGGGGCTAGATGGGTTAGGTTAGGTTATATTACGTTATAGACGTATATAATGTTCCCACCGAGAAGTAGGACACGACCCGCCAGGAATGTTGTAAAATACTACATCCGAGGTGTTAGATTGCCTTAGGTTAGGATATATAACGTTATAGACGTATATAATGTTCCCACCGAGACGTACAGGGCTGCACGTCCGGGATTCTGTAAAACATTACCAGCGAGGGGCTAGATGGGTTAGGAAAGGTTATATTACTTTATAGACGTATATAATGTTCGAACCGAGAAGTATGGGCCGACCCGCCATGAATGTTGTAAAATACTACATTCCAGATGTTAGGCTGCCTTAGGCTGGGATAAACAAGGTTATAGACGTACATCATCTCCCGACCGAGAAGTACGGTCGCACACGAACGGGATTCTGTAAAACATTACCAGCGAGGGTCTAGATGGGTTAGGTTAGATTATATTACGTTACAAACGTATATAATGTTCCCGCCGAGAAGTAGGGGCCGACCCGCCAGGAATGTTGTAAAATACTACATCCGAGATGTTAGATTGCCTTAGGTTAGGATATATAACGTTATAGACGTATATAATGTTCCCACCGAGACGTACGGGGCTGCACGACCGGGATTCTGTAAAACATTACCAGCGAGGGGCTAGATGAGTTAGGAAAGGTTATATTACTTTATAGACGTATATAATGTTCGAACCGAGATGTGTGGGCCGACCCGCCAGGAATGTTGTAAAATACTACATTCGAGATGTTAGGTTGCCTTAGGTTGGGATAAACAAGGTTATAGACGTCCATAATCTCCCGAACGAGAAGTACGGTCGGACACGAACGGGATTCTGTAAAACATTACCAGCGAGGGGCTAGATAGGTTAGGTTAGGTTATACTACGTTATAGACGTATATAATGCTCCAACCGATTAGTAGGGGCCGACCATCCAGGAATGTTGTAAAATACTACATCCGAGGTGTTAGGTTGCCTTAGGTCAGGATATATAACGTTATAGACGTATATAATATTCCCACGGAGTGGTACGGGCCGACACGACCGGGATTCTGTAAAACACTACCAGCGAGGGGCTACATGGGTTAGGTTAGGTTATATTACGTTATAGACGTATATAATGTTCCCACCGAGAAGTAGAGGCCGACCCGCCAGGAATGTTTTAAGATACTACATTCGTGATGTTAGATTGCCTTAGGTTAGGATATATATCGTTATAGACGTATATAATGTTCCCACCGAGAAGTACGGCGCTACACGAACGGGATTCTACAAAACATTACCAGCGAGTGGCTAGATGGATTAGGTTAGGTTATATTACGTTATAGACTTACATAATGTTCCAACCGAGAAGTAGGGGCCGACCCTCCAGGAATGTTGTAAAATACTACATCCGATGTGTTAGATTGCCTTAGGTTAGGATATATACCGTTATAGACGTACATAATGTTCCCACCGAGACGTACGGGGCTACACGAACGGGATTCTACAAAACATTCCCAGCGAGGGGCTAGATGGGTTAGGTTAGATTATATTACGTTACAAACGTATATAATGTTCCCGCCGAGAAGTAGGGGCCGACTCGCCAGGAATGTTGTAAAATACTACATCCGAGATGTTAGATTGCCTTAGGTTAGGATATATAACGTTATAGACGTATATAATGTTCCCACCGAGACGTCCTGGGCTACACGAACGGGATTCTACAAAACTTTACCAGCGAGGGGCTAGAAGGATTAGGTTAGGTTATATTACGTTATAGACTTACATAATGTTCCAACCGAGAAGTAGGGGCCGACCCTCCAGGAATGTTGTAAAATACTACATCCGATGTGTTAGATTGCCTTAGGTTGGGATAAACAAGGTTATAGACGTACATAATCTCCCGACCGAGAAGTACGGTCGGACACGAACGGGATTCTGTAAAACATTACCAGCGAGGGGCTAGATGGGTTAGGTTAGGTTATACTACGTTATAGACGTATATAATGCTCCAACCGAGTAGTAGGGGCCGACCATCCAGGAATGTTGTAAAATACTACATCCGAGATGTTAGATTGCCTTAGGTTAGGATATATAACGTTATAGACGTATATAATGTTCCCACCGAGACGTACGGGGCTGCACGACCGGGATTCTGTAAAACATTACCAGCGAGGGGCTAGATGAGTTAGGAAAGGTTATATTACTTTATAGACGTATATAATGTTCGAACCGAGATGTGTGGGCCGACCCGCCAGGAATGTTGTAAAATACTACATTCGAGATGTTAGGTTGCCTTAGGTTGGGATAAACAAGGTTATAGACGTACATAATCTCCCGACCTAGAAGTACGGTCGGACACGAACGGGATTCTGTAAAACATTACCAGCGAGGGGCTAGATGGGTTAGGTTAGGTTATACTACGTTATAGACGTATATAATGCTCCAACCGAGTAGTAGGGGCCGACCATCCAGGAATGTTGTAAAATACTACATCCGAGGTGTTAAATTGCCTTAGGTTAGGATGTATAACGTTATAGACGTATATAATGTTCCCACCGAGACGTACGGGGCTACACGAACGGGATTCTACAAAACATTACCAGCGAGGGACTGGATGGGTTAGGTTAGGTTAAATTACGTTATAGACGTATATAATATTCCCACCGAGAAGTAGGGGCCGACCCACCAGGATTGTTGTAAAATACTACATCCGAGATGTTAGATTGCCTTAGGTTAGGATATATAACGTTATAGACGTACATAATGTTCCCACCTAGACGTACGGGCCGACACGACCGGGATTCTGTAAAACATTACCAGCGAGGGGCTATATGGGTTAGGTTAGGTTATATTACGTTATAGACTTACATAATGTTCCAACCGAGAAGTAGGGGCCGACCCTCCAGGAATGTTGTAAAATACTACATCCGAGGTGGTAGATTGCCTTAGGTTAGGATATATAACGTTATAGACGTATATAATGTTCCCACCGAGACGTACGGGGCTGCACGTCCGGGATTCTGTAAAACATTACCAGCGAGGGGCTAGATGGGTTAGGAAAGGTTATATTACTTTATAGACGTATATAATGTTCGAACCGAGAAGTATGGGCCGACCCGCCAGGAATGTTGTAAAATACTACATTCCAGATGTTAGGCTGCCTTAGGCTGGGATAAACAAGGTTATAGACGTACATCATCTCCCGACCGAGTCGTACGGTCGCACACGAACGGGATTCTATAAAACATTACCAGCGAGGGTCTAGATGGGTTAGGTTAGATTATATTACGTTACAAACGTATATAATGTTCCCGCCGAGAAGTAGGGGCCGACCCGCCAGGAATGTTGTAAAATACTACATCCGAGATGTTAGATTGCCTTAGGTTAGGATATATAACGTTATAGACGTATATAATGTTCCCACCGAGACGTACGGGGCTGCACGACCGGGATTCTGTAAAACATTACCAGCGAGGGGCTAGATGAGTTAGGAAAGGTTATATTACTTTATAGACGTATATAATGTTCGAACCGAGATGTGTGGGCCGACCCGCCAGGAATGTTGTAAAATACTACATTCGAGATGTTAGGTTGCCTTAGGTTGGGATAAACAAGGTTATAGACGTCCATAATCTCCCGACCGAGAAGTACGTTCGGACACGAACGGGATTCTGTAAAACATTACCAGCGAGGGGCTAGATGGGTTAGGTTAGGTTATACTACGTTATAGACGTATATAATGCTCCAACCGATTAGTAGGGGCCGACCATCCAGGAATGTTGTAAAATACTACATCCGAGGTGTTAGGTTGCCTTAGGTCAGGATATATAACGTTATAGACGTATATAATATTCCCACGGAGTGGTACGGGCCGACACGACCGGGATTCTGTAAAACACTACCAGCGAGGGGCTATATGGGTTAGGTTAGGTTATATTACGTTATAGACGTATATAATGTTCCCACCGAGAAGTAGAGGCCGACCCGCCAGGAATGTTTTAAGATACTACATTCGTGATGTTAGATTGCCTTAGGTTAGGATATATATCGTTATAGACGTATATAATGTTCCCACCGAGAAGTACGGCGCTACACGAACGGGATTCTACAAAACATTACCAGCGAGTGGCTAGATGGATTAGGTTAGGTTATATTACGTTATAGACTTACATAATGTTCCAACCGAGAAGTAGGGGCCGACCCTCCAGGAATGTTGTAAAATACTACATCCGATGTGTTAGATTGCCTTAGGTTAGGATATATACCGTTATAGACGTACATAATGTTCCCACCGAGACGTACGGGGCTACACGAACGGGATTCTACAAAACATTCCCAGCGAGGGGCTAGATGGGTTAGGTTAGATTATATTACGTTACAAACGTATATAATGTTCCCGCCGAGAAGTAGGGGCCGACTCGCCAGGAATGTTGTAAAATACTACATCCGAGATGTTAGATAGCCTTAGGTTAGGATATATAACGTTATAGACGTATATAATGTTCCCACCGAGACGTACTGGGCTACACGAACGGGATTCTACAAAACTTTACCAGCGAGGGGCTAGAAGGATTAGGTTAGGTTATATTACGTTATAGACTTACATAATGTTCCAACCGAGAAGTAGGGGCCGACCCTCCAGGAATGTTGTAAAATACTACATCCGATGTGTTAGATTGCCTTAGGTTAGGATATATACCGTTATAGACGTACATAATGTTCCCACCGAGACGTACGGGGCTACACGAACGGAATTCTACAAAACATTCCCAGCGAGGGGCTAGATGGGTTAGGTTAGGTTATATTACGTTATAAACGTACATAATGTTCCAACCGAGAAGTAGGAGCCGACTCGCCAGGAATGTTGTAAAATACTACATCCGAGATGTTAGATTGCCTTAGGTTAGGATGTATAACGTTATAGACGTATATAATGTTCCCACCGAGACGTACGGGGCTGCACGACCGGGATTCTGTAAAACATTACCAGCGAGGGGCTAGATGAGTTAGGAAAGGTTATATTACTTTATAGACGTATATAATGTTCGAACCGAGATGTGTGGGCCGACCCGCCAGGAATGTTGTAAAATACTACATTCGAGATGTTAGGTTGCCTTAGGTTGGGATAAACAAGGTTATAGACGTACATAATCTCCCGACCGAGAAGTACGGTCGGACACGAACGGGATTCTGTAAAACATTACCAGCGAGGGGCTAGATGGGTTAGGTTAGGTTATACTACGTTATAGACGTATATAATGCTCCAACCGAGTAGTAGGGGCCGACCATCCAGGAATGTTGTAAAATACTACATCCGAGGTGTTAGGTTGCCTTAGGTCAGGATATATAACGTTATAGACGTATATAATATTCCCACGGAGTGGTACGGGCCGACACGACCGGGATTCTGTAAAACACTACCAGCGAGGGGCTATATGGGTTAGGTTAGGTTATATTACGTTATAGACGTATATAATGTTCCCACCGAGAAGTAGAGGCCGACCCGCCAGGAATGTTGTAAAATACTACATCCGATGTGTTAGATTGCCTTAGGTTAGGATATATACCGTTATAGACGTACATAATGTTCCCACCGAGACGTACGGGGCTACACGAACGGGATTCTACAAAACATTCCCAGCGAGGGGCTAGATGGGTTAGGTTAGATTATATTACGTTACAAACGTATATAATGTTCCCGCCGAGAAGTAGGGGCCGACTCGCCAGGAATGTTGTAAAATACTACATCCGAGATGTTAGATTGCCTTAGGTTAGGATATATAACGTTATAGACGTATATAATGTTCCCACCGAGACGTACTGGGCTACACGACGGGATTCTACAAAACTTTACCAGCGAGGGGCTAGAAGGATTAGGTTAGGTTATATTACGTTATAGACTTACATAATGTTTCAACCGAGAAGTAGGGGCCGACCCTCCAGGAATGTTGTAAAATACTACATCCGATGTGTTAGATTGCCTTAGGTTAGGATATATACCGTTATAGACGTACATAATGTTCCCACCGAGACGTACGGGGCTACACGAACGGGATTCTACAAAACATTCCCAGCGAGGGGCTAGATGGGTTAGGTTAGGTTATATTACGTCATAAACGTACATAATGTTCCAACCGAGAAGTAGGGGCCGACTCGCCAGGAATGTTGTAAAATACTACATCCGAGATGTTAGATTGCCTTAGGTTAGGATGTATAACGTTATAGACGAATATAATGTTCCCAGGGAGATGTACGGACCCAAACGACCGGGATTCTACAAAACATTACCAGCGAGGGGCTAGATGGGTTAGGTTAGGTTAAATTACGTTATAGACGTATATAATGTTCCCACCGAGAAGTAGGGGCCGACCCACCAGGATTGTTGTAAAATACTACATCCGAGATGTTAGATTGCCTTAGGTTAGGATATATAACGTTATAGACGTACATAATGTTCCCACCTAGACGTACGGGGCTACACGAACGGGATTCTACAAAACATTCCCAGCGAGGGGCTAGATAGGTTAGGTTAGGTTGCATTTCGTTAGAAACGTACATAATGTTCCAACCGAGAAGTAGGGGCCGACCCGCCAGGAATGTTGTAAAATACTACATCCGAGATGTTAGATTGCCTTAGGTTAGGATGTATAACGTTATAGACGTATATAATGTTCCCACCGAGACGTACGGGGCTACACCAACGGGATTCTACAAAACATTCCCAGCGAGGGGCTAGATGGGTTAGGTTAGGTTATATTACGTTATAAACGTACATAATGTTCCAACCGAGAAGTAGGGGCCGACCCGCCAGGAATGTTGTAAAATACTACATCCGAAGTGTTAGGTTGCCTTAGCTTAGGATATATAACGTTATAGACGTAAATAATGCTCCCACGGAGTGGTACGGGCCGACACGACCGGGATTCTGTAAAACATTACCAGCGAGGGGCTAGATGGGTTAGGTTAGATTATATTACGTTACAAACGTATATAATGTTCCCGCCGAGAAGTAGGGGCCGACCCGCCAGGAATGTTGTAAAATACTACATCCGAGATGTTAGATTGCCTTAGGTTAGGATATATAACGTTATAGACGTATATAATGTTCCCACCGAGACGTACGGGGCTGCACGACCGGGATTCTGTAAAACATTACCAGCGAGGGGCTAGATGAGTTAGGAAAGGTTATATTACTTTATAGACGTATATAATGTTCGAACCGAGATGTGTGGGCCGACCCGCCAGGAATGTTGTAAAATACTACATTCGAGATGTTAGGTTGCCTTAGGTTGGGATAAACAAGGTTATAGACGTCCATAATCTCCCGACCGAGAAGTACGTTCGGACACGAACGGGATTCTGTAAAACATTACCAGCGAGGGGCTAGATGGGTTAGGTTAGGTTATACTACGTTATAGACGTATATAATGCTCCAACCGATTAGTAGGGGCCGACCATCCAGGAATGTTGTAAAATACTACATCCGAGGTGTTAGGTTGCCTTAGGTCAGGATATATAACGTTATAGACGTATATAATATTCCCACGGAGTGGTACGGGCCGACACGACCGGGATTCTGTAAAACACTACCAGCGAGGGGCTATATGGGTTAGGTTAGGTTATATTACGTTATAGACGTATATAATGTTCCCACCGAGAAGTAGAGGCCGACCCGCCAGGAATGTTGTAAAATACTACATCCGATGTGTTAGATTGCCTTAGGTTAGGATATATACCGTTATAGACGTACATAATGTTCCCACCGAGACGTACGGGGCTACACGAACGGGATTCTACAAAACATTCCCAGCGAGGGGCTAGATGGGTTAGGTTAGATTATATTACGTTACAAACGTATATAATGTTCCCGCCGAGAAGTAGGGGCCGACTCGCCAGGAATGTTGTAAAATACTACATCCGAGATGTTAGATTGCCTTAGGTTAGGATATATAACGTTATAGACGTATATAATGTTCCCACCGAGACGTACTGGGCTACACGACGGGATTCTACAAAACTTTACCAGCGAGGGGCTAGAAGGATTAGGTTAGGTTATATTACGTTATAGACTTACATAATGTTCCAACCGAGAAGTAGGGGCCGACCCTCCAGGAATGTTGTAAAATACTACATCCGATGTGTTAGATTGCCTTAGGTTAGGATATATACCGTTATAGACGTACATAATGTTCCCACCGAGACGTACGGGGCTACACGAACGGGATTCTACAAAACATTCCCAGCGAGGGGCTAGATGGGTTAGGTTAGGTTATATTACGTCATAAACGTACATAATGTTCCAACCGAGAAGTAGGGGCCGACTCGCCAGGAATGTTGTAAAATACTACATCCGAGATGTTAGATTGCCTTAGGTTAGGATGTATAACGTTATAGACGAATATAATGTTCCCAGGGAGATGTACGGACCCAAACGACCGGGATTCTACAAAACATTACCAGCGAGGGGCTAGATGGGTTAGGTTAGGTTAAATTACGTTATAGACGTATATAATGTTCCCACCGAGAAGTAGGGGCCGACCCACCAGGATTGTTGTAAAATACTACATCCGAGATGTTAGATTGCCTTAGGTTAGGATATATAACGTTATAGACGTACATAATGTTCCCACCTAGACGTACGGGGCTACACGAACGGGATTCTACAAAACATTCCCAGCGAGGGGCTAGATAGGTTAGGTTAGGTTGCATTTCGTTAGAAACGTACATAATGTTCCAACCGAGAAGTAGGGGCCGACCCGCCAGGAATGTTGTAAAATACTACATCCGAGATGTTAGATTGCCTTAGGTTAGGATGTATAACGTTATAGACGTATATAATGTTCCCACCGAGACGTACGGGGCTACACCAACGGGATTCTACAAAACATTCCCAGCGAGGGGCTAGATGGGTTAGGTTAGGTTATATTACGTTATAAACGTACATAATGTTCCAACCGAGAAGTAGGGGCCGACCCGCCAGGAATGTTGTAAAATACTACATCCGAAGTGTTAGGTTGCCTTAGCTTAGGATATATAACGTTATAGACGTATATAATGCTCCCACGGAGTGGTACGGGCCGACACGACCGGGATTCTGTAAAACATTACCAGCGAGGGGCTAGATGGGTTAGGTTAGATTATATTACGTTACAAACGTATATAATGTTCCCGCCGAGAAGTAGGGGCCGACCCGCCAGGAATGTTGTAAAATACTACATCCGAGATGTTAGATTGCCTTAGGTTAGGATATATAACGTTATAGACGTATATAATGTTCCCACCGAGACGTACGGGGCTGCACGACCGGGATTCTGTAAAACATTACCAGCGAGGGGCTAGATGAGTTAGGAAAGGTTATATTACTTTATAGACGTATATAATGTTCGAACCGAGATGTGTGGGCCGACCCGCCAGGAATGTTGTAAAATACTACATTCGAGATGTTAGGTTGCCTTAGGTTGGGATAAACAAGGTTATAGACGTCCATAATCTCCCGACCGAGAAGTACGTTCGGACACGAACGGGATTCTGTAAAACATTACCAGCGAGGGGCTAGATGGGTTAGGTTAGGTTATACTACGTTATAGACGTATATAATGCTCCAACCGATTAGTAGGGGCCGACCATCCAGGAATGTTGTAAAATACTACATCCGAGGTGTTAGGTTGCCTTAGGTCAGGATATATAACGTTATAGACGTATATAATATTCCCACGGAGTGGTACGGGCCGACACGACCGGGATTCTGTAAAACACTACCAGCGAGGGGCTATATGGGTTAGGTTAGGTTATATTACGTTATAGACGTATATAATGTTCCCACCGAGAAGTAGAGGCCGACCCGCCAGGAATGTTTTAAGATACTACATTCGTGATGTTAGATTGCCTTAGGTTAGGATATATATCGTTATAGACGTATATAATGTTCCCACCGAGAAGTACGGCGCTACACGAACGGGATTCTACAAAACATTACCAGCGAGTGGCTAGATGGATTAGGTTAGGTTATATTACGTTATAGACTTACATAATGTTCCAACCGAGAAGTAGGGGCCGACCCTCCAGGAATGTTGTAAAATACTACATCCGATGTGTTAGATTGCCTTAGGTTAGGATATATACCGTTATAGACGTACATAATGTTCCCACCGAGACGTACGGGGCTACACGAACGGGATTCTACAAAACATTCCCAGCGAGGGGCTAGATGGGTTAGGTTAGATTATATTACGTTACAAACGTATATAATGTTCCCGCCGAGAAGTAGGGGCCGACTCGCCAGGAATGTTGTAAAATACTACATCCGAGATGTTAGATAGCCTTAGGTTAGGATATATAACGTTATAGACGTATATAATGTTCCCACCGAGACGTACTGGGCTACACGAACGGGATTCTACAAAACTTTACCAGCGAGGGGCTAGAAGGATTAGGTTAGGTTATATTACGTTATAGACTTACATAATGTTCCAACCGAGAAGTAGGGGCCGACCCTCCAGGAATGTTGTAAAATACTACATCCGATGTGTTAGATTGCCTTAGGTTAGGATATATACCGTTATAGACGTACATAATGTTCCCACCGAGACGTACGGGGCTACACGAACGGAATTCTACAAAACATTCCCAGCGAGGGGCTAGATGGGTTAGGTTAGGTTATATTACGTTATAAACGTACATAATGTTCCAACCGAGAAGTAGGAGCCGACTCGCCAGGAATGTTGTAAAATACTACATCCGAGATGTTAGATTGCCTTAGGTTAGGATGTATAACGTTATAGACGTATATAATGTTCCCACCGAGACGTACGGGGCTGCACGACCGGGATTCTGTAAAACATTACCAGCGAGGGGCTAGATGAGTTAGGAAAGGTTATATTACTTTATAGACGTATATAATGTTCGAACCGAGATGTGTGGGCCGACCCGCCAGGAATGTTGTAAAATACTACATTCGAGATGTTAGGTTGCCTTAGGTTGGGATAAACAAGGTTATAGACGTACATAATCTCCCGACCGAGAAGTACGGTCGGACACGAACGGGATTCTGTAAAACATTACCAGCGAGGGGCTAGATGGGTTAGGTTAGGTTATACTACGTTATAGACGTATATAATGCTCCAACCGAGTAGTAGGGGCCGACCATCCAGGAATGTTGTAAAATACTACATCCGAGGTGTTAGGTTGCCTTAGGTCAGGATATATAACGTTATAGACGTATATAATATTCCCACGGAGTGGTACGGGCCGACACGACCGGGATTCTGTAAAACACTACCAGCGAGGGGCTATATGGGTTAGGTTAGGTTATATTACGTTATAGACGTATATAATGTTCCCACCGAGAAGTAGAGGCCGACCCGCCAGGAATGTTGTAAAATACTACATCCGATGTGTTAGATTGCCTTAGGTTAGGATATATACCGTTATAGACGTACATAATGTTCCCACCGAGACGTACGGGGCTACACGAACGGGATTCTACAAAACATTCCCAGCGAGGGGCTAGATGGGTTAGGTTAGATTATATTACGTTACAAACGTATATAATGTTCCCGCCGAGAAGTAGGGGCCGACTCGCCAGGAATGTTGTAAAATACTACATCCGAGATGTTAGATTGCCTTAGGTTAGGATATATAACGTTATAGACGTATATAATGTTCCCACCGAGACGTACTGGGCTACACGACGGGATTCTACAAAACTTTACCAGCGAGGGGCTAGAAGGATTAGGTTAGGTTATATTACGTTATAGACTTACATAATGTTCCAACCGAGAAGTAGGGGCCGACCCTCCAGGAATGTTGTAAAATACTACATCCGATGTGTTAGATTGCCTTAGGTTAGGATATATACCGTTATAGACGTACATAATGTTCCCACCGAGACGTACGGGGCTACACGAACGGGATTCTACAAAACATTCCCAGCGAGGGGCTAGATGGGTTAGGTTAGGTTATATTACGTCATAAACGTACATAATGTTCCAACCGAGAAGTAGGGGCCGACTCGCCAGGAATGTTGTAAAATACTACATCCGAGATGTTAGATTGCCTTAGGTTAGGATATATACCGTTATAGACGTACATAATGTTCCCACCGAGACGTACGGGGCTACACGAACGGGATTCTACAAAACATTCCCAGCGAGGGGCTAGATGGGTTAGGTTAGATTATATTACGTTACAAACGTATATAATGTTCCCGCCGAGAAGTAGGGGCCGACTCGCCAGGAATGTTGTAAAATACTACATCCGAGATGTTAGATTGCCTTAGGTTAGGATATATAACGTTATAGACGTATATAATGTTCCCACCGAGACGTACTGGGCTACACGACGGGATTCTACAAAACTTTACCAGCGAGGGGCTAGAAGGATTAGGTTAGGTTATATTACGTTATAGACTTACATAATGTTCCAACCGAGAAGTAGGGGCCGACCCTCCAGGAATGTTGTAAAATACTACATCCGATGTGTTAGATTGCCTTAGGTTAGGATATATACCGTTATAGACGTACATAATGTTCCCACCGAGACGTACGGGGCTACACGAACGGGATTCTACAAAACATTCCCAGCGAGGGGCTAGATGGGTTAGGTTAGGTTATATTACGTCATAAACGTACATAATGTTCCAACCGAGAAGTAGGGGCCGACTCGCCAGGAATGTTGTAAAATACTACATCCGAGATGTTAGATTGCCTTAGGTTAGGATGTATAACGTTATAGACGAATATAATGTTCCCAGGGAGATGTACGGACCCAAACGACCGGGATTCTACAAAACATTACCAGCGAGGGGCTAGATGGGTTAGGTTAGGTTAAATTACGTTATAGACGTATATAATGTTCCCACCGAGAAGTAGGGGCCGACCCACCAGGATTGTTGTAAAATACTACATCCGAGATGTTAGATTGCCTTAGGTTAGGATATATAACGTTATAGACGTACATAATGTTCCCACCTAGACGTACGGGGCTACACGAACGGGATTCTACAAAACATTCCCAGCGAGGGGCTAGATAGGTTAGGTTAGGTTGCATTTCGTTAGAAACGTACATAATGTTCCAACCGAGAAGTAGGGGCCGACCCGCCAGGAATGTTGTAAAATACTACATCCGAGATGTTAGATTGCCTTAGGTTAGGATGTATAACGTTATAGACGTATATAATGTTCCCACCGAGACGTACGGGGCTACACCAACGGGATTCTACAAAACATTCCCAGCGAGGGGCTAGATGGGTTAGGTTAGGTTATATTACGTTATAAACGTACATAATGTTCCAACCGAGAAGTAGGGGCCGACCCGCCAGGAATGTTGTAAAATACTACATCCGAAGTGTTAGGTTGCCTTAGCTTAGGATATATAACGTTATAGACGTATATAATGCTCCCACGGAGTGGTACGGGCCGACACGACCGGGATTCTGTAAAACATTACCAGCGAGGGGCTAGATGGGTTAGGTTAGATTATATTACGTTACAAACGTATATAATGTTCCCGCCGAGAAGTAGGGGCCGACCCGCCAGGAATGTTGTAAAATACTACATCCGAGATGTTAGATTGCCTTAGGTTAGGATATATAACGTTATAGACGTATATAATGTTCCCACCGAGACGTACGGGGCTGCACGACCGGGATTCTGTAAAACATTACCAGCGAGGGGCTAGATGAGTTAGGAAAGGTTATATTACTTTATAGACGTATATAATGTTCGAACCGAGATGTGTGGGCCGACCCGCCAGGAATGTTGTAAAATACTACATTCGAGATGTTAGGTTGCCTTAGGTTGGGATAAACAAGGTTATAGACGTCCATAATCTCCCGACCGAGAAGTACGTTCGGACACGAACGGGATTCTGTAAAACATTACCAGCGAGGGGCTAGATGGGTTAGGTTAGGTTATACTACGTTATAGACGTATATAATGCTCCAACCGATTAGTAGGGGCCGACCATCCAGGAATGATGTAAAATACTACATCCGAGGTGTTAGGTTGCCTTAGGTCAGGATATATAACGTTATAGACGTATATAATATTCCCACGGAGTGGTACGGGCCGACACGACCGGGATTCTGTAAAACACTACCAGCGAGGGGCTATATGGGTTTGGTTAGGTTATATTACGTTATAGACGTATATAATGTTCCCACCGAGAAGTAGAGGCCGACCCGCCAGGAATGTTTTAAGATACTACATTCGTGATGTTAGATTGCCTTAGGTTAGGATATATATCGTTATAGACGTATATAATGTTCCCACCGAGAAGTACGGCGCTACACGAACGGGATTCTACAAAACATTACCAGCGAGTGGCTAGATGGATTAGGTTAGGTTATATTACGTTATAGACTTACATAATGTTCCAACCGAGAAGTAGGGGCCGACCCTCCAGGAATGTTGTAAAATACTACATCCGATGTGTTAGATTGCCTTAGGTTAGGATATATACCGTTATAGACGTACATAATGTTCCCACCGAGACGTACGGGGCTACACGAACGGGATTCTACAAAACATTCCCAGCGAGGGGCTAGATGGGTTAGGTTAGATTATATTACGTTACAAACGTATATAATGTTCCCGCCGAGAAGTAGGGGCCGACTCGCCAGGAATGTTGTAAAATACTACATCCGAGATGTTAGATAGCCTTAGGTTAGGATATATAACGTTATAGACGTATATAATGTTCCCACCGAGACGTACTGGGCTACACGAACGGGATTCTACAAAACTTTACCAGCGAGGGGCTAGAAGGATTAGGTTAGGTTATATTACGTTATAGACTTACATAATGTTCCAACCGAGAAGTAGGGGCCGACCCTCCAGGAGTGTTGTAAAATACTACATCCGATGTGTTAGATTGCCTTAGGTTAGGATATATACCGTTATAGACGTACATAATGTTCCCACCGAGACGTACGGGGCTACACGAACGGAATTCTACAAAACATTCCCAGCGAGGGGCTAGATGGGTTAGGTTAGGTTATATTACGTTATAAACGTACATAATGTTCCAACCGAGAAGTAGGAGCCGACTCGCCAGGAATGTTGTAAAATACTACATCCGAGATGTTAGATTGCCTTAGGTTAGGATGTATAACGTTATAGACGTATATAATGTTCCCACCGAGACGTACGGGGCTGCACGACCGGGATTCTGTAAAACATTACCAGCGAGGGGCTAGATGAGTTAGGAAAGGTTATATTACTTTATAGACGTATATAATGTTCGAACCGAGATGTGTGGGCCGACCCGCCAGGAATGTTGTAAAATACTACATTCGAGATGTTAGGTTGCCTTAGGTTGGGATAAACAAGGTTATAGACGTACATAATCTCCCGACCGAGAAGTACGGTCGGACACGAACGGGATTCTGTAAAACATTACCAGCGAGGGGCTAGATGGGTTAGGTTAGGTTATACTACGTTATAGACGTATATAATGCTCCAACCGAGTAGTAGGGGCCGACCATCCAGGAATGTTGTAAAATACTACATCCGAGGTGTTAGGTTGCCTTAGGTCAGGATATATAACGTTATAGACGTATATAATATTCCCACGGAGTGGTACGGGCCGACACGACCGGGATTCTGTAAAACACTACCAGCGAGGGGCTATATGGGTTAGGTTAGGTTATATTACGTTATAGACGTATATAATGTTCCCACCGAGAAGTAGAGGCCGACCCGCCAGGAATGTTGTAAAATACTACATCCGATGTGTTAGATTGCCTTAGGTTAGGATATATACCGTTATAGACGTACATAATGTTCCCACCGAGACGTACGGGGCTACACGAACGGGATTCTACAAAACATTCCCAGCGAGGGGCTAGATGGGTTAGGTTAGATTATATTACGTTACAAACGTATATAATGTTCCCGCCGAGAAGTAGGGGCCGACTCGCCAGGAATGTTGTAAAATACTACATCCGAGATGTTAGATTGCCTTAGGTTAGGATATATAACGTTATAGACGTATATAATGTTCCCACCGAGACGTACTGGGCTACACGACGGGATTCTACAAAACTTTACCAGCGAGGGGCTAGAAGGATTAGGTTAGGTTATATTACGTTATAGACTTACATAATGTTACAACCGAGAAGTAGGGGCCGACCCTCCAGGAATGTTGTAAAATACTACATCCGATGTGTTAGATTGCCTTAGGTTAGGATATATACCGTTATAGACGTACATAATGTTCCCACCGAGACGTACGGGGCTACACGAACGGGATTCTACAAAACATTCCCAGCGAGGGGCTAGATGGGTTAGGTTAGGTTATATTACGTCATAAACGTACATAATGTTCCAACCGAGAAGTAGGGGCCGACTCGCCAGGAATGTTGTAAAATACTACATCCGAGATGTTAGATTGCCTTAGGTTAGGATGTATAACGTTATAGACGAATATAATGTTCCCAGGGAGATGTACGGACCCAAACGACCGGGATTCTACAAAACATTACCAGCGAGGGGCTAGATGGGTTAGGTTAGGTTAAATTACGTTATAGACGTATATAATGTTCCCACCGAGAAGTAGGGGCCGACCCACCAGGATTGTTGTAAAATACTACATCCGAGATGTTAGATTGCCTTAGGTTAGGATATATAACGTTATAGACGTACATAATGTTCCCACCTAGACGTACGGGGCTACACGAACGGGATTCTACAAAACATTCCCAGCGAGGGGCTAGATAGGTTAGGTTAGGTTGCATTTCGTTAGAAACGTACATAATGTTCCAACCGAGAAGTAGGGGCCGACCCGCCAGGAATGTTGTAAAATACTACATCCGAGATGTTAGATTGCCTTAGGTTAGGATGTATAACGTTATAGACGTATATAATGTTCCCACCGAGACGTACGGGGCTACACCAACGGGATTCTACAAAACATTCCCAGCGAGGGGCTAGATGGGTTAGGTTAGGTTATACTACGTTATAGACGTATATAATGCTCCTACCGAGTAGTAGGGGCCGACCCTCCAGGAATGTTGTAAAATACTACATCCGAGGTGTTAGTTTGCCTTAGGTTAGGATATATATCGTTATAGACGTATATAATGTTCCCACGGAGATGTATGGACCCAAACGACCGTGATTCTGTGAAACATTACCAGCGAGGGGCTAGATGGGTTAGGTAAGGTTATATTACGTTATAGACTTACATAATGTTCCCACCGAGAAGTAGGGGCTGACCCGCCGGGATGTTGTAAAATACTACATTCGAGATGTTAGGTTGCCTTAGGTTGGCATAAATAAGGTTATAGACGTATATAATGTTCCCACGGAGGGGTAAGGGCCGACATGACCGGGATTCTGCAAAACATTACCAGCAAGGGGCTAGATGGGTTAGGTTAGGATATATAACGTTATAGACGTATATAATGTTCCCACCGAGACGTACGGGGCTGCACGACCGGGATTCTGTAAAACATTACCAGCGAGGGGCTAGATGAGTTAGGAAAGGTTATATTACTTTATAGACGTATATAATGTTCGAACCGAGATGTGTGGGCCGACCCGCCAGGAATGTTGTAAAATACTACATTCGAGATGTTAGGTTGCCTTAGGTTGGGATAAACAAGGTTATAGACGTACATAATCTCCCGACCGAGAAGTACGGTCGGACACGAACGGGATTCTGTAAAACATTACCAGCGAGGGGCTAGATGGGTTAGGTTAGGTTATACTACGTTATAGACGTATATAATGCTCCAACCGATTAGTAGGGGCCGACCATCCAGGAATGTTGTAAAATACTACATCCGAGGTGTTAGGTTGCCTTAGGTCAGGATATATAACGTTATAGACGTATATAATATTCCCACGGATTGGTACGGGCCGACACGACCGGGATTCTGTAAAACACTACCAGCGAGGGGCTGTATGGGTTAGGTTAGGTTATATTACGTTGTAGACGTATATAATGTTCCCACCGAGAAGTAGAGGCCGACCCGCCAGGAATGTTTTAAGATACTACATTCGTGATGTTAGATTGCCTTAGGTTAGGATATATATCGTTATAGACGTATATAATGTTCCCACCGAGAAGTACGGGGCTACACGAACGGGATTCTACAAAACATTACCAGCGAGTGGCTAGATGGATTAGGTTAGGTTATATTACGTTATAGACTTACATAATGTTCCAACCGAGAAGTAGGGGCCGACCATCCAGGAATGTTGTAAAATACTACATCCGATGTGTTAGATTGCCTTAGGTTAGGATATATACCGTTATAGACGTACATAATGTTCCCACCGAGACGTACGGGGCTACACGAACGGGATTCTACAAAACATTCCCAGCGAGGGGCTAGATGGGTTAGGTTAGATTATATTACGTTACAAACGTATATAATGTTCCCGCCGAGAAGTAGGGGCCGACTCGTCAGGAATGTTGTAAAATACTACATCCGAGATGTTAGATTGCCTTAGGTTAGGATATATAACGTTATAGACGTATATAATGTTCCCACCGAGACGTACTGGGCTACACGAACGGGATTCTACAAAACTTTACCAGCGAGGGGCTAGAAGGATTAGGTTAGGTTATATTACGTTATAGACTTACATAATGTTCCAACCGAGAAGTAGGGGCCGACCCTCCAGGAATGTTGTAAAATACTACATCCGATGTGTTAGATTGCCTTAGGTTAGGATATATACCGTTATAGACGTACATAATGTTCCCACCGAGACGTACGGGGCTACACGAACGGGATTCTACAAAACATTCCCAGCGAGGGGCTAGATGGGTTAGGTTAGGTTATATTACGTTATAAACGTACATACTGTTCCAACCGAGAAGTAGGGGCCGACCCGCCAGGAATGTTGTAAAATACTACATCCGAAGTGTTAGGTTGCCTTAGCTTAGGATATATAACGTTATAGACGTATATAATGCTCCCACGGAGTGGTACGGGCCGACACGACCGGGATTCTGTAAAACATTACCAGCGAGGGGCGAGATGGGTTAGGTTAGGTTAAATTATGTTATAGACGTATATAATGTTCCCACCGAGAAGTAGGGGCCGACCCACCAGGATTGTTGTAAAATACTACATCCGAGATGTTAGGTTGCCTTAGGTTAGGATGTATAACGTTATAGACGTATATAATGTTCCCACCGAGACGTACGGGGCTACACCAACGGGATTCTACAAAACATTCCCAGTGAGGGGCTAGATGGGTTAGGTTAGGTTATACTACGTTATAGACGTATATAATGCTCCTACCGAGTAGTAGGGGCCGACCCTCCAGGAATGTTGTAAAATACTACATCCGAGGTGTTAGTTTGCCTTAGGTTAGGATATATATCGTTATAGACGTATATAATGTTCCCACGGAGATGTATGGGCCCAAACGACCGGGATTCTACAAAACATTACCAGCGAGGGGCTAGATGGGTTAGGTAAGGTTATATTACGTTATAGACTTACATAATGTTCCAACCGAGAAGTAGGGGCTGACCCGCCGGGATGTTGTAAAATACTACATTCGAGATGTTAGGTTGCCTTAGGTTGGCATAAATAAGGTTATAGACGTATATAATGTTCCCACGGAGGGGTACGGGGCTGCACGACCGGGATTCAGTAAAACATTACCAGCGATGGGCTAGATGGATTAGGTTAGGTTATATTACGTTATAGACGTATATAATGCTCCTACCGAGTAGTAGGGGCCGACCCTCCAGGAATGTTGTAAAATACTACATCCGAGATGTTAGATTGCCTTAGGTTAGGATGTATAGCGTTATAGACGTATATAATGTTCCCACCGAGACGTACGGGGCTACACGAACGGGATTCTACAAAACATTACCAGCGAGGGACTGGATGGGTTAGGTTAGGTGAAATTACTTTATAGACGTATATAATGTTCCCACCGAGAAGTAGGGGCCGACCCACCAGGATTGTTGTAAAATACTACATCCGAGATGTTAGATTGCCTTAGGTTAGGATATATAACGTTATAGACGTACATAATGTTCCCACCTAGACGTACGGGCCGACACGACCGGGATTCTGTAAAACACTACCAGCAAGGGGCTATATGGGTTAGGTTAGGTTATATTACGTTATAGACTTACATAATGTTCCAACCGAGAAGTAGGGGCCGACCCTCCAGGAATGTTGTAAAATACTACATCCGAGGTGTTAGATTGCCTTAGGTTAGGATATATAACGTTATAGACGTATATAATGTTCCCACCGAGACGTACGGGGCTGCACGTCCGGGATTCTGTAAAACATTACCAGCGAGGGGCTAGATGGGTTAGGAAAGGTTATATTACTTTATAGACGTATATAATGTTCGAACCGAGAAGTATGGGCCGACCCGCCAGGAATGTTGTAAAATACTATATCCGAAGTGTTAGGTTGCCTTAGGTTGGGATAAACAAGGTTATAGACGTACATCATCTCCCGACCGAGAAGTACGGTCGCACACGAACGGGATTCTGTAAAACATTACCAGCGAGGGTCTAGATGGGTTAGGTTAGGTTATACTACGTTATAGACGTATATAATGCTCCTACCGAGTAGTAGGGGCCGACCCTCCAGGAATGTTGTAAAATACTACATCCGAGATGTTAGATTGCCTTAGGTTAGGATGTATAACGTTATAGACGTATATAATGTTCCCACCGAGACGTACAGGGCTACACGAACGGGATTCTACAAAACATTACCAGCGAGGGACTGGATGGGTTAGGTTAGGTTAAATTACGTTATAGACGTATATAATGTTCCCACCGAGAAGTAGGGGCCGACCCACCAGGATTGTTGTAAAATACTACATCCGAGATGTTAGATTGCCTTAGGTTAGGATATATAACGTTATAGACGTACATAATGTTCCCACCTAGACGTACGGGCCGACACGACCGGGATTCTGTAAAACACTACCAGCGAGGGGCTATATGGGTTAGGTTAGGTTATATTACGTTATAGACTTACATAATGTTCCAACCGAGAAGTAGGGGCCGACCCTCCAGGAATGTTGTAAAATACTACATTCGAGATGTTAGGTTGCCTTAGGTTGGCATAAATAAGGTTATAGATGTATATAATGTTCCCACGGAGGGGTAAGGGCCGACACGACCGGGATTCTGTAAAACATTACCAGCGAGGGGCTAGATGGGTTAGATAAGGTTATATTACGTTATAGACTTACATAATGTTCCCACCGAGAAGTAGGGGCCGACCCGCCAGGATTGTTGTAAAATACTACATCCGAGATGTTAGATTGCCTTAGGTTAGGATATATAACGTTATAGACGTACATAATGTTCCCACCTAGACGAACGGGATTCTACAAAACATTCCCAGCGAGGGGCTAGATAGGTTAGGTTAGGTTATATTTCGTTAGAAACGTACATAATGTTGCATCCGAGAAGTAGGGCCCGACCCGCCAGGAATGTTGTAAAATACTACATCCGAGATGTTAGATTGCCTTAGGTTAGGATGTATAACGTTATAGACGTATATAATGTTCCCACCGAGACATACGGGGCTACACCAACGGGAATCTACAAAACATTCCCAGCGGGGAGCTAGATGGGTTAGGTTAGGTTATATTACGTTATAGACGTATATAATGTTCCCACTGAGAAGTAGGGGCCGACCCGCCAGGATTGTCGTAAAATACTACATCCGAGATGTTAGATTGCCTTAGGTTATGATACATAACGTTATAGACGTATATAATGTTCCCACCGAGACGTACGGGGCTGCACGACCGGGATTCTGTAAAACATTACGAGCGAGGGGCTAGAAGGGTTAGGAAAGGTTATATTACTTTATAGACGTATATAATGTTCGAACCGAGATGTATGGGCCGACCCGCCAGGAATGTTGTAAAATACTACATTCGAGATGTTAGGTTGCCTTAGGTTGGGATAAACAACGTTATAGACGTACATCATCTATCGACCGAGAAGTACGGTCGGACACGAACGGGATTCTGTAAAACATTACCAGCGAGGGGCTAGATGGGTTAGGTTAGGTTATACTACGTTGCAGACGTATATAATGCTCCAACCGAGTAGTAGGGGCCGACCCTCCAGGAATGTTGTAAAATACTACATCCGAGGTGTTAGGTTGCCTTAGGTCAGGATATATAACGTTATAGACGTATATAATATTCTCACGGAGTGGTACGGGCCGACACGACCGGGAGTCTGTAAAACACTACCAGCGACGGGCTATATGGGTTAGGTTAGGTTATATTACGTTATAGACTTACATAATATTCCAACCGAGAAGTAGGTGCCGACCCTCCAGGAATGTTGTAAAGTACTACATCCGAGGTGTTAGTTTGCCTTATGTTAGGATATATATCGTTATAGACGTATATAATTTTCCCACGGAGATGTATGGACACAAACGACCGTGATTCTGTAAAACATTACCAGCGAGGGGCTACATGGGTTAGGTAAGGTTATATTACGTTACAGACTTACATAATGTTCCCACAGAGAAGTAGGGGCTGACCCGCCAGGAATGTTGTAAAATACTACATCCGAGATGTTAGGTTGCCTTAGGTTGGGATAAATAAGGTTATAGACGTATATAATGTTCCCACGGAGGGGTACGGGCCGACACGACCGGGATTCTGTAAAACACTACCAGCGAGGCGCTATATGGGTTAGGTTAGGTTACATTACGTTATAGACTTACATAATGTTCCAACCGAGAAGTAGAGGCCGACCCTCCAGGAATGTTGTAAAATACTACATCCGATGTGTTAGATTGCCTTAGGTTAGGATATATACCGTTATAGACGTACATAATGTTCCCACCGAGACGTACGGGGCTACACGAACAGGATTCTACAAAACATTCCCAGCGAGGGGCTAGATGGGTTAGGTTAGGTTATATTACGTTATAAACGTACATAATGTTCCAACCGAGAAGTAGGGGCCGACTCGCCAGGAATGTTGTAAAATACTACATCCGAGATGTTAGATTGCCTTAGGTTAGGATGTATAACGTTATAGACGTATATAATGTTCCCACCGAGACGTACGGGGCTACACGAACGGGATTCTACAAAACATTACCAGCGAGGGGCTAGAAGGATTAGGTTAGGTTATATTACGTTATAGACGTATATAATGTTCCCACGGAGATGTACGGACCCAAACGACCGGGATTCTGTAAAACATTACCAGCGAGGGGCTAGATGGGTTAGGTAAGGTTATATTACGTTATAGACTTACATAATGTTCCCACCGAGAAGTATGGGCCGACCCGCCAGGAATGTTGTAAAATACTATATCCGAAGTGTTAGGTTGCCTTAGGTTAGGATATATAACGTTATAGACGTATATAATGCTCCCACGGAGTGGTACGGGCCGACACGACCGGGATTCTGTAAAACATTACCAGCGAGGGGCTAGATGGGTTAGGTTAGGCTAAATTACGTTATAGACGTATATAATGTTCCCACCGAGAAGTAGGGGCCGACCCACCAGGATTGTTGTAAAATACTACATCCGAGATGTTAGATTGCCTTAGGTTGGGATAAACAACGTTATAGACGTACATCATCTATCGACCGAGAAGTACGGTCGGACACGAACGGGATTCTGTAAAACATTACCAGCGAGGGGCTAGATGGGTTAGGTTAGGTTATACTACGTTGCAGACGTATATAATGCTCCAACCGAGTAGTAGGGGCCGACCCTCCAGGAATGTTGTAAAATACTACATCCGAGGTGTTAGGTTGCCTTAGGTCAGGATATATAACGTTATAGACGTATATAATATTCTCACGGAGTGGTACGGGCCGACACGACCGGGATTCTGTAAAACACTACCAGCGACGGGCTATATGGGTTAGGTTAGGTTATATTACGTTATAGACTTACATAATGTTCCAACCGAGAAGTAGGGGCCGACCCTCCAGGAATGTTGTAAAATACAACGTCCGAGGTGTTAGATTGCCTTAGGTTAGGATATATAACGTTATAGACGTACATAATGTTCCCACCTAGACGTACGGGCCGACACGACCGGGATTCTGTAAAACACTACCAGCGAGGCGCTATATATGGGTTAGGTTAGGTTATATTACGTTATAGACTTACATAATGTTCCAACCGAGAAGTAGAGGCCGACCCTCCAGGAATGTTGTAAAATACTACATCCGATGTGTTAGATTGCCTTAGGTTAGGATATATACCGTTATAGACGTACATAATGTTCCCACCGAGACGTACGGGGCTACACGAACGGGATTCTACAAAACATTCCCAGCGAGGGGCTAGATGGGTTAGGTTAGGTTATATTACGTTATAAACGTACATAATGTTCCAACCGAGAAGTAGGGGCCGACTCGCCAGGAATGTTGTAAAATACTACATCCGAGATGTTAGATTGCCTTAGGTTAGGATGTATAACGTTATAGACGTATATAATGTTCCCACGGAGACGTACGGGGCTGCACGTCCGGGATTCTGTAAGGCATTACCAGCGAGGGGCTAGATGGGTTAGGAAAGGTTATATTACTTTATAGACGTATATAATGTTCGAACCGAGAAGTATGGGCCGACCCGCCAGGAATGTTGTAAAATACTACACTGCAGATGTTAGGCTGCCTTAGGTTGGGATAAACAAGGTTATAGACGTATATAATGTTCCCACGGAGGGGTACGGGCCGACATGACCGGGATTCTGCAAAACATTACCAGCAAGGGGCTAGATGGGTTAGGTTAAGTTATATTACGTTATAGACGTATATAATGTTCCCACCGGGAAGTAGGACCCCACCCGCCAGGAATGTTTTAAGATACTACATTCGAGATGTTAGATTGCCTTAGGTTAGGATGTATAACGTTATAGATGTATATAATGTTCCCACGGAGTGGTACGGTCGGACACGAACGGGATTCTGTAAAACATTACCAGCGAGGGGTTAGATGGGTTAGGTTAGGTTATACTACGTTATAGACGTATATAATGCTCCAACCGAGTAGTAGGGGCCGACCATCCAGGAATGTTGTAAAATACTACATCCGAGGTGTTAGGTTGCCTTAGGTTAGGATATATAACGTTATAGACGTATATAATGCTCCCACGGAGTGGTACGGGCCGACACGACCGGGATTCTGTAAAACATTACCAGCGAGGGGCTAGATGGGTTAGGTTAGGCTAAATTACGTTATAGACGTATATAATGTTCCCACCGAGAAGTAGGGGCCGACCCACCAGGATTGTTGTAAAATACTACATCCGAGATGTTAGATTGCCTTAGGTTGGGATAAACAACGTTATAGACGTACATCATCTATCGACCGAGAAGTACGGTCGGACACGAACGGGATTCTGTAAAACATTACCAGCGAGGGGCTAGATGGGTTAGGTTAGGTTATACTACGTTGCAGACGTATATAATGCTCCAACCGAGTAGTAGGGGCCGACCCTCCAGGAATGTTGTAAAATACTACATCCGAGGTGTTAGGTTGCCTTAGGTCAGGATATATAACGTTATAGACGTATATAATATTCTCACGGAGTGGTACGGGCCGACACGACCGGGATTCTGTAAAACACTACCAGCGAGGGGCTATATGGGTTAGGTTAGGTTATATTACGTTATAGACTTACATAATGTTCCAACCGAGAAGTAGGGGCCGACCCTCCAGGAATGTTGTAAAATACTACATCCGAGATGTTAGATTGCCTTAGGTTAGGATATATAACGTTATAGACGTATATAATGTTCCCACCGAGACGTACGGGGCTGCACGTCCGGGATTCTGTAAGGCATTACCAGCGAGGGGCTAGATGGGTTAGGAAAGGTTATATTACTTTATAGACGTATATAATGTTCGAACCGAGAAGTATGGGCCGACCCGCCAGGAATGTTGTAAAATACTACACTGCAGATGTTAGGCTGCCTTAGGTTGGGATAAACAAGGTTATAGACGTATATAATGTTCCCACGGAGGGGTACGGGCCGACATGACCGGGATTCTGCAAAACACTACCAGCGAGGGGCTATATGGGTTAGGTTAGGTTATATTACGTTATAGACTTACATAATGTTCCAACCGAGAAGTAGGGGCCGACCCTCCAGGAATGTTGTAAAATACTACATCCGAGGTGTTAGATTGCCTTAGGTTAGGATATATAACGTTATAGACGTACATAATGTTCCCACCTAGACGTACGGGCCGACACGACCGGGATTCTGTAAAACACTACCAGCGAGGCGCTATATGGGTTAGGTTAGGTTATATTACGTTATAGACTTACATAATGTTCCAACCGAGAAGTAGAGGCCGACCCTCCAGGAATGTTGTAAAATACTACATCCGATGTGTTAGATTGCCTTAGGTTAGGATATATACCGTTATAGACGTACATAATGTTCCCACCGAGACGTACGGGGCTACACGAACGGGATTCTACAAAACATTCCCAGCGAGGGGCTAGATGGGTTAGGTTAGGTTATATTACGTTATAAACGTACATAATGTTCCAACCGAGAAGTAGGGGCCGACTCGCCAGGAATGTTGTAAAATACTACATCCGAGATGTTAGATTGCCTTAGGTTAGGATGTATAACGTTATAGACGTATATAATGTTCCCACCGAGACGTACGGGGCTACACGAACGGGATTCCACAAAACATTACCAGCGAGGGGCTAGAAGGATTAGGTTAGGTTATATTACGTTATAGACGTATATAATGTTCCCACGGAGATGTACGGACCCAAACGACCGGGATTCTGTAAAACATTACCAGCGAGGGGCTAAATGGGTTAGGTAAGGTTATATTACGTTATAGACTTACATAATGTTCCCACCGAGAAGTATGGGCCGACCCGCCAGGAATGTTGTAAAATACTATATCCGAAGAGTTAGGTTGCCTTAGGTTAGGATATATAACGTTATAGACGTATATAATGCTCCCACGGAGTGGTACGGGCCGACACGACCGGGATTCTGTAAAACATTACCAGCGAGGGGCTAGATGGGTTAGGTTAGGCTAAATTACGTTATAGACGTATATAATGCTCCCACCGAGAAGTAGGGGCCGACCCACCAGGATTGTTGTAAAATACTACATCCGAGATGTTAGATTGCCTTAGGTTGGGATAAACAACGTTATAGACGTACATCATCTATCGACCGAGAAGTACGGTCGGACACGAACGGGATTCTGTAAAACATTACCAGCGAGGGGCTAGATGGGTTAGGTTAGGTTATACTACGTTGCAGACGTATATAATGCTCCAACCGAGTAGTAGGGGCCGACCCTCCAGGAATGTTGTAAAATACTACATCCGAGGTGTTAGGTTGCCTTAGGTCAGGATATATAACGTTATAGACGTATATAATATTCTCACGGAGTGGTACGGGCCGACACGACCGGGATTCTGTAAAACACTACCAGCGAGGGGCTATATGGGTTAGGTTAGGTTATATTACGTTATAGACTTACATAATGTTCCAACCGAGAAGTAGGGGCCGACCCTCCAGGAATGTTGTAAAATACTACATCCGAGGTGTTAGATTGCCTTAGGTTAGGATATATAACGTTATAGACGTACATAATGTTCCCACCTAGACGTACGGGCCGACACGACCGGGATTCTGTAAAACACTACCAGCGAGGCGCTATATGGGTTAGGTTAGGTTATATTACGTTATAGACTTACATAATGTTCCAACCGAGAAGTAGAGGCCGACCCTCCAGGAATGTTGTAAAATACTACATCCGATGTGTTAGATTGCCTTAGGTTAGGATATATACCGTTATAGACGTACATAATGTTCCCACCGAGACGTACGGGGCTACACGAACGGGATTCTACAAAACATTCCCAGCGAGGGGCTAGATGGGTTAGGTTAGGTTATATTACGTTATAAACGTACATAATGTTCCAACCGAGAAGTAGGGGCCGACTCGCCAGGAATGTTGTAAAATACTACATCCGAGATGTTAGATTGCCTTAGGTTAGGATGTATAACGTTATAGACGTATATAATGTTCCCACCGAGACGTACGGGGCTACACGAACGGGATTCTACAAAACATTACCAGCGAGGGGCTAGAAGGATTAGGTTAGGTTATATTACGTTATAGACGTATATAATGTTCCCACGGAGATGTACGGACCCAAACGACCGGGATTCTGTAAAACATTACCAGCGAGGGGCTAGATGGGTTAGGTAAGGTTATATTACGTTATAGACTTACATAATGTTCCCACCGAGAAGTATGGGCCGACCCGCCAGGAATGTTGTAAAATACTATATCCGAAGTGTTAGGTTGCCTTAGGTTAGGATATATAACGTTATAGACGTATATAATGCTCCCACGGAGTGGTACGGGCCGACACGACCGGGATTCTGTAAAACATTACCAGCGAGGGGCTAGATGGGTTAGGTTAGGCTAAATTACGTTATAGACGTATATAATGTTCCCACCGAGAAGTAGGGGCCGACCCACCAGGATTGTTGTAAAATACTACATCCGAGATGTTAGATTGCCTTAGGTTGGGATAAACAACGTTATAGACGTACATCATCTATCGACCGAGAAGTACGGTCGGACACGAACGGGATTCTGTAAAACATTACCAGCGAGGGGCTAGATGGGTTAGGTTAGGTTATACTACGTTGCAGACGTATATAATGCTCCAACCGAGTAGTAGGGGCCGACCCTCCAGGAATGTTGTAAAATACTACATCCGAGGTGTTAGGTTGCCTTAGGTCAGGATATATAACGTTATAGACGTATATAATATTCTCACGGAGTGGTACGGGCCGACACGACCGGGATTCTGTAAAACACTACCAGCGACGGGCTATATGGGTTAGGTTAGGTTATATTACGTTATAGACTTACATAATATTCCAACCGAGAAGTAGGGGCCGACCCTCCAGGAATGTTGTAAAATACTACATCCGAGGTGTTAGATTGCCTTAGGTTAGGATATATAACGTTATAGACGTATATAATGTTCCCACCGAGACGTACGGGGCTGCACGTCCTGGATTCTGTAAAACATTACCAGCGAGGGGCTATATGGGTTAGGTTAGGTTATATTACGTTATAGACTTACATAATGTTCCAACCGAGAAGTAGAGGCCGACCCTCCAGGAATGTTGTAAAATACTACATCCGATGTGTTAGATTGCCTTAGGTTAGGATATATACCGTTATAGACGTACATAATGTTCCCACCGAGACGTACGGGGCTACACGAACGGGATTCTACAAAACATTCCCAGCGAGGGGCTAGATGGGTTAGGTTAGGTTATATTACGTTATAAACGTACATAATGTTCCAACCGAGAAGTAGGGGCCGACTCGCCAGGAATGTTGTAAAATACTACATCCGAGATGTTAGATTGCCTTAGGTTAGGATGTATAACGTTATAGACGTATATAATGTTCCCACCGAGACGTACGGGGCTACACGAACGGGATTCTACAAAACATTACCAGCGAGGGGCTAGAAGGATTAGGTTAGGTTATATTACGTTATAGACGTATATAATGTTCCCACGGAGATGTACGGACCCAAACGACCGGGATTCTGTAAAACATTACCAGCGAGGGGCTAGATGGGTTAGGTAAGGTTATATTACGTTATAGACTTACATAATGTTCCCACCGAGAAGTATGGGCCGACCCGCCAGGAATGTTGTAAAATACTATATCCGAAGTGTTAGGTTGCCTTAGGTTAGGATATATAACGTTATAGACGTATATAATGCTCCCACGGAGTGGTACGGGCCGACACGACCGGGATTCTGTAAAACATTACCAGCGAGGGGCTAGATGGGTTAGGTTAGGCTAAATTACGTTATAGACGTATATAATTTTCCCACCGAGAAGTAGGGGCCGACCCACCAGGATTGTTGTAAAATACTACATCCGAGATGTTAGATTGCCTTAGGTTGGGATAAACAACGTTATAGACGTACATCATCTATCGACCGAGAAGTACGGTCGGACACGAACGGGATTCTGTAAAACATTACCAGCGAGGGGCTAGATGGGTTAGGTTAGGTTATACTACGTTGCAGACGTATATAATGCTCCAACCGAGTAGTAGGGGCCGACCCTCCAGGAATGTTGTAAAATACTACATCCGAGGTGTTAGGTTGCCTTAGGTCAGGATATATAACGTTATAGACGTATATAATGTTCTCACGGAGTGGTACGGGCCGACACGACCGGGATTCTGTAAAACACTACCAGCGACGGGCTATATGGGTTAGGTTAGGTTATATTACGTTATAGACTTACATAATATTCCAACCGAGAAGTAGGTGCCGACCCTCCAGGAATGTTGTAAAATACTACATCCGAGGTGTTAGATTGCCTTAGGTTAGGATATATAACGTTATAGACGTATATAATGTTCCCACCGAGACGTACGGGGCTGCACGTCCTGGATTCTGTAAAACATTACCAGCGAGGGGCTAGATGGGTTAGGAAAGGTTATATTACTTTATAGACGTATATAATGTTCGAACCGAGAAGTATGGGCGGACCCGCCAGGAATGTTGTAAAATACTACATTCCAGATGTTAGGCTGCCTTAGGTTGGGATAAACAAGGTTATAGACGTACATCATCTCCCGACCGAGAAGTACGGTCGCACACGAACGGGATTCTGTAAAACATTACCAGCGAGGGTCTAGATGGGTT
Organism: Xylocopa violacea; assembly: GCA_963969225.1. Classification (NCBI taxonomy): domain Eukaryota; kingdom Metazoa; phylum Arthropoda; class Insecta; order Hymenoptera; family Apidae; genus Xylocopa; species Xylocopa violacea. The sequence goes on from CAXAJV010000013.1 coordinate 4,405,981, forward strand.
AGGTTAGGTTATACTACGTTATAGACGTATATAATGCTCCTACCGAGTAGTAGGGGCTGACCCTCCAGGAATGTTGTAAAGTACTACATCCGAGGTGTTAGTTTGCCTTAGGTTAGGATATATATCGTTATAGACGTATATAATGTTCCCACGGAGATGTATGGACCCAAACGACCGCGATTCTGTAAAACATTACCAGCGAGGGGCTACATGGGTTAGGTAAGGTTATATTACGTTATAGACGTATATAATGCTCCAACCGAGTAGTAGGGGCCGACCATCCAGGAATGTTGTAAAATACTACATCCGAGGTGTTAGGTTGCCTTAGGTCAGGATATATAACGTTATAGACGTATATAATATTCTCACGGAGTGGTACGGGCCGACACGACCGGGATTCTGTAAAACATTACCAGCGAGGGGCTAGATGGGTTAGGTTAGGCTAAATTACGTTATAGACGTATATAATGTTCCCAACGAGAAGTAGGGGCCGACCCACCAGGATTGTTGTAAAATACTACATCCGAGATGTTAGATTGCCTTAGGTTGGGATAAACAAGGTTATAGACGTACATCATCTATCGACCGAGAAGTACGGTCGGACACGAACGGGATTCTGTAAAACATTACCAGCGAGGGGCTAGATTGGTTAGGTTAGGTTATACTACGTTGCAGACGTATATAATGCTCCAACCGAGTAGTAGGGGCCGACCATCCAGGAATGTTGTAAAATACTACATCCGAGGTGTTAGGTTGCCTTAGGTCAGGATATATAACGTTATAGACGTATATAATATTCTCACGGAGTGGTACGGGCCGACACGACCGGGATTCTGTAAAACACTACCAGCGACGGGCTATATGGGTTAGGTTAGGTTATATTACGTTATAGACTTACATAATATTCCAACCGAGAAGTAGGTGCCGACCCTCCAGGAATGTTGTAAAATACTACATCCGAGGTGTTAGATTGCCTTAGGTTAGGATATATATCGTTATAGACGTATATAATGTTCCCACCGAGAAGTAAGGGGCTACACGAACGGGATTCTACAAAACATTACCAGCGAGTTGCTAGATGGATTAGGTTAGGTTATATTACGTTATAGACTTACATAATGTTCCAACCGAGAAGTAGGGGCCGACCCTCCAGGAATGTTGCAAATACTACATCCGATGTGTTAGATTGCCTTAGGTTAGGATATATACCGTTATAGACGTACATAATGTTCCCACCGAGACGTACGGGGCTACACGAACGGGATTCTACAAAACATTCCCAGCGAGGCGCTAGATGGGTTAGGTTAGGTTATATTACGTTATAAACGTACATAATGTTCCAACCGAGAAGTAGGGGCCGACTCGCCAGGAATGATGTAAAATGCTACATCCGAGATGTTAGATTGCCTTAGGTTAGGATGTATAACGTTATAGACGTATATAATGTTCCCACCGAGACGTACGGGGCTACACGAACGGGATTCTACAAAACATTACCAGCGAGGGGCTAGAAGGATTAGGTTAGGTTATATTACGTTATAGACGAATATAATGTTCCCACGGAGATGTACGGACCCAAACGACCGGGATTCTGTAAAACATTACCAGCGAGGGGCTAGATGGGTTACGTAAGGTTATATTACGTTATAGACTTACATAATGTTCCCACCGAGAAGTAGGGGCCGACCCGCCAGGAATGTTGTAAAATACTACATCCGAAGTGTTAGGTTGCCTTAGGTTAGGATATATATCGTTATAGACGTATATAATGTTCCCACGGAGATGTATGGACCGAAACGACCGTGATTCTGTAAAACATTACCAGCGAGGGGCTAGATGGGTTAGGTAAGGTTATATTACGTTACAGACTTACATAATGTTCCCACCGAGAAGTAGGGGCTGACCCGCCAGGAATGTTGTAAAATACTACATCCGAGGTGTTAGGTTGCCTTAGGTCAGGATATATAACGTTATAGACGTATATAATGTTCCCACGGATGGGTACGGGCCGACATGACCGGGATTCTGCAAAACATTACCAGCAAGGGGCTAGATGGGTTAGGTTAGGTTATATTACGTTATAGACGTATATAATGTTCCCACCGAGAAGTAGGACCCGACCCGCCAGGAATGTTTTAAGATACTACATTCGAGATGTTAGATTGCCTTAGGTTAGGATATATAAGGTTATAGACGTATATAATGTTCCCACGGAGGGGTACGGGCCGACATGACCGGGATTCTGCAAAACATTACCAGCAAGGGGCTAGATGGGTTAGGTTAGGTTATATTACGTTATAGACGTATATAATGTTCCCACCGAGAAGTAGGACCCGACCCGCCAGGAATGTTTTAAGATACTACATTCGAGATGTTAGATTGCCTTAGGTTAGGATATATAACGTTATAGACATATATAATGTTCCCACGGAGTGGTACGGGCCGACACGACCGGGATTCTATAAAACATTACCAGCGAGGGGCTAGAAGGATTAGGTTAGGTTATATTACGTTATAGACGTATATAATGTTCCCACGGAGATGTACGGACCCAAACGACCGGGATTCTGTAAAACATTACCAGCGAGGGGCTAGATGGGTTAGGTAAGGTTATATTACGTTATAGACTTACATAATGTTCCCACCGAGAAGTATGGGCCGACCCACCAGGATTGTTGTAAAATACTACATCCGAGATGTTAGATTGCCTTAGGTTAGGACATATAACGTTATAGACGTATATAATGCTCCCACGGAGTGGTAGGGGCCGACACGACCGGGATTCTGTAAAACATTACCAGCGAGGGGCTAGATGGGTTAGGTTAGGCTAAATTACGTTATAGACGTATATAATGTTCCCACCGAGAAGTAGGGGCCGACCCACCAGGATTGTTGTAAAATACTACATCCGAGATGTTAGATTGCCTTAGGTTGGGATAAACAACGTTATAGACGTACATCATCTATCGACCGAGAAGTACGGTCGGACACGAACGGGATTCTGTAAAACATTACCAGCGAGGGGCTAGATGGGTTAGGTTAGGTTATACTACGTTGCAGACGTATATAATGCTCCAACCGAGTAGTAGGGGCCGACCCTCCAGGAATGTTGTAAAATACTACATCCGAGGTGTTAGGTTGCCTTAGGTCAGGATATATAACGTTATAGACGTATATAATATTCTCACGGAGTGGTACGGGCCGACACGACCGGGATTCTGTAAAACACTACCAGCGACGGGCTATATGGGTTAGGTTAGGTTATATTACGTTATAGACTTACATAATATTCCAACCGAGAAGTAGGTGCCGACCCTCCAGGAATGTTGTAAAATACTACATCCGAGGTGTTAGATTGCCTTAGGTTAGGATATATAACGTTATAGACGTATATAATGTTCCCACCGAGACGTACGGGGCTGCACGTCCTGGATTCTGTAAAACATTACCAGCGAGGGGCTGGATGGGTTAGGAAAGGTTATATTACTTTATAGACGTATATAATGTTCGAACCGAGAAGTATGGGCGGACCCGCCAGGAATGTTGTAAAATACTACATTCCAGATGTTATAGGCTGCCTTAGGTTGGGATAAACAAGGTTATAGACGTACATCATCTCCCGACCGAGAAGTACGGTCGCACACGAACGGGATTCTGTAAAACATTACCAGCGAGGGTCTAGATGGGTTAGGTTAGGTTATACTACGTTATAGACGTATATAATGCTCCTACCGAGTAGTAGGGGCCGACCCTCCAGGAATGTTGTAAAGTACTACATCCGAGGTGTTAGTTTGCCTTAGGTTAGGATATATATCGTTATAGACGTATATAATGTTCCCACGGAGATGTATGGACCCAAACGACCGTGATTCTGTAAAACATTACCAGCGAGGGGCTACATGAGTTAGGTAAGGTTATATTACGTTACAGACTTACATAATGTTCCCACCGAGAAGTAGGGGCTGACCCGCCAGGAATGTTGTAAAATACTACATCCGAGATGTTAGGATGCCTTAGGTTGGGATAAATAAGGTTATAGACGTATATAATGTTCCCACGGAGGGGTACGGGCCGACATGTCCGGGATTCTGTAAAACATTACCAGCAAGGGGCTAGATGGGTTAGGTTAGGTTATATTACGTTATAGACGTATATAATGTTCCCACCGAGAAGTAGGACCCGACCCGCCAGGAATGTTTTAAGATACTACATTCGAGATGTTAGATTGCCTTAGGTTAGGATGTATAACGTTACAGATGTATATAATGTTCCCACGTAGTGGTACGGGCCGACACGACCGGGATTCTGTAAAACATTACCAGCGAGGGGCTAGATGGGTTAGGGAAGGTTATATTACTTTATAGACGTATATAATGTTCGAACCGAGAAGTATGGGCCGACCCGCCAGGAATGTTGTAAAATACTACATTCGAGATGTTAGGTTGCCTTAGGTTGGGATAAACAAGGTTATAGACGTACATCATCTCCCGACCGAGAAGTACGGTCGGACACGTACGGGATTCTGTAAAACATTACCAGCGAGGGGCTAGATGGGTTAGGCTAGGTTATACTACGTTATAGACGTATATAATGCTCCAACCGAGTAGTAGGGGCCGACCATCCAGGAATGTTGTAAAATACTACATCCGAGGTGTTAGGTTGCCTTAGGTCAGGATATATAACGTTATAGACGTATATAATATTCCCACGGAGTGATACGGGCCGATACGACCGGGATTCTGTAAAACACTACCAGCGAGGGGCTATATGGGTTAGGTTAGGTTATATTACGTTATAGACGTATATAATGTTCCCACCGAGAAGTAGGGGCCGACCCGCCAGGAATGTTTTAAGATACTACATTCGAGATGTTAGATTGCCTTAGGTTAGGATATATATCGTTATAGACGTATATAATGTTCCCACCGAGAAGTAAGGGGCTACACGAACGGGATTCTACAAAACATTACCAGCGAGTTGCTAGATGGATTAGGTTAGGTTATATTACGTTATAGACTTACATAATGTTCCAACCGAGAAGTAGGGGCCGACCCTCCAGGAATGTTGCAAATACTACATCCGATGTGTTAGATTGCCTTAGGTTAGGATATATACCGTTATAGACGTACATAATGTTCCCACCGAGACGTACGGGGCTACACGAACGGGATTCTACAAAACATTCCCAGCGAGGGGCTAGATGGGTTAGGTTAGGTTATATTACGTTATAAACGTACATAATGTTCCAACCGAGAAGTAGGGGCCGACTCGCCAGGAATGATGTAAAATGCTACATCCGAGATGTTAGATTGCCTTAGGTTAGGATGTATAACGTTATAGACGTATATAATGTTCCCACCGAGACGTACGGGGCTACACGAACGGGATTCTACAAAACATTACCAGCGAGGGGCTAGAAGGATTAGGTTAGGTTATATTACGTTATAGACTTACATAATGTTCCAACCGAGAAGTAGGGGCCGACCCTCCAGGACTGTTGTAAAATACTACATCCGAGGTGTTAGTTTGCCTTAGGTTAGGATATATATCGTTATAGACGTATATAATGTTCCCACGGAGATGTATGGACCCAAACGACCGTGATTCTGTAAAACATTACCAGCGAGGGGCTAGATGGGTTAGGTAAGGTTATATTACGTTAAAGGCTTACATAATGTTCCCATCGAGAAGTGGGGTCTGACCCGCCAGGAATGTTGTAGAATACTACATTCGAGATGTTAGGTTGCCTTAGGTTGGGATAAATAAGGTTATAGACGTATATAATGTTCCCACGGAGGGGTACGGGCCGACATGACCGGGATTCTGTAAAACATTACCAGCAAGGGGCTAAATGGGTTAGGTTAGGTTATATTACGTAATAGACGTATATAATGTTCCCACCGAGAAGTAGGACCCGACACGCCAGGAATGTTTTAAGATACTACATTCGAGATGTTAGATTGCCTTAGGTTAGGATGTATAACGTTATAGATGTATATAATGTTCCCACGGAGTGGTACGGGCCGACACGACCGGGATTCTGTAAAACATTTCCAGCGAGGTGCTAGATGGGTTAGGTTAGGTTATACTACGTTATAGACGTATTTAATGCTCCTACCGATTAGTAGGGGCCGAACCTCCAGGAATGTTGTAAAATACTACATCCGAGATGTTAGATTGCCTTAGGTTAGGATGTATAACGTTATAGACGTATGTAATGTTCCCACCGAGACGTACGGGGCTACACGAACGGGATTCTACAAAACATTACCAGCGAGGGACTGGATGGGTTAGGTTAGGTTAAATTACGTTATAGGCGAATATAATGTTCCCACGGAGATGTACGGACCCAAACGACCGGGATTCTGTAAAACATTACCAGCGAGGGGCTAGATGGGTTACGTAAGGTTATATTACGTTATAGACTTACATAATGTTCCCACCGAGAAGTAGGGGCCGACCCGCCAGGAATGTTGTAAAATACTACATCCGAAGTGTTAGGTTGCCTTAGGTTAGGATATATATCGTTATAGATGTATATAATGTTCCCACGGAGATGTACGGGGCTGCACGTCCGGGATTCTGTAAAACATTACCAGCGAGGGGCTAGATGGGTTAGGAAAGGTTATATTACTTTATAGACGTATATAATGTTCGAACCGAGAAGTATGGGCCGACCCGCCAGGAATGTTGTAAAATACTACATTCCAGATGTTAGGCTGCCTTAGGTTGGGATAAACAAGGTTATAGACGTACATCATCTCCCGACCGAGAAGTACGGTCGCACACGAACGCGATTCTGTAAAACATTACCAGCGAGGGTCTAGATGGGTTAGGTTAGGTTATACTACGTTATAGACGTATATAATGTCCTACCGATTAGTAGGGGCCGACCCTCCAGGAATGTTGTAAAATACTACATCCGAGGTGTTACTTTGCCTTAGGTTAGGATATATAACGTTATAGACGTATATAATGTTCCCACCGGGACGTACTGGGCTACACGAACGGGATTCTACAAAACTTTACCAGCGAGGGGCTAGAAGGATTAGGTTAGGTTAAATTACGTTATAGACGTATATAATTTTCCCACCGAGAAGTAGGGGCCGACCCTCCAGGAATGTTGTAAAATACTGCATCCGAGGTGTTATGTTGCCTTATGTTAGGATATATAACGTTATAGACGTATATAATGTTCCCACCGAGACGTACGGGGCTGCACGTCCGGGATTCTGTAAAACATTACCAGCGAGGGGCTAGATGGGTTAGGAAAGGTTATATTACTTTATAGACGTATATAATGTTCGAACCGAGAAGTATGGGTCGACTCGCCAGGAATGTTGTAAAATACTACATTCCAGATGTTAGGCTGCCTTAGGTTGGGATAAACAAGGTTATAGACGTACATCATCTCCCGACCGAGAAGTACGGTCGCACACGAACGGGATTCTGCAAAACATTACCAGCGAGGGTCTAGATGGGTGAGGTTAGGTTATACTACGTTATAGACGTATATAATGCTCCTACCGAGTAGTAGGGGCCGACCCTCCAGGAATGTTGTAAAATACTACATCCGAGGTGTTAGGTTGCCTTAGGTTAGGATATATAACGTTATAGACGTATATAATGATCCCACCGAGACGTACTGGGCTACACGAACGGGATTCTACAAAACTTTACCAGCGAGGGGCTATATGGGTTAGGTTAGGTTATATTACGTTATAGACTTACATAATGTTCGAACCGAGAAGTAGGGGCCGACCCTCCAGGAATGTTGTAAAATACTACATCCGAGGTGTTAGATTGCCTTAGGTTAGGATATATAACGTTATAGACGTATATAATGTTCCCACCGAGACGTACGGGGCTGCACGTCCGGGATTCTGTAAAACATTACCAGCGAGGGGCTAGATGGGTTAGGAAAGGTTATATTACTTTATAGACGTATATAATGTTCGAACCGAGAAGTATGGGCCGACCCGCCAGGAATGTTGTAAAATACTACATTCCAGATGTTAGGCTGCCTTAGGTTGGGATAAACAAGGTTATAGACGTACATCATCTCCCGACCGAGAAGTACGGTCGCACACGAACGCGATTCTGTAAAACATTACCAGCGAGGGTCTAGATGGGTTAGGTCAGGTTATACTACGTTATAGACGTATATAATGTCCTACCGAGTAGTAGGGGCCGACCCTCCAGGAATGTTGTAAAATACTACATCCGAGGTGTTACTTTGCCTTAGGTTAGGATATATAACGTTATAGACGTATATAATGTTCCCACCGGGACGTACTGGGCTACACGAACGGGATTCTACAAAACTTTACCAGCGAGGGGCTAGAAGGATTAGGTTAGGTTAAATTACGTTATAGACGTATATAATTTTCCCACCGAGAAGTAGGGGCCGACCCTCCAGGAATGTTGTAAAATACTGCATCCGAGGTGTTATGTTGCCTTATGTTAGGATATATAACGTTATAGACGTATATAATGTTCCCACCGAGACGTACGGGGCTGCACGTCCGGGATTCTGTAAAACATTACCAGCGAGGGGCTAGATGGGTTAGGAAAGGTTATATTACTTTATAGACGTATATAATGTTCGAACCGAGAAGTATGGGTCGACTCGCCAGGAATGTTGTAAAATACTACATTCCAGATGTTAGGCTGCCTTAGGTTGGGATAAACAAGGTTATAGACGTACATCATCTCCCGACCGAGAAGTACGGTCGCACACGAACGGGATTCTGCAAAACATTACCAGCGAGGGTCTAGATGGGTGAGGTTAGGTTATACTACGTTATAGACGTATATAATGCTCCTACCGAGTAGTAGGGGCCGACCCTCCAGGAATGTTGTAAAATACTACATCCGAGGTGTTAGGTTGCCTTAGGTTAGGATATATAACGTTATAGACGTATATAATGATCCCACCGAGACGTACTGGGCTACACGAACGGGATTCTACAAAACTTTACCAGCGAGGGGCTATATGGGTTAGGTTAGGTTATATTACGTTATAGACTTACAAATTGTTCGAACCGAGAAGTAGGGGCCGACCCTCCAGGAATGTTGTAAAATACTACATCCGAGGTGTTAGATTGCCTTAGGTTAGGATATATAACGTTATAGACGTATATAATGTTCCCACCGAGACGTACGGGGCTGCACGTCCGGGATTCTGTAAAACATTACCAGCGAGGGGCTAGATGGGTTAGGAAAGGTTATATTACTTTATAGACGTATATAATGTTCGAACCGAGAATTATGGGCCGACCCGCCAGGAATGTTGTAAAATACTACATTCCAGATGTTAGGCTGCCTTAGGTTGGGATAAACAAGGTTATAGACGTACATCATCTCCCGACCGAGAAGTACGGTCGCACACGAACGCGATTCTGTAAAACATTACCAGCGAGGGTCTAGATGGGTTAGGTTAGGTTATACTACGTTATAGACGTATATAATGTCCTACCGAGTAGTAGGGGCCGACCCTCCAGGAATGTTGTAAAATACTACATCCGAGGTGTTACTTTGCCTTAGGTTAGGATATATATCGTTATAGACGTATATAATGTTCCCACGGAGATGTATGGACCCAAACGACAGTGATTCTGTGAAACATTACCAGCGAGGGGCTAGATGGGTTAGGTAAGGTTATATTACGTTATAGACTTACATAATGTTCCCACCGAGAAGTAGGGGCTGACCCGCCAGGAATGTTGTAAGATACTACATTCGAGATGTTAGGTTGCCTTAGGCTGGGATGAATAAGGTTATAGACGTACATCATCTATCGACCGAGAAGTACGGTCGGACACGAACGGGATTCTGTAAAACATTACCAGCGAGGGGCTAGAGGGGTTAGGTTAGGTTATACTACGTTACAGACGTATATAATGCTCCATACGAGTAGTAGGGGCCGACCCTCCAGGAATGTTGTAAAATACTACATCCGATGTGTTAGATTGCCTTAGGTTAGGATATATACCGTTATAGACGTACATAATGTTCCCACCGAGACGTACGGGGCTACACGAACGGGATTCTACAAAACTTTACCAGCGAGGGGCTAGAAGGATTAGGTTAGGTTATATTACGTTATAGACTTACATAATGTTCCAACCGAGAAGTAGGGGCCGACCCTCCAGGAATGTTGTAAAATACTACATCCGAGGTGTTAGTTTGCCTTAGGTTAGGATATATATCGTTATAGACGTATATAATGTTCCCACGGAGATGTATGGACCCAAACGACCGTGATTCTGTAAAACATTACCAGCGAGGGGCTAGATGGGTTAGGTAAGGTTATATTACGTTACAGACTTACATAATGTTCCCACCGAGAAGTAGGGGCTGACCCGCCAGGAATGTTGTAAAATACTACACTCGAGATGTTAGGTTGCCTCAGGTTGGGATAAATAAGGTTATAGACGTATATAATGTTCCCACGGAGGGGTACGGGCCGACATGACCGGGATTCTGCAAAACATTAACAGCAGGGGGCTAGGTGGGTTAGGTTAGGTTATATTACGTTAGAGACGTATATAATGTTCCCACCGAGAAGTAGGACCCGACCCGCCAGGAATGTTTTAAGATACTACATTCGAGATGTTAGATTGCCTTAGGTTAGGATGTATAACGTTATAGACGTATATAATGTTCCCACCGAGACGTACGGGGCTGCAAGTAGGGATTCTGTAAAACATTACCAGCGAGGGGCTAGCTGGGTTAGGAAAGGTTATATTACTTCATAGACGTATATAATGTTCGAACCGAGAAGTATGAGCCGAACCGCCAGGAATGTTGTAAAATACTACATTCCAGATGTTAGGCTGCCTTAGGTTGGGATAAACAAGGTTATAGACGTACATCATCTCCCGACCGAGAAGTACGGTCGCACACGAACGAGATTCTGTAAAACATTACAAGCGAGGATCTAGATGGGTTAGGTTAGATTATATTACGTTACAAACGTATATAATGTTCCCGCCGAGAAGTAGGGGCCGACCCGCCAGGAATGTTGTAAAATACTACATCCGAGGTGTTAGGTTGCCTTAGGTTAGGATATATAACGTTATAGACGTATATAATGTTCCCACGGAGTGGTACGGGCCGACACGACCGGGATTCTATGAAACATTACCAGCGACGGGCTAGATGGGTTAGGTTAGATTATATTACGGTACAAACGTATATAATGTTCCCGCCGAGAAGTAGGGGCCGACCCGCCAGGAATGTTGTAAAATACTACATCCGACATGTTAGATTGCCTTAGGTTAGGATATATAACGTTATAGACGTATATAATGATCCCACCGAGACGTACTGGGCTACACGAACGGGATTCTACAAAACTTTACCAGCGAGGGGCTATATGGGTTAGGTTAGGTTATATTACGTTATAGACTTACATAATGTTCCAACCGAGAAGTAGGGGCCGACCCTCCAGGAATGTTGTAAAATACTACATCCGAGGTGTTAGATTGCCTTAGGTTAGGATATATAACGTTATAGACGTATATAATGTTCCCACCGAGAAGTACGGGGCTGCACGTCCGGGATTCTGTAAAACATTACCAGCGAGGGGCTAGATGGGTTAGGAAAGGTTATATTACTTTATAGACGTATATAATGTTCGAACCGAGAAGTATGGGCCGACCCGCCAGGAATGTTGTAAAATACTACATTCCAGATGTTAGGCTGCCTTAGGTTGGGATAAACAAGGTTATAGACGTACATCATCTCCCGACCGAGAAGTACGGTCGCACACGAACGAGATTCTGTAAAACATTACAAGCGAGGATCTAGATGGGTTAGGTTAGATTATATTACGTTACAAACGTATATAATGTTCCCGCCGAGAAGTAGGGGCCGACCCGCCAGGAATGTTGTAAGATACTACATCCGAGATGTTAGATTGCCTTAGGTTAGGATATATAACGTTATAGACGTATATAATGTTCCCACCGGGACGTACTGGGCTACACGAACGGGATTCTACAAAACTTTACCAGCGAGGGGCTAGAAGGATTTGGTTAGGTTATATTACGTTATAGATTTACATAATGTTCCAACCGAGAAGTAGGGGCCGACCCTCCAGGAATGTTGTAAAATACTACATCCGAGGTGTTAGTTTGCCTTAGGTTAGGATATATATCGTTATAGACGTATATAATGTTCCCACGGAGATGTATGGACCCAAACGACCGTGATTCTGTAAAACATTACCAGCGAGGGGCTAGATGGTTTAGGTAAGGTTATATTACGTTACAGACTTACATAATGTTCCCACCGAGAAGTAGGGGCTGACCCGCCAGGAATGTTATAAAATACTACATACGAGATGTTAGGTTGCCTTAGGTTGGGATAAATAAGGTTATAGACGTATATAATGTTCCCACGGAGGGGTACGGGCCGACATGACCGGGATTCTGTAAAACATTACCAGCGAGGCGCTAGATGGGTTAGGTTAGGTTATATTACGTTATAGACGTATGTAATGTTCCCACCGAGAAGTAGGACCCGACCCGCCAGGAATGTTTTAAGATACTACATTCGAGATGCTAGATTGCCTTACGTTAGGATGTATAACGTTATAGATGTATATAATGTTCCCACGGAGTGGTACGGGCCGACACGACCGGGATTCTGTAAAACATTACCAGCGAGGGGCTAGATGGGTTAGGTTAGGTTATACTACGTTATAGACGTATATAATGCTCCTACCGAGTAGTAGGGGCCGACCCTCCAGGAATGTTGTAAAATACTACATCCGAGATGTTAGATTGCCTTAGGTTAGGATGCATAACGTTATAGACGTATATAATGTTCCCACCGAGACGTACGGGGCTACACGAACGGGATTCTACAAAACATTACCAGCGAGGGACTGGATGGGTTAGGTTAGGTTAAATTACGTTATAGACGTATATAATTTTCCCACCGAGATGTAGGGGCCGACCCGCCAGAAATGTTGTAAAATACTACATTCGGGATGTTAGGTTGCCTTAGGTTGGGATAAACAAGGTTATAGACATACATCATCTCCCGACCGAGAAGTACGGTTGGACACGAACGGGATTCTGTAAAACATTACCAGCGAGGGGCTAGATGGGTTAGGTTAGGTTATACTACGTTATAGACGTATATAATGCTCCAACCGAGTAGTAGGGGCCGACCATCCAGGAATGTTGTGAAATACTACATCCGAGGTGTTAGGTTGCCTTAGGTCAGGATATATAACGTTATAGACGTATATAATATTCCCACGGAGTGGTACGGGCCGACACGACCGGGATTCTGTAAAACACTACCAGCGAGGGGCTATATGGGTTAGGTTAGGTTATATTACGTTATAGACGTATATAATGTTCCCACCGAGAAGTAGGGGCCGACCCGCCAGGAATGTTTTAAGATACTACATTCGAGATGTTAGATTGCCTTAGGTTAGGATATATATCTTTATAGACGTATATAATGTTCCCACCGAGAAGTACGGGGCTACACGAACGGGATTCTACAAAACATTCCCAGCGAGGGGCTAGATGTGTTAGGTTAGGTTATATTACGTTATAAACGTACGTAATATTCCAACCGAGAAGTAGGGGCCGACTCGCCAGGAATGTTGTAAAATACTACATCCGAGATGTTAGATTGCCTTAGGTTAGGATGTATAACGTTATAGACGTATATAATGTTCCCACCGAGACGTACGGGGCTACACGAACGGGATTCTACAAAACATTACCAGCGAGGGGCTAGAAGGATTAGGTTAGGTTATATTACGTTGTAGACTTACATAATGTTCCAACCGAGAAGTAGGGGCCGACCCTCCAGGAATGTTGTAAAATACTACATCCGATGTGTTAGATTGCCTTAGGTTAGGATGTATAACGTTATAGACGTATATAATGTTCCCACCGAGACGTACGGGGCTACACCAACGGGATTCTACAAAACATTCCCAGCGAGGAGCTAGATGGGTTAGGTTAGGTTATATTACGTTATACACGTATATAATGTTCCCACCGAGAAGTAGGGGCCGACCCGCCAGGATTGTTGTAAAATACTACATCCGAGATGTTAGATTGCCTTAGGTTAGGATATATAACGTTATAGACGTATATAATGTTCCCACCGAGACGTACGGGGCTGTACGACCGGGATTCTGTAAAACATTACGAGCGTGGGGCTAGAAGGGTTAGGAAAGGTTATATTACTTTATAGACGTATATAATGTTCGAACCGAGAAGTATGGGCCGACCCGCCAGGAATGTTGTAAGATACTACATTCGAGATGTTAGGTTGCCTTAGGCTGGGATAAATAAGGTTATAGACGTACATCATCTATCGACCGAGAAGTACGGTCGGACACGAACGGGATTCTGTAAAACATTACCAGCGAGGGGCTAGATGGGTTAGGTTAGGTTATACTACGTTACAGACGTATATAATGCTCCAACCGAGTAGTAGGGGCCGACCCTATAGGAATGTTGTAAAATACTACATCCGAGGTGTTAGGTTGCCTTAGGTCAGGATATATAACGTTATAGACGTATATAATATTCTCACGGAGTGGTACGGGCCGACACGACCGGGATTCTGTAAAACACTACCAGCGAGGGGCTATATGGGTTAGGAAAGGTTATATTACTTCATAGACGTATATAATGTTCGAACTGAGAAGTATGAGCCGAACCGCCAGGAATGTTGTAAAATACTACATTCCAGATGTTAGGCTGCCTTAGGTTGGGATAAACAAGGTTATAGACGTACATCATCTCCCGACCGAGAAGTACGGTCGCACACGAACGAGATTCTGTAAAACATTACAAGCGAGGATCTAGATGGGTTAGGTTAGATTATATTACGTTACAAACGTATATAATGTTCCCGCCGAGAAGTAGGGGCCGACCCGCCAGGAATGTTGTAAAATACTACATCCGAGGTGTTAGGTTGCCTTAGGTTAGGATATGTAACGTTATAGACGTATATAATGTTCCCACGGAGTGGTACGGGCCGACACGACCGGGATTCTATAAAACATTACCAGCGACGGGCTAGATGGGTTAGGTTAGATTATATTACAGTACAAACGTATATAATGTTCCCGCCGAGAAGTAGGGGCCGACCCGCCAGGAATGTTGTAAAATACTACATCCGACATGTTAGATTGCCTTAGGTTAGGATATATAACGTTATAGACGTATATAATGATCCCACCGAGACGTACTGGGCTACACGAACGGGATTCTACAAAACTTTACCAGCGAGGGGCTATATGGGTTAGGTTAGGTTATATTACGTTATAGACTTACATAATGTTCCAACCGAGAAGTAGGGGCCGACCCTCCAGGAATGTTGTAAAATACTACATCCGAGGTGTTAGATTGCCTTAGGTTAGGATATATAACGTTATAGACGTATATAATGTTCCCACCGAGAAGTACGGGGCTGCACGTCCGGGATTCTGTAAAACATTACCAGCGAGGGGCTAGATGGGTTAGGAAAGGTTATATTACTTTATAGACGTATATAATGTTCGAACCGAGAAGTATGGGCCGACCCGCCAGGAATGTTGTAAAATACTACATTCCAGATGTTAGGCTGCCTTAGGTTGGGATAAACAAGTTTATAGACGTACATCATCTCCCGACCGAGAAGTACGGTCGCACACGAACGAGATTCTGTAAAACATTACAAGCGAGGATCTAGATGGGTTAGGTTAGATTATATTACGTTACAAACGTATATAATGTTCCCGCCGAGAAGTAGGGGCCGACCGGCCAGGAATGTTGTAAGATACTACATCCGAGATGTTAGATTGCCTTAGGTTAGGATATATAACGTTATAGACGTATATAATGTTCCCACCGGGACGTACTGGGCTACACGAACGGGATTCTACAAAACTTTACCAGCGAGGGGCTAGAAGGATTTGGTTAGGTTATATTACGTTATAGATTTACATAATGTTCCAACCGAGAAGTAGGGGCCGACCCTCCAGGAATGTTGTAAAATACTACATCCGAGGTGTTAGTTTGCCTTAGGTTAGGATATATATCGTTATAGACGTATATAATGTTCCCACGGAGATGTATGGACCCAAACGACCGTGATTCTGTAAAACATTACCAGCGAGGGGCTAGATGGGTTAGGTAAGGTTATATTACGTTACAGACTTACATAATGTTCCCACCGAGAAGTAGGGGCTGACCCGCCAGGAATGTTGTAAAATACTACATACGAGATGTTAGGTTGCCTTAGGTTGGGATAAATAAGGTTATAGACGTATATAATGTTCCCACGGAGGGGTACGGGCCGACATGACCGGGATTCTGTAAAACATTACCAGCGAGGCGCTAGATGGGTTAGGTTAGATTATATTACGTTATAGACGTATGTAATGTTCCCACCGAGAAGTAGGACCCGACCCGCCAGGAATGTTTTAAGATACTACATTCGAGATGCTAGATTGCCTTACGTTAGGATGTATAACGTTATAGATGTATATAATGTTCCCACGGAGTGGTACGGGCCGACACGACCGGGATTCTGTAAAACATTACCAGCGAGGGGCTAGATGGGTTAGGTTAGGTTATACTACGTTATAGACGTTTATAATGCTCCTACCGAGTAGTAGGGGCCGACCCTCCAGGAATGTTGTAAAATACTACATCCGAGATGTTAGATTGCCTTAGGTTAGGATGTATAACGTTATAGACGTATATAATGTTCCCACCGAGACGTACGGGGCTACACGAACGGGATTCTACAAAACATTACCAGCGAGGGACTGGATGGGTTAGGTTAGGTTAAATTACGTTATAGACGTATATAATTTTCCCACCGAGATGTAGGGGCCGACCCGCCAGAAATGTTGTAAAATACTACATTCGGGATGTTAGGTTGCCTTAGGTTGGGATAAACAAGGTTATAGACATACATCATCTCCCGACCGAGAAGTACGGTTGGACACGAACGGGATTCTGTAAAACATTACCAGCGAGGGGCTAGATGGGTTAGGTTAGGTTATACTACGTTATAGACGTATATAATGCTCCAACCGAGTAGTAGGGGCCGACCATCCAGGAATGTTGTGAAATACTACATCCGAGGTGTTAGGTTGCCTTAGGTCAGGATATATAACGTTATAGACGTATATAATATTCCCACGGAGTGGTACGGGCCGACACGACCGGGATTCTGTAAAACACTACCAGCGAGGGGCTATATGGGTTAGGTTAGGTTATATTACGTTATAGACGTATATAATGTTCCCACCGAGAAGTAGGGGCCGACCCGCCAGGAATGTTTTAAGATACTACATTCGAGATGTTAGATTGCCTTAGGTTAGGATATATATCGTTATAGACGTATATAATGTTCCCACCGAGAAGTACGGGGCTACACAAACGGGATTCTACAAAACATTACCAGCGAGTGGCTAGATGGATTAGGTTAGGTTATATTACGTTATAGACTTACATAATGTTCCAACCGAGAAGTAGGGGCCGACCCTCCAGGAATGTTGTAAAATACTACATCCGATGTGTTAGATTGCCTTAGGTTAGGATATATACCGTTATAGACGTATATAATGTTCCCACCGAGACGTACGGGGCTACACGAACGGGATTCTACAAAACATTACCAGCGAGGGGCTAGAAGGATTAGGTTAGGTTATATTACGTTGTAGACTTACATAATGTTCCAACCGAGAAGTAGGGGCCGACCCTCCAGGAATGTTGTAAAATACTACATCCGAGGTGTTAGTTTGCCTTAGGTTAGGATATATAACGTTATAGACGTATATAATGTTCCCAAGGAGATGTACGGACCCAAACGACCGGGATTCTGTAAAACATTACCAGCGAGGGGCTAGATGGGTTAGGTAAGGTTATATTACGTTATAGACTTACATAATGTTCCCACCGAAAAGTAGGTGCCGACCCGCCAGGAATGTTGTAAAATACTACATCCGAGGTGTTAGGTTGCCTTAGGTTACCATATATAACGTTATAGACGTATATAATGCTCCCACGGAGTGGTACGGGCCGACACGACCGGGATTCTGTAAAACATTACCAGCGAGGAGCTAGATGGGTTAGGTTAGGTTAAATTACGTTATAGACGTATATAATGTTCTCACAGAGAAGTAGGGGCCGACCCTCCAGGAATGTTGTAAGATACTACATCCGATGTGTTAGATTGCCTTAGGTTAGGATGTATAACGTTATAGACGTATATAATGTTCCCACCGAGACGTACGGGGCTACACCAACGGGATTCTACAAAACATTCCCAGCGAGGAGCTAGATGGGTTAGGTTAGGTTGTATTACGTTATACACGTATATAATGTTCCCACCGAGAAGTAGGGGCCGACCCGCCAGGATTGTTGTAAAATACTACATCCGAGATGTTAGATTGCCTTAGGTTAGGATATATAACGTTATAGACGTATATAATGTTCCCACCGAGACGTACGGGGCTGTACGACCGGGATTCTGTAAAACAATACGAGCGTGGGGCTAGAAGGGTTAGGAAAGGTTATATTACTTTATAGACGTATATAATGTTCGAACCGAGAAGTATGGGCCGACCCGCCAGGAATGTTGTAAAATATTACATTCGAGATGTTAGGTTGCCTTAGGTTGGGATAAACAACGTTATAGACGTTCATCATCTATCGACCGAGAAGTACGGTCGGACACGAACGGGATTCTGTAAAACATTACCAGCGAGGGGCTAGATGGGTTAGGTTAGGTTATACTACGTTACAGACGTATATAATGCTCCAACCGAGTAGTAGGGGCCGACCCTACAGGAATGTTGTAAAATACTACATCCGAGGTGTTAGGTTGCCTTAGGTCAGGATATATAACGTTATAGACGTATATAATATACTCACGGAGTGGTACGGGCCGACACGACCGGGATTCTGTAAAACACTACCAGCGAGGGGCTATATGGGTTAGGTTAGGTTATATTACGTTATAGACTTACATAATGTTCCAAACGAGAAGTAGGGGCCGACCCTCCAGGAATATTGTAAAATACTACATCCGAGGTGTTAGATTGCCTTAGGTTAGGATATATAACGTTGTAGACGTATATAATGTTCCCACCGAGACGTACGGGGCTGCACGTCCGGGATTCTGTAAAACATTACCAGCGAGGGGCTAGCTGGGTTAGGAAAGGTTATATTACTTCATAGACGTATATAATGTTCGAACCGAGAAGTATGAGCCGAACCGCCAGGAATGTTGTAAAATACTACATTCCAGATGTTAGGCTGCCTTAGGTTGGGATAAACAAGGTTATAGACGTACATCATCTCCCGACCGAGAAGTACGGTCGCACACGAACGCGATTCTGTAAAACATTACCAGCGAGGGTCTAGATGGGTTAGGTTAGGTTATACTACGTTATAGACGTATATAATGTCCTACCGAGTAGTAGGGGCCGACCCTCCAGGAATGTTGTAAAATACTACATCCGAGGTGTTACTTTGCCATAGGTTAGGATATATATCGTTATAGACGTATATAATGTACCCACGGAGATGTATGGACCCAAACGACCGTGATTCTGTGAAACATTACCAGCGAGCGGCTAGATGGGTTAGGTTAGGTTATACTACGTTACAGACGTATATAATGCTCCATACGAGTAGTAGGGGCCGACCCTCCAGGAATGTTGTAAAATACTACATCCGATGTGTTAGATTGCCTCAGGTTAGGATATATACCGTTATAGACGTACATAATGTTCCCACCGAGACGTACGGGGCTACACGAACGGGATTCTACAAAACTTTACCAGCGAGGGGCTAGAAGGATTAGGTTAGGTTATATTACGTTATAGACTTACATAATGTTCCAACCGAGAAGTAGGGGCCGACCCTCCAGGAATGTTGTAAAATACTACATCCGAGGTGTTAGTTTGCCTTAGGTTAGGATATATATCTTTATAGACGTATATAATGTTCCCACGGAGATGTATGGACCCAAACAACCGTGATTCTGTAAAACATTACCAGCGAGGGGCTAGATGGGTTAGGTAAGATTATATTACGTTACAGACTTACATAATGTTCCCACCGAGAAGTAGGGGCTGACCCGCCAGGAATGTTGTAAAATACTACACTCGAGATGTTAGGTTGCCTTAGGTTGGGATAAATAAGGTTATAGACGTATATAATGTTCCCACGGAGGGGTACGGGCCGACATGACCGGGATTCTGCAAAACATTACCAGCAAGGGGCTAGGTGGGTTAGGTTAGGTTATATTACGTTATAGACGTATATAATGTTCCCACCGTGAAGTAGGACCCGACCCGCCAGGAATGTTTTAAGATACTACATTCGAGATGTTAGATTGCCTTAGGTTAGGATGTATAACGTTATAGATGTATATAATGTTCCCACGGAGTGGTACGGGCCGACACGACCGGCATTCTGTAAAACATTACCAGCGAGGGCTAGATGCTTTAGGTTAGGTTATACTACGTTATAGACGTATATAATGCTCCTACCGAGTAGTAGGGGCCGACCCTCCAGGAATGTTGTAAAATACTACATCCGAGATGTTAGATTGCCTTAGGTTAGGATGTATAACGTTATAGACGTATATAATGTTCCCACCGAGACGTACGGGGCTGCAAGTCCGGGATTCTGTAAAACATTACCAGCGAGGGGCTAGCTGGGTTAGGAAAGGTTATATTACTTCATAGACGTATATAATGTTCGAACCGAGAAGTATGAGCCGAACCGCCAGGAATGTTGTAAAATACTACATTCCAGATGTTAGGCTGCCTTAGGTTGGGATAAACAAGGTTATAGACGTACATCATCTCCCGACCGAGAAGTACGGTCGCACACGAACGAGATTCTGTAAAACATTACAAGCGAGGATCTAGATGGGTTAGGTTAGATTATATTACGTTACAAACGTATATAATGTTCCCGCCGAGAAGTAGGGGCCGACCCGCCAGGAATGTTGTAAGATACTACATCCGAGATGTTAGATTGCCTTAGGTTAGGATATCTAACGTTATAGACGTATATAATGTTCCCACCGGGACGTACTGGGCTACACGAACGGGATTCTACAAAACTTTACCAGCGAGGGGCTAGAAGGATTAGGTTAGGTTATATTACGTTATAGATTTACATAATGTTCCAACCGAGAAGTAGGGGCCGACCCTCCAGGAATGTTGTAAAATACTACATCCGAGGTGTTAGTTTGTCTTAGGTTAGGATATATATCGTTATAGACGTATATAATGTTCCCACGGAGATGTATGGACCCAAACGACCGTGATTCTGTAAAACATTACCAGCGAGGGGCTAGATGGGTTAGTTAAGGTTATATTACGTTACAGACTTACATAATGTTCCCACCGAGAAGTAGGGGCTGACCCGCCAGGAATGTTGTAAAATACTACACACGAGATGTTAGGTTGCCTTAGGTTGGGATAAATAAGGTTATAGACGTATATAATGTTCCCACGGAGTGGTACGGGGCTACACGAACAGGATTCTACAAAACATTCCCAGCGAGGGGCTAGATGGGTTAGGTTAGGTTATATTACGTTATAAACGTACGTAATGTTCCCACCGAGAAGTAGGGGCCGACCCGCCAGGATTGTTGTAAAATACTACATCCGAGATGTTAGATTGCCTTAGGTTAGGATATATAACGTTATAGACGTATATAATGTTCCCACCGAGACGTACGGGGCTGTACGACCGGGATTCTGTAAAACATTACGAGCGTGGGGCTAGAAGGGTTAGGAAAGGTTATATTACTTTATAGACGTATATAATGTTCGAACCGAGAAGTATGGGCCGACCCGCCAGGAATGTTGTAAAATATTACATTCGAGATGTTAGGTTGCCTTAGGTTGGGATAAACAACGTTATAGACGTTCATCATCTATCGACCGAGAAGTACGGTCGGACACGAACGGGATTCTGTAAAACATTACCAGCGAGGGGCTAGATGGGTTAGGTTAGGTTATACTACGTTACAGACGTATATAATGCTCCAACCGAGTAGTAGGGGCCGACCCTACAGGAATGTTGTAAAATACTACATCCGAGGTGTTAGGTTGCCTTAGGTCAGGATATATAACGTTATAGACGTATATAATATTCTCACGGAGTGGTACGGGCCGACACGACCGGGATTCTGTAAAACACTACCAGCGAGGGGCTATATGGGTTAGGTTAGGTTATATTACGTTATAGACTTACATAATGTTCCAAACGAGAAGTAGGGGCCGACCCTCCAGGAATATTGTAAAATACTACATCCGAGGTGTTAGATTGCCTTAGGTTAGGATATATAACGTTGTAGACGTATATAATGTTCCCACCGAGACGTACGGGGCTGCACGTCCGGGATTCTGTAAAACATTACCAGCGAGGGGCTAGCTGGGTTAGGAAAGGTTATATTACTTCATAGACGTATATAATGTTCGAACCGAGAAGTATGAGCCGAACCGCCAGGAATGTTGTAAAATACTACATTCCAGATGTTAGGCTGCCTTAGGTTGGGATAAACAAGGTTATAGACGTACATCATCTCCCGACCGAGAAGTACGGTCGCACACGAACGCGATTCTGTAAAACATTACCAGCGAGGGTCTAGATGGGTTAGGTTAGGTTATACTACGTTATAGACGTATATAATGTCCTACCGAGTAGTAGGGGCCGACCCTCCAGGAATGTTGTAAAATACTACATCCGAGGTGTTACTTTGCCATAGGTTAGGATATATATCGTTATAGACGTATATAATGTACCCACGGAGATGTATGGACCCAAACGACCGTGATTCTGTGAAACATTACCAGCGAGCGGCTAGATGGGTTAGGTTAGGTTATACTACGTTACAGACGTATATAATGCTCCATACGAGTAGTAGGGGCCGACCCTCCAGGAATGTTGTAAAATACTACATCCGATGTGTTAGATTGCCTCAGGTTAGGATATATACCGTTATAGACGTACATAATGTTCCCACCGAGACGTACGGGGCTACACGAACGGGATTCTACAAAACTTTACCAGCGAGGGGCTAGAAGGATTAGGTTAGGTTATATTACGTTATAGACTTACATAATGTTCCAACCGAGAAGTAGGGGCCGACCCTCCAGGAATGTTGTAAAATACTACATCCGAGGTGTTAGTTTGCCTTAGGTTAGGATATATATCTTTATAGACGTATATAATGTTCCCACGGAGATGTATGGACCCAAACAACCGTGATTCTGTAAAACATTACCAGCGAGGGGCTAGATGGGTTAGGTAAGGTTATATTACGTTACAGACTTACATAATGTTCCCACCGAGAAGTAGGGGCTGACCCGCCAGGAATGTTGTAAAATACTACACTCGAGATGTTAGGTTGCCTTAGGTTGGGATAAATAAGGTTATAGACGTATATAATGTTCCCACGGAGGGGTACGGGCCGACATGACCGGGATTCTGCAAAACATTACCAGCAAGGGGCTAGGTGGGTTAGGTTAGGTTATATTACGTTATAGACGTATATAATGTTCCCACCGTGAAGTAGGACCCGACCCGCCAGGAATGTTTTAAGATACTACATTCGAGATGTTAGATTGCCTTAGGTTAGGATGTATAACGTTATAGATGTATATAATGTTCCCACGGAGTGGTACGGGCCGACACGACCGGGATTCTGTAAAACATTACCAGCGAGGGCTAGATGCTTTAGGTTAGGTTATACTACGTTATAGACGTATATAATGCTCCTACCGAGTAGTAGGGGCCGACCCTCCAGGAATGTTGTAAAATACTACATCCGAGATGTTAGATTGCCTTAGGTTAGGATGTATAACGTTATAGACGTATATAATGTTCCCACCGAGACGTACGGGGCTGCAAGTCCGGGATTCTGTAAAACATTACCAGCGAGGGGCTAGCTGGGTTAGGAAAGGTTATATTACTTCATAGACGTATATAATGTTCGAACCGAGAAGTATGAGCCGAACCGCCAGGAATGTTGTAAAATACTACATTCCAGATGTTAGGCTGCCTTAGGTTGGGATAAACAAGGTTATAGACGTACATCATCTCCCGACCGAGAAGTACGGTCGCACACGAACGAGATTCTGTAAAACATTACAAGCGAGGATCTAGATGGGTTAGGTTAGATTATATTACGTTACAAACGTATATAATGTTCCCGCCGAGAAGTAGGGGCCGACCCGCCAGGAATGTTGTAAGATACTACATCCGAGATGTTAGATTGCCTTAGGTTAGGATATCTAACGTTATAGACGTATATAATGTTCCCACCGGGACGTACTGGGCTACACGAACGGGATTCTACAAAACTTTACCAGCGAGGGGCTAGAAGGATTAGGTTAGGTTATATTACGTTATAGATTTACATAATGTTCCAACCGAGAAGTAGGGGCCGACCCTCCAGGAATGTTGTAAAATACTACATCCGAGGTGTTAGTTTGTCTTAGGTTAGGATATATATCGTTATAGACGTATATAATGTTCCCACGGAGATGTATGGACCCAAACGACCGTGATTCTGTAAAACATTACCAGCGAGGGGCTAGATGGGTTAGTTAAGGTTATATTACGTTACAGACTTACATAATGTTCCCACCGAGAAGTAGGGGCTGACCCGCCAGGAATGTTGTAAAATACTACATACGAGATGTTAGGTTGCCTTAGGTTGGGATAAATAAGGTTATAGACGTATATAATGTTCCCACGGAGTGGTACGGGGCTACACGAACGGGATTCTACAAAACATTCCCAGCGAGGGGCTAGATGGGTTAGGTTAGGTTATATTACGTTATAAACGTACGTAATGTTCCAACCGAGAAGTAGGGGCCGACTCGCCAGGAATGTTGTAAAATACTACATCCGAGATGTTAGATTGCCTTAGGTTAGGATGTATAACGTTATAGACGTATATAATGTTCCCACCGAGACGTACGGGGCTGTACGACCGGGATTCTGTAAAACATTACGAGCGTGGGGCTAGAAGGGTTAGGAAAGGTTATATTACTTTATAGACGTATATAATGTTCGAACCGAGAAGTATGGGCCGACCCGCCAGGAATGTTGTAAAATATTACATTCGAGATGTTAGGTTGCCTTAGGTTGGGATAAACAACGTTATAGACGTTCATCATCTATCGACCGAGAAGTACGGTCGGACACGAACGGGATTCTGTAAAACATTACCAGCGAGGGGCTAGATGGGTTAGGTTAGGTTATACTACGTTACAGACGTATATAATGCTCCAACCGAGTAGTAGGGGCCGACCCTACAGGAATGTTGTAAAATACTACATCCGAGGTGTTAGGTTGCCTTAGGTCAGGATATATAACGTTATAGACGTATATAATATTCTCACGGAGTGGTACGGGCCGACACGACCGGGATTCTGTAAAACACTACCAGCGAGGGGCTATATCGGTTAGGTTAGGTTATATTACGTTATAGACTTACATAATGTTCCAAACGAGAAGTAGGGACCGACCCTCCAGGAATATTGTAAAATACTACATCCGAGGTGTTAGATTGCCTTAGGTTAGGATATATAACGTTGTAGACGTATATAATGTTCCCACCGAGACGTACGGGGCTGCACGTCCGGGATTCTGTAAAACATTACCAGCGAGGTGCTAGATGGGTTAGGAAAGGTTACATTACTTTATAGACGTATATAATGTTCAAACCGAGCAGTATGGGCCGACCCGCCAGGAATGTTGTAAAATACTACATTCCAGATGTTAGGCTGCCTTAGGTTGGGATAAACAAGGTTATAGACGTACATCATCTCCCGACCGAGAAGTACGGTCGCACACGAACGGGATTCTGTAAAACATTACCAGCGAGGGTCTAGATGGGTTAGGTTAGGTTATACTACGTTATAGACGTATATAATGCTCCTACCGAGTAGTAGGGGCCGACCCTCCAGGAATGTTGTTAAATACTACATCCGAGGTGTTAGGTTGCCTTAGGTTAGGATATATAACGTTATAGACGTATATAATGTTCCCACGGAGTGGTACGGTCCGACACGACCGGGATTCTATAAAACATTACCAGCGAGGGGCTAGATGGGTTAGGTTAGATTATATTACGTTACAAACGTATATAATGTTCCCGCCGAGAAGTAGGGGCCGACCCGCCAGGAATGTTGTAAAACACTACATCCGAGATGTTAGATTGCCTTAGATTAGGATATATAACGTTATAGACGTATATAATGTTCCCACCGAGACGTACTGGGCTACACGAACGGGATTCTACAAAACTTTACCAGCGAGGGGCTAGAAGGATTAGGTTAGGTTATATTACGTTATAGACTTACATAATGTTCCAACCGAGAAGTAGGGGCCGACCCGCCAGGAATGTTGTAAAATACTACATCCGAGATGTTAGGTTGCCATATGTTAGGATATATAACGTTATAGACGTATATAATGCTCCCACGGAGTGGTACGGGCCGACACGACCGGGATTCTGTAAAACATTACCAGCGAGGGGCTAGATGGGTTAGGTTAGGTTAAATTACGTTATAGACGTATATAATGTTCCCACCGAGAAGTAGGGGCCGACCCACCAGGTTTGTTGTAAAATAGTACATCCGAGATGTTAGATTGCCTTAGGTTAGGATATATAACGTTATAGACGTACATAATGTTCCCACCTAGAGGTACGGGGCTCCCCGAACGGGATTCTACAAAACATTCCCAGCGAGGGGCTAGATAGGTTAGGTTAGGTCATATTTCGTTAGAAACGTACATAATGTTCCAACCGAGAAGTGGGGGCCGACCCGCCAGGAGTGTTGTAAAATACTACATCCGAGATGTTAGATTGCCTTAGGTTAGGATGTATAACGTTATAGACGTATATAATGTTCCCACCGAGACGTACGGGGCTACACCAACGGGATTCTACAAAACATTCCCAGCGAGGTGCTAGATGGGTTAGGTTAGGTTATGTTACGTTATACACGTATATAATGTTCCCACCGAGAAGTAGGGGCCGACCCGCCAGGAATGTTGTAAGATACTACATCCGATGTGTTAGATTGCCTTAGGTTAGGATATATAACGTTATAGACGTACATAATGTTCCCACCGAGACGTACGGGGCTACACGAACGGGATTCTACAAAACATTCCCAGCGAGGGGCTAGATGGGTTAGGTTAGGTTATATTACGTTATAAGCGTACATAATGTTCCAACCGAGAAGTAGGGGCCGACACGCCAGGAATGTTGTAAAATACTACATCCGAGATGTTAGATTGCCTTAGGTTAGGATGTATAACGTTATAGACGTATATAATGTTCCCACCGAGACGTACGGGGCTACACCAACGGGATTCTACAAAACATTCCAGCGAGGGGCTAGATGGGTTAGGTTAGATTATATTACGTTACAAACGTATATAATGTTCCCGCCGAGAAGTAGGGTCCGACCCGCCAGGAATGTTTTAAGATACTACATTCGAGATGTTAGATTGCCTTAGCTTAGGATATATAACGTTATAGACGTATATAATGTTCCCACCGAGACGTACTGGGCTACACGAACGGGATTCTACAAAACTTTACCAGCAAGGGGCTAGAAGGATTAGGTTAGGTTATATTACGTTATTGACTTACATAATGTTCCAACCGAGAAGTAGGGGCCGACCCTCCAGGAATGTTGTAAAATACTACATCCGAGGTGTTAGTTTGCCTTAGGTTAGGATATATATCGTTATAGACGTATATAATGTTCCCACGGAGATGTATGGACCCAAACGACCGTGATTCTGTAAAACATTACCAGCGAGGGGCTAGATGGGTTAGGTAAGGTTATATTACGTTACAGACTTACATAATGTTCCCATCGAGAAGTAGGGGCTGACCCGCCAGGAATGTTGTAAAATACTACATTCGAGATGTTAGGTTGCCTTAGGTTGGGATAAATAAGGTTATAGACGTATATAATGTTCCCACGGAGGGGTACGGGCCGACATGACCGGGATTCTGTAAAACATTACCAGCAAGGGGCTAAATGGGTTAGGTTAGGTTATATTACGTTATAGACGTATATAATGTTCCCACCGAGAAGTAGGACCCGACCCGCCAGGAATGTTTTAAGATACTACATTCGAGATGTTAGATTGCCTTAGGTTAGGATGTATAACGTTATAGATGTATATAATGTTCCCACGGAGTGGTACGGGCCGACACGACCGGGATTCTGTAAAACATTACCAGCGAGGGGCTAGATGGGTTAGGTTAGGTTATGCTACGTTATAGACGTATATAATGCTCCTACCGAGTAGTAGGGGCCGACCCTCCAGGAATGTTGTAAAATACTACATCCGAGATGTTAGATTGCCTTAGGTTAGGATGTATAACGTTATAGACGTATATAATGTTCCCCGCCGAGACGTACGGGGCTACACGAACGGGATTCTACAAAACATTACCAGCGAGGGACTGGATGGGTTAGGTTAGGTTAAATTACGTTATAGACGTATATAATTTTCCCACCGAGATGTAGGGGCCGACCCGCCAGAAATGTTGTAAAATACTACATCCGAGATGTTAGATTGCCTTAGGTTAGGATATATAACGTTATAGACGTATATAATGTTCCCACAGAGACGTACGGGGCTGCACGACCGGGATTCTGTAAAACATTACCAGCGAGGGGCTAGATGGGTTAGGAAAGGTTATATTACTTTATAGACGTATATAATGTTCGAACCGAGATGTGTGGGCCGACCCGCCAGGAATGTTGTAAAATACTACATTCGGGATGTTAGGTTGCCTTAGGTTGGGATAAACAAGGTTAGAGACGTACATCATCTGCCGACCGAGAAGTACGGTCGGACACGAACGGGATTCTGTAAAACATTACCAGCGAGGGGCTAGATGGGTTAGGTTAGGTTATATTACGTTACAGACTTACATAATGTTCCCATCGAGAAGTAGGGGCTGACCCGCCAGGAATGCTGCAAAATACTACATTCGAGATGTTAGGTTGCCTTAGGTTGGGATAAATAAGGTTATAGACGTATATAATGTTCCCACGGAGGGGTACGGGCCGACATGACCGGGATTCTGTAAAACATTACCAGCAAAGGGCTAAATGGGTTAGGTTAGGTTATATTACGTTATAGACGTATATAATGTTCCCACCGAGAAGTAGGACCCGACCCGCCAGGAATGTTTTAAGATACTACATTCGAGATGTTAGATTGCCTTAGGTTAGGATGTATAACGTTATAGATGTATATAATGTTCCCACGGAGTGGTACGGGCCGACACGACCGGGATTCTGTAAAACATTACCAGCGAGGGGCTAGATGGGTTAGGTTAGGTTATACTACGTTATAGACGTATATAATGCTCCTCCCGATTAGTAGGGGCCGACCCTCCAGGAATGTTGTAAAATACTACATCCGAGATGTTAGATTGCCTTAGGTTAGGATGTATAACGTTATAGACGTATATAATGTTCCCACCGAGACGTACGGGGCTACACGAACGGGATTCTACAAAACATTACCAGCGAGGGACTGGATGGGTTAGGTTAGATTATATTACGTTACAAACGTATATAATGTTCCCACCGAGAAGTAGGGGCCGACCCGCCAGGAATGTTTTAAGATACTACATTCGAGATGTTAGATTGCCTTAGGTTAGGATATATATCGTTATAGACGTATATAATGTTCCCACCGAGAAGTACGGGGCTACACGAACGGGATTCTACAAAACATTCCTAGCGAGGGGCTAGATGGGTTAGGTTAGGTTATATTACGTTATAAGCGTACATAATGTTCCAACCGAGAAGTAGGGGCCGACACGCCAGGAATGTTGTAAAATACTACATCCGAGATGTTAGATTGCCTTAGGTTAGGATGTATAACGTTATAGACGTATATAATGTTCCCACCGAGACGTACGGGGCTACACGAACGGGATTCTACAAAACATTACCAGCGAGGGACTGGATGGGTTAGGTTAGATTATATTACGTTACAAACGTATATAATGTTCCCACCGAGAAGTAGGGTCCGACCCGCCAGGAATGTTTTAAGATACTACATTCGAGATGTTAGATTGCCTTAGCTTAGGATATATAACGTTATAGACGTATATAATGTTCCGACCGAGACGTACGGGGCTGCACGACCGGGATTCTGTAAAACATTACCAGCGAGGGGCTAGATGGGTTAGGGAAGGTTATATTACTTTATAGACGTATATAATGTTCGAACCGAGAAGTATGGGCCGACCTGCCAGGAATGTTGTAAAATACTACATTCGAGATGTTAGGTTGCCTTAGGTTGGGATAAACAAGGTTATAGACGTACATCATCTCCCGACCGAGAAGTACGGTCGGACACGAACGGGATTCTGTAAAACATTACCAGCGAGGAGCTAGATGGGTTAGATTAGGTTATACTACGTTATAGACGTATATAATGCTCCAACCGAGTAGTAGGGGCCGACCATCCAGGAATGTTGTAAAATACTACATCCGAGGTGTTAGGTTGCCTTAGGTCAGGATATATAACGTTATAGACGTATATAATGTTCCCACCGTGACGTACTGGGCTACACGAACGGGATTCTACAAAACTTTACCAGCAAGGGGCAAGAAGGATTAGGTTAGGTTATATTACGTTATTGACTTACATAATGTTCCAACCGAGAAGTAGGGGCCGACCCTCCAGGAATGTTGTAAAATACTACATCCGAGGTGTTAGTTTGCCTTAGGTTAGGATATATATCGTTATAGACGTATATAATGTTCCCACGGAGATGTATGGACCCAAACGACCGTGATTCTGTAAAACATTACCAGCGAGGGGCTAGATGGGTTAGGTAAGGTTATATTACGTTACAGACTTACATAATGTTCCCATCGAGAAGTAGGGGCTGACCCGCCAGGAATGTTGTAAAATACTACATTCGAGATGTTAGGTTGCCTTAGGTTGGGATAAATAAGGTTATAGACGTATATAATGTTCCCACGGAGGGGTACGGGCCGACATGACCGGGATTCTGTAAAACATTACCAGCAAGGGGCTAAATGGGTTAGGTTAGGTTATATTACGTTATAGACGTATATAATGTTCCCACCGAGAAGTAGGACCCGACCCGCCAGGAATGTTTTAAGATACTACATTCGAGATGTTAGATTGCCTTAGGTTAGGATGTATAACGTTATAGATGTATATAATGTTCCCACGGTGTGGTACGGGCCGACACGACCGGGATTCTGTAAAACATTACCAGCGAGGGGCTAGATGGGTTAGGTTAGGTTATACTACGTTATAGACGTATATAATGCTCCTCCCGATTAGTAGGGGCCGACCCTCCAGGAATGTTGTAAAATACTACATCCGAGATGTTAGATTGCCTTAGGTTAGGATGTATAACGTTATAGACGTATATCATGTTCCCACCGAGACGTACGGTGCTACACGAACGGGATTCTACAAAATATTACCAGCGAGGGACTGGATGGGTTAGGTTAGATTATATTACGTTACAAACGTATATAATGTTCGAACCGAGAAGTATGGGCCGACCTGCCAGGAATGTTGTAAAATACTACATTCGAGATGTTAGGTTGCCTTAGGTTGGGATAAACAAGGTTATAGACGTACATCATCTCCCGACCGAGAAGTACGGTCGGCCACGAACGGGATTCTGTAAAACATTACCAGCGAGGGGCTAGAAGGATTAGGTTAGGTTATATTACGTTGTAGACTTACATAATGTTCCAACCGAGAAGTAGGGGCCGACCCTCCAGGAATGTTGTAAAATACTACATCCGAGGTGTTAGTTTGCCTTAGGTTAGGATATATAACGTTATAGACGTATATAATGTTCCCACGGAGATGTACGGACCCAAACGACCGGGATTATGTAAAACATTACCAGCGAGGGGCTAGATGGGTTAGGTAAGGTTATATTACGTTATAGACTTACATAATGTTCCCACCGAAAAGTAGGGGCCGACCCGCCAGGAATGTTGTAAAATACTACATCCGAGGTGTTAGGTTGCCTTAGGTTACGATATATAACGTTATAGACGTATATAATGTTCCCACGGAGTGGTACGGGCCGACACGACCGGGATTCTATAAAACATTACCAGCGAGGGGCTAGATGGGTTAGGATAGATTATATTACGTTACAAACGTATATAATGTTCCCGCCGAGAAGTAGGGGCCGACCCGCCAGGAATGTTGTAAAACACTACATCCGAGATGTTAGATTGCCTTAGGTTAGGATATATAACGTTATAGACGTATATAATGTTCCCACCGAGACGTACTGGGCTACACGAACGGGATTCTACAAAACTTTACCAGCGAGGGGCTAGAAGGATTAGGTTAGGTTATATTACGTTATAGACTTACATAATGTTCCAACCGAGAAGTAGGGGCCGACCCGCCAGGAATGTTGTAAAATACTACATCCGAGATGTTAGGTTGCCATATGTTAGGATATATAACGTTATAGACGTATATAATGCTCCCACGGAGTGGTACGGGCCGACACGACCGGGATTCTGTAAAACATTACCAGCGAGGGGCTAGATGGGTTAGGTTAGGTTAAATTACGTTATAGACGTATATAATGTTCCCACCGAGAAGTAGGGGCCGACCCACCAGGTTTGTTGTAAAATAGTACATCCGAGATGTTAGATTGCCTTAGGTTAGGATATATAACGTTATAGACGTAAATAATGTTCCCACCTAGAGGTACGGGGCTACCCGAACGGGATTCTACAAAACATTCCCAGCGAGGGGCTAGATAGGTTAGGTTAGGTCATATTTCGTTAGAAACGTACATAATGTTCCAACCGAGAAGTGGGGGCCGACCCGCCAGGAGTGTTGTAAAATACTACATCCGAGATGTTAGATTGCCTTAGGTTAGGATGTATAACGTTATAGAAGTATATAATGTTCCCACCGAGACGTACGGGGCTACACCAACGGGATTCTACAAAACATTCCCAGCGAGGTGCTAGATGGGTTAGGTTAGGTTATGTTACGTTATACACGTATATAATGTTCCCACCGAGAAGTAGGGGCCGACCCGCCAGGAATGTTGTAAGATACTACATCCGATGTGTTAGATTGCCTTAGGTTAGGATATATAACGTTATAGACGTACATAATGTTCCCACCGAGACGTACGGGGCTACACGGACGGGATTCTACAAAACATTCCCAGCGAGGGGCTAGATGGGTTAGGTTAGGTTATATTACGTTATAAGCGTACATAATGTTCCAACCGAGAAGTAGGGGCCGACACGCCAGGAATGTTGTAAAATACTACATCCGAGATGTTAGATTGCCTTAGGTTAGGATGTATAACGTTATAGACGTATATAATGTTCCCACCGAGACGTACGTGGCTACACCAACGGGATTCTACAAAACATTCCAGCGAGGGGCTAGATGGGTTAGGTTAGATTATATTACGTTACAAACGTATATAATGTTCCCGCCGAGAAGCAGGGGCCGACCCGCCAGGAATGTTGTAAAATACTACATCCGAGGTGTTAGTTTGCCTTAGGTTAGGATATATAACGTTATAGACGTATATAATGTTCCCACGGAGATGTACGGACCCAAACGACCGGGATTATGTAAAACATTACCAGCGAGGGGCTAGATGGGTTAGGTAAGGTTATATTACGTTATAGACTTACATAATGTTCCCACCGAAAAGTAGGGGCCGACCCGCCAGGAATGTTGTAAAATACTACATCCGAGGTGTTAGGTTGCCTTAGGTTACGATATATAACGTTATAGACGTATATAATGTTCCCACGGAGTGGTACGGGCCGACACGACCGGGATTCTATAAAACATTACCAGCGAGGGGCTAGATGGGTTAGGTTAGATTATATTACGTTACAAACGTATATAATGTTCCCGCCGAGAAGTAGGGGCCGACCCGCCAGGAATGTTGTAAAACACTACATCCGAGATGTTAGATTGCCTTAGGTTAGGATATATAACGTTATAGACGTATATAATGTTCCCACCGAGACGTACTGGGCTACACGAACGGGATTCTACAAAACTTTACCAGCGAGGGGCTAGAAGGATTAGGTTAGGTTATATTACGTTATAGACTTACATAATGTTCCAACCGAGAAGTAGGGGCCGACCCGCCAGGAATGTTGTAAAATACTACATC
The DNA here is from genome assembly GCA_963969225.1 of Xylocopa violacea. NCBI lineage: Eukaryota > Metazoa > Arthropoda > Insecta > Hymenoptera > Apidae > Xylocopa > Xylocopa violacea. Next base: position 4,440,238 of record CAXAJV010000013.1, read on the forward strand.
CGAGATGTTAGGTTGCCATATGTTAGGATATATAACGTTATAGACGTATATAATGCTCCCACGGAGTGGTACGGGCCGACACGACCGGGATTCTGTAAAACATTACCAGCGAGGGGCTAGATGGGTTAGGTTAGGTTAAATTACGTTATAGACGTATATAATGTTCCCACCGAGAAGTAGGGGCCGACCCACCAGGTTTGTTGTAAAATAGTACATCCGAGATGTTAGATTGCCTTAGGTTAGGATATATAACGTTATAGACGTACATAATGTTCCCACCTAGAGGTACGGGGCTACCCGAACGGGATTCTACAAAACATTCCCAGCGAGGGGCTAGATAGGTTAGGTTAGGTCATATTTCGTTAGAAACGTACATAATGTTCCAACCGAGAAGTGGGGGCCGACCCGCCAGGAGTGTTGTAAAATACTACATCCGAGATGTTAGATTGCCTTAGGTTAGGATGTATAACGTTATAGACGTATATAATGTTCCCACCGAGACGTACGGGGCTACACCAACGGGATTCTACAAAACATTCCCAGCGAGGTGCTAGATGGGTTAGGTTAGGTTATGTTACGTTATACACGTATATAATGTTCCCACCGAGAAGTAGGGGCCGACCCGCCAGGAATGTTGTAAGATACTACATCCGATGTGTTAGATTGCCTTAGGTTAGGATATATAACGTTATAGACGTACATAATGTTCCCACCGAGACGTACGGGGCTACACGAACGGGATTCTACAAAACATTCCCAGCGAGGGGCTAGATGGGATAGGTTAGGTTATATTACGTTATAAGCGTACATAATGTTCCAACCGAGAAGTAGGGGCCGACACGCCAGGAATGTTGTAAAATACTACATCCGAGATGTTAGATTGCCTTAGGTTAGGATGTATAACGTTATAGACGTATATAATGTTCCCACCGAGACGTACGGGGCTACACCAACGGGATTCTACAAAACATTCCAGCGAGGGGCTAGATGGGTTAGGTTAGATTATATTACGTTACAAACGTATATAATGTTCCCGCCGAGAAGTAGGGGCCGACCCGCCAGGAATGTTGTAAAACACTACATCCGAGATGTTAGATTGCCTTAGGTTAGGATATATACCGTTATAGACGTACATAATGTTCCCACCGAGACGTACGGGGCTACACGAACGGGATTCCACAAAACTTTACCAGCGAGGGGCTAGAAGGATTAGGTTAGGTTATATTACGTTATTGACTTACATAATGTTCCAACCGAGAAGTAGGGGCCGACCCTCCAGGAATGTTGTAAAATACTACATCCGAGGTGTTAGTTTGCCTTAGGTTAGTATATATATCGTTATAGACGTATATAATGTTCCCACGGAGATGTATGGACCCAAACGACCGTGATTCTGTAAAACATTACCAGCGAGGGGCTAGATGGGTTAGGTAAGGTTATATTACGTTACAGACTTACATAATGTTCCCATCGAGACGTACGGGGCTACACGAACGGGATTCTACAAAACATTACCAGCGAGGGACTGGATGGGTTAGGTTAGATTATATTACGTTACAAACGTATATAATGTTCCCACCGAGAAGTAGGGTCCGACCCGCCAGGAATGTTTTAAGATACTACATTCGAGATGTTAGATTGCCTTAGCTTAGGATATATAACGTTATAGACGTATATAATGTTCCGACCGAGACGTACGGGGCTGCACGACCGGGATTCTGTAAAACATTACCAGCGAGGGGCTAGATGGGTTAGGGAAGGTTATATTACTTTATAGACGTATATAATGTTCGAACCGAGAAGTATGGGCCGACCTGCCAGGAATGTTGTAAAATACTACATTCGAGATGTTAGGTTGCCTTAGGTTGGGATAAACAAGGTTATAGACGTACATCATCTCCCGACCGAGAAGTACGGTCGGACACGAACGGGATTCTGTAAAACATTACCAGCGAGGAGCTAGATGGGTTAGATTAGGTTATACTACGTTATAGACGTATATAATGCTCCAACCGAGTAGTAGGGGCCGACCATCCAGGAATGTTGTAAAATACTACATCCGAGGTGTTAGGTTGCCTTAGGTCAGGATATATAACGTTATAGACGTATATAATGTTCCCACCGAGACGTACTGGGCTACACGAACGGGATTCTACAAAACTTTACCAGCGAGGGGCTAGAAGGATTAGGTTAGGTTATATTACGTTATTGACTTACATAATGTTCCCACCGAGAAGTAGGGTCCGACACGCCAGGAATGTTTTAAGATACTACATTCGAGATGTTAGATTGCCTTAGCTTAGGATATATAACGTTATAGACGTATATAATGTTCCGACCGAGACGTACGGGGCTGCACGACCGGGATTCTGTAAAACATTACCAGCGAGGGACTGGATGGGTTAGGTTAGATTATATTACGTTACAAACGTATATAATGTTCGAACCGAGAAGTATGGGCCGACCTGCCAGGAATGTTGTAAAATACTACATTCGAGATGTTAGGTTGCCTTAGGTTGGGATAAACAAGGTGATGGACGTACATCATCTCCCGACCGAGAAGTACGGTCGGACACGAACGGGATTCTGTAAAACATTACCAGCGAGGAGCTAGATGGGTTAGGTTAGGTTATACTACGTTATAGACGTATATAATGCTCCAACCGAGTAGTAGGGGCCGACCATCCAGGAATGTTGTAAAATACTACATCCGAGGTGTTAGGTTGCCTTAGGTCAGGATATATAACGTTATAGACGTATATAATATTCCCACGGAGTGGTACGGGCCGATACGGCCGGGATTCTGTAAAACACTACCAGCGAGGGTCTATATGGGTTAGGTTAGGTTATATTACGTTATAGACGTATATAACGTTCCCACCGAGAAGTAGGGGCCGACCCGCCAGGAATGTTTTAAGATACTGCATTCGAGATGTTAGAATGCCTTAGGTTAGGATATATATCGTTATAGACGTATATAATGTTCCCACCGAGAAGTAAGGGGCTACACGAACGGGATTCTACAAAACATTACCAGCGAGTGGCTAGATGGATTAGGTTAGGTTATATTACGTTATAGACTTACATAATGTTCCAACCGAGAAGTAGGGGCCGACCCTCCAGGAATGTTGTAAAATACTACATCCGATGTGTTAGATTGCCTTAGGTTAGGATATATACCGTTATAGACATACATAATGTTCCCACCGAGAAGTACGGGGCTACACGAACGGGATTCTACAAAACATTCCCAGCGAGGGTCTAGATGGGTTAGGTTAGGTTATATTACGTTATAAACGTACATAATGTTCCAACCGAGAAGTAGGGGCCGACTCGCCAGGAATGTTGTAAAATACTACATCCGAGATGTTAGATTGCCTTAGGTTAGGATGTATTACGTTATAGACGTACATAATGTTCCCACCGAGACGTACGGGGCTACACGAACGGGATTCTACAAAACTTTACCAGCGAGGGGCTAGAAGGATTAGGTTAGGTTATATTACGTTATAGACTTACATAATGTTCCAACCGAGAAGTAGGGGCCGACCCTCCAGGAATGTTGTAAAATACTGCATCCGAGGTGTTAGTTTGCCTTAGGTTAGGATATATATCGTTATAGACGTATATAATGTTCCCACGGAGATGTATGGACCCAAACGACCGTGATTCTGTAAAACATTACCAGCGAGGGGCTAGATGGGTTAGGTTAGATTATATTACGTTACAAATGTATATAATGTTCCCGCCGAGAAGTAGCGGCCGACCCGCCAGGAATGTTGTAAAACACTAAATCCGAGATGTTAGATTGCCTTAGGTTATGATATATAACGTTATAGACGTACATAATGTTCCCACCTAGACGTACGGGGCTACACGAACGGGATTCTACAAAACATTCCCAGCGAGGGGCTAGATAGGTTAGGTTAGGTCATATTTCGTTAGAAACGTACATAATGTTCCAACCGAGAAGTAGGGGCCGACCCGCCAGGAATGTTGTAAAATACTACATCCGAGATGTTAGATTGCCTTAGGTTAGGATGTATAACGTTATAGACGTATATAATGTTCCCACCGTGAAGTACGGGGCTACACGAACGGGATTCTACAAAACATTACCAGCGAGTGGCTAGATGGATTAGGTTAGGTTATATTACGTTACAGACTTACAAAATGTTCCCACCGAGAAGTAGGGGCCGACCCGCCAGGAATGTTGTAAAATACTACATCCGAGGTGTTAGGTTGCGTTAGGTTAGGATATATAACGTTATAGACGTATATAATGCTCCCACGGAGTGGTACGGGCCGACACGACCGGGATTCTGTAAAACATTACCAGCGAGGGGCTAGATGGGTTAGGTTAGGTTAAATTACGTTATAGTCGTATATAATGTTCCCACCGAGAAGTAGGGGCCGACTTACCAGGTTTGTTGTAAAATACTACATCCGAGATGTTAGATTGCCTTAGGTTAGGATATATAACGTTATAGACGTACATAATGTTCCCACCGAGACGTACGGGGCTACACGAACGGGATTCTACAAAACATTCCCAGCGAGGGGCTAGATGGGTTAGGTTAGGTTATATTACGTTGTAAACGTACATAATATTCCAACCGAGAAGTAGGGGCCGACTCGCCAGGAATGTTGTAAAATACTACATCCGAGATGTTAGATTGCCTTAGGTTAGGATGTATAACGTTATAGACGTATCTAATGTTCCCACCGAGACGTACGGGGCTACACAAACGGGATTCTACAAAACATTACCAGCGAGGGGCTAGAAGGATTAGGTTAGGTTAGGTTACGTTATACACGTATATAATGTTCCCACCGAGAAGTAGGCGCCGACCCGCCAGGATTGTTGTAAAATACTACATCCGAGATGTTAGTTTGCCTTAGGTTAGGATATATAACGTTATAGACGTATATAATGTTCCCACGGAGATGTACGGACCCAAACGACCGGGATTCTGTAAAACATTACCAGCGAGGGGCTAGATGGGTTAGGTAACGTTATATTACGTTATAGACTTACATAATGTTCCCACCGAGAAGTAGGGGCCGACCCGCCAGGAATGTTGTAAAATACTACATCCGAGGTGTTAGGTTGCCTTAGGTTAGGATATATAACGTTATAGACGTATATAATGTTCCCACCGAGACGTACGGGGCTGCACGTCCGGGATTCTGTAAAACATTACCAGCGAGGGGCTAGATGGGTTAGGAAAGGTTATATTACTTTATAGACTTACAAAATGTTCCAACCGAGAAGTAGGGGCCGACCCTCCAGGAATGTTGTTAAATACTATATCCGATGTGTTAGATTGCCTTAGGTTAGGATGTATAACGTTATAGACGTATATAATGTTCCCACCCAGACGTACGGGGCTACACGAACGGGATTCTACAAAACATTACCAGCGAGGGGCTAGAAGGATTAGGTTAGGTTATATTACGTTATAGACTTACATAATGTTCCAACCAGAAGTAGGGGCCGACCCTCCAGGAATGTTGTAAAACACTACATCCGATGTGTTAGTTTGCCTTAGGTTAGGATATATAACGTTATAGACGTATATAATGTTCCCACGGAGATGTACGGACCCAAACGACCGGGATTCTGTCAAACATTACCAGCGAGGGGCTAGATGGGTTAGGTAAGGTTATATTACGTTATAGACTTACATAATGTTCCCACCGAGATGTAGGGGCCGACTCTCCAGGAATGTTGTTAAATACTACATCCGATGTGTTAGATTGCCTTAGGTTAGAATGTATAACGTTATAGACGTATATAATGGTCCCACCCAGACGTACGGGGCTACACGAACGGGATTCTACAAAATATTACCAACGAGGGGCTAGAAGGATTAGGTTAGGTTATATTACGTTATAGACTTACATAATGTTCCAACCAGAAGTAGGGGCCGACCCTCCAGGAATGTTGTAAAACACTACATCCGAGGTGTTAGTTTGCCTTAGGTTAGGATATATAACGTTATAGACGTATATAATGCTCCCACGGATTGGTACGGGCCGACACGACCGGGATTCTGTAAAACATTACCAGCGAGGGGCTAGATGGGTTAGGTAAGGTTATATTACGTTATAGACTTACATAATGTTCCCACCGAGAAGTAGGGGCCGACCCGCCAGGAATGTTGTAAAATACTACATCCGAGGTGTTAGGTTGCCTTAGGTTAGGATATATAACGTTATAGACGTATATAATGCTCCCACGGAGTGGTACGGGCCGACACGACCGGGATTCTGTAAAACATTACCAGCGAGGGGCTAGATGGGTTAGGTTAGGTTAAATTACGTTATAGACGTATATAATGTTCCCACCGAGAAGTAGGGGCCGACTCACCAGGTTTGTTGTAAAATACTACATCCGAGATGTTAGATTGCCTTAGGTTAGGATATATAACGTTATAGACGTACATAATGTTCCCACCGAGACGTACGGGGCTACACGAACGGGATTCTACAAAACATTCCCAGCGAGGGGCTAGATGGGTTAGGTTAGGTTATATTACGTTGTAAACGTACATAATATTCCAACCGAGAAGTAGGGGCCGACTCGCCAGGAATGTTGTAAAATACTACATCCGAGATGTTAGATTGCCTTAGGTTAGGATGTATAACGTTATAGACGTATATAATGTTCCCACCGAGACGTACGGGGCTACACAAACGGGATTCTACAAAACATTACCAGCGAGGGGCTAGAAGGATTAGGTTAGGTTAGGTTACGTTATACACGTATATAATGTTCCCACCGAGAAGTAGGCGCCGACCCGCCAGGATTGTTGTAAAATACTACATCCGAGATGTTAGTTTGCCTTAGGTTAGGATATATAACGTTATAGACGTATATAATGTTCCCACGGAGATGTACGGGCCGACACGACCGGGATTCTGTAAAACATTACCAGCGAGGGGCTAGATGGGTTAGGTTAGGTTAAATTACGTTATAGACGTATATAATGTTCCCACCGAGAAGTAGGGGCCGACTTACCAGGTTTGTTGTAAAATACTACATCCGAGATGTTAGATTGCCTTAGGTTAGGATATATAACGTTATAGACGTACATAATGTTCCCACCGAGACGTACGGGGCTACACGAACGGGATTCTACAAAACATTCCCAGCGAGGGGCTAGATGGGTTAGGTTAGGTTATATTACGTTGTAAACGTACATAATATTCCAACCGAGAAGTAGGGGCCGACTCGCCAGGAATGTTGTAAAATACTACATCCGAGATGTTAGATTGCCTTAGGTTAGGATGTATAACGTTATAGACGTATCTAATGTTTCCACCGAGACGTACGGGGCTACACAAACGGGATTCTACAAAACATTACCAGCGAGGGGCTAGAAGGATTAGGTTAGGTTAGGTTACGTTATACACGTATATAATGTTCCCACCGAGAAGTAGGCGCCGACCCGCCAGGATTGTTGTAAAATACTACATCCGAGATGTTAGTTTGCCTTAGGTTAGGATATATAACGTTATAGACGTATATAATGTTCCCACGGAGATGTACGGACCCAAACGACCGGGATTCTGTAAAACATTACCAGCGAGGGGCTAGATGGGTTAGGTAACGTTATATTACGTTATAGACTTACATAATGTTCCCACCGAGAAGTAGGGGCCGACCCGCCAGGAATGTTGTAAAATACTACATCCGAGGTGTTAGGTTGCCTTAGGTTAGGATATATAACGTTATAGACGTATATAATGTTCCCACCGAGACGTACGGGGCTGCACGTCCGGGATTCTGTAAAACATTACCAGCGAGGGGCTAGATGGGTTAGGAAAGGTTATATTACTTTATAGACTTACAAAATGTTCCAACCGAGAAGTAGGGGCCGACCCTCCAGGAATGTTGTAAAACACTACATCCGATGTGTTAGTTTGCCTTAGGTTAGGATATATAACGTTATAGACGTATATAATGTTCCCACGGAGATGTACGGACCCAAACGACCGGGATTCTGTCAAACATTACCAGCGAGGGGCTAGATGGGTTAGGTAAGGTTATATTACGTTATAGACTTACATAATGTTCCCACCGAGATGTAGGGGCCGACTCTCCAGGAATGTTGTTAAATACTACATCCGATGTGTTAGATTGCCTTAGGTTAGAATGTATAACGTTATAGACGTATATAATGGTCCCACCCAGACGTACGGGGCTACACGAACGTGATTCTACAAAATATTACCAACGAGGGGCTAGAAGGATTAGGTTAGGTTATATTACGTTATAGACTTACATAATGTTCCAACCAGAAGTAGGGGCCGACCCTCCAGGAATGTTGTAAAACACTACATCCGAGGTGTTAGTTTGCCTTAGGTTAGGATATATAACGTTATAGACGTATATAATGCTCCCACGGATTGGTACGGGCCGACACGACCGGGATTCTGTAAAACATTACCAGCGAGGGGCTAGATGGGTTAGGTAAGGTTATATTACGTTATAGACTTACATAATGTTCCCACCGAGAAGTAGGGGCCGACCCGCCAGGAATGTTGTAAAATACTACATCCGAGGTGTTAGGTTGCCTTAGGTTAGGATATATAACGTTATAGACGTATATAATGCTCCCACGGAGTGGTACGGGCCGACACGACCGGGATTCTGTAAAACATTACCAGCGAGGGGCTAGATGGGTTAGGTTAGGTTAAATTACGTTATAGACGTATATAATGTTCCCACCGAGAAGTAGGGGCCGACTCACCAGGTTTGTTGTAAAATACTACATCCGAGATGTTAGATTGCCTTAGGTTAGGATATATAACGTTATAGACGTACATAATGTTCCCACCGAGACGTACGGGGCTACACGAACGGGATTCTACAAAACATTCCCAGCGAGGGGCTAGATGGGTTAGGTTAGGTTATATTACGTTGTAAACGTACATAATATTCCAACCGAGAAGTAGGGGCCGACTCGCCAGGAATGTTGTAAAATACTACATCCGAGATGTTAGATTGCCTTAGGTTAGGATGTATAACGTTATAGACGTATATAATGTTCCCACCGAGACGTACGGGGCTACACAAACGGGATTCTACAAAACATTACCAGCGAGGGGCTAGAAGGATTAGGTTAGGTTAGGTTACGTTATACACGTATATAATGTTCCCACCGAGAAGTAGGCGCCGACCCGCCAGGATTGTTGTAAAATACTACATCCGAGATGTTAGTTTGCCTTAGGTTAGGATATATAACGTTATAGACGTATATAATGTTCCCACGGAGATGTACGGACCCAAACGACCGGGATTCTGTAAAACATTACCAGCGAGGGGCTGGATGGGTTAGGTAACGTTATATTACGTTATAGACGTATATAATGTTCCCACCGAGAAGTAGGGGCCGACTTACCAGGTTTGTTGTAAAATACTACATCCGAGATGTTAGATTGCCTTAGGTTAGGATATATAACGTTATAGACGTATATAATGCTCCCACGGAGTGGTACGGGCCGACACGACCGGGATTCTGTAAAACATTACCAGCGAGGGGCTAGATGGGTTAGGTTAGGTTAAATTACGTTATAGACGTATATAATGTTCCCACCGAGAAGTAGGGGCCGACTCACCAGGTTTGTTGTAAAATACTACATCCGAGATGTTAGATTGCCTTAGGTTAGGATATATAACGTTATAGACGTACATAATGTTCCCACCGAGACGTACGGGGCTACACGAACGGGATTCTACAAAACATTACCAGCGAGGGGCTAGATGGGTTAGGTAAGGTTATATTACGTTATAGACTTACATAATGTTCCCACCGAGAAGTAGGGGCCGACCCGCCAGGAATGTTGTAAAATACTACATCCGAGGTGTTAGGTTGCCTTAGGTTAGGATATATAACGTTATAGACGTATATAATGCTCCCACGGAGTGGTACGGGCCGACACGACCGGGATTCTGTAAAACATTACCAGCGAGGGTCTAGATGGGTTAGGTTAGGTTATACTACGTTATAGACGTATATAATGCTCCTACCGAGTAGCAGGGGCCGACCCTCCAGGAATGTTGTAAAACACTACATCCGAGATGTTAGATTGCCTTAGGTTATGATATATAACGTTATAGACGTACATAATGTTCCCACCTAGACGTACGGGGCTACACGAACGGGATTCTACAAAACATTCCCAGCGAGGGGCTAGATAGGTTAGGTTAGGTCATATTTCGTTAGAAACGTACATAATGTTCCAACCGAGAAGTAGGGGCCGACCCGCCAGGAATGTTGTAAAATACTACATCCGAGATGTTAGATTGCCTTAGGTTAGGATGTATAACGTTATAGACGTATATAATGTTCCCACCGAGAAGTACGGGGCTACACGAACGGGATTCTACAAAACATTACCAGCGAGTGGCTAGATGGATTAGGTTAGGTTATATTACGTTACAGACTTACAAAATGTTCCCACCGAGAAGTAGGGGCCGACCCGCCAGGAATGTTGTAAAATACTACATCCGAGGTGTTAGGTTGCGTTAGGTTAGGATATATAACGTTATAGACGTATATAATGCTCCCACGGAGTGGTACGGGCCGACACGACCGGGATTCTGTAAAACATTACCAGCGAGGGGCTAGATGGGTTAGGTTAGGTTAAATTACGTTATAGACGTATATAATTTTCCCACCGAGAAGTAGGGGCCGACTTACCAGGTTTGTTGTAAAATACTACATCCGAGATGTTAGATTGCCTTAGGTTAGGATATATAACGTTATAGACGTACATAATGTTCCCACCGAGACGTACGGGGCTACACGAACGGGATTCTACAAAACATTCCCAGCGAGGGGCTAGATGGGTTAGGTTAGGTTATATTACGTTGTAAACGTACATAATATTCCAACCGAGAAGTAGGGGCCGACTCGCCAGGAATGTTGTAAAATACTACATCCGAGATGTTTGATTGCCTTAGGTTAGGATGTATAACGTTATAGACGTATATAATGTTCCCACCGAGAAGTAGGGGCCGACTTACCAGGTTTGTTGTAAAATACTACATCCGAGATGTTAGATTGCCTTAGGTTAGGATATATAGCGTTATAGACGTATATAATGTTCCCACCGAGACGTACGGGGCTGCACGTCCGGGATTCTGTAAAACATTACCAGCGAGGGGCTAGATGGGTTAGGAAAGGTTATATTACTTTATAGACTTACAAAATGCTGCAATTGAGAAGTAGGGGCCGACCCTCCAGGAATGTTGTTAAATACTACATCCGATGTGTTAGATTGCCTTAGGTTAGGATGTATAACGTTATAGACGTATATAATGTTCCCACCCAGACGTACGGGGCTACAGGAACGGGATTCTACAAAACATTACCAGCGAGGGGCTAGAAGGATTAGGTTAGGTTATATTACGTTATAGACTTACATAATGTTCCAACCAGAAGTAGGGGCCGACCCTCCAGGAATGTTGTAAAACACTACATCCGAGGTGTTAGTTTGCCTTAGGTTAGGATATATAACGTTATAGACGTATATAATGTTCCCACGGAGATGTACGGACCCAAACGACCGGGATTCTGTAAAACATTACCAGCGAGGGGCTAGATGGGTTAGGTTAGGTTAAATTACGTTATAGACGTATATAATGTTCCCACCGAGAAGTAGGGGCCGACTCACCCGGTTTGTTGTAAAATACTACTTCCGAGATGTTAGATTGCCTTAGGTTAGGATATATAACGTTATAGACGTACATAATGTTCCCACCGAGACGTACGGGGCTACACGAACGGGATTCTACAAAACATTCCCAGCGAGGGGCTAGATGGGTTAGGTTAGGTTATATTACGTTGTAAACGTACATAATATTCCAACCGAGAAGTAGGGGCCGACTCGCCAGGAATGTTGTAGAATACTACATCCGAGATGTTTGATTGCCTTAGGTTAGGATGTATAACGTTATAGACGTATATAATGTTCCCACCGAGACGTACGGGGCTACACAAACGGGATTCTACAAAACATTACCAACGAGGGGCTAGAAGGATTAGGTTAGGTTAGGTTACGTTATACACGTATATAATGTTCCCACCGAGAAGTAGGGGCCGACCCGCCAGGATTGTTGTAAAATACTACATCCGAGATGTTAGATTGCCTTAGGTTAGGATATATAACGTTATAGACGTATATAATGTTCCCACCGAGACGTACGGGGCTGCACGTCCGGGATTCTGTAAAACATTACCAGCGAGGGGCTAGATGGGTTAGGAAAGGTTATATTACTTTATAGACTTACAAAATGTTCCAACCGAGAAGTAGGGGCCGACCCTCCAAGAATGTTGTTAAATACTACATCCGATGTGTTAGATTGCCTTAGGTTAGGATGTATAACGTTATAGACGTATATAATGTTCCCACGGAGATGTACGGATCTAAACGACCGGGATTCTGTAAAACATTACCAGCGAGGGGCTAGATGGGTTAGGTAAGGTTATATTACGTTATAGACTTACATAATGTTCCCACCGAGAAGTAGGGGCCGACCCGCCAGGAATGTTGTAAAATACTACATCCGAGGTGTTAGGTTGCCTTAGGTTAGGATATATAACGTTATAGACGTATATAATGCTCCCACGGAGTGGTACGGGCAGACACGACCGGGATTCTGTAAAACATTACCAGCGAGGGTCTAGATGGGTTAGGTTAGGTTATACTACGTTATAGACGTATATAATGCTCCTACCGAGTAGTAGGGGCCGACCCTCCAGGAATGTTGTAAAATACTACATCCGAGGTGTTAGTTTGCCTTAGGTTAGGATATATAACGTTATAGACGTACATAATGTTCCCACCTAGACGTACGGGGCTACACGAACGGGATTCTACAAAACATTCCCAGCGAGGGGCTAGATGGGTTAGGTTAGGTTATATTACGTTGTAAACGTACATAATATTCCAACCGAGAAGTAGGGGCCGACTCGCCAGGAATGTTGTGAAATACTACATCCGAGATGTTTGATTGCCTTAGGTTAGGATGTATAACGTTATAGACGTATATAATGTTCCCACCCAGACGTACGGGGCTACACGAACGGGATTCTACAAAACATTACCAGCGAGGGGCTAGAAGGATTAGGTTAGGTTATATTACGTTATAGACTTACATAATGTTCCAACCAGAAGTAGGGGCCGACCCTCCAGGAATGTTGTAAAACACTACATCCGATGTGTTAGTTTGCCTTAGGTTAGGATATATAACGTTATAGACGTATATAATGTTCCCACGGAGATGTACGGACCCAAACGACCGGGATTCTGTCAAACATTACCAGCGAGGGGCTAGATGGGTTAGGTAAGGTTATATTACGTTATAGACTTACATAATGTTCCCACCGAGAAGTAGGGGCCGACCCGCCAGGAATGTTGTAAAATACTACATCCGAGGTGTTAGGTTGCCTTAGGTTAGGATATATAACGTTATAGACGTATATAATGCTCCCACGGAGTGGTACGGGCCGACACGACCGGGATTCTGTAAAACATTACCAGCGAGGGGCTAGATGGGTTAGGTTAGGTTAAATTACGTTATAGACGTATATAATGTTCCCACCGAGAAGTAGGGGCCGACTCACCAGGTTTGTTGTAAAATACTACATCCGAGATGTTAGATTGCCTTAGGTTAGGATATATAACGTTATAGACGTACATAATGTTCCCACCGAGACGTACGGGGCTACACGAACGGGATTCTACAAAACATTACCAGCTAGGGGCTAGATGGGTTAGGTAAGGTTATATTACGTTATAGACTTACATAATGTTCCCACCGAGAAGTAGGGGCCGACCCGCCAGGAATGTTGTAAAATACTACATCCGAGGTGTTAGGTTGCCTTAGGTTAGGATATATAACGTTATAGACGTATATAATGCTCCCACGGAGTGGTACGGGCCGACACGACCGGGATTCTGTAAAACATTACCAGCGAGGGTCTAGATGGGTTAGGTTAGGTTATACTACGTTATAGACGTATATAATGCTCCTACCGAGTAGCAGGGGCCGACCCTCCAGGAATGTTGTAAAACACTACATCCGAGATGTTAGATTGCCTTAGGTTATGATATATAACGTTATAGACGTACATAATGTTCCCACCTAGACGTACGGGGCTACACGAACGGGATTCTACAAAACATTCCCAGCGAGGGGCTAGATAGGTTAGGTTAGGTCATATTTCGTTAGAAACGTACATAATGTTCCAACCGAGAAGTAGGGGCCGACCCGCCAGGAATGTTGTAAAATACTACATCCGAGATGTTAGATTGCCTTAGGTTAGGATGTATAACGTTATAGACGTATATAATGTTCCCACCGAGAAGTACGGGGCTACACGAACGGGATTCTACAAAACATTACCAGCGAGTGGCTAGATGGATTAGGTTAGGTTATATTACGTTACAGACTTACAAAATGTTCCCACCGAGAAGTAGGGGCCGACCCGCCAGGAATGTTGTAAAATACTACATCCGAGGTGTTAGGTTGCGTTAGGTTAGGATATATAACGTTATAGACGTATATAATGCTCCCACGGAGTGGTACGGGCCGACACGACCGGGATTCTGTAAAACATTACCAGCGAGGGGCTAGATGGGTTAGGTTAGGTTAAATTACGTTATAGACGTATATAATGTTCCCACCGAGAAGTAGGGGCCGACTTACCAGGTTTGTTGTAAAATACTACATCCGAGATGTTAGATTGCCTTAGGTTAGGATATATAACGTTATAGACGTACATAATGTTCCCACCGAGACGTACGGGGCTACACGAACGGGATTCTACAAAACATTCCCAGCGAGGGGCTAGATGGGTTAGGTTAGGTTATATTACGTTGTAAACGTACATAATATTCCAACCGAGAAGTAGGGGCCGACTCGCCAGGAATGTTGTAAAATACTACATCCGAGATGTTTGATTGCCTTAGGTTAGGATGTATAACGTTATAGACGTATATAATGTTCCCACCGAGACGTACGGGGCTACACAAACGGGATTCTACAAAACATTACCAACGAGGGGCTAGAAGGATTAGGTTAGGTTAGGTTACGTTATACACGTATATAATGTTCCCACCGAGAAGTAGGGGCCGACCCGCCAGGATTGTTGTAAAATACTACATCCGAGATGTTAGATTGCCTTAGGTTAGGATATATAACGTTATAGACGTATATAATGTTCCCACCGAGACGTACGGGGCTGCACGTCCGGGATTCTGTAAAACATTACCAGCGAGGGGCTAGATGGGTTAGGAAAGGTTATATTACTTTATAGACTTACAAAATGTTCCAACCGAGAAGTAGGGGCCGACCCTCCAAGAATGTTGTTAAATACTACATCCGATGTGTTAGATTGCCTTAGGTTAGGATGTATAACGTTATAGACGTATATAATGTTCCCACGGAGATGTACGGATCTAAACGACCGGGATTCTGTAAAACATTACCAGCGAGGGGCTAGATGGGTTAGGTAAGGTTATATTACGTTATAGACTTACATAATGTTCCCACCGAGAAGTAGGGGCCGACCCGCCAGGAATGTTGTAAAATACTACATCCGAGGTGTTAGGTTGCCTTAGGTTAGGATATATAACGTTATAGACGTATATAATGCTCCCACGGAGTGGTACGGGCCGACACGACCGGGATTCTGTAAAACATTACCAGCGAGGGTCTAGATGGGTTAGGTTAGGTTATACTACGTTATAGACGTATATAATGCTCCTACCGAGTAGTAGGGGCCGACCCTCCAGGAATGTTGTAAAATACTACATCCGAGGTGTTAGTTTGCCTTAGGTTAGGATATATAACGTTATAGACGTATATAATGTTCCCACGGAGTGGTACGGGCCGACACGACCGGGATTCTATAAAACATTACCAGCGAGGGGCTAGATGGGTTATGTTAGATTATATTACGTTACAAACGTGTATAATGTTCCCGCCGAGAAGTAGGGGCAGACCCGCCAGGAATGTTGTAAAACACTACATCCGAAATGTTAGATTGCCTTAGGTTATGATATATAACGTTATAGACGTACATAATGTTCCCACCTAGACGTACGGGGCTACACGAACGGGATTCTACAAAACATTCCCAGCGAGGGGCTAGATAGGTTAGGTTAGGTCATATTTCGTTAGAAACGTACATAATGTTCCAACCGAGAAGTAGGGGCCGACCCGCCAGGAATGTTGTAAAATACTACATCCGAGATGTTAGATTGCCTTAGGTTAGGATGTATAACGTTATAACCGTATATAATGTTCCCACCGAGAAGTACGGGGCTACACGAACGGGATTCTACAAAACATTACCAGCGAGTGGCTAGATGGATTAGGTTAGGTTATATTACGTTATAGACTTACAAAATGTTCCCACCGAGAAGTAGGGGCCGACCCGCCAGGAATGTTGTAAAATACTACATCCGAGGTGTTAGGTTGCCTTAGGTTAGGATATATAACGTTATAGACGTATATAATGCTCCCACGGAGTGGTACGGGCCGACACGACCGGGATTCTGTAAAACATTACCAGCGAGGGGCTAGATGGGTTAGGTTAGGTTATATTACGTTGTAAACGTACATAATATTCCAACCGAGAAGTAGGGGCCGACTCGCCAGGAATGTTGTAAAATACTACATCCGAGATGTTTGATTGCCTTAGGTTAGGATGTATAACGTTATAGACGTATATAATGTTCCCACCGAGACGTACGGGGCTACACAAACGGGATTCTACAAAACATTACCAGCGAGGGGCTAGAAGGATTAGGTTAGGTTAGGTTACGTTATACATGTATATAATGTTCCCACCGAGAAGTAGGGGCCGACCCGCCAGGATTGTTGTAAAATACTACATCCGAGATGTTAGATTGCCTTAGGTTAGGATATATAACGTTATAGACGTATATAATGTTCCCACCGAGACGTACGGGGCTGCACGTCCGGGATTCTGTAAAACATTACCAGCGAGGGGCTAGATGGGTTAGGAAAGGTTATATTACTTTATAGACTTACAAAATGTTCCAACCGAGAAGTAGGGGCCGACCCTCCAGGAATGTTGTTAAATACTACATCCGATGTGTTAGATTGCCTTAGGTTAGGATGTATAACGTTATAGACGTATATAATGTTCCCACGGAGATGTACGGACCCAAACGACCGGGATTCTGTAAAACATTACCAGCGAGGGGCTAGATGGGTTAGGTAAGGTTATATTACGTTATAGACTTACATAATGTTCCCACCGAGAAGTAGGGGCCGACCCGCCAGGAATGTTGTAAAATACTACATCCGAGGTGTTAGGTTGCCTTAGGTTAGGATATATAACGTTATAGACGTATATAATGCTCCCACGGAGTGGTACGGGCCGACACGACCGGGATTCTGTAAAACATTACCAGCGAGGGTCTAGATGGGTTAGGTTAGGTTATACTACGTTATAGACGCATATAATGCTCCTACCGAGTAGTAGGGGCCGACCCTCCAGGAATGTTGTAAAATACTACATCCGAGGTGTTAGTTTGCCTTAGGTTAGGATATATAACGTTATAGACGTATATAATGTTCCCACGGAGTGGTACAGGCCGACACGACCGGGATTCTATAAAACATTACCAGCGAGGGGCTAGATGGGTTAGGTTAGATTATATTACGTTACAAACGTGTATAATGTTCCCGCCGAGAAGTAGGGGCAGACCCGCCAGGAATGTTGTAAAACACTACATCCGAGATGTTAGATTGCCTTAGGTTATGATATATAACGTTATAGACGTACATAATGTTCCCACCTAGACGTACGGGGCTACACGAACGGGATTCAACAAAACATTCCCAGCGAGGGGCTAGATAGGTTAGGTTAGGTCATATTTCGTTAGAAACGTACATAATGTTCCAACCGAGAAGTAGGGGCCGACCCGCCAGGAATGTTGTGAAATACTACATCCGAGATGTTAGATTGCCTTAGGTTAGGATGTATAACGTTATAGACGTATATAATGTTCCCACCGAGAAGTACGGGGCTACACGAACGGGATTCTACAAAACATTACCAGCGAGTGGCTAGATGGATTAGGTTAGGTTATATTACGTTATAGACTTGCAAAATGTTCCAACCTAGAAGCAGGGGCCGACCCTCCAGGAATGTTGTTAAATACTACATCCGATGTGTTAGATTGCCTTAGGTTAGGATGTATAACGTTATAGACGTATATAATGTTCCCACCCAGACGTACGGGGCTACACGAACGGGATTCTACAAAACATTACCAGCGAGGGGCTAGAAGGATTAGGTTAGGTTATATTACGTTATAGACTTACATAATGTTCCAACCAGAAGTAGGGGCCGACCCTCCAGGAATGTTGTAAAACACTACATCCGAGGTGTTAGTTTGCCTTAGGTTAGGATATATAACGTTATAGACGTATATAATGTTCCCACGGAGATGTACGGACCCAAACGACCGGGATTCTGTAAAACATTACCAGCGAGGGGCTAGATGGGTTAGGTAAGGTTATATTACGTTATAGACTTACATAATGTTCCCACCGAGAAGTAGGGGCCGACCCGCCAGGAATGTTGTAAAATACTACATCCGAGGTGTTAGGTTGCCTTAGGTTAGGATATATAACGTTATAGACGTATATAATGCTCCCACGGAGTGGTACGGGCCGACACGACCGGGATTCTGTATAACATTACCAGCGAGGGGCTAGATGGGTTAGGTTAGGTTAAATTACGTTATAGACGTATATAATGCTCCAACCGAGTAGTAGGGGCCGACCCTCCAGGAATGTTGTAAAATACTACATCCGAGGTGTTAGGTTGCCTTAGGTCAGGATATATAACGTTATAGACGTATATAATATTCTCACGGAGTGGTACGGGCCGACACGACCAGGATTCTGTAAAACACTACCAGCGAGGGGCTATATGGGTTAGGTTAGGTTATATTACGTTATAGACTTACATAATGTTCCCGCCGAGAAGTAGGGGCCGACCCGCCAGGAATGTTTTAAGATACTACATTCGAGATGTTAGATTGCCTTAGGCTAGGATATATATCGTTATAGACGTATATAATGTTCCCACCGAGAAGTACGGGGCTACACGAACGGGATTCTACAAAACATTACCAGCGAGTGGGTATATGGATTAGGTTAGGTTATATTACGTTATAGACTTACAAAATGTTCCAACCGAGAAGTAGGGGCCGACCCTCCAGGAATGTTGTAAAATACTACATCCGATGTGTTAGATTGCCTTAGGTTAGGATATATAACGTTATAGACGTACATAATGTTCCCACCGAGAAGTAGGGGCCGACCCGCCAGGAATGTTGTAAAATACTACATCCGTGGTGTTAGGTTGCCTTAGGTTAGGATATATAACGTTATAGACGTATATAATGCTCCCACGGAATGGTACGGGCCGACACGACCGGGATTCTGTAAAACATTACCAGCGAGGGGCTAGATGGGTTAGGTTAGGTTAAATTACGTTATAGACGTATATAATGTTCCCACCGAGAAGTAGGGGCCGACCCGCCAGGATTGTTGTAAAATACTACATCCGAGGTGTTAGGTTGCCTTAGGTTAGGATATATAACGTTATAGATGTATATAATGTTCCCACGGAGTGGTACGGGCCGACACGACCGGGATTCTGTAAAACATTACCAGCGAGGGGCTAGATGGGTTAGGTTAGGTTATACTACGTTATAGACGTATATAATGCTCCTACCGAGTAGTAGGGGCCGACCCTCCAGGAATGTTGTAAAATACTACATTCGAGATGTTAGGTTGCCTTAGGTTGGGATAAACAAGGTTATAGACGTACATCATCTCCCGACCGAGAAGTACGGTCGGACACGAACGGGATTCTGTAAAACATTACCAGCGAGGGGCTAGATGGGTTAGGTTAGGTTATATTACGTTATAGACTTACATAATGTTCCGACCGAGAAGTATGGGCCGACCCGCCAGGAATGTTGTAAAATACTACATTCGAGATGTTAGGCTGCCTTAGGTTGGGATAAACAATGTTATAGACGTACATCATCTCCCGACCGAGAAGTACGGTCGCACACGAACGGCATTCTGTAAAACATTACCAGCGAGGGTCTAGATGGGTTAGGTTAGGTTATACTACGTTATAGACGTATATAATTTTCCCACCGAGAAGTAGGGGCCGACCCGCCAGAAATGTTGTAAAATACTACATCCGAGATGTTAGATTGCCTCAGGTTACGATATATAACGTTATAGACGTACATAATGTTCCCACCGAGACGTACGGGGCTACACGTACGGGATTCTACTTAACATTCCCAGCGATGGGCTAGATGGGTTAGGTTAGGTTATATTACGTTATAAACGTACATAATGTTCCCACCGAGAAGTAGGGGCCGACCTGCCAGGAATGTTGTAAAATACTATATTCGAGATGTTAGGTTGCCTTAGGCTAGGATATATATCGTTATAGACGTATATAATGTTCCCACGGAGATGTATAGAACCAAACGACCGGGATTCTGTAAAACATTACCAGCGAGGGGCTAGATGGGTTAGGTAAGGTTATATTACGTTATAGACTTACATAATGTTCCCACCGAGAAGTAGGGGCTGACCCGCCAGGAATGTTGTAAAATACTACATCCGAGATGTTAGGTTGCCTTAGGTTGGGATAAATAAGGTTATAGACGTATATAATGTTCCCACGGAGTGGTACGGGCCGACCTGACCGGGATTCTGTAAAACATTACCAGCAAGTGGCTAGATGGGTTAGGTTAGGATATATTACGTTATAGACGTATATAATGTTCCCACCGAGAAGTAGGGGCCGACCCGCCAGAAATGTTGTAAAATACTACATCCGAGATGTTAGATTGCCTTAGGTTAGGATATATAACGTTATAGACGTATATAATGTTCCCACCGAGACGTACGGGGCTGCACGACCGGGATTCTGTAAAACATTACCAGCGAGGGGCTAGATGGGTTAGGTTAGGTTATACTACGTTATAGACGTATATAATGCTCCTACCGAGTAGTAGGGGCCGACCCTCCAGGAATGTTGTAAAATACTATATTCGAGGTGTTAGGTTGCCTTAGGTTAGGATATATAACGTTATAGACGTATATAATGTTCCCACCGAGACGTACGGGGCTGCACGTCCGGGATTCTGTAAAACATTACCAGCGAGGGGCTAGATGGGTTAGGAAAGGTTATATTACTTTATAGACTTACAAAATGTTCCAACCGAGAAGTAGTGGCCGACCCTCCAGGAATGTTGTTAAATACTACATCCGATGTGTTAGATTGCCTTAGGTTAGGATGTATAACGTTATAGACGTATATAATGTTCCCACGGAGATGTACGGACCCAAACGACCGGGATTCTGTAAAACATTACCAGCGAGGGGCTAGATGGGTTAGGTAAGGTTATATTACGTTATAGACTTACATAATGTTCCCACCGAGAAGTAGGGGCCGACCCGCCAGGAATGTTGTAAAATACTACATCCGAGGTGTTAGGTTGCCTTAGGTTAGGATATATAACGTTATAGACGTATATAATGCTCCCACGGAGTGGTACGGGCCGACACGACCGGGATTCTGTAAAACATTACCAGCGAGTGTCTAGATGGGTTAGGTTAGATTAAATTACGTTATAGACGTATATAATGTTCCCACCGAGAAGTAGGGGCCGACCCGCCAGGAATGTTGTAAAATACTACATTCGAGATGTTAGGCTGCCTTAGGTTGGGATAAACAAGGTTATAGACGTACATCATCTCCCGACCGAGAAGTACGGTCGCACACGAACGGGATTCTGTAAAACATTACCAGCGAGGGGCTAGATGGGTTAGGTTAGGTTATACTACGTTATAGACGTATATAATGCTCCAACCGAGTAGTAGGGGCCGACCATCCAGGAATGTTGTAAAATACTACATCCGAGGTGTTAGGTTGCCTTAGGTCAGGATATATAACGTTATAGACGTATATAATATTCCCACGGAGTGGTACGGGCCGAAACGACCGGGATTCTTTAAAACACTACCAGCGAGGGGCTATATGGGTTAGGTTAGGTTATATTACGTTATAGACGTATATAATGGTCCCACCGAGAAGTAGGGGCCGACCCGCCAGGAATGTTTTAAGATACTACATTCGAGATGTTAGATTGCCTTAGGTTAGGATATATATCGTTATAGACGTATATAATGTTCCCACCGAGACGTACGGGGCTACACGAACGGGATTCTACAAAACATTACCAGCGAGGGGCTAGAAGGATTAGGTTAGGTTATATTACGTTATAGACTTACATAATGTTCCAACCGAGAAGTAGGGGCCGACCCTCCAGGAATGTTGTAAAATACTACATCCGAGGTGTTAGTTTGCCTTAGGTTAGGATATATAACGTTATAGACGTATATAATGTTCCCACGGAGATGTATGGACCCAAACGACCGGGATTCTGTAAAACATTACCAGCGAGGGGCTAGATGGGTTAGGTAAGGTTATATTACGTTATAGACTTACATAATGTTCCCACCGAGAAGTAGGGGCTGACCCGCCAGGAATGTTGTAAAATACTACATCCGAGATGTTAGGTTGCCTTAGGTTGGGATAAATAAGGTTATAGACGTATATAACGTTCCCACGGAGTGGTACGGGCCGACCTGACCGGGATTCTGTAAAACATTACCAGCAAGGGGCTAGATGGGTTAGGTTAGGTTATACTACGTTATAGACGTATATAATGCTCCAACCGAGTAGTAGGTGCCGACCATCCAGGAATGTTGTAAAATACTACATCCGAGGTGTTAGGTTGCCTTAGGTCAGGATATATAACGTTATAGACGTATATAATATTCCCACGGAGTGGTACGGGCCGACACGACCGGGATTCTTTAAAACACTACCAGCGAGGGGCTATATGGGTTATTTTAGGTTATATTACGTTATAGACGTATATAATGTTCCCACCGAGAAGTAGGGGCCGACCCGCCAGGATTGTTTTAAGATACTACATTCGAGATGTTAGATTGCCTTAGGTTAGGATATATATCGATATAGACGTATATAATGTTCCCACCGAGACGTACGGGGCTACACGAACGGGATTCTACAAAACATTACCAGCGCGGGGCTAGAAGGATTAGGTTAGGTTATATTACGTTATAAACGTACATAATGTTCCCACCGAGAAGTAGGGGCCGACCTGCCAGGAATGTTGTAAAATACTATATTCGAGATGTTAGGTTGCCTTAGGTTAGGATATATATCGTTATAGACGTATATAATGTTCCCACGGAGATGTATGGACACAAACGACCGGGATTCTGTAAAACATTACCAGCGACGGGCTAGATGGGTTAGGTAAGGCTATATTACGTTATAGACTTACATAATGTTCCCACCGAGAAGTAGGGGCTGACCCGCCAGGAATGTTGTAAAATACTACATCCGAGATGTTAGGTTGCCTTAGGTTGGGATAAATAAGGTTATAGACGTATATAACGTTCCCACGGAGTGGTACGGGCCGACCTGACCGGGATTCTGTAAAACATTACCAGCAAGGGGCTAGATGGGTTAGGTTAGGTTATACTACGTTATAGACGTATATAATGCTCCAACCGAGTAGTAGGTGCCGACCATCCAGGAATGTTGTAAAATACTACATCCGAGGTGTTAGGTTGCCTTAGGTTAGGATATATAACGTTATAGACGTATATAATGTTCCCACCGAGACGTACGGGGCTGCACGACCGGGATTCTGTAAAACATTACCAGCGAGGGGCTAGATGGGTTAGGTTAGGTTATACTACGTTATAGACGTATATAATGCTCCTACCGAGTAGTAGGGGCCGACCCTCCAGGAATGTTGTAAAATACTATATTCGAGGTGTTAGGTTGCCTTAGGTTAGGATATATAACGTTATAGACGTATATAATGTTCCCACCGAGACGTACGGGGCTGCACGTCCGGGATTCTGTAAAACATTACCAGCGAGGGGCTAGATGGGTTAGGAAAGGTTATATTACTTTATAGACTTACAAAATGTTCCAACCGAGAAGTAGTGGCCGACCCTCCAGGAATGTTGTTAAATACTACATCCGATGTGTTAGATTGCCTTAGGTTAGGATGTATAACGTTATAGACGTATATAATGTTCCCACGGAGATGTACGGACCCAAACGACCGGGATTCTGTAAAACATTACCAGCGAGGGGCTAGATGGGTTAGGTAAGGTTATATTACGTTATAGACTTACATAATGTTCCCACCGAGAAGTAGGGGCCGACCCGCCAGGAATGTTGTAAAATACTACATCCGAGGTGTTAGGTTGCCTTAGGTTAGGATATATAACGTTATAGACGTATATAATGCTCCCACGGAGTGGTACGGGCCGACACGACCGGGATTCTGTAAAACATTACCAGCGAGTGTCTAGATGGGTTAGGTTAGATTAAATTACGTTATA
This sequence comes from Xylocopa violacea, assembly GCA_963969225.1. NCBI lineage: Eukaryota > Metazoa > Arthropoda > Insecta > Hymenoptera > Apidae > Xylocopa > Xylocopa violacea. The sequence goes on from CAXAJV010000013.1 coordinate 4,464,794, forward strand.
GACGTATATAATGTTCCCACCGAGAAGTAGGGGCCGACCCGCCAGGAATGTTGTAAAATACTACATTCGAGATGTTAGGCTGCCTTAGGTTGGGATAAACAAGGTTATAGACGTACATCATCTCCCGACCGAGAAGTACGGTCGCACACGAACGGGATTCTGTAAAACATTACCAGCGAGGGGCTAGATGGGTTAGGTTAGGTTATACTACGTTATAGACGTATATAATGCTCCAACCGAGTAGTAGGGGCCGACCATCCAGGAATGTTGTAAAATACTACATCCGAGGTGTTAGGTTGCCTTAGGTCAGGATATATAACGTTATGGACGTATATAATATTCCCACGGAGTGGTACGGGCCGAAACGACCGGGATTCTTTAAAACACTACCAGCGAGGGGCTATATGGGTTAGGTTAGGTTATATTACGTTATAGACGTATATAATGGTCCCACCGAGAAGTAGGGGCCGACCCGCCAGGAATGTTTTAAGATACTACATTCGAGATGTTAGATTGCCTTAGGTTAGGATATATATCGTTATAGACGTATATAATGTTCCCACCGAGACGTACGGGGCTACACGAACGGGATTCTACAAAACATTACCAGCGAGGGGCTAGAAGGATTAGGTTAGGTTATATTACGTTATAGACTTACATAATGTTCCAACCGAGAAGTAGGGGCCGACCCTCCAGGAATGTTGTAAAATACTACATCCGAGGTGTTAGTTTGCCTTAGGTTAGGATATATAACGTTATAGACGTATATAATGTTCCCACGGAGATGTATGGACACAAACGACCGGGATTCTGTAAAACATTACCAGCGAGGGGCTAGATGGGTTAGGTAAGGTTATATTACGTTATAAACGTATATAATGCTCCTACCGAGTAGTAGGGGCCGACCCTCCAGGAATGTTGTAAAATACTACATCCGAGATGTTAGATTGCCTTAGGTTAGGATGTATAACGTTATAGACGTATATAATGTTCCCACCGAGACGTACGGGGCTACACGAACGGGATTCTACAAAACATTACCAGCGAGGGACTGGATGGGTTAGGTTAGGTTAAATTACGTTATAGACGTATATAATTTTCCCACCGAGAAGTAGGGGCCGACCCGCCAGAAATGTTGTAAAATACTACATCCGAGATGTTAGATTGCCTTAGGTTAGGATATATAACGTTACAGACGTATATAATGTTCCCACCGAGACGTACGGGGCTGCACGACCGGGATTCTGTAAAACATTACCAGCGAGGGGCTAGATGGGTTAGGAAATGTTATATTACTTTATAGACGTATATAATGTTCGAACCGAGAAGTATGGGCCGACCCGCCAGGAATGTTGTAAAATACTACATTCGAGATGTTAGGTTGCCTTAGGTTGGGATAAACAAGGTTATAGACGTACATCATCTCCCGACCGAGAAGTACGGTCGGACACGAACGGGATTCTGTAAAACATTACCAGCGAGGGGCTAGATGGGTTAGGTAAGGTTATATTACGTTATAGACTTACATAATGTTCCCACCGAGAAGTAGGGGCCGACCCTTCAGGAATGTTGTAAAATACTACATCCGAGATGTTAGATTGCCTTAGGTTACGATATATAACGTTATAGACGTACATAATGTTCCCACCGAGACGTACGGTGCTACACGTACGGGATTCTACTTAACATTCCCAGCGATGGGCTAGATGGGTTAGGTTAGGTTATATTACGTTATAAACGTACATAATGTTCGCACCGAGAAGTAGGGGCCGACCTGCCAGGAATGTTGTAAAATACTATATTCGAGATGTTAGGTTGCCTTAGGTTAGGATATATATCGTTATAGACGTATATAATGTTCCCACGGAGATGTATGGACCCAAACGACCGGGATTCTGTAAAACATTACCAGCGAGGGGCTAGATGGGTTAGGTAAGGTTATATTACGTTATAGACTTACATAATGTTCCCACCGAGAAGTAGGGGCTGACCCGCCAGGAATGTTGTAAAATACTACATCCGAGATGTTAGGTTGCCTTAGGTTGGGATAAATAAGGTTATAGACGTATATAACGTTCCCACGGAGTGGTACGGGCCGACCTGACCGGGATTCTGTAAAACATTACCAGCAAGGGGCTAGATGGGTTAGGTTAGGTTATACTACGTTATAGACGTATATAATGCTCCAACCGAGTAGTAGGTGCCGACCATCCAGGAATGTTGTAAAATACTACATCCGAGGTGTTAGGTTGCCTTAGGTCAGGATATATAACGTTATAGACGTATATAATATTCCCACGGAGTGGTACGGGCCGACACGACCGGGATTCTTTAAAACACTACCAGCGAGGGGCTATATGGGTTATTTTAGGTTATATTACGTTATAGACGTATATAATGTTCCCACCGAGAAGTAGGGGCCGACCCGCCAGGATTGTTTTAAGATACTACATTCGAGATGTTAGATTGCCTTAGGTTAGGATATATATCGATATAGACGTATATAATGTTCCCACCGAGACGTACGGGGCTACACGAACGGGATTCTACAAAACATTACCAGCGCGGGGCTAGAAGGATTAGGTTAGGTTATATTACGTTATAAACGTACATAATGTTCCCACCGAGAAGTAGGGGCCGACCTGCCAGGAATGTTGTAAAATACTATATTCGAGATGTTAGGTTGCCTTAGGTTAGGATATATATCGTTATAGACGTATATAATGTTCCCACGGAGATGTATGGACACAAACGACCGGGATTCTGTAAAACATTACCAGCGACGGGCTAGATGGGTTAGGTAAGGCTATATTACGTTATAGACTTACATAATGTTCCCACCGAGAAGTAGGGGCTGACCCGCCAGGAATGTTGTAAAATACTACATCCGAGATGTTAGGTTGCCTTAGGTTGGGATAAATAAGGTTATAGACGTATATAACGTTCCCACGGAGTGGTACGGGCCGACCTGACCGGGATTCTGTAAAACATTACCAGCAAGGGGCTAGATGGGTTAGGTTAGGTTATACTACGTTATAGACGTATATAATGCTCCAACCGAGTAGTAGGTGCCGACCATCCAGGAATGTTGTAAAATACTACATCCGAGGTGTTAGGTTGCCTTAGGTCAGGATATATAACGTTATAGACGTATATAATATTCCCACGGAGTGGTACGGGCCGACACGACCGGGATTCTTTAAAACACTACCAGCGAGGGGCTATATGGGTTATTTTAGGTTATATTACGTTATAGACGTATATAATGTTCCCACCGAGAAGTAGGGGCCGACCCGCCAGGATTGTTTTAAGATACTACATTCGAGATGTTAGATTGCCTTAGGTTAGGATATATATCGATATAGACGTATATAATGTTCCCACCGAGACGTACGGGGCTACACGAACGGGATTCTACAAAACATTACCAGCGCGGGGCTAGAAGGATTAGGTTAGGTTATATTACGTTATAGACTTACATAATGTTCCAACCGAGAAGTAGGGGCCGACCCTCCAGGAATGATGTAAAATACTATATCCGAGGTGTTAGTTTGCCTTAGGTTAGGATATATAACGTTATAGACGTATATAATGTTCCCACGGAGATGTACGGACCCAAACGACCGGGATTCTGTAAAACATTACCAGCGAGGGGCTAGATGGGTTAGGTAAGGTTATATTACGTTATAGACGTATTTAATGCTCCAACCGAGTACTAGGGGCCGACCATCCAGGAATGTTGTAAAATACTACATCCGAGGTGTTAGGATGCCTTAGGTCAGGATATATAACGTTATAGACGTATATAATATTCCCACGGAGTGGTACGGGCCGACACGACCGGGATTCTGTAAAACATTTCCAGCGAGGGGCTAGATGGGTTAGTTTGGGTGATATTACGTTATAGACGTATATAATGTTCCCACCGAGAAGTAGGGGCCGACCCGGCAGGAATATTGTAAAATACTACATCCGAGATGTTAGATTGCCTTAGGTTCGGATATATATCGTTATAGACGTATATAATGTTCCCACCGAGACGTACGGGGCTACACGAACGGGATTCTACAAAACATTACCAGCGAGGGGCTAGAAGGATTAGGTTAGGTTATATTACGTTATAGACTTACATAATGTTCCAACCGAGAAGTAGGGGCCGACCCTCCAGGAATGTTGTAAAATACTACATCCGAGGTGTTAGTTTGCCTTAGGTTAGGATATATAACGTTATAGACGTAAATAATGTTCCCACGGAGTGGTACGGGCCAACACGACCGGGATTCTGTAAAACATTACCAGCGAGGGGCTAGATGGGTTAGGTTAGGTTATACTACGTTATAGACGTATATAATGCTCCAACCGAGTAGTAGGGGCCGACCATCCAGTAATGTTGTAAAATACTACATCCGAGGTGTTAGGTTGCCTTAGGTCAGGATATATAACGTTATAGACGTATATAATATTCCCACGGAGTGGTACGGGCCGACACGACCGGGATTCTTTAAAACACTACCAGCGAGGGGCTATATGGGATAGGTTAGGTTATATTACGTTATAGACGTATATAATGTTCCCACCGAGAAGTAGGGGCCGACCCGCCAGGAATGTTTTAAGATACTACATTCGAGATGTTAGATTGCCTTAGGTTAGGATATATATCGTTAGAGACGTATATAATGTTCCCACCGAGACGTACGGGGCTACACGAACGGGATTCTACAAAACATTACCAGCGCGGGGCTAGAAGGATTAGGTTAGGTTATATTACGTTATAGACTTACATAATGTTCCAACCGAGAAGTAGGGGCCGACCCTCCAGGAATGTTGTAAAATACTATATCCGAGGTGTCAGGTTGCCTTAGGTCAGGATATATAACGTTATAGACGTATATAATATTCCCACGGAGTGGTACGTTCCGACACGACACGGGATTCTTTAAAACACTACCAGCGACGGGCTATATGGGTTAGGTTAGGTTACATTGCGTTATAGACGTATATAATGTTCCCACCGAGAAGTAGGGGCCGACCCGCCAGGAATGTTTTAAGATACTACATTCGAGATGTTAGATTGCCTTAGGTTAGGATATATATCGTTATAGACGTATATAATGTTCCCACCGAGACGTACGGGGCTACACGAACGGGATTCTACAAAACATTACCAGCGAGGGGCTAGAGGGATTAGGTTAGGTTATATTACGTTATAGACTTACATAATGTTCCAACCGAGAAGTATGGGCCGACCCGCCAGGAATGTTGTAAAATACTACATTCGAGATGTTAGGTTGCCTTAGGTTGGGATAAACAAGGTTATAGACGTACATCATCTCCCGACCGAGAAGTACGGTCGGACACGAACGGGATTCTGTAAAACATTACCAGCGAGGGGCTAGATGGGTTAGGTTAGGTTATACTACGTTATAGACGTATTTAATGCTCCAACCGAGTAGTAGGGGCCGACCATCCAGGAATGTTGTAAAATACTACATCCGAGGTGTCAGGTTGCCTTAGGTCAGGATATATAACGTTATAGACGTATATAGTATTCCCACGGAGTGGTACGGTCCGACACGACCGGGATTCTTTAAAACACTACCAGCGACGGGCTATATGGGTTAGGTTAGGTTACATTGCGTTATAGACGTATATAATGTTCCCACCGAGAAGTAGGGGCCGACCCGCCAGGAATGTTTTAAGATACTACATTCGAGATGTTAGATTGCCTTAGGTTAGGATATATATCGTTATAGACGTATATAATGTTCCCACCGAGACGTACGAGGCTACACGAACGGGATTCTACAAAACATTACCAGCGAGGGGCTAGAAGGATTAGGTTAGGTTATATTACGTTATAGACTTACATAATGTTCCAACCGAGAAGTAGGGGCCGACCCTCCAGGAATGTTGTAAAATACTACATCCGAGGTGTTAGTTTGCCTTAGGTTAGGATATATAACGTTATAGACGTATATAATGTTCCCACGGAGATGTATGGACACAAACGACCGGGATTCTGTAAAACATTACCAGCGAGGGGCTAGATGGGTTAGGTTAGGTTATATTACGTTATAGACGTATATAATGTTCCCACCGAGAAGTAGGGGCCGACCCATCAGGAATGTTGTAAAATACTACATCCGAGATGTTAGATTGCCTTAGGTTACGATATATAACGTTATAGACGTATATAATGTTCCCGCCGAGACGTACGGGGCTGCACGACCGGGATTCTGTAAAACATTACCAGCGAGGGGCTAGATGGGTTAGGAAAGGTTATATTACTTTATAGACGTATGTAATGTTCGAACCGAGAAGTATGGTCCGACCCTCCAGGAATGTTGTAAAATACTACATCCGAGGTGTTAGTTTGCCTTAGGTTAGGATATATAACGTTATAGACGTATATAATGTTCCCACGGAGTGGTACGGGCCAACACGACCGGGATTCTGTAAAACATTACCAGCGAGGGGCTAGAAGGATTAGGTTAGGTTATATTACGTTATAGACTTACATAATGTTCCAACCGAGAAGTAGGGGCCGACCCTCCAGGAATGTTGTAAAATACTACATCCGAGGTGTTAGTTTGCCTTAGGTTAGGATATATAACGTTATAGACGTATATAATGTTCCCACGGAGTGGTACGGGCCAACACGACCGGGATTCTGTAAAACATTACCAGCGAGGGGCTAGATGGGTTAGGTTAGGTTATACTACGTTATAGACGTATATAATGTTCCCACCGAGAAGTAGGTGCCGGCCCGGCAGGAATGTTGTAAAATACTACATCCGAAGTGTTAGGTTGCCTTAGGTTAGGATATATAACGTTATAGACGTATATAATGCTCCCACGGAGTGGTACGGGCCGACAGGACCGGGATTCTGTAAATCATTACCAGCGAGGGGCTAGATGGTTTAGGTTAGGTTATATTACGTTACAAACGTATATAATGTTCCCACCGAGAAGTAGGGGCCGACCCGCCAGGAATGTTGTAAAATAATACATCCGAGATGTTAGATTGCCTTAGGTTAGGATATATAACGTTATAGACGTATATAATGTTCCCACCGAGACGTACGGGGCTACACGAACGGGCTTCTACAAAACATTACCAGCGAGGGGCTAGAAGGATTAGGTTAGGTTATATTACGTTATAGACTTACATAATGTTCCAACCGAGAAGTAGGGGCCGACCCCCCAGGAATGTTGTAAAATACTACTTCCGAGGTGTTAGATTGCCTTAGGTTAGGATATATAAAGTTATAGACGTATATAATGCTCCCACGGAGTGGTACGGGCCGACACGACCGGGATTCTGTAAAACATTACCAGCGAGGGGCTAGATGGGTTAGGTTAGGTTAAATTACGTTATAGACGTATATAATGCTCCAACCGAGTAGTAGGGGCCGACCATCCAGGAATGTTGTGAAATACTACATCCGAGGTGTTAGGTTGCCTTAGGTCAGGATATATAACGTTATAGACGTATATAATATTCCCACGGAGTGGTACGGGCCGACACGACCGGGATTCTTTAAAACACTACCAGCGAGGGGCTATATGGGTTAGGTTAGGTTATATTACGTTATAGACGTATATAATGTTCCCACCGAGAAGTAGGGGCCGACCCGCCAGGAATGTTTTAAGATACTACATTCGAGATGTTAGATTGCCTTAGGTTAGGATATATATCGTTATAGACGTATATAATGTTCCCACCGAGACGTACGGGGCTACACGAACGGGATTCTACAAAACATTACCAGCGAGGGGCTAGAAGGATTAGGTTAGGTTATATTACGTTATAGACTTACATAATGTTCCAACCGAGAAGTAGGGGCCGACCCTCCAGGAATGTTGTAAAATACTACATCCGAGGTGTTAGTTTGCCTTAGGTTAGGATATATAACGTTATAGACGTATATAATGTTCCCACGGAGATGTATGGACACAAACGACCGGGATTCTGTAAAACATTACCAGCGAGGGGCTAGATGGGTTAGGTTAGGTTATATTACGTTATAGACGTATATAATGTTCCCACCGAGAAGTAGGGGCCGACCCATCAGGAATGTTGTAAAATACTACATCCGAGATGTTAGATTGCCTTAGGTTAGGATATATAACGTTATAGACGTATATAATGTTCCCGCCGAGACGTACGGGGCTGCACGACCGGGATTCTGTAAAACATTACCAGCGAGGGGCTAGATGGGTTAGGAAAGGTTATATTACTTTATAGACGTATGTAATGTTCGAACCGAGAAGTATGGTCCGAACCTCCAGGAATGTTGTAAAATACTACATCCGAGGTGTTAGTTTGCCTTAGGTTAGGATATATAACGTTATAGACGTATATAATGTTCCCACGGAGTGGTACGGGCCAACACGACCGGGATTCTGTAAAACATTACCAGCGAGGGGCTAGAAGGATTAGGTTAGGTTATATTACGTTATAGACTTACATAATGTTCCAACCGAGAAGTAGGGGCCGACCCTCCAGGAATGTTGTAAAATACTACATCCGAGGTGTTAGTTTGCCTTAGGTTAGGATATATAACGTTATAGACGTATATAATGTTCCCACGGAGTGGTACGGGCCAACACGACCGGGATTCTGTAAAACATTACCAGCGAGGGGCTAGATGGGTTAGGTTAGGTTATACTACGTTATAGACGTATATAATGTTCCCACCGAGAAGTAGGTGCCGGCCCGGCAGGAATGTTGTAAAATACTACATCCGAAGTGTTAGGTTGCCTTAGGTTAGGATATATAACGTTATAGACGTATATAATGCTCCCACGGAGTGGTACGGGCCGACAGGACCGGGATTCTGTAAATCATTACCAGCGAGGGGCTAGATGGTTTAGGTTAGGTTATATTACGATACAAACGTATATAATGTTCCCACCGAGAAGTAGGGGCCGACCCGCCAGGAATGTTGTAAAATAATACATCCGAGATGTTAGATTGCCTTAGGTTAGGATATATAACGTTATAGACGTATATAATGTTCCCACCGAGACGTACGGGGCTACACGAACGGGCTTCTACAAAACATTACCAGCGAGGGGCTAGAAGGATTAGGTTAGGTTATATTACGTTATAGACTTACATAATGTTCCAACCGAGAAGTAGGGGCCGACCCCCCAGGAATGTTGTAAAATACTACATCCGAGGTGTTAGATTGCCTTAGGTTAGGATATATAAAGTTATAGACGTATATAATGCTCCCACGGAGTGGTACGGGCCGACACGACCGGGATTCTGTAAAACATTACCAGCGAGGGGCTAGATGGGTTAGGTTAGGTTAAATTACGTTATAGACGTATATAATGTTCCCACCGAGAAGTAGGGGCCGACCCGCCCGGAATGTTGTAAAATACTGCATCCGAGATGTTAGATTGCCTTAGGTTAGGATATATAACGTTATAGACGTATATAATGTTCCCACCGAGACGTACAGGGCTACACCAACGGGATTCTACAAAACATTCCCAGCGAGGAGCTAGATGGGTTAGGTTAGGTTATATTACGTTATAGACGTATATAATGTTCCCACCGAGAAGAATGGGCCGACCCGCCATGAGTGTTGTAAAATACTACATTCGAGATGTTAGGTTGCCTTAGGTTGGGATAAACAACGTTATAGACGTACATCATCTATCGTCCGAGAAGTACGGTCGGACACGAACGGGATTCTGTAAAACATTACCAGCGAGGGTCTAGATGGGTTAGGTTAGGTTATACTACGTTACAGACGTATATAATGTTCCCACCGAGAAGTAGGGGCCGACCCGCCAGGATTGTTGTAAAATACTACATCCGAGATGTTAGATTGCCTTAGGTTAGGATATATAACGTTATGGATGTATATAATGTTCCCACCGAGACGTACGGAGCTGCACGACCGGGATTCTGTAAAACATTACGAGCGAGGGGCTAGAAGAGTTAGGAAAGGTTATATTACTTTATAGACGTATATAATGTTCGAACCGAGAAGTATGGGCCGACTCACCATGAATGTTGTAAAATACTACATTCGAGATGTTAGGTTGCCTTAGGTTGGGATAAACAACGTTATACACGTACATCATCTATCGACCGAGAAGTACGGTCGGACACGAACGGGATTCTGTAAAACATTACCAGCGAGGGGCTAGATGGGTTAGGTTAGGTTATATTACGTTATAGACTTACATAATGTTCCAACCGAGAAGTAGGGGCCGACCCCCCCCCCAGGAATGTTGTAAAATACTACATCCGAGGTGTTAGATTGCCTTAGGTTAGGATATACAAAGTTATAGACGTATATAATGCTCCCACGGAGTGGTACGGGCCGACACGACCGGGATTCTGTAAAACATTACCAGCGAGGGGCTAGATGGGTTGGGTTAGGTTAAATTACGTTATAGACGTATATAATGCTCCCACCGAGAAGTAGGGGCCGACCCGCCAGGATTGATGGAAAATACTACATCCGAGATGTTAGATTGCCTTAGGTTAGGATATATAACGTTATAGACGTATATAATGTTCCCACCGAGAAGTATGGGCCGACCCGCCATGAATGTTGTAAAATACTACATTCGAGATGTTAGGCTGCCTTAGGTTGGGATAAACAAGGTTATAGACGTACATCATCTCCCGACCGAGAAGTACGGTCGCACACGAACGGGATTCTGTAAAACATTACCAGCGAGGGGCTAGATGGGTTAGGTTAGGTTATACTACGTTATAGACGTATATAATGTTCCCACCGAGAAGTAGGGGCCGACTCGCCAGGAATGTTGTAAAATACTACATCCGAGATGTTAGATTGCCTTAGGTTAGGATATATAACGTTATAGACGTATATAATGTTCCCACCGAGACGTACGGGCCGACCATCCAGTAATGTTGTAAAATACTACATCCGAGGTGTTAGGTTGCCTTAGGTCAGGATATAGAACGTTATAGACGTATATAATATTCCCACGGAGTGGTACGGGCCGACACGACCGGGATTCTTTAAAACACTACCAGCGAGGGGCTATATGGGTTAGGTTAGGTTATATTACGTTATAGACGTATATAATGTTCCCACCGAGAAGTAGGGGCCGACCCGCCAGGAATGTTTTAAGATACTACATTCGAGATGTTAGATTGCCTTAGGTTAGGATATATATCGTTATAGACGTATATAATGTTCCCACCGAGACGTACGGGGCTACACGAACGGGATTCTACAAAACATTACCAGCGCGGGGCTAGAAGGATTAGGTTAGGTTATATTACGTTATAGACTTACATAATGTTCCAACCGAGAAGTAGGGGCCGACCCTCCAGGAATGTTGTAAAATAATATATCCGAGGTGTCAGGTTGCCTTAGGTCAGGATATATAACGTTATAGACGTATATAATATTCCCACGGAGTGGTACGTTCCGACACGACCGGGATTCTTTAAAACACTACCAGCGACTGGCTATATGGGTTAGGTTAGGTTACATTGCGTTATAGACGTATATAATGTTCCCACCGAGAAGTAGGGGCCGACCCGCCAGGAATGTTTTAAGATACTACATTCGAGATGTTAGATTGCCTTAGGTTAGGATATATATCGTTATAGACGTATATAATGTTCCCACCGAGACGTACGGGGCTACACGAACGGGATTCTACAAAACATTACCAGCGAGGGGCTAGAAGGATTAGGTTAGGTTATATTACGTTATAGACTTACATAATGTTCCAACCGAGAAGTATGGGCCGACCCGCCAGGAATGTTGTAAAATACTACATTCGAGATGTTAGGTTGCCTTAGGTTGGGATAAACAAGGTTATAGACGTACATCATCTCCCGACCGAGAAGTACGGTCGGACACGAACGGGATTCTGTAAAACATTACCAGCGAGGGGCTAGATGGGTTAGGTTAGGTTATACTACGTTATAGACGTATTTAATGCTCCAACCGAGTAGTAGGGGCCGACCATCCAGGAATGTTGTAAAATACTACATCCGAGGTGTCAGGTTGCCTTAGGTCAGGATATATAACGTTATAGACGTATATAGTATTCCCACGGAGTGGTACGGTCCGACACGACCGGGATTCTTTAAAACACTACCAGCGACGGGCTATATGGGTTAGGTTAGGTTACATTGCGTTATAGACGTATATAATGTTCCCACCGAGAAGTAGGGGCCGACCCGCCAGGAATGTTTTAAGATACTACATTCGAGATGTTAGATTGCCTTAGGTTAGGATATATATCGTTATAGACGTATATAATGTTCCCACCGAGACGTACGAGGCTACACGAACGGGATTCTACAAAACGTTACCAGCGAGGGGCTAGAAGGATTAGGTTAGGTTATATTACGTTATAGACTTACATAATGTTCCAACCGAGAAGTAGGGGCCGACCCTCCAGGAATGTTGTAAAATACTACATCCGAGGTGTTAGTTTGCCTTAGGTTAGGATATATAACGTTATAGACGTATATAATGTTCCCACGGAGATGTATGGACACAAACGACCGGGATTCTGTAAAACATTACCAGCGAGGCGCTAGATGGGTTAGGTTAGGTTATATTACGTTATAGACGTATATAATGTTCCCACCGAGAAGTAGGGGCCGACCCATCAGGAATGTTGTAAAATACTACATCCGAGATGTTAGATTGCCTTAGGTTACGATATATAACGTTATAGACGTACATAATGTTCCCACCGAGACGTACGGGGCTACACGTACGGGATTCTACTTAACATTCCCAGCGATGGGCCAGATGGGTTAGGTTAGGTTATATTACGTTATAAACGTACATAATGTTCCCACCGAGAAGTAGGGGCCGACCTGCCAGGAATGTTGTAAAATACTATATTCGAGATGTTAGGTTGCCTTAGGTTAGGATATATATCGTTATAGACGTATATAATGTTCCCACGGAGATGTATGGACCCAAACGACCGGGATTCTGTAAAACATTACCAGCGAGGGGCTAGATGGGTTAGGTAAGGTTATATTACGTTATAGACTTACATAATGTTCCCACCGAGAAGTAGGGGCTGACCCGCCAGGAATGTTGTGAAATACTACATCCCAGATGTTAGGTTGCCTTAGGTTGGGATAAATAAGGTTATAGACGTATATAATGTTCCCACGGAGTGGTACGGGCCGACCTGACCGGGATTCTGTAAAACATTACCAGCGAGGGGCTAGAAGAGTTAGGAAAGGTTATATTACTTTATAGACGTATATAATGTTCGAACCGAGAAGTATGGGCCGACTCACCATGAATGTTGTAAAATACTACATTCGAGATGTTAGGTTGCCTTAGGTTGGGATAAACAACGTTATACACGTACATCATCTATCGACCGAGAAGTACGGTCGGACACGAACGGGATTCTGTAAAACATTACCAGCGAGGGGCTAGATGGGTTAGGTTAGGTTATATTACGTTATAGACTTACATAATGTTCCAACCGAGAAGTAGGGGCCGACCCCCCCCAGGAATGTTGTAAAATACTACATCCGAGGTGTTAGATTGCCTTAGGTTAGGATATACAAAGTTATAGACGTATATAATGCTCCCACGGAGTGGTACGGGCCGACACGACCGGGATTCTGTAAAACATTACCAGCGAGGGGCTAGATGGGTTGGGTTAGGTTAAATTACGTTATAGACGTATATAATGCTCCCACCGAGAAGTAGGGGCCGACCCGCCAGGATTGATGGAAAATACTACATCCGAGATGTTAGATTGCCTTAGGTTAGGATATATAACGTTATAGACGTATATAATGTTCCCACCGAGAAGTATGGGCCGACCCGCCATGAATGTTGTAAAATACTACATTCGAGATGTTAGGCTGCCTTAGGTTGGGATAAACAAGGTTATAGACGTACATCATCTCCCGACCGAGAAGTACGGTCGCACACGAACGGGATTCTGTAAAACATTACCAGCGAGGGGCTAGATGGGTTAGGTTAGGTTATACTACGTTATAGACGTATATAATGTTCCCACCGAGAAGTAGGGGCCGACTCGCCAGGAATGTTGTAAAATACTACATCCGAGATGTTAGATTGCCTTAGGTTAGGATATATAACGTTATAGACGTATATAATGTTCCCACCGAGACGTACGGGCCGACACGACCGGGATTCTGTAAAACATTACCAGCGAGGGGCTAGATGGGTTAGGTAAGGTTATATTACGTTATAGACTTACATAATGTTCCCACCGAGAAGTAGGGGCCGACCCGCCAGGAATGTTGTAAAATACTACATCCGAGATGTTAGATTGCCTTAGGTTAGGATATATAACGTTATAGACGTATATAATGTTCCCACCGAGACGTACGGGGCTGCACGACCGGGATTCTGTAAAACATTACGAGCGAGGGGCTAGAAGGGTTAGGAAAGGTTATAATACTTTATAGACGTATATAATGTTCGAACCGAGAAGTATGGGCCGACCCGCCAGGAATGTTGTAAAATACTACATTCGAGATGTTAGGTTGCCTTAGGTTGGGATAAACAACGTTATAGACGTACATCATCTATCGACCGAGAAGTACGGTCGGACACGAACGGGATTCTGTAAAACATTACCAGCGAGGGGCTCGATGGGTTAGGTTAGGTTATATTACGTTACAGACGTATATAATGTTCCAACCGAGAAGTAGGGGCCGTCCCTCCAGGAATGTTGTAAAATACTACATCCGAGGTGTTAGGTTACCTTAGGTTAGGATATATAACGTTATAGACGTATATAATGTTCCCACCGAGACGTACGGGCCGACACGCCCGGGATTCTGTAAAACATTACCAGCGAAGGGCTAGATGGGTTAGGTAAGGTTATATTACGTTATAGACTTACATAATGTTCCCACCGAGAAGTAGGGGCCGACCCGCCAGGAATGTTGTAAAATACTACATCCGAGATGTTAGATTGCCTTAGGTTAGGATATATAACGTTACTGACGTATATAATGTTCCCACCGAGACGTACGGGGCTGCACGACCGGGATACTGTAAAACATTACGAGCGAGGGGCTAGAAGGGTTAGGAAAGGTTATAATACTTTATAGACGTATATAATGTTCGAACCGAGAAGTATGGGCCGACCCGCCAGGAATGTTGTAAAATACTACATTCGAGATGTTAGGTTGCCTTAGGTTGGGATAAACAACGTTATAGACGTACATCATCTATCGACCGAGAAGTACGGTCGGACACGAACGGGATTCTGTAAAACATTACCAGCGAGGGGCTAGATGGGTTAAGTTAGGTTATATTACGTTACAGACGTTTATAATGTTCCAACCGAGAAGTAGGGGCCGTCCCTCCAGGAATGTTGTAAAATACTACATCCGAGGTGTTAGGTTACCTTAGGTTAGGATATATAACGTTATAGACGTATATAATGCTCCCACGGAGTGGTACGGGCCGACACGACCGGGATTCTGTAAAACATTACCAGCGAGGGGCTAGACGGGTTAGGTTAGGTTATATTACGTTAGAAACGTATATAATGTTCCAACCGAGAAGTAGGCTCCGACCCGCCAGGAATGTTGTAAAATACTACATCCGAGATGTTAGATCGCCTTAGGTTAGGATATATAACGTTATAGACGTATATAATGTTCCCACCGAGACGTACGGGGCTACACCAACGGGATTCTACAAAACAATCCCAGCGAGGAGCTAGATGGGTTAGGTTAGGTTATATTACGTTATAGACGTATATAATGTTCCCACCGAGAAGTAGGTGCCGGCCCGGCAGGAATGTTGTAAAATACTACATCCGAGGTGTTAGGTTGCCTTAGGTCAGGATATATAACGTTATAGACGTATATAATATTCCCACGGAGTGGTACGGGCCGACACGACCGGGATTCTTTAAAACACTACCAGCGAGGGGCTATATGGGTTAGGTTAGGTTATATTACGTTATAGACGTATATAATGTTCCCACCGAGAAGTAGGGGCCGACCCGCCAGGAATGTTTTAAGATACTACATTCGAGATGTTAGATTGCCTTAGGTTAGGATATATATCGTTATAGACGTATATAATGTTCCCACCGAGACGTACGGGGCTACACGAACGGGATTCTACAAAACATTACCAGCGAGGGGCTAGAAGGATTAGGTTAGGTTGTATTACGTTATAGACTTACATAATGTTCCAACCGAGAAGTAGGGGCCGACCCTCCAGGAATGTTGTAAAATACTACATCCGAGGTGTTAGTTTGCCTTAGGTTAGGATATATAACGTTATAGACGTATCTAATGTTCCCAGGGAGATGTACGGACCCAAACGACCGGGATTCTGTAAAACATTACCAGCGAGGGGCTAGATGGGTTAGGTAAGGTTATATTACGTTATAGACTTACATAATATTCCCACCGAGAAGTAGGGGCCGACCCGCCAGGAATGTTGTAAAATACTACACCCGAGGTGTTAGGTTGCGTTAGGTTAGGATATATAACGTTATAGACGTATATAATGCTCCCACGGAGTGGTACGGGCTGTCACGACCGGGATTCTGTAAAACATTACCAGCGAGGGGCTAGATGGGTTAGGTTAGGTTATATTACGTTAGAAACGTATATAATGTTCCAACCGAGAAGTAGGCTCCGACCCGCCAGGAATGTTGTAAAATACTACATCCGAGATGTTAGATTGCCTTAGGTTAGGATGTATAACGTTATAGACGTATATAATGTTCCCACCGAGACGTACGGGGCTACACCAACGGGATTCTACAAACATTCCCAGCGAGGAGCTAGATGGGTTAGGTTAGGTTATATTACGTTATAGACGTATATAATGTTCGAACCGAGAAGTATGGGCCGACCCGCCAGGAATGTTGTAAAATACTACATTCGAGATGTTAGGTTGCCTTAGGTTGGGATAAACAACGTTATAGACGTACATCATCTATCGACCGAGAAGTACGGTCGGACACGAACGGGATTCTGTAAAACATTACCAGCGAGGGGCTAGATGGGTTAGGTTAGGTTATATTACGTTACAGACGTATATAATGTTCCAACCGAGAAGTAGGGGCCGTCCCTCCAGGAATGTTGTAAAATACTACATCCGAGGTGTTAGGTTACCTTAGGTTAGGATATATAACGTTATAGACGTATATAATGTTCCCACCGAGACGTACGGGCCGACACGACCGGGATTCTGTAAAACATTACCAGCGAGGGGCTAGATGGGTTAGGTAAGGTTATATTACGTTATAGACTTACATAATGTTCCCACCGAGAAGTAGGGGCCGACCCGCCAGGAATGTTGTAAAATACTACATCCGAGATGTTAGATTGCCTTAGGTTAGGATATATAACGTTATTGACGTATATAATGTTCCCACCGAGACGTACGGGGCAGCACGACCGGGATACTGTAAAACATTACGAGCGAGGGGCTAGAAGGGTTAGGAAAGGTTATAATACTTTATAGACGTATATAATGTTCGAACCGAGAAGTATGGGCCGACCCGCCAGGAATGTTGTAAAATACTACATTCGAGATGTTAGGTTGCCTTAGGTTGGGATAAACAACGTTATAGACGTACATCATCTATCGACCGAGAAGTACGGTCGGACACGAACGGGATTCTGTAAAACATTACCAGCGAGGGGCTAGATGGGTTAAGTTAGGTTATATTACGTTACAGACGTTTATAATGTTCCAACCGAGAAGTAGGGGCCGTCCCTCCAGGAATGTTGTAAAATACTACATCCGAGGTGTTAGGTTACCTTAGGTTAGGATATATAACGTTATAGACGTATATAATGCTCCCACGGAGTGGTACGGGCCGACACGACCGGGATTCTGTAAAACATTACCAGCGAGGGGCTAGACGGGTTAGGTTAGGTTATATTACGTTAGAAACGCATATAATGTTCCAACCGAGAAGTAGGCTCCGACCCGCCAGGAATGTTGTAAAATACTACATCCGAGATGTTAGATCGCCTTAGGTTAGGATATATAACGTTATAGACGTATATAATGTTCCCACCGAGACGTACGGGGCTACACCAACGGGATTCTACAAAACAATCCCAGCGAGGAGCTAGATGGGTTAGGTTAGGTTATATTACGTTATAGACGTATATAATGTTCCCACCGAGATGTAGGTGCCGGCCCGGCAGGAATGTTGTAAAATACTACATCCGAGGTGTTAGGTTGCCTTAGGTCAGGATATATAACGTTATAGACGTATATAATATTCCCACGGAGTGGTACGGGCCGACACGACCGGGATTCTTTAAAACACTACCAGCGAGGGGCTATATGGGTTAGGTTAGGTTATATTACGTTATAGACGTATATAATGTTCCCACCGAGAAGTAGGGGCCGACCCGCCAGGAATGTTTTAAGATACTACATTCGAGATGTTAGATTGCCTTAGGTTAGGATATATATCGTTATAGACGTATATAATGTTCCCACCGAGACGTACGGGGCTACACGAACGGGATTCTACAAAACATTACCAACGAGGGGCTAGAAGGATTAGGTTAGGTTAGGTTACGTTATACACGTATATAATGTTCCCACCGAGAAGTAGGGGCCGACCCGCCAGGATTGTTGTAAAATACTACATCCGAGATGTTAGATTGCCTTAGGTTAGGATATATAACGTTATAGACGTATATAATGTTCCCACCGAGACGTACGGGGCTGCACGTCCGGGATTCTGTAAAACATTACCAGCGAGGGGCTAGATGGGTTAGGAAAGGTTATATTACTTTATAGACTTACAAAATGTTCCAACCGAGAAGTAGGGGCCGACCCTCCAAGAATGTTGTTAAATACTACATCCGATGTGTTAGATTGCCTTAGGTTAGGATGTATAACGTTATAGACGTATATAATGTTCCCACGGAGATGTACGGATCTAAACGACCGGGATTCTGTAAAACATTACCAGCGAGGGGCTAGAT
The DNA here is from genome assembly GCA_963969225.1 of Xylocopa violacea. Lineage (NCBI taxonomy): Eukaryota > Metazoa > Arthropoda > Insecta > Hymenoptera > Apidae > Xylocopa > Xylocopa violacea. The sequence continues at coordinate 4,483,761 of CAXAJV010000013.1, forward strand.
GGGTTAGGTAAGGTTATATTACGTTATAGACTTACATAATGTTCCCACCGAGAAGTAGGGGCCGACCCGCCAGGAATGTTGTAAAATACTACATCCGAGGTGTTAGGTTGCCTTAGGTTAGGATATATAACGTTATAGACGTATATAATGCTCCCACGGAGTGGTACGGGCCGACACGACCGGGATTCTGTAAAACATTACCAGCGAGGGTCTAGATGGGTTAGGTTAGGTTATACTACGTTATAGACGTATATAATGCTCCTACCGAGTAGTAGGGGCCGACCCTCCAGGAATGTTGTAAAATACTACATCCGAGGTGTTAGTTTGCCTTAGGTTAGGATATATAACGTTATAGACGTACATAATGTTCCCACCTAGACGTACGGGGCTACACGAACGGGATTCTACAAAACATTCCCAGCGAGGGGCTAGATGGGTTAGGTTAGGTTATATTACGTTGTAAACGTACATAATATTCCAACCGAGAAGTAGGGGCCGACTCGCCAGGAATGTTGTGAAATACTACATCCGAGATGTTTGATTGCCTTAGGTTAGGATGTATAACGTTATAGACGTATATAATGTTCCCACCCAGACGTACGGGGCTACACGAACGGGATTCTACAAAACATTACCAGCGAGGGGCTAGAAGGATTAGGTTAGGTTATATTACGTTATAGACTTACATAATGTTCCAACCAGAAGTAGGGGCCGACCCTCCAGGAATGTTGTAAAACACTACATCCGATGTGTTAGTTTGCCTTAGGTTAGGATATATAACGTTATAGACGTATATAATGTTCCCACGGAGATGTACGGACCCAAACGACCGGGATTCTGTCAAACATTACCAGCGAGGGGCTAGATGGGTTAGGTAAGGTTATATTACGTTATAGACTTACATAATGTTCCCACCGAGAAGTAGGGGCCGACCCGCCAGGAATGTTGTAAAATACTACATCCGAGGTGTTAGGTTGCCTTAGGTTAGGATATATAACGTTATAGACGTATATAATGCTCCCACGGAGTGGTACGGGCCGACACGACCGGGATTCTGTAAAACATTACCAGCGAGGGGCTAGATGGGTTAGGTTAGGTTAAATTACGTTATAGACGTATATAATGTTCCCACCGAGAAGTAGGGGCCGACTCACCAGGTTTGTTGTAAAATACTACATCCGAGATGTTAGATTGCCTTAGGTTAGGATATATAACGTTATAGACGTACATAATGTTCCCACCGAGACGTACGGGGCTACACGAACGGGATTCTACAAAACATTACCAGCTAGGGGCTAGATGGGTTAGGTAAGGTTATATTACGTTATAGACTTACATAATGTTCCCACCGAGAAGTAGGGGCCGACCCGCCAGGAATGTTGTAAAATACTACATCCGAGGTGTTAGGTTGCCTTAGGTTAGGATATATAACGTTATAGACGTATATAATGCTCCCACGGAGTGGTACGGGCCGACACGACCGGGATTCTGTAAAACATTACCAGCGAGGGTCTAGATGGGTTAGGTTAGGTTATACTACGTTATAGACGTATATAATGCTCCTACCGAGTAGCAGGGGCCGACCCTCCAGGAATGTTGTAAAACACTACATCCGAGATGTTAGATTGCCTTAGGTTATGATATATAACGTTATAGACGTACATAATGTTCCCACCTAGACGTACGGGGCTACACGAACGGGATTCTACAAAACATTCCCAGCGAGGGGCTAGATAGGTTAGGTTAGGTCATATTTCGTTAGAAACGTACATAATGTTCCAACCGAGAAGTAGGGGCCGACCCGCCAGGAATGTTGTAAAATACTACATCCGAGATGTTAGATTGCCTTAGGTTAGGATGTATAACGTTATAGACGTATATAATGTTCCCACCGAGAAGTACGGGGCTACACGAACGGGATTCTACAAAACATTACCAGCGAGTGGCTAGATGGATTAGGTTAGGTTATATTACGTTACAGACTTACAAAATGTTCCCACCGAGAAGTAGGGGCCGACCCGCCAGGAATGTTGTAAAATACTACATCCGAGGTGTTAGGTTGCGTTAGGTTAGGATATATAACGTTATAGACGTATATAATGCTCCCACGGAGTGGTACGGGCCGACACGACCGGGATTCTGTAAAACATTACCAGCGAGGGGCTAGATGGGTTAGGTTAGGTTAAATTACGTTATAGACGTATATAATGTTCCCACCGAGAAGTAGGGGCCGACTTACCAGGTTTGTTGTAAAATACTACATCCGAGATGTTAGATTGCCTTAGGTTAGGATATATAACGTTATAGACGTACATAATGTTCCCACCGAGACGTACGGGGCTACACGAACGGGATTCTACAAAACATTCCCAGCGAGGGGCTAGATGGGTTAGGTTAGGTTATATTACGTTGTAAACGTACATAATATTCCAACCGAGAAGTAGGGGCCGACTCGCCAGGAATGTTGTAAAATACTACATTCGAGATGTTAGATTGCCTTAGGTTAGGATATATATCGTTATAGACGTATATAATGTTCCCACCGAGACGTACGGGGCTACACGAACGGGATTCTACAAAACATTACCAACGAGGGGCTAGAAGGATTAGGTTAGGTTAGGTTACGTTATACACGTATATAATGTTCCCACCGAGAAGTAGGGGCCGACCCGCCAGGATTGTTGTAAAATACTACATCCGAGATGTTAGATTGCCTTAGGTTAGGATATATAACGTTATAGACGTATATAATGTTCCCACCGAGACGTACGGGGCTGCACGTCCGGGATTCTGTAAAACATTACCAGCGAGGGGCTAGATGGGTTAGGAAAGGTTATATTACTTTATAGACTTACAAAATGTTCCAACCGAGAAGTAGGGGCCGACCCTCCAAGAATGTTGTTAAATACTACATCCGATGTGTTAGATTGCCTTAGGTTAGGATGTATAACGTTATAGACGTATATAATGTTCCCACGGAGATGTACGGATCTAAACGACCGGGATTCTGTAAAACATTACCAGCGAGGGGCTAGATGGGTTAGGTAAGGTTATATTACGTTATAGACTTACATAATGTTCCCACCGAGAAGTAGGGGCCGACCCGCCAGGAATGTTGTAAAATACTACATCCGAGGTGTTAGGTTGCCTTAGGTTAGGATATATAACGTTATAGACGTATATAATGCTCCCACGGAGTGGTACGGGCCGACACGACCGGGATTCTGTAAAACATTACCAGCGAGGGTCTAGATGGGTTAGGTTAGGTTATACTACGTTATAGACGTATATAATGCTCCTACCGAGTAGTAGGGGCCGACCCTCCAGGAATGTTGTAAAATACTACATCCGAGGTGTTAGTTTGCCTTAGGTTAGGATATATAACGTTATAGACGTACATAATGTTCCCACCTAGACGTACGGGGCTACACGAACGGGATTCTACAAAACATTCCCAGCGAGGGGCTAGATGGGTTAGGTTAGGTTATATTACGTTGTAAACGTACATAATATTCCAACCGAGAAGTAGGGGCCGACTCGCCAGGAATGTTGTGAAATACTACATCCGAGATGTTTGATTGCCTTAGGTTAGGATGTATAACGTTATAGACGTATATAATGTTCCCACCCAGACGTACGGGGCTACACGAACGGGATTCTACAAAACATTACCAGCGAGGGGCTAGAAGGATTAGGTTAGGTTATATTACGTTATAGACTTACATAATGTTCCAACCAGAAGTAGGGGCCGACCCTCCAGGAATGTTGTAAAACACTACATCCGATGTGTTAGTTTGCCTTAGGTTAGGATATATAACGTTATAGACGTATATAATGTTCCCACGGAGATGTACGGACCCAAACGACCGGGATTCTGTCAAACATTACCAGCGAGGGGCTAGATGGGTTAGGTAAGGTTATATTACGTTATAGACTTACATAATGTTCCCACCGAGAAGTAGGGGCCGACCCGCCAGGAATGTTGTAAAATACTACATCCGAGGTGTTAGGTTGCCTTAGGTTAGGATATATAACGTTATAGACGTATATAATGCTCCCACGGAGTGGTACGGGCCGACACGACCGGGATTCTGTAAAACATTACCAGCGAGGGGCTAGATGGGTTAGGTTAGGTTAAATTACGTTATAGACGTATATAATGTTCCCACCGAGAAGTAGGGGCCGACTCACCAGGTTTGTTGTAAAATACTACATCCGAGATGTTAGATTGCCTTAGGTTAGGATATATAACGTTATAGACGTACATAATGTTCCCACCGAGACGTACGGGGCTACACGAACGGGATTCTACAAAACATTACCAGCTAGGGGCTAGATGGGTTAGGTAAGGTTATATTACGTTATAGACTTACATAATGTTCCCACCGAGAAGTAGGGGCCGACCCGCCAGGAATGTTGTAAAATACTACATCCGAGGTGTTAGGTTGCCTTAGGTTAGGATATATAACGTTATAGACGTATATAATGCTCCCACGGAGTGGTACGGGCCGACACGACCGGGATTCTGTAAAACATTACCAGCGAGGGTCTAGATGGGTTAGGTTAGGTTATACTACGTTATAGACGTATATAATGCTCCTACCGAGTAGCAGGGGCCGACCCTCCAGGAATGTTGTAAAACACTACATCCGAGATGTTAGATTGCCTTAGGTTATGATATATAACGTTATAGACGTACATAATGTTCCCACCTAGACGTACGGGGCTACACGAACGGGATTCTACAAAACATTCCCAGCGAGGGGCTAGATAGGTTAGGTTAGGTCATATTTCGTTAGAAACGTACATAATGTTCCAACCGAGAAGTAGGGGCCGACCCGCCAGGAATGTTGTAAAATACTACATCCGAGATGTTAGATTGCCTTAGGTTAGGATGTATAACGTTATAGACGTATATAATGTTCCCACCGAGAAGTACGGGGCTACACGAACGGGATTCTACAAAACATTACCAGCGAGTGGCTAGATGGATTAGGTTAGGTTATATTACGTTACAGACTTACAAAATGTTCCCACCGAGAAGTAGGGGCCGACCCGCCAGGAATGTTGTAAAATACTACATCCGAGGTGTTAGGTTGCGTTAGGTTAGGATATATAACGTTATAGACGTATATAATGCTCCCACGGAGTGGTACGGGCCGACACGACCGGGATTCTGTAAAACATTACCAGCGAGGGGCTAGATGGGTTAGGTTAGGTTAAATTACGTTATAGACGTATATAATGTTCCCACCGAGAAGTAGGGGCCGACTTACCAGGTTTGTTGTAAAATACTACATCCGAGATGTTAGATTGCCTTAGGTTAGGATATATAACGTTATAGACGTACATAATGTTCCCACCGAGACGTACGGGGCTACACGAACGGGATTCTACAAAACATTCCCAGCGAGGGGCTAGATGGGTTAGGTTAGGTTATATTACGTTGTAAACGTACATAATATTCCAACCGAGAAGTAGGGGCCGACTCGCCAGGAATGTTGTAAAATACTACATCCGAGATGTTTGATTGCCTTAGGTTAGGATGTATAACGTTATAGACGTATATAATGTTCCCACCGAGACGTACGGGGCTACACAAACGGGATTCTACAAAACATTACCAACGAGGGGCTAGAAGGATTAGGTTAGGTTAGGTTACGTTATACACGTATATAATGTTCCCACCGAGAAGTAGGGGCCGACCCGCCAGGATTGTTGTAAAATACTACATCCGAGATGTTAGATTGCCTTAGGTTAGGATATATAACGTTATAGACGTATATAATGTTCCCACCGAGACGTACGGGGCTGCACGTCCGGGATTCTGTAAAACATTACCAGCGAGGGGCTAGATGGGTTAGGAAAGGTTATATTACTTTATAGACTTACAAAATGTTCCAACCGAGAAGTAGGGGCCGACCCTCCAGGAATGTTGTTAAATACTACATCCGATGTGTTAGATTGCCTTAGGTTAGGATGTATAACGTTATAGACGTATATAATGCTCCCACGGAGTGGTACGGGCCGACACGACCGGGATTCTGTAAAACATTACCAGCGAGGGTCTAGATGGGTTAGGTTAGGTTATACTACGTTATAGACGCATATAATGCTCCTACCGAGTAGTAGGGGCCGACCCTCCAGGAATGTTGTAAAATACTACATCCGAGGTGTTAGTTTGCCTTAGGTTAGGATATATAACGTTATAGACGTATATAATGTTCCCACGGAGTGGTACAGGCCGACACGACCGGGATTCTATAAAACATTACCAGCGAGGGGCTAGATGGGTTAGGTTAGATTATATTACGTTACAAACGTGTATAATGTTCCCGCCGAGAAGTAGGGGCAGACCCGCCAGGAATGTTGTAAAACACTACATCCGAGATGTTAGATTGCCTTAGGTTATGATATATAACGTTATAGACGTACATAATGTTCCCACCTAGACGTACGGGGCTACACGAACGGGATTCTACAAAACATTCCCAGCGAGGGGCTAGATAGGTTAGGTTAGGTCATATTTCGTTAGAAACGTACATAATGTTCCAACCGAGAAGTAGGGGCCGACCCGCCAGGAATGTTGTGAAATACTACATCCGAGATGTTAGATTGCCTTAGGTTAGGATGTATAACGTTATAGACGTATATAATGTTCCCACCGAGAAGTACGGGGCTACACGAACGGGATTCTACAAAACATTACCAGCGAGTGGCTAGATGGATTAGGTTAGGTTATATTACGTTATAGACTTGCAAAATGTTCCAACCTAGAAGCAGGGGCCGACCCTCCAGGAATGTTGTTAAATACTACATCCGATGTGTTAGATTGCCTTAGGTTAGGATGTATAACGTTATAGACGTATATAATGTTCCCACCCAGACGTACGGGGCTACACGAACGGGATTCTACAAAACATTACCAGCGAGGGGCTAGAAGGATTAGGTTAGGTTATATTACGTTATAGACTTACATAATGTTCCAACCAGAAGTAGGGGCCGACCCTCCAGGAATGTTGTAAAACACTACATCCGAGGTGTTAGTTTGCCTTAGGTTAGGATATATAACGTTATAGACGTATATAATGTTCCCACGGAGATGTACGGACCCAAACGACCGGGATTCTGTAAAACATTACCAGCGAGGGGCTAGATGGGTTAGGTAAGGTTATATTACGTTATAGACTTACATAATGTTCCCACCGAGAAGTAGGGGCCGACCCGCCAGGAATGTTGTAAAATACTACATCCGAGGTGTTAGGTTGCCTTAGGTTAGGATATATAACGTTATAGACGTATATAATGCTCCCACGGAGTGGTACGGGCCGACACGACCGGGATTCTGTATAACATTACCAGCGAGGGGCTAGATGGGTTAGGTTAGGTTAAATTACGTTATAGACGTATATAATGTTCCCACCGAGAAGTAGGGGCCGACCCACCAGGTTTGTTGTAAAATACTACATCCGAGATGTTAGATTGCCTTAGGTTAGGATATATAACGTTATAGACGTACATAATGTTCCCACCGAGACGTACGGGGCTACACGAACGGGATTCTACAAAACATTCCAAGCGAGGGGCTAGATGGGTTAGGTTAGGTTATATTACGTTATAAACGAACATAATGTTCCAACCGAGAAGTAGGGGCCGACTCGCCAGGAATGTTGTAAAATACTACATCCGAGATGTTAGATTGCCTTAGGTTAGGATGTATAACGTTATAGACGTATATAATGTTCCCACCGAGACGTACGGGGCTACACCAACGGGATTCTACAAAACATTACCAGCGAGGGGTTAGAAGGATTAGGTTAGGTTAGGTTACGTTATACACGTATATAATGTTCCCACCGAGAAGTAGGGGCCGACCCGCCAGGATGGTTGTAAAATACTACATCCGAGATGTTAGATTGCCTTAGGTTAGGATATATAACGTTATAGACGTATATAATGTTCCCACCGAGACGTACGGGGCTGCACGACCGGGATTCTGTAAAACATTACGAGCGAGGGGCTAGAAGGGTTAGGAAAGGTTATATTACTTTATAGACGTATATAATGTTCGAACCGAGAAGTATGGGCCGGCCCGCCAGGAATGTTGTAAAATACTACATTCCAGATGGTAGGCTGCCTTAGGTTGGGATAAACAAGGTTATAGACGCACATCATCTCCCGACCGAGAAGTACGGTCGCACACGAACGGGATTCTGTAAAACATTACCAGCGAGGGTCTAGATGGGTTAGGTTAGGTTATACTACGCTATAGACGTATATAATGCTCCAACCGAGTAGTAGGGGCCGACCCTCCAGGAATGTTGTAAAATACTACATCCGAGGTGTTAGGTTGCCTTAGGTCAGGATATATAACGTTATAGACGTATATAATATTCTCACGGAGTGGTACGGGCCGACACGACCAGGATTCTGTAAAACACTACCAGCGAGGGGCTATATGGGTTAGGTTAGGTTATATTACGTTATAGACTTACATAATGTTCCCGCCGAGAAGTAGGGGCCGACCCGCCAGGAATGTTTTAAGATACTACATTCGAGATGTTAGATTGCCTTAGGCTAGGATATATATCGTTATAGACGTATATAATGTTCCCACCGAGAAGTACGGGGCTACACGAACGGGATTCTACAAAACATTACCAGCGAGTGGGTATATGGATTAGGTTAGGTTATATTACGTTATAGACTTACAAAATGTTCCAACCGAGAAGTAGGGGCCGACCCTCCAGGAATGTTGTAAAATACTACATCCGATGTGTTAGATTGCCTTAGGTTAGGATATATAACGTTATAGACGTACATAATGTTCCCACCGAGAAGTAGGGGCCGACCCGCCAGGAATGTTGTAAAATACTACATCCGTGGTGTTAGGTTGCCTTAGGTTAGGATATATAACGTTATAGACGTATATAATGCTCCCACGGAATGGTACGGGCCGACACGACCGGGATTCTGTAAAACATTACCAGCGAGGGGCTAGATGGGTTAGGTTAGGTTAAATTACGTTATAGACGTATATAATGTTCCCACCGAGAAGTAGGGGCCGACCCGCCAGGATTGTTGTAAAATACTACATCCGAGGTGTTAGGTTGCCTTAGGTTAGGATATATAACGTTATAGATGTATATAATGTTCCCACGGAGTGGTACGGGCCGACACGACCGGGATTCTGTAAAACATTACCAGCGAGGGGCTAGATGGGTTAGGTTAGGTTATACTACGTTATAGACGTATATAATGCTCCTACCGAGTAGTAGGGGCCGACCCTCCAGGAATGTTGTAAAATACTACATTCGAGATGTTAGGTTGCCTTAGGTTGGGATAAACAAGGTTATAGACGTACATCATCTCCCGACCGAGAAGTACGGTCGGACACGAACGGGATTCTGTAAAACATTACCAGCGAGGGGCTAGATGGGTTAGGTTAGGTTATATTACGTTATAGACTTACATAATGTTCCGACCGAGAAGTATGGGCCGACCCGCCAGGAATGTTGTAAAATACTACATTCGAGATGTTAGGCTGCCTTAGGTTGGGATAAACAATGTTATAGACGTACATCATCTCCCGACCGAGAAGTACGGTCGCACACGAACGGCATTCTGTAAAACATTACCAGCGAGGGTCTAGATGGGTTAGGTTAGGTTATACTACGTTATAGACGTATATAATTTTCCCACCGAGAAGTAGGGGCCGACCCGCCAGAAATGTTGTAAAATACTACATCCGAGATGTTAGATTGCCTCAGGTTACGATATATAACGTTATAGACGTACATAATGTTCCCACCGAGACGTACGGGGCTACACGTACGGGATTCTACTTAACATTCCCAGCGATGGGCTAGATGGGTTAGGTTAGGTTATATTACGTTATAAACGTACATAATGTTCCCACCGAGAAGTAGGGGCCGACCTGCCAGGAATGTTGTAAAATACTATATTCGAGATGTTAGGTTGCCTTAGGCTAGGATATATATCGTTATAGACGTATATAATGTTCCCACGGAGATGTATAGAACCAAACGACCGGGATTCTGTAAAACATTACCAGCGAGGGGCTAGATGGGTTAGGTAAGGTTATATTACGTTATAGACTTACATAATGTTCCCACCGAGAAGTAGGGGCTGACCCGCCAGGAATGTTGTAAAATACTACATCCGAGATGTTAGGTTGCCTTAGGTTGGGATAAATAAGGTTATAGACGTATATAATGTTCCCACGGAGTGGTACGGGCCGACCTGACCGGGATTCTGTAAAACATTACCAGCAAGTGGCTAGATGGGTTAGGTTAGGATATATTACGTTATAGACGTATATAATGTTCCCACCGAGAAGTAGGGGCCGACCCGCCAGAAATGTTGTAAAATACTACATCCGAGATGTTAGATTGCCTTAGGTTAGGATATATAACGTTATAGACGTATATAATGTTCCCACCGAGACGTACGGGGCTGCACGACCGGGATTCTGTAAAACATTACCAGCGAGGGGCTAGATGGGTTAGGTTAGGTTATACTACGTTATAGACGTATATAATGCTCCTACCGAGTAGTAGGGGCCGACCCTCCAGGAATGTTGTAAAATACTATATTCGAGGTGTTAGGTTGCCTTAGGTTAGGATATATAACGTTATAGACGTATATAATGTTCCCACCGAGACGTACGGGGCTGCACGTCCGGGATTCTGTAAAACATTACCAGCGAGGGGCTAGATGGGTTAGGAAAGGTTATATTACTTTATAGACTTACAAAATGTTCCAACCGAGAAGTAGGGGCCGACCCTCCAAGAATGTTGTTAAATACTACATACGATGTGTTAGATTGCCTTAGGTTAGGATGTATAACGTTATAGACGTATATAATGTTCCCACGGAGATGTACGGATCTAAACGACCGGGATTCTGTAAAACATTACCAGCGAGGGGCTAGATGGGTTAGGTAAGGTTATATTACGTTATAGACTTACATAATGTTCCCACCGAGAAGTAGGGGCCGACCCGCCAGGAATGTTGTAAAATACTACATCCGAGGTGTTAGGTTGCCTTAGGTTAGGATATATAACGTTATAGACGTATATAATGCTCCCACGGAGTGGTACGGGCCGACACGACCGGGATTCTGTAAAACATTACCAGCGAGGGTCTAGATGGGTTAGGTTAGGTTATACTACGTTATAGACGTATATAATGCTCCTACCGAGTAGTAGGGGCCGACCCTCCAGGAATGTTGTAAAATACTACATCCGAGGTGTTAGTTTGCCTTAGGTTAGGATATATAACGTTATAGACGTATATAATGTTCCCACGGAGTGGTACGGGCCGACACGACCGGGATTCTATAAAACATTACCAGCGAGGGGCTAGATGGGTTATGTTAGATTATATTACGTTACAAACGTGTATAATGTTCCCGCCGAGAAGTAGGGGCAGACCCGCCAGGAATGTTGTAAAACACTACATCCGAAATGTTAGATTGCCTTAGGTTATGATATATAACGTTATAGACGTACATAATGTTCCCACCTAGACGTACGGGGCTACACGAACGGGATTCTACAAAACATTCCCAGCGAGGGGCTAGATAGGTTAGGTTAGGTCATATTTCGTTAGAAACGTACATAATGTTCCAACCGAGAAGTAGGGGCCGACCCGCCAGGAATGTTGTAAAATACTACATCCGAGATGTTAGATTGCCTTAGGTTAGGATGTATAACGTTATAACCGTATATAATGTTCCCACCGAGAAGTACGGGGCTACACGAACGGGATTCTACAAAACATTACCAGCGAGTGGCTAGATGGATTAGGTTAGGTTATATTACGTTATAGACTTACAAAATGTTCCCACCGAGAAGTAGGGGCCGACCCGCCAGGAATGTTGTAAAATACTACATCCGAGGTGTTAGGTTGCCTTAGGTTAGGATATATAACGTTATAGACGTATATAATGCTCCCACGGAGTGGTACGGGCCGACACGACCGGGATTCTGTAAAACATTACCAGCGAGGGGCTAGATGGGTTAGGTTAGGTTATATTACGTTGTAAACGTACATAATATTCCAACCGAGAAGTAGGGGCCGACTCGCCAGGAATGTTGTAAAATACTACATCCGAGATGTTTGATTGCCTTAGGTTAGGATGTATAACGTTATAGACGTATATAATGTTCCCACCGAGACGTACGGGGCTACACAAACGGGATTCTACAAAACATTACCAGCGAGGGGCTAGAAGGATTAGGTTAGGTTAGGTTACGTTATACACGTATATAATGTTCCCACCGAGAAGTAGGGGCCGACCCGCCAGGATTGTTGTAAAATACTACATCCGAGATGTTAGATTGCCTTAGGTTAGGATATATATCGTTATAGACGTATATAATGTTCCCACCGAGACGTACGGGGCTACACGAACGGGATTCTACAAAACATTACCAGCGAGGGGCTAGAAGGATTAGGTTAGGTTATATTACTTTATAGACTTACAAAATGTTCCAACCGAGAAGTAGGGGCCGACCCTCCAGGAATGTTGTTAAATACTACATCCGATGTGTTAGATTGCCTTAGGTTAGGATGTATAACGTTATAGACGTATATAATGCTCCCACGGAGTGGTACGGGCCGACACGACCGGGATTCTGTAAAACATTACCAGCGAGGGTCTAGATGGGTTAGGTTAGGTTATACTACGTTATAGACGCATATAATGCTCCTACCGAGTAGTAGGGGCCGACCCTCCAGGAATGTTGTAAAATACTACATCCGAGGTGTTAGTTTGCCTTAGGTTAGGATATATAACGTTATAGACGTATATAATGTTCCCACGGAGTGGTACAGGCCGACACGACCGGGATTCTATAAAACATTACCAGCGAGGGGCTAGATGGGTTAGGTTAGATTATATTACGTTACAAACGTGTATAATGTTCCCGCCGAGAAGTAGGGGCAGACCCGCCAGGAATGTTGTAAAACACTACATCCGAGATGTTAGATTGCCTTAGGTTATGATATATAACGTTATAGACGTACATAATGTTCCCACCTAGACGTACGGGGCTACACGAACGGGATTCTACAAAACATTCCCAGCGAGGGGCTAGATAGGTTAGGTTAGGTCATATTTCGTTAGAAACGTACATAATGTTCCAACCGAGAAGTAGGGGCCGACCCGCCAGGAATGTTGTGAAATACTACATCCGAGATGTTAGATTGCCTTAGGTTAGGATGTATAACGTTATAGACGTATATAATGTTCCCACCGAGAAGTACGGGGCTACACGAACGGGATTCTACAAAACATTACCAGCGAGTGGCTAGATGGATTAGGTTAGGTTATATTACGTTATAGACTTGCAAAATGTTCCAACCTAGAAGCAGGGGCCGACCCTCCAGGAATGTTGTTAAATACTACATCCGATGTGTTAGATTGCCTTAGGTTAGGATGTATAACGTTATAGACGTATATAATGTTCCCACCCAGACGTACGGGGCTACACGAACGGGATTCTACAAAACATTACCAGCGAGGGGCTAGAAGGATTAGGTTAGGTTATATTACGTTATAGACTTACATAATGTTCCAACCAGAAGTAGGGGCCGACCCTCCAGGAATGTTGTAAAACACTACATCCGAGGTGTTAGTTTGCCTTAGGTTAGGATATATAACGTTATAGACGTATATAATGTTCCCACGGAGATGTACGGACCCAAACGACCGGGATTCTGTAAAACATTACCAGCGAGGGGCTAGATGGGTTAGGTAAGGTTATATTACGTTATAGACTTACATAATGTTCCCACCGAGAAGTAGGGGCCGACCCGCCAGGAATGTTGTAAAATACTACATCCGAGGTGTTAGGTTGCCTTAGGTTAGGATATATAACGTTATAGACGTATATAATGCTCCCACGGAGTGGTACGGGCCGACACGACCGGGATTCTGTACAACATTACCAGCGAGGGGCTAGATGGGTTAGGTTAGGTTAAATTACGTTATAGACGTATATAATGTTCCCACCGAGAAGTAGGGGCCGACCCACCAGGTTTGTTGTAAAATACTACATCCGAGATGTTAGATTGCCTTAGGTTAGGATATATAACGTTATAGACGTACATAATGTTCCCACCGAGACGTACGGGGCTACACGAACGGGATTCTACAAAACATTCCAAGCGAGGGGCTAGATGGGTTAGGTTAGGTTATATTACGTTATAAACGTACATAATGTTCCAACCGAGAAGTAGGGGCCGACTCGCCAGGAATGTTGTAAAATACTACATCCGAGATGTTAGATTGCCTTAGGTTAGGATGTATAACGTTATAGACGTATATAATGTTCCCACCGAGACGTACGGGGCTACACCAACGGGATTCTACAAAACATTACCAGCGAGGGGTTAGAAGGATTAGGTTAGGTTAGGTTACGTTATACACGTATATAATGTTCCCACCGAGAAGTAGGGGCCGACCCGCCAGGATGGTTGTAAAATACTACATCCGAGATGTTAGATTGCCTTAGGTTAGGATATATAACGTTATAGACGTATATAATGTTCCCACCGAGACGTACGGGGCTGCACGACCGGGATTCTGTAAAACATTACGAGCGAGGGGCTAGAAGGGTTAGGAAAGGTTATATTACTTTATAGACGTATATAATGTTCGAACCGAGAAGTATGGGCCGGCCCGCCAGGAATGTTGTAAAATACTACATTCCAGATGGTAGGCTGCCTTAGGTTGGGATAAACAAGGTTATAGACGCACATCATCTCCCGACCGAGAAGTACGGTCGCACACGAACGGGATTCTGTAAAACATTACCAGCGAGGGTCTAGATGGGTTAGGTTAGGTTATACTACGCTATAGACGTATATAATGCTCCAACCGAGTAGTAGGGGCCGACCCTCCAGGAATGTTGTAAAATACTACATCCGAGGTGTTAGGTTGCCTTAGGTCAGGATATATAACGTTATAGACGTATATAATATTCTCACGGAGTGGTACGGGCCGACACGACCAGGATTCTGTAAAACACTACCAGCGAGGGGCTATATGGGTTAGGTTAGGTTATATTACGTTATAGACTTACATAATGTTCCCGCCGAGAAGTAGGGGCCGACCCGCCAGGAATGTTTTAAGATACTACATTCGAGATGTTAGATTGCCTTAGGCTAGGATATATATCGTTATAGACGTATATAATGTTCCCACCGAGAAGTACGGGGCTACACGAACGGGATTCTACAAAACATTACCAGCGAGTGGGTATATGGATTAGGTTAGGTTATATTACGTTATAGACTTACAAAATGTTCCAACCGAGAAGTAGGGGCCGACCCTCCAGGAATGTTGTAAAATACTACATCCGATGTGTTAGATTGCCTTAGGTTAGGATATATAACGTTATAGACGTACATAATGTTCCCACCGAGAAGTAGGGGCCGACCCGCCAGGAATGTTGTAAAATACTACATCCGTGGTGTTAGGTTGCCTTAGGTTAGGATATATAACGTTATAGACGTATATAATGCTCCCACGGAATGGTACGGGCCGACACGACCGGGATTCTGTAAAACATTACCAGCGAGGGGCTAGATGGGTTAGGTTAGGTTAAATTACGTTATAGACGTATATAATGTTCCCACCGAGAAGTAGGGGCCGACCCGCCAGGATTGTTGTAAAATACTACATCCGAGGTGTTAGGTTGCCTTAGGTTAGGATATATAACGTTATAGATGTATATAATGTTCCCACGGAGTGGTACGGGCCGACACGACCGGGATTCTGTAAAACATTACCAGCGAGGGGCTAGATGGGTTAGGTTAGGTTATACTACGTTATAGACGTATATAATGCTCCTACCGAGTAGTAGGGGCCGACCCTCCAGGAATGTTGTAAAATACTACATTCGAGATGTTAGGTTGCCTTAGGTTGGGATAAACAAGGTTATAGACGTACATCATCTCCCGACCGAGAAGTACGGTCGGACACGAACGGGATTCTGTAAAACATTACCAGCGAGGGGCTAGATGGGTTAGGTTAGGTTATATTACGTTATAGACTTACATAATGTTCCGACCGAGAAGTATGGGCCGACCCGCCAGGAATGTTGTAAAATACTACATTCGAGATGTTAGGCTGCCTTAGGTTGGGATAAACAATGTTATAGACGTACATCATCTCCCGACCGAGAAGTACGGTCGCACACGAACGGCATTCTGTAAAACATTACCAGCGAGGGTCTAGATGGGTTAGGTTAGGTTATACTACGTTATAGACGTATATAATTTTCCCACCGAGAAGTAGGGGCCGACCCGCCAGAAATGTTGTAAAATACTACATCCGAGATGTTAGATTGCCTCAGGTTACGATATATAACGTTATAGACGTACATAATGTTCCCACCGAGACGTACGGGGCTACACGTACGGGATTCTACTTAACATTCCCAGCGATGGGCTAGATGGGTTAGGTTAGGTTATATTACGTTATAAACGTACATAATGTTCCCACCGAGAAGTAGGGGCCGACCTGCCAGGAATGTTGTAAAATACTATATTCGAGATGTTAGGTTGCCTTAGGCTAGGATATATATCGTTATAGACGTATATAATGTTCCCACGGAGATGTATAGAACCAAACGACCGGGATTCTGTAAAACATTACCAGCGAGGGGCTAGATGGGTTAGGTAAGGTTATATTACGTTATAGACTTACATAATGTTCCCACCGAGAAGTAGGGGCTGACCCGCCAGGAATGTTGTAAAATACTACATCCGAGATGTTAGGTTGCCTTAGGTTGGGATAAATAAGGTTATAGACGTATATAATGTTCCCACGGAGTGGTACGGGCCGACCTGACCGGGACTCTGTAAAACATTACCAGCAAGTGGCTAGATGGGTTAGGTTAGGATATATTACGTTATAGACGTATATAATGTTCCCACCGAGAAGTAGGGGCCGACCCGCCAGAAATGTTGTAAAATACTACATCCGAGATGTTAGATTGCCTTAGGTTAGGATATATAACGTTATAGACGTATATAATGTTCCCACCGAGACGTACGGGGCTGCACGACCGGGATTCTGTAAAACATTACCAGCGAGGGGCTAGATGGGTTAGGTTAGGTTATACTACGTTATAGACGTATATAATGCTCCTACCGAGTAGTAGGGGCCGACCCTCCAGGAATGTTGTAAAATACTATATTCGAGGTGTTAGGTTGCCTTAGGTTAGGATATATAACGTTATAGACGTATATAATGTTCCCACCGAGACGTACGGGGCTGCACGTCCGGGATTCTGTAAAACATTACCAGCGAGGGGCTAGATGGGTTAGGAAAGGTTATATTACTTTATAGACTTACAAAATGTTCCAACCGAGAAGTAGTGGCCGACCCTCCAGGAATGTTGTTAAATACTACATCCGATGTGTTAGATTGCCTTAGGTTAGGATGTATAACGTTATAGACGTATATAATGTTCCCACGGAGATGTACGGACCCAAACGACCGGGATTCTGTAAAACATTACCAGCGAGGGGCTAGATGGGTTAGGTAAGGTTATATTACGTTATAGACTTACATAATGTTCCCACCGAGAAGTAGGGGCCGACCCGCCAGGAATGTTGTAAAATACTACATCCGAGGTGTTAGGTTGCCTTAGGTTAGGATATATAACGTTATAGACGTATATAATGCTCCCACGGAGTGGTACGGGCCGACACGACCGGGATTCTGTAAAACATTACCAGCGAGTGTCTAGATGGGTTAGGTTAGATTAAATTACGTTATAGACGTATATAATGTTCCCACCGAGAAGTAGGGGCCGACCCGCCAGGAATGTTGTAAAATACTACATTCGAGATGTTAGGCTGCCTTAGGTTGGGATAAACAAGGTTATAGACGTACATCATCTCCCGACCGAGAAGTACGGTCGCACACGAACGGGATTCTGTAAAACATTACCAGCGAGGGGCTAGATGGGTTAGGTTAGGTTATACTACGTTATAGACGTATATAATGCTCCAACCGAGTAGTAGGGGCCGACCATCCAGGAATGTTGTAAAATACTACATCCGAGGTGTTAGGTTGCCTTAGGTCAGGATATATAACGTTATAGACGTATATAATATTCCCACGGAGTGGTACGGGCCGAAACGACCGGGATTCTTTAAAACACTACCAGCGAGGGGCTATATGGGTTAGGTTAGGTTATATTACGTTATAGACGTATATAATGGTCCCACCGAGAAGTAGGGGCCGACCCGCCAGGAATGTTTTAAGATACTACATTCGAGATGTTAGATTGCCTTAGGTTAGGATATATATCGTTATAGACGTATATAATGTTCCCACCGAGACGTACGGGGCTACACGAACGGGATTCTACAAAACATTACCAGCGAGGGGCTAGAAGGATTAGGTTAGGTTATATTACGTTATAGACTTACATAATGTTCCAACCGAGAAGTAGGGGCCGACCCTCCAGGAATGTTGTAAAATACTACATCCGAGGTGTTAGTTTGCCTTAGGTTAGGATATATAACGTTATAGACGTATATAATGTTCCCACGGAGATGTATGGACACAAACGACCGGGATTCTGTAAAACATTACCAGCGAGGGGCTAGATGGGTTAGGTAAGGTTATATTACGTTATAAACGTATATAATGCTCCTACCGAGTAGTAGGGGCCGACCCTCCAGGAATGTTGTAAAATACTACATCCGAGATGTTAGATTGCCTTAGGTTAGGATGTATAACGTTATAGACGTATATAATGTTCCCACCGAGACGTACGGGGCTACACGAACGGGATTCTACAAAACATTACCAGCGAGGGACTGGATGGGTTAGGTTAGGTTAAATTACGTTATAGACGTATATAATTTTCCCACCGAGAAGTAGGGGCCGACCCGCCAGAAATGTTGTAAAATACTACATCCGAGATGTTAGATTGCCTTAGGTTAGGATATATAACGTTACAGACGTATATAATGTTCCCACCGAGACGTACGGGGCTGCACGACCGGGATTCTGTAAAACATTACCAGCGAGGGGCTAGATGGGTTAGGAAATGTTATATTACTTTATAGACGTATATAATGTTCGAACCGAGAAGTATGGGCCGACCCGCCAGGAATGTTGTAAAATACTACATTCGAGATGTTAGGTTGCCTTAGGTTGGGATAAACAAGGTTATAGACGTACATCATCTCCCGACCGAGAAGTACGGTCGGACACGAACGGGATTCTGTAAAACATTACCAGCGAGGGGCTAGATGGGTTAGGTAAGGTTATATTACGTTATAGACTTACATAATGTTCCCACCGAGAAGTAGGGGCCGACCCTTCAGGAATGTTGTAAAATACTACATCCGAGATGTTAGATTGCCTTAGGTTACGATATATAACGTTATAGACGTACATAATGTTCCCACCGAGACGTACGGTGCTACACGTACGGGATTCTACTTAACATTCCCAGCGATGGGCTAGATGGGTTAGGTTAGGTTATATTACGTTATAAACGTACATAATGTTCGCACCGAGAAGTAGGGGCCGACCTGCCAGGAATGTTGTAAAATACTATATTCGAGATGTTAGGTTGCCTTAGGTTAGGATATATATCGTTATAGACGTATATAATGTTCCCACGGAGATGTATGGACCCAAACGACCGGGATTCTGTAAAACATTACCAGCGAGGGGCTAGATGGGTTAGGTAAGGTTATATTACGTTATAGACTTACATAATGTTCCCACCGAGAAGTAGGGGCTGACCCGCCAGGAATGTTGTAAAATACTACATCCGAGATGTTAGGTTGCCTTAGGTTGGGATAAATAAGGTTATAGACGTATATAACGTTCCCACGGAGTGGTACGGGCCGACCTGACCGGGATTCTGTAAAACATTACCAGCAAGGGGCTAGATGGGTTAGGTTAGGTTATACTACGTTATAGACGTATATAATGCTCCAACCGAGTAGTAGGTGCCGACCATCCAGGAATGTTGTAAAATACTACATCCGAGGTGTTAGGTTGCCTTAGGTCAGGATATATAACGTTATAGACGTATATAATATTCCCACGGAGTGGTACGGGCCGACACGACCGGGATTCTTTAAAACACTACCAGCGAGGGGCTATATGGGTTATTTTAGGTTATATTACGTTATAGACGTATATAATGTTCCCACCGAGAAGTAGGGGCCGACCCGCCAGGATTGTTTTAAGATACTACATTCGAGATGTTAGATTGCCTTAGGTTAGGATATATATCGATATAGACGTATATAATGTTCCCACCGAGACGTACGGGGCTACACGAACGGGATTCTACAAAACATTACCAGCGCGGGGCTAGAAGGATTAGGTTAGGTTATATTACGTTATAAACGTACATAATGTTCCCACCGAGAAGTAGGGGCCGACCTGCCAGGAATGTTGTAAAATACTATATTCGAGATGTTAGGTTGCCTTAGGTTAGGATATATATCGTTATAGACGTATATAATGTTCCCACGGAGATGTATGGACACAAACGACCGGGATTCTGTAAAACATTACCAGCGACGGGCTAGATGGGTTAGGTAAGGCTATATTACGTTATAGACTTACATAATGTTCCCACCGAGAAGTAGGGGCTGACCCGCCAGGAATGTTGTAAAATACTACATCCGAGATGTTAGGTTGCCTTAGGTTGGGATAAATAAGGTTATAGACGTATATAACGTTCCCACGGAGTGGTACGGGCCGACCTGACCGGGATTCTGTAAAACATTACCAGCAAGGGGCTAGATGGGTTAGGTTAGGTTATACTACGTTATAGACGTATATAATGCTCCAACCGAGTAGTAGGTGCCGACCATCCAGGAATGTTGTAAAATACTACATCCGAGGTGTTAGGTTGCCTTAGGTCAGGATATATAACGTTATAGACGTATATAATATTCCCACGGAGTGGTACGGGCCGACACGACCGGGATTCTTTAAAACACTACCAGCGAGGGGCTATATGGGTTATTTTAGGTTATATTACGTTATAGACGTATATAATGTTCCCACCGAGAAGTAGGGGCCGACCCGCCAGGATTGTTTTAAGATACTACATTCGAGATGTTAGATTGCCTTAGGTTAGGATATATATCGATATAGACGTATATAATGTTCCCACCGAGACGTACGGGGCTACACGAACGGGATTCTACAAAACATTACCAGCGCGGGGCTAGAAGGATTAGGTTAGGTTATATTACGTTATAGACTTACATAATGTTCCAACCGAGAAGTAGGGGCCGACCCTCCAGGAATGATGTAAAATACTATATCCGAGGTGTTAGTTTGCCTTAGGTTAGGATATATAACGTCATAGACGTATATAATGTTCCCACGGAGATGTACGGACCCAAACGACCGGGATTCTGTAAAACATTACCAGCGAGGGGCTAGATGGGTTAGGTAAGGTTATATTACGTTATAGACGTATTTAATGCTCCAACCGAGTACTAGGGGCCGACCATCCAGGAATGTTGTAAAATACTACATCCGAGGTGTTAGGATGCCTTAGGTCAGGATATATAACGTTATAGACGTATATAATATTCCCACGGAGTGGTACGGGCCGACACGACCGGGATTCTTTAAAACACTACCAGCGAGGGGCTATATGGGTTAGGTTAGGTTATATTACGTTATAGACGTATATAATGTTCCCACCGAGAAGTAGGGGCCGACCCGCCAGGAATGTTTTAAGATACTACATTCGAGATGTTAGATTGCCTTAGGTTAGGATATATATCGTTATAGACGTATATAATGTTCCCACCGAGACGTACGGGGCTACACGAACGGGATTCTACAAAACATTACCAGCGAGGGGCTAGAAGGATTAGGTTAGGTTATATTACGTTATAGACTTACATAATGTTCCAACCGAGAAGTAGGGGCCGACCCTCCAGGAATGTTGTAAAATACTACATCCGAGGTGTTAGTTTGCCTTAGGTTAGGATATATAACGTTATAGACGTAAATAATGTTCCCACGGAGTGGTACGGGCCAACACGACCGGGATTCTGTAAAACATTACCAGCGAGGGGCTAGATGGGTTAGGTTAGGTTATACTACGTTATAGACGTATATAATGCTCCAACCGAGTAGTAGGGGCCGACCATCCAGTAATGTTGTAAAATACTACATCCGAGGTGTTAGGTTGCCTTAGGTCAGGATATATAACGTTATAGACGTATATAATATTCCCACGGAGTGGTACGGGCCGACACGACCGGGATTCTTTAAAACACTACCAGCGAGGGGCTATATGGGATAGGTTAGGTTATATTACGTTATAGACGTATATAATGTTCCCACCGAGAAGTAGGGGCCGACCCGCCAGGAATGTTTTAAGATACTACATTCGAGATGTTAGATTGCCTTAGGTTAGGATATATATCGTTATAGACGTATATAATGTTCCCACCGAGACGTACGGGGCTACACGAACGGGATTCTACAAAACATTACCAGCGCGGGGCTAGAAGGATTAGGTTAGGTTATATTACGTTATAGACTTACATAATGTTCCAACCGAGAAGTAGGGGCCGACCCTCCAGGAATGTTGTAAAATACTATATCCGAGGTGTCAGGTTGCCTTAGGTCAGGATATATAACGTTATAGACGTATATAATATTCCCACGGAGTGGTACGTTCCGACACGACACGGGATTCTTTAAAACACTACCAGCGACGGGCTATATGGGTTAGGTTAGGTTACATTGCGTTATAGACGTATATAATGTTCCCACCGAGAAGTAGGGGCCGACCCGCCAGGAATGTTTTAAGATACTACATTCGAGATGTTAGATTGCCTTAGGTTAGGATATATATCGTTATAGACGTATATAATGTTCCCACCGAGACGTACGGGGCTACACGAACGGGATTCTACAAAACATTACCAGCGAGGGGCTAGAAGGATTAGGTTAGGTTATATTACGTTATAGACTTACATAATGTTCCAACCGAGAAGTATGGGCCGACCCGCCAGGAATGTTGTAAAATACGACATTCGAGATGTTAGGTTGCCTTAGGTTGGGATAAACAAGGTTATAGACGTACATCATCTCCCGACCGAGAAGTACGGTCGGACACGAACGGGATTCTGTAAAACATTACCAGCGAGGGGCTAGATGGGTTAGGTTAGGTTATACTACGTTATAGACGTATTTAATGCTCCAACCGAGTAGTAGGGGCCGACCATCCAGGAATGTTGTAAAATACTACATCCGAGGTGTCAGGTTGCCTTAGGTCAGGATATATAACGTTATAGACGTATATAGTATTCCCACGGAGTGGTACGGTCCGACACGACCGGGATTCTTTAAAACACTACCAGCGACGGGCTATATGGGTTAGGTTAGGTTACATTGCGTTATAGACGTATATAATGTTCCCACCGAGAAGTAGGGGCCGACCCGCCAGGAATGTTTTAAGATACTACATTCGAGATGTTAGATTGCCTTAGGTTAGGATATATATCGTTATAGACGTATATAATGTTCCCACCGAGACGTACGAGGCTACACGAACGGGATTCTACAAAACATTACCAGCGAGGGGCTAGAAGGATTAGGTTAGGTTATATTACGTTATAGACTTACATAATGTTCCAACCGAGAAGTAGGGGCCGACCCTCCAGGAATGTTGTAAAATACTACATCCGAGGTGTTAGTTTGCCTTAGGTTAGGATATATAACGTTATAGACGTATATAATGTTCCCACGGAGATGTATGGACACAAACGACCGGGATTCTGTAAAACATTACCAGCGAGGGGCTAGATGGGTTAGGTTAGGTTATATTACGTTATAGACGTATATAATGTTCCCACCGAGAAGTAGGGGCCGACCCATCAGGAATGTTGTAAAATACTACATCCGAGATGTTAGATTGCCTTAGGTTACGATATATAACGTTATAGACGTATATAATGTTCCCGCCGAGACGTACGGGGCTGCACGACCGGGATTCTGTAAAACATTACCAGCGAGGGGCTAGATGGGTTAGGAAAGGTTATATTACTTTATAGACGTATGTAATGTTCGAACCGAGAAGTATGGTCCGACCCTCCAGGAATGTTGTAAAATACTACATCCGAGGTGTTAGTTTGCCTTAGGTTAGGATATATAACGTTATAGACGTATATAATGTTCCCACGGAGTGGTACGGGCCAACACGACCGGGATTCTGTAAAACATTACCAGCGAGGGGCTAGAAGGATTAGGTTAGGTTATATTACGTTATAGACTTACATAATGTTCCAACCGAGAAGTAGGGGCCGACCCTCCAGGAATGTTGTAAAATACTACATCCGAGGTGTTAGTTTGCCTTAGGTTAGGATATATAACGTTATAGACGTATATAATGTTCCCACGGAGTGGTACGGGCCAACACGACCGGGATTCTGTAAAACATTACCAGCGAGGGGCTAGATGGGTTAGGTTAGGTTATACTACGTTATAGACGTATATAATGTTCCCACCGAGAAGTAGGTGCCGGCCCGGCAGGAATGTTGTAAAATACTACATCCGAAGTGTTAGGTTGCCTTAGGTTAGGATATATAACGTTATAGACGTATATAATGCTCCCACGGAGTGGTACGGGCCGACAGGACCGGGATTCTGTAAATCATTACCAGCGAGGGGCTAGATGGTTTAGGTTAGGTTATATTACGTTACAAACGTATATAATGTTCCCACCGAGAAGTAGGGGCCGACCCGCCAGGAATGTTGTAAAATAATACATCCGAGATGTTAGATTGCCTTAGGTTAGGATATATAACGTTATAGACGTATATAATGTTCCCACCGAGACGTACGGGGCTACACGAACGGGCTTCTACAAAACATTACCAGCGAGGGGCTAGAAGGATTAGGTTAGGTTATATTACGTTATAGACTTACATAATGTTCCAACCGAGAAGTAGGGGCCGACCCCCCAGGAATGTTGTAAAATACTACTTCCGAGGTGTTAGATTGCCTTAGGTTAGGATATATAAAGTTATAGACGTATATAATGCTCCCACGGAGTGGTACGGGCCGACACGACCGGGATTCTGTAAAACATTACCAGCGAGGGGCTAGATGGGTTAGGTTAGGTTAAATTACGTTATAGACGTATATAATGCTCCAACCGAGTAGTAGGGGCCGACCATCCAGGAATGTTGTGAAATACTACATCCGAGGTGTTAGGTTGCCTTAGGTCAGGATATATAACGTTATAGACGTATATAATATTCCCACGGAGTGGTACGGGCCGACACGACCGGGATTCTTTAAAACACTACCAGCGAGGGGCTATATGGGTTAGGTTAGGTTATATTACGTTATAGACGTATATAATGTTCCCACCGAGAAGTAGGGGCCGACCCGCCAGGAATGTTTTAAGATACTACATTCGAGATGTTAGATTGCCTTAGGTTAGGATATATATCGTTATAGACGTATATAATGTTCCCACCGAGACGTACGGGGCTACACGAACGGGATTCTACAAAACATTACCAGCGAGGGGCTAGAAGGATTAGGTTAGGTTATATTACGTTATAGACTTACATAATGTTCCAACCGAGAAGTAGGGGCCGACCCTCCAGGAATGTTGTAAAATACTACATCCGAGGTGTTAGTTTGCCTTAGGTTAGGATATATAACGTTATAGACGTATATAATGTTCCCACGGAGATGTATGGACACAAACGACCGGGATTCTGTAAAACATTACCAGCGAGGGGCTAGATGGGTTAGGTTAGGTTATATTACGTTATAGACGTATATAATGTTCCCACCGAGAAGTAGGGGCCGACCCATCAGGAATGTTGTAAAATACTACATCCGAGATGTTAGATTGCCTTAGGTTAGGATATATAACGTTATAGACGTATATAATGTTCCCGCCGAGACGTACGGGGCTGCACGACCGGGATTCTGTAAAACATTACCAGCGAGGGGCTAGATGGGTTAGGAAAGGTTATATTACTTTATAGACGTATGTAATGTTCGAACCGAGAAGTATGGTCCGAACCTCCAGGAATGTTGTAAAATACTACATCCGAGGTGTTAGTTTGCCTTAGGTTAGGATATATAACGTTATAGACGTATATAATGTTCCCACGGAGTGGTACGGGCCAACACGACCGGGATTCTGTAAAACATTACCAGCGAGGGGCTAGAAGGATTAGGTTAGGTTATATTACGTTATAGACTTACATAATGTTCCAACCGAGAAGTAGGGGCCGACCCTCCAGGAATGTTGTAAAATACTACATCCGAGGTGTTAGTTTGCCTTAGGTTAGGATATATAACGTTATAGACGTATATAATGTTCCCACGGAGTGGTACGGGCCAACACGACCGGGATTCTGTAAAACATTACCAGCGAGGGGCTAGATGGGTTAGGTTAGGTTATACTACGTTATAGACGTATATAATGTTCCCACCGAGAAGTAGGTGCCGGCCCGGCAGGAATGTTGTAAAATACTACATCCGAAGTGTTAGGTTGCCTTAGGTTAGGATATATAACGTTATAGACGTATATAATGCTCCCACGGAGTGGTACGGGCCGACAGGACCGGGATTCTGTAAATCATTACCAGCGAGGGGCTAGATGGTTTAGGTTAGGTTATATTACGATACAAACGTATATAATGTTCCCACCGAGAAGTAGGGGCCGACCCGCCAGGAATGTTGTAAAATAATACATCCGAGATGTTAGATTGCCTTAGGTTAGGATATATAACGTTATAGACGTATATAATGTTCCCACCGAGACGTACGGGGCTACACGAACGGGCTTCTACAAAACATTACCAGCGAGGGGCTAGAAGGATTAGGTTAGGTTATATTACGTTATAGACTTACATAATGTTCCAACCGAGAAGTAGGGGCCGACCCCCCAGGAATGTTGTAAAATACTACATCCGAGGTGTTAGATTGCCTTAGGTTAGGATATATAAAGTTATAGACGTATATAATGCTCCCACGGAGTGGTACGGGCCGACACGACCGGGATTCTGTAAAACATTACCAGCGAGGGGCTAGATGGGTTAGGTTAGGTTAAATTACGTTATAGACGTATATAATGTTCCCACCGAGAAGTAGGGGCCGACCCGCCCGGAATGTTGTAAAATACTGCATCCGAGATGTTAGATTGCCTTAGGTTAGGATATATAACGTTATAGACGTATATAATGTTCCCACCGAGACGTACAGGGCTACACCAACGGGATTCTACAAAACATTCCCAGCGAGGAGCTAGATGGGTTAGGTTAGGTTATACTACGTTACAGACGTATATAATGTTCCCACCGAGAAGTAGGGGCCGACCCGCCAGGATTGTTGTAAAATACTACATCCGAGATGTTAGATTGCCTTAGGTTAGGATATATAACGTTATGGATGTATATAATGTTCCCACCGAGACGTACGGAGCTGCACGACCGGGATTCTGTAAAACATTACGAGCGAGGGGCTAGAAGAGTTAGGAAAGGTTATATTACTTTATAGACGTATATAATGTTCGAACCGAGAAGTATGGGCCGACTCACCATGAATGTTGTAAAATACTACATTCGAGATGTTAGGTTGCCTTAGGTTGGGATAAACAACGTTATACACGTACATCATCTATCGACCGAGAAGTACGGTCGGACACGAACGGGATTCTGTAAAACATTACCAGCGAGGGGCTAGATGGGTTAGGTTAGGTTATATTACGTTATAGACTTACATAATGTTCCAACCGAGAAGTAGGGGCCGACCCCCCCCCCAGGAATGTTGTAAAATACTACATCCGAGGTGTTAGATTGCCTTAGGTTAGGATATACAAAGTTATAGACGTATATAATGCTCCCACGGAGTGGTACGGGCCGACACGACCGGGATTCTGTAAAACATTACCAGCGAGGGGCTAGATGGGTTGGGTTAGGTTAAATTACGTTATAGACGTATATAATGCTCCCACCGAGAAGTAGGGGCCGACCCGCCAGGATTGATGGAAAATACTACATCCGAGATGTTAGATTGCCTTAGGTTAGGATATATAACGTTATAGACGTATATAATGTTCCCACCGAGAAGTATGGGCCGACCCGCCATGAATGTTGTAAAATACTACATTCGAGATGTTAGGCTGCCTTAGGTTGGGATAAACAAGGTTATAGACGTACATCATCTCCCGACCGAGAAGTACGGTCGCACACGAACGGGATTCTGTAAAACATTACCAGCGAGGGGCTAGATGGGTTAGGTTAGGTTATACTACGTTATAGACGTATATAATGTTCCCACCGAGAAGTAGGGGCCGACTCGCCAGGAATGTTGTAAAATACTACATCCGAGATGTTAGATTGCCTTAGGTTAGGATATATAACGTTATAGACGTATATAATGTTCCCACCGAGACGTACGGGCCGACCATCCAGTAATGTTGTAAAATACTACATCCGAGGTGTTAGGTTGCCTTAGGTCAGGATATAGAACGTTATAGACGTATATAATATTCCCACGGAGTGGTACGGGCCGACACGACCGGGATTCTTTAAAACACTACCAGCGAGGGGCTATATGGGTTAGGTTAGGTTATATTACGTTATAGACGTATATAATGTTCCCACCGAGAAGTAGGGGCCGACCCGCCAGGAATGTTTTAAGATACTACATTCGAGATGTTAGATTGCCTTAGGTTAGGATATATATCGTTATAGACGTATATAATGTTCCCACCGAGACGTACGGGGCTACACGAACGGGATTCTACAAAACATTACCAGCGCGGGGCTAGAAGGATTAGGTTAGGTTATATTACGTTATAGACTTACATAATGTTCCAACCGAGAAGTAGGGGCCGACCCTCCAGGAATGTTGTAAAATAATATATCCGAGGTGTCAGGTTGCCTTAGGTCAGGATATATAACGTTATAGACGTATATAATATTCCCACGGAGTGGTACGTTCCGACACGACCGGGATTCTTTAAAACACTACCAGCGACTGGCTATATGGGTTAGGTTAGGTTACATTGCGTTATAGACGTATATAATGTTCCCACCGAGAAGTAGGGGCCGACCCGCCAGGAATGTTTTAAGATACTACATTCGAGATGTTAGATTGCCTTAGGTTAGGATATATATCGTTATAGACGTATATAATGTTCCCACCGAGACGTACGGGGCTACACGAACGGGATTCTACAAAACATTACCAGCGAGGGGCTAGAAGGATTAGGTTAGGTTATATTACGTTATAGACTTACATAATGTTCCAACCGAGAAGTATGGGCCGACCCGCCAGGAATGTTGTAAAATACTACATTCGAGATGTTAGGTTGCCTTAGGTTGGGATAAACAAGGTTATAGACGTACATCATCTCCCGACCGAGAAGTACGGTCGGACACGAACGGGATTCTGTAAAACATTACCAGCGAGGGGCTAGATGGGTTAGGTTAGGTTATACTACGTTATAGACGTATTTAATGCTCCAACCGAGTAGTAGGGGCCGACCATCCAGGAATGTTGTAAAATACTACATCCGAGGTGTCAGGTTGCCTTAGGTCAGGATATATAACGTTATAGACGTATATAGTATTCCCACGGAGTGGTACGGTCCGACACGACCGGGATTCTTTAAAACACTACCAGCGACGGGCTATATGGGTTAGGTTAGGTTACATTGCGTTATAGACGTATATAATGTTCCCACCGAGAAGTAGGGGCCGACCCGCCAGGAATGTTTTAAGATACTACATTCGAGATGTTAGATTGCCTTAGGTTAGGATATATATCGTTATAGACGTATATAATGTTCCCACCGAGACGTACGAGGCTACACGAACGGGATTCTACAAAACATTACCAGCGAGGGGCTAGAAGGATTAGGTTAGGTTATATTACGTTATAGACTTACATAATGTTCCAACCGAGAAGTAGGGGCCGACCCTCCAGGAATGTTGTAAAATACTACATCCGAGGTGTTAGTTTGCCTTAGGTTAGGATATATAACGTTATAGACGTATATAATGTTCCCACGGAGATGTATGGACACAAACGACCGGGATTCTGTAAAACATTACCAGCGAGGCGCTAGATGGGTTAGGTTAGGTTATATTACGTTATAGACGTATATAATGTTCCCACCGAGAAGTAGGGGCCGACCCATCAGGAATGTTGTAAAATACTACATCCGAGATGTTAGATTGCCTTAGGTTACGATATATAACGTTATAGACGTACATAATGTTCCCACCGAGACGTACGGGGCTACACGTACGGGATTCTACTTAACATTCCCAGCGATGGGCCAGATGGGTTAGGTTAGGTTATATTACGTTATAAACGTACATAATGTTCCCACCGAGAAGTAGGGGCCGACCTGCCAGGAATGTTGTAAAATACTATATTCGAGATGTTAGGTTGCCTTAGGTTAGGATATATATCGTTATAGACGTATATAATGTTCCCACGGAGATGTATGGACCCAAACGACCGGGATTCTGTAAAACATTACCAGCGAGGGGCTAGATGGGTTAGGTAAGGTTATATTACGTTATAGACTTACATAATGTTCCCACCGAGAAGTAGGGGCTGACCCGCCAGGAATGTTGTGAAATACTACATCCCAGATGTTAGGTTGCCTTAGGTTGGGATAAATAAGGTTATAGACGTATATAATGTTCCCACGGAGTGGTACGGGCCGACCTGACCGGGATTCTGTAAAACATTACCAGCGAGGGGCTAGAAGAGTTAGGAAAGGTTATATTACTTTATAGACGTATATAATGTTCGAACCGAGAAGTATGGGCCGACTCACCATGAATGTTGTAAAATACTACATTCGAGATGTTAGGTTGCCTTAGGTTGGGATAAACAACGTTATACACGTACATCATCTATCGACCGAGAAGTACGGTCGGACACGAACGGGATTCTGTAAAACATTACCAGCGAGGGGCTAGATGGGTTTGGTTAGGTTATATTACGTTATAGACTTACATAATGTTCCAACCGAGAAGTAGGGGCCGACCCCCCCAGGAATGTTGTAAAATACTACATCCGAGGTGTTAGATTGCCTTAGGTTAGGATATACAAAGTTATAGACGTATATAATGCTCCCACGGAGTGGTACGGGCCGACACGACCGGGATTCTGTAAAACATTACCAGCGAGGGGCTAGATGGGTTGGGTTAGGTTAAATTACGTTATAGACGTATATAATGCTCCCACCGAGAAGTAGGGGCCGACCCGCCAGGATTGATGGAAAATACTACATCCGAGATGTTAGATTGCCTTAGGTTAGGATATATAACGTTATAGACGTATATAATGTTCCCACCGAGAAGTATGGGCCGACCCGCCATGAATGTTGTAAAATACTACATTCGAGATGTTAGGCTGCCTTAGGTTGGGATAAACAAGGTTATAGACGTACATCATCTCCCGACCGAGAAGTACGGTCGCACACGAACGGGATTCTGTAAAACATTACCAGCGAGGGGCTAGATGGGTTAGGTTAGGTTATACTACGTTATAGACGTATATAATGTTCCCACCGAGAAGTAGGGGCCGACTCGCCAGGAATGTTGTAAAATACTACATCCGAGATGTTAGATTGCCTTAGGTTAGGATATATAACGTTATAGACGTATATAATGTTCCCACCGAGACGTACGGGCCGACACGACCGGGATTCTGTAAAACATTACCAGCGAGGGGCTAGATGGGTTAGGTAAGGTTATATTACGTTATAGACTTACATAATGTTCCCACCGAGAAGTAGGGGCCGACCCGCCAGGAATGTTGTAAAATACTACATCCGAGATGTTAGATTGCCTTAGGTTAGGATATATAACGTTATAGACGTATATAATGTTCCCACCGAGACGTACGGGGCTGCACGACCGGGATTCTGTAAAGCATTACGAGCGAGGGGCTAGAAGGGTTAGGAAAGGTTATAATACTTTATAGACGTATATAATGTTCGAACCGAGAAGTATGGGCCGACCCGCCAGGAATGTTGTAAAATACTACATTCGAGATGTTAGGTTGCCTTAGGTTGGGATAAACAACGTTATAGACGTACATCATCTATCGACCGAGAAGTACGGTCGGACACGAACGGGATTCTGTAAAACATTACCAGCGAGGGGCTCGATGGGTTAGGTTAGGTTATATTACGTTACAGACGTATATAATGTTCCAACCGAGAAGTAGGGGCCGTCCCTCCAGGAATGTTGTAAAATACTACATCCGAGGTGTTAGGTTACCTTAGGTTAGGATATATAACGTTATAGACGTATATAATGTTCCCACCGAGACGTACGGGCCGACACGCCCGGGATTCTGTAAAACATTACCAGCGAAGGGCTAGATGGGTTAGGTAAGGTTATATTACGTTATAGACTTACATAATGTTCCCACCGAGAAGTAGGGGCCGACCCGCCAGGAATGTTGTAAAATACTACATCCGAGATGTTAGATTGCCTTAGGTTAGGATATATAACGTTATTGACGTATATAATGTTCCCACCGAGACGTACGGGGCTGCACGACCGGGATACTGTAAAACATTACGAGCGAGGGGCTAGAAGGGTTAGGAAAGGTTATAATACTTTATAGACGTATATAATGTTCGAACCGAGAAGTATGGGCCGACCCGCCAGGAATGTTGTAAAATACTACATTCGAGATGTTAGGTTGCCTTAGGTTGGGATAAACAACGTTATAGACGTACATCATCTATCGACCGAGAAGTACGGTCGGACACGAACGGGATTCTGTAAAACATTACCAGCGAGGGGCTAGATGGGTTAAGTTAGGTTATATTACGTTACAGACGTTTATAATGTTCCAACCGAGAAGTAGGGGCCGTCCCTCCAGGAATGTTGTAAAATACTACATCCGAGGTGTTAGGTTACCTTAGGTTAGGATATATAACGTTATAGACGTATATAATGCTCCCACGGAGTGGTACGGGCCGACACGACCGGGATTCTGTAAAACATTACCAGCGAGGGGCTAGACGGGTTAGGTTAGGTTATATTACGTTAGAAACGTATATAATGTTCCAACCGAGAAGTAGGCTCCGACCCGCCAGGAATGTTGTAAAATACTACATCCGAGATGTTAGATCGCCTTAGGTTAGGATATATAACGTTATAGACGTATATAATGTTCCCACCGAGACGTACGGGGCTACACCAACGGGATTCTACAAAACAATCCCAGCGAGGAGCTAGATGGGTTAGGTTAGGTTATATTACGTTATAGACGTATATAATGTTCCCACCGAGAAGTAGGTGCCGGCCCGGCAGGAATGTTGTAAAATACTACATCCGAGGTGTTAGGTTGCCTTAGGTCAGGATATATAACGTTATAGACGTATATAATATTCCCACGGAGTGGTACGGGCCGACACGACCGGGATTCTTTAAAACACTACCAGCGAGGGGCTATATGGGTTAGGTTAGGTTATATTACGTTATAGACGTATATAATGTTCCCACCGAGAAGTAGGGGCCGACCCGCCAGGAATGTTTTAAGATACTACATTCGAGATGTTAGATTGCCTTAGGTTAGGATATATATCGTTATAGACGTATATAATGTTCCCACCGAGACGTACGGGGCTACACGAACGGGATTCTACAAAACATTACCAGCGAGGGGCTAGAAGGATTAGGTTAGGTTGTATTACGTTATAGACTTACATAATGTTCCAACCGAGAAGTAGGGGCCGACCCTCCAGGAATGTTGTAAAATACTACATCCGAGGTGTTAGTTTGCCTTAGGTTAGGATATATAACGTTATAGACGTATCTAATGTTCCCAGGGAGATGTACGGACCCAAACGACCGGGATTCTGTAAAACATTACCAGCGAGGGGCTAGATGGGTTAGGTAAGGTTATATTACGTTATAGACTTACATAATATTCCCACCGAGAAGTAGGGGCCGACCCGCCAGGAATGTTGTAAAATACTACATCCGAGGTGTTAGGTTACCTTAGGTTAGGATATATAACGTTATAGACGTATATAATGTTCCCACCGAGACGTACGGGCCGACACGACCGGGATTC
Source organism: Xylocopa violacea (assembly GCA_963969225.1). Classification (NCBI taxonomy): domain Eukaryota; kingdom Metazoa; phylum Arthropoda; class Insecta; order Hymenoptera; family Apidae; genus Xylocopa; species Xylocopa violacea. Next base: position 4,517,914 of record CAXAJV010000013.1, read on the forward strand.
TGTAAAACATTACCAGCGAGGGGCTAGATGGGTTAGGTAAGGTTATATTACGTTATAGACTTACATAATGTTCCCACCGAGAAGTAGGGGCCGACCCGCCAGGAATGTTGTAAAATACTACATCCGAGATGTTAGATTGCCTTAGGTTAGGATATATAACGTTATTGACGTATATAATGTTCCCACCGAGACGTACGGGGCAGCACGACCGGGATACTGTAAAACATTACGAGCGAGGGGCTAGAAGGGTTAGGAAAGGTTATAATACTTTATAGACGTATATAATGTTCGAACCGAGAAGTATGGGCCGACCCGCCAGGAATGTTGTAAAATACTACATTCGAGATGTTAGGTTGCCTTAGGTTGGGATAAACAACGTTATAGACGTACATCATCTATCGACCGAGAAGTACGGTCGGACACGAACGGGATTCTGTAAAACATTACCAGCGAGGGGCTAGATGGGTTAAGTTAGGTTATATTACGTTACAGACGTTTATAATGTTCCAACCGAGAAGTAGGGGCCGTCCCTCCAGGAATGTTGTAAAATACTACATCCGAGGTGTTAGGTTACCTTAGGTTAGGATATATAACGTTATAGACGTATATAATGCTCCCACGGAGTGGTACGGGCCGACACGACCGGGATTCTGTAAAACATTACCAGCGAGGGGCTAGACGGGTTAGGTTAGGTTATATTACGTTAGAAACGTATATAATGTTCCAACCGAGAAGTAGGCTCCGACCCGCCAGGAATGTTGTAAAATACTACATCCGAGATGTTAGATCGCCTTAGGTTAGGATATATAACGTTATAGACGTATATAATGTTCCCACCGAGACGTACGGGGCTACACCAACGGGATTCTACAAAACAATCCCAGCGAGGAGCTAGATGGGTTAGGTTAGGTTATATTACGTTATAGACGTATATAATGTTCCCACCGAGATGTAGGTGCCGGCCCGGCAGGAATGTTGTAAAATACTACATCCGAGGTGTTAGGTTGCCTTAGGTCAGGATATATAACGTTATAGACGTATATAATATTCCCACGGAGTGGTACGGGCCGACACGACCGGGATTCTTTAAAACACTACCAGCGAGGGGCTATATGGGTTAGGTTAGGTTATATTACGTTATAGACGTATATAATGTTCCCACCGAGAAGTAGGGGCCGACCCGCCAGGAATGTTTTAAGATACTACATTCGAGATGTTAGATTGCCTTAGGTTAGGATATATATCGTTATAGACGTATATAATGTTCCCACCGAGACGTACGGGGCTACACGAACGGGATTCTACAAAACATTACCAGCGAGGGGCTAGAAGGATTAGGTTAGGTTGTATTACGTTATAGACTTACATAATGTTCCAACCGAGAAGTAGGGGCCGACCCTCCAGGAATGTTGTAAAATACTACATCCGAGGTGTTAGTTTGCCTTAGGTTAGGATATATAACGTTATAGACGTATCTAATGTTCCCAGGGAGATGTACGGACCCAAACGACCGGGATTCTGTAAAACATTACCAGCGAGGGGCTAGATGGGTTAGGTAAGGTTATATTACGTTATAGACTTACATAATATTCCCACCGAGAAGTAGGGGCCGACCCGCCAGGAATGTTGTAAAATACTACACCCGAGGTGTTAGGTTGCGTTAGGTTAGGATATATAACGTTATAGACGTATATAATGCTCCCACGGAGTGGTACGGGCTGTCACGACCGGGATTCTGTAAAACATTACCAGCGAGGGGCTAGATGGGTTAGGTTAGGTTATATTACGTTAGAAACGTATATAATGTTCCAACCGAGAAGTAGGCTCCGACCCGCCAGGAATGTTGTAAAATACTACATCCGAGATGTTAGATTGCCTTAGGTTAGGATGTATAACGTTATAGACGTATATAATGTTCCCACCGAGACGTACGGGGCTACACCAACGGGATTCTACAAACATTCCCAGCGAGGAGCTAGATGGGTTAGGTTAGGTTATATTACGTTATAGACGTATATAATGTTCCCACCGAGAAGTATGGGCCGACACGCCAGGAATGTTGTAAAATACTACATTCGAGATATTAGGTTGCCTTAGGTTGGGATAAACAACGTTATAGACGTACATCATCTCCCGACCGAGAAGTACGGTCGCACACGAACGGGATTCTGTAAAACATTACCAGCGAGGGGCTAGATGGGTTAGGTTAGGTTATACTACGTTATAGACGTATATAATGTTCCCACCGAGAAGTAGGGGCCGACTCGCCAGGAATGTTGTAAAATACTACATCCGAGATGTTAGATTGCCTTAGGTTAGGATATATAACGTTATAGACGTATATAATGTTCCCACCGAGACGTACGGGCCGACACGACCGGGATTCTGTAAAACATTACCAGCGAGGGGCTAGATGGGTTAGGTAAGGTTATATTACGTTATAGACTTACATAATGTTCCCACCGAGAAGTAGGGGCCGACCCGCCAGGAATGTTGTAAAATACTACATCCGAGATGTTAGATTGCCTTAGGTTAGGATATATAACGTTATAGACGTATATAATATTCCCACGGAGTGGTACGGGCCGACACGACCGGGATTCTTTAAAACACTACCAGCGAGGGGCTATATGGGTTAGGTTAGGTTATATTACGTTATAGACGTATATAATGTTCCCACCGAGAAGTAGGGGCCGACCCGCCAGGAATGTTTTAAGATACTACATTCGAGATGTTAGATTGCCTTAGGTTAGGATATATATCGTTATAGACGTATATAATGTTCCCACCGAGACGTACGGGGCTACACGAACGGGATTCTACAAAACATTACCAGCGAGGGGCTAGAAGGATTAGGTTAGGTTATATTACGTTATAGACTTACATAATGTTCCAACCGAGAAGTAGGGGCCGACCCTCCAGGAATGTTGTAAAATACTACATCCGAGGTGTTAGTTTGCCTTAGGTTAGGATATATAACGTTATAGACGTATCTAATGTTCCCAGGGAGATGTACGGACCCAAACGACCGGGATTCTCTAAAACATTACCAGCGAGGGGCTAGATGGGTTAGGTAAGGTTATATTACGTTATAGACTTACATAATATTCCCACCGAGAAGTAGGGGCCGACCCGCCAGGAATGTTGTAAAATACTACACCCGAGGTGTTAGGTTGCGTTAGGTTAGGATATATAACGTTATAGACGTATATAATGCTCCCACGGAGTGGTACGGGCTGTCACGACCGGGATTCTGTAAAACATTACCAGCGAGGGGCTAGATGGGTTAGGTTAGGTTAAATTACGTTATAGACGTATATAATGTTCCCACCGAGAAGTAGGGGCCGACACACCAGGATTGTTGTAAAATACTACATCCGAGATGTTAGATTGCCTTAGGTTAGGATATATAACGTTATAGACGTACATAATGTTCCCACCTAGACGTAGGGAGCTACACGAACGGGATTCTACAAAACATTCCCAGCGAGGGGCTAGATGGGTTAGGTTAGGTTATATTACGTTAGAAACGTACATAATGTTCCAACCGAGAAGTAGGGGCCGACCCGCCAGGAATGTTGTAAAATACTACATCCGAGATGTTAGATCGCCTTAGGTTAGGATATATAACGTTATTGACGTATATAATGTTCCCACCGAGACGTACGGGGCTGCACGACCGGGATTCTGTAAAACATTACGAGCGAGGGGCTAGAAGGGTTAGGAAAGGTTATAATACTTTATAGACGTATATAATGTTCGAACCGAGAAGTATGGGCCGACCCGCCAGGAATGTTGTAAAATACTACATTCGAGATGTTAGGTTGCCTTAGGTTGGGATAAACAACGTTATAGACGTACATCATCTATCGACCGAGAAGTACGGTCGGACACGAACGGGATTCTGTAACACATTACCAGCGAGGGGCTAGATGGGGTAGGTTAGGTTATATTACGTTACAGACGTATATAATGTTCCAACCGAGAAGTAGGGGCCGTCCCTCCAGGAATGTTGTAAAATACTACATCCGAGGTGTTAGGTTACCTTAGGTTAGGATATATAACGTTATAGACGTATATAATGCTCCAACGGAGTGGTACGGGCCGACACGACCGGGATTCTGTAAAACATTACCAGCGAGGGGCTAGATGGGTTAGGTTAGGTTATATTACGTTAGAAACGTATATAATGTTCCAACCGAGAAGTAGGCTCCGACCCGCCAGGAATGTTGTAAAATACTACATCCGGGATGTTAGATTGCCTTAGGTTAGGATGTATAACGTTATAGACGTATATAATGTTCCCACCGAGACGTACGGGGCTACACCAACGGGATTCTACAAAACAATCCCAGCGAGGAGCTAGATGGGTTAGGTTAGGTTATATTACGTTATAGACGTATATAATGTTACCACCGAGAAGTAGGTGCCGGCCCGGCAGGAATGTTGTAAAATACTACATCCGAGGTGTTAGGTTGCCTTAGGTCAGGATATATAACGTTATAGACGTATATAATATTCCCACGGAATGGTACGGGCCGACACGACCGGGATTCTTTAAAACACTACCAGCGAGGGGCTATATGGGTTAGGTTAGGTTATATTACGTTATAGACGTATATAATGTTCCCACCGAGAAGTAGGGGCCGACCCGCCAGGAATGTTTTAAGATACTACATTCGAGATGTTAGATTGCCTTAGGTTAGGATATATAACGTTATAGACGTATATAATGCTCCCACGGAGTGGTACGGGCTGTCACGACCGGGATTCTGTAAAACATTACCAGCGTGGGGCTAGATGGGTTAGGTTAGGTTAAATTACGTTATAGACGTATATAATGTTCCCACCGAGAAGTAGGGGCCGACCCACCAGGATTGTAGTAAAATACTACATCCGAGATGTTAGATTGCCTTAGGTTAGGATATATAACGTTATAGACGTACATAATGTTCCCATGGAGATGTACGGACCCAAACGACCGGGATTCTGTAAAACATTACCAGCGAGGGGCTAGATGGGTTAGGTAAGGTTATATTACGTTATAGACTTACATAATGTTCCAACCGAGAAGTAGGGGCCGACCCTCCAGGAATGTTGTAAAATACTACATCCGAGGTGTTAGTTTGCCTTAGGTTAGGATATATAACGTTATAGACGTATATAATGTTCCCAGGGAGATGTACGGACCCAAACGACCGGGATTCTGTAAAACATTACCAGCGAGGGGCTAGATGGGTTAGGCAAGGTTATATTACGTTATAGACTTACATAATATTCCCACCGAGAAGTAGGGGCCGACCCGCCAGGAATGTTGTAAAATACTACACCCGAGGTGTTAGGTTGCGTTAGGTTAGGATATATAACGTTATAGACGTACATAATGTTCCCACCTAGACGTAGGGAGCTACACGAACGGGATTCTACAAAACATTCCCAGCGAGGGGCTAGATGGGTTAGGTTAGGTTATATTACGTTAGAAACGTACATAATGTTCCAACCGAGAAGTAGGGGCCGACCCGCCAGGAATGTTGTAAAATACTACATCCGAGATGTTAGATCGCCTTAGGTTAGGATATATAACGTTATTGACGTATATAATGTTCCCACCGAGACGTCCGGGGCTGCACGACCGGGATTCTGTAAAACATTACGAGCGAGGGGCTAGAAGGGTTAGGAAAGGTTATAATACTTTATAGACGTATATAATGTTCGAACCGAGAAGTATGGGCCGACCCGCCAGGAATGTTGTAAAATACTACATTCGAGATGTTAGGTTGCCTTAGGTTGGGATAAACAACGTTATAGACGTACATCATCTATCGACCGAGAAGTACGGTCGGACACGAACGGGATTCTGTAACACATTACCAGCGAGGGGCTAGATGGTTTAGGTTAGGTTATATTACGTTACAGACGTATATAATGTTCCAACCGAGAAGTAGAGGCCGACCCGCCAGGAATGTTGTAAAATACTACATCCGAGATGTTAGATTGCCCAGGTTAGGATGTATAACGTTATAGACGTATATAATGTTCCCACCGAGACGTACGGGGCTACACCAACGGGATTCTACAAAACAATCCCAGCGAGGAGCTAGATGGGTTAGGTTAGGTTATATTACGTTATAGACGTATATAATGTTACCACCGAGAAGTAGGTGCCGGCCCGGCAGGAATGTTGTAAAATACTACATCCGAGGTGTTAGGTTGCCTTAGGTCAGGATATATAACGTTATAGACGTATATAATATTCCCACGGAATGGTACGGGCCGACACGACCGGGATTCTTTAAAACACTACCAGCGAGGGGCTATATGGGTTAGGTTAGGTTATATTACGTTATAGACGTATATAATGTTCCCACCGAGAAGTAGGGGCCGACCCGCCAGGAATGTTTTAAGATACTACATTCGAGATGTTAGATTGCCTTAGGTTAGGATATATAACGTTATAGACGTATATAATGCTCCCACGGAGTGGTACGGGCTGTCACGACCGGGATTCTGTAAAACATTACCAGCGTGGGGCTAGATGGGTTAGGTTAGGTTAAATTACGTTATAGACGTATATAATGTTCCCACCGAGAAGTAGGGGCCGACCCACCAGGATTGTAGTAAAATACTACATCCGAGATGTTAGATTGCCTTAGGTTAGGATATATAACGTTATAGACGTACATAATGTTCCCATGGAGATGTACGGACCCAAACGACCGGGATTCTGTAAAACATTACCAGCGAGGGGCTAGATGGGTTAGGTAAGGTTATATTACGTTATAGACTTACATAATGTTCCAACCGAGAAGTAGGGGCCGACCCTCCAGGAATGTTGTAAAATACTACATCCGAGGTGTTAGTTTGCCTTAGGTTAGGATATATAACGTTATAGACGTATATAATGTTCCCAGGGAGATGTACGGACCCAAACGACCGGGATTCTGTAAAACATTACCAGCGAGGGGCTAGATGGGTTAGGCAAGGTTATATTACGTTATAGACTTACATAATATTCCCACCGAGAAGTAGGGGCCGACCCGCCAGGAATGTTGTAAAATACTACACCCGAGGTGTTAGGTTGCGTTAGGTTAGGATATATAACGTTATAGACGTACATAATGTTCCCACCTAGACGTAGGGAGCTACACGAACGGGATTCTACAAAACATTCCCAGCGAGGGGCTAGATGGGTTAGGTTAGGTTATATTACGTTAGAAACGTACATAATGTTCCAACCGAGAAGTAGGGGCCGACCCGCCAGGAATGTTGTAAAATACTACATCCGAGATGTTAGATCGCCTTAGGTTAGGATATATAACGTTATTGACGTATATAATGTTCCCACCGAGACGTCCGGGGCTGCACGACCGGGATTCTGTAAAACATTACGAGCGAGGGGCTAGAAGGGTTAGGAAAGGTTATAATACTTTATAGACGTATATAATGTTCGAACCGAGAAGTATGGGCCGACCCGCCAGGAATGTTGTAAAATACTACATTCGAGATGTTAGGTTGCCTTAGGTTGGGATAAACAACGTTATAGACGTACATCATCTATCGACCGAGAAGTACGGTCGGACACGAACGGGATTCTGTAACACATTACCAGCGAGGGGCTAGATGGTTTAGGTTAGGTTATATTACGTTACAGACGTATATAATGTTCCAACCGAGAAGTAGAGGCCGACCCGCCAGGAATGTTGTAAAATACTACATCCGAGATGTTAGATTGCCCAGGTTAGGATGTATAACGTTATAGACGTATATAATGTTCCCACCGAGACGTACGGGGCTACACCAACGGGATTCTACAAAACAATCCCAGCGAGGAGCTAGATGGGTTAGGTTAGGTTATATTACGTTATAGACGTATATAATGTTCCCACCGAGAAGTAGGTGTCGGCCCGGCAGGAATGTTGTAAAATACTACATCCGAGGTGTTAGGTTGCCTTAGGTCAGGATATATAACGTTATAGACGTATATAATATTCCCACGGAGTGGTACGGGCCGACACGACCGGGATTCTTTAAAACACTCCCAGCGAGGGGCTATATGGGTTAGGTTAGGTTATATTACGTTATAGACGTATATAATGTTCCCACCGAGAAGTAGGGGCCGACCCGCCAGGAATGTTTTAAGATACTACATTCGAGATGTTAGATTGCTTTAGGTTAGGATATATATCGTTATAGACGTATATAATGTTCCCACCGAGACGTACGGGGCTACACGAACGGGATTCTACAAAACATTACCAGCGAGGGGCTAGAAGGATTAGGTTAGGTTATATTACGTTATAGACTTACATAATGTTCCAACCGAGAAGTAGGGGCCGACCCTCCAGGAATGTTGTAAAATACTACATCCGAGGTGTTAGTTTGCCTTAGGTTAGGATATATAACGTTATAGACGTATATAATGTTCCCACGGAGATGTACGGACCCAAACGACCGGGATTCTGTAAAACATTACCAGCGAGGGGCTAGATGGGTTAGGTAAGGTTATATTACGTTATAGACTTACATAATATTCCCACCGAGAAGTAGGGGCCGACCCGCCAGGAATGTTGTAAAATACTACACCCGAGGTGTTAGGTTGCCTTAGGTTAGGATATATAATGTTATAGACGTATATAATGCTCCCACGGAGTGGTACGGGCCGACACGACCGGGATTCTGTAAAACATTACCAGCGAGGGGCTAGATGGGTTAGGTTAGGTTAAATTACGTTATAGACGTATATAATGCTCCCACCGAGAAGTAGGGGCCGACCCGCCAGGATTGATGGAAAATACTACATCCGAGATGTTAGATTGCCTTAGGTTAGGATATATAACATTATAGACGTATATAATGTTCCCACCGAGAAGTATGGGCCGACCCGCCATGAATGTTGTAAAATAATACATTCGAGATGTTAGGCTGCCTTAGGTTGGGATAAACAAGGTTATAGACGTACATCATCTCCCGACCGAGAAGTACGGTCGCACACGAACGGGATTCTGTAAAACATTACCAGCGAGGGGCTAGATGGGTTAGGTTAGGTTATACTACGTTATAGACGTATATAATGTTCCCACCGAGAAGTAGGGGCCGACTCGCCAGGAATGTTGTAAAATACTACATCCGAGATGTTAGATTGCCTTAGGTTAGGATATATAACGTTATAGACGTACATAATGTTCCCACCTAGACGTACGGAGCTACACGAACGGGATTCTACAAAACATTACCAGCGAGGGGCTAGATGGGTTAGGTTAGGTTATATTACGTTAGAAACGTACATAATGTTCCAACCGAGAAGTAGGGGCCGACCCGCCAGGAATGTTGTAAAATACTACATCCGAGATGTTAGATTGCCTTAGGTTAGGATGTATAACGTTATAGACGTATATAATGTTCCCACTGAGGCGTACGGGGCAACACCAACGGGATTCTACAAAACATTCCCAGCGAGGAGCTAGATGGGTTAGGTTAGGTTAAATTACGTTATAGACGTATATAATGTTCCCACCGAGAAGTAGGGGCCGACCCACCAGGATTGTTGTAAAATACTACATGCGAGATGTTACATTGCCTTAGGTTAGGATATATAGCGTTATAGACGTACATAATGCTCCCACGGAGTGGTACGGGCCGACAGGACCGGGATTCTGTAAAACATTACCAGCGAGGGGCTAGATGGTTTAGGTTAGGTTATATTACGTTACAAACGTATATAATGTTCCCACCGAGAAGTAGGGGCCGACCCGCCAGGAATGTTGTAAAATACTACATCCGAGACGTTAGATTGCCTTAGGTTAGGATATATAACGTTATAGACGTATATAATGCTCCCACCGAGACGTACGGGGCTGCACGACCGGGATTCTGTAAAACATTACGAGCGAGGGGCTAGAAGAGTTAGGAAAGGTTATATTACTTTATAGACGTATATAATGTTCGAACCGAGAAGTATGGGCCGACTCGCCAGGAATGTTGTAAAATACTACATTCGAGATGTTAGGTTGCCTTAGGTTGGGATAAACAACGTTATACACGTACATCATCTATCGACCGAGAAGTACGGTCGGACACGAAGGGGATTCTGTAAAACATTACAAGCGAGGGGCTAGATGGGTTAGGTTAGGTTATACTACGTTACAGACGTATATAATGCTCCAACCGAGTAGTAGGGGCCGACCATCCAGGAATGTTGTAAAATACTACATCCGAGGTGTTAGGTTGCCTTAGGTCAGGATATATAACGTTATAGACGTATATAGTATTCTCACGGAGTGGTACGGGCCGACACGACCGGGATTCTGTAAAACACTACCAGCGAGGGGCTATATGGGTTAGGTTAGGTTATATTACTTTATAGACGTATATAATGTTCCCACCGAGAAGTAGGGGCCGACCCTCCAGGAATGTTGTAAAATACTACATCCGAGGTGTTAGTTTGCCTTAGGTTAGGATATATAACGTTATAGACGTATTAAATGTTCCCACGGAGATGTACGGACCCAAACGACCGGGATTCTGTAAAACATTACCAGCGAGGGGCTAGATGGGTTAGGTAAGGTTATATTACGTTATAGACTTACATAATGTTCCCACCGAGAAGTAGGGGCCGACCCGCCAGGAATGTTGTAAAATACTACATCCGAGATGTTAGATTGCCTTAGGTTAGGATATATAACGTTATAGACGTATATAATGCTCCCACCGAGACGTACTGGGCTACACGAACGGGATTCTACAAAACATTACCGGCGAGGGGCTAGAAGGATTAGGTTAGGTTATATTACGTTATAGACTTACATAATGTTCCAACCGAGAAGTAGGGGCCGACCCCCCCCCCCCAGGAATGTTGTAAAATACTACATCCGAGGTGTTAGATTGCCTTAGGTTAGGATATATAAAGTTATAGACGTATATAATGCTCCCACGGAGTGGTACGGGCCGACACGACCGGGATTCTGTAAAACATTACCAACTAGGGGCTAGATGGGTTAGGTTAGGTTAAATTACGTTATAGACGTATATAATGCTCCCACCGAGAAGTAGGGGCCGACCCGCCAGGATTGATGGAAAATACTACATCCGAGATGTTAGATTGCCTTAGGTTAGGATATATAACGTTATAGACGTATATAATGTTCCCACCGAGAAGTATGGGCCGACCCGCCATGAATGTTGTAAAATACTACATTCGAGATGTTAGGCTGCCTTAGGTTGGGATAAACAAGGTTATAGACGTACATCATCTCCCGACCGAGACGTACGGGGCTGCACGACCGGGATTCTGTAAAACATTACCAGCGAGGGGATAGATGGGTTAGGTTAGGTTATACTACGTTATAGACGTATATAATGTTCCCACCGAGAAGTAGGGGCCGACTCGCCAGGAATGTTGTAAAATACTACATCCGAGATGTTAGATTGCCTTAGGTTAGGATATATAACGTTATAGACGTACATAATGTTCCCACCTAGACGTACGGAGCTACACGAACGGGATTCTACAAAACATTACCAGCGAGGGGCTAGATGGGTTAGGTTAGGTTATATTACGTTAGAAACGTACATAATGTTCCAACCGAGAAGTAGGGGCCGACCCGCCAGGAATGTTGTAAAATACTACATCCGAGATGTTAGATTGCCTTAGGTTAGGATGTATAACGTTATAGACGTATATAATGTTCCCACTGAGGCGTACGGGGCAACACCAACGGGATTCTACAAAACATTCCCAGCGAGGAGCTAGATGGGTTAGGTTGGGTTAAATTACGTTATAGACGTATATAATGTTCCCACCGAGAAGTAGGGGCCGACCCACCAGGATTGTTGTAAAATACTACATGCGAGATGTTAGATTGCCTTAGGTTAGGATATATAACGTTATAGACGTACATAATGCTCCCACGGAGTGGTACGGGCCGACAGGACCGGGATTCTGTAAAACATTACCAGCGAGGGGCTAGATGGGTTAGGTTAGGTTAAATTACGTTATAGACGTATATAATGTTCACACCGAGAAGTAGGGGCCGACCCGCCAGGAATGTTGTAAAATACTACATCCGAGATGTTAGATTGCCTTAGGTTAGGATATATAACGTTATAGACGTATATAATGCTCCCACCGAGACGTACGGGGCTGCACGACCGGGATTCTGTAAAACATTACGAGCGAGGGGCTAGAAGAGTTAGGAAAGGTTATATTACTTTATAGACGTATATAATGTTCGAACCGAGAAGTATGGGCCGACTCGCCAGGAATGTTGTAAAATACTACATTCGAGATGTTAGGTTGCCTTAGGTTGGGATAAACAACGTTATAAACGTACATCATCTATCGACCGAGAAGTACGGTCGGACACGAAGGGGATTCTGTAAAACATTACCAGCGAGGGGCTAGATGGGTTAGGTTAGGTTATACTACGTTACAGACGTATATAATGCTCCAACCGAGTAGTAGGGGCCGACCATCCAGGAATGTTGTAAAATACTACATCCGAGGTGTTAGGTTGCCTTAGGTCAGGATATATAACGTTATAGACGTATATAGTATTCTCACGGAGTGGTACGGGCCGACACGACCGGGATTCTGTAAAACACTACCAGCGAGGGGCTATATGGGTTAGGTTAGGTTATATTACTTTATAGACGTATATAATGTTCCCACCGAGAAGTAGGGGCCGACCCTCCAGGAATGTTGTAAAATACTACATCCGAGGTGTTAGTTTGCCTTAGGTTAGGATATATAACGTTATAGACGTATTAAATGTTCCCACGGAGATGTACGGACCCAAACGACCGGGATTCTGTAAAACATTACCAGCGAGGGGCTAGATGGGTTAGGTAAGGTTATATTACGTTATAGACTTACATAATGTTCCCACCGAGAAGTAGGGGCCGACCCGCCAGGAATGTTGTAAAATACTACATCCGAGATGTTAGATTGCCTTAGGTTAGGATATATAACGTTATAGACGTATATAATGCTCCCACCGAGACGTACTGGGCTACACGAACGGGATTCTACAAAACATTACCAGCGAGGGGCTAGAAGGATTAGGTTAGGTTATATTACGTTATAGACTTACATAATGTTCCAACCGAGAAGTAGGGGCCGACCCCCCCCCCCAGGAATGTTGTAAAATACTACATCCGAGGTGTTAGATTGCCTTAGGTTAGGATATATAAAGTTATAGACGTATATAATGCTCCCACGGAGTGGTACGGGCCGACACGACCGGGATTCTGTAAAACATTACCAACTAGGGGCTAGATGGGTTAGGTTAGGTTAAATTACGTTATAGACGTATATAATGCTCCCACCGAGAAGTAGGGGCCGACCCGCCAGGATTGATGGAAAATACTACATCCGAGATGTTAGATTGCCTTAGGTTAGGATATATAACGTTATAGACGTATATAATGTTCCCACCGAGAAGTATGGGCCGACCCGCCATGAATGTTGTAAAATACTACATTCGAGATGCTAGGCTGCCTTAGGTTGGGATAAACAAGGTTATAGACGTACATCATCTCCCGACCGAGAAGCACGGTCGCACACGACCGGGATTCTACAAAACATTCCCAGCGAGGGGCTAGATGGGTTAGGTTAGGTTATATTACGTTAGAAACGTACATAATGTTCCAACCGAGAAGTAGGGGCCGACCCGCCTGGAATGTTGTAAAATACTACATCCGAGATGTTAGATTGCCTTAGGTTAGGATGTATAACGTTATAGACGTATATAATGTTCCCACGGAGACGTACGGGGCTACACCAACGGGATTCTACAAACACTCCCAGCGAGGAGCTAGATGGGTTAGGTTAGGTTATACTACGTTATAGACGTATATAATGTTCCCACCGAGAAGTAGGGGCCGACCCGCCAGGATTGTTGTAAAATACTACATCCGAGATGTTAGATTGCCTTAGGTTAGGATATATAACGTTATAGATGTATATAATGTTCCCACCGAGACGTACGGGGCTACACGACCGGGATTCTGTAAAACATTACCAGCGAGGGGCTAGATGGGTTAGGAAAGGTTATATTACTTTATAGACGTATATAATGTTCGAACCGAGAAGTATGGGCCGACCCGCCAGGAATGTTGTAAAATACTACATCCGAGATGTTAGATTGCCTTAGGTTAGGATGTATAACGTTATAGACGTATATAATGTTCCCACCGAGACGTACGGGGCTACACCAACGGGATTCTACAAAACAATCCCAGCGAGGAGCTAGATGGGTTAGGTTAGGTTATATTACGTTATAGACGTATATAATGTTCCCACCGAGAAGTAGGTGCCGGCCCGGCAGGAATGTTGTAAAATACTACATCCGAGGTGTTAGGTTGCCTTAGGTCAGGATATATAACGTTATAGACGTATATAATATTCCCACGGAGTGGTACGGGCCGACACGACCGGGATTCTTTAAAACACTACCAGCGAGGGGCTATATGGGTTAGGTTAGGTTATATTACGTTATAGACGTATATAATGTTCCCACCGAGAAGTAGGGGCCGACCCGCCAGGAATGTTTTAAGATACTACATTCGAGATGTTAGATTGCCTTAGGTTAGGATATATATCGTTATAGACGTATATAATGTTCCCACCGAGACGTACGGGGCTACACGAACGGGATTCTACAAAACATTACCAGCGAGGGGCTAGAAGGATTAGGTTAGGTTATATTACGTTATAGACTTACATAATGTTCCAACCGAGAAGTAGGGGCCGACCATCCAGGAATGTTGTAAAATACTACATCCGAGGTGTTAGTTTGCCTTAGGTTAGGATATATAACGTTATAGACGTATCTAATGTTCCCAGGGAGATGTACGGACCCAAACGACCGGGATTCTGTAAAACATTACCAGCGAGGGGCTAGATGGGTTAGGTAAGGTTATATTACGTTATAGACTTACATAATATTCCCACCGAGAAGTAGGGGCCGACCCGCCAGGAATGTTGTATAATACTACACCCGAGGTGTTAGGTTGCGTTAGGTTAGGATATATAACGTTATAGACGTATATAATGCTCCCACGGAGTGGTACGGGCTGTCACGACCGGGATTCTGTAAAACATTACCAGCGAGGGGCTACATGGGTTAGGTTAGGTTAAATTACGTTATAGACGTATATAATGTTCCCACCGAGAAGTAGGGGCCGACACACCAGGATTGTTGTAAAATACTACATCCGAGATGTTAGATTGCCTTAGGATAGGATATATAACGTTATAGACGTACATAATGTTCCCACCTAGACGTAGGGAGCTACACGAACGGGATTCTACAAAACATTCCCAGCGAGGGGCTAGATGGGTTAGGTTAGGTTATATTACGTTAGAAACGTACATAATGTTCCAACCGAGAAGTAGGGGCCGACCCGCCAGGAATGTTGTAAAATACTACATCCGAGATGTTAGATTGCCTTAGGTTAGGATATATAACGTTATAGACGTATATAATGTTCCCACCGAGACGTACGGGGCTGCACGACCGGGATTCTGTAAAACATTACGAGCGAGGGGCTAGAAGGGTTAGGAAAGGTTATAATACTTTATAGACGTATATAATGTTCGAACCGAGAAGTATGGGCCGACCCGCCAGGAATGTTTTAAAATACTACATTCGAGATGTTAGGTTGCCTTAGGTTGGGATAAACAACGTTATAGACGTACATCATCTATCGACCGAGAAGTACGGTCGGACACGAACGGGATTCTGTAACACATTACCAGCGAGGGGCTAGATGGGGTAGGTTAGGTTATATTACGTTACAGACGTATATAATGTTCCAACCGAGAAGTAGGGGCCGTCCCTCCAGGAATGTTGTAAAATACTACATCCGAGGTGTTAGGTTACCTTAGGTTAGGATATATAACGTTATAGACGTATATAATGCTCCCACGGAGTGGTACGGGCCGACACGACCGGGATTCTGTAAAACATTACCAGCGAGGGGCTAGATGGGTTAGGTTAGGTTATATTACGTTAGAAACGTATATAATGTTCCAACCGAGAAGTAGGCTCCGACCCGCCAGGAATGTTGTAAAATACTACATCCGGGATGTTAGATTGCCTTAGGTTAGGATGTATAACGTTATAGACGTATATAATGTTCCCACCGAGACGTACGGGGCTACACCAACGGGATTCTACAAACATTCCCAGCGAGGAGCTAGATGGGTTAGGTAAGGTTATATTACGTTATAGACGTATATAATGTTCCCACCGAGAAGTATGGGCCGACCCGCCAGGAATGTTGTAAAATACTACATTCGAGATATTAGGTTGCCTTAGGTTGGGATAAACAACGTTATAGACGTACATCATCTATCGACCGAGAAGTACGGTCGGACACGAACGGGATTCTGTAACACATTACCAGCGAGGGGCTAGATGGGGTAGGTTAGGTTATATTACGTTATAGACGTATATAATGTTCCCACCGAGAAGTAGGTGCCGGCCCGGCAGGAATGTTGTAAAATACTACATCCGAGGTGTTAGGTTGCCTTAGGTCAGGATATATAACGTTATAGACGTATATAATATTCCCACGGAGTGGTACGGGCCGACACGACCGGGATTCTTTAAAACATTACCAGCGAGGGGCTAGATGGGTTAGGTTAGGTTAAATTACGTTATAGACGTATATAATGTTCCCACCTAGAAGTAGGGGCCGACACACCAGGATTGTTGTAAAATACTACATCCGAGATGTTAGATTGCCTTAGGTTAGGATATATAACGTTATAGACGTACATAATGTTCCCACCTAGACGTAGGGAGCTACACGAACGGGATTCTACAAAACATTCCCAGCGAGGGGCTAGATGGGTTAGGTTAGGTTATATTACGTTAGAAACGTACATAATGTTCCAACCGAGAAGTAGGGGCCGACCCGCCAGGAATGTTGTAAAATACTACATCCGAGATGTTAGATTGCCTTAGGTTAGGATATATAACGTTATAGACGTATATAATGCTCCCACCGAGACGTACGGGGCTGCACGACCGGGATTCTGTAAAACATTACGAGCGAGGGGCTAGAAGAGTTAGGAAAGGTTATATTACTTTATAGACGTATATAATGTTCGAACCGAGAAGTATGGGCCGACTCGCCAGGAATGTTGTAAAATACTACATTCGAGATGTTAGGTTGCCTTAGGTTGGGATAAACAACGTTATAAACGTACATCATCTATCGACCGAGAAGTACGGTCGGACACGAAGGGGATTCTGTAAAACATTACCAGCGAGGGGCTAGATGGGTTAGGTTAGGTTATACTACGTTACAGACGTATATAATGCTCCAACCGAGTAGTAGGGGCCGACCATCCAGGAATGTTGTAAAATACTACATCCGAGGTGTTAGGTTGCCTTAGGTCAGGATATATAACGTTATAGACGTATATAGTATTCTCACGGAGTGGTACGGGCCGACACGACCGGGATTCTGTAAAACACTACCAGCGAGGGGCTATATGGGTTAGGTTAGGTTATATTACTTTATAGACGTATATAATGTTCCCACCGAGAAGTAGGGGCCGACCCTCCAGGAATGTTGTAAAATACTACATCCGAGGTGTTAGTTTGCCTTAGGTTAGGATATATAACGTTATAGACGTATTAAATGTTCCCACGGAGATGTACGGACCCAAACGACCGGGATTCTGTAAAACATTACCAGCGAGGGGCTAGATGGGTTAGGTAAGGTTATATTACGTTATAGACTTACATAATGTTCCCACCGAGAAGTAGGGGCCGACCCGCCAGGAATGTTGTAAAATACTACATCCGAGATGTTAGATTGCCTTAGGTTAGGATATATAACGTTATAGACGTATATAATGCTCCCACCGAGACGTACTGGGCTACACGAACGGGATTCTACAAAACATTACCAGCGAGGGGCTAGAAGGATTAGGTTAGGTTATATTACGTTATAGACTTACATAATGTTCCAACCGAGAAGTAGGGGCCGACGCCCCCCCCCCCCCAGGAATGTTGTAAAATACTACATCCGAGGTGTTAGATTGCCTTAGGTTAGGATATATAAAGTTATAGACGTATATAATGCTCCCACGGAGTGGTACGGGCCGACACGACCGGGATTCTGTAAAACATTACCAACTAGGGGCTAGATGGGTTAGGTTAGGTTAAATTACGTTATAGACGTATATAATGCTCCCACCGAGAAGTAGGGGCCGACCCGCCAGGATTGATGGAAAATACTACATCCGAGATGTTAGATTGCCTTAGGTTAGGATATATAACGTTATAGACGTATATAATGTTCCCACCGAGAAGTATGGGCCGACCCGCCATGAATGTTGTAAAATACTACATTCGAGATGTTAGGCTGCCTTAGGTTGGGATAAACAAGGTTATAGACGTACATCATCTCCCGACCGAGAAGTACGGTCGCACACGAACGGGATTCTGTAAAACATTACCAGCGAGGGGATAGATGGGTTAGGTTAGGTTATACTACGTTATAGACGTATATAATGTTCCCACCGAGAAGTAGGGGCCGACTCGCCAGGAATGTTGTAAAATACTACATCCGAGATGTTAGATTGCCTTAGGTTAGGATGTATAACGTTATAGACGTACATAATGTTCCCACCTAGACGTACGGAGCTACACGAACGGGATTCTACAAAACATTACCAGCGAGGGGCTAGATGGGTTAGGTTAGGTTATATTACGTTAGAAACGTACATAATGTTCCAACCGAGAAGTAGGGGCCGACCCGCCAGGAATGTTGTAAAATACTACATCCGAGATGTTAGATTGCCTTAGGTTAGGATGTATAACGTTATAGACGTATATAATGTTCCCACTGAGGCGTACGGGGCAACACCAACGGGATTCTACAAAACATTCCCAGCGAGGAGCTAGATGGGTTAGGTTGGGTTAAATTACGTTATAGACGTATATAATGTTCCCACCGAGAAGTAGGGGCCGACCCACCAGGATTGTTGTAAAATACTACATGCGAGATGTTAGATTGCCTTAGGTTAGGATATATAACGTTATAGACGTACATAATGCTCCCACGGAGTGGTACGGGCCGACAGGACCGGGATTCTGTAAAACATTACCAGCGAGGGGCTAGATGGGTTAGGTTAGGTTAAATTACGTTATAGACGTATATAATGTTCACACCGAGAAGTAGGGGCCGACCCGCCAGGAATGTTGTAAAATACTACATCCGAGATGTTAGATTGCCTTAGGTTAGGATATATAACGTTATAGACGTATATAATGCTCCCACCGAGACGTACGGGGCTGCACGACCGGGATTCTGTAAAACATTACGAGCGAGGGGCTAGAAGAGTTAGGAAAGGTTATATTACTTTATAGACGTATATAATGTTCGAACCGAGAAGTATGGGCCGACTCGCCAGGAATGTTGTAAAATACTACATTCGAGATGTTAGGTTGCCTTAGGTTGGGATAAACAACGTTATAAACGTACATCATCTATCGACCGAGAAGTACGGTCGGACACGAAGGGGATTCTGTAAAACATTACCAGCGAGGGGCTAGATGGGTTAGGTTAGGTTATACTACGTTACAGACGTATATAATGCTCCAACCGAGTAGTAGGGGCCGACCATCCAGGAATGTTGTAAAATACTACATCCGAGGTGTTAGGTTGCCTTAGGTCAGGATATATAACGTTATAGACGTATATAGTATTCTCACGGAGTGGTACGGGCCGACACGACCGGGATTCTGTAAAACACTACCAGCGAGGGGCTATATGGGTTAGGTTAGGTTATATTACTTTATAGACGTATATAATGCTCCCACCGAGACGTACTGGGCTACACGAACGGGATTCTACAAAACATTCCCAGCGAGGGGCTAGATGGGTTAGGTTAGGTTATATTACGTTAGAAACGTACATAATGTTCCAACCGAGAAGTAGGGGCCGACCCGCCTGGAATGTTGTAAAATACTACATCCGAGATGTTAGATTGCCTTAGGTTAGGATGTATAACGTTATAGACGTATATAATGTTCCCACGGAGACGTACGGGGCTACACCAACGGGATTCTACAAACATTCCCAGCGAGGAGCTAGATGGGTTAGGTAAGGTTATATTACGTTATAGACGTATATAATGTTCCCACCGAGAAGTATGGGCCGACCCGCCAGGAATGTTGTAAAATACTACATTCGAGATATTAGGTTGCCTTAGGTTGGGATAAACAACGTTATAGACGTACATCATCTATCGACCGCGAAGTACGGTCGGACACGAACGGGATTCTGTAAAACATTACCAGCGAGGGGCTAGATGGGTTAGGTTAGGTTATATTACGTTACAGACGTATATAATGTTCCAACCGAGAAGTAGAGGCCGACCCGCCAGGAATGTTGTAAAATACTACATCCGAGATGTTAGATTGCCCAGGTTAGGATGTATAACGTTATAGACGTATATAATGTTCCCACCGAGACGTACGGGGCTACACCAACGGGATTCTACAAAACAATCCCAGCGAGGAGCTAGATGGGTTAGGTTAGGTTATATTACGTTATAGACGTATATAATGTTCCCACCGAGAAGTAGGTGCCGGCCCGGCAGGAATGTTGTAAAATACTACATCCGAGGTGTTAGGTTGCCTTAGGTCAGGATATATAACGTTATAGACGTATATAATATTCCCACGGAGTGGTACGGGCCGACACGACCGGGATTCTTTAAAACATTACCAGCGAGGGGCTAGATGGGTTAGGTTAGGTTAAATTACGTTATAGACGTATATAATGTTCCCACCGAGAAGTAGGGGCCGACACACCAGGATTGTTGTAAAATACTACATCCGAGATGTTAGATTGCCTTAGGTTAGGATATATAACGTTATAGACGTACATAATGTTCCCACCGAGACGTACGGGGCTACACCAACGGGATTCTACAAACATTCCCAGCGAGGAGCTAGATGGGTTAGGTAAGGTTATATTACGTTATAGACGTATATAATGTTCCCACCGAGAAGTATGGGCCGACCCGCCAGGAATGTTGTAAAATACTACATTCGAGATATTAGGTTGCCTTAGGTTGGGATAAACAACGTTATAGACGTACATCATCTATCGACCGCGAAGTACGGTCGGACACGAACGGGATTCTGTAAAACAATCCCAGCGAGGGGCTAGATGGGTTAGGTTAGGTTATATTACGTTATAGACGTATATAATGTTCCCACCGAGAAGTAGGTGCCGGCCCGGCAGGAATGTTGTAAAATACTACATCCGAGGTGTTAGGTTGCCTTAGGTCAGGATATATAACGTTATAGACGTATATAATATTCCCACGGAGTGGTACGGGCCGACACGACCGGGATTCTTTAAAACATTACCAGCGAGGGGCTAGATGGGTTAGGTTAGGTTAAATTACGTTATAGACGTATATAATGTTCCCACCGAGAAGTAGGGGCCGACACACCAGGATTGTTGTAAAATACTACATCCGAGATGTTAGATTGCCTTAGGTTAGGATATATAACGTTATAGACGTACATAATGTTCCCACCTAGACGTAGGGAGCTACACGAACGGGATTCTACAAAACATTCCCAGCGAGGGGCTAGATGGGTTAGGTTAGGTTATATTACGTTAGAAACGTACATAATGTTCCAACCGAGAAGTAGGGGCCGACCCGCCAGGAATGTTGTAAAATACTACATCCGAGATGTTAGATCGCCTTAGGTTAGGATATATAACGTTATTGACGTATATAATGTTCCCACCGAGACGTACGGGGCTGCACGACCGGGATTCTGTAAAACATTACGAGCGAGGGGCTAGAAGGGTTAGGAAAGGTTATAATACTTTATAGACGTATATAATGTTCGAACCGAGAAGTATGGGCCGACCCGCCAGGAATGTTGTAAAATACTACATTCGAGATGTTAGGTTGCCTTAGGTTGGGATAAACAACGTTATAGACGTACATCATCTATCGACCGAGAAGTACGGTCGGACACGAACGGGATTCTGTAACACATTACCAGCGAGGGGCTAGATGGGGTAGGTTAGGTTATATTACGTTACAGACGTATATAATGTTCCAACCGAGAAGTAGGGGCCGTCCCTCCAGGAATGTTGTAAAATACTACATCCGAGGTGTTAGGTTACCTTAGGTTAGGATATATAACGTTATAGACGTATATAATGCTCCCACGGAGTGGTACGGGCCGACACGACCGGGATTCTGTAAAACATTACCAGCGAGGGGCTAGATGGGTTAGGTTAGGTTATATTACGTTAGAAACGTATATAATGTTCCAACCGAGAAGTAGGCTCCGACCCGCCAGGAATGTTGTAAAATACTACATCCGGGATGTTAGATTGCCTTAGGTTAGGATGTATAACGTTATAGACGTATATAATGTTCCCACCGAGACGTACGGGGCTACACCAACGGGATTCTACAAACATTCCCAGCGAGGAGCTAGATGGGTTAGGTATGGTTATATTACGTTATAGACGTATATAATGTTCCCACCGAGAAGTATGGGCCGACCCACCAGGAATGTTGTAAAATACTACATTCGAGATATTAGGTTGCCTTAGGTTGGGATAAACAACGTTATAGACGTACATCATCTATCGACCGCGAAGTACGGTCGGACACGAACGGGATTCTGTAAAACATTACCAGCGAGGGGCTAGATGGGTTAGGTTAGGTTATATTACGTTACAGACGTATATAATGTTCCAACCGAGAAGTAGAGGCCGACCCGCCAGGAATGTTGTAAAATACTACATCCGAGATGTTAGATTGCCTTAGGTTAGGATGTATAACGTTATAGACGTATATAATGTTCCCACCGAGACGTACGGGGCTACACCAACGGGATTCTACAAAACAATCCCAGCGAGGAGCTAGATGGGTTAGGTTAGGTTATATTACGTTACAGACGTATATAATGTTCCCACCGAGAAGTAGGTGCCGGCCCGGCAGGAATGTTGTAAAATACTACATCCGAGATGTTAGATTGCCTTAGGTTAGGATATATAACGTTATAGACGTACATAACGTTCCCACCTAGACGTAGGGAGCTACACGAACGGGATTCTACAAAACATTCCCAGCGAGGGGCTAGATGGGTTAGGTTAGGTTATATTACGTTAGAAACGTACATAATGTTCCAATCGAGAAGTAGGGGCCGACCCGCCAGGAATGTTGTAAAATACTACATCCGAAATGTTAGATCGCCTTAGGTTAGGATATATAACGTTATTGACGTATATAATGTTCCCACCGAGACGTACGGGGCTGCACGACCGGGATTCTGTAAAACATTACGAGCGAGGGGCTAGAAGGGTTAGGAAAGGTTATAATACTTTATAGACGTATATAATGTTCGAACCGAGAAGTGTGGGCCGACCCGCCAGGAATGATGTAAAATACTACATTCGAGATGTTAGGTTGCCTTAGGTTAGGATGTATAACGTTATAGACGTATAATATGATCCCACCGAGACGTACGGGGCTACACCAACGGGATTCTACAAAACAATCCCAGCGAGTAGCTAGATGGGTTAGGTTAGGTTATATTGCGTTATAGACGTATATAATGTTCCCACCGAGAAGTAGGTGCCGGCCCGGCAGGAATGTTGTAAAATACTACATCCGAGGTGTTAGGTTGCCTTAGGTTAGGATATATAACGTTATAGACGTATATAATGCTCCCACGGAGTGGTACGGGCCGACAGGACCGGGATTCTGTAAAACATTACCAGCGAGGGGCTAGATGGTTTAGGTTAGGTTATATTACGTTACAAACGTATATAATGTTCCCACCGAGAAGTAGGGGCCGACCCGCCAGGAATGTTGTAAAATACTACATCCGAGATGTTAGATTGCCTTAGGTTAGGATATATAACGTTATAGACGTATATAATGCTCCCACCGAGACGTACGGGGCTGCACGACCGGGATTCTGTAAAACATTACGAGCGAGGGGCTAGAAGCGTTAGGAAAGGTTATATTACTTTATAGACGTATATAATGTTCGAACCGAGAAGTATGGGCCGACTCGCCAGGAATGTTGTAAAATACTACATTCGAGATGTTAGGTTGCCTTAGGTTGGGATAAACAACGTTATACACGTACATCATCTATCGACCGAGAAGTACGGTCGGACACGAAGGGGATTCTGTAAAACATTACCAGCGAGGGGCTAGATGGGTTAGGTTAGGTTATACTACGTTACAGACGTATATAATGCTCCAACCGAGTAGTAGGGGCCGACCATCCAGGAATGTTGTAAAATACTACATCCGAGGTGTTAGGTTGCCTTAGGTCAGGATATATAACGTTATAGACGTATATAGTATTCTCACGGAGTGGTACGGGCCGACACGACCGGGATTCTGTAAAACACTACCAGCGAGGGGCTATATGGGTTAGGTTAGGTTATATTACTTTATAGACGTATATAATGTTCCCACCGAGAAGTAGGGGCCGACCCTCCAGGAATGTTGTAAAATACTACATCCGAGGTGTTAGTTTGCCTTAGGTTAGGATATATAACGTTATAGACGTATTAAATGTTACCACGGAGATGTACGGACCCAAACGACCGGGATTCTGTAAAACATTACCAGCGAGGGGCTAGATGGGTTAGGTAAGGTTATATTACGTTATAGACTTACATAATGTTCCAACCGAGAATTAGGGGCCGACCCTCCAGGAATGTTGTAAAATACTACATCCGAGGTGTTAGTTTGCCTTAGGTTAGGATATATAACGTTATAGACGTATATAATGTTCCCAGGGAGTTGTACGGACCCAAACGACCGGGATTCTGTAAAACATTACCAGCGAGGGGCTAGATGGGTTAGGTAAGGTTATATTACGTTATAGACTTACATAATATTCCCACCGAGAAGTAGGGGCCGACCCGCCAGGAATGTTGTAAAATACTACACCCGAGGTGTTAGGTTGCGTTAGGTTAGGATATATAACGTTATAGACGTATATAATGCTCCCACGGAGTGGTACGGGCTGTCACGACCGGGATTCTGTAAAACATTACCAGCGAGGGGCTAGATGGGTTAGGTTAGGTTAAATTACGTTATAGACGTATATAATGTTCCCACCGAGAAGTAGGGGCCGACACACCAGGATTGTTGTAAAATACTACATCCGAGATGTTAGATTGCCTTAGGTTAGGATATATAACGTTATAGACGTACATAATGTTCCCACCTAGACGTAGGGAGCTACACGAACGGGATTCTACAAAACATTCCCAGCGAGGGGCTAGATGGGTTAGGTTAGGTTATATTACGTTAGAAACGTACATAATGTCCCAACCGAGAAGTAGGGGCAGACCCGCCAGGAATGTTGTAAAATACTACATCCGAGATGTTTGATCGCCTTAGGTTAGGATATATAACGTTATTGACGTATATAATGTTCCCACCGAGACGTACGGGGCTGCACGACCGGGATTCTGTAAAACATTACGAGCGAGGGGCTAGAAGGGTTAGGAAAGGTTATAATACTTTATAGACGTATATAATGTTCGAACCGAAAAGTATGGGCCGACCCGCCAGGAATGTTGTAAAATACTACATTCGAGATGTTAGGTTGCCTTAGGTTGGGATAAACAACGTTATATACGTACATCATCTATCGACCGAGAAGTACGGTCGGACACGAACGGGATTCTGAAAAACATTACCAGCGAGGGGCTAGATGGGTTAGGTTAGGTTATATTACGTTACAGACGTATATAATGTTCCAACCGAGAAGTAGAGGCCGACCCGCCAGGAATGTTGTAAAATACTACATCCGAGATGTTAGATTGCCTTAGGTTAGGATGTATAACGTTATAGACGTATATAATGTTCCCACCGAGACGTACGGGGCTACACCAACGGGATTCTACAAAACAATCCCAGCGAGGAGCTAGATGGGTTAGGTTAGGTTATATTACGTTACAGACGTATATAATGTTCCCACCGAGAAGTAGGTGCCGGCCCGGCAGGAATGTTGTAAAATACTACATCCGAGATGTTAGATTGCCTTAGGTTAGGATATATAACGTTATAGACGTACATAACGTTCCCACCTAGACGTAGGGAGCTACACGAACGGGATTCTACAAAACATTCCCAGCGAGGGGCTAGATGGGTTAGGTTAGGTTATATTACGTTAGAAACGTACATAATGTTCCAATCGAGAAGTAGGGGCCGACCCGCCAGGAATGTTGTAAAATACTACATCCGAAATGTTAGATCGCCTTAGGTTAGGATATATAACGTTATTGACGTATATAATGTTCCCACCGAGACGTACGGGGCTGCACGACCGGGATTCTGTAAAACATTACGAGCGAGGGGCTAGAAGGGTTAGGAAAGGTTATAATACTTTATAGACGTATATAATGTTCGAACCGAGAAGTGTGGGCCGACCCGCCAGGAATGTTGTAAAATACTACATTCGAGATGTTAGGTTGCCTTAGGTTAGGATGTATAACGTTATAGACGTATAATATGATCCCACCGAGACGTACGGGGCTACACCAACGGGATTCTACAAAACAATCCCAGCGAGTAGCTAGATGGGTTAGGTTAGGTTATATTGCGTTATAGACGTATATAATGTTCCCACCGAGAAGTAGGTGCCGGCCCGGCAGGAATGTTGTAAAATACTACATCCGAGGTGTTAGGTTGCCTTAGGTTAGGATATATAACGTTATAGACGTATATAATGCTCCCACGGAGTGGTACGGGCCGACAGGACCGGGATTCTGTAAAACATTACCAGCGAGGGGCTAGATGGTTTAGGTTAGGTTATATTACGTTACAAACGTATATAATGTTCCCACCGAGAAGTAGGGGCCGACCCGCCAGGAATGTTGTAAAATACTACATCCGAGATGTTAGATTGCCTTAGGTTAGGATATATAACGTTATAGACGTATATAATGCTCCCACCGAGACGTACGGGGCTGCACGACCGGGATTCTGTAAAACATTACGAGCGAGGGGCTAGAAGCGTTAGGAAAGGTTATATTACTTTATAGACGTATATAATGTTCGAACCGAGAAGTATGGGCCGACTCGCCAGGAATGTTGTAAAATACTACATTCGAGATGTTAGGTTGCCTTAGGTTGGGATAAACAACGTTATACACGTACATCATCTATCGACCGAGAAGTACGGTCGGACACGAAAGGGATTCTGTAAAACATTACCAGCGAGGGGCTAGATGGGTTAGGTTAGGTTATACTACGTTGCAGACGTATATAATGCTCCAACCGAGTAGTAGGGGCCGACCATCCAGGAATGTTGTAAAATACTACATCCGAGGTGTTAGGTTGCCTTAGGTCAGGATATATAACGTTATAGACGTATATAGTATTCTCACGGAGTGGTACGGGCCGACACGACCGGGATTCTGTAAAACACTACCAGCGAGGGGCTATATGGGTTAGGTTAGGTTATATTACTTTATAGACGTATATAATGTTCCCACCGAGAAGTAGGGGCCGACCCTCCAGGAATGTTGTAAAATACTACATCCGAGGTGTTAGTTTGCCTTAGGTTAGGATATATAACGTTATAGACGTATTAAATGTTACCACGGAGATGTACGGACCCAAACGACCGGGATTCTGTAAAACATTACCAGCGAGGGGCTAGATGGGTTAGGTAAGGTTATATTACGTTATAGACTTACATAATGTTCCCACCGAGAAGTAGGGGCCGACCCGCCAGGAATGTTGTAAAATACTACATCCGAGATGTTAGATTGCCTTAGGTTAGGATATATAACGTTATAGACGTATATAATGTTCCCTGGGAGATGTACGGACCCAAACGACCGGGATTCTGGAAAACATTACCAGCGAGGGGCTAGATGGGTTAGGTAAGGTTATATTACGTTATAGACTTACATAATATTCCCACCGAGAAGTAGGGGCCGACCCGCCAGGAATGTTGTAAAATACTACATCCGAGATGTTAGATTGCCTTAGGTTAGGATATATAACGTTATAGACGTATATAATGTTCCCAGGGAGATGTACGGACCCAAACGACCGGGATTCTGTAAAACATTACCAGCGAGGGGCTAGATGGGTTAGGTTAGGTTATATTACGTTAGAAACGTACATAATGTTCCAACCGAGAAGTAGGGGCAGACCCGCCAGGAATGTTGTAAAATACTACATCCGAGATGTTAGATCGCCTTAGGTTAGGATATATAACGTTATTGACGTATATAATGTTCCCACCGAGACGTACGGGGCTGCACGACCGGGATTCTGTAAAACATTACGAGCGAGGGGCTAGAAGGGTTAGGAAAGGTTATAATACTTTATAGACGTATATAATGTTCGAACCGAAAAGTATGGGCCGACCCGCCAGGAATGTTGTAAAATACTACATTCGAGATGTTAGGTTGCCTTAGGTTGGGATAAACAACGTTATATACGTACATCATCTATCGACCGAGAAGTACGGTCGGACACGAACGGGATTCTGTAAAACATTACCAGCGAGGGGCTAGATGGGTTAGGTTAGGTTATATTACGTTAGAAACGTATATAATGTTCCAACCGAGAAGTAGGCTCCGACCCGCCAGGAATGTTGTAAAATACTACATCCGGGATGTTAGATTGCCTTAGGTTAGGATGTATAACGTTATAGACGTATATAATGTTCCCACCGAGACGTACGGGGCTACACCAACGGGATTCTACAAACATTCCCAGCGAGGAGCTAGATGGGTTAGGTATGGTTATATTACGTTATAGACGTATATAATGTTCCCACCGAGAAGTATGGGCCGACCCGCCAGGAATGTTGTAAAATACTACATTCGAGATATTAGGTTGCCTTAGGTTGGGATAAACAACGTTATAGACGTACATCATCTATCGACCGCGAAGTACGGTCGGACACGAACGGGATTCTGTAAAACATTACCAGCGAGGGGCTAGATGGGTTAGGTTAGGTTATATTACGTTACAGACGTATATAATGTTCCAACCGAGAAGTAGAGGCCGACCCGCCAGGAATGTTGTAAAATACTACATCCGAGATGTTAGATTGCCTTAGGTTAGGATGTATAACGTTATAGACGTATATAATGTTCCCACCGAGACGTACGGGGCTACACCAACGGGATTCTACAAAACAATCCCAGCGAGGAGCTAGATGGGTTAGGTTAGGTTATATTACGTTACAGACGTATATAATGTTCCCACCGAGAAGTAGGTGCCGGCCCGGCAGGAATGTTGTAAAATACTACATCCGAGATGTTAGATTGCCTTAGGTTAGGATATATAACGTTATAGACGTACATAACGTTCCCACCTAGACGTAGGGAGCTACACGAACGGGATTCTACAAAACATTCCCAGCGAGGGGCTAGATGGGTTAGGTTAGGTTATATTACGTTAGAAACGTACATAATGTTCCAATCGAGAAGTAGGGGCCGACCCGCCAGGAATGTTGTAAAATACTACATCCGAAATGTTAGATCGCCTTAGGTTAGGATATATAACGTTATTGACGTATATAATGTTCCCACCGAGACGTACGGGGCTGCACGACCGGGATTCTGTAAAACATTACGAGCGAGGGGCTAGAAGGGTTAGGAAAGGTTATAATACTTTATAGACGTATATAATGTTCGAACCGAGAAGTGTGGGCCGACCCGCCAGGAATGTTGTAAAATACTACATTCGAGATGTTAGGTTGCCTTAGGTTAGGATGTATAACGTTATAGACGTATAATATGATCCCACCGAGACGTACGGGGCTACACCAACGGGATTCTACAAAACAATCCCAGCGAGTAGCTAGATGGGTTAGGTTAGGTTATATTGCGTTATAGACGTATATAATGTTCCCACCGAGAAGTAGGTGCCGGCCCGGCAGGAATGTTGTAAAATACTACATCCGAGGTGTTAGGTTGCCTTAGGTTAGGATATATAACGTTATAGACGTATATAATGCTCCCACGGAGTGGTACGGGCCGACAGGACCGGGATTCTGTAAAACATTACCAGCGAGGGGCTAGATGGTTTAGGTTAGGTTATATTACGTTACAAACGTATATAATGTTCCCACCGAGAAGTAGGGGCCGACCCGCCAGGAATGTTGTAAAATACTACATCCGAGATGTTAGATTGCCTTAGGTTAGGATATATAACGTTATAGACGTATATAATGCTCCCACCGAGACGTACGGGGCTGCACGACCGGGATTCTGTAAAACATTACGAGCGAGGGGCTAGAAGCGTTAGGAAAGGTTATATTACTTTATAGACGTATATAATGTTCGAACCGAGAAGTATGGGCCGACTCGCCAGGAATGTTGTAAAATACTACATTCGAGATGTTAGGTTGCCTTAGGTTGGGATAAACAACGTTATACACGTACATCATCTATCGACCGAGAAGTACGGTCGGACACGAAAGGGATTCTGTAAAACATTACCAGCGAGGGGCTAGATGGGTTAGGTTAGGTTATACTACGTTGCAGACGTATATAATGCTCCAACCGAGTAGTAGGGGCCGACCATCCAGGAATGTTGTAAAATACTACATCCGAGGTGTTAGGTTGCCTTAGGTCAGGATATATAACGTTATAGACGTATATAGTATTCTCACGGAGTGGTACGGGCCGACACGACCGGGATTCTGTAAAACACTACCAGCGAGGGGCTATATGGGTTAGGTTAGGTTATATTACTTTATAGACGTATATAATGTTCCCACCGAGAAGTAGGGGCCGACCCTCCAGGAATGTTGTAAAATACTACATCCGAGGTGTTAGTTTGCCTTAGGTTAGGATATATAACGTTATAGACGTATTAAATGTTACCACGGAGATGTACGGACCCAAACGACCGGGATTCTGTAAAACATTACCAGCGAGGGGCTAGATGGGTTAGGTAAGGTTATATTACGTTATAGACTTACATAATGTTCCCACCGAGAAGTAGGGGCCGACCCGCCAGGAATGTTGTAAAATACTACATCCGAGATGTTAGATTGCCTTAGGTTAGGATATATAACGTTATAGACGTATATAATGTTCCCAGGGAGATGTACGGACCCAAACGACCGGGATTCTGGAAAACATTACCAGCGAGGGGCTAGATGGGTTAGGTAAGGTTATATTACGTTATAGACTTACATAATATTCCCACCGAGAAGTAGGGGCCGACCCGCCAGGAATGTTGTAAAATACTACATCCGAGATGTTAGATTGCCTTAGGTTAGGATATATAACGTTATAGACGTATATAATGTTCCCAGGGAGATGTACGGACCCAAACGACCGGGATTCTGTAAAACATTACCAGCGAGGGGCTAGATGGGTTAGGTTAGGTTATATTACGTTAGAAACGTACATAATGTTCCAACCGAGAAGTAGGGGCAGACCCGCCAGGAATGTTGTAAAATACTACATCCGAGATGTTAGATCGCCTTAGGTTAGGATATATAACGTTATTGACGTATATAATGTTCCCACCGAGACGTACGGGGCTGCACGACCGGGATTCTGTAAAACATTACGAGCGAGGGGCTAGAAGGGTTAGGAAAGGTTATAATACTTTATAGACGTATATAATGTTCGAACCGAAAAGTATGGGCCGACCCGCCAGGAATGTTGTAAAATACTACATTCGAGATGTTAGGTTGCCTTAGGTTGGGATAAACAACGTTATATACGTACATCATCTATCGACCGAGAAGTACGGTCGGACACGAACGGGATTCTGTAAAACATTACCAGCGAGGGGCTAGATGGGTTAGGTTAGGTTATATTACGTTACAGACGTATATAATGTTCCAACCGAGAAGTAGAGGCCGACCCGCCAGGAATGTTGTAAAATACTACATCCGAGATGTTAGATTGCCTTAGGTTAGGATGTATAACGTTATAGACGTATATAATGTTCCCACCGAGACGTACGGGGCTACACCAACGGGATTCTACAAAACAATCCCAGCGAGGAGCTAGATGGGTTAGGTTAGGTTATATTACGTTACAGACGTATATAATGTTCCCACCGAGAAGTAGGTGCCGGCCCGGCAGGAATGTTGTAAAATACTACATCCGAGATGTTAGATTGCCTTAGGTTAGGATATATAACGTTATAGACGTACATAACGTTCCCACCTAGACGTAGGGAGCTACACGAACGGGATTCTACAAAACATTCCCAGCGAGGGGCTAGATGGGTTAGGTTAGGTTATATTACGTTAGAAACGTACATAATGTTCCAATCGAGAAGTAGGGGCCGACCCGCCAGGAATGTTGTAAAATACTACATCCGAAATGTTAGATCGCCTTAGGTTAGGATATATAACGTTATTGACGTATATAATGTTCCCACCGAGACGTACGGGGCTGCACGACCGGGATTCTGTAAAACATTACGAGCGAGGGGCTAGAAGGGTTAGGAAAGGTTATAATACTTTATAGACGTATATAATGTTCGAACCGAGAAGTGTGGGCCGACCCGCCAGGAATGATGTAAAATACTACATTCGAGATGTTAGGTTGCCTTAGGTTAGGATGTATAACGTTATAGACGTATAATATGATCCCACCGAGTCGTACGGGGCTACACCAACGGGATTCTACAAAACAATCCCAGCGAGTAGCTAGATGGGTTAGGTTAGGTTATATTGCGTTATAGACGTATATAATGTTCCCACCGAGAAGTAGGTGCCGGCCCGGCAGGAATGTTGTAAAATACTACATCCGAGGTGTTAGGTTGCCTTAGGTTAGGATATATAACGTTATAGACGTATATAATGCTCCCACGGAGTGGTACGGGCCGACAGGACCGGGATTCTGTAAAACATTACCAGCGAGGGGCTAGATGGTTTAGGTTAGGTTATATTACGTTACAAACGTATATAATGTTCCCACCGAGAAGTAGGGGCCGACCCGCCAGGAATGTTGTAAAATACTACATCCGAGATGTTAGATTGCCTTAGGTTAGGATATATAACGTTATAGACGTATATAATGCTCCCACCGAGACGTACGGGGCTGCACGACCGGGATTCTGTAAAACATTACGAGCGAGGGGCTAGAAGCGTTAGGAAAGGTTATATTACTTTATAGACGTATATAATGTTCGAACCGAGAAGTATGGGCCGACTCGCCAGGAATGTTGTAAAATACTACATTCGAGATGTTAGGTTGCCTTAGGTTGGGATAAACAACGTTATACACGTACATCATCTATCGACCGAGAAGTACGGTCGGACACGAAGGGGATTCTGTAAAACATTACCAGCGAGGGGCTAGATGGGTTAGGTTAGGTTATACTACGTTACAGACGTATATAATGCTCCAACCGAGTAGTAGGGGCCGACCATCCAGGAATGTTGTAAAATACTACATCCGAGGTGTTAGGTTGCCTTAGGTCAGGATATATAACGTTATAGACGTATATAGTATTCTCACGGAGTGGTACGGGCCGACACGACCGGGATTCTGTAAAACACTACCAGCGAGGGGCTATATGGGTTAGGTTAGGTTATATTACTTTATAGACGTATATAATGTTCCCACCGAGAAGTAGGGGCCGACCCTCCAGGAATGTTGTAAAATACTACATCCGAGGTGTTAGTTTGCCTTAGGTTAGGATATATAACGTTATAGACGTATTAAATGTTACCACGGAGATGTACGGACCCAAACGACCGGGATTCTGTAAAACATTACCAGCGAGGGGCTAGATGGGTTAGGTAAGGTTATATTACGTTATAGACTTACATAATGTTCCAACCGAGAATTAGGGGCCGACCCTCCAGGAATGTTGTAAAATACTACATCCGAGGTGTTAGTTTGCCTTAGGTTAGGATATATAACGTTATAGACGTATATAATGTTCCCAGGGAGATGTACGGACCCAAACGACCGGGATTCTGTAAAACATTACCAGCGAGGGGCTAGATGGGTTAGGTAAGGTTATATTACGTTATAGACTTACATAATATTCCCACCGAGAAGTAGGGGCCGACCCGCCAGGAATGTTGTAAAATACTACACCCGAGGTGTTAGGTTGCGTTAGGTTAGGATATATAACGTTATAGACGTATATAATGCTCCCACGGAGTGGTACGGGCTGTCACGACCGGGATTCTGTAAAACATTACCAGCGAGGGGCTAGATGGGTTAGGTTAGGTTAAATTACGTTATAGACGTATATAATGTTCCCACCGAGAAGTAGGGGCCGACACACCAGGATTGTTGTAAAATACTACATCCGAGATGTTAGATTGCCTTAGGTTAGGATATATAACGTTATAGACGTACATAATGTTCCCACCTAGACGTAGGGAGCTACACGAACGGGATTCTACAAAACATTCCCAGCGAGGGGCTAGATGGGTTAGGTTAGGTTATATTACGTTAGAAACGTACATAATGTCCCAACCGAGAAGTAGGGGCAGACCCGCCAGGAATGTTGTAAAATACTACATCCGAGATGTTTGATCGCCTTAGGTTAGGATATATAACGTTATTGACGTATATAATGTTCCCACCGAGACGTACGGGGCTGCACGACCGGGATTCTGTAAAACATTACGAGCGAGGGGCTAGAAGGGTTAGGAAAGGTTATAATACTTTATAGACGTATATAATGTTCGAACCGAAAAGTATGGGCCGACCCGCCAGGAATGTTGTAAAATACTACATTCGAGATGTTAGGTTGCCTTAGGTTGGGATAAACAACGTTATATACGTACATCATCTATCGACCGAGAAGTACGGTCGGACACGAACGGGATTCTGCAAAACATTACCAGCGAGGGGCTAGATGGGTTAGGTTAGGTTATATTACGTTACAGACGTATATAATGTTCCAACCGAGAAGTAGAGGCCGACCCGCCAGGAATGTTGTAAAATACTACATCCGAGATGTTAGATTGCCTTAGGTTAGGATGTATAACGTTATAGACGTATATAATGTTCCCACCGAGACGTACGGGGCTACACCAACGGGATTCTACAAAACAATCCCAGCGAGGAGCTAGATGGGTTAGGTTAGGTTATATTACGTTACAGACGTATATAATGTTCCCACCGAGAAGTAGGTGCCGGCCCGGCAGGAATGTTGTAAAATACTACATCCGAGATGTTAGATTGCCTTAGGTTAGGATATATAACGTTATAGACGTACATAACGTTCCCACCTAGACGTAGGGAGCTACACGAACGGGATTCTACAAAACATTCCCAGCGAGGGGCTAGATGGGTTAGGTTAGGTTATATTACGTTAGAAACGTACATAATGTTCCAATCGAGAAGTAGGGGCCGACCCGCCAGGAATGTTGTAAAATACTACATCCGAAATGTTAGATCGCCTTAGGTTAGGATATATAACGTTATTGACGTATATAATGTTCCCACCGAGACGTACGGGGCTGCACGACCGGGATTCTGTAAAACATTACGAGCGAGGGGCTAGAAGGGTTAGGAAAGGTTATAATACTTTATAGACGTATATAATGTTCGAACCGAGAAGTGTGGGCCGACCCGCCAGGAATGTTGTAAAATACTACATTCGAGATGTTAGGTTGCCTTAGGTTAGGATGTATAACGTTATAGACGTATAATATGATCCCACCGAGACGTACGGGGCTACACCAACGGGATTCTACAAAACAATCCCAGCGAGTAGCTAGATGGGTTAGGTTAGGTTATATTGCGTTATAGACGTATATAATGTTCCCACCGAGAAGTAGGTGCCGGCCCGGCAGGAATGTTGTAAAATACTACATCCGAGGTGTTAGGTTGCCTTAGGTTAGGATATATAACGTTATAGACGTATATAATGCTCCCACGGAGTGGTACGGGCCGACAGGACCGGGATTCTGTAAAACATTACCAGCGAGGGGCTAGATGGTTTAGGTTAGGTTATATTACGTTACAAACGTATATAATGTTCCCACCGAGAAGTAGGGGCCGACCCGCCAGGAATGTTGTAAAATACTACATCCGAGATGTTAGATTGCCTTAGGTTAGGATATATAACGTTATAGACGTATATAATGCTCCCACCGAGACGTACGGGGCTGCACGACCGGGATTCTGTAAAACATTACGAGCGAGGGGCTAGAAGCGTTAGGAAAGGTTATATTACTTTATAGACGTATATAATGTTCGAACCGAGAAGTATGGGCCGACTCGCCAGGAATGTTGTAAAATACTACATTCGAGATGTTAGGTTGCCTTAGGTTGGGATAAACAACGTTATACACGTACATCATCTATCGACCGAGAAGTACGGTCGGACACGAAAGGGATTCTGTAAAACATTACCAGCGAGGGGCTAGATGGGTTAGGTTAGGTTATACTACGTTGCAGACGTATATAATGCTCCAACCGAGTAGTAGGGGCCGACCATCCAGGAATGTTGTAAAATACTACATCCGCGGTGTTAGGTTGCCTTAGGTCAGGATATATAACGTTATAGACGTATATAGTATTCTCACGGAGTGGTACGGGCCGACACGACCGGGATTCTGTAAAACACTACCAGCGAGGGGCTATATGGGTTAGGTTAGGTTATATTACTTTATAGACGTATATAATGTTCCCACCGAGAAGTAGGGGCCGACCCTCCAGGAATGTTGTAAAATACTACATCCGAGGTGTTAGTTTGCCTTAGGTTAGGATATATAACGTTATAGACGTATTAAATGTTACCACGGAGATGTACGGACCCAAACGACCGGGATTCTGTAAAACATTACCAGCGAGGGGCTAGATGGGTTAGGTAAGGTTATATTACGTTATAGACTTACATAATGTTCCCACCGAGAAGTAGGGGCCGACCCGCCAGGAATGTTGTAAAATACTACATCCGAGATGTTAGATTGCCTTAGGTTAGGATATATAACGTTATAGACGTATATAATGTTCCCAGGGAGATGTACGGACCCAAACGACCGGGATTCTGTAAAACATTACCAGCGAGGGGCTAGATGGGTTAGGTAAGGTTATATTACGTTATAGACTTACATAATATTCCCACCGAGAAGTAGGGGCCGACCCGCCAGGAATGTTGTAAAATACTACACCCGAGGTGTTAGGTTGCGTTAGGTTAGGATATATAAAGTTATAGACGTATATAATGCTCCCACGGAGTGGTACGGGCTGTCACGACCGGGATTCTGTAAAACATTACCAGCGAGGGGCTAGATGGGTTAGGTTAGGTTAAATTACGTTATAGACGTATATAATGTTCCCACCGAGAAGTAGGGTCCGACACACCAGGATTGTTGTAAAATACTACATCCGAGATGTTAGATTGCCTTAGGTTAGGATATATAACGTTATAGACGTACATAATGTTCCCACCTAGACGTAGGGAGCTACACGAACGGGATTCTACAAAACATTCCCAGCGAGGGGCTAGATGGGTTAGGTTAGGTTATATTACGTTAGAAACGTACATAATGTTCCAACCGAGAAGTAGGGGCAGACCCGCCAGGAATGTTGTAAAATACTACATCCGAGATGTTAGATCGCCTTAGGTTAGGATATATAACGTTATTGACGTATATAATGTTTCCACCGAGACGTACGGGGCTGCACGACCGGGATTCTGTAAAACATTACGAGCGAGGGGCTAGAAGGGTTAGGAAAGGTTATAATACTTTATAGACGTATATAATGTTCGAACCGAAAAGTATGGGCCGACCCGCCAGGAATGTTGTAAAATACTACATTCGAGATGTTAGGTTGCCTTAGGTTGGGATAAACAACGTTATATACGTACATCATCTATCGACCGAGAAGTACGGTCGGACACGAACGGGATTCTGTAAAACATTACCAGCGAGGGGCTAGATGGGTTAGGTTAGGTTATATTACGTTACAGACGTATATAATGTTCCAACCGAGAAGTAGGGGCCGTCCCTCCAGGAATGTTGTAAAATACTACATCCGAGGTGTTAGGTTACCTTAGGTTAGGATATATAACGTTATAGACGTATATAATGCTCCCACGGAGTGGTACGGGCCGACACGACCGGGATTCTGTAAAACATTACCAGCGAGGGGCTAGATGGGTTAGGTTAGGTTATATTACGTTAGAAACGTATATAATGTTCCAACCGAGAAGGAGGCTCCGACACGCCAGGAATGTTGTAAAATACTACATCCGAGATGTTAGATTGCCTTAGGTTAGGATGTATAACGTTATAGACGTATATAATGTTCCCACCGAGACGTACGGGGCTACACCAACGGGATTCTACAAACATTCCCAGCGAGGAGCTAGATGGGTTAGGTTAGGTTATATTACGTTATAGACGTATATAATGTTCCCACCGAGAAGTAGGTGCCGGCCCGGCAGGAATGTTGTAAAATACTACATCCGAGGTGTTAGGTTGCCTTAGGTTAGGATATATAACGTTATAGACGTATATAATGCTCCCACGGAGTGGTACGGGCCGACAGGACCGGGATTCTGTAAAACATTACCAGCGAGGGGCTAGATGGTTTAGGTTAGGTTATATTACGTTACAAACGTATATAATGTTCCCACCGAGAAGTAGGGGCCGACCCGCCAGGAATGTTGTAAAATACTACATCCGAGATGTTAGATTGCCTTAGGTTAGGATATATAACGTTATAGACGTATATAATGCTCCCACCGAGACGTACGGGGCTGCACGACCGGGATTCTGTAAAACATTACGAGCGAGGGGCTAGAAGCGTTAGGAAAGGTTATATTACTTTATAGACGTATATAATGTTCGAACCGAGAAGTATGGGCCGACTCGCCAGGAATGTTGTAAAATACTACATTCGAGATGTTAGGTTGCCTTAGGTTGGGATAAACAACGTTATACACGTACATCATCTATCGACCGAGAAGTACGGTCGGACACGAAGGGGATTCTGTAAAACATTACCAGCGAGGGGCTAGATGGGTTAGGTTAGGTTATACTACGTTGCAGACGTATATAATGCTCCAACCGAGTAGTAGGGGCCGACCATCCAGGAATGTTGTAAAATACTACATCCGAGGTGTTAGGTTGCCTTAGGTCAGGATATATAACGTTATAGACGTATATAGTATTCTCACGGAGTGGTACGGGCCGACACGACCGGGATTCTGTAAAACACTACCAGCGAGGGGCTATATGGGTTAGGTTAGGTTATATTACTTTATAGACGTATATAATGTTCCCACCGAGAAGTAGGGGCCGACCCTCCAGGAATGTTGTAAAATACTACATCCGAGGTGTTAGTTTGCCTTAGGTTAGGATATATAACGTTATAGACGTATTAAATGTTACCACGGAGATGTACGGACCCAAACGACAGGGATTCTGTAAAACATTACCAGCGAGGGGCTAGATGGGTTAGGTAAGGTTATATTACGTTATAGACTTACATAATGTTCCCACCGAGAAGTAGGTGCCGGCCCGGCAGGAATGTTGTAAAATACTACATCCGAGATGTTAGATTGCCTTAGGTTAGGATATATAACGTTATAGACGTACATAACGTTCCCACCTAGACGTAGGGAGCTACACGAACGGGATTCTACAAAACATTCCCAGCGAGGGGCTAGATGGGTTAGGTTAGGTTATATTACGTTAGAAACGTACATAATGTTCCAATCGAGAAGTAGGGGCCGACCCGCCAGGAATGTTGTAAAATACTACATCCGAAATGTTAGATCGCCTTAGGTTAGGATATATAACGTTATTGACGTATATAATGTTCCCACCGAGACGTACGGGGCTGCACGACCGGGATTCTGTAAAACATTACGAGCGAGGGGCTAGAAGGGTTAGGAAAGGTTATAATACTTTATAGACGTATATAATGTTCGAACCGAGAAGTGTGGGCCGACCCGCCAGGAATGTTGTAAAATACTACATTCGAGATTTTAGGTTGCCTTAGGTTGGGATAAACAACGTTATAGACGTACATCATCTATCGACCGAGAAGTACGGTCGGACACGAACGGGATTCTACAAAACATTACCAGCGAGGGGCTAGATGGGTTAGGTTAGGTTATATTACGTTAGAAACGTACATAATGTTCCAACCGAGAAGTAGGGGCCGACCCGCCAGGAATGTTGTAAAATACTACATCCGAGATGTTAGATTGCCTTAGGTTAGGATGTATAACGTTATAGACGTATAATATGATCCCACCGAGACGTACGGGGCTACACCAACGGGATTCTACAAAACAATCCCAGCGAGTAGCTAGATGGGTTAGGTTAGGTTATATTGCGTTATAGACGTATATAATGTTCCCACCGAGAAGTAGGTGCCGGCCCGGCAGGAATGTTGTAAAATACTACATCCGAGGTGTTAGGTTGCCTTAGGTTAGGATATATAACGTTATAGACGTATATAATGCTCCCACGGAGTGGTACGGGCCGACAGGACCGGGATTCTGTAAAACATTACCAGCGAGGGGCTAGATGGTTTAGGTTAGGTTATATTACGTTACAAACGTATATAATGTTCCCACCGAGAAGTAGGGGCCGACCCGCCAGGAATGTTGTAAAATACTACATCCGAGATGTTAGATTGCCTTAGGTTAGGATATATAACGTTATAGACGTATATAATGTTCCCACCGAGACGTACGGGGCTGCACGTCCGGGATTCTGTAAAACATTACCAGCGAGGGGCTAGATGGGTTAGGAAAGGTTATATTACTTTATAGACGTATATAATGTTCGAACCGAGAAGTATGGGCCGACTCGCCAGGAATGTTGTAAAATACTACATTCGAGATGTTAGGTTGCCTTAGGTTGGGATAAACAACGTTATACACGTACATCATCTATCGACCGAGAAGTACGGTCGGACACGAAGGGGATTCTGTAAAACATTACCAGCGAGGGGCTAGATGGGTTAGGTTAGGTTATACTACGTTACAGACGTATATAATGCTCCACCGAGTAGTAGGGGCCGACCATCCAGGAATGTTGTAAAATACTACATCCGAGGTGTTAGGTTGCCTTAGGTCAGGATATATAACGTTATAGACGTATAGAGTATTCTCACGGAGTGGTACGGGCCGACACGACCGGGATTCTGTAAAACACTACCAGCGAGGGGCTATATGGGTTAGGTTAGGTTATATTACTTTATAGACGTATATAATGTTCCCACCGAGAAGTAGGGGCCGACCCGCCAGGAATGTTGTAAAATACTACAGCCGAGATGTTAGATTGCCTTAGGTTAGGATATATAACGTTATAGACGTATATAATGTTCCCAGGGAGATGTACGGACCCAAACGACCGGGATTCTGTAAAACATTACCAGCGAGGGGCTAGATGGGTTAGGTAAGGTTATATTACGTTATAGACTTACATAATATTCCCACCGAGAAGTAGGGGCCGACCCGCCAGGAATGTTGTAAAATACTACACCCGAGGTGTTAGGTTGCGTTAGGTTAGGATATATAACGTTATAGACGTATATAATGCTCCCACGGAGTGGTACGGGCTGTCACGACCGGGATTCTGTAAAACATTACCAGCGAGGGGCTAGATGGGTTAGGTTAGGTTAAATTACGTTATAGACGTATATAATGTTCCCACCGAGAAGTAGGGTCCGACACACCAGGATTGTTGTAAAATACTACATCCGAGATGTTAGATTGCCTTAGGTTAGGATATATAACGTTATAGACGTACATAATGTTCCCACCTAGACGTAGGGAGCTACACGAACGGGATTCTACAAACATTCCCAGCGAGGAGCTAGATGGGTTAGGTTAGGTTATATTACGTTATAGACGTATATAATGTTCCCACCGAGAAGTATGGGCCGACCCGCCAGGAATGTTGTAAAATACTACATTCGAGATATTAGGTTGCCTTAGGTTGGGATAAACAACGTTATAGACGTACATCATCTATCGACCGCGAAGTACGGTCGGACACGAACGGGATTCTGTAAAACATTACCAGCGAGGGGCTAGATGGGTTAGGTTAGGTTATATTACGTTACAGACGTATATAATGTTCCAACCGAGAAGTAGAGGCCGACCCGCCAGGAATGTTGTAAAATACTACATCCGAGATGTTAGATTGCCTTAGGTTAGGATGTATAACGTTATAGACGTATATAATGTTCCCACCGAGACGTACGGGGCTACACCAACGGTATTCTACAAAACAATCCCAGCGAGGAGCTAGATGGGTTAGGTTAGGTTATATTACGTTACAGACGTATATAATGTTCCCACCGAGAAGTAGGTGCCGGCCCGGCAGGAATGTTGTAAAATACTACATCCGAGATGTTAGATTGCCTTAGGTTAGGATATATAACGTTATAGACGTACATAACGTTCCCACCTAGACGTAGGGAGCTACACGAACGGGATTCTACAAAACATTCCCAGCGAGGGGCTAGATGGGTTAGGTTAGGTTATATTACGTTAGAAACGTACATAATGTTCCAATCGAGAAGTAGGGGCCGACCCGCCAGGAATGTTGTAAAATACTACATCCGAAATGTTAGATCGCCTTAGGTTAGGATATATAACGTTATTGACGTATATAATGTTCCCACCGAGACGTACGGGGCTGCACGACCGGGATTCTGTAAAACATTACGAGCGAGGGGCTAGAAGGGTTAGGAAAGGTTATAATACTTTATAGACGTATATAATGTTCGAACCGAGAAGTGTGGGCCGACCCGCCAGGAATGTTGTAAAATACTACATTCGAGATGTTAGGTTGCCTTAGGTTGGGATAAACAACGTTATAGACGTACATCATCTATCGACCGAGAAGTACGGTCGGACACGAACGGGTTTCTGTAAAACATTACCAGCGAGGGGCTAGATGGGTTAGGTTAGGTTATATTACGTTACAGACGTATATAATGTTCCAACCGAGAAGTAGGGGCCGTCCCTCCAGGAATGTTGTAAAATACTACATCCGAGATGTTAGATTGCCTTAGGTTAGGATGTATAACGTTATAGACGTATATAATGATCCCACCGAGACGTACGGGGCTACACCAACGGGATCCTACAAAACAATCCCAGCGAGTAGCTAGATGGGTTAGGTTAGGTTATATTACGTTATAGACGTATATAATGTTCCCACCTAGAAGTAGGTGCCGGCCCGGCAGGAATGTTGTAAAATACTACATCCGAGATGTTAGATTGCCTTAGGTTAGGATATATAACGTTATAGACGTATATAATGTTCCCACGGAGTGGTACGGGCCAACACGATCGGGATTCTGCAAAACATTACCAGCGAGGGGCTAGAAGGGTTAGGAAAGATTATATTACTTTATAGACGTATATAATGTTCGAACCGAGAAGTATGGGCCGACCCGCCAGGAATGTTGTAAAATACTACATTCGATATGTTAGGCTGCCTTATGTTGGGATAAACAAGGTTATAGACGTACATCATCTCCCGACCGAGATGTACGATCTCACAGGAACGGGAT
This sequence comes from Xylocopa violacea, assembly GCA_963969225.1. Classification (NCBI taxonomy): domain Eukaryota; kingdom Metazoa; phylum Arthropoda; class Insecta; order Hymenoptera; family Apidae; genus Xylocopa; species Xylocopa violacea. The sequence continues at coordinate 4,561,429 of CAXAJV010000013.1, forward strand.
TCTGTAAAACATTACCACCGAGGGGCTAGATGGTTTAGGTTAGGTTATATTACGTTACAAACGTATATAATGTTCCCACCGAGAAGTAGGGGCCGGCCCGCCAGGAATGTTGTAAAATACTACATCCGAGCAGTTAGATTGCCTTACGTTAGGATGTATAACGTTATAGACGTATATAATGTTCCCACCGAGACGTACGGGGCTACACCAACGGGTTTCTGTAAAACATTCCCAGCGATGGGCTAGATGGGTTAGGTTAGGTTATATTACGTTAGAAACGTACATAATGTTCCAACCGAGAAGTAGGGGCCTACCCGCCAGGAATGTTGTAAAATACTACATCCGAGATGTTAGATTGCCTTAGGTTAGGATGTATAACGTTATAGACGTATATAATGTTCCCACCGAGACGTACGGAGCTACACCAACGGGATTCTACAAACATTCCCAGCGAGGAGCTAGATGGGTTAGGTTAGCTTATATTACGTTATAGACGTATATAAAGTTCCCACCGAGAAGTAGGGGCCGACCCGCCAGGATTGTTGTAAAATACTACATCCGAGATGTTAGCTTGCCTACCTTAGGTTAGGATATATAAGGTAATAGACGTATATAATGTTCCCACCAAGACATACGGGGCTGCACGACCGGGATTCTGTAAAACATTACGAACGAGGGGCTAGAAGGGTGAGGAAAGGTTATATTACTTTATAGACGTATATAATGTTCGAACCGAGAAGTATGGGCCGACCCGCCAGGAATGTTGTAAAATACTACATTCGAGATGTTAGGTTGCCTTAGGTTGGGATAAACAACGTTATAGACGTACATCATCTATCGACCGAGAAGTACGGTCGGACACGAACGGGATTCTGTAAAACATTACCAGCGAGGGGCTAGATGGGTTAGGTTAGGTTATACTACGTTACAGACGTATATAATGCTCCAACCGAGTAGTAGGGGCCGACCCACCAGGAATGTTGTAAAATACTACATTCGATATGTTAGGTTGCCTTAGGTTGGGATAAATAAGGTTATAGACGTATATAATATTCCCACGGAGTGGTACGGGCCGACACGACCGGGATTCTGTAAAACACTACCAGCGAGGAGCTATATGCGTTAGGTTAGGTTATATTACGTTATGGACTTACATAATGTTCCAACCGAGAAGTAGGGGCCGACCCTCCAGGAATGTTGTAAAATACTACATCCGAGATGTTAGATTGCCTTAGGATAGGATATATAACGTTATAGACGTATATTATGTTCTCACCGAGACGTACTGGGCTACACGAACGGGATTCTACAAAACATTACCAGCGAGGGGCTAGAAGGATTAGGTTAGGTTATACTACGTTATAGACTAACATAATGTTCCCACCGAGAAGTAGGGGCCGACCCGCCAGGAATGTTGTAAAATACTACATCCGAGGTTTTAGGTTGCCTTAGGTTAGGATATATAACGTTATAGACGTATATAATGTTCCCACAGAGTGGTACGGTCCGACACGACCGGGATTCTGTAAAACATTACCAGCGAGGGGCTAGATGGGTTAGGTTAGGTTATATTACGTTACAAACGTATATAATGTTCCCACCGAGAAGTAGGGGCCGACCCGCCAGGAATGTTGTAAAATACTACATCCGAGGTGTTAGGTTGCCTTAGGTTAGGATATATAACGTTATAGACGTATATAATGATCCCACGGAGTGGTACGGGCCGACACGACCGGGATTCTGTAAAACATTACCAGCGAGGGGCTAGATGGGTTAGGTTAGGTTATACTACGTTATAGACGTATATAATGCTCCTACCGAGTAGTAGGGGCCGACCCTCCAGGAATGTTGTAAAATACTACATCCGAGGTGTTAGGTTGCCTTAGGTTAGGATATATAACGTTATAGACGTATATAATGTTCCCACAGAGTGGTACGGTCCGACACGACCGGGATTCTGTAAAACATTACCAGCGACGGACTAGATGGGTTAGGTTAGGTTATATTACGTTACAAACGTATATAATGTTCCCACCGAGAAGTAGGGGTCGACCCGCCAGGAATGTTGTAAAATACTACATCCGAGGTGTTAGTTTGCCTTAGGTTAGGATGTATAACGTTATAGACGTATATAATGTTCCTACGGAGTGGTACGGGCCGACACGACCGGGATTCTGTAAAACATTACCAGCGAGGGGCTAGATGGGTTAGGTTAGGTTATATTACGTTACAAACGTATATAATGTTCCCACCGAAAAGTAGGGGCCGACCCGCCAGAAATGTTGTAAAATACTACATCCGAGGTGTTAGGTTGCCTTAGGTTAGGATATATAACGTTATAGACGTATATAATGCTCCCACGGAGTTGTACGGGCCGACACGACCGGGATTCTGTAAAACATTACCAGCGAGGGGCTAGATGGGTTAGGTTAGGCTATACTACGTTATAGACGTATATAATGCTCCTACCGAGTAGTAGGGGCCGACCCTCCAGGAATGTTGTAAAATACTACATCCGAGGTGTTAGGTTGCCTTATGTTAGGATATATAACGTTATAGACGTATATAATGTTCCTACGGAGTGGTACGGGCCGACACGACCGGGATTCTGTAAAACATTACCAGCGAGGGGCTAAATGGGTTAGGAAAGGTTATATTACGTTAGAAACGTACATAATGTTCCAACCGAGAAGTAGGGGCCGACCCGCCAGGAATGTTGTAAAATACTACATTCGAGATGTTAGGCTGCCTTATGTTGCGATAAACAAGGTTATAGACGTACATCATCTCCAGACCGAGAAGTACGGTCGCACACGAACGGGATTCTGTAAAACATTACCAGCGAGGGGCTAGATGGGTTAGGTTAGGTTATACTACGTTATAGACGTATATAATGCTCCTACCGAGTAGTAGGGGCCGACCCTCCAGGAATGTTGTAAAGTACTACATCCGAGGTATTAGATTGCCTTAGGATAGGATATATAACGTTATAGACGTATATAATGTTCTCACCGAGACGTACTGGGCTACACGAACGGGATTCTACAAAACATTACCAGCGAGGGGCTAGAAGGATTAGGTTAGGTTATACTACGTTATAGACTACCATAGTGTTCCAACCGAGAAGCAGGGGCCGACCCTCCAGGAATGTTGTAAAATACTACATCCGAGGTGTTAGTTTGCCTTATGTTAGGATATATAACGTTATAGACGTATATAATGTTCCCACGGAGATGTACGGACCCAAACGACCGGGATTCTGTAAAACATTACCAGCGAGGGGCTAGATGGGTTAGGTAAGGTTATATTACGTTATACACATACATAATGTTCCCACCGAGAAGTAGGGGCCGACCTGTCAGGAATGTTGTAAGATACTACATCCGAGATGTTAGATTGCCTTAGGTTAGGATATATAACGTTATAGACGTATATAATGTTCCTACGGAGTGGTACGGGCCGACACGACCGGGATTCTGTAAAACATTACCAGCGAGGGGCTAGATGGGTTAGGCTAGGTTATATTACGTTACAAACGTATATAATGTTCCCACCGAGAAGTAGGGGCCGACCCGCCAGGAATGTTGTAAAATACTACATCCGAGGTGTTAGGTTGCCTTAGGTTGGGATATATAACGTTATAGACGTATATAATGCTCCCACGGAGTGGTACGGGCCGACACGACCGGGATTCTGTAAAACATTACCAGCGAGGGGCTAGATGGGTTAGGTTAGGTTATATTACGTTACAAACGTATATAATGTTCCCACCGAGTAGTAGGGGCCGACCCTCCAGGAATGTTGTAAAATACTACATCCGAGGTGTTAGGTTGCTTTAGGTTAGGATATATAACGTTATAGACGTATATAATGTTCCCACGGAGTGGTACGGTCCGACACGACCGGGATTCTGTAAAACATTACCAGCGAGGGGCTAGATGGGTTAGGTTAGGTGATATTACGTTAGAAACGTACATAATGTTCCAACCGAGAAGTAGGGGCCGACCCGCCAGGAATGTTGTAAAATACTACATCCGAGATGTTAGATTGCCTTAGGTTAGGATGTATAACGTTATAGACGTATATAATGTTCCCACCGAGACGTACGGGGCTACACCAACGGGTTTCTGTAAAACATTACCAGCGAGGGGCTAGATGGGTTAGGAAAGGTTATATTACGTTAGAAACGTACATAATGTTCCAACCGAGAAGTAGGGGCCGACCCGCCAGGATTGTTGTAAAATACTACATCCGAGATGTTAGATTGCCTTAGGTTAGGATATATAACGTTATAGACGTATATAATGTACCCACCGAGACGTACTTGGCTACACGAACGGGATTCTGTAAAACATTACCAGCGAGGGGCTAGATGGGTTAGGTTAGGTTACATTACATTATAGACGTATATAATGTTCCCACCGAGAAGTAGGGGCCGACCCGCCAGGATTGTTGTAAAATACTACATCCGAGATGTTAGATTGCCTTAGGTTAGGATATATAACGTTATAGACGTATATTATGCTCCCACGGAGTGGTACGGGCCGACACGACCGGGATTCTGTAAAACATTACCAGCGAGGGGCTAGATGGGTTAGGTTAGGTTATATTACGTTACAAATGTATATAATGTTCCCACCGAGAAGTAGGGGCCGACGCGCCAGGAATGTTGTAAAATACTACATCCGAGGTGTTAGGTTGCCTTAGGTTAGGATATATAACGTTATAGACGTATATTATGCTCCCACGGAGTGGTACGGGCCGACACGACCGGGATTCTGTAAAACATTACCAGCGAGGGGCTAGATGGGTTAGGTTAGGTTATACTACGTTATAGACGTATATAATGCTCCTACCGAGTAGTAGGGGCCGACCCTCCAGGAATGTTGTAAAATACTACATCCGAGGTGTTAGGTTGCCTTAGGTTAGGATATATAACGTTATAGACGTATATAATGTTCCCACAGAGTGGTACGGTCCGACACGACCGGGATTCTGTAAAACATTACCAGCGACGGACTAGATGAGTTAGGTTAGGCTATATTACGTTACAAACGTATATAATGTTCCCACCGAGAAGTAGGGGCCGACCCGCCAGGAATGTTGTAAAATACTACATCCGAGGTGTTAGGTTGCCTTATGTTGCGATAAGCAAGGTTATAGACGTACATCATCTCCAGACCGAGAAGTACGGTTGCACACGAACGGGATTCTGTAAAACATTACCAGCGAGGGGCTAGATGGGTTAGGTTAGGTTATACCACGTTATAGACGTATATAATGCTCCTACCGAGTAGTAGGGGCCGACCCTCCAGGAATGTTGTAAAATACTACATCCGAGGTGTTAGGTTGCCTTAGGTTAGGATATATAACGTTATAGACGTATATAATGCTCCCATGGAGTGGTACGGGCCGACACGACCGGGATTCTGTAAAACATTACCAGCGAGGGGCTAGATGGGTTAGGTTAGGTTATACTACGTTATAGACGTGTATAATGCTCCTACCGAGTAGTAGGGGCCGACCCTCCAGGAATGTTGTAAAATACTACATCCGAGGTGTTAGGTTGCCTTAGGTTAGGATATATAACGTTATAGACGTATATAATGTTCCCACGGAGTGGTACGGTCCGACACGACCGGGATTCTGTAAAACATTACCAGCGAGGGACTAGATGGGTTAGGTTAGGTTATATTACGTTACAAACGTATATAATGTTCCCACCGAGAAGTATGGGCCGACCCGCCAGGAATGTTGTAAAATACTACATCCGAGATGTTAGATTGCCTTAGGTTAGGATATATAACGTTATAGACGTATATAATGCTCCCACGGAGTGGTACGGGCCGACACGACCTGGATTCTGTAAAACATTACCAGCGAGGGGCTAGATGGGTTAGGTTAGGTTATACTACGTTATAGACGTATATAATGCTCCTACAGAGTAGTAGGGGCCGACCCTCCAGGAATGTTGTAAAATACTACATCCGAGGTGTTAAGTTGCCTTAGGTTAGGATATATAACGTTATAGACGTATATAATGTTCCTACGGAGTGGTACGGGCCGACACGACCGGGATTCTGTAAAACATTACCAGCGAGGGGCTAGATGGGTTAGGTTACGTTATACTACGTTATAGACGTATATAATGCTCCTACCGAGTAGTAGGGGCCGACCCTCCAGGAATGTTGTAAAGTACTACATCCGAGGTATTAGATTGCCTTAGGATAGGATATATAACGTTATAGACGTATATAATGTTCTCACCGAGACGTACTGGGCTACACGAACGGGATTCTACAAAACATTACCAGCGAGGGGCTAGAAGGATTAGGTTAGGTTATACTACGTTATAGACTACCATAGTGTTCCAACCGAGAAGCAGGGGCCGACCCTCCAGGAATGTTGTAAAATACTACATCCGAGGTGTTAGTTTGCCTTATGTTAGGATATATAACGTTATAGACGTATATAATGTTCCCACGGAGATGTACGGACCCAAACGACCGGGATTCTGTAAAACATTACCAGCGAGGGGCTAGATGGGTTAGGTAAGGTTATATTACGTTATACACATACATAATGTTCCCACCGAGAAGTAGGGGCCGACCTGTCAGGAATGTTGTAAGATACTACATCCGAGATGTTAGATTGCCTTAGGTTAGGATATATAACGTTATAGACGTATATAATGTTCCTACGGAGTGGTACGGGCCGACACGACCGGGATTCTGTAAAACATTACCAGCGAGGGGCTAGATGGGTTAGGCTAGGTTATATTACGTTACAAACGTATATAATGTTCCCACCGAGAAGTAGGGGCCGACCCGCCAGGAATGTTGTAAAATACTACATCCGAGGTGTTAGGTTGCCTTAGGTTGGGATATATAACGTTATAGACGTATATAATGCTCCCACGGAGTGGTACGGGCCGACACGACCGGGATTCTGTAAAACATTACCAGCGAGGGGCTAGATGGGTTAGGTTAGGTTATATTACGTTACAAACGTATATAATGTTCCCACCGAGTAGTAGGGGCCGACCCTCCAGGAATGTTGTAAAATACTACATCCGAGGTGTTAGGTTGCTTTAGGTTAGGATATATAACGTTATAGACGTATATAATGTTCCCACGGAGTGGTACGGTCCGACACGACCGGGATTCTGTAAAACATTACCAGCGAGGGGCTAGATGGGTTAGGTTAGGTGATATTACGTTAGAAACGTACATAATGTTCCAACCGAGAAGTAGGGGCCGACCCGCCAGGAATGTTGTAAAATACTACATCCGAGATGTTAGATTGCCTTAGGTTAGGATGTATAACGTTATAGACGTATATAATGTTCCCACCGAGACGTACGGGGCTACACCAACGGGTTTCTGTAAAACATTACCAGCGAGGGGCTAGATGGGTTAGGAAAGGTTATATTACGTTAGAAACGTACATAATGTTCCAACCGAGAAGTAGGGGCCGACCCGCCAGGATTGTTGTAAAATACTACATCCGAGATGTTAGATTGCCTTAGGTTAGGATATATAACGTTATAGACGTATATAATGTACCCACCGAGACGTACTTGGCTACACGAACGGGATTCTGTAAAACATTACCAGCGAGGGGCTAGATGGGTTAGGTTAGGTTATATTACGTTACAAATGTATATAATGTTCCCACCGAGAAGTAGGGGCCGACCCGCCAGGAATGTTGTAAAATACTACATCCGAGGTGTTAGGTTGCCTTAGGTTAGGATATATAACGTTATAGACGTATATTATGCTCCCACGGAGTGGTACGGGCCGACACGACCGGGATTCTGTAAAACATTACCAGCGAGGGGCTAGATGAGTTAGGTTAGGCTATATTACGTTACAAACGTATATAATGTTCCCACCGAGAAGTAGGGGCCGACCCGCCAGGAATGTTGTAAAATACTACATCCGAGGTGTTAGGTTGCCTTATGTTGCGATAAACAAGGTTATAGACGTACATCATCTCCAGACCGAGAAGTACGGTTGCACACGAACGGGATTCTGTAAAACATTACCAGCGAGGGGCTAGATGGGTTAGGTTAGGTTATACCACGTTATAGACGTATATAATGCTCCTACCGAGTAGTAGGGGCCGACCCTCCAGGAATGTTGTAAAATACTACATCCGAGGTGTTAGGTTGCCTTAGGTTAGGATATATAACGTTATAGACGTATATAATGCTCCCATGGAGTGGTACGGGCCGACACGACCGGGATTCTGTAAAACATTACCAGCGAGGGGCTAGATGGGTTAGGTTAGGTTATACTACGTTATAGACGTGTATAATGCTCCTACCGAGTAGTAGGGGCCGACCCTCCAGGAATGTTGTAAAATACTACATCCGAGGTGTTAGGTTGCCTTAGGTTAGGATATATAACGTTATAGACGTATATAATGTTCCCACGGAGTGGTACGGTCCGACACGACCGGGATTCTGTAAAACATTACCAGCGAGGGACTAGATGGGTTAGGTTAGGTTATATTACGTTACAAACGTATATAATGTTCCCACCGAGAAGTATGGGCCGACCCGCCAGGAATGTTGTAAAATACTACATCCGAGATGTTAGATTGCCTTAGGTTAGGATATATAACGTTATAGACGTATATAATGCTCCCACGGAGTGGTACGGGCCGACACGACCTGGATTCTGTAAAACAATACCAGCGAGGGGCTAGATGGGTTAGGTTAGGTTATACTACGTTATAGACGTATATAATGCTCCTACAGAGTAGTAGGGGCCGACCCTCCAGGAATGTGGTAAAATACTACATCCGAGGTGTTAGGTTGCCTTAGGTTAGGATATATAACGTTATAGACGTATATAATGTTCCCACGGAGTAGTACTGTCCGACACGACCGGGATTCTGTAAAACATTACCAGCGAGGGGCTAGATGGGTTAGGTTAGGTTATATTACGTTACAAACGTATATAATGTTCCCACCGAGTAGTAGGGGCCGACCCTCCAGGAATGTTGTAGAATACTACGTCCGAGGTGTTAGGTTGCTTTAGGTTAGGATATATAACGTTATAGACGTATATAATGTTCCCACGGAGTGGTACGGTCCGACACGACCGGGATTCTGTAAAACATTACCAGCGAGGGGCTAGATGGGTTAGGTTAGGTGATATTACGTTAGAAACGTACATAATGTTCCAACCGAGAAGTAGGGGCCGACCCGCCAGGAATGTTGTAAAATACTACATCCGAGATGTTAGATTGCCTTAGGTTAGGATGTATAACGTTATAGACGTATATAATGTTCCCACGGAGTGGTACGGGCCGACACGACCGGGATTCTGTAAAACATTACCAGCGAGGGGCTAGATGGGTTAGGTTAGGTTATACTACGTTATAGACGTACATAATGCTCCTACCGAGTAGTAGGGGCCGACCCTCCAGGAATGTTGTAAAATACTACATCCGAGGAGTTAGGTTGCCTTAGGTTAGGATATATAACGTTATAGACGTATATAATGTTCCCACGGAGTGGTACGGTCCGACACGACCGGGATTCTGTAAAACATTACCAGCGAGGGGCTAGATGGGTTAGGTTAGGTTATATTACGTTACAAACGTATATAATGTTCCCACCGAGAAGTAGGGGCCGACCCGCCAGGAATGTTGTAAAATACTACATCCGAGATGTTAGATTGCCTTAGGTTAGGATATATAACGTTATAGACGTATATAATGTTCCTACGGAGTGGTACGGGCCGACACGACCGGGATTCTGTAAAACATTACCAGCGAGGGGCTAGATGGGTTAGGTTAGGTTATATTACGTTACAAACGTATATAATGTTCTCACCGAGAAGTAGGGGCCGACCCTCCAGGAATGTTGTAAAATACTACATCCGAGGTGTTAGTTTGCCTTATGTTAGGATATATAACGTTATAGACGTATATAATGTACCCACGGAGATGTACGGACCCAAACGACCGGGATTCCGTAAAACATTACCAGCGAGGGGCTAGATGGGTTAGGTAAGGTTATATTACGTTATAGACATACATAATGTTCCCACCGAGAAGTAGGGGCCGACCTGTCAGGAATGTTGTAAGATACTACATCCGAGATGTTAGATTGCCTTAGGTTAGGATATATAACGTTATAGACGTATATAATGTTCCTACGGAGTGGTACGGGCCGACACGACCGGGATTCTGTAAAACATTACCAGCGAGGGGCTAGATGGGTTAGGTTAGGTTATATTACGTTACAAACGTATATAATGTTCCCACCGAGAAGTAGGGGCCGACCCGCCAGGAATGTTGTAAAATACTACATACGAGGTGTCAGGTTGCCTTAGGTTAGGATATATAACGTTATAGACGTATATAATGCTCCCACGGAGTGGTACGGGCCGACACGACCGGGATTCTGTAAAACATTACCAGCGAGGGGCTAGATGGGTTAGGTTAGGTTATACTACGTTATAGACGTATATAATGCTCCTACCGAGTAGTAGGGGCCGACCCTCCAGGAATGTTGTAAAATACTACATCCGAGGAGTTAGGTTGCCTTAGGTTAGGATATATAACGTTATAGACGTATATAATGTTCCCACGGAGTGGTACGGTCCGACACGACCGGGATTCTGTAAAACATTACCAGCGAGGGGCTAGATGGGTTAGGTTAGGTTATATTACGTTACAAACGTATATAATGTTCCCACCGAGAAGTAGGGGCCGACCCGCCAGGAATGTTGTAAAATACTACATCCGAGATGTTAGGTTGCCTTAGGTTAGGATATATAACGTTATAGACGTATATAATGCTCCCACGGAGTGGTACGGGCCGACACGACCGGGATTCTGTAAAACATTACCAGCGAGGGGCTAGATGGGTTAGGTTAGGTTATACTACGTTATAGACGTGTATAATGCTCCTACCGAGTAGTAGGGGCCGACCCTCCAGGAATGTTGTAAAATACTACATCCGAGGTGTTAGGTTGCCTTAGGTTAGGATATATAACGTTATAGACGTATATAATGTTCCCACGGAGTGGTACGGTCCGACACGACCGGGATTCTGTAAAACATTACCAGCGAGGGACTAGATGGGTTAGGTTAGGTTATATTACGTTACAAACGTATATAATGTTCCCACCGAGAAGTATGGGCCGACCCGCCAGGAATGTTGTAAAATACTACATCCGAGATGTTAGATTGCCTTAGGTTAGGATATATAACGTTATAGACGTATATAATGCTCCCACGGAGTGGTACGGGCCGACACGACCTGGATTCTGTAAAACATTACCAGCGAGGGGCTAGATGGGTTAGGTTAGGTTATACTACGTTATAGACGTATATAATGCTCCTACAGAGTAGTAGGGGCCGACCCTCCAGGAATGTTGTAAAATACTACATCCGAGGTGTTAAGTTGCCTTAGGTTAGGATATATAACGTTATAGACGTATATAATGTTCCTACGGAGTGGTACGGGCCGACACGACCGGGATTCTGTAAAACATTACCAGCGAGGGGCTAGATGGGTTAGGTTACGTTATACTACGTTATAGACGTGTATAATGCTCCTACCGAGTAGTAGGGGCCGACCCGCCAGGAATGTTGTAAAATACTACATCCGAGATGTTAGATTGCCTTAGGTTAGGATATATAACGTTATAGACGTATATAATGCTCCCACGGAGTGGTAGGGGCCGACACGACCGGGATTCTGTAAAACATTACCAGCGAGGGGCTAGATGGGTTAGGTTAGGTTAAATTACGTTATAGACGTATATAATGTTCGAAGCGAGATGTATGGGCCGACCCGCCAGGAATGTTGTAAAATAGTACATTCAAGATGTTAGGCTGCCTTAGGTTGGGATAAGCAAGGTTATAGACGTACATCATCTCCCGACCGAGAAGTACGGTCCCACACGAACGGGATTCTGTAAAACATTACCAGCGAGGGGCTAGATGGGTTAGGTTAGGTTATACTACGTTATAGACGTATATAATGCTCCTACAGAGTAGTAGGGGCCGACCCTCCAGGAATGTTGTAAAATACTACATCCGAGGCGTTAGGTTGCCTTAGGTTAGGATATATAACGTTATAGACGTATATAATGTTCCCACGGAGTAGTACGGTCCGACACGACCGGGATTCTGTAAAACATTACCAGCGAGGGGCTAGATGGGTTAGGTTAGGTTATATTACGTTACAAACGTATATAATGTTCCCACCGAGTAGTAGGGGCCGACCCTCCAGGAATGTTGTAAAATACTACATCCGAGGTGTTAGGTTGCTTTAGGTTAGGATATATAACGTTATAGACGTATATAATGTTCCCACGGAGTGGTACGGTCCGACACGATCGGGATTCTGTAAAACATTACCAGCGAGGGGCTAGATGGGTTAGGTTAGGTGATATTACGTTAGAAACGTACATAATGTTCCAACCGAGAAGTAGGGGCCGACCCGCCAGGAATGTTGTAAAATACTACATCCGAGATGTTAGATTGCCTTAGGTTAGGATGTATAACGTTATAGACGTATATAATGTTCCCACCGAGACGTACGGGGCTACACCAACGGGTTTCTGTAAAACATTACCAGCGAAGGGCTAGATGGGTTAGGAAAGGTTATATTACGTTAGAAACGTACATAATGTTCCAACCGAGAAGTAGGGGCCGACCCGCCAGGATTGTTGTAAAATACTACATCCGAGATGTTAGATTGCCTTAGGTTAGGATATATAACGTTATAGACGTATATAATGTACCCACCGAGACGTACTTGGCTACACGAACGGGATTCTGTAAAACATTACCAGCGAGGGGCTAGATGGGTTAGGTTAGCTTACATTACATTATAGACGTATATAATGTTCCCACCGAGAAGTAGGGGCCGACCCGCCAGGATTGTTGTAAAATACTACATCCGAGATGTTAGATTGCCTTAGGTTAGGATATATAACGTTATAGACGTATATTATGCTCCCACGGAGTGGTACGGGCCGACACGACCGGGATTCTGTAAAACATTACCAGCGAGGGGCTAGATGGGTTAGGTTAGGTTATATTACGTTACAAATGTATATAATGTTCCCACCGAGAAGTAGGGGCCGACCCGCCAGGAATGTTGTAAAATACTACATCCGAGGTGTTAGGTTGCCTTAGGTTAGGATATATAACGTTATAGACGTATATTATGCTCCCACGGAGTGGTACGGGCCGACACGACCGGGATTCTGTAAAACATTACCAGCGAGGGGCTAGATGAGTTAGGTTAGGCTATATTACGTTACAAACGTATATAATGTTCCCACCGAGAAGTAGGGGCCGACCCGCCAGGAATGTTGTAAAATACTACATCCGAGGTGTTAGGTTGCCTTATGTTGCGATAAACAAGGTTATAGACGTACATCATCTCCAGACCGAGAAGTACGGTTGCACACGAACGGGATTCTGTAAAACATTACCAGCGAGGGGCTAGATGGGTTAGGTTAGGTTATACCACGTTATAGACGTATATAATGCTCCTACCGAGTAGTAGGGGCCGACCCTCCAGGAATGTTGTAAAATACTACATCCGAGGTGTTAGGTTGCCTTAGGTTAGGATATATAACGTTATAGACGTATATAATGCTCCCATGGAGTGGTACGGGCCGACACGACCGGGATTCTGTAAAACATTACCAGCGAGGGGCTAGATGGGTTAGGTTAGGTTATACTACGTTATAGACGTGTATAATGCTCCTACCGAGTAGTAGGGGCCGACCCTCCAGGAATGTTGTAAAATACTACATCCGAGGTGTTAGGTTGCCTTAGGTTAGGATATATAACGTTATAGACGTATATAATGTTCCCACGGAGTGGTACGGTCCGACACGACCGGGATTCTGTAAAACATTACCAGCGAGGGACTAGATGGGTTAGGTTAGGTTATATTACGTTACAAACGTATATAATGTTCCCACCGAGAAGTATGGGCCGACCCGCCAGGAATGTTGTAAAATACTACATCCGAGATGTTAGATTGCCTTAGGTTAGGATATATAACGTTATAGACGTATATAATGCTCCCACGGAGTGGTACGGGCCGACACGACCTGGATTCTGTAAAACATTACCAGCGAGGGGCTAGATGGGTTAGGTTAGGTTATACTACGTTATAGACGTATATAATGCTCCTACAGAGTAGTAGGGGCCGACCCTCCAGGAATGTGGTAAAATACTACATCCGAGGTGTTAGGTTGCCTTAGGTTAGGATATATAACGTTATAGACGTATATAATGTTCCCACGGAGTAGTACTGTCCGACACGACCGGGATTCTGTAAAACATTACCAGCGAGGGGCTAGATGGGTTAGGTTAGGTTATATTACGTTACAAACGTATATAATGTTCCCACCGAGTAGTAGGGGCCGACCCGCCAGGAATGTTGTAAAATACTACATCCGAGATGTTAGGTTGCCTTAGGTTAGGATATATAACGTTATAGACGTATATAATGCTCCCACGGAGTGGTACGGGCCGACACGACCGGGATTCTGTAAAACATTACCAGCGAGGGGCTAGATGGGTTAGGTTAGGTTATACTACGTTATAGACGTGTATAATGCTCCTACCGAGTAGTAGGGGCCGACCCTCCAGGAATGTTGTAAAATACTACATCCGAGGTGTTAGGTTGCCTTAGGTTAGGATATATAACGTTATAGACGTATATAATGTTCCCACGGAGTGGTACGGTCCGACACGACCGGGATTCTGTAAAACATTACCAGCGAGGGACTAGATGGGTTAGGTTAGGTTATATTACGTTACAAACGTATATAATGTTCCCACCGAGAAGTATGGGCCGACCCGCCAGGAATGTTGTAAAATACTACATCCGAGATGTTAGATTGCCTTAGGTTAGGATATATAACGTTATAGACGTATATAATGCTCCCACGGAGTGGTACGGGCCGACACGACCTGGATTCTGTAAAACATTACCAGCGAGGGGCTAGATGGGTTAGGTTAGGTTATACTACGTTATAGACGTATATAATGCTCCTACAGAGTAGTAGGGGCCGACCCTCCAGGAATGTTGTAAAATACTACATCCGAGGTGTTAAGTTGCCTTAGGTTAGGATATATAACGTTATAGACGTATATAATGTTCCTACGGAGTGGTACGGGCCGACACGACCGGGATTCTGTAAAACATTACCAGCAAGGGGCTAGATGGGTTAGGTTACGTTATACTACGTTATAGACGTGTATAATGCTCCTACCGAGTAGTAGGGGCCGACCCGCCAGGAATGTTGTAAAATACTACATCCGAGATGTTAGATTGCCTTAGGTTAGGATATATAACGTTATAGACGTATATAATGCTCCCACGGAGTGGTAGGGGCCGACACGACCGGGATTCTGTAAAACATTACCAGCGAGGGGCTAGATGGGTTAGGTTAGGTTAAATTACGTTATAGACGTATATAATGTTCGAAGCGAGATGTATGGGCCGACCCGCCAGGAATGTTGTAAAATAGTACATTCAAGATGTTAGGCTGCCTTAGGTTGGGATAAGCAAGGTTATAGACGTACATCATCTCCCGACCGAGAAGTACGGTCCCACACGAACGGGATTCTGTAAAACATTACCAGCGAGGGGCTAGATGGGTTAGGTTAGGTTATACTACGTTATAGACGTATATAATGCTCCTACAGAGTAGTAGGGGCCGACCCTCCAGGAATGTTGTAAAATACTACATCCGAGGCGTTAGGTTGCCTTAGGTTAGGATATATAACGTTATAGACGTATATAATGTTCCCACGGAGTAGTACGGTCCGACACGACCGGGATTCTGTAAAACATTACCAGCGAGGGGCTAGATGGGTTAGGTTAGGTTATATTACGTTACAAACGTATATAATGTTCCCACCGAGTAGTAGGGGCCGACCCTCCAGGAATGTTGTAAAATACTACATCCGAGGTGTTAGGTTGCTTTAGGTTAGGATATATAACGTTATAGACGTATATAATGTTCCCACGGAGTGGTACGGTCCGACACGACCGGGATTCTGTAAAACATTACCAGCGAGGGGCTAGATGGGTTAGGTTAGGTGATATTACGTTAGAAACGTACATAATGTTCCAACCGAGAAGTAGGGGCCGACCCGCCAGGAATGTTGTAAAATACTACATCCGAGATGTTAGATTGCCTTAGGTTAGGATGTATAACGTTATAGACGTATATAATGTTCCCACCGAGACGTACGGGGCTACACCAACGGGTTTCTGTAAAACATTACCAGCGAGGGGCTAGATGGGTTAGGAAAGGTTATATTACGTTAGAAACGTACATAATGTTCCAACCGAGAAGTAGGGGCCGACCCGCCAGGATTGTTGTAAAATACTACATCCGAGATGTTAGATTGCCTTAGGTTAGGATATATAACGTTATAGACGTATATAATGTACCCACCGAGACGTACTTGGCTACACGAACGGGATTCTGTAAAACATTACCAGCGAGGGGCTAGATGGGTTAGGTTAGGTTACATTACATTATAGACGTATATAATGTTCCCACCGAGAAGTAGGGGCCGACCCGCCAGGATTGTTGTAAAATACTACATCCGAGATGTTAGATTGCCTTAGGTTAGGATATATAACGTTATAGACGTATATTATGCTCCCACGGAGTGGTACGGGCCGACACGACCGGGATTCTGTAAAACATTACCAGCGAGGGGCTAGATGGGTTAGGTTAGGTTATATTACGTTACAAATGTATATAATGTTCCCACCGAGAAGTAGGGGCCGACCCGCCAGGAATGTTGTAAAATACTACATCCGAGGTGTTAGGTTGCCTTAGGTTAGGATATATAACGTTATAGACGTATATTATGCTCCCACGGAGTGGTACGGGCCGACACGACCGGGATTCTGTAAAACATTACCAGCGAGGGGCTAGATGAGTTAGGTTAGGCTATATTACGTTACAAACGTATATAATGTTCCCACCGAGAAGTAGGGGCCGACCCGCCAGGAATGTTGTAAAATACTACATCCGAGGTGTTAGGTTGCCTTATGTTGCGATAAACAAGGTTATAGACGTACATCATCTCCAGACCGAGAAGTACGGTTGCACACGAACGGGATTCTGTAAAACATTACCAGCGAGGGGCTAGATGGGTTAGGTTAGGTTATACCACGTTATAGACGTATATAATGCTCCTACCGAGTAGTAGGGGCCGACCCTCCAGGAATGTTGTAAAATACTACATCCGAGATGTTAGATTGCCTTAGGTTAGGATATATAACGTTATAGACGTATATAATGCTCCCACGGAGTGGTACGGGCCGACACGACCTGGATTCTGTAAAACATTACCAGCGAGGGGCTAGATGGGTTAGGTTAGGTTATACTACGTTATAGACGTATATAATGCTCCTACAGAGTAGTAGGGGCCGACCCTCCAGGAATGTGGTAAAATACTACATCCGAGGTGTTAGGTTGCCTTAGGTTAGGATATATAACGTTATAGACGTATATAATGTTCCTACGGAGTGGTACGGGCCGACACGACCGGGATTCTGTAAAACATTACCAGCGAGGGGCTAGATGGGTTAGGTTAGGTTATATTACGTTACAAACGTATATAATGTTCTCACCGAGAAGTAGGGGCCGACCCTCCAGGAATGTTGTAAAATACTACATCCGAGGCGTTAGGTTGCCTTAGGTTAGGATATATAACGTTATAGACGTATATAATGTTCCCACGGAGTAGTACGGTCCGACACGACCGGGATTCTGTAAAACATTACCAGCGAGGGGCTAGATGGGTTAGGTTAGGTTATATTACGTTACAAACGTATATAATGTTCCCACCGAGTAGTAGGGGCCGACCCTCCAGGAATGTTGTAAAATACTACATCCGAGGTGTTAGGTTGCTTTAGGTTAGGATATATAACGTTATAGACGTATATAATGTTCCCACGGAGTGGTACGGTCCGACACGACCGGGATTCTGTAAAACATTACCAGCGAGGGGCTAGATGGGTTAGGTTAGGTGATATTACGTTAGAAACGTACATAATGTTCCAACCGAGAAGTAGGGGCCGACCCGCCAGGAATGTTGTAAAATACTACATCCGAGATGTTAGATTGCCTTAGGTTAGGATGTATAACGTTATAGACGTATATAATGTTCCCACCGAGACGTACGGGGCTACACCAACGGGTTTCTGTAAAACATTACCAGCGAGGGGCTAGATGGGTTAGGAAAGGTTATATTACGTTAGAAACGTACATAATGTTCCAACCGAGAAGTAGGGGCCGACCCGCCAGGATTGTTGTAAAATACTACATCCGAGATGTTAGATTGCCTTAGGTTAGGATATATAACGTTATAGACGTATATAATGTACCCACCGAGACGTACTTGGCTACACGAACGGGATTCTGTAAAACATTACCAGCGAGGGGCTAGATGGGTTAGGTTAGGTTACATTACATTATAGACGTATATAATGTTCCCACCGAGAAGTAGGGGCCGACCCGCCAGGATTGTTGTAAAATACTACATCCGAGATGTTAGATTGCCTTAGGTTAGGATATATAACGTTATAGACGTATATTATGCTCCCACGGAGTGGTACGGGCCGACACGACCGGGATTCTGTAAAACATTACCAGCGAGGGGCTAGATGGGTTAGGTTAGGTTATATTACGTTACAAATGTATATAATGTTCCCACCGAGAAGTAGGGGCCGACCCGCCAGGAATGTTGTAAAATACTACATCCGAGGTGTTAGGTTGCCTTAGGTTAGGATATATAACGTTATAGACGTATATTATGCTCCCACGGAGTGGTACGGGCCGACACGACCGGGATTCTGTAAAACATTACCAGCGAGGGGCTAGATGAGTTAGGTTAGGCTATATTACGTTACAAACGTATATAATGTTCCCACCGAGAAGTAGGGGCCGACCCGCCAGGAATGTTGTAAAATACTACATCCGAGGTGTTAGGTTGCCTTATGTTGCGATAAACAAGGTTATAGACGTACATCATCTCCAGACCGAGAAGTACGGTTGCACACGAACGGGATTCTGTAAAACATTACCAGCGAGGGGCTAGATGGGTTAGGTTAGGTTATACCACGTTATAGACGTATATAATGCTCCTACCGAGTAGTAGGGGCCGACCCTCCAGGAATGTTGTAAAATACTACATCCGAGGTGTTAGGTTGCCTTAGGTTAGGATATATAACGTTATAGACGTATATAATGCTCCCATGGAGTGGTACGGGCCGACACGACCGGGATTCTGTAAAACATTACCAGCGAGGGGCTAGATGGGTTAGGTTAGGTTATACTACGTTATAGACGTGTATAATGCTCCTACCGAGTAGTAGGGGCCGACCCTCCAGGAATGTTGTAAAATACTACATCCGAGGTGTTAGGTTGCCTTAGGTTAGGATATATAACGTTATAGACGTATATAATGTTCCCACGGAGTGGTACGGTCCGACACGACCGGGATTCTGTAAAACATTACCAGCGAGGGACTAGATGGGTTAGGTTAGGTTATATTACGTTACAAACGTATATAATGTTCCCACCGAGAAGTATGGGCCGACCCGCCAGGAATGTTGTAAAATACTACATCCGAGATGTTAGATTGCCTTAGGTTAGGATATATAACGTTATAGACGTATATAATGCTCCCACGGAGTGGTACGGGCCGACACGACCTGGATTCTGTAAAACATTACCAGCGAGGGGCTAGATGGGTTAGGTTAGGTTATACTACGTTATAGACGTATATAATGCTCCTACAGAGTAGTAGGGGCCGACCCTCCAGGAATGTGGTAAAATACTACATCCGAGGTGTTAGGTTGCCTTAGGTTAGGATATATAACGTTATAGACGTATATAATGTTCCCACGGAGTAGTACTGTCCGACACGACCGGGATTCTGTAAAACATTACCAGCGAGGGGCTAGATGGGTTAGGTTAGGTTATATTACGTTACAAACGTATATAATGTTCCCACCGAGTAGTAGGGGCCGACCCTCCAGGAATGTTGTAGAATACTACATCCGAGGTGTTAGGTTGCTTTAGGTTAGGATATATAACGTTATAGACGTATATAATGTTCCCACGGAGTGGTACAGTCCGACACGACCGGGATTCTGTAAAACATTACCAGCGAGGGGCTAGATGGGTTAGGTTAGGTGATATTACGTTAGAAACGTACATAATGTTCCAACCGAGAAGTAGGGGCCGACCCGCCAGGAATGTTGTAAAATACTACATCCGAGATGTTAGATTGCCTTAGGTTAGGATGTATAACGTTATAGACGTATATAATGTTCCCACGGAGTGGTACGGGCCGACACGACCGGGATTCTGTAAAACATTACCAGCGAGGGGCTAGATGGGTTAGGTTAGGTTATACTACGTTATAGACGTACATAATGCTCCTACCGAGTAGTAGGGGCCGACCCTCCAGGAATGTTGTAAAATACTACATCCGAGGAGTTAGGTTGCCTTAGGTTAGGATATATAACGTTATAGACGTATATAATGTTCCCACGGAGTGGTACGGTCCGACACGACCGGGATTCTGTAAAACATTACCAGCGAGGGGCTAGATGGGTTAGGTTAGGTTATATTACGTTACAAACGTATATAATGTTCCCACCGAGAAGTAGGGGCCGACCCGCCAGGAATGTTGTAAAATACTACATCCGAGATGTTAGATTGCCTTAGGTTAGGATATATAAAGTTATAGACGTATATAATGTTCCTACGGAGTGGTACGGGCCGACACGACCGGGATTCTGTAAAACATTACCAGCGAGGGGCTAGATGGGTTAGGTTAGGTTATATTACGTTACAAACGTATATAATGTTCTCACCGAGAAGTAGGGGCCGACCCTCCAGGAATGTTGTAAAATACTACATCCGAGGTGTTAGTTTGCCTTATGTTAGGATATATAACGTTATAGACGTATATAATGTACCCACGGAGATGTACGGACCCAAACGACCGGGATTCCGTAAAACATTACCAGCGAGGGGCTAGATGGGTTAGGTAAGGTTATATTACGTTATAGACATACATAATGTTCCCACCGAGAAGTAGGGGCCGACCTGTCAGGAATGTTGTAAGATACTACATCCGAGATGTTAGATTGCCTTAGGTTAGGATATATAACGTTATAGACGTATATAATGTTCCTACGGAGTGGTACGGGCCGACACGACCGGGATTCTGTAAAACATTACCAGCGAGGGGCTAGATGGGTTAGGTTAGGTTATATTACGTTACAAACGTATATAATGTTCCCACCGAGAAGTAGGGGCCGACCCGCCAGGAATGTTGTAAAATACTACATACGAGGTGTCAGGTTGCCTTAGGTTAGGATATATAACGTTATAGACGTATATAATGCTCCCACGGAGTGGTACGGGCCGACACGACCGGGATTCTGTAAAACATTACCAGCGAGGGGCTAGATGGGTTAGGTTAGGTTATACTACGTTATAGACGTATATAATGCTCCTACCGAGTAGTAGGGGCCGACCCTCCAGGAATGTTGTAAAATACTACATCCGAGGAGTTAGGTTGCCTTAGGTTAGGATATATAACGTTATAGACGTATATAATGTTCCCACGGAGTGGTACGGTCCGACACGACCGGGATTCTGTAAAACATTACCAGCGAGGGGCTAGATGGGTTAGGTTAGGTTATATTACGTTACAAACGTATATAATGTTCCCACCGAGAAGTAGGGGCCGACCCGCCAGGAATGTTGTAAAATACTACATCCGAGATGTTAGGTTGCCTTAGGTTAGGATATATAACGTTATAGACGTATATAATGCTCCCACGGAGTGGTACGGGCCGACACGACCGGGATTCTGTAAAACATTACCAGCGAGGGGCTAGATGGGTTAGGTTAGGTTATACTACGTTATAGACGTGTATAATGCTCCTACCGAGTAGTAGGGGCCGACCCTCCAGGAATGTTGTAAAATACTACATCCGAGGTGTTAGGTTGCCTTAGGTTAGGATATATAACGTTATAGACGTATATAATGTTCCCACGGAGTGGTACGGTCCGACACGACCGGGATTCTGTAAAACATTACCAGCGAGGGACTAGATGGGTTAGGTTAGGTTATATTACGTTACAAACGTATATAATGTTCCCACCGAGAAGTATGGGCCGACCCGCCAGGAATGTTGTAAAATACTACATCCGAGATGTTAGATTGCCTTAGGTTAGGATATATAACGTTATAGACGTATATAATGCTCCCACGGAGTGGTACGGGCCGACACGACCTGGATTCTGTAAAACATTACCAGCGAGGGGCTAGATGGGTTAGGTTAGGTTATACTACGTTATAGACGTATATAATGCTCCTACAGAGTAGTAGGGGCCGACCCTCCAGGAATGTGGTAAAATACTACATCCGAGGTGTTAGGTTGCCTTAGGTTAGGATATATAACGTTATAGACGTATATAATGTTCCCACGGAGTAGTACTGTCCGACACGACCGGGATTCTGTAAAACATTACCAGCGAGGGGCTAGATGGGTTAGGTTAGGTTATATTACGTTACAAACGTATATAATGTTCCCACCGAGTAGTAGGGGCCGACCCTCCAGGAATGTTGTAGAATACTACATCCGAGGTGTTAGGTTGCTTTAGGTTAGGATATATAACGTTATAGACGTATATAATGTTCCCACGGAGTGGTACGGTCCGACACGACCGGGATTCTGTAAAACATTACCAGCGAGGGGCTAGATGGGTTAGGTTAGGTGATATTACGTTAGAAACGTACATAATGTTCCAACCGAGAAGTAGGGGCCGACCCGCCAGGAATGTTGTAAAATACTACATCCGAGATGTTAGATTGCCTTAGGTTAGGATGTATAACGTTATAGACGTATATAATGTTCCCACGGAGTGGTACGGGCCGACACGACCGGGATTCTGTAAAACATTACCAGCGAGGGGCTAGATGGGTTAGGTTAGGTTATACTACGTTATAGACGTACATAATGCTCCTACCGAGTAGTAGGGGCCGACCCACCAGGAATGTTGTAAAATACTACATCCGAGGAGTTAGGTTGCCTTAGGTTAGGATATATAGCGTTATAGACGTATATAATGTTCCCACGGAGTGGTACGGTCCGACACGACCGGGATTCTGTAAAACATTACCAGCGAGGGGCTAGATGGGTTAGGTTAGGTTATATTACGTTACAAACGTATATAATGTTCCCACCGAGAAGTAGGGGCCGACCCGCCAGGAATGTTGTAAAATACTACATCCGAGATGTTAGATTGCCTTAGGTTAGGATATATAACGTTATAGACGTATATAATGTTCCTACGGAGTGGTACGGGCCGACACGACCGGGATTCTGTAAAACATTACCAGCGAGGGGCTAGATGGGTTAGGTTAGGTTATATTACGTTACAAACGTATATAATGTTCCCACCGAGAAGTAGGGGCCGACCCGCCAGGAATGTTGTAAAATACTACATACGAGGTGTCAGGTTGCCTTAGGTTAGGATATATAACGTTATAGACGTATATAATGCTCCCACGGAGTGGTACGGGCCGACACGACCGGGATTCTGTAAAACATTACCAGCGAGGGGCTAGATGGGTTAGGTTAGGTTATACTACGTTATAGACGTATATAATGCTCCTACCGAGTAGTAGGGGCCGACCCTCCAGGAATGTTGTAAAATACTACATCCGAGGAGTTAGGTTGCCTTAGGTTAGGATATATAACGTTATAGACGTATATAATGTTCCCACGGAGTGGTACGGTCCGACACGACCGGGATTCTGTAAAACATTACCAGCGAGGGGCTAGATGGGTTAGGTTAGGTTATATTACGTTACAAACGTATATAATGTTCCCACCGAGAAGTAGGGGCCGACCCGCCAGGAATGTTGTAAAATACTACATCCGAGATGTTAGGTTGCCTTAGGTTAGGATATATAACGTTATAGACGTATATAATGCTCCCACGGAGTGGTACGGGCCGACACGACCGGGATTCTGTAAAACATTACCAGCGAGGGGCTAGATGGGTTAGGTTAGGTTATACTACGTTATAGACGTGTATAATGCTCCTACCGAGTAGTAGGGGCCGACCCTCCAGGAATGTTGTAAAATACTACATCCGAGGTGTTAGGTTGCCTTAGGTTAGGATATATAACGTTATAGACGTATATAATGTTCCCACGGAGTGGTACGGTCCGACACGACCGGGATTCTGTAAAACATTACCAGCGAGGGACTAGATGGGTTAGGTTAGGTTATATTACGTTACAAACGTATATAATGTTCCCACCGAGAAGTATGGGCCGACCCGCCAGGAATGTTGTAAAATACTACATCCGAGATGTTAGATTGCCTTAGGTTAGGATATATAACGTTATAGACGTATATAATGCTCCCACGGAGTGGTACGGGCCGACACGACCTGGATTCTGTAAAACATTACCAGCGAGGGGCTAGATGGGTTAGGTTAGGTTATACTACGTTATAGACGTATATAATGCTCCTACAGAGTAGTAGGGGCCGACCCTCCAGGAATGTGGTAAAATACTACATCCGAGGTGTTAGGTTGCCTTAGGTTAGGATATATAACGTTATAGACGTATATAATGTTCCCACGGAGTAGTACTGTCCGACACGACCGGGATTCTGTAAAACATTACCAGCGAGGGGCTAGATGGGTTAGGTTAGGTTATATTACGTTACAAACGTATATAATGTTCCCACCGAGTAGTAGGGGCCGACCCTCCAGGAATGTTGTAGAATACTACATCCGAGGTGTTAGGTTGCTTTAGGTTAGGATATATAACGTTATAGACGTATATAATGTTCCCACGGAGTGGTACGGTCCGACACGACCGGGATTCTGTAAAACATTACCAGCGAGGGGCTAGATGGGTTAGGTTAGGTGATATTACGTTAGAAACGTACATAATGTTCCAACCGAGAAGTAGGGGCCGACCCGCCAGGAATGTTGTAAAATACTACATCCGAGATGTTAGATTGCCTTAGGTTAGGATGTATAACGTTATAGACGTATATAATGTTCCCACGGAGTGGTACGGGCCGACACGACCGGGATTCTGTAAAACATTACCAGCGAGGGGCTAGATGGGTTAGGTTAGGTTATACTACGTTATAGACGTACATAATGCTCCTACCGAGTAGTAGGGGCCGACCCTCCAGGAATGTTGTAAAATACTACATCCGAGGAGTTAGGTTGCCTTAGGTTAGGATATATAACGTTATAGACGTATATAATGTTCCCACGGAGTGGTACGGTCCGACACGACCGGGATTCTGTAAAACATTACCAGCGAGGGGCTAGATGGGTTAGGTTAGGTTATATTACGTTACAAACGTATATAATGTTCCCACCGAGAAGTAGGGGCCGACCCGCCAGGAATGTTGTAAAATACTACATCCGAGATGTTAGATTGCCTTAGGTTAGGATATATAACGTTATAGACGTATATAATGTTCCTACGGAGTGGTACGGGCCGACACGACCGGGATTCTGTAAAACATTACCAGCGAGGGGCTAGATGGGTTAGGTTAGGTTATATTACGTTACAAACGTATATAATGTTCCCACCGAGAAGTAGGGGCCGACCCGCCAGGAATGTTGTAAAATACTACATACGAGGTGTCAGGTTGCCTTAGGTTAGGATATATAACGTTATAGACGTATATAATGCTCCCACGGAGTAGTACGGGCCGACACGACCGGGATTCTGTAAAACATTACCAGCGAGGGGCTAGATGGGTTAGGTTAGGTTATACTACGTTATAGACGTATATAATGCTCCTACCGAGTAGTAGGGGCCGACCCTCCAGGAATGTTGTAAAATACTACATCCGAGGAGTTAGGTTGCCTTAGGTTAGGATATATAACGTTATAGACGTATATAATGTTCCCACGGAGTGGTACGGTCCGACACGACCGGGATTCTGTAAAACATTACCAGCGAGGGGCTAGATGGGTTAGGTTAGGTTATATTACGTTACAAACGTATATAATGTTCCCACCGAGAAGTAGGGGCCGACCCGCCAGGAATGTTGTAAAATACTACATCCGAGATGTTAGGTTGCCTTAGGTTAGGATATATAACGTTATAGACGTATATAATGCTCCCACGGAGTGGTACGGGCCGACACGACCGGGATTCTGTAAAACATTACCAGCGAGGGGCTAGATGGGTTAGGTTAGGTTAGACTACGTTATAGACGTGTATAATGCTCCTACCGAGTAGTAGGGGCCGACCCTCCAGGAATGTTGTAAAATACTACATCCGAGGTGTTAGGTTGCCTTAGGTTAGGATATATAACGTTATAGACGTATATAATGTTCCCACGGAGTGGTACGGTCCGACACGACCGGGATTCTGTAAAACATTACCAGCGAGGGACTAGATGGGTTAGGTTAGGTTATATTACGTTACAAACGTATATAATGTTCCCACCGAGAAGTATGGGCCGACCCGCCAGGAATGTTGTAAAATACTACATCCGAGATGTTAGATTGCCTTAGGTTAGGATATATAACGTTATAGACGTATATAATGCTCCCACGGAGTGGTACGGGCCGACACGACCTGGATTCTGTAAAACATTACCAGCGAGGGGCTAGATGGGTTAGGTTAGGTTATACTACGTTATAGACGTATATAATGCTCCTACAGAGTAGTAGGGGCCGACCCTCCAGGAATGTGGTAAAATACTACATCCGAGGTGTTAGGTTGCCTTAGGTTAGGATATATAACGTTATAGACGTATATAATGTTCCCACGGAGTAGTACTGTCCGACACGACCGGGATTCTGTAAAACATTACCAGCGAGGGGCTAGATGGGTTAGGTTAGGTTATATTACGTTACAAACGTATATAATGTTCCCACCGAGTAGTAGGGGCCGACCCTCCAGGAATGTTGTAGAATACTACATCCGAGGTGTTAGGTTGCTTTAGGTTAGGATATATAACGTTATAGACGTATATAATGTTCCCACGGAGTGGTACGGTCCGACACGACCGGGATTCTGTAAAACATTACCAGCGAGGGGCTAGATGGGTTAGGTTAGGTGATATTACGTTAGAAACGTACATAATGTTCCAACCGAGAAGTAGGGGCCGACCCGCCAGGAATGTTGTAAAATACTACATCCGAGATGTTAGATTGCCTTAGGTTAGGATGTATAACGTTATAGACGTATATAATGTTCCCACGGAGTGGTACGGGCCGACACGACCGGGATTCTGTAAAACATTACCAGCGAGGGGCTAGATGGGTTAGGTTAGGTTATACTACGTTATAGACGTACATAATGCTCCTACCGAGTAGTAGGGGCCGACCCTCCAGGA
Organism: Xylocopa violacea; assembly: GCA_963969225.1. NCBI lineage: Eukaryota > Metazoa > Arthropoda > Insecta > Hymenoptera > Apidae > Xylocopa > Xylocopa violacea. The sequence goes on from CAXAJV010000013.1 coordinate 4,588,880, forward strand.
ATGTTGTAAAATACTACATCCGAGGAGTTAGGTTGCCTTAGGTTAGGATATATAACGTTATAGACGTATATAATGTTCCCACGGAGTGGTACGGTCCGACACGACCGGGATTCTGTAAAACATTACCAGCGAGGGGCTAGATGGGTTAGGTTAGGTTATATTACGTTACAAACGTATATAATGTTCCCACCGAGAAGTAGGGGCCGACCCGCCAGGAATGTTGTAAAATACTACATCCGAGATGTTAGATTGCCTTAGGTTAGGATATATAACGTTATAGACGTATATAATGTTCCTACGGAGTGGTACGGGCCGACACGACCGGGATTCTGTAAAACATTACCAGCGAGGGGCTAGATGGGTTAGGTTAGGTTATATTACGTTACAAACGTATATAATGTTCCCACCGAGAAGTAGGGGCCGACCCGCCAGGAATGTTGTAAAATACTACATACGAGGTGTCAGGTTGCCTTAGGTTAGGATATATAACGTTATAGACGTATATAATGCTCCCACGGAGTGGTACGGGCCGACACGACCGGGATTCTGTAAAACATTACCAGCGAGGGGCTAGATGGGTTAGGTTAGGTTATACTACGTTATAGACGTATATAATGCTCCTACCGCGTAGTAGGGGCCGACCCTCCAGGAATGTTGTAAAATACTACATCCGAGGAGTTAGGTTGCCTTAGGTTAGGATATATAACGTTATAGACGTATATAATGTTCCCACGGAGTGGTACGGTCCGACACGACCGGGATTCTGTAAAACATTACCAGCGAGGGGCTAGATGGGTTAGGTTAGGTTATATTACGTTACAAACGTATATAATGTTCCCACCGAGAAGTAGGGGCCGACCCGCCAGGAATGTTGTAAAATACTACATCCGAGATGTTAGGTTGCCTTAGGTTAGGATATATAACGTTATAGACGTATATAATGCTCCCACGGAGTGGTACGGGCCGACACGACCGGGATTCTGTAAAACATTACCAGCGAGGGGCTAGATGGGTTAGGTTAGGTTATACTACGTTATAGACGTGTATAATGCTCCTACCGAGTAGTAGGGGCCGACCCTCCAGGAATGTTGTAAAATACTACATCCGAGGTGTTAGGTTGCCTTAGGTTAGGATATATAACGTTATAGACGTATATAATGTTCCCACGGAGTGGTACGGTCCGACACGACCGGGATTCTGTAAAACATTACCAGCGAGGGACTAGATGGGTTAGGTTAGGTTATATTACGTTACAAACGTATATAATGTTCCCACCGAGAAGTATGGGCCGACCCGCCAGGAATGTTGTAAAATACTACATCCGAGATGTTAGATTGCCTTAGGTTAGGATATATAACGTTATAGACGTATATAATGCTCCCACGGAGTGGTACGGGCCGACACGACCTGGATTCTGTAAAACATTACCAGCGAGGGGCTAGATGGGTTAGGTTAGGTTATACTACGTTATAGACGTATATAATGCTCCTACAGAGTAGTAGGGGCCGACCCTCCAGGAATGTGGTAAAATACTACATCCGAGGTGTTAGGTTGCCTTAGGTTAGGATATATAACGTTATAGACGTATATAATGTTCCCACGGAGTAGTACTGTCCGACACGACCGGGATTCTGTAAAACATTACCAGCGAGGGGCTAGATGGGTTAGGTTAGGTTATATTACGTTACAAACGTATATAATGTTCCCACCGAGTAGTAGGGGCCGACCCTCCAGGAATGTTGTAGAATACTACATCCGAGGTGTTAGGTTGCTTTAGGTTAGGATATATAACGTTATAGACGTATATAATGTTCCCACGGAGTGGTACGGTCCGACACGACCGGGATTCTGTAAAACATTACCAGCGAGGGGCTAGATGGGTTAGGTTAGGTGATATTACGTTAGAAACGTACATAATGTTCCAACCGAGAAGTAGGGGCCGACCCGCCAGGAATGTTGTAAAATACTACATCCGAGATGTTAGATTGCCTTAGGTTAGGATGTATAACGTTATAGACGTATATAATGTTCCCACGGAGTGGTACGGGCCGACACGACCGGGATTCTGTAAAACATTACCAGCGAGGGGCTAGATGGGTTAGGTTAGGTTATACTACGTTATAGACGTACATAATGCTCCTACCGAGTAGTAGGGGCCGACCCTCCAGGAATGTTGTAAAATACTACATCCGAGGAGTTAGGTTGCCTTAGGTTAGGATATATAACGTTATAGACGTATATAATGTTCCCACGGAGTGGTACGGTCCGACACGACCGGGATTCTGTAAAACATTACCAGCGAGGGGCTAGATGGGTTAGGTTAGGTTATATTACGTTACAAACGTATATAATGTTCCCACCGAGAAGTAGGGGCCGACCCGCCAGGAATGTTGTAAAATACTACATCCGAGATGTTAGATTGCCTTAGGTTAGGATATATAACGTTATAGACGTATATAATGTTCCTACGGAGTGGTACGGGCCGACACGACCGGGATTCTGTAAAACATTACCAGCGAGGGGCTAGATGGGTTAGGTTAGGTTATATTACGTTACAAACGTATATAATGTTCCCACCGAGAAGTAGGGGCCGACCCGCCAGGAATGTTGTAAAATACTACATACGAGGTGTCAGGTTGCCTTAGGTTAGGATATATAACGTTATAGACGTATATAATGCTCCCACGGAGTGGTACGGGCCGACACGACCGGGATTCTGTAAAACATTACCAGCGAGGGGCTAGATGGGTTAGGTTAGGTTATACTACGTTATAGACGTATATAATGCTCCTACCGAGTAGTAGGGGCCGACCCTCCAGGAATGTTGTAAAATACTACATCCGAGGAGTTAGGTTGCCTTAGGTTAGGATATATAACGTTATAGACGTATATAATGTTCCCACGGAGTGGTACGGTCCGACACGACCGGGATTCTGTAAAACATTACCAGCGAGGGGCTAGATGGGTTAGGTTAGGTTATATTACGTTACAAACGTATATAATGTTCCCACCGAGAAGTAGGGGCCGACCCGCCAGGAATGTTGTAAAATACTACATCCGAGATGTTAGGTTGCCTTAGGTTAGGATATATAACGTTATAGACGTATATAATGCTCCCACGGAGTGGTACGGGCCGACACGACCGGGATTCTGTAAAACATTACCAGCGAGGGGCTAGATGGGTTAGGTTAGGTTATACTACGTTATAGACGTGTATAATGCTCCTACCGAGTAGTAGGGGCCGACCCTCCAGGAATGTTGTAAAATACTACATCCGAGGTGTTAGGTTGCCTTAGGTTAGGATATATAACGTTATAGACGTATATAATGTTCCCACGGAGTGGTACGGTCCGACACGACCGGGATTCTGTAAAACATTACCAGCGAGGGACTAGATGGGTTAGGTTAGGTTATATTACGTTACAAACGTATATAATGTTCCCACCGAGAAGTATGGGCCGACCCGCCAGGAATGTTGTAAAATACTACATCCGAGATGTTAGATTGCCTTAGGTTAGGATATATAACGTGATAGACGTATATAATGCTCCCACGGAGTGGTACGGGCCGACACGACCTGGATTCTGTAAAACATTACCAGCGAGGGGCTAGATGGGTTAGGTTAGGTTATACTACGTTATAGACGTATATAATGCTCCTACAGAGTAGTAGGGGCCGACCCTCCAGGAATGTGGTAAAATACTACATCCGAGGTGTTAGGTTGCCTTAGGTTAGGATATATAACGTTATAGACGTATATAATGTTCCCACGGAGTAGTACTGTCCGACACGACCGGGATTCTGTAAAACATTACCAGCGAGGGGCTAGATGGGTTAGGTTAGGTTATATTACGTTACAAACGTATATAATGTTCCCACCGAGTAGTAGGGGCCGACCCTCCAGGAATGTTGTAGAATACTACATCCGAGGTGTTAGGTTGCTTTAGGTTAGGATATATAACGTTATAGACGTATATAATGTTCCCACGGAGTGGTACGGTCCGACACGACCGGGATTCTGTAAAACATTACCAGCGAGGGGCTAGATGGGTTAGGTTAGGTGATATTACGTTAGAAACGTACATAATGTTCCAACCGAGAAGTAGGGGCCGACCCGCCAGGAATGTTGTAAAATACTACATCCGAGATGTTAGATTGCCTTAGGTTAGGATGTATAACGTTATAGACGTATATAATGTTCCCACGGAGTGGTACGGGCCGACACGACCGGGATTCTGTAAAACATTACCAGCGAGGGGCTAGATGGGTTAGGTTAGGTTATACTACGTTATAGACGTACATAATGCTCCTACCGAGTAGTAGGGGCCGACCCTCCAGGAATGTTGTAAAATACTACATCCGAGGAGTTAGGTTGCCTTAGGTTAGGATATATAACGTTATAGACGTATATAATGTTCCCACGGAGTGGTACGGTCCGACACGACCGGGATTCTGTAAAACATTACCAGCGAGGGGCTAGATGGGTTAGGTTAGGTTATATTACGTTACAAACGTATATAATGTTCCCACCGAGAAGTAGGGGCCGACCCGCCAGGAATGTTGTAAAATACTACATCCGAGATGTTAGATTGCCTTAGGTTAGGATATATAACGTTATAGACGTATATAATGTTCCTACGGAGTGGTACGGGCCGACACGACCGGGATTCTGTAAAACATTACCAGCGAGGGGCTAGATGGGTTAGGTTAGGTTATATTACGTTACAAACGTATATAATGTTCCCACCGAGAAGTAGGGGCCGACCCGCCAGGAATGTTGTAAAATACTACATACGAGGTGTCAGGTTGCCTTAGGTTAGGATATATAACGTTATAGACGTATATAATGCTCCCACGGAGTGGTACGGGCCGACACGACCGGGATTCTGTAAAACATTACCAGCGAGGGGCTAGATGGGTTAGGTTAGGTTATACTACGTTATAGACGTATATAATGCTCCTACCGAGTAGTAGGGGCCGACCCTCCAGGAATGTTGTAAAATACTACATCCGAGGAGTTAGGTTGCCTTAGGTTAGGATATATAACGTTATAGACGTATATAATGTTCCCACGGAGTGGTACGGTCCGACACGACCGGGATTCTGTAAAACATTACCAGCGAGGGGCTAGATGGGTTAGGTTAGGTTATATTACGTTACAAACGTATATAATGTTCCCACCGAGAAGTAGGGGCCGACCCGCCAGGAATGTTGTAAAATACTACATCCGAGATGTTAGGTTGCCTTAGGTTAGGATATATAACGTTATAGACGTATATAATGCTCCCACGGAGTGGTACGGGCCGACACGACCGGGATTCTGTAAAACATTACCAGCGAGGGGCTAGATGGGTTAGGTTAGGTTATACTACGTTATAGACGTGTATAATGCTCCTACCGAGTAGTAGGGGCCGACCCTCCAGGAATGTTGTAAAATACTACATCCGAGGTGTTAGGTTGCCTTAGGTTAGGATATATAACGTTATAGACGTATATAATGTTCCCACGGAGTGGTACGGTCCGACACGACCGGGATTCTGTAAAACATTACCAGCGAGGGACTAGATGGGTTAGGTTAGGTTATATTACGTTACAAACGTATATAATGTTCCCACCGAGAAGTATGGGCCGACCCGCCAGGAATGTTGTAAAATACTACATCCGAGATGTTAGATTGCCTTAGGTTAGGATATATAACGTTATAGACGTATATAATGCTCCCACGGAGTGGTACGGGCCGACACGACCTGGATTCTGTAAAACATTACCAGCGAGGGGCTAGATGGGTTAGGTTAGGTTATACTACGTTATAGACGTATATAATGCTCCTACAGAGTAGTAGGGGCCGACCCTCCAGGAATGTGGTAAAATACTACATCCGAGGTGTTAGGTTGCCTTAGGTTAGGATATATAACGTTATAGACGTATATAATGTTCCCACGGAGTAGTACTGTCCGACACGACCGGGATTCTGTAAAACATTACCAGCGAGGGGCTAGATGGGTTAGGTTAGGTTATATTACGTTACAAACGTATATAATGTTCCCACCGAGTAGTAGGGGCCGACCCTCCAGGAATGTTGTAGAATACTACATCCGAGGTGTTAGGTTGCTTTAGGTTAGGATATATAACGTTATAGACGTATATAATGTTCCCACGGAGTGGTACGGTCCGACACGACCGGGATTCTGTAAAACATTACCAGCGAGGGGCTAGATGGGTTAGGTTAGGTGATATTACGTTAGAAACGTACATAATGTTCCAACCGAGAAGTAGGGGCCGACCCGCCAGGAATGTTGTAAAATACTACATCCGAGATGTTAGATTGCCTTAGGTTAGGATGTATAACGTTATAGACGTATATAATGTTCCCACGGAGTGGTACGGGCCGACACGACCGAGATTCTGTAAAACATTACCAGCGAGGGGCTAGATGGGTTAGGTTAGGTTATACTACGTTATAGACGTACATAATGCTCCTACCGAGTAGTAGGGGCCGACCCTCCAGGAATGTTGTAAAATACTACATCCGAGGAGTTAGGTTGCCTTAGGTTAGGATATATAACGTTATAGACGTATATAATGTTCCCACGGAGTGGTACGGTCCGACACGACCGGGATTCTGTAAAACATTACCAGCGAGGGGCTAGATGGGTTAGGTTAGGTTATATTACGTTACAAACGTATATAATGTTCCCACCGAGAAGTAGGGGCCGACCCGCCAGGAATGTTGTAAAATACTACATCCGAGATGTTAGATTGCCTTAGGTTAGGATATATAACGTTATAGACGTATATAATGTTCCTACGGAGTGGTACGGGCCGACACGACCGGGATTCTGTAAAACATTACCAGCGAGGGGCTAGATGGGTTAGGTTAGGTTATATTACGTTACAAACGTATATAATGTTCCCACCGAGAAGTAGGGGCCGACCCGCCAGGAATGTTGTAAAATACTACATACGAGGTGTCAGGTTGCCTTAGGTTAGGATATATAACGTTATAGACGTATATAATGCTCCCACGGAGTGGTACGGGCCGACACGACCGGGATTCTGTAAAACATTACCAGCGAGGGGCTAGATGGGTTAGGTTAGGTTATACTACGTTATAGACGTATATAATGCTCCTACCGAGTAGTAGGGGCCGACCCTCCAGGAATGTTGTAAAATACTACATCCGAGGAGTTAGGTTGCCTTAGGTTAGGATATATAACGTTATAGACGTATATAATGTTCCCACGGAGTGGTACGGTCCGACACGACCGGGATTCTGTAAAACATTACCAGCGAGGGGCTAGATGGGTTAGGTTAGGTTATATTACGTTACAAACGTATATAATGTTCCCACCGAGAAGTAGGGGCCGACCCGCCAGGAATGTTGTAAAATACTACATCCGAGATGTTAGGTTGCCTTAGGTTAGGATATATAACGTTATAGACGTATATAATGCTCCCACGGAGTGGTACGGGCCGACACGACCGGGATTCTGTAAAACATTACCAGCGAGGGGCTAGATGGGTTAGGTTAGGTTATACTACGTTATAGACGTGTATAATGCTCCTACCGAGTAGTAGGGGCCGACCCTCCAGGAATGTTGTAAAATACTACATCCGAGGTGTTAGGTTGCCTTAGGTTAGGATATATAACGTTATAGACGTATATAATGTTCCCACGGAGTGGTACGGTCCGACACGACCGGGATTCTGTAAAACATTACCAGCGAGGGACTAGATGGGTTAGGTTAGGTTATATTACGTTACAAACGTATATAATGTTCCCACCGAGAAGTATGGGCCGACCCGCCAGGAATGTTGTAAAATACTACATCCGAGATGTTAGATTGCCTTAGGTTAGGATATATAACGTTATAGACGTATATAATGCTCCCACGGAGTGGTACGGGCCGACACGACCTGGATTCTGTAAAACATTACCAGCGAGGGGCTAGATGGGTTAGGTTAGGTTATACTACGTTATAGACGTATATAATGCTCCTACAGAGTAGTAGGGGCCGACCCTCCAGGAATGTGGTAAAATACTACATCCGAGGTGTTAGGTTGCCTTAGGTTAGGATATATAACGTTATAGACGTATATAATGTTCCCACGGAGTAGTACTGTCCGACACGACCGGGATTCTGTAAAACATTACCAGCGAGGGGCTAGATGGGTTAGGTTAGGTTATATTACGTTACAAACGTATATAATGTTCCCACCGAGTAGTAGGGGCCGACCCTCCAGGAATGTTGTAGAATACTACATCCGAGGTGTTAGGTTGCTTTAGGTTAGGATATATAACGTTATAGACGTATATAATGTTCCCACGGAGTGGTACGGTCCGACACGACCGGGATTCTGTAAAACATTACCAGCGAGGGGCTAGATGGGTTAGGTTAGGTGATATTACGTTAGAAACGTACATAATGTTCCAACCGAGAAGTAGGGGCCGACCCGCCAGGAATGTTGTAAAATACTACATCCGAGATGTTAGATTGCCTTAGGTTAGGATGTATAACGTTATAGACGTATATAATGTTCCCACGGAGTGGTACGGGCCGACACGACCGGGATTCTGTAAAACATTACCAGCGAGGGGCTAGATGGGTTAGGTTAGGTTATACTACGTTATAGACGTACATAATGCTCCTACCGAGTAGTAGGGGCCGACCCTCCAGGAATGTTGTAAAATACTACATCCGAGGAGTTAGGTTGCCTTAGGTTAGGATATATAACGTTATAGACGTATATAATGTTCCCACGGAGTGGTACGGTCCGACACGACCGGGATTCTGTAAAACATTACCAGCGAGGGGCTAGATGGGTTAGGTTAGGTTATATTACGTTACAAACGTATATAATGTTCCCACCGAGAAGTAGGGGCCGACCCGCCAGGAATGTTGTAAAATACTACATCCGAGATGTTAGATTGCCTTAGGTTAGGATATATAACGTTATAGACGTATATAATGTTCCTACGGAGTGGTACGGGCCGACACGACCGGGATTCTGTAAAACATTACCAGCGAGGGGCTAGATGGGTTAGGTTAGGTTATATTACGTTACAAACGTATATAATGTTCCCACCGAGAAGTAGGGGCCGACCCGCCAGGAATGTTGTAAAATACTACATACGAGGTGTCAGGTTGCCTTAGGTTAGGATATATAACGTTATAGACGTATATAATGCTCCCACGGAGTGGTACGGGCCGACACGACCGGGATTCTGTAAAACATTACCAGCGAGGGGCTAGATGGGTTAGGTTAGGTTATACTACGTTATAGACGTATATAATGCTCCTACCGAGTAGTAGGGGCCGACCCTCCAGGAATGTTGTAAAATACTACATCCGAGGAGTTAGGTTGCCTTAGGTTAGGATATATAACGTTATAGACGTATATAATGTTCCCACGGAGTGGTACGGTCCGACACGACCGGGATTCTGTAAAACATTACCAGCGAGGGGCTAGATGGGTTAGGTTAGGTTATATTACGTTACAAACGTATATAATGTTCCCACCGAGAAGTAGGGGCCGACCCGCCAGGAATGTTGTAAAATACTACATCCGAGATGTTAGGTTGCCTTAGGTTAGGATATATAACGTTATAGACGTATATAATGCTCCCACGGAGTGGTACGGGCCGACACGACCGGGATTCTGTAAAACATTACCAGCGAGGGGCTAGATGGGTTAGGTTAGGTTATACTACGTTATAGACGTGTATAATGCTCCTACCGAGTAGTAGGGGCCGACCCTCCAGGAATGTTGTAAAATACTACATCCGAGGTGTTAGGTTGCCTTAGGTTAGGATATATAACGTTATAGACGTATATAATGTTCCCACGGAGTGGTACGGTCCGACACGACCGGGATTCTGTAAAACATTACCAGCGAGGGACTAGATGGGTTAGGTTAGGTTATATTACGTTACAAACGTATATAATGTTCCCACCGAGAAGTATGGGCCGACCCGCCAGGAATGTTGTAAAATACTACATCCGAGATGTTAGATTGCCTTAGGTTAGGATATATAACGTTATAGACGTATATAATGCTCCCACGGAGTGGTACGGGCCGACACGACCTGGATTCTGTAAAACATTACCAGCGAGGGGCTAGATGGGTTAGGTTAGGTTATACTACGTTATAGACGTATATAATGCTCCTACAGAGTAGTAGGGGCCGACCCTCCAGGAATGTGGTAAAATACTACATCCGAGGTGTTAGGTTGCCTTAGGTTAGGATATATAACGTTATAGACGTATATAATGTTCCCACGGAGTAGTACTGTCCGACACGACCGGGATTCTGTAAAACATTACCAGCGAGGGGCTAGATGGGTTAGGTTAGGTTATATTACGTTACAAACGTATATAATGTTCCCACCGAGTAGTAGGGGCCGACCCTCCAGGAATGTTGTAGAATACTACATCCGAGGTGTTAGGTTGCTTTAGGTTAGGATATATAACGTTATAGACGTATATAATGTTCCCACGGAGTGGTACGGTCCGACACGACCGGGATTCTGTAAAACATTACCAGCGAGGGGCTAGATGGGTTAGGTTAGGTGATATTACGTTAGAAACGTACATAATGTTCCAACCGAGAAGTAGGGGCCGACCCGCCAGGAATGTTGTAAAATACTACATCCGAGATGTTAGATTGCCTTAGGTTAGGATGTATAACGTTATAGACGTATATAATGTTCCCACGGAGTGGTACGGGCCGACACGACCGGGATTCTGTAAAACATTACCAGCGAGGGGCTAGATGGGTTAGGTTAGGTTATACTACGTTATAGACGTACATAATGCTCCTACCGAGTAGTAGGGGCCGACCCTCCAGGAATGTTGTAAAATACTACATCCGAGGAGTTAGGTTGCCTTAGGTTAGGATATATAACGTTATAGACGTATATAATGTTCCCACGGAGTGGTACGGTCCGACACGACCGGGATTCTGTAAAACATTACCAGCGAGGGGCTAGATGGGTTAGGTTAGGTTATATTACGTTACAAACGTATATAATGTTCCCACCGAGAAGTAGGGGCCGACCCGCCAGGAATGTTGTAAAATACTACATCCGAGATGTTAGATTGCCTTAGGTTAGGATATATAACGTTATAGACGTATATAATGTTCCTACGGAGTGGTACGGGCCGACACGACCGGGATTCTGTAAAACATTACCAGCGAGGGGCTAGATGGGTTAGGTTAGGTTATATTACGTTACAAACGTATATAATGTTCCCACCGAGAAGTAGGGGCCGACCCGCCAGGAATGTTGTAAAATACTACATACGAGGTGTCAGGTTGCCTTAGGTTAGGATATATAACGTTATAGACGTATATAATGCTCCCACGGAGTGGTACGGGCCGACACGACCGGGATTCTGTAAAACATTACCAGCGAGGGGCTAGATGGGTTAGGTTAGGTTATACTACGTTATAGACGTATATAATGCTCCTACCGAGTAGTAGGGGCCGACCCTCCAGGAATGTTGTAAAATACTACATCCGAGGAGTTAGGTTGCCTTAGGTTAGGATATATAACGTTATAGACGTATATAATGTTCCCACGGAGTGGTACGGTCCGACACGACCGGGATTCTGTAAAACATTACCAGCGAGGGGCTAGATGGGTTAGGTTAGGTTATATTACGTTACAAACGTATATAATGTTCCCACCGAGAAGTAGGGGCCGACCCGCCAGGAATGTTGTAAAATACTACATCCGAGATGTTAGGTTGCCTTAGGTTAGGATATATAACGTTATAGACGTATATAATGCTCCCACGGAGTGGTACGGGCCGACACGACCGGGATTCTGTAAAACATTACCAGCGAGGGGCTAGATGGGTTAGGTTAGGTTATACTACGTTATAGACGTGTATAATGCTCCTACCGAGTAGTAGGGGCCGACCCTCCAGGAATGTTGTAAAATACTACATCCGAGGTGTTAGGTTGCCTTAGGTTAGGATATATAACGTTATAGACGTATATAATGTTCCCACGGAGTGGTACGGTCCGACACGACCGGGATTCTGTAAAACATTACCAGCGAGGGACTAGATGGGTTAGGTTAGGTTATATTACGTTACAAACGTATATAATGTTCCCACCGAGAAGTATGGGCCGACCCGCCAGGAATGTTGTAAAATACTACATCCGAGATGTTAGATTGCCTTAGGTTAGGATATATAACGTTATAGACGTATATAATGCTCCCACGGAGTGGTACGGGCCGACACGACCTGGATTCTGTAAAACATTACCAGCGAGGGGCTAGATGGGTTAGGTTAGGTTATACTACGTTATAGACGTATATAATGCTCCTACAGAGTAGTAGGGGCCGACCCTCCAGGAATGTGGTAAAATACTACATCCGAGGTGTTAGGTTGCCTTAGGTTAGGATATATAACGTTATAGACGTATATAATGTTCCCACGGAGTAGTACTGTCCGACACGACCGGGATTCTGTAAAACATTACCAGCGAGGGGCTAGATGGGTTAGGTTAGGTTATATTACGTTACAAACGTATATAATGTTCCCACCGAGTAGTAGGGGCCGACCCTCCAGGAATGTTGTAGAATACTACATCCGAGGTGTTAGGTTGCTTTAGGTTAGGATATATAACGTTATAGACGTATATAATGTTCCCACGGAGTGGTACGGTCCGACACGACCGGGATTCTGTAAAACATTACCAGCGAGGGGCTAGATGGGTTAGGTTAGGTGATATTACGTTAGAAACGTACATAATGTTCCAACCGAGAAGTAGGGGCCGACCCGCCAGGAATGTTGTAAAATACTACATCCGAGATGTTAGATTGCCTTAGGTTAGGATGTATAACGTTATAGACGTATATAATGTTCCCACGGAGTGGTACGGGCCGACACGACCGGGATTCTGTAAAACATTACCAGCGAGGGGCTAGATGGGTTAGGTTAGGTTATACTACGTTATAGACGTACATAATGCTCCTACCGAGTAGTAGGGGCCGACCCTCCAGGAATGTTGTAAAATACTACATCCGAGGAGTTAGGTTGCCTTAGGTTAGGATATATAACGTTATAGACGTATATAATGTTCCCACGGAGTGGTACGGTCCGACACGACCGGGATTCTGTAAAACATTACCAGCGAGGGGCTAGATGGGTTAGGTTAGGTTATATTACGTTACAAACGTATATAATGTTCCCACCGAGAAGTAGGGGCCGACCCGCCAGGAATGTTGTAAAATACTACATCCGAGATGTTAGATTGCCTTAGGTTAGGATATATAACGTTATAGACGTATATAATGTTCCTACGGAGTGGTACGGGCCGACACGACCGGGATTCTGTAAAACATTACCAGCGAGGGGCTAGATGGGTTAGGTTAGGTTATATTACGTTACAAACGTATATAATGTTCCCACCGAGAAGTAGGGGCCGACCCGCCAGGAATGTTGTAAAATACTACATACGAGGTGTCAGGTTGCCTTAGGTTAGGATATATAACGTTATAGACGTATATAATGCTCCCACGGAGTGGTACGGGCCGACACGACCGGGATTCTGTAAAACATTACCAGCGAGGGGCTAGATGGGTTAGGTTAGGTTATACTACGTTATAGACGTATATAATGCTCCTACCGAGTAGTAGGGGCCGACCCTCCAGGAATGTTGTAAAATACTACATCCGAGGAGTTAGGTTGCCTTAGGTTAGGATATATAACGTTATAGACGTATATAATGTTCCCACGGAGTGGTACGGTCCGACACGACCGGGATTCTGTAAAACATTACCAGCGAGGGGCTAGATGGGTTAGGTTAGGTTATATTACGTTACAAACGTATATAATGTTCCCACCGAGAAGTAGGGGCCGACCCGCCAGGAATGTTGTAAAATACTACATCCGAGATGTTAGATTGCCTTAGGTTAGGATATATAACGTTATAGACGTATATAATGTTCCTACGGAGTGGTACGGGCCGACACGACCGGGATTCTGTAAAACATTACCAGCGAGGGGCTAGATGGGTTAGGTTAGGTTATATTACGTTACAAACGTATATAATGTTCCCACCGAGAAGTAGGGGCCGACCCGCCAGGAATGTTGTAAAATACTACATACGAGGTGTCAGGTTGCCTTAGGTTAGGATATATAACGTTATAGACGTATATAATGCTCCCACGGAGTGGTACGGGCCGACACGACCGGGATTCTGTAAAACATTACCAGCGAGGGGCTAGATGGGTTAGGTTAGGTTATACTACGTTATAGACGTATATAATGCTCCTACCGAGTAGTAGGGGCCGACCCTCCAGGAATGTTGTAAAATACTACATCCGAGGAGTTAGGTTGCCTTAGGTTAGGATATATAACGTTATAGACGTATATAATGTTCCCACGGAGTGGTACGGTCCGACACGACCGGGATTCTGTAAAACATTACCAGCGAGGGGCTAGATGGGTTAGGTTAGGTTATATTACGTTACAAACGTATATAATGTTCCCACCGAGAAGTAGGGGCCGACCCGCCAGGAATGTTGTAAAATACTACATCCGAGATGTTAGGTTGCCTTAGGTTAGGATATATAACGTTATAGACGTATATAATGCTCCCACGGAGTGGTACGGGCCGACACGACCGGGATTCTGTAAAACATTACCAGCGAGGGGCTAGATGGGTTAGGTTAGGTTATACTACGTTATAGACGTGTATAATGCTCCTACCGAGTAGTAGGGGCCGACCCTCCAGGAATGTTGTAAAATACTACATCCGAGGTGTTAGGTTGCCTTAGGTTAGGATATATAACGTTATAGACGTATATAATGTTCCCACGGAGTGGTACGGTCCGACACGACCGGGATTCTGTAAAACATTACCAGCGAGGGACTAGATGGGTTAGGTTAGGTTATATTACGTTACAAACGTATATAATGTTCCCACCGAGAAGTATGGGCCGACCCGCCAGGAATGTTGTAAAATACTACATCCGAGATGTTAGATTGCCTTAGGTTAGGATATATAACGTTATAGACGTATATAATGCTCCCACGGAGTGGTACGGGCCGACACGACCTGGATTCTGTAAAACATTACCAGCGAGGGGCTAGATGGGTTAGGTTAGGTTATACTACGTTATAGACGTATATAATGCTCCTACAGAGTAGTAGGGGCCGACCCTCCAGGAATGTGGTAAAATACTACATCCGAGGTGTTAGGTTGCCTTAGGTTAGGATATATAACGTTATAGACGTATATAATGTTCCCACGGAGTGGTACGGTCCGACACGACCGGGATTCTGTAAAACATTACCAGCGAGGGGCTAGATGGGTTAGGTTAGGTTATATTACGTTACAAACGTATATAATGTTCCCACCGAGAAGTAGGGGCCGACCCGCCAGGAATGTTGTAAAATACTACATCCGAGATGTTAGATTGCCTTAGGTTAGGATATATAACGTCATAGACGTATATAATGCTCCCACGGAGTGGTACGGGCCGACACGACCGGGATTCTGTAAAACATTACCAGCGAGGGGCTAGATGGGTTAGGTTAGGTTAAATTACGTTATAGACGTATATAATGTTCGAAGCGAGATGTATGGGCCGACCCGCCAGGAATGTTGTAAAATACTACATTCGAGATGTTAGGCTGCCTTAGGTTGGGATAAACAAGGTTATAGACGTACATCATCTCCCGACCGAGAAGTACGGTCCCACACGAACGGGATTCTGTAAAACATTACCAGCGAGGGGCTAGATGGGTTAGGTTAGGTTATACTACGTTATAGACGTATATAATGCTCCTACAGAGTAGTAGGGGCCGACCCTCCAGGAATGTTGTAAAATACTACATCCGAGGTGTTAGGTTGCCTTAGGTTAGGATATATAACGTTATAGGCGTATATAATGTTCCCACGGAGTAGTACTGTCCGACACGACCGGGATTCTGTAAAACATTACCAGCGAGGGGCTAGATGGGTTAGGTTAGGTTATATTACGTTACAAACGTATATAATGTTCCCACCGAGTAGTAGGGGCCGACCCTCCAGGAATGTTGTAAAATACCACATCCGAGGTGTTAGGTTGCTTTAGGTTAGGATATATAACGTTATAGACGTATATAATGTTCCCACGGAGTGGTACGGTCCGACACGACCGGGATTCTGTAAAACATTACCAGCGAGGGGCTAGATGGGTTAGGTTAGGTGATATTACGTTAGAAACGTACATAATGTTCCAACCGAGAAGTAGGGGCCGACCCGCCAGGAATGTTGTAAAATACTACATCCGAGATGTTAGATTGCCTTAGGTTAGGATGTATAACGTTATAGACGTATATAATGTTCCAACCGAGACGTACGGGGCTACACCAACGGGTTTCTGTAAAACATTACCAGCGAGGGGCTAGATGGGTTAGGAAAGGTTATATTACGTTAGAAACGTACATAATGTTCCAACCGAGAAGTAGGGGCCGACCCGCCAGGATTGTTGTAAAATACTACATCCGAGATGTTAGATTGCCTTAGGTTAGGACATATAACGTTATAGACGTATATAATGTACCCACCGAGACGTACTTGGCTACACGAACGGGATTCTGTAAAACATTACCAGCGAGGGGCTAGATGGGTTAGGTTAGGTTATATTAAGTTACAAATGTATATAATGTTCCCACCGAGAAGTAGGGGCCGACCCGCCAGGAATGTTGTAAAATACTACATCCGAGGTGTTAGGTTGCCTTAGGTTAGGATATATAACGTTATAGACGTATATAATGCTCCCACGGGGTGGTACTGTCCGACACGACCGGGATTCTGTAAAACATTACCAGCGAGGGGCTAGATGGGTTAGGTTAGGTTATATTACGTTACAAACGTATATAATGTTCCCACCGAGTAGTAGGGGCCGACCCTCCAGGAATGTTGTAAAATACCACATCCGAGGTGTTAGGTTGCTTTAGGTTAGGATATATAACGTTATAGACGTATATAATGTTCCCACGGAGTGGTACGGTCCGACACGACCGGGATTCTGTAAAACATTACCAGCGAGGGGCTAGATGGGTTAGGTTAGGTGATATTACGTTAGAAACGTACATAATGTTCCAACCGAGAAGTAGGGGCCGACCCGCCAGGAATGTTGTAAAATACTACATCCGAGATGTTAGATTGCCTTAGGTTAGGATGTATAACGTTATAGACGTATATAATGTTCCAACCGAGACGTACGGGGCTACACCAACGGGTTTCTGTAAAACATTACCAGCGAGGGGCTAGATGGGTTAGGAAAGGTTATATTACGTTAGAAACGTACATAATGTTCCAACCGAGAAGTAGGGGCCGACCCGCCAGGATTGTTGTAAAATACTACATCCGAGATGTTAGATTGCCTTAGGTTAGGATATATAACGTTATAGACGTATATAATGTACCCACCGAGACGTACTTGGCTACACGAACGGGATTCTGTAAAACATTACCAGCGAGGGGCTAGATGGGTTAGGTTAGGTTATATTAAGTTACAAATGTATATAATGTTCCCACCGAGAAGTAGGGGCCGACCCGCCAGGAATGTTGTAAAATACTACATCCGAGGTGTTAGGTTGCCTTAGGTTAGGATATATAACGTTATAGACGTATATAATGCTCCCACGGGGTGGTACGGGCCGACACGACCGGGATTCTGTAAAACATTACCAGCGAGGGGCTAGATGGGTTAGGTTAGGTTATACTACGTTATAGACGTATATAATGCTCCTACCGAGTAGTAGGGGCCGACCCTCCAGGAATGTTGTAAAATACTACATCCGAGGTGTTAGGTTGCCTTAGGTTAGGATATATAACGTTATAGACGTATATAATGTTCCCACGGAGATGTACGGACCCAAACGACCGGGATTCTGTAAAACATTACCAGCGAGGGGCTAGATGGGTTAGGTAAGGTTATATTACGTTATAGACATACATAATGTTCCCACCGAGAAGTAGGGGCCGGCCTGCCAGGAATGTTGTAAAATACTACATCCGAGGTGTTAAGTTGCCTTAGGTTAGGATATATAACGTTATAGACGTATATAATGTTCCCACCGAGACGTACGGGGCTGCACGTCCGGGATTCTGTAAAACATTACCAGCGAGGGGCTAAATGGGTTAGGAAAGGTTATATTACGTTAGAAACGTACATAATGTTCCAACCGAGAAGTAGGGGCCGACCCGCCAGGAATGTTGTAAAATACTACATCCGAGGTGTTAGGTTGCCTTAGGTTAGGATATATAACGTTATAGACGTATATAATGCTCCCACGGAGTGGTACGGGCCGACACGACCGGGATGCTGTAAAACATTACCAGCGAGGGGCTAGATGGGTTAGGTTAGGTTATATTACGTTACAAACGTATATAATGTTCCCACCGAGAAGTAGGGGCCGACCCGCCAGGAATGTTGTAAAATACTACATCCGAGATGTTAGATTGCCTTAGGTTAGGATATATAACGTTATAGACGTATATAATGTTCCCACCGAGACGTACTGGGCTACACGAACGGGATTCTACAAAACATTACCAGCGAGGGGCTAGAAGGATTAGGTTAGGTCATATTACGTTATAGACTAACATAATGTTCCAACTGAGAAGCAGGGGCCGCCCCTCCAGGAATGTTGTAAAATACTACATACGAGGTGTTAGGTTGCCTTAGGTTAGGATATATAACGTTATAGACGTATATAATGCTCCCACGGAGTGGTACGGGCCGACACGACCGGGATTCTGTAAAACATTACCAGCGAGGGGCTAGATGGGTTAGGTTAGGTTATATTACGTTACAAACGTATATAATGTTCTCACCGAGAAGTAGGGGCCGACCCTCCAGGAATGTTGTAAAATACTACATCCGAGGTGTTAGTTTGCCTTATGTTAGGATATATAACGTTATAGACGTATATAATGTACCCACGGAGATGTACGGACCCAAACGACCGGGATTCCGTAAAACATTACCAGCGAGGGGCTAGATGGGTTAGGTAAGGTTATATTACGTTATAGACATACATAATGTTCCCACCGAGAAGTAGGGGCCGACCTGTCAGGAATGTTGTAAGATACTACATCCGAGATGTTAGATTGCCTTCGGTTAGGATATATAACGTTATAGACGTATATAATGTTCCTACGGAGTGGTACGGGCCGACACGACCGGGATTCTGTAAAACATTACCAGCGAGGGGCTAGATGGGTTAGGTTAGGTTATATTACGTTACAAACGTATATAATGTTCCCACCGAGAAGTAGGGGCCGACCCGCCAGGAATGTTGTAAAATACTACATCCGAGATGTTAGGTTGCCTTAGGTTAGGATATATAACGTTATAGACGTATATAATGCTCCCACGGAGTGGTACGGGCCGACACGACCGGGATTCTGTAAAACATTACCAGCGAGGGGCTAGATGGGTTAGGTTAGGTTATACTACGTTATAGACGTATAATGCTCCTACCGAGTAGTAGGGGCCGACCCTCCAGGAATGTTGTAAAATACTACATCCGAGGTGTTAGGATGCCTTAGGTTAGGATATATAACGTTATAGACGTATATAATGTTCCCACAGAGTGGTACGGTCCGACACGACCGGGATTCTGTAAAACATTACCAGCGACGGACTAGATGGGTTAGGTTAGGTTATATTACGTTACAAACGTATATAATGTTCCCACCGAGAAGTAGGGGCCGACCCGCCAGGAATGTTGTAAAATACTACATCCGAGGTGTTAGGTTGCCTTAGGTTAGGATATATAACGTTATAGACGTATATAATATTCCCGCGGAGTGGTACGGTCCGACACGACCGGGATTCTGTAAAACATTACCAGCGAGGGACTAGATGGGTTAGGTTAGGTTATATTACGTTACAAACGTATATAATGTTCCCACCGAGAAGTAGGGGCCGACCCGCCAGGAATGTTGTAAAATACTACATCCGAGATGTTAGATTGCCTTAGGTTAGGATATATAACGTTATAGACGTATATAATGCTCCCACGGAGTGGTACGGTCCGACACGACCGGGATTCTGTAAAACATTACCAGCGAGGGACTAGATGGGTTAGGTTAGGTTATATTACGTTACAAACGTATATAATGTTCCCACCGAGAAGTAGGGGCCGACCCGCCAGGAATGTTGTAAAATACTACATCCGAGATGTTAGATTGCCTTAGGTTAGGATATATAACGTTATAGACGTATATAATGCTCCCACGGAGTGGTACGGGCCGACACGACCGGGATTCTGTAAAACATTACCAGCGAGGGGCTAGATGGGTTAGGTTAGGTTAAATTACGTTATAGACGTATATAATGTTCGAAGCGAGATGTATGGGCCGACCCGCCAGGAATGTTGTAAAATACTACATTCGAGATGTTAGGCTGCCTTAGGTTGGGATAAACAAGGTTATAGACGTACATCATCTCCCGACCGAGAAGTACGGTCCCACACGAACGGGATTCTGTAAAACATTACCAGCGAGGGGCTAGATGGGTTAGGTTAGGTTATACTACGTTATAGACGTATATAATGCTCCTACAGAGTAGTAGGGGCCGACCCTCCAGGAATGTTGTAAAATACTACATCCGAGGTGTTAGGTTGCCTTAGGTTAGGATATATAACGTTATAGGCGTATATAATGTTCCCACGGAGTAGTACTGTCCGACACGACCGGGATTCTGTAAAACATTACCAGCGAGGGGCTAGATGGGTTAGGTTAGGTTATATTACGTTACAAACGTATATAATGTTCCCACCGAGTAGTAGGGGCCGACCCTCCAGGAATGTTGTAAAATACCACATCCGAGGTGTTAGGTTGCTTTAGGTTAGGATATATAACGTTATAGACGTATATAATGTTCCCACGGAGTGGTACGGTCCGACACGACCGGGATTCTGTAAAACATTACCAGCGAGGGGCTAGATGGGTTAGGTTAGGTGATATTACGTTAGAAACGTACATAATGTTCCAACCGAGAAGTAGGGGCCGACCCGCCAGGAATGTTGTAAAATACTACATCCGAGATGTTAGATTGCCTTAGGTTAGGATGTATAACGTTATAGACGTATATAATGTTCCAACCGAGACGTACGGGGCTACACCAACGGGTTTCTGTAAAACATTCCCAGCGAGGGGCTAGATGGGTTAGGAAAGGTTATATTACGTTAGAAACGTACATAATGTTCCAACCGAGAAGTAGGGGCCGACCCGCCAGGATTGTTGTAAAATACTACATCCGAGATGTTAGATTGCCTTAGGTTAGGATATATAACGTTATAGACGTATATAATGTACCCACCGAGACGTACTTGGCTACACGAACGGGATTCTGTAAAACATTACCAGCGAGGGGCTAGATGGGTTAGGTTAGGTTATATTAAGTTACAAATGTATATAATGTTCCCACCGAGAAGTAGGGGCCGACCCGCCAGGAATGTTGTAAAATACTACATCCGAGGTGTTAGGTTGCCTTAGGTTAGGATATATAACGTTATAGACGTATATAATGCTCCCACGGGGTGGTACGGGCCGACACGAGCGGGATTCTGTAAAACATTACCAGCGAGGGGCTAGATGGGTTAGGTTAGGTTATACTACGTTATAGACGTATATAATGCTCCTACCGAGTAGTAGGGGCCGACCCTCCAGGAATGTTGTAAAATACTACATCCGAGGTGTTAGGTTGCCTTAGGTTAGGATATATAACGTTATAGACGTATATAATGTTCCCACGGAGATGTACGGACCCAAACGACCGGGATTCTGTAAAACATTACCAGCGAGGGGCTAGATGGGTTAGGTAAGGTTATATTACGTTATAGACATACATAATGTTCCCACCGAGAAGTAGGGGCCGGCCTGCCAGGAATGTTGTAAAATACTACATCCGAAGTGTTAAGTTGCCTTAGGTTAGGATATATAACGTTATAGACGTATATAATGTTCCCACCGAGACGTACGGGGCTGCACGTCCGGGATTCTGTAAAACATTACCAGCGAGGGGCTAAATGGGTTAGGAAAGGTTATATTACGTTAGAAACGTACATAATGTTCCAACCGAGAAGTAGGGGCCGACCCGCCAGGAATGTTGTAAAATACTACATCCGAGGTGTTAGGTTGCCTTAGGTTAGGATATATAACGTTATAGACGTATATAATGCTCCCACGGAGTGGTACGGGCCGACACGACCGGGATGCTGTAAAACATTACCAGCGAGGGGCTAGATGGGTTAGGTTAGGTTATATTACGTTACAAACGTATATAATGTTCCCACCGAGAAGTAGGGGCCGACCCGCCAGGAATGTTGTAAAATACTACATCCGAGATGTTAGATTGCCTTAGGTTAGGATATATAACGTTATAGACGTATATAATGTTCCCACCGAGACGTACTGGGCTACACGAACGGGATTCTACAAAACATTACCAGCGAGGGGCTAGAAGGATTAGGTTAGGTCATATTACGTTATAGACTAACATAATGTTCCAACTGAGAAGCAGGGGCCGCCCCTCCAGGAATGTTGTAAAATACTACATCCGAGGTGTTAGTTTGCCTTAGGTTAGGATATATAACGTTATAGACGTATATAATGTTCCCACGGAGATGTACGGACCCAAACGAACGGGATACTGTAAAACATTACCAGCGACGGGCTAGATGGGTTAGGTAAGGTTCTATTACGTTATAGAGGTATATAATGTTCCCACCGAGACTTACGGGGCTGCACGACCGGGATTCTGTAAAACATTACGAGCGAGGGGCTAGAAGGGTTAGGTTAGGTTACATTACGTTACAAACGTATATAATGTTCCCACCGAGAAGTAGGGGCCGACCCGCCAGGAATGTTGTAAAATACTACATCCGAGATGTTAGATTGCCTTAGGTTAGGATATATAACGTTATAGACGTATATAATGCTCCCACGGAGTGGTACGGGCCGACACGACCGGGATTCTGTAAAACATTACCAGCGAGGGGCTAGATGGGTTAGGTTAGGTTAAATTACGTTATAGACGTATATAATGTTCGATGCGAGATGTATGGGCCGACCCGCCAGGAATGTTGTAAAATACTACATTCGAGATGTTAGGCTGCCTTAGGTTGGGATAAACAAGGTTATAGACGTACATCATCTCCCGATCGAGAAGTACGGTCCCACACGAAGGGGATTCTGTAAAACATTACCAGCGAGGGGCTAGATGGGTTAGGTTAGGTTATACTACGTTATAGACGTATATAATGCTCCTACCGAGTAGTAGGGGCCGACCCTCCAGGAATGTTGTAAAATACTACATCCGAGGTGTTAGGTTGCCTTAGGTTAGGATATATAACGTTATAGACGTATATATTGTTCCCACGGAGTGGTACGGTCCGACACGACCGGGATTCTGTAAAACATTACCAGCGAGGGGCTAGATGGATTAGGTTAGGTTATATTACGTTACAAACGTATATAATGTTCCCACCGAGTAGTAGGGGCCGACCCGCCAGGAATGTTGTAAAATACTACATACGAGGTGTTAGGTTGCCTTAGGTTAGGATATATAACGTTATAGACGTATATAATGCTCCCACGGAGTGGTACGGGCCGACACGACCGGGATTCTGTAAAACATTACCAGCGAGGGGCTAGATGGGTTAGGTTAGGTTATATTACGTTACAAACGTATATAATGTTCTCACCGAGAAGTAGGGGCCGACCCGCCAGGAATGTTGTAAAATACTACATACGAGGTGTTAGGTTGCCTTAGGTTAGGATATATAACGTTATAGACGTATATAATGCTCCCACGGAGTGGTACGGGCCGACACGACCGGGATTCTGTAAAACATTACCAGCGAGGGGCTAGATGGGTTAGGTTAGGTTAAATTACGTTATAGACGTATATAATGTTCGAACCGAGAAGTATGGGCCGACACGCCAGGAATGTTGTAAAATACTACATTCGAGATGTTAGGCTGCCTTAGGTTGGGATAAACAAGGTTATAGACGTACATCATCTCCCGACCGAGAAGTACGGTCGCACACGAACGGGATTCTGTAAAACATTACCAGAGAGGGGCTAGATGGGTTATGTTAGGTTATACTACGTTATAGACGTATATAATGCTCCTACCGAGTAGTAGCGGACGACCCTCCAGGAATGTTGTAGAATACTACATCCGAGGTGTTAGGTTGCCTTAGGTTAGGATATATAACGTTATAGACGTATATAATGTTCCCACGGAGTGGTACGGTCCGACACGACCAGGATTCTGTAAAACATTACCAGCGAGGGGCTAGATGGGTTAGGTTAGGTTATATTACGTTATAGACGTATATAATGTTCCCACCGAGATGTAGGGGCCGACCCGCCAGGAATGTTGTAAAATACTACATCCGAGATGTTAGATTGCCTTAGGTTAGGATATATAACGTTATAGACGTGCATAATGTTCCCACCTAGACGTACGGGCCGACACGACCGGGATTCTGTAAAACATTACGAGCGAGGTGCTAGAAGGGTTAGGAAAGGTTATATTACTTTATAGACGTATATAATGTTCGAACCGAGAAGTATGGGCTGACCCGCCAGGAATGTTGTAAAATACTACATTCGAGATGTTAGGCTGCCTTAGGTTGGGTTAAACAAGGTTATAGACGTACATCATCTCCAGACCGAGCAGTACGGTCGCACACGAACGGGATTCTGTAAAACATTACCAGCGAGGGGCTAGATGGGTTAGGTTAGGTTATACTACGTTATAGACGTATATAATGTTCGAACCGAGAAGTATGGGCCGACACGCCAGGAATGTTGTAAAATACTACATTCGAGATGTTAGGCTGCCTTAGGTTGGGATAAACAAGGTTATAGACGTATATCATCTCCCGACCGAGAAGTACGGTCGCACAAGTACGGGATTCTGTAAAACATTACCAGCGAGGGGCTAGATGGGTTAGGTTAGGTTATATTACGTTACAAACGTATATAATGTTCCCACCGAGAAGTAGGGGCCGACCCGCCAGGAATGTTGTAAAATACTACATACGAGGTGTCAGGTTGCCTTAGGTTAGGATATATAACGTTATAGACGTATATAATGCTCCCACGGAGTGGTACGGGCCGACACGACCGGGATTCTGTAAAACATTACCAGCGAGGGGCTAGATGGGTTAGGTTAGGTTATACTACGTTATAGACGTATATAATGCTCCTACCGAGTAGTAGGGGCCGACCCTCCAGGAATGTTGTAAAATACTACATCCGAGGAGTTAGGTTGCCTTAGGTTAGGATATATAACGTTATAGACGTATATAATGTTCCCACGGAGTGGTACGGTCCGACACGACCGGGATTCTGTAAAACATTACCAGCGAGGGGCTAGATGGGTTAGGTTAGGTTATATTACGTTACAAACGTATATAATGTTCCCACCGAGAAGTAGGGGCCGACCCGCCAGGAATGTTGTAAAATACTACATCCGAGATGTTAGGTTGCCTTAGGTTAGGATATATAACGTTATAGACGTATATAATGCTCCCACGGAGTGGTACGGGCCGACACGACCGGGATTCTGTAAAACATTACCAGCGAGGGGCTAGATGGGTTAGGTTAGGTTATACTACGTTATAGACGTATAATGCTCCTACCGAGTAGTAGGGGCCGACCCTCCAGGAATGTTGTAAAATACTACATCCGAGGTGTTAGGATGCCTTAGGTTAGGATATATAACGTTATAGACGTATATAATGTTCCCACAGAGTGGTACGGTCCGACACGACCGGGATTCTGTAAAACATTACCAGCGACGGACTAGATGGGTTAGGTTAGGTTATATTACGTTACAAACGTATATAATGTTCCCACCGAGAAGTAGGGGCCGACCCGCCAGGAATGTTGTAAAATACTACGTCCGAGATGTTAGATTGCCTTAGGTTAGGATATATAACGTTATAGACGTATATAATGTTCCCACCGAGACGTACTGGGCTACACGAACGGGATTCTACAAAACATTACCAGCGAGGGGCTAGAAGGATTAGGTTAGGTCATATTACGTTATAGACTAACATAATGTTCCAACTGAGAAGCAGGGGCCGACCCTCCAGGAATGTTGTAAAATACTACATCCGAGGTGTTAGTTTGCCTTAGGTTAGGATATATAACGTTATAGACGTATATAATGTTCCCACGGAGATGTACGGACCCAAACGAACGGGTTACTGTAAAACATTTCCAGCGACGGGCTAGATGGGTTAGGTAAGGTTCTATTACGTTATAGAGGTATATAATGTTCCCACCGAGACTTACGGGGCTGCACGACCGGGATTCTGTAAAACATTACGAGCGAGGGGCTAGAAGGGTTAGGTTAGGTTATATTACGTTACAAACGTATATAATGTTCCCACCAAGAAGTAGGGGCCGACCTGCCAGGAATGTTGTAAAATACTACATCCGAGATGTTAGTTTGCCTTATGTTAGGATATATAACGTTATAGACGTATATAATGTACCCACGGAGATGTACGGACCCAAACGACCGGGATTCCGTAAAACATTACCAGCGAGGGGCTAGATGGGTTAGGTAAGGTTATATTACGTTATAGACATACATAATGTTCCCACCGAGAAGTAGGGGCCGACCTGTCAGGAATGTTGTAAGATACTACATCCGAGATGTTAGATTGCCTTCGGTTAGGATATATAACGTTATAGACGTATATAATGTTCCTACGGAGTGGTACGGGCCGACACGACCGGGATTCTGTAAAACATTACCAGCGAGGGGCTAGATGGGTTAGGTTAGGTTATATTACGTTACAAACGTATATAATGTTCCCACCGAGAAGTAGGGGCCGACCCGCCAGGAATGTTGTAAAATACTACATCCGAGATGTTAGGTTGCCTTAGGTTAGGATATATAACGTTATAGACGTATATAATGCTCCCACGGAGTGGTACGGGCCGACACGACCGGGATTCTGTAAAACATTACCAGCGAGGGGCTAGATGGGTTAGGTTAGGTTATACTACGTTATAGACGTATAATGCTCCTACCGAGTAGTAGGGGCCGACCCTCCAGGAATGTTGTAAAATACTACATCCGAGGTGTTAGGATGCCTTAGGTTAGGATATATAACGTTATAGACGTATATAATGTTCCCACAGAGTGGTACGGTCCGACACGACCGGGATTCTGTAAAACATTACCAGCGACGGACTAGATGGGTTAGGTTAGGTTATATTACGTTACAAACGTATATAATGTTCCCACCGAGAAGTAGGGGCCGACCCGCCAGGAATGTTGTAAAATACTACATCCGAGGTGTTAGGTTGCCTTAGGTTAGGATATATAACGTTATAGACGTATATAATATTCCCGCGGAGTGGTACGGTCCGACACGACCGGGATTCTGTAAAACATTACCAGCGAGGGACTAGATGGGTTAGGTTAGGTTATATTACGTTACAAACGTATATAATGTTCCCACCGAGAAGTAGGGGCCGACCCGCCAGGAATGTTGTAAAATACTACATCCGAGATGTTAAATTGCCTTAGGATAGGATATATAACGTTATAGACGTATATAATGTTCTCACCGAGACGTACTGGGCTACACGAACGGGATTCTACAAAACATTACCAGCGAGGGGCTAGAAGGATTAGGTTAGGTTATACTACGTTATAGACTAACATAATGTTCCAACCGAGAAGCAGGGGCCGACCCTCCAGGAATGTTGTAAAATACTACATCCGAGGTGTTAGTTTGCCTTGGGTTAGGATATATAACGTTATAGACGTATATAATGTTCCCACGGAGATGTACGGACACAAACGACCGGGATTCTGTAAAACATTACCAGCGAGGGGCTAGATGGGTTAGGTTAGGTTATACTACGTTATAGACGTATATAATGCTCCTAACGAGTAGTAGGGGCCGACCCTCCAGGAATGTTGTAAAATACTACATCCGAGATGTTAGATTGCCTTAGGTTAGGATATATAACGTTATAGACGTATATAATGCTCCCACGGAGTGGTACGGGCCGACACGACCGGGATTCTGTAAAACATTACCAGCGAGGGGCTAGATGGGTTAGGTTAGGTTAAATTACGTTATAGACGTATATAATGTTCGAAGCGAGATGTATGGGCCGACCCGCCAGGAATGTTGTAAAATACTACATTCGAGATGTTAGGCTGCCTTAGGTTGGGATAAACAAGGTTATAGACGTACATCATCTCCCGACCGAGAAGTACGGTCCCACACGAACGGGATTCTGTAAAACATTACCAGCGAGGGGCTAGATGGGTTAGGTTAGGTTATACTACGTTATAGACGTATATAATGCTCCTACAGAGTAGTAGGGGCCGACCCTCCAGGAATGTTGTAAAATACTACATCCGAGGTGTTAGGTTGCCTTAGGTTAGGATATATAACGTTATAGGCGTATATAATGTTCCCACGGAGTAGTACTGTCCGACACGACCGGGATTCTGTAAAACATTACCAGCGAGGGGCTAGATGGGTTAGGTTAGGTTATATTACGTTACAAACGTATATAATGTTCCCACCGAGTAGTAGGGGCCGACCCTCCAGGAATGTTGTAAAATACCACATCCGAGGTGTTAGGTTGCTTTAGGTTAGGATATATAACGTTATAGACGTATATAATGTTCCCACGGAGTGGTACGGTCCGACACGACCGGGATTCTGTAAAACATTACCAGCGAGGGGCTAGATGGGTTAGGTTAGGTGATATTACGTTAGAAACGTACATAATGTTCCAACCGAGAAGTAGGGGCCGACCCGCCAGGAATGTTGTAAAATACTACATCCGAGATGTTAGATTGCCTTAGGTTAGGATGTATAACGTTATAGACGTATATAATGTTCCAACCGAGACGTACGGGGCTACACCAACGGGTTTCTGTAAAACATTCCCAGCGAGGGGCTAGATGGGTTAGGAAAGGTTATATTACGTTAGAAACGTACATAATGTTCCAACCGAGAAGTAGGGGCCGACCCGCCAGGATTGTTGTAAAATACTACATCCGAGATGTTAGATTGCCTTAGGTTAGGATATATAACGTTATAGACGTATATAATGTACCCACCGAGACGTACTTGGCTACACGAACGGGATTCTGTAAAACATTACCAGCGAGGGGCTAGATGGGTTAGGTTAGGTTATATTAAGTTTCAAATGTATATAATGTTCCCACCGAGAAGTAGGGGCCGACCCGCCAGGAATGTTGTAAAATACTACATCCGAGGTGTTAGGTTGCCTTAGGTTAGGATATATAACGTTATAGACGTATATAATGCTCCCACGGGGTGGTACGGGCCGACACGAGCGGGATTCTGTAAAACATTACCAGCGAGGGGCTAGATGGGTTAGGTTAGGTTATACTACGTTATAGACGTATATAATGCTCCTACCGAGTAGTAGGGGCCGACCCTCCAGGAATGTTGTAAAATACTACATCCGAGGTGTTAGGTTGCCTTAGGTTAGGATATATAACGTTATAGACGTATATAATGTTCCCACGGAGATGTACGGACCCAAACGACCGGGATTCTGTAAAACATTACCAGCGAGGGGCTAGATGGGTTAGGTAAGGATATATTACGTTATAGACATACATAATGTTCCCACCGAGAAGTAGGGGCCGGCCTGCCAGGAATGTTGTAAAATACTACATCCGAAGTTTTAGTTGCCTTAGGTTAGGATATATAACGTTATAGACGTATATAATGTTCCCACCGAGACGTACGGGGCTGCACGTCCGGGATTCTGTAAAACATTACCAGCGAGGGGCTAAATGGGTTAGGAAAGGTTATATTACGTTAGAAACGTACATAATGTTCCAACCGAGAAGTAGGGGCCGACCCGCCAGGAATGTTGTAAAATACTACATCCGAGGTGTTAGGTTGCCTTAGGTTAGGATATATAACGTTATAGACGTATATAATGCTCCCACGGAGTGGTACGGGCCGACACGACCGGGATGCTGTAAAACATTACCAGCGAGGGGCTAGATGGGTTAGGTTAGGTTATATTACGTTACAAACGTATATAATGTTCCCACCGAGAAGTAGGGGCCGACCCGCCAGGAATGTTGTAAAATACTACATCCGAGATGTTAGATTGCCTTAGGTTAGGATATATAACGTTATAGACGTATATAATGTTCCCACCGAGACGTACTGGGCTACACGAACGGGATTCTACAAAACATTACCAGCGAGGGGCTAGAAGGATTAGGTTAGGTCATATTACGTTATAGACTAACATAATGTTCCAACTGAGAAGCAGGGGCCGCCCCTCCAGGAATGTTGTAAA
Source organism: Xylocopa violacea (assembly GCA_963969225.1). Classification (NCBI taxonomy): domain Eukaryota; kingdom Metazoa; phylum Arthropoda; class Insecta; order Hymenoptera; family Apidae; genus Xylocopa; species Xylocopa violacea. The sequence continues at coordinate 4,619,262 of CAXAJV010000013.1, forward strand.
ATACTACATCCGAGGTGTTAGTTTGCCTTAGGTTAGGATATATAACGTTATAGACGTATATAATGTTCCCACGGAGATGTACGGACCCAAACGAACGGGATACTGTAAAACATTACCAGCGACGGGCTAGATGGGTTAGGTAAGGTTCTATTACGTTATAGAGGTATATAATGTTCCCACCGAGACTTACGGGGCTGCACGACCGGGATTCTGTAAAACATTACGAGCGAGGGGCTAGAAGGGTTAGGTTAGGTTACATTACGTTACAAACGTATATAATGTTCCCACCGAGAAGTAGGGGCCGACCCGCCAGGAATGTTGTAAAATACTTCATCCGAGATGTTAGATTGCCTTAGGTTAGGATATATAACGTTATAGACGTATATAATGCTCCCACGGAGTGGTACGGGCCGACACGACCGGGATTCTGTAAAACATTACCAGCGAGGGGCTAGATGGGTTAGGTTAGGTTAAATTACGTTATAGACGTATATAATGTTCGATGCGAGATGTATGGGCCGACCCGCCAGGAATGTTGTAAAATACTACATTCGAGATGTTAGGCTGCCTTAGGTTGGGATAAACAAGGTTATAGACGTACATCATCTCCCGATCGAGAAGTACGGTCCCACACGAAGGGGATTCTGTAAAACATTACCAGCGAGGGGCTAGATGGGTTAGGTTAGGTTATACTACGTTATAGACGTATATAATGCTCCTACCGAGTAGTAGGGGCCGACCCTCCAGGAATGTTGTAAAATACTACATCCGAGGTGTTAGGTTGCCTTAGGTTAGGATATATAACGTTATAGACGTATATATTGTTCCCACGGAGTGGTACGGTCCGACACGACCGGGATTCTGTAAAACATTACCAGCGAGGGGCTAGATGGATTAGGTTAGGTTATATTACGTTACAAACGTATATAATGTTCCCACCGAGTAGTAGGGGCCGACCCGCCAGGAATGTTGTAAAATACTACATACGAGGTGTTAGGTTGCCTTAGGTTAGGATATATAACGTTATAGACGTATATAATGCTCCCACGGAGTGGTACGGGCCGACACGACCGGGATTCTGTAAAACATTACCAGCGAGGGGCTAGATGGGTTAGGTTAGGTTATATTACGTTACAAACGTATATAATGTTCTCACCGAGAAGTAGGGGCCGACCCGCCAGGAATGTTGTAAAATACTACATACGAGGTGTTAGGTTGCCTTAGGTTAGGATATATAACGTTATAGACGTATATAATGCTCCCACGGAGTGGTACGGGCCGACACGACCGGGATTCTGTAAAACATTACCAGCGAGGGGCTAGATGGGTTAGGTTAGGTTAAATTACGTTATAGACGTATATAATGTTCGAACCGAGAAGTATGGGCCGACACGCCAGGAATGTTGTAAAATACTACATTCGAGATGTTAGGCTGCCTTAGGTTGGGATAAACAAGGTTATAGACGTACATCATCTCCCGACCGAGAAGTACGGTCGCACACGAACGGGATTCTGTAAAACATTACCAGAGAGGGGCTAGATGGGTTATGTTAGGTTATACTACGTTATAGACGTATATAATGCTCCTACCGAGTAGTAGCGGACGACCCTCCAGGAATGTTGTAGAATACTACATCCGAGGTGTTAGGTTGCCTTAGGTTAGGATATATAACGTTATAGACGTATATAATGTTCCCACGGAGTGGTACGGTCCGACACGACCAGGATTCTGTAAAACATTACCAGCGAGGGGCTAGATGGGTTAGGTTAGGTTATATTACGTTATAGACGTATATAATGTTCCCACCGAGATGTAGGGGCCGACCCGCCAGGAATGTTGTAAAATACTACATCCGAGATGTTAGATTGCCTTAGGTTAGGATATATAACGTTATAGACGTGCATAATGTTCCCACCTAGACGTACGGGCCGACACGACCGGGATTCTGTAAAACATTACGAGCGAGGTGCTAGAAGGGTTAGGAAAGGTTATATTACTTTATAGACGTATATAATGTTCGAACCGAGAAGTATGGGCTGACCCGCCAGGAATGTTGTAAAATACTACATTCGAGATGTTAGGCTGCCTTAGGTTGGGTTAAACAAGGTTATAGACGTACATCATCTCCAGACCGAGCAGTACGGTCGCACACGAACGGGATTCTGTAAAACATTACCAGCGAGGGGCTAGATGGGTTAGGTTAGGTTATACTACGTTATAGACGTATATAATGTTCGAACCGAGAAGTATGGGCCGACACGCCAGGAATGTTGTAAAATACTACATTCGAGATGTTAGGCTGCCTTAGGTTGGGATAAACAAGGTTATAGACGTATATCATCTCCCGACCGAGAAGTACGGTCGCACAAGTACGGGATTCTGTAAAACATTACCAGCGAGGGGCTAGATGGGTTAGGTTAGGTTATATTACGTTACAAACGTATATAATGTTCCCACCGAGTAGTAGGGGCCGACCCTCCAGGAATGTTGTAAAATACTACATCCGAGGTGTTAGGTTGCTTTAGGTTAGGATATATAACGTTATAGGCGTATATAATCTTCCTACGGTGTGGTACGGTCCGACACGACCGGGATTCTGTAAAACATTACCAGCGAGGAGCTAGATGGGTTAGGTTAGGTTATATTACGTTACAAACGTATATAATGTTCCCACCGAGTAGTAGGGGCCGACCCTCCAGGAATGTTGTAAAATACTACATCCGAGGTGTTAGGTTGCTTTAGGTTAGGATATATAACGTTATAGACGTATATAATGTTCCCACGGAGTGGCACGGTCCGACACGACCGGGATTCTGTAAAACATTACCAGCGAGGGGCTAGATGGGTTAGGTTAGGTTATATTACGTTACAAACGTATATAATGTTCCCACCGAGAAGTAGGGGCCGACCCGCCAGGAATGTTGTAAAATACTACATCCGAGATGTTAGATTGCCTTAGGTTAGGATATATAACGTTATAGACGTATATAATGTTCCCACCGAGACGTACTGGGCTACACGAACGGGATTCTACAAAACATTACCAGCGAGGGTCTAGAAGGATTAGGTTAGGTTATATTACGTTATAGACTAACATAATGTTCCAACCGAGAAGCAGGGGCCGACCCTCCAGGAATGTTGTAAAATACTACATCCGAGGTCTTAGTTTGCCTTAGGTTAGGATATATAACGTTATAGACGTATGTAATGTTCCCACGGAGATGTACGGACCCAAACGAACGGGATTCTGTAAAACATTACCAGCGACGGGCTAGATGGGTTAGGTAAGGTTATATTACGTTATAGACGTATATAATGTTCCCACCGAGACGTACGGGGCTGCACGTCCGGGATTCTGTAAAACATTACGAGCGAGGGGCTAGAAGGTTTAGGAAAGGTTATATTACTTTATAAACGTATATAATGTTCGAACCGAGAAGTATGGGCCGACCCTCCAGGAATGTTGTAAAATACTACATTCGAGATGTTAGGCTGCCTTAGGTTGGGATAAACAAGGTAATAGACGTACATCATCTCCAGACCGAGCAGTATGGTCGCACACGAACGGGATTCTGTAAAACATTACCAGCGAGGGGCTAGATGGCTTAGGTTAGGCTATACTACGTTATAGACGTATATAATGTTCGAACCGAGAAGTATGGGCCGACACGCCAGGAATGTTGTAAAATACTACATTCGAGATGTTAGGCTGCCTTAGGTTGGGATAAACAAGGTTATAGACGTACATTATCTCCCGACCGAGAAGTACGGTCGCACACGAGCGGGATTCTGTAAAACATTACCAGCGAGGGGCTAGATGGGTTAGGTTAGGTTAAATTACGTTATAGACGTATATAATGCTCCTACCGAGTAGTAGCGGCCGACCCTCCAGGAATGTTGTAAAATACTACATCCGAGATGTTAGATTGCCTTAGGTTAGGATATATAACGTTATAGACGTATATAATGTTCCCACGGAGTGGTACGGGCCGACACGACCGGGATTCTGTAAAACACTACCAGCGAGGAGCTATATGGGTTAGGTTAGGTTATATTACGTTATGGACTTACATAATGTTCCAACCGAGAAGTAGGGGCCGACCCTCCAGGAATGTTGTAAAATACTACATCCGAGATGTTAGATTGCCTTAGGTTAGGATATATAACGTTATAGACGAATATAATGTTCCCACCGAGACGTACTTGGCTACACGAACGGGATTCTGTAAAACATTACCAGCGAGGGGCTAGATGGGTTAGGTTAGGTTAAATTACGTTATAGACGTATACAATGTTCCCACCGAGAAGTAGGGGCCGACCCGCCAGGATTGTTGTAAAATACTACATCCGAGATGTTAGATTGCCATAGGTTAGGATATATAACGTTATAGACGTATATAATGTTCCTACGGAGTGGTACGGGCCGACACGACCGGGATTCTGTAAAACATTACCAGCGAGGGGCTAGATGGGTTAGGTTAGGTTATATTACGTTAGAAACGTACATAATGTTCCAACCGAGAAGTAGGGGCCGACCCGCCAGGAATGTTGTGAAATACTACATCCGAAGTGTTAGGTTGCCTTAGCTTAGGATATATAACGTTATAGACGTATATAATGCTCCCACGGAGTGATACGGGCCGACACGACCGGGATTCTGTAAAACATTACCAGCGAGGGGCTAGATGGATTAGGTTAGGTTAAATTACGTTATAGACGTATATAATGTTCCCACCGAGAAGTAGGGGCCGAACCGCCAGGATTGTTGTAAAATACTACATCCGAGATGTTAGATTGTCTTAGGTTAGGATATATAACGTTATAGGCGTATATAATGTTCCCACCGAGACGTACGGGGCTGCACGACCTGGATTCTGTAAAACATTACCAGCGAGGGGCTAGAAGGGTTAGGAAAGGTTATATTAAGTTATAGACTTACATAATGTTCCAACCGAGAAGTAGTGGCCGACCCTCCAGGAATGTTGTAAAATACTACATCCGAGGTGTTAGTTTGCCTTAGGTTAGGATATATAACGTTATAGACGTATATAATGTTCCCACGGAGTGGTACGGTCCGACACGACCGGGATTCTGTAAAACATTACCAGCGAGGGGCTAGATGGGTTAGGTTAGGTTATATTACGATACAGACTAACATAATGTTCCAACCGAGAAGCAGGGGCCGACCCTCCAGGAATGTTGTAAAATAACTACATCCGAGGTGTTAGTTTGCCTTAGGTTAGGATATATAACGTCATAGACGTATATAATGCTCCCACGGAGTGGTACGGGCCGACACGACCGGGATTCTGTAAAACATTACGAGCGAGGTGCTAGAAGGGTTAGGAAAGGTTATATTACTTTATAGACGTATATAATGTTCGAACCGAGAAGTATGGTCCGACCCGCCAGGAATGTTGTAAAATACTACATTCGAGATGTTAGGCTGCCTTAGGTTGGGATAAACAAGGTAATAGACGTACATCATCTCCAGACCGAGCAGTACGGTCGCACACGAACGGGATTCTGTAAAACATTACCAGCGAGGGGCTAGATGGGTTAGGTTAGGTTATACTACGTTATAGACGTATATAATGTTCGAACCGAGAAGTATGGGCCGACACGCCAGGAATGTTGTAAAATACTACATTCGAGATGTTAGGCTGCCTTAGGTTGGGATAAACAAGCTTATAGACGTACATCATCTCCCGACCGAGAAGTACGGTCGCACACGAACGGGATTCTGTAAAACATTACCAGCGAGGGGCTAGATGGGTTAGGTTAGGTTATACTACGTTATAGACGTATATAATGCTCCTACCGAGTAGTAGCGGCCGACCCTCCAGGAATGTTGTAAAATACTACATCCGAGGTGTTAGGTTGCCTTAGGTTAGGATATATAACGTTATAGACGTATATAATGTTCCCACCGAGAAGTAGGGGCCGAACCGCCAGGATTGTTGTAAAATACTACATCCGAGATGTTAGATTGTCTTAGGTTAGGATATATAACGTTATAGGCGTATATAATGTTCCCACCGAGACGTACGGGGCTGCACGACCTGGATTCTGTAAAACATTACCAGCGAGGGGCTAGAAGGGTTAGGAAAGGTTATATTAAGTTATAGACTTACATAATGTTCCAACCGAGAAGTAGTGGCCGACCCTCCAGGAATGTTGTAAAATACTACATCCGAGGTGTTAGTTTGCCTTAGGTTAGGATATATAACGTTATAGACGTATATAATGTTCCCACGGAGTGGTACGGTCCGACACGACCGGGATTCTGTAAAACATTACCAGCGAGGGGCTAGATGGGTTAGGTTAGGTTATATTACGATACAGACTAACATAATGTTCCAACCGAGAAGCAGGGGCCGACCCTCCAGGAATGTTGTAAAATAACTACATCCGAGGTGTTAGTTTGCCTTAGGTTAGGATATATAACGTCATAGACGTATATAATGCTCCCACGGAGTGGTACGGGCCGACACGACCGGGATTCTGTAAAACATTACGAGCGAGGTGCTAGAAGGGTTAGGAAAGGTTATATTACTTTATAGACGTATATAATGTTCGAACCGAGAAGTATGGTCCGACCCGCCAGGAATGTTGTAAAATACTACATTCGAGATGTTAGGCTGCCTTAGGTTGGGATAAACAAGGTAATAGACGTACATCATCTCCAGACCGAGCAGTACGGTCGCACACGAACGGGATTCTGTAAAACATTACCAGCGAGGGGCTAGATGGGTTAGGTTAGGTTATACTACGTTATAGACGTATATAATGTTCGAACCGAGAAGTATGGGCCGACACGCCAGGAATGTTGTAAAATACTACATTCGAGATGTTAGGCTGCCTTAGGTTGGGATAAACAAGCTTATAGACGTACATCATCTCCCGACCGAGAAGTACGGTCGCACACGAACGGGATTCTGTAAAACATTACCAGCGAGGGGCTAGATGGGTTAGGTTAGGTTATACTACGTTATAGACGTATATAATGCTCCTACCGAGTAGTAGCGGCCGACCCTCCAGGAATGTTGTAAAATACTACATCCGAGGTGTTAGGTTGCCTTAGGTTAGGATATATAACGTTATAGACGTATATAATGTTCCCACGGAGTGGTACGGGCCGACACCACCGGGATTCTGTAAAACATTACCAGCGAGTGGCTAGAGGGGTTAGGTTAGGTTACAATACGTTACAAACGTATATAATGTTCCCACCGAGATGTAGGGGCCGACCCGCCAGGAATGTTGTAAAATACTACATCCGATGTGTTAGTTTGCCTTATGTTAGGATATATAACGTTATAGACGTATATAATGTTCCCACCGAGACGTACTTGGCTACACGAACGGGATTCTGTAAAACATTACCAGCGAGGGGCTAGATGGGTTAGGTTAGGTTAAATTACGTTATAGACGTATACAATGTTCCCACCGAGAAGTAGGGGCCGACCCGCCAGGATTGTTGTAAAATACTACATCCGAGATGTTAGATTGCCATAGGTTAGGATATATAAAGTTATAGACGTATATAATGTTCCTACGGAGTGGTACGGGCCGACACGACCGGGATTCTGTAAAACATTACCAGCGAGGGGCTAAATGGGTTAGGTTAGGTGATGTTACGTTATAGACGTATATAATGTTCCCACCGAGATGTAGGGGCCGACCCGCCAGGAATGTTGTAAAATACTACATCCGAGATGTTAGATTGCCTTAGGTTAGGATATATAACGTTATAGACGTACATAATGTTCCCACCCAGACGTACGGGGCTACACGAACGGGATTCTACAAAACATTCCCAGCGAGGGGCTAGATGGGTTAGGTTAGGTTATATTACGATACAGACTAACATAATGTTCCAACCGAGAAGCAGGGGCCGACCCTCCAGGAATGTTGTAAAATAACTACATCCGAGGTGTTAGTTTGCCTTAGGTTAGGATATATAACGTTATAGACGTATATAATGCTCCCACGGAGTGGTACGGGCCGACACGACCGGGATTCTGTAAAACATTACGAGCGAGGTGCTAGAAGGGTTAGGAAAGGTTATATTACTTTATAGACGTATATAATGTTCGAACCGAGAAGTATGGTCCGACCCGCCAGGAATGTTGTAAAATACTACATTCGAGATGTTAGGCTGCCTTAGGTTGGGATAAACAAGGTAATAGACGTACATCATCTCCAGACCGAGCAGTACGGTCGCACACGAACGGGATTCTGTAAAACATTACCAGCGAGGGGCTAGATGGGTTAGGTTAGGTTATACTACGTTATAGACGTATATAATGTTCGAACCGAGAAGTATGGGCCGACACGCCAGGAATGTTGTAAAATACTACATTCGAGATGTTAGGCTGCCTTAGGTTGGGATAAACAAGCTTATAGACGTACATCATCTCCCGACCGAGAAGTACGGTCGCACACGAACGGGATTCTGTAAAACATTACCAGCGAGGGGCTAGATGGGTTAGGTTAGGTTATACTACGTTATAGACGTATATAATGCTCCTACCGAGTAGTAGCGGCCGACCCTCCAGGAATGTTGTAAAATACTACATCCGAGGTGTTAGGTTGCCTTAGGTTAGGATATATAACGTTATAGACGTATATAATGTTCCCACGGAGTGGTACGGGCCGACACCACCGGGATTCTGTAAAACATTACCAGCGAGGGGCTAGAGGGGTTAGGTTAGGTTACATTACGTTACAAACGTATATAATGTTCCCACCGAGATGTAGGGGCCGACCCGCCAGGAATGTTGTAAAATACTACATCCGATGTGTTAGTTTGCCTTATGTTAGGATATATAACGTTATAGACGTATATAATGTTCCCACGGAGATGTACGGACCCAAACGACCGGGATTCTGTAAAACATTACCAGCGAGGGGCTAGATGGGTTAGGTAAGGTTATATTACGTTATAGACTTACATAATGTTCCCACCGAGAAGTAGGGGCCGACCGCCAGGAATGTTGTAAAATACTACATTCGAGATGTTAGGTTTGCATTAGGTTGGGATAAACAAGGTTATAGACGTATATAATATTCCCACGGAGTGGTACGGGCCGACACGACCGGGATTCTGTAAAACACTACCAGCGAGGAGCTATATGGGTTAGGTTAGGTTATATTACGTTATGGACTTACATAATGTTCCAACCGAGAAGTAGGGGCCGACCCTCCAGGAATGTTGTAAAATACTACATCCGAGATGTTAGATTGCCATAGGTTAGGATATATAAAGTTATAGACGTATATAATGTTCCTACGGAGTGGTACGGGCCGACACGACCGGGATTCTGTAAAACATTACCAGCGAGGGGCTAAATGGGTTAGGTTAGGTGATGTTACGTTATAGACGTATATAATGTTCCCACCGAGATGTAGGGGCCGACCCGCCAGGAATGTTGTAAAATACTACATCCGAGATGTTAGATTGCCTTAGGTTAGGATATATAACGTTATAGACGTACATAATGTTCCCACCCAGACGTACGGGGCTACACGAACGGGATTCTACAAAACATTCCCAGCGAGGGGCTAGATGGGTTAGGTTAGGTTATATTACGTTAGAAACGTACATAATGTTCCCACCGAGAAGTAGGGGCCGAACCGCCAGGATTGTTGTAAAATACTACATCCGAGATGTTAGATTGTCTTAGGTTAGGATATATAACGTTATAGACGTATATAATGTTCCCACCGAGACGTACGGGGCTGCACGACCTGGATTCTGTAAAACATTACCAGCGAGGGGCTAGAAGGGTTAGGAAAGGTTATATTAAGTTATAGACTTACATAATGTTCCAACCGAGAAGTAGTGGCCGACCCTCCAGGAATGTTGTAAAATACTACATCCGAGGTGTTAGTTTGCCTTAGGTTAGGATATATAACGTTATAGACGTATATAATGTTCCCACGGAGTGGTACGGTCCGACACGACCGGGATTCTGTAAAACATTACCAGCGAGGGGCTAGACGGGTTAGGTTAGGTTATATTACGATACAGACTAACATAATGTTCCAACCGAGAAGCAGGGGCCGACCCTCCAGGAATGTTGTAAAATAACTACATCCGAGGTGTTAGTTTGCCTTAGGTTAGGATATATAACGTTATAGACGTATATAATGCTCCCACGGAATGGTACGGGCCGACACGACCGGGATTCTGTAAAACATTACGAGCGAGGTGCTAGAAGGGTTAGGAAAGGTTATATTACTTTATAGACGTATATAATGTTCGAACCGAGAAGTATGGTCCGACCCGCCAGGAATGTTGTAAAATACTACATTCGAGATGTTAGGCTGCCTTAGGTTGGGATAAACAAGGTAATAGACGTACATCATCTCCAGACCGAGCAGTACGGTCGCACACGAACGGGATTCTGTAAAACATTACCAGCGAGGGGCTAGATGGGTTAGGTTAGGTTATACTACGTTATAGACGTATATAATGTTCGAACCGAGAAGTATGGGCCGACACGCCAGGAATGTTGTAAAATACTACATTCGAGATGTTAGGCTGCCTTAGGTTGGGATAAACAAGCTTATAGACGTACATCATCTCCCGACCGAGAAGTACGGTCGCACACGAACGGGATTCTGTAAAACATTACCAGCGAGGGGCTAGATGGGTTAGGTTAGGTTATACTACGTTATAGACGTATATAATGCTCCTACCGAGTAGTAGCGGCCGACCCTCCAGGAATGTTGTAAAATACTACATCCGAGGTGTTAGGTTGCCTTAGGTTAGGATATATAACGTTATAGACGTATATAATGTTCCCACGGAGTGGTACGGGCCGACACCACCGGGATTCTGTAAAACATTACCAGCGAGGGGCTAGAGGGGTTAGGTTAGGTTACATTACGTTACAAACGTATATAATGTTCCCACCGAGAAGTAGGGGCCGACCCGCCAGGAATGTTGTAAAATACTACATCCGAGATGTTAGATTGCCTTCGGTTAGGATATATAACGTTATAGACGTATATAATGTTCCCACCGAGACGTAGTGGGCTACACGAACGGGATTCTACAAAACATTACCAGCGAGGGGCTAGATGGGTTAGGTTAGGTTATATTACGTTAGAAACGTACATAATGTTCCAACCGAGAAGTAGGGGCCGACCCGCCAGGAATGTTGTGAAATACTACATCCGAGGTGTTAGGTTGCCTTAGGTTAGGATATATAACGTTATAGACGTATATAATGCTCCCACGGAGTGATACGGGCCGACACGACCGGGATTCTGTAAAACATTACCAGCGAGGGGCTAGATGGATTAGGTTAGGTTAAATTACGTTATAGACGTATATAATGTTCCCACCGAGAAGTAGGGGCCGAACCGCCAGGATTGTTGTAAAATACTACATCCGAGATGTTAGATTGTCTTAGGTTAGGATATATAACGTTATAGACGTATATAATGTTCCTACCGAGACGTACGGGCCTGCACGACCTGGATTCTGTAAAACATTACCAGCGAGGGGCTAGAAGGGTTAGGAAAGGTTATATTAAGTTATAGACTTACATAATGTTCCAACCGAGAAGTAGTGGCCGACCCTCCAGGAATGTTGTAAAATACTACATCCGAGGTGTTAGTTTGCCTTAGGTTAGGATATATAACGTTATAGACGTATATAATGCTCCCACGGAGTGGTACGGGCCGACACGACCGGGATTCTGTAAAACATTACGAGCGAGGTGCTAGAAGGGTTAGGAAAGGTTATATTACTTTATAGACGTATATAATGTTCGAACCGAGAAGTATGGTCCGACCCGCCAGGAATGTTGTAAAATACTACATTCGAGATGCTAGGCTGCCTTAGGTTGGGATAAACAAGGTAATAGACGTACATCATCTCCAGACCGAGCAGTACGGTCGCACACGAACGGGATTCTCTAAAACATTACCAGCGAGGGGCTAGATGGGTTAGGTTAGGTTATACTACGTTATAGACGTATATAATGTTCGAACCGAGAAGTATGGGCCGACACGCCAGGAATGTTGTAAAATACTACATTCGAGATGTTAGGCTGCCTTAGGTTGGGATAAACAAGCTTATAGACGTACATCATCTCCCGACCGAGAAGTACGGTCGCACACGAACGGGATTCTGTAAAACATTACCAGCGAGGAGCTAGATGGGTTAGGTTAGGTTATATTACGTTACAAACGTATATAATGTTCCCACCGAGTAGTAGGGGCCGACCCTCCAGGAATGTTGTAAAATACTACATCCGAGGTGTTAGGTTGCCTTAGGTTAGGATATATAACGTTATAGACGTATATAATGTTCCCACGGAGTGGTACGGGCCGACACCACCGGGATTCTGTAAAACATTACCAGCGAGGGGCTAGAGGGGTTAGGTTAGGTTACATTACGTTACAAACGTATATAATGTTCCCACCGAGATGTAGGGGCCGACCCGCCAGGAATGTTGTAAAATACTACATCCGATGTGTTAGTTTGCCTTATGTTAGGATATATAACGTTATAGACGTAAATAATGTTCCCACGGAGATGTACGGACCCAAACGACCGGGATTCTGTAAAACATTACCAGCGAGGGGCTAGATGGGTTAGGTAAGGTTATATTACGTTATAGACTTACATAATGTTCCCACCGAGAAGTAGGGGCCGACCGCCAGGAATGTTGTAAAATACTACATTCGAGATGTTAGGTTGCCTTAGGTTGGGATAAACAAGGTTATAGACGTATATAATATTCCCACGGAGTGGTACGGGCCGACACGACCGGGATTCTGTAAAACACTACCAGCGAGGAGCTATATGGGTTAGGTTAGGTTATATTACGTTATGGACTTACATAATGTTCCAACCGAGAAGTAGGGGCCGACCCTCCAGGAATGTTGTAAAATACTACATCCGAGATGTTAGATTGCCTTAGGTTAGGATATATAACGTTATAGACGTATATAATGTTCCCACCGAGACGTACTTGGCTACACGAACGGGATTCTGTAAAACATTACCAGCGAGGGGCTAGATGGGTTAGGTTAGGTTAAATTACGTTATAGACGTATACAATGTTCCCACCGAGAAGTAGGGGCCGACCCGCCAGGATTGTTGTAAGATACTACATCCGAGATGTTAGATTGCCATAGGTTAGGATATATAACGTTATAGACGTATATAATGTTCCTACGGAGTGGTACGGGCCGACACGACCGGGATTCTGTAAAACATTACCAGCGAGGGGCTAAATGGGTTAGGTTAGGTGATGTTACGTTATAGACGTATATAATGTTCCCACCGAGATGTAGGGGCCGACCCGCCAGGAATGTTGTAAAATACTACATCCGAGATGTTAGATTGCCTTAGGTTAGGATATATAACGTTATAGACGTACATAATGTTCCCACCCAGACGTACGGGGCTACACGAACGGGATTCTACAAAACATTCCCAGCGAGGGGCTAGATGGGTTAGGTTAGGTTATATTACGTTAGAAACGTACATAATGTTCCAACCGAGAAGTAGGGGCCGACCCGCCAGGAATGTTGTGAAATACTACATCCGAGGTGTTAGGTTGCCTTAGGTTAGGATATATAACGTTATAGACGTATATAATGCTCCCACGGAGTGATACGGGCCGACACGACCGGGATTCTGTAAAACATTACCAGCGAGGGGCTAGATGGATTAGGTTAGGTTAAATTACGTTATAGACGTATATAATGTTCCCACCGAGAAGTAGGGGCCGAACCGCCAGGATTGTTGTAAAATACTACATCCGAGATGTTAGATTGTCTTAGGTTAGGATATATAACGTTATAGACGTATATAATGTTCCCACGGACATGTACGGAACCAAACGACCGGAATTCTGTAAAACATTACCAGCGAGGGGCTAGATGGGTTAGGTAAGGTTATATTACGTTATAGACTTACATAATGTTCCCACCGAGAAGTAGGGGCCGACCCGCCAGGAATGTTGTAAAATACTACATCCGAGGTGTTAAGTTGCCTTAGGTTAGGATATATAACGTTATAGACGTATATAATGTTCCCACCGAGACGTATGGGGCTGCACGTCCGGGATTCTGTAAAACATTACCAGCGACGGGCTAGATGGGTTAGGAAATGTTATATTACGTTAGAAACGTACATAATGTTCCAACCGAGAAGTAGGGGCCGACCGGCCAGGAATGTTGTAAAATACTACATTCGAGATATTAGGTAGCCTTAGGTTGGGATAAATAAGGTTATAGACGTATATAATGTTCCCACGGAGTGGTACGGCCCGACACGAACGGGATTCTGTAAAACATTACCAACGAGGGGCTAGGTGGGTTAGGTTAGGTTTTATTACGTTATAGACGTATATAATGTTCCCACCGAGAAGTAGCGGCCGACCCGACAGGAATGTTTTAAGATACTGCATTCGAGATGTTAGATTGCCTTAGGTTAGGATATATAACGTTATAGATGTATATAATGTTCCCACGGAGTGGTAAGGGCCGACACGACCGGGATTCTGTAAAACACTACCAGCGAGGAGCTATATGGGTTAGGCTAGGTTATATTACGTTATGGACTTACATAATGTTCCAACCGAGATGTAGGGGCCGACCCTCCAGGAATGTTGTAAAATACTACATCCGAGATGTTAGATTGCCTTAGGTTAGGATATATAACGTTATAGACGTATATAATGCTCCCACGGAGTGGTACGGGCCGACACGACCGGGATTCTGTAAAACATTACGAGCGAGGTGCTAGAAGGGTTAGGAAAGGTTATATTACTTTATAGACGTATATAATGTTCGAACCGAGAAGTATGGTCCGACCCGCCAGGAATGTTGTAAAATACTACATTCGAGATGTTAGGCTGCCTTAGGTTGGGATAAACAAGGTAATAGACGTACATCATCTCCAGACCGAGCAGTACGGTCGCACACGAACGGGATTCTGTAAAACATTACCAGCGAGGGGCTAGATGGGTTAGGTTAGGTTATACTACGTTATAGACGTATATAATGTTCGAACCGAGAAGTATGGGCCGACACGCCAGGAATGTTGTAAAATACTACATTCGAGATGTTAGGCTGCCTTAGGTTGGGATAAACAAGCTTATAGACGTACATCATCTCCCGACCGAGAAGTACGGTCGCACACGAACGGGATTCTGTAAAACATTACCAGCGAGGGGCTAGATGGGTTAGGTTAGGTTATACTACGTTATAGACGTATATAATGCTCCTACCGAGTAGTAGCGGCCGACCCTCCAGGAATGTTGTAAAATACTACATCCGAGGTGTTAGGTTGCCTTAGGTTAGGATATATAACGTTATAGACGTATATAACGTTCCCACGGAGTGGTACGGGCCGACACCACCGGGATTCTGTAAAACATTACCAGCGAGGGGCTAGAGGGGTTAGGTTAGGTTACATTACGCTACAAACGTATATAATGTTCCCACCGAGAAGTAGGGGCCGACCCGCCAGGAATGTTGTAAAATACTACATCCGAGATGTTAGATTGCTTTCGGTTAGGATATATAACGTTATAGACGTATATAATGTTCCCACCGAGACGTAGTGGGCTACACGAACGGGATTCTACAAAACATTACCAGCGAGGGGCTAGAAGGATTAGGTTAGGTTATATTACGTTATAGACTAACATAATGTTCCAACCGAGAAGCAGGTGCCGACCCTCCAGGAATGTTGTAAAATACTACATCCGATGTGTTAGTTTGCCTTATGTTAGGATATATAACGTTATAGACGTATATAATGTTCCCACGGAGATGTACGGACCCAAACGACCGGGATTCTGTAAAACATTACCAGCGAGGGGCTAGATGGGTTAGGTAAGGTTATATTACGTTATAGACTTACATAATGTTCCCACCGAGAAGTAGGGGCCGACCCTCCAGGAATGTTGTAAAATACTACATCCGAGATGTTAGATTGCCTTAGGTTAGGATATATAACGTTATAGACGTATATAATGTTCCCACCGAGACGTACTTGGCTACACGAACGGGATTCTATAAAACATTACCAGCGAGGGGCTAGATGGGTTAGGTTAGGTTAAATTACGTTATAGACGTATACAATGTTCCCACCGAGAAGTAGGGGCCGACCCGCCACGATTGTTGTAAAATACTACATCCGATGTGTTAGTTTGCCTTATGTTAGGATATATAACGTTATAGACGTATATAATGTTCCCACGGAGATGTACGGACCCAAACGACCGGGATTCTGTAAAACATTACCAGCGAGGGGCTAGATGGGTTAGGTAAGGTTATATTACGTTATAGACTTACATAATGTTCCCACCGAGAAGTAGGGGCCGACCGCCAGGAATGTTGTAAAATACTACATTCGAGATGTTAGGTTGCCTTAGGTTGGGATAAACAAGGTTATAGACGTATATAATATTCCCACGGAGTGGTACGGGCCGACACGACCGGGATTCTGTAAAACACTACCAGCGAGGAGCTATATGGGTTAGGTTAGGTTATATTACGTTATGGACTTACATAATGTTCCAACCGAGAAGTAGGGGCCGACCCTCCAGGAATGTTGTAAAATACTACATCCGAGATGTTAGATTGCCTTAGGTTAGGATATATAACGTTATAGACGTATATAATGTTCCCACCGAGACGTACTTGGCTACACGAACGGGATTCTGTAAAACATTACCAGCGAGGGGCTAGATGGGTTAGGTTAGGTTAAATTAGGTTATAGACGTATACAATGTTCCCACCGAGAAGTAGGGGCCGACCCGCCAGGATTGTTGTAAAATACTACATCCGAGATGTTAGATTGCCATAGGTTAGGATATATAACGTTATAGACGTATATAATGTTCCTACGGAGTGGTACGGGCCGACACGACCGGGATTCTGTAAAACATTACCAGCGAGGGGCTAAATGGGTTAGGTTAGGTGATGTTACGTTATAGACGTATATAATGTTCCCACCGAGATGTAGGGGCCGACCCGCCAGGAATGTTGTAAAATACTACATCCGAGATGTTAGATTGCCTTAGGTTAGGATATATAACGTTATAGACGTACATAATGTTCCCACCTAGACGTACGGGGCTACACGAACGGGATTCTACAAAACATTCCCAGCGAGGGGCTAGATGGGTTAGGTTAGGTTATATTACGTTAGAAACGTACATAATGTTCCAACCGAGAAGTAGGGGCCGACCCGCCAGGAATGTTGTGAAATACTACATCCGAGGTGTTAGGTTGCCTTAGGTTAGGATATATAACGTTATAGACGTATATAATGCTCCCACGGAGTGATACGGGCCGACACGACCGGGATTCTGTAAAACATTACCAGCGAGGGGCTAGATGGATTAGGTTAGGTTAAATTACGTTATAGACGTATATAATGTTCCCACCGAGAAGTAGGGGCCGAACCGCCAGGATTGTTGTGAAATACTACATCCGAGATGTTAGATTGTCTTAGGTTAGGATATATAACGTTATAGACGTATATAATGTTCCCACGGACATGTACGGAACCAAACGACCGGAATTCTGTAAAACATTACCAGCGAGGGGCTAGATGGGTTAGGTAAGGTTATATTACGTTATAGACTTACATAATGTTCCCACCGAGAAGTAGGGGCCGACCCGCCAGGAATGTTGTAAAATACTACATCCGAGGTGTTAAGTTGCCTTAGGTTAGGATATATAACGTTATAGACGTATATAATGTTCCCACCGAGACGTACGGGGCTGCACGTCCGGGATTCTGTAAAACATTACCAGCGACGGGCTAGATGGGTTAGGAAAGGTTATATTACGTTAGAAACGTACATAATGTTCCAACCGAGAAGTAGGGGCCGACCCTCCAGGAATGTTGTAAAATACTACATCCGAGATGTTAGATTGCCTTAGGTTAGGATATATAACGTTATAGACGTATATAATGTTCCCACCGAGACGTACTTGGCTACACGAACGGGATTCTGTAAAACATTACCAGCGAGGGACTAGATGGGTTAGATTAGGTTAAATTACGTTATAGACGTATATAATGTTCCCACCGAGAAGTAGGGGCCGACCCGCCAGGATTGTTGTAAAATACTACATCCGAGATGTTAGATTGCCATAGGTTAGGATATATAACGTTATAGACGTATATAATGTTCCTACGGAGTGGTACGGGCCGACTCGACCGCGATTCTGTAAAACATTACCAGCGAGGGGCTAAATGGGTTAGGTTAGGTGATGTTACGTTATAGACGTATATAATGTTCCCACCGAGATGTAGGGGCCGACCCGCCAGGAATGTTGTAAAATACTACATCCGACGTTTTAGGTTGCCTTAGGTTAGGATATATAACGTTATAGACGTATATAATGCTCCCACGGAGTGGTACGGGCCGACACGACCGGGGTTCTGTAAAACATTACCAGCGAGGGGCTAGATGGGTTAGGTTAGGTTAAATTACGTTATAGACGTATATAATGTTCGAACCGAGATGTATGGGCCGACCTGCCAGGAATGTTGTAAAATACTACATTCGAGATGTTAGATTGCCTTAGGTTAGGATGTATAACGTTATAGACGTATATAATGTTCCCACCGAGACGTACGGGGCTACACCAACGGGATTCTACAAAACATTCCCAGCGAAGAGCTAGATGGGTTAGGTTAGGTTATATTACGTTATAGACGTATATAATGTTCCCTCCGAGAAGTAGGGGCCGACCCGCCCGGATTGTTGTAAAATACTACATCCGAGATGTTAGATTGCCTTAGGTTAGTATATATAACGTTATAGACGTACATAATGTTCCCACCGAGACGTACGGGGCTACACGAACGGGATTCTGTAAAACATTACCAGCAAGGGGCTAGACGGATTAGGTTAGCTTATATTACGTTATAGACGTATATAATGCTCCTACCGAGTAGTAGGGGCCGACCCTCCAGGAATGTTGTAAAATACTACATCCGAGGTGTTAGGTTGCCTTAGGTTAGGATATATAACGTTATAGATGTATATAATGTTCCCACGGAGTGGTACGGTCCGACACGACCGGGATTCTGTAAAACATTACCAGCGAGGGACTAGATGGGTTAGGTTAAGTTATATTACGTTACAAACGTATATAATGTTCCCACCGAGAAGTAGGGGCCGACCCGCCAGGAATGTTGTAAAATACTACATCCGAGATGTTAGATTGCCTTAGGTTAGGTGATATAACGTTATAGACGTATATAATGTTCCCACCGAGACGTACGGGGCTGCACGTCCGGGTTTCTGTAAAACATTACCAGCGAGGGGGTAGATGGGTTAGGAAAGGTTATATTACGTTATAGACGTATATAATGTTCCCACCGAGAAGTAGGGGCCGACCCGCCAGGAATGTTTTAAGATACTGCATTCGAGATGTTAGATTGCCTTAGGTTAGGATGTATAACGTTATAGATGTATATAATGTTCCCACGGAGTGGTACGTGCCGACACGACCGGGATTCTGTAAAACATTACCAGCGAGGGGCTAAATGGGTTAGGTTAGGTGATATTACGTTATAGACGTATATAATGTTCCCACCGAGAAGTAGGGGCCGACACGCCAGGATTGTTGTAAAATACTACATCCGAGATGTTAGATTGCCTTAGGTTAGGATATATAACGTTATAGACGTATATAATGTTCCCACCGAGACGTACGGGGCTGCACGTCCGGGATTCTGTAAAACATTACCAGCGAGGGGCTAGATGCGTTAGGTTAGGTTATATTACGTTATAGACGTATGTAATGTTCCCACCGAGAAGTAGGGGCCGACCCGCCAGGAATGTTTTAAGATACTGCATTCGAGATGTTAGATTGCCTTAGGTTAGGATATATAACGTTATAGACGTATATAATGTTCCCACCGAGACGTACGGGGCCGACACGACCGGGATTCTGTAAAACATTACCAGCGAGGGGCTAGATGGGTTAGGTTAGGTTATATTACGTTATAGACGTATATAATGTTCCCACCGAGAAGTAGGGGCCGACCCGCCAGGAATGTTTTAAGATACTACATTCGAGATGTTAGATTGCCTTAGGTTAGGATGTATAACGTTATAGATGTATATAATGTTCCCACGGAGTGGTACGTGCCGACACGACCGGGATTCTGTAAAACATTACCAGCGAGGGGCTAAATGGGTTAGGTTAGGTGATATTACGTTATAGACGTATATAATGTTCCCACCGAGAAGTAGGGGCCGACCCGCCAGGAATGTTTTAAGATACTGCATTCGAGATGTTAGATTGCCTTAGGTTAGGATGTATAACGTTATAGATGTATATAATGTTCCCACGGAGTGGTACGTGCCGACACGACCGGGATTCTGTAAAACATTACCAGCGAGGGGCTAAATGGGTTAGGTTAGGTGATATTACGTTATAGACGTATATAATGTTCCCACCGAGAAGTAGGGGCCGACACGCCAGGATTGTTGTAAAATACTACATCCGAGATGTTAGATTGCCTTAGGTTAGGATATATAACGTTATAGACGTACATAATGTTCCCACCTAGACGTACGGGGCTACACGAACGGGATTCTACAAAACATTCCCAGCGAGGGGCTAGATGGGTTAGGTTAGGTTATATTACGTTAGAAACGTACATAATGTTCCAACCGAGAAGTAGGGGCCGACCCGCCAGGAATGTTTTAAAATACTACATTCGAGATGTTAGATTGCCTTAGGTTAGGATGTATAACGTTATAGACGTATATAATGTTCCCACCGAGACGTACGGGGCTACACCAACGGGATTCTACAAAACATTCCCAGCGAGGAGCTAGGTGGGTTAGGTTAGGTTATATTACGTTATAGACGTATATAATGCTCCCACCGAGAAGTAGGGGCCGACCCGCCAGGAATGTTGTAAAATACTACATCCGAGATGTTAGATTGCCTTAGGTTAGGATATATAACGTTATAGACGTACATAATGTTCCCACCTAGACGTACGGGGCTACATGAACGGGATTCTACAAAACATTCCCAGCGAGGGGCTATATGGGTTAGGAAAGGTTATATTACGTTAGAAACGTACATAATGTTCCCACCGAGAAGTAGGGGCCGACCCTCCAGGAATGTTGTAAAATACTACATCCGAGATGTTAGATTGCCTTAGGTTAGGGTATATAACGATATAGATGTATATAATGTTCCCTCGGAGTGGTACGGGCCGACACGACCGGGATTCTGTAAAACATTACCAGCGAGGGGCTAGATGGGTTAGGTTAGGTTATATTACGTTATAGACGTATATAATGTTCCCACCGAGAAGTAGGGGCCGACCCGCCAGGAATGTTTTAAGATACTACATTCGAGATGTTAGATTGCCTTAGGTTAGGATGTATAACGTTATAGATGTATATAATGTTCCCACGGAGTGGTACGTGCCGACACGACCGGGATTCTGTAAAACATTACCAGCGAGGGGCTAAATGGGTTAGGTTAGGTGATATTACGTTATAGACGTATATAATGTTCCCACCGAGAAGTAGGGGCCGACCCGCCAGGAAAGTTGTAAAATACTACATCCGAGATGTTAGATTGCCTTAGGTTAGGATATATAACGTTATAGACGTACATAATGTTCCCACCTAGACGTACGGGGCTACACGAACGGGATTCTACAAAACATTCCCAGCGAGGGGCTACATGGGTTAGGTTAGGTTATATTACGTTAGAAACGTACATAATGTTCCCACCGAGAAGTAGGGGCCGACCCTCCAGGAATGTTGTAAAATACTACATCCGAGATGTTAGATTGCCTTAGGTTAGGGTATATAACGATATAGATGTATATAATGTTCCCTCGGAGTGGTACGGGCCGACACGACCGGGATTCTGTAAAACATTACCAGCGAGGGGCTAGATGGGTTAGGTTAGGTTATATTACGTTATAGACGTATATAATGTTCCCACCGAGAAGTAGGGGCCGACCCGCCAGGAATGTTTTAAGATACTACATTCGAGATGTTAGATTGCCTTAGGTTAGGATGTATAACGTTATAGATGTATATAATGTTCCCACGGAGTGGTACGTGCCGACACGACCGGGATTCTGTAAAACATTACCAGCGAGGGGCTAAATGGGTTAGGTTAGGTGATATTACGTTATAGACGTACATAATGTTCCAACCGAGAAGTAGGGGCCGACCCGCCAGGAATGTTTTAAAATACTACATTCGAGATGTTAGATTGCCTTAGGTTCGGATGTATAACGTTATAGACGTATATAATGTTCCCACCGAGACGTACGGGGCTACACCAACGGGATTCTACAAAACATTCCCAGCGAGGAGCTAGGTGGGTTAGGTTAGGTTATATTACGTTATAGACGTATATAATGTTCCCACCGAGAAGTACGTGCCGGCCCGGCAGGAATGTTGTAAAATACTACATCCGAGGTGTTAGGTTGCCTTAGGTTAGGATATATATCGTTATAGACGTATATAATGTTCCCACGGAGTGGTACGGGCCGACACGACCGGGATTCTGTAAAACATTACCAGCGAGGGGCTATATGGGTTAGGTTAGGTTATATTACGTTATAGACGTATATAATGTTCCCACCGAGAAGTAGGGGCCCACCGGACAGGAATGTTTTAAGATACTACATTCGAGATGTTAGATTGCTTTAGGTTAGGATATATAACGTTATAGAAGTATATAATGTTCCTACCGAGACGTACGGGGCTACACCAACGGGATTCTACAAAACATTCCCAGCGAAGAGCTAGATGGGTTAGGTTAGGTTATATTACGTTATAGACGTATATAATGTTCCCTCCGAGAAGTAGGGGCCGACCCGCCAGGATTGTTGTAAAATACTACATCCGAGGTGTTAGGTTGCCTTAGGTTAGGATATATAACGTTATAGATGTATATAATGTTCCCACGGAGCGGTACGGTCCGACACGACAGGGATTCTGTAAAACATTACCAGCGAGGGACTAGATGGGTTAGGTTAGGTTATATTACGTTACAAACGTATATAATGTTCCCACCGAGAAGTAGGGGCCGACCCGCCAGGAATGTTGTAAAATACTACATCCGAGATGTTAGATTGCCTTAGGTTAGGAGATATAACGTTATAGACGTATATAATGTTCCCACCGAGACGTACGGGGCTGCACGTCCGGGTTTCTGTAAAACATTACCAGCGAGGGGGTAGATGGGTTAGGAAAGGTTATATTACGTTATAGACGTATATAATGTTCCCACTGAGAAGTAGGGGCCGACCCGCCAGGAATGTTTTAAGATACTGCATTCGAGATGTTAGATTGCCTTAGGTTAGGATGTATAACGTTATAGATGTATATAATGTTCCCACGGAGTGGTACGTGCCCACACGACCGGGATTCTGTAAAACATTACCAGCGAGGGGCTAAATGGGTTAGGTTAGGTGATATTACGTTATAGACGTATATAATGTTCCCACCGAGAAGTAGGGGCCGACACGCCAGGATTGTTGTAAAATACTACATCCGAGATGTTAGATTGCCTTAGGTTAGGATATATAACGTTATAGACGTATATAATGTTCCCACCGAGACGTACGGGGCTGCACGTCCGGGATTCTGTAAAACATTACCAGCGAAGGGCTAGATGCGTTAGGTTAGGTTATATTACGTTATAGACGTATGTAATGTTCCCACCGAGACGTACGGGGCTACACGAACGGGATTCTACAAGACATTCCCAGCGAGGGGCTATATGGGTTAGGTTATGTTATATTACGTTATAGACGTATATAATGTTCCCACCGAGAAGTAGGGGCCGACCCTCCAGGAATGTTGTAAAATACTACATCCGAGGTGTTAGGTTGCCTTAGGTTAGGATATATATCGTTATATACGTATATAATGTTCCCACCGAGACGTACGGGGCTACACGAACGGGATTCTACGAAACATTCCCAGCGACGGGCTAGAAGGGTTACGAAAGGTTATATTACTTTATAGACGTATATAATGATCGAACCGAGAAGTATGGGCCCACCCGACAGGAATGTTTTAAGATACTACATTTGTGATGTTAGATTGCCTTAGGTTAGGATATATAACGTTTTAGACGTATATAATGTTCCCACGGAGATGTACGGAACCAAACGACCGGGATTCTATAAAACATTACCAGCGAGGGGCTAGATGGGTTAGGTAAGGTTATATTACGTTATAGACTTACATAATGTTCCCACCGAGAAGTAGGGGCCGCTCTGCCAGGAATGTTGTAAAATACTACATACGAGATGTTAGGTTGCCTTAGGTTGGGATAAACAAGGTTATAGACGCACATCATCTCCCGACCGAGAAGTACGGTCGGACACGAACGGGATTCTGTAAAACATTACCAGCGAGGGGCTAGATGGGTTAGGTTAGGTTATACTACGTTATAGACGTATATAATGCTCCTACCGAGTAGTAGGGGCCGACCCTCCAGGAATGTTGTAAAATACTACATCCGAGGTGTTAGGTTGCCTTAGGTTAGGATATATATCGTTATAGACGTATATAATGTTCCCACGGAGATGTACGGAACCAAACGACCGGGATTCTGTAAAACATTACCAGCGAGCGGCTAGTTGGGTTAGGAAAGGTTATATCACCTTATAGACGTATATAATGTTCGAACCGAGAAGTATGGGCCGACCCGCCAGGAATGTTGTAAAATACTACATTCGAGATGTTAGGTTGCCTTAGGTTGGGATAAACAAGGTTATAGACGCACATCATCTCCCGACCGAGAAGTACGGTCGGACACGAACGGGATTCTGTAAAACATTACCAGCGAGGGGCTAGATGGGTTAGGTTAGGTTATACTACGTTATAGACGTATATAATGCTCCTACCGAGAAGTAGGGGCCCACACGACAGGAATGTTTTAAGATACTACATTCGAGATGTTAGATTGCCTTAGGTTAGGATATATAACGTTATAGAAGTATATAATGTTCCCACCGAGACGTACGGGGCTACACGAACGGGATTCTACAAAACATTACCAGCGAGGTGCTAGAAGGATTAGGTTAGGTTATATTACGTTATAGACTTACATAATGTTCCAACCGAGAAGCAGGGGCCGACCCTCCAGGAATGTTGTAAAATACTACATCCGATGTGTTAGTTTGCCTTAGGTTAGGATATATAACGTTATAGACGTATATAATGTTCCCACGGGGATGTACGGAACCAAACGACCGGGATTCTGTAAAACATTACCAGCGAGGGGCTAGATGGGTTAGGTAAGGTTATATTACGTTATAGACTTACATAATGTTCCCACCGAGAAGTAGGGGCCGCTCTGCCAGGAATGTTGTAAAATACTACATTCGAGATGTTAGGTTGCCTTAGGTTGGGATAAATAAGGTTATAGACGTATATAATGTTCCCACCGAGACGTACGGGGCTGCACGACCGGGATTCTGTAAAACATTACCAGCGAGGGGCTAGAAGGGTTAGGAAAGGTTATAATACTTTATAGACGTATATAATGTTCGAACCGAGAAGTATGGGCCGACCCGCCAGGAATGTTGTACAATACTACATTCGAGATGTTAGTCTGTTTAGGTTAGGATATATAACGCTATAGTCGTATATAATGTCCCAACCGAGACGTACGGGACGACACGAACGTGATTCTGTAAAACATTACCAGCGAGGGGCTGGATGTGTTAGTTTAGGTTGTGATACGTTATAGACGTATATAATGCTCCCACCGAGAAGTAGGGGCCGACCCGCCAGGAATGTTGTAAAATACTACATCCGAGATGTTAGATTGCCTTAGGTTAGGATATATAACGTTATAGACGTACATAATGTTCCCACCTAGACGTACGGGGCTACATGAACGGGATTCTGTAAAACATTACCAGCGAGGGGCTAGAAGGGTTAGGAAAGGTTATAATACTTTATAGACGTATATAATGTTCGAACCGAGAAGTATGGGCCGACCCGCCAGGAATGTTGTACAATACTACATTCGAGATGTTAGGTTGCTTTAGGTTGGGATAAACAAGGTTATAGACGCACATCATCTCCCGACCGAGAAGTACGGTCGGACACGAACGGGATTCTGTAAAACATTACCAGCGAGGGGCTAGATGGATTAGGTTAGGTTATACTACGTTATAGACGTATATAATGCTCCTACCGAGTAGTAGGGGCCGATCCTCCAGGAATGTTGTAAAATACAACATCCGAGGTGTTAGGTTGCCTTAGGTTAGGATATATATCGTTGTAGACGTATATAATGTTCCCAAGGAGTGGTACGGGCCGACACGACCGGGATTCTGTAAAACATTACCAGCGAGGGGCTATATGGGTTAGGTTAGGTTATATTACGCTATAGACGTATATAATGTTCCCACAGAGAAGTAGGGGCCCACCCGACAGGAATGTTTTAAGATACTACATTCGAGATGTTAGATTGCCTTAGGTTAGGATATATAACGTTGTAGAAGTATATAATGTTCCCACCGAGACGTACGGGGCTACACGAACGGGATTCTACAAAACATTACCAGCGAGGGGCTAGAAGGATTAGGTTAGGTTATATTACTTTATAGACGTATATAATGTTCGAACCGAGAAGTAGGGGCCGCTCTGCCAGGAATGTTGTAAAATACTACATTCGAGATGTTAGCTTGCCTTAGGTTGGGATAAACAAGGTTATAGACGCACATCATCTCCCGACCGAGAAGTACGGTCGGACACGAACGGGATTCTGTGAAACATTACCAGCGAGGGGCTAGATGGATTAGGTTAGGTTATACTACGTTATAGACGTATATAATGCTCCTACCGAGTAGTAGGGGCCGACCCTCCAGGAATGTTGTAAAATACTACATTCGAGATGTTAGGTTGCCTTAGGTTGGGATAAATAAGGTTATAGACGTATATAATGTTCCCACCGAGACGTACGGGGCTGCACGACCGGGATTCTGTGAAACATTACCAGCGAGGGGCTAGAAGGGTTAGGAAAGGTTATAATACTTTATAGACGTATATAATGTTCGAACCGAGAAGTATGGGCCGACCCGCCAGGAATGTTGTACAATACTACATTCGAGATGTTAGGTTGCTTTAGGTTGGGATAAACAAGGTTATAGACGCACATCATCTCCCGACCGAGAAGTACGGTCGGACACGAACGGGATTCTGTAAAACATTACCAGCGAGGGGCTAGATGGATTAGGTTAGGTTATACTACGTTATAGACGTATATAATGCTCCTACCGAGTAGTAGGGGCCGACCCTCCAGGAATGTTGTAAAATACTACATCCGAGGTGTTAGGTTGCCTTAGGTTAGGATATATATCGTTATAGACGTATATAATGTTCCCACGGAGATGTACGGAACCAAACGACCGGGATTCTGTAAAACATTACCAGCGAGCGGCTAGTTGGGTTAGGAAAGGTTATATCACCTTATAGACGTATATAATGTTCGAACCGAGAAGTATGGGCCGACCCGCCAGGAATGTTGTAAAATACTACATTCGAGATGTTAGGTTGCCTTAGGTTGGGATAAACAAGGTTATAGACGCACATCATCTCCCGACCGAGAAGTACGGTCGGACACGAACGGGATTCTGTAAAACATTACCAGCGAGGGGCTAGATGGGTTAGGTTAGGTTATACTACGTTATAGACGTATATAATGCTCCTACCGAGAAGTAGGGGCCCACACGACAGGAATGTTTTAAGATACTACATTCGAGATGTTAGATTGCCTTAGGTTAGGATATATAACGTTATAGAAGTATATAATGTTCCCACCGAGACGTACGGGGCTACACGAACGGGATTCTACAAAACATTACCAGCGAGGGGCTAGAAGGATTAGGTTAGGTTATATTACGTTATAGACTTACATAATGTTCCAACCGAGAAGCAGGGGCCGACCCTCCAGGAATGTTGTAAAATACTACATCCGATGTGTTAGTTTGCCTTAGGTTAGGATATATAACGTTATAGACGTATATAATGTTCCCACGGGGATGTACGGAACCAAACGACCGGGATTCTGTAAAACATTACCAGCGAGGGGCTAGATGGGTTAGGTAAGGTTATATTACGTTATAGACTTACATAATGTTCCCACCGAGAAGTAGGGGCCGCTCTGCCAGGAATGTTGTAAAATACTACATTCGAGATGTTAGGTTGCCTTAGGTTGGGATAAATAAGGTTATAGACGTATATAATGTTCCCACCGAGACGTACGGGGCTGCACGACCGGGATTCTGTAAAACATTACCAGCGAGGGGCTAGAAGGGTTAGGAAAGGTTATAATACTTTATAGACGTATATAATGTTCGAACCGAGAAGTATGGGCCGACCCGCCAGGAATGTTGTACAATACTACATTCGAGATGTTAGGTTGCTTTAGGTTGGGATAAACAAGGTTATAGACGCACATCATCTCCCGACCGAGAAGTACGGTCGGACACGAACGGGATTCTGTAAAACATTACCAGCGAGGGGCTAGATGGATTAGGTTAGGTTATACTACGTTATAGACGTATATAATGCTCCTACCGAGTAGTAGGGGCCGATCCTCCAGGAATGTTGTAAAATACAACATCCGAGGTGTTAGGTTGCCTTAGGTTAGGATATATATCGTTGTAGACGTATATAATGTTCCCAAGGAGTGGTACGGGCCGACACGACCGGGATTCTGTAAAACATTACCAGCGAGGGGCTATATGGGTTAGGTTAGGTTATATTACGCTATAGACGTATATAATGTTCCCACAGAGAAGTAGGGGCCCACCCGACAGGAATGTTTTAAGATACTACATTCGAGATGTTAGATTGCCTTAGGTTAGGATATATAACGTTGTAGAAGTATATAATGTTCCCACCGAGACGTACGGGGCTACACGAACGGGATTCTACAAAACATTACCAGCGAGGGGCTAGAAGGATTAGGTTAGGTTATATTACTTTATAGACGTATATAATGTTCGAACCGAGAAGTAGGGGCCGCTCTGCCAGGAATGTTGTAAAATACTACATTCGAGATGTTAGCTTGCCTTAGGTTGGGATAAACAAGGTTATAGACGCACATCATCTCCCGACCGAGAAGTACGGTCGGACACGAACGGGATTCTGTGAAACATTACCAGCGAGGGGCTAGATGGATTAGGTTAGGTTATACTACGTTATAGACGTATATAATGCTCCTACCGAGTAGTAGGGGCCGACCCTCCAGGAATGTTGTAAAATACTACATTCGAGATGTTAGGTTGCCTTAGGTTGGGATAAATAAGGTTATAGACGTATATAATGTTCCCACCGAGACGTACGGGGCTGCACGACCGGGATTCTGTGAAACATTACCAGCGAGGGGCTAGAAGGGTTAGGAAAGGTTATAATACTTTATAGACGTATATAATGTTCGAACCGAGAAGTATGGGCCGACCCGCCAGGAATGTTGTACAATACTACATTCGAGATGTTAGGTTGCTTTAGGTTGGGATAAACAAGGTTATAGACGCACATCATCTCCCGACCGAGAAGTACGGTCGGACACGAACGGGATTCTGTAAAACATTACCAGCGAGGGGCTAGATGGATTAGGTTAGGTTATACTACGTTATAGACGTATATAATGCTCCTACCGAGTAGTAGGGGCCGATCCTCCAGGAATGTTGTAAAATACAACATCCGAGGTGTTAGGTTGCCTTAGGTTAGGATATATATCGTTGTAGACGTATATAATGTTCCCAAGGAGTGGTACGGGCCGACACGACCGGGATTCTGTAAAACATTACCAGCGAGGGGCTATATGGGTTAGGTTAGGTTATATTACGCTATAGACGTATATAATGTTCCCACAGAGAAGTAGGGGCCCACCCGACAGGAATGTTTTAAGATACTACATTCGAGATGTTAGATTGCCTTAGGTTAGGATATATAACGTTGTAGAAGTATATAATGTTCCCACCGAGACGTACGGGGCTACACGAACGGGATTCTACAAAACATTACCAGCGAGGGGCTAGAAGGATTAGGTTAGGTTATATTACTTTATAGACGTATATAATGTTCGAACCGAGAAGTAGGGGCCGCTCTGCCAGGAATGTTGTAAAATACTACATTCGAGATGTTAGCTTGCCTTAGGTTGGGATAAACAAGGTTATAGACGCACATCATCTCCCGACCGAGAAGTACGGTCGGACACGAACGGGATTCTGTGAAACATTACCAGCGAGGGGCTAGATGGATTAGGTTAGGTTATACTACGTTATAGACGTATATAATGCTCCTACCGAGTAGTAGGGGCCGACCCTCCAGGAATGTTGTAAAATACTACATCCGAGGTGTTAGGTTGCCTTAGGTTAGGATATATATCGTTATAGACGTATATAATGTTCCCAAGGAGTGGTACGGGCCGACACGACCGGGATTCTGTAAAATATTACCAGCGAGGGGCTAGATGCGTTAGGTAAGGTTATATTACGTTATAGACTTACATAATGTTCCCAGCGAGAAGTAGGGGCCGCTCTGCCAGGAATGTTGTAAAATACTACATTCGAGATGTTAGGTTGCCTTAGGTTGGGATAAATAAGGTTATAGACGTATATAATGTTCCCACCGAGACGTACGGGGCTGCACGACCGGGATTCTGTAAAACATTACCAGCGAGGCGCTAGAAGGGTTAGGATAGGTTATATTACTTTATAGACGTATATAATGTTCGAATCGAGAAGTATGGGCCGACCCGCCAGGAATGTTGTAAAATACTACATTCGAGATGTTAGGTTGCCTTAGGTTGGGATAAACAAGGTTATAGACGCACATCATCTCCCGACCGAGAAGTACGGTCGGACACGAACGGGATTCTGTAAAACATTACCAGCGAGGGGCTAGATGGGTTAGGTTAGGTTATACTACGTTATAGACGTATATAATGTTCGAACCGAGAAGTATGGGCCGACCCGCCAGGAATGTTGTAAAATACTACATTCGAGATGTTAGGTTGCCTTAGGTTGGGATAAACAAGGTTATAGACGCACATCATCTCCCGACCGAGAAGTACGGTCGGACACGAACGGGATTCTGTGAAACATTACCAGCGAGGGGCTAGATGGATTAGGTTAGGTTATACTACGTTATAGACGTATATAATGCTCCTACCGAGTAGTGGGGGCCGACCCTCCAGGAATGTTGTAAAATACTACATCCGAGGTGTTAGGTTGCCTTAGGTTAGGATATATATCGTTATAGACGTATATAATGTTCCCAAGGAGTGGTACGGGCCGACACGACCGGGATTCTGTAAAACATTACCAGCGAGGGGCTATATGGGTTAGGTTAGGTTATATTACGTTATAGACGTATATAATGTTCCCACAGAGAAGTAGGGGCCCACCCGACAGGAATGTTTTAAGATACTACATTCGAGATGTTAGATTGCCTTAGGTTAGGATATATAATGTTATAGAAGCATATAATGTTCCCACCGAGACGTACGGGGCTACACGAACGGGATTCTACAAAACATTACCAGCGAGGGGCTAGAAGGATTAGGTTAGGTTATATTACGTTATAGACTTACATAATGTTCCAACCGAGAAGTAGGGGCCGACCCTCCAGGAATGTTGTAAAATACTACATCCAAGGTGCTAGTTTGCCTTAGGTTAGGATATATAACGTTATAGACGTATATAATGTTCCCACGGAGATGTACGGAACCAAACGACCGGGATTCTGTAAAACATTACCAGCGAGGGGCTAGATGGGTTAGGTAAGGTTATATTACGTTATAGACTTACATAATGTTCCCACCGAGAAGTAGGGGCCGCTCTGCCAGGAATGTTGTAAAATACTACATTCGAGATGTTAGGTTGCCTTAGGTTGGGATAAACAAGGTTATAGACGCACATCATCTCCCGACCGAGAAGTACGGTCGGACACGAACGGGATTCTGTAAAACATTACCAGCGAGGGGCTAGAAGGATTAGGTTAGGTTATATTACGTTATAGACTTACATAATGTTCCAACCGAGAAGTAGGGGCCGACCCTCCAGGAATGTTGTAAAATACTACATCCGAGGTGTTAGTTTGCCTTAGGTTAGGACATATAACGTTATAGACGTATATAATGTTCCCACGGAGATGTATGGAAGCAAACGACCGGGATTCTGTAAAACATTACCAGCGAGGGGCTAGATGCGTTAGGTAAGGTTATATTACGTTATAGACTTACATAATGTTCCCACCGAGAAGTAGGGGCCGCTCTGCCAGGAATGTTGTAAAATACTACATTCGAGATGTTAGGTTGCCTTAGGTTGGGATAAATAAGGTTATAGACGTATATAATGTTCCCACCGAGACGTACGTTGCTGCACGACCGGGATTCTGTAAAACATTACCAGCGAGGCGCTAGAAGGGTTAGGATAGGTTATATTACTTTATAGAAGTATATAATGTTCGAACCGAGAAGTATGGGCCGACCCGCCAGGAATGTTGTAAAATACTACATTCGAGATGTTAGGTTGCCTTAGGTTGGGATAAACAAGGTTATAGACGCACATCATCTCCCGACCGAGAAGTACGGTCGGACACGAACGGGATTCTGTAAAACATTACCAGCGAGGGGCTAGATGGATTAGGTTAGGTTATACTACGTTATAGACGTATATAATGCTCCTACCGAGAAGTAGGGGCCCACACGACAGGAATGTTTTAAGATACTACATTCGAGATGTTAGATTGCCTTAGGTTAGGATATATAACGTTATAGAAGTATATAATGTTCCCACCGAGACGTACGGGGCTACACGAACGGGATTCTACAAAACATTACCAGCGAGGGGCTAGAAGGATTAGGTTAGGTTATATTACGTTATAGACTTACATAATGTTCCAACCGAGAAGCAGG
This sequence comes from Xylocopa violacea, assembly GCA_963969225.1. Classification (NCBI taxonomy): domain Eukaryota; kingdom Metazoa; phylum Arthropoda; class Insecta; order Hymenoptera; family Apidae; genus Xylocopa; species Xylocopa violacea. The sequence goes on from CAXAJV010000013.1 coordinate 4,652,221, forward strand.
GGCCGACCCTCCAGGAATGTTGTAAAATACTACATCCGAGGTGTTAGTTTGCCTTAGGTTAGGATATATAACGTTATAGACGTATATAATGTTCCCACCGGGATGTACGGAACCAAACGACCAGGATTCTGTAAAACATTACCAGCGAGGGGCTAGATGGGTTAGGTAAGGTTATATTACGTTATAGACTTACATAATGTTCCCACCGAGAAGTAGGGGCCGCTCTGCCAGGAATGTTGTAAAATACTACATTCGAGATGTTAGGTTGCCTTAGGTTGGGATAAATAAGGTTATAGACGTATATAATGTTCCCACCGAGACGTACGGGGCTGCACGACCGGGATTCTGTAAAACATTACCAGCGAGGGGCTAGAAGGGTTAGGAAAGGTTATAATACTTTATAGACGTATATAATGTTCGAACCGAGAAGTATGGGCCGACCCGCCAGGAATGTTGTACAATACTACATTCGAGATGTTAGGTTGCTTTAGGTTGGGATAAACAAGGTTATAGACGCACATCATCTCCCGACCGAGAAGTACGGTCGGACACGAACGGGATTCTGTAAAACATTACCAGCGAGGGGCTAGATGGATTAGGTTAGGTTATACTACGTTATAGACGTATATAATGCTCCTACCGAGAAGTAGGGGCCCACACGACAGGAATGTTTTAAGATACTACATTCGAGATGTTAGATTGCCTTAGGTTAGGATATATAACGTTATAGAAGTATATAATGTTCCCACCGATACGTACGGGGCTACACGAACGGGATTCTACAAAACATTACCAGCGAGGGGCTAGAAGGATTAGGTTAGGTTATATTACGTTATAGACTTACATAATGTTCCAACCGAGAAGCAGGGGCCGACCCTCCAGGAATGTTGTAAAATACTACATCCGAGGTGTTAGTTTGCCTTAGGTTAGGATATATAACGTTATAGACGTATATAATGTTCCCACCGGGATGTACGGAACCAAACGACCGGGATTCTGTAAAACATTACCAGCGAGGGGCTAGATGGGTTAGGTAAGGTTATATTACGTTATAGACTTACATAATGTTCCCACCGAGAAGTAGGGGCCGCTCTGCCAGGAATGTTGTAAAATACTACATTCGAGATGTTAGGTTGCCTTAGGTTGGGATAAATAAGGTTATAGACGTATATAATGTTCCCACCGAGACGTACGGGGCTGCACGACCGGGATTCTGTAAAACATTACCAGCGAGGGGCTAGAAGGGTTAGGAAAGGTTATAATACTTTATAGACGTATATAATGTTCGAACCGAGAAGTATGGGCCGACCCGCCAGGAATGTTGTACAATACTACATTCGAGATGTTAGGTTGCTTTAGGTTGGGATAAACAAGGTTATAGACGCACATCATCTCCCGACCGAGAAGTACGGTCGGACACGAACGGGATTCTGTAAAACATTACCAGCGAGGGGCTAGATGGATTAGGTTAGGTTATACTACGTTATAGACGTATATAATGCTCCTACCGAGAAGTACGGGCCAACACGACAGGAATGTTTTAAGATACTACATTCGAGATGTTAGATTGCCTTAGGTTAGGATATATAACGTTATAGAAGTATATAATGTTCCCACCGAGACGTACGGGGCTACACGAACGGGATTCTACAAAACATTACCAGCGAGGGGCTAGAAGGATTAGGTTAGGTTATATTACGTTATAGACTTACATAATGTTCCAACCGAGAAGCAGGGGCCGACCCTCCAGGAATGTTGTAAAATACTACATCCGAGGTGTTAGTTTGCCTTAGGTTAGGATATATAACGTTATAGACGTATATAATGTTCCCACGGGGATGTACGGAACCAAACGACCGGGATTCTGTAAAACATTACCAGCGAGGGGCTAGATGGGTTAGGTAAGGTTATATTACGTTATAGACTTACATAATGTTCCCACCGAGAAGTAGGGGCCGCTCTGCCAGGAATGTTGTAAAATACTACATTCGAGATGTTAGGTTGCCTTAGGTTGGGATAAATAAGGTTATAGACGTATATAATGTTCCCACCGAGACGTACGGGGCTGCACGACCGGGATTCTGTAAAACATTACCAGCGAGGGGCTAGATGGATTAGGTTAGGTTATACTACGTTATAGACGTATATAATGTTCGAACCGAGAAGTATGGGCCGACCCGCCAGGAATGTTGTAAAATACTACATTGGAGATGTTAGGTTGCCTTAGGTTGGGATAAACAAGGTTATAGACGCACATCATCTCCCGACCGAGAAGTACGGTCGGACACGAACGGGATTCTGTGAAACATTACCAGCGAGGGGCTAGATGGATTAGGTTAGGTTATACTACGTTATAGACGTATATAATGCTCCTACCGAGTAGTAGGGGCCGACCCTCCAGGAATGTTGTAAAATACTACATCCGAGGTGTTAGGTTGCCTTAGGTTAGGATATATATCGTTATAGACGTATATAATGTTCCCAAGGAGTGGTACGGGCCGGCACGACCGGGATTCTGTAAAACATTACCAGCGAGGGGCTAGATGCGTTAGGTAAGGTTATATTACGTTATAGACTTACATAATGTTCCCACCGAGAAGTAGGGGCCGCTCTGCCAGGAATGTTGTAAAATACTACATTCGAGATGTTAGGTTGCCTTAGGTTGGGATAAATAAGGTTATAGACGTATATAATGTTCCCACCGAGACGTACGGGGCTGCACGACCGGGATTCTGTAAAACATTACCAGCGAGGGGCTAGAAGGGTTAGGAAAGGTTATAATACTTTATAGACGTATATAATGTTCGAACCGAGAAGTATGGGCCGACCCGCCAGGAATGTTGTACAATACTACATTCGAGATGTTAGGTTGCTTTAGGTTGGGATAAACAAGGTTATAGACGCACATCATCTCCCGACCGAGAAGTACGGTCGGACACGAACGGGATTCTGTAAAACATTACCAGCGAGGGGCTAGATGGATTAGGTTAGGTTATACTACGTTATAGACGTATATAATGCTCCTACCGAGTAGTAGGGGCCGATCCTCCAGGAATGTTGTAAAATACTACATCCGAGGTGTTAGGTTGCCTTAGGTTAGGATATATATCGTTATAGACGTATATAATGTTCCCAAGGAGTGGTACGGGCCGACACGACCGGGATTCTGTAAAACATTACCAGCGAGGGGCTATATGGGTTAGGTTAGGTTATATTACGTTATAGACGTATATAATGTTCCCACAGAGAAGTAGGGGCCCACCCGACAGGAATGTTTTAAGATACTACATTCGAGATGTTAGATTGCCTTAGGTTAGGATATATAACGTTATAGAAGTATATAATGTTCCCACCGAGACGTACGGGGCTACACGAACGGGATTCTACAAAACATTACCAGCGAGGGGCTAGAAGGATTAGGTTAGGTTATATTACGTTATAGACTTACATAATGTTCCAACCGAGAAGTAGGGGCCGACCCTCCAGGAATGTTGTAAAATACTACATCCAAGGTGCTAGTTTGCCTTAGGTTAGGATATATAACGTTATAGACGTATATAATGTTCCCACGGAGATGTACGGAACCAAACGACCGGGATTCTGTAAAACATTACCAGCGAGGGGCTAGATGGGTTAGGTAAGGTTATATTACGTTATAGACTTACATAATGTTCCCACCGAGAAGTAGGGGCCGCTCTGCCAGGAATGTTGTAAAATACTACATTCGAGATGTTAGGTTGCCTTAGGTTGGGATAAACAAGGTTATAGACGCACATCATCTCCCGACCGAGAAGTACGGTCGGACACGAACGGGATTCTGTAAAACATTACCAGCGAGGGGCTAGAAGGATTAGGTTAGGTTATATTACGTTATAGACTTACATAATGTTCCAACCGAGAAGTAGGGGCCGACCCTCCAGGAATGTTGTAAAATACTACATCCGAGGTGTTAGTTTGCCTTAGGTTAGGATATATAACGTTATAGACGTATATAATGTTCCCACGGAGATGTATGGAAGCAAACGACCGGGATTCTGTAAAACATTACCAGCGAGGGGCTAGATGCGTTAGGTAAGGTTATATTACGTTATAGACTTACATAATGTTCCCACCGAGAAGTAGGGGCCGCTCTGCCAGGAATGTTGTAAAATACTACATTCGAGATGTTAGGTTGCCTTAGGTTGGGATAAATAAGGTTATAGACGTATATAATGTTCCCACCGAGACGTACGGGGCTGCACGACCGGGATTCTGTAAAACATTACCAGCGAGGCGCTAGAAGGGTTAGGATAGGTTATATTACTTTATAGAAGTATATAATGTTCGAACCGAGAAGTATGGGCCGACCCGCCAGGAATGTTGTAAAATACTACATTCGAGATGTTAGGTTGCCTTAGGTTGGGATAAACAAGGTTATAGACGTACATCATCTGCCGACCGAGAAGTACGGTCGGACACGAACGGGATTCTGTAAAACATTACCAGCGAGGAACTAGATGGGTTAGGTTAGGTTATATTACGTTATAGACGTATATAATGTTCCCACCGAGAAGTAGGGGCCGGCCCGCCAGGATTGTTTTAAGATACTACATTCGAGATGTTAGATTGCCTTAGGTTCGGATATATAACGTTATAGACGTACATAATGTTCCCACCGAGACGTACGGGGCTACACGAACGGGATTCTACAAAACATTCCCAGCGATGGGCTAGATGGGTTAGGTTAGGTTATATTACGTTATACACATACATAATGTTCCCACCGAGAAGTAGGGTCCGACCCGCCAGGAATTTTGTAAAATACTACATCCGAGACGTTAGATTGCCTTAGGTTAGGATATATAACGTTATAGACGTATATAATGTTGCCACCGAGACGTACGGGGCTACACGAACGAGATTCTACAAAACATTCCCAGCGATGGGCTAGGTGGGTTAGGTTAGGTTATATTACGTTATACACATACATAATGTTCCCACCGAGAAGTAGGGTCCGACCCGCCAGGAATTTTGTAAAATACTACATCCGAGACGTTAGATTGCCTTAGGTTAGGATATATAACGTTATAGACGTATATAATGTTGCCACCGAGACGTACGGGGCTACACGAACGCGATTCTACAAAACATTACAAGCGAGGGGCTAGATGTATTAGCTTAGGTTATATTACGTTATAGACTTACATAATGTTCCCACCGACAAGTAGGGGCCGACCCGCCAGGAATGTTGTAAAATACTACATCGGAGATGTTAGATTGCCTTAGGTTAGGATATATAACGTTATAGACGTACATAATGTTCCCACCGAGACGTACGGGGCTACACGAACGGGATTCTACAAAACATTACCAGCGAGGGGCTAGATGTATTAGCTTAGGTTATATTACGTTATAGACTTACATAATGTTCCCACCGAGAAGTAGGGTCCGACCCGCCAGGAATTTTGTAAAATACTACATCCGAGACGTTAGATTGCCTTAGGTTAGGATATATAACGTTATAGACGTATATAATGTTGCCACCGAGACGTACGGGGCTACACGAACGAGATTCTACAAACCATTACAAGCGAGGGGCTAGATGTATTAGCTTAGGTTATATTACGTTATAGACTTACATAATGTTCCCACCGACAAGTAGGGGCCGACCCGCCAGGAATGTTGTAAAATACTACATCCGAGATGTTAGATTGCCTTAGGTTAGGATATATAACGTTATAGACGTACATAATGTTCCCACCGAGACGTACGGGGCTACACGATCGGGATTCTACAAAACATTCCCAGCGATGGGCTAAATGGGTTAGGTTAGGTTATATTACGTTATACACATACATAATGTTCCCACCGAGAAGTAGGGTCCGACCCGCCAGGAATTTTGTAAAATACTACATCCGAGACGTTAGATTGCCTTAGGTTAGGATATATAACGTTATAGACGTATATAATGTTGCCACCGAGACGTACGGGGCTACACGAACGAGATTCTACAAAACATTACAAGCGAGGGGCTAGATGTATTAGCTTAGGTTATATTACGTTATAGACTTACATAATGTTCCCACCGACAAGTAGGGGCCGACCCGCCAGGAATGTTGTAAAATACTACATCCGAGATGTTAGATTGCCTTAGGTTCGGATATATAACGTTATAGACGTATATAATGCTCCCACGGAGTGGTACGGGCCGACACGACCGGGATTCTGTAAAACATTACCAGCGAGGGGCTAGATGGGTTAGGTTAGGTTAAATTTTATAGACGTATATAATGTTCACACCGAGAAGTAGGGGCCGACACGCCAGGAATGTTGTAGATTACTACATCCGAGAAGTTAGATTGCCTTAGGTTAGGATATATAAGGTTACAGACGTACATAATGCTCCCACCGAGAGGTACTGGGCTACACGAACGAGATTCTACAAAACATTCCCAGCGTGGGGCTAGATGGGTTAGGTTAGGTTATATTACGTTATAGACGTATATAATGTTCCCACCGAGAAGTAGGTGCCGACCCGCCAGGAATGTTGTAAAATACTACATCCGAGGTGTTAGGTTGCCTTAGGTTAGGATATATAACGTTATAGACGTATATAATGCTCCCACGGAGTGGTACGTGCCGACAAGACCGTGATTCTGTAAAACATTACCAGCGAGGGGCTAGATGGGTTAGGTTAGGTTAAATTACGTTATTGACGTATATAATGTTCCCACCGACAAGTAGGTGCCGACCCGCCAGGAATGTTGTAAAATACTACATCCGAGATGTTAGATTGCCTTAGGTTAGGATACATAACGTTATAGACGTACATAATGTTCCCACCGAGACGTACGGGGCTACACGAACGGGATTCTACAAAACATTCCCAGCGATGGGCTAGATGGGTTAGGTTAGGTTATATTACGTTATACACATACATCATGTTCCCACCGAGAAGTAGGGTCCGACCCGCCAGGAATTTTGTAAAATACTACATCCGAGACGTTAGATTGCCTTAGGTTAGGATATATAACGTTATAGACGTATATAATGTTGCCACCGAGACGTACGGGGCTACACGAACGAGATTCTACAAAACATTACAAGCGAGGGGCTAGATGTATTAGCTTAGGTTATATTACGTTATAGACTTACATAATGTTCCCACCGACAAGTAGGGGCCGACCCGCCAGGAATGTTGTAAAATACTACATCCGAGATGTTAGATTGCCTTAGGTTAGGATATATAACGTTATAGACGTACATAATGTTCCCACCGAGACGTACGGGGCTGCACGACCGGGATTCTGTAAAACATTACCAGCGAGGGGCTAGAAGGGTTAGGAAAGGTTATATTACTTTATAGACGTATATAATGTTCGAACCGAGAAGTGTGGGCCGACCCGCCAGGAATGTCGTAAAATACTACATTCGAGATGTTAGGTTGCCTTAGGTTGGGATAAACAAGGTTATAGACGTACATCATCTCCCGACCGAGAAGTACGGTCGGACACGAACGGGATTCTGTAATACATTACCAGCGAGGTGCTAGATGGGTTAGGTTAGGTTATACTACGTTATAGACGTATATAATGCTCCTACCGAGTAGTAGGGGCCAACCCGCCAGGAATGTTGTAGAATACTACATCCGGGATGTTAGATTGCCTTAGGTTAGGATATATAAGGTTATAGACGTACATAATGTTCCCACCGAGACGTACTGGTCTACAAGAACGAGATTCTACAAAACATTCCCAGCGAGGGGCTAGATGGGTTAGGTTAGGTTACATTACGTTATAGACGTATATAATGTTCCCACCGAGAAGTAGGGGCCGACCCGCCAGGAATGTTGTAAAATACTACATCCGAGACGTTAGATTGCCTTAGCTTAGGATATATAAGGTTACAGACGTACATAATGTTCCCACCGAGAGGTACTGGGCTACACGAACGAGATTCTACAAAACATTCCCAGCGAGGGGCTAGATGGGTTAGGTTAGGTTATATTACGTTATAGACGTATATAATGTTCCCACCGAGAAGTAGGGGCCGACCCGCCAGGAATGTTGTAAAATACTACATCCGAGGTGTTAGGTTGCCTTAGGTTAGGATATATAACGTTATAGACGTACATAATGCTCCCACGGAGTGGTACGTGCCGACAAGACCGTGATTCTGTAAAACATTACCAGCGAGGGGCTAGATGGGTTAGGTTAGGTTAAATTACGTTATTGACGTATATAATGTTCCCACCGACAAGTAGGTGCCGACCCGCCAGGAATGTTGTAAAATACTACATCCGAGAAGTGAGATTGCCTTAGGTTCGGATATAATACGTTATAGACGTATATAATGCTAACACGGAGTGGTACGGGCCGACACGACCGGGATTCTGTAAAACATCACAAGCGATGAGCTAGATGGGTTAGGTTAGGCTAAATTACGTTATAGAAGTATATAATGTTCACACCGAGAAGTAGGGGCCGACCCGCCAGGAATGTTGTAGAATACTACATCCGAGATGTTAGATTGCCTTAGGATAGGATATATAACGTTATAGACGTATATAATGCTAACACGGAGTGGTACGGGCCGACACGACCGGGATTCTGTAAAACATTACCAGCGATGAGCTAGATGGGTTAGGTTAGGTTAAATTACGTTATAGAAGTATATAATGTTCACACCGAGAAGTAGGGGCCGACCCGCCAGGAATGTTGTAGAACACTACATCCGAGATGTTAGATTGCCTTAGGTTAGGATATATAAGGTTACAGACGTACATAATGCTCCCACCGAGAGGTACTGGGCTACACGAACGAGATTCTACAAAACATTCCCAGCGTGGGGCTAGATGGGTTAGGTTAGGTTACATTACGTTATAGACGTATATAATGTTCCCACCGAGAAGTAGGTGCCGACCCGCCAGGAATGTTGTAAAATACTACATCCGAGGTGTTAGGTTGCCTTAGGTTAGGATATATAACGTTATAGACGTATATAATGCTCCCACGGAGTGGTACGTGCCGACAAGACCGTGATTCTGTAAAACATTACCAGCGAGGGGCTAGATGGGTTAGGTTAGGTTAAATTACGTTATTGACGTATATAATGTTCCCACCGAGAAGTAGGGGCCGACCCGCCAGGAATGTTGTAGAATACTACATCCGAGATGTTAGATTGCCTTAGGTTAGGATATATAAGGTTACAGACGTACATAATGTTCCCACCGAGACGTACTGGGCTACACGAACGAGATTCTACAAAACATTCCCAGCGAGGGGCTAGATAGGTTAGGTTAGGTTATATTACGTTATAGACGTATATAATGTTCCCACCGAGAAGTAGGGGCCGACCCGCCAGGAATGTTGTAAAATACTACATCCGAGACGTTAGATTGCCTTAGCTTAGGATATATAAGGTTACAGACGTACATAATGTTCCCACCGAGAGGTACTGGGCTACACGAACGAGATTCTACAAAACATTCCCAGCGAGGGGCTAGATGGGTTAGGTTAGGTTATATTACGTTATAGACGTATATAATGTTCCCAACGAGAAGTAGGGGCCGACCCGCCAGGAATGTTGTAAAATACTACATCCGAGGTGTTAGGTTGCCTTAGGTTAGGATATATAACGTTATAGACGTATATAATGCTCCCACGGAGTGGTACGTGCCGACAAGACCGTGATTCTGTAAAACATTACCAGCGAGGGGCTAGATGGGTTAGGTTAGGTTAAATTACGTTATTGACGTATATAATGTTCCCACCGACAAGTAGGTGCCGACCCGCCAGGAATGTTGTAAAATACTACATCCGAAATGTTAGATTGCCTTAGGATAGGATACATAACGTTATAGACGTACATAATGTTCCCACCGAGACGTACGGGGCTACACGAACGGGATTCTACAAAACATTCCCAGCGATGGGCTAGATGGGTTAGGTTAGGTTATATTACGTTATACACATACATCATGTTCCCACCGAGAAGTAGGGTCCGACCCGCCAGGAATTTTGTAAAATACTACATCCGAGACGTTAGATTGCCTTAGGTTAGGATATATAACGTTATAGACGTATATAATGTTGCCACCGAGACGTACGGGGCTACACGAACGAGATTCTACAAAACATTACAAGCGAGGGGCTAGATGTATTAGCTTAGGTTATATTACGTTATAGACTTACATAATGTTCCCACCGACAAGTAGGGGCCGACCCGCCAGGAATGTTGTAAAATACTACATCCGAGATGTTAGATTGCCTTAGGTTAGGATATATAACGTTATAGACGTACATAATGTTCCCACCGAGACGTATGGGGCTACACGAACGAGATTCTACAAAACATTCGCAGCGAGGGGCTAGATGGGTTAGGTTAGGTTATATTACGTTATAGACGTATATAATGTTCCCAACGAGAAGTAGGGGCTGACCCGCCAGGAATGTTGTAAAATACTACATCCGAGGTGTTAGGTTGCCTTAGGTTAGGATATATAACGTTATAGACGTATATAATGCTCCCACGGAGTGGTACGTGCCGACAAGACCGTGATTCTGTAAAACATTACCAGCGAGGGGCTAGATGGGTTAGGTTAGGTTAAATTACGTTATTGACGTATATAATGTTCCCACCGACAAGTAGGTGCCGACCCGCCAGGAATGTTGTAAAATACTACATCCGAGAAGTGAGATTGCCTTAGGTTCGGATATAATACGTTATAGACGTATATAATGCTAACACGGAGTGGTACGGGCCGACACGACCGGGATTCTGTAAAACATTACCAGCGAGGGGCTAGAAGGGTTAGGAAAGGTTATATTACTTTATAGACGTATATAATGTTCGAACCGAGAAGTGTGGGCCGACCCGCCAGGAATGTTGTAAAATACTACATCCGAGATGTTAGATTGCCTTAGGTTAGGATATATAAGGTTACAGACGTACATAATGCTCCCACCGAGAGGTACTGGAATACACGAACGAGATTCTACAAAACATTCCCAGCGTGGGGCTAGATGGGTTAGGTTAGGTCATATTACGTTATAGACGTATATAATGTTCCCACCGAGAAGTAGGTGCCGACCCGCCAGGAATGTTGTAAAATACTACATCCGAGGTGTTAGGTTGCCTTAGGTTAGGATATATAACGTTATAGACGTATATAATGCTCCCACGGAGTGATACGTGCCGACAAGACCGTGATTCTGTAAAACATTACCAGCGAGGGGCTAGATGGGTTAGGTTAGGTTAAATTACGTTATTGACGTATATAATGTTCCCACCGACAAGTAGGTGCCGACCCGCCAGGAATGTTGTAAAATACTACATCCGAGATGTTAGATTGCCTTAGGTTAGGATATATAACGTTATAGACGTACATAATGTTCCCACCGAGACGTACGGGGCTACACGAACGGGATTCTACAAAACATTCCCAGGGATGGGCTAGATGGGTTAGGTTAGGTTATGTTACGTTATACACATACATAATGTTCCCACCGAGAAGTAGGGTCCGACCCGCCAGGAATTTTGTAAAATACTACATCCGAGACGTTAGACTGCCTTAGGTTAGGATATATAACGTTATAGACGTATATAATGTTGCCACCGAGACGTACGGGGCTACACGAACGAGATTCTACAAAACATTACAAGCGAGGGGCTAGATGTATTAGCTTAGGTTATATTACGTTATAGACTTACATAATGTTCCCACCGACAAGTAGGGGCCGACCCGCCAGGAATGTTGTAAAATACTACATCCGAGATGTTAGATTGCCTTAGGTTAGGATATATAACGTTATAGACGTACATAATGTTCCCACCGAGACGTACGGGGCTACACGAACGGGATTCTACAAAACATTCCCAGCGTGGGGCTAGATGGGTTAGGTTAGGTTATATTACGTTATACACATACATAATGTTCCCACCGAGAAGTAGGGTCCGACCCGCCAGGAATTTTGTAAAATACTACATCCGAGACGTTAGATTGCCTTAGGTTAGGATATATAACGTTATAGACGTATATAATGTTGCCACCGAGACGTACGGGGCTACACGAACGAGATTCTACAACACATTACCAGCGAGGGGCTAGATGTATTAGCTTAGGTTATATTACGTTATAGACTTACATAATGTTCCCACCGACAAGTAGGGGCCGACCCGCCAGGAATGTTGTAAAATACTACATCCGAGATGTTAGATTGCCTTAGGTTAGGATATATAACGTTATAGACGTACATAATGTTCCCAACGAGACGTACGGGGCTACACGAACGGGATTCTACAAAACATTCCCAGCGATGGGCTAGATGGGTTAGGTTAGGTTATATTACGTTATACACATACATAATGTTCCCACCGAGAAGTAGGGTCCGACCCGCCAGGAATTTTGTAAAATACTACATCCGAGACGTTAGATTGCCTTAGGTTAGGATATATAACGTTATAGACGTATATAATGTTGCCACCGAGACGTACGGGGCTACACGAACGAGATTCTACAAAACATTACAAGCGAGGGGCTAGATGTATTAGCTTAGGTTATATTACGTTATAGACTTACATAATGCTCCCAGCGACAAGTAGGGGCCGACCCGCCAGGAATGTTGTAAAATACCACATCCGAGATGTTAGATTGCCTTAGGTTAGGATATATAACGTTATAGACGTACATAATGTTCCCACCGAGACGTACGAGGCTGCACGACCGGGATTCTGTAAAACATTCCCAGCGAGGGGCTAGATGGGTTAGGTTAGGTTATATTACGTTATAGACGTATATAATGTTCCCACCGAGAAGTAGGGGCCGACCCGCCAGGAATGTTGTAAAATACTACATCCGAGATGTTAGATTGCCTTAGGTTCGGATATATAACGTTATAGACGTATATAATGCTCCCACGGAGTGGTACGGGCCGACACGACCGGGATTCTGTAAAACATTACCAGCGAGGGGCTAGATGGGTTAGGTTAGGTTAAATTACGTTATAGACGTATATAATGTTCACACCGAGAAGTAGGGGCCGACACGCCAGGAATGTTGTAGAATACTACATCCGAGATGTTAGATTGCCTTAGGTTAGGATATATAAGGTTACAGACGCACATAATGCTCCCACCGAGAGGTACTGGGCTACACGAACGAGATTCTACAAAACATTCCCAGCGTGGGGCTAGATGGGTTAGGTTAGGTTATATTACGTTATAGACGTATATAATGTTCCCACCGAGAAGTAGGGGCCGACCAGCCAGGAATGTTGTAAAATACTACATCCGAGGTGTTAGGTTGCCTTAGGTTAGGATATATAACGTTATAGACGTATATAATGCTCCCACGGAGTGGTACGTGCCGACAAGACCGTGATTCTGTAAAACATTACCAGCGAGGGGCTAGATGGGTGAGGTTAGGTTAAATTACGTTATTGACGTATATAATGTTCTCACCGACAAGTAGGGGCCGACTCTCCAGGAATGTTGTGAAATACTACATCCGAGACGTTAGATTGGCTTAGGATAGGATATATAACGTTATAGACGTACATAATGTTCCCACCGAGACGTACGGGGCTACACGAACGGGATTCTACAAAACATCACCAGTGAGGGGCTAGATGGATTAGGTTAGCTTATATTACGTTATAGACTTACATAATGTTCCAACCGAGAAGTAGGGGCCGACCCTCCAGGAATGTTGTGAAATACTACATCCGAGATGTTAGATTGGCTTAGGATAGCATATATAACGTTATAGACGTACATAATGTTCCCACCGAGACGTACGGGGCTACACGAACGGGATTCTACAAAACATTCCCAGCGATGGGCTAGATGGGTTAGGTTAGGTTATATTACGTTATGCACATACATAATGTTCCAACCGAGAAGTAGGGTCCGACCCGCCAGGAATGTTGTAAAATACTACATCCGAGACGTTAGATTGCCTTAGGTTAGGATATATAACGTTATAGACGTATATAATGTTGCCACCGAGACGTACGGGGCTACACGAACGAGATTCTACAAAACATTACAAGCGAGGGGCTAGATGTATTAGCTTAGGTTAAATTACGTTATAGACGTATATAATGTTCACACCGAGAAGTAGGCGCCGACCCGCCAGGTATGTTGTAAAATACTACATCCGAGACGTTAGATTGCCATAGGTTAGGATATATAACGTTATAGACGTATATAATGTTGCCACCGAGACGTACGGGGCTACACGAACGAGATTCTACAAAACATTCCCAGCGATGGGCTAGATGGGTTAGGTTAGGTTATGGTACGTTATACACATACATAATGTTCCCACCGAGAAGTAGGTGCCGACCCGCCAGGAATGTTGTAAAATACTACATCCGAGATGTTAGATTGCCTTAGGTTAGGATATATAACGTTATAGACGTACATAATGTTCCCACCGAGACGTACGGGGCTACACGAACGGGATTCTACAAAACATTACCAGTGAGGGGCTAGATGGATTAGGTTAGGTTAAATTACGTTATAGAAGTATATAATGTTCCAACCGAGAAGTAGGGGCCGACCCTCCAGGAATGTTGTGAAATACTACATCCGAGATGTTAGATTGGCTTAGGATAGGATATATAACGTTATAGACGTACATAATGTTCCCACCGAGACGTACGGGGCTACACGAACGGGATTCTACAAAACATTCCCAGCGATGGGCTAGATGGGTTAGGTTAGGTTATATTACGTTATACACATACATAATGTTCCAACCGAGAAGTAGGGTCAGACCCGCCAGGAATGTTGTAAAATACTACATCCCAGACGTTAGATTGCCTTAGGTTAGGATATATAACGTTATAGACGTATATAATGTTGCCACCGAGACGTACGGGGCTACACGAACGAGATTCTACAAAACATTACCAGCGAGGGGCTAGATGTATTAGGTTAGGTTATATTACGTTATAGACTTACATAATGTTCCAACCGAGAAGTAGGGTCCGACCCGCCAGGAATGTTGTAAAATACTACATCCCAGACGTTAGATTGCCTTAGGTTAGGATATATAACGTTATAGACGTATATAATGTTGCCACCGAGACGTACGGGGCTACACGAACGAGATTCTACAAAACATTACCTAGCGAGGGGCTAGATGTATTAGGTTAGGTTATATTACGTTATAGACTTACATAATGTTCCCACCGACAAGTAGGGGCCGACCCGCCAGGAATGTTGTAAAATACTACATCCGAGATGTTAGATTGCCTTAGGTTAGGATATATAACGTTATAGACGTACATAATGTTCCCACCGAGACGTACGGGGCTACACGAACGGGATTCTACAAAACATTCCCAGCGATGGGCTAGATGGGTTAGGTTAGGTTATATTACGTTATACACATACATAGTGTTCCCACCGAGAAGTAGGGGCCGACCCGCCAGGAATGTTGTAAAATACTACATCCGAGACGTTAGATTGCCTTAGGTTAGGATATATAACGTTATAGACGTATACAATGTTGCCACCGAGACGTACGGGGCTACACGAACGAGATTCTACAAAACATTACCAGCGAGGGGCTAGATGTATTAGCTTAGGTTATATTACGTTATAGACTTACATAATGTTCCCACCGACAAGTAGGGGCCGACCCGCCAGGAATGTTGTAAAATACTACATCCGAGATGTTAGATTGCCTTAGGTTAGGATATATAACGTTATAGACGTACATAATGTTCCCACCGAGACGTACGGGGCTACACGAACGGGATTCTACAAAACATTCCCAGCGATGGGCTAGATGGGTTAGGTTAGGTTATAGTACGTTATACACATACATAATGTTCCAACCGAGAAGTAGGGTCAGACCCGCCAGGAATGTTGTAAAATACTACATCCCAGACGTTAGATTGCCTTAGGTTAGGATATATAACGTTATAGACGTATATAATGTTGCCACCGAGACGTACGGGGCTACACGAACGAGATTCTACAAAACATTACCAGCGAGGGGCTAGATGTATTAGGTTAGGTTATATTACGTTATAGACTTACATAATGTTCCAACCGAGAAGTAGGGTCCGACCCGCCAGGAATGTTGTAAAATACTACATCCCAGACGTTAGATTGCCTTAGGTTAGGATATATAACGTTATAGACGTATATAATGATGCCACCGAGACGTACGGGGCTACACGAACGAGATTCTACAAAACATTACCAGCGAGGGGCTAGATGTATTAGGTTAGGTTATATTACGTTATAGACTTACATAATGTTCCCACCGACAAGTAGGGGCCGACCCGCCAGGAATGTTGTAAAATACTACATCCGAGATGTTAGATTGCCTCAGGTTAGGATATATAACGTTATAGACGTACATAATGTTCCCACCGAGACGTACGGGGCTACACGAACGGGATTCTACAAAACATTCCCAGCGATGGGCTAGATGGGTTAGGTTAGGTTATATTACGTTATACACATACATAGTGTTCCCACCGAGAAGTAGGGGCCGACCCGACAGGAATGTTGTAAAATACTACATCCGAGACGTTAGATTGCCTTAGGTTAGGATATATAACGTTATAGACGTATACAATGTTGCCACCGAGACGTACGGGGCTACACGAACGAGATTCTACAAAACATTACCAGCGAGGGGCTAGATGTATTAGCTTAGGTTATATTACGTTATAGACTTACATAATGTTCCTACCGAGTAGTAGGGGCCGACCCGCCAGGAATGTTGTAGAATACTACATCCGGGATGTTAGATTGCCTTAGGTTAGGATATATAACGTTATAGACGTATATAATGTTGCCACCGAGACGTACGGGGCTACACGAACGAGATTCTACAAAACATTACAAGCGAGGGGCTAGATGTATTAGCTTAGGTTATATTACGTTATAGACTTACATAATGTTCCCACCGACAATTAGGGGCCGACCCGCCAGGAATGTTGTAAAATACTACATCGGAGATGTTAGATTGCCTTAGGTTAGTATATATAACGTTATAGACGTACATAATGTTCCCACCGAGACGTACGGGGCTGCACGACCGGGATTCTGTAAAACATTACCAGCGAGGGGCTAGAAGGGTTAGGAAAGGTTTAATTACTTTATAGACATATATAATGTTCGAACCGAGAAGTGTGGGCCGACCCGCCAGGAATGTTGTAAAATACTACATTCGAGATGTTAGGCTGCCTTAGGTTGGGATAAACAAGGTTATAGACGTACATCATCTCCCGACCGAGAAGTACGGTCGGACACGAACGGGATTCTGTAAAACATTACCAGCGAGGGGCTAGATGGGTTAGGTTAGGTTATACTACGTTATAGACGTATATAATGCTCCTACCGAGTAGTAGGGGCCGACCCGCCAGGAATGTTGTAGAATACTACATCCGGGATGTTAGATTGCCTTAGGTTAGGATATATAAGGTTATAGACGTACATAATGTTCCCACCGAGACGTACGGGGCTACACGAACGGGATTCAACAAAACATTCCCAGCGATGGGCTAGATGGGTTAGGTTAGGTTATATTACGTTATACACATACATAATGTTCCCACCGAGAAGTAGGGTCCGACCCGCCAGGAATTTTGTAAAATACTACATCCGAGACGTTAGATTGCATTAGGTTAGGATATATAACGTTATAGACGTATATAATGTTGCCACCGAGACGTACGGGGCTACACGAACGAGATTCTACAACACATTACCAGCGAGGGGCTAGATGTATTAGCTTAGGTTATATTACGTTATAGACTTACATAATGTTCCCACCGACAAGTAGGGGCCGACCCGCCAGGAATGTTGTAAAATACTACATCCGAGATGTTAGATTGCCTTAGGTTAGGATATATAACGTTATAGACGTACATAATGTTCCCAACGAGACGTACGGGGCTACACGAACGGGATTCTACAAAACATTCCCAGCGATGGGCTAGATGGGTTAGGTTAGGTTATATTACGTTATACACATACATAATGTTCCCACCGAGAAGTAGGGTCCGACCCGCCATGAATTTTGTAAAATACTACATCCGAGACGTTAGATTGCCTTAGGTTAGGATATATAACGTTATAGACGTATATAATGTTGCCACCGAGACGTACGGGGCTACACGAACGAGATTCTACAAAACATTACAAGCGAGGGGCTAGATGTATTAGCTTAGGTTATATTACGTTATAGACTTACATAATGTTCCCACCGACAATTAGGGGCCGACCCGCCAGGAATGTTGTAAAATACTACATCCGAGATGTTAGATTGCCTTAGGTTAGTATATATAACGTTATAGACGTACATAATGTTCCCACCGAGACGTACGGGGCTGCACGACCGGGATTCTGTAAAACATTACCAGCGAGGGGCTAGAAGGGTTAGGAAAGGTTTAATTACTTTGTAGACGTATATAATGTTCGAACCGAGAAGTGTGGTCCGACCCGCCAGGAATGTTGTAAAATACTACATTCGAGATGTTAGGCTGCCTTAGGTTGGGATAAACAAGGTTATAGACGTACATCATCTCCCGACCGAGAAGTACGGTCGGACACGAACGGGATTCTGTAAAACATTACCAGCGAGGGGCTAGATGGGTTAGGTTAGGTTATACTACGTTATAGACGTATATAATGCTCCTACCGAGTAGTAGGGGCCGACCCGCCAGGAATGTTGTAGAATACTACATCCGGGATGTTAGATTGCCTTAGGTTAGGATATATAAGGTTATAGACGTACATAATGCTCCCACGGAGTGGTACGTGCCGACAAGACCGTGATTCTACAAAACATTACCAGCGAGGGGCTAGATGTATTAGCTTAGGTTATATTACGTTATAGACTTACATAATGTTCCCACCGACAAGTAGGGGCCGACCCGCCAGGAATGTTGTAAAATACTACATACGAGATGTTAGATTGCCTTAGGTTCGGATATATAACGTTATAGACGTACATAATGTTCCCACCGAGACGTACTGGGCTACAAGAACGAGATTCTACAAAACATTCCCAGCGAGGGCCTAGATGGGTTAGGTTAGGTTATATTACGTTATAGACGTATATAATGTTCCCACCGAGAAGTAGGGGCCGACCCGACAGGAATGTTGTAAAATACTACATCCGAGATGGTAGATTGCCTTAGGTTCGGATATATAACGTTATAGACGTATATAATGCTCCCACGGAGTGGTACGGGCCGACACAACCGGGATTCTGTAAAACATTACCAGCGAGGGGCTAGATGGGTTAGGTTAGGTTAAATTACGTTATAGACGTATATAATGTTCCCACCGAGAAGTAGGGGCCGACCCGCCAGGAATGTTGTAAAATACTACATCCGAGGTGTTAGGTTGCCTTAGGTTAGGATATATAACGTTATAGACGTATATAATGCTCCCACGGAGTGGTACGTGCCGACAAGACCGTGATTCTACAAAACATTACCAGCGAGGGGTTAGATGTATTAGCTTAGGTTATATTACGTTATAGACTTACATAATGTTCCCACCGACAAGTAGGGGCCGACCCGCCAGGAATGTTGTAAAATACTACATCCGAGATGTTAGATTGCCTTAGGTTAGGATATATAACGTTATAGACGTACATAATGTTCCCACCGAGACGTACGGGGCTACACGAACGGGATTCTACAAAACATTCCCAGCGAGGGGCTAGATGGATTAGGTTAGGTTAAATTACGTTATAGAAGTATATAATGTTCCAACCGAGAAGTAGGGGCCGACCCTCCAGGAATGTTGTGAAATACTACATCCGAGATGTTAGATTGGCTTAGGATAGGATATATAACGTTATAGACGTACATAATGTTCCCACCGAGACGTACGGGGCTACACGAACGGGATTCTACAAAACATTCCCAGCGATGGGCTAGATGGGTTAGGTTAGGTTATATTACGTTATACACATACATAATGTTCCAACCGAGAAGTAGGGTCAGACCCGCCAGGAATGTTGTAAAATACTACATCCCAGACGTTAGATTGCCTTAGGTTAGGATATATAACGTTATAGACGTATATAATGTTGCCACCGAGACGTACGGGGCTACACGAACGAGATTCTACAAAACATTACCAGCGAGGGGCTAGATGTATTAGGTTAGGTTATATTACGTTATAGACTTACATAATGTTCCAACCGAGAAGTAGGGTCCGACCCGCCAGGAATGTTGTAAAATACTACATCCCAGACGTTAGATTGCCTTAGGTTAGGATATATAACGTTATAGACGTATATAATGTTGCCACCGAGACGTACGGGGCTACACGAACGAGATTCTACAAAACATTACCTAGCGAGGGGCTAGATGTATTAGGTTAGGTTATATTACGTTATAGACTTACATAATGTTCCCACCGACAAGTAGGGGCCGACCCGCCAGGAATGTTGTAAAATACTACATCCGAGATGTTAGATTGCCTTAGGTTAGGATATATAACGTTATAGACGTACATAATGTTCCCACCGAGACGTACGGGGCTACACGAACGGGATTCTACAAAACATTCCCAGCGATGGGCTAGATGGGTTAGGTTAGGTTATATTACGTTATACACATACATAGTGTTCCCACCGAGAAGTAGGGGCCGACCCGCCAGGAATGTTGTAAAATACTACATCCGAGACGTTAGATTGCCTTAGGTTAGGATATATAACGTTATAGACGTATACAATGTTGCCACCGAGACGTACGGGGCTACACGAACGAGATTCTACAAAACATTACCAGCGAGGGGCTAGATGTATTAGCTTAGGTTATATTACGTTATAGACTTACATAATGTTCCCACCGACAAGTAGGGGCCGACCCGCCAGGAATGTTGTAAAATACTACATCCGAGATGTTAGATTGCCTTAAGTTAGGATATATAACGTTATAGACGTACATAATGTTCCCACCGAGACGTACGGGGCTACACGAACGGGATTCTACAAAACATTCCCAGCGATGGGCTAGATGGGTTAGGTTAGGTTATAGTACGTTATACACATACATAATGTTCCAACCGAGAAGTAGGGTCAGACCCGCCAGGAATGTTGTAAAATACTACATCCCAGACGTTAGATTGCCTTAGGTTAGGATATATAACGTTATAGACGTATATAATGTTGCCACCGAGACGTACGGGGCTACACGAACGAGATTCTACAAAACATTACCAGCGAGGGGCTAGATGTATTAGGTTAGGTTATATTACGTTATAGACTTACATAATGTTCCAACCGAGAAGTAGGGTCCGACCCGCCAGGAATGTTGTAAAATACTACATCCCAGACGTTAGATTGCCTTAGGTTAGGATATATAACGTTATAGACGTATATAATGATGCCACCGAGACGTACGGGGCTACACGAACGAGATTCTACAAAACATTACCAGCGAGGGGCTAGATGTATTAGGTTAGGTTATATTACGTTATAGACTTACATAATGTTCCCACCGACAAGTAGGGGCCGACCCGCCAGGAATGTTGTAAAATACTACATCCGAGATGTTAGATTGCCTTAGGTTAGGATATATAACGTTATAGACGTACATAATGTTCCCACCGAGACGTACGGGGCTACACGAACGGGATTCTACAAAACATTCCCAGCGATGGGCTAGATGGGTTAGGTTAGGTTATATTACGTTATACACATACATAGTGTTCCCACCGAGAAGTAGGGGCCGACCCGACAGGAATGTTGTAAAATACTACATCCGAGACGTTAGATTGCCTTAGGTTAGGATATATAACGTTATAGACGTATACAATGTTGCCACCGAGACGTACGGGGCTACACGAACGAGATTCTACAAAACATTACCAGCGAGGGGCTAGATGTATTAGCTTAGGTTATATTACGTTATAGACTTACATAATGTTCCTACCGAGTAGTAGGGGCCGACCCGCCAGGAATGTTGTAGAATACTACATCCGGGATGTTAGATTGCCTTAGGTTAGGATATATAACGTTATAGACGTATATAATGTTGCCACCGAGACGTACGGGGCTACACGAACGAGATTCTACAAAACATTACAAGCGAGGGGCTAGATGTATTAGCTTAGGTTATATTACGTTATAGACTTACATAATGTTCCCACCGACAATTAGGGGCCGACCCGCCAGGAATGTTGTAAAATACTACATCGGAGATGTTAGATTGCCTTAGGTTAGTATATATAACGTTATAGACGTACATAATGTTCCCACCGAGACGTACGGGGCTGCACGACCGGGATTCTGTAAAACATTACCAGCGAGGGGCTAGAAGGGTTAGGAAAGGTTTAATTACTTTATAGACGTATATAATGTTCGAACCGAGAAGTGTGGGCCGACCCGCCAGGAATGTTGTAAAATACTACATTCGAGATGTTAGGCTGCCTTAGGTTGGGATAAACAAGGTTATAGACGTACATCATCTCCCGACCGAGAAGTACGGTCGGACACGAACGGGATTCTGTAAAACATTACCAGCGAGGGGCTAGATGGGTTAGGTTAGGTTATACTACGTTATAGACGTATATAATGCTCCTACCGAGTAGTAGGGGCCGACCCGCCAGGAATGTTGTAGAATACTACATCCGGGATGTTAGATTGCCTTAGGTTAGGATATATAAGGTTATAGACGTACATAATGTTCCCACCGAGACGTACGGGGCTACACGAACGGGATTCAACAAAACATTCCCAGCGATGGGCTAGATGGGTTAGGTTAGGTTATATTACGTTATACACATACATAATGTTCCCACCGAGAAGTAGGGTCCGACCCGCCAGGAATTTTGTAAAATACTACATCCGAGACGTTAGATTGCATTAGGTTAGGATATATAACGTTATAGACGTATATAATGTTGCCACCGAGACGTACGGGGCTACACGAACGAGATTCTACAACACATTACCAGCGAGGGGCTAGATGTATTAGCTTAGGTTATATTACGTTATAGACTTACATAATGTTCCCACCGACAAGTAGGGGCCGACCCGCCAGGAATGTTGTAAAATACTACATCCGAGATGTTAGATTGCCTTAGGTTAGGATATATAACGTTATAGACGTACATAATGTTCCCAACGAGACGTACGGGGCTACACGAACGGGATTCTACAAAACATTCCCAGCGATGGGCTAGATGGGTTAGGTTAGGTTATATTACGTTATACACATACATAATGTTCCCACCGAGAAGTAGGGTCCGACCCGCCATGAATTTTGTAAAATACTACATCCGAGACGTTAGATTGCCTTAGGTTAGGATATATAACGTTATAGACGTATATAATGTTGCCATCGAGACGTACGGGGCTACACGAACGAGATTCTACAAAACATTACAAGCGAGGGGCTAGATGTATTAGCTTAGGTTATATTACGTTATAGACTTACATAATGTTCCCACCGACAATTAGGGGCCGACCCGCCAGGAATGTTGTAAAATACTACATCCGAGATGTTAGATTGCCTTAGGTTAGTATATATAACGTTATAGACGTACATAATGTTCCCACCGAGACGTACGGGGCTGCACGACCGGGATTCTGTAAAACATTACCAGCGAGGGGCTAGAAGGGTTAGGAAAGGTTTAATTACTTTGTAGACGTATATAATGTTCGAACCGAGAAGTGTGGGCCGACCCGCCAGGAATGTTGTAAAATACTACATTCGAGATGTTAGGCTGCCTTAGGTTGGGATAAACAAGGTTATAGACGTACATCATCTCCCGACCGAGAAGTACGGTCGGACACGAACGGGATTCTGTAAAACATTACCAGCGAGGGGCTAGATGGGTTAGGTTAGGTTATACTACGTTATAGACGTATATAATGCTCCTACCGAGTAGTAGGGGCCGACCCGCCAGGAATGTTGTAGAATACTACATCCGGGATGTTAGATTGCCTTAGGTTAGGATATATAAGGTTATAGACGTACATAATGCTCCCACGGAGTGGTACGTGCCGACAAGACCGTGATTCTACAAAACATTACCAGCGAGGGGCTAGATGTATTAGCTTAGGTTATATTACGTTATAGACTTACATAATGTTCCCACCGACAAGTAGGGGCCGACCCGCCAGGAATGTTGTAAAATACTACATACGAGATGTTAGATTGCCTTAGGTTCGGATATATAACGTTATAGACGTACATAATGTTCCCACCGAGACGTACTGGGCTACAAGAACGAGATTCTACAAAACATTCCCAGCGAGGGCCTAGATGGGTTAGGTTAGGTTATATTACGTTATAGACGTATATAATGTTCCCACCGAGAAGTAGGGGCCGACCCGACAGGAATGTTGTAAAATACTACATCCGAGATGGTAGATTGCCTTAGGTTCGGATATATAACGTTATAGACGTATATAATGCTCCCACGGAGTGGTACGGGCCGACACAACCGGGATTCTGTAAAACATTACCAGCGAGGGGCTAGATGGGTTAGGTTAGGTTAAATTACGTTATAGACGTATATAATGTTCCCACCGAGAAGTAGGGGCCGACCCGCCAGGAATGTTGTAAAATACTACATCCGAGGTGTTAGGTTGCCTTAGGTTAGGATATATAACGTTATAGACGTATATAATGCTCCCACGGAGTGGTACGTGCCGACAAGACCGTGATTCTACAAAACATTACCAGCGAGGGGCTAGATGTATTAGCTTAGGTTATATTACGTTATAGACTTACATAATGTTCCCACCGACAAGTAGGGGCCGACCCGCCAGGAATGTTGTAAAATACTACATCCGAGATGTTAGATTGCCTTAGGTTAGGATATATAACGTTATAGACGTACATAATGTTCCCACCGAGACGTACGGGGCTACACGAACGGGATTCTACAAAACATTCCCAGCGATGGGCTAGATGGGTTAGGTTAGGTTATAGTACGTTATACACATACATAATGTTCCAACCGAGAAGTAGGGTCAGACCCGCCAGGAATGTTGTAAAATACTACATCCCAGACGTTAGATTGCCTTAGGTTAGGATATATAACGTTATAGACGTATATAATGTTGCCACCGAGACGTACGGGGCTACACGAACGAGATTCTACAACACATTACCAGCGATGGGCTAGATGTATTAGCTTAGGTTATATTACGTTATAGACTTACATAATGTTCCCACCGACAAGTAGGGGCCGACCCGCCAGGAATGTTGTAAAATACTACATCCGAGATGTTAGATTGCCTTAGGTTAGGATATATAACGTTATAGACGTACATAATGTTCCCAACGAGACGTACGGGGCTACACGAACGGGATTCTACAAAACATTCCCAGCGATGGGCTAGATGGGTTAGGTTAGGTTATATTACGTTATACACATACATAATGTTCCCACCGAGAAGTAGGGTCCGACCCGCCATGAATTTTGTAAAATACTACATCCGAGACGTTAGATTGCCTTAGGTTAGGATATATAACGTTATAGACGTATATAATGTTGCCACCGAGACGTACGGGGCTACACGAACGAGATTCTACAAAACATTACAAGCGAGGGGCTAGATGTATTAGCTTAGGTTATATTACGTTATAGACTTACATAATGTTCCCACCGACAATTAGGGGCCGACCCGCCAGGAATGTTGTAAAATACTACATCGGAGATGTTAGATTGCCTTAGGTTAGTATATATAACGTTATAGACGTACATAATGTTCCCACCGAGACGTACGGGGCTGCACGACCGGGATTCTGTAAAACATTACCAGCGAGGGGCTAGAAGGGTTAGGAAAGGTTTAATTACTTTATAGACGTATATAATGTTCGAACCGAGAAGTGTGGGCCGACCCGCCAGGAATGTTGTAAAATACTACATTCGAGATGTTAGGCTGCCTTAGGTTGGGATAAACAAGGTTATAGACGTACATCATCTCCCGACCGAGAAGTACGGTCGGACACGAACGGGATTCTGTAAAACATTACCAGCGAGGGGCTAGATGGGTTAGGTTAGGTTATACTACGTTATAGACGTATATAATGCTCCTACCGAGTAGTAGGGGCCGACCCGCCAGGAATGTTGTAGAATACTACATGCGGGATGTTAGATTGCCTTAGGTTAGGATATATAAGGTTATAGACGTACATAATGTTCCCACCGAGACGTACTGGGCTACAAGAACGAGATTCTACAAAACATTCCCAGCGAGGGGCTAGATGGGTTAGGTTAGGTTATATTACGTTATAGACGTATATAATGTTCCCACCGAGAAGTAGGGGCCGACCCGGCAGGAATGTTGTAAAATACTACATCCGAGATGTTAGATTGCCTTAGGTTCGGATATATAACGTTATAGACGTACATAATGTTCCCACCGAGACGTACTGGGCTACAAGAACGAGATTCTACAAAACATTCCCAGCGAGGGGCTAGATGGGTTAGGTGAGGTTATATTACGTTATAGACGTATATAATGTTCCCACCGAGAAGTAGGGGCCGACCCGACAGGAATGTTGTAAAATACTACATCCGAGATGGTAGATTGCCTTAGGTTCGGATATATAACGTTATAGACGTATATAATGCTCCCACGGAGTGGTACGGGCCGACACAACCGGGATTCTGTAAAACATTACCAGCGAGGGGCTAGATGGGTCAGGTTAGGTTAAATTACGTTATAGACGTATATAATGTTCCCACCGAGAAGTAGGGGCCGACCCGCCAGGAATGTTGTAAAATACTACATCCGAGGTGTTAGGTTGCCTTAGGTTAGGATATATAACGTTATAGACGTATATAATGCTCCCACGGAGTGGTACGTGCCGACAAGACCGTGATTCTGTAAAACATTACCAGCGAGGGGCTAGATGGGTTAGGTTAGGTTAAATTACGTTATTGACGTATATAATGTTCCCACCGACAAGTAGGGGCCGACTCTCCAGGAATGTTGTGAAATACTACATCCGAGACGTTAGATTGGCTTAGGATAGGATATATAACGTTATAGACGTACATAATGTTCCCACCGAGACGTACGGGGCTACACGAACGGGATTCTACAAAACATCACCAGTGAGGGGCTAGATGGATTAGGTTAGCTTATATTACGTTATAGACTTACATAATGTTCCAACCGAGAAGTAGGGGCCGACCCTCCAGGAATGTTGTGAAATACTACATCCGAGATGTTAGATTGGCTTAGGATAGGATATATAACGTTATAGACGTACATAATGTTCCCACCGAGACGTACGGGGCTACACGAACGGGATTCTACAAAACATTCCCAGCGATGGGCTAGATGCGTTAGGTTAGGTTATATTACGTTATACACATACATAATGTTCCAACCGAGAAGTAGGGTCCGACCCGCCAGGAATGTTGTAAAATACTACATCCGAGACGTTAGATTGCCTTAGGTTAGGATATATAACGTTATAGACGTATATAATGTTGCCACCGAGACGTACGGGGCTACACGAACGGGATTCTACAAAACATTACCAGCGAGGGGCTAGATGTATTAGCTTAGGTTATATTACGTTATAGACTTACATAATGTTCCCACCGACAAGTAGGGGCCGACCCGCCAGGAATGTTGTAAAATACTACATCCGAGATGTTAGATTGCCTTAGGTTAGGATATATAACATTATAGACGTACATAATGTTCCCACCGAGACGTACGGGGCTACACGAACGGGATTCTACAAAACATTCCCAGCGATGGGCTAGATGGGTTAGGTTAGGTTATATTACGTTATACACATACATAATGTTCCCACCGAGAAGTAGGGTCCGACCCGCCAGGAATTTTGTAAAATACTACATCCGAGACGTTAGATTGCCTTAGGTTAGGATATATAACGTTATAGACGTATATAATGTTGCCACCGAGACGTACGGGGCTACACGAACGAGATTCTACAACACATTACCAGCGAGGGGCTAGATGTATTAGCTTAGGTTATATTACGTTATAGACTTACATAATGTTCCCACCGACAAGTAGGGGCCGACCCGCCAGGAATGTTGTAAAATACTACATCCGAGATGTTAGATTGCCTTAGGTTAGGATATATAACGTTATAGACGTACATAATGTTCCCAACGAGACGTACGGGGCTACACGAACGGGATTCTACAAAACATTCCCAGCGATGGGCCAGATGGGTTAGGTTAGGATATATAACGTTATAGACGTACATAATGTTCCCACCGAGACGTACGGGGCTACACGAACGGGATTCTACAAAACATTCCCAGCGATGGGCTAGATGGGTTAGGTTAGGTTATATTACGGTATACACATACATAATGTTCCCACCGAGAAGTAGGGTCCGACCCGCCAGGAATTTTGTAAAATACTACATCCGAGACGTTGGATTGCATTAGGTTAGGATATATAACGTTATAGACGTATATAATGTTGCCACCGAGACGTACGGGGCTACACGAACGAGATTCTACAACACATTACCAGCGAGGGGCTAGATGTATTAGCTTAGGTTATATTACGTTATAGACTTACATAATGTTCCCACCGACAAGTAGGGGCCGACCCGCCAGGAATGTTGTAAAATACTACATCCGAGATGTTAGATTGCCTTAGGTTAGGATATATAACGTTATAGACGTACATAATGTTCCCAACGAGACGTACGGGGCTACACGAACGGGATTCTACAAAACATTCCCAGCGATGGGCTAGATGGGTTAGGTTAGGTTATATTACGTTATACACATACATAATGTTCCCACCGAGAAGTAGGGTCCGACCCGCCATGAATTTTGTAAAATACTACATCTGAGACGTTAGATTGCCTTAGGTTAGGATATATAACGTTATAGACGTATATAATGTTGCCACCGAGACGTACGGGGCTACACGAACGAGATTCTACAAAACATTACAAGCGAGGGGCTAGATGTATTAGCTTAGGTTATATTACGTTATAGACTTACATAATGTTCCCACCGACAATTAGGGGCCGACCCGCCAGGAATGTTGTAAAATACTACATCCGAGATGTTAGATTGCCTTAGGTTAGTATATATAACGTTATAGACGTACATAATGTTCCCACCGAGACGTACGGGGCTGCACGACCGGGATTCTGTAAAACATTACCAGCGAGGGGCTAGATGTATTAGCTTAGGTTAAATTACGTTATAGACGTATATAATGTTCCCACCGAGAAGTAGGGGCCGACCCGCCAGGAATGTTGTAAAATACTACATCCGAGATGTTAGATTGCCTTAGGTTAGGATATATAACGTTATAGACGTACATAATGTTCCCACCGAGTCGTACGGGGCTACACGAACGGGATTCTACAAAACATTACCAGTGAGGGACTAGATGGATTAGGTTAGGTTAAATTACGTTATAGAAGTATATAATGTTCCAACCGAGAAGTAGGGGCCGACCCTCCAGGAATGTTGTGAAATACTACATCCGAGATGTTAGATAGCCTTAGGTTAGGATATATAAGGTTACAGACGTACATAATGCTCCCACCGAGAGGTACTGGGCTACACGAACGAGATTCTACAAAACATTCCCAGCGTGGGGCTAGATGGGTTAGGTTAGGTTATATTACGTTATAGACGTATATAATGTTCCCACCGAGAAGTAGGGGCCGACCAGCCAGGAATATTGTAAAATACTACATCCGAGGTGTTAGGTTGCCTTAGGTTAGGATATATAACGTTATAGACGTATATAATGCTCCCACGGAGTGGTACGGGCCGACACGACCGGGATTCTGTAAAACATTACCAGCGAGGGGCTAGATGGGTTAGGTTAGGTTAAATTACGTTATAGACGTATATAATGTTCCCACCGAGAAGTAGGGGCCGACCCGCCAGGAATGTTGTAAAATACTACATCCGAGGTGTTAGGTTGCCTTAGGTTAGGATATATAACGTTATAGACGTATATAATGCTCCCACGGAGTGGTACGTGCCGACAAGACCGTGATTCTGTAAAACATTACCAGCGAGGGGCTAGATGGGTTAGGTTAGGTTAAATTACGTTATTGACGTATATAATGTTCCCACCGACAAGTAGGGGCCGACTCTCCAGGAATGTTGTGAAATACTACATCCGAGACGTTAGATTGGCTTAGGATAGGATACATAACGTTATAGACGTACATAATGTTCCCACCGAGACGTACGGGGCTACACGAACGGGATTCTACAAAACATCACCAGTGAGGGGCTAGATGGATTAGGTTAGCTTATATTACGTTATAGACTTACATAATGTTCCAACCGAGAAGTAGGGGCCGACCCTCCAGGAATGTTGTGAAATACTACATCCGAGATGTTAGATTGGCTTAGGATAGCATATATAACGTTATAGACGTACATAATGTTCCCACCGAGACGTACGGGGCTACACGAACGGGATTCTACAAAACATTCCCAGCGATGGGCTAGATGGGTTAGGTTAGGTTATATTACGTTATGCACATACATAATGTTCCAACCGAGAAGTAGGGTCCGACCCGCCAGGAATGTTGTAAAATACTACATCCGAGACGTTAGATTGCCTTAGGTTAGGATATATAACGTTATAGACGTATATAATGTTGCCACGGAGACGTACGGGGCTACACGAACGAGATTCTACAAAACATTACCAGCGAGGGGCTAGATGTATTAGGTTAGGTTATATTACGTTATAGACTTACATAATGTTCCCACCGAGAAGTAGGGTCCGACCCGCCAGGAATTTTGTAAAATACTACATCCGAGACGTTAGATTGCCTTAGGTTAGGATATATAACGTTATAGACGTATATAATGTTGCCACCGAGACGTACGTGGCTACACGAACGAGATTCTACAAAACATTACAAGCGAGGGGCTAGATGTATTAGCTTAGGTTAAATTACGTTATAGACGTATATAATGTTCACACCGAGAAGTAGGGGCCGACCCGCCAGGAATGTTGTAAAATACTACATCCGAGACGTTAGATTGCCATAGGTTAGGATATATAACGTTATAGATGTACATAATGTTCCCACCGAGACGTACGGGGCTACACGAACGGGATTCTACAAAACATTACCAGTGAGGGGCTAGATGGATTAGGTTAGGTTAAATTACGTTATAGAAGTATATAATGTTCCAACCGAGAAGTAGGGGCCGACCCTCCAGGAATGTTGTGAAATACTACATCCGAGATGTTAGATTGCCTTAGGTTAGGATATATAAGGTTACAGACATACATAATGCTCCCACCGAGAGGTACTGGGCTACACGAACGAGATTCTACAAAACATTCCCAGCGTGGGGCTAGATGGGTTAGGTTAGGTTATATTACGTTATAGACGTATATAATGTTCCCACCGAGAAGTAGGGGCCGACCAGCCAGGAATGTTGTAAAATACTACATCCGAGGTGTTAGGTTGCCTTAGGTTAGGATATATAACGTTATAGACGTATATAATGCTCCCACGGAGTGGTACGTGCCGACAAGACCGTGATTCTGTAAAACATTACCAGCGAGGGGCTAGATGGGTTAGGTTAGGTTAAATTACGTTATTGACGTATATAATGTTCCCACCGACAAGTAGGGGCCGACTCTCCAGGAATGTTGTGAAATACTACATCCGAGACGTTAGATTGGCTTAGGATAGGATATATAACGTTATAGACGTACATAATGTTCCCACCGAGACGTACGGGGCTACACGAACGGGATTCTACAAAACATCACCAGTGAGGGGCTAGATGGATTAGGTTAGCTTATATTACGTTATAGACTTACATAATGTTCCAACCGAGAAGTAGGGGCCGACCCTCCAGGAATGTTGTGAAATACTACATCCGAGATGTTAGATTGCCTTAGGTTCGGATATATAACGTTATAGACGTACATAATGTTCCCACCGAGACGTACTGGGCTACAAGAACGAGATTCTACAAAACATTCCCAGCGAGGGGCTAGATGGGTTAGGTTAGGTTATATTACGTTATAGACGTATATAATGTTCCCACCGAGAAGTAGGGGCCGACCCGACAGGAATGTTGTAAAATACTACATCCGAGATGTTAGATTGCCTTAGGTTCGGATATATAACGTTATAGACGTATATAATGCTCCCACGGAGTGGTACGGGCCGACACGACCGGGATTCTGTAAAACATTACCAGCGAGGGGCTAGATGGGTTAGGTTAGGTTAAATTACGTTATAGACGTATATAATGTTCCCACCGAGAAGTAGGGGCCGACCCGCCAGGAATGTTGTAAAATACTACATCCGAGGTGTTAGGTTGCCTTAGGTTAGGATATATAACGTTATAGACGTATATAATGCTCCCACGGAGTGGTACGTGCCGACAAGACCGTGATTCTGTAAAACATTACCAGCGAGGGGCTAGATGGGTTAGGTTAGGTTAAATTACGTTATTGACGTATATAATGTTCCCACCGACAAGTAGGGGCCGACTCTCCAGGAATGTTGTGAAATACTACATCCGAGACGTTAGATTGGCTTAGGATAGGATATATAACGTTATAGACGTACATAATGTTCCCACCGAGACGTACGGGGCTACACGAACGGGATTCTACAAAACATCACCAGTGAGGGGCTAGATGGATTAGGTTAGCTTATATTACGTTATAGACTTACATAATGTTCCAACCGAGAAGTAGGGGCCGACCCTCCAGGAATGTTGTGAAATACTACATCCGAGATGTTAGATTGCCTTAGGTTCGGATATATAACGTTATAGACGTACATAATGTTCCCACCGAGACGTACTGGGCTACAAGAACGAGATTCTACAAAACATTCCCAGCGAGGGGCTAGATGGGTTAGGTTAGGTTATATTACGTTATAGACGTATATAATGTTCCCACCGAGAAGTAGGGGCCGACCCGACAGGAATGTTGTAAAATACTACATCCGAGATGTTAGATTGCCTTAGGTTCGGATATATAACGTTATAGACGTATATAATGCTCCCACGGAGTGGTACGGGCCGACACGACCGGGATTCTGTAAAACATTACCAGCGAGGGGCTAGATGGGTTAGGTTAGGTTAAATTACGTTATAGACGTATATAATGTTCCCACCGAGAAGTAGGGGCCGACCCGCCAGGAATGTTGTAAAATACTACATCCGAGGTGTTAGGTTGCCTTAGGTTAGGATATATAACGTTATAGACGTATATAATGCTCCCACGGAGTGGTACGTGCCGACAAGACCGTGATTCTGTAAAACATTACCAGCGAGGGGCTAGATGGGTTAGGTTAGGTTAAATTACGTTATTGACGTATATAATGTTCCCACCGACAAGTAGGGGCCGACTCTCCAGGAATGTTGTGAAATACTACATCCGAGACGTTAGATTGGCTTAGGATAGGATATATAACGTTATAGACGTACATAATGTTCCCACCGAGACGTACGGGGCTACACGAACGGGATTCTACAAAACATCACCAGTGAGGGGCTAGATGGATTAGGTTAGCTTATATTACGTTATAGACTTACATAATGTTCCAACCGAGAAGTAGGGGCCGACCCTCCAGGAATGTTGTGAAATACTACATCCGAGATGTTAGATTGGCTTAGGATAGCATATATAACGTTATAGACGTACATAATGTGCCCACCGAGACGTACGGGGCTACACGAACGGGATTCTACAAAACATCACCAGTGAGGGGCTAGATGGATTAGGTTAGCTTATATTACGTTATAGACTTACATAATGTTCCAACCGAGAAGTAGGGGCCGACCCTCCAGGAATGTTGTGAAATACTACATCCGAGATGTTAGATTGGCTTAGGATAGCATATATAACGTTATAGACGTACATAATGTTCCCACCGAGACGTACGGGGCTACACGAACGGGATTCTACAAAACATTCCCAGCGATGGGCTAGATGGGTTAGGTTTGGTTATATTACGTTATGCACATACATAATGTTCCAACCGAGAAGTAGGGTCCGACCCGCCAGGAATGTTGTAAAATACTACATCCGAGACGTTAGATTGCCTTAGGTTAGGATATATAACGTTATAGACGTATATAATGTTGCCACCGAGACGTACGGGGCTACACGAACGAGATTCTACAAAACATTACCAGCGAGGGGCTAGATGTATTAGGTTAGGTTATATTACGTTATAGACTTACATAATGTTCCCACCGAGAAGTAGGGTCCGACCCGCCAGGAATTTTGTAAAATACTACATCCGAGACGTTAGATTGCCTTAGGTTAGGATATATAACGTTATAGACGTATATAATGTTGCCACCGAGACGTACGTGGCTACACGAACGAGATTCTACAAAACATTACAAGCGAGGGGCTAGATGTATTAGCTTAGGTTAAATTACGTTATAGACGTATATAATGTTCACACCGAGAAGTAGGGGCCGACCCGCCAGGAATGTTGTAAAATACTACATCCGAGACGTTAGATTGCCATAGGTTAGGATATATAACGTTATAGACGTACATAATGTTCCCACCGAGACGTACGGGGCTACACGAACGGGATTCTACAAAACATTACCAGTGAGGGGCTAGATGGATTAGGTTAGGTTAAATTACGTTATAGAAGTATATAATGTTCCAACCGAGAAGTAGGGGCCGACCCTCCAGGAATGTTGTGAAATACTACATCCGAGATGTTAGATTGCCTTAGGTTAGGATATATAAGGTTACAGACATACATAATGCTCCCACCGAGAGGTACTGGGCTACACGAACGAGATTCTACAAAACATTCCCAGCGTGGGGCTAGATGGGTTAGGTTAGGTTATATTACGTTATAGACGTATATAATGTTCCCACCGAGAAGTAGGGGCCGACCAGCCAGGGATGTTGTAAAATACTACATCCGAGGTGTTAGGTTGCCTTAGGTTAGGATATATAACGTTATAGACGTATATAATGCTCCCACGGAGTGGTACGTGCCGACAAGACCGTGATTCTGTAAAACATTACCAGCGAGGGGCTAGATGGGTTAGGTTAGGTTAAATTACGTTATTGACGTATATAATGTTCCCACCGACAAGTAGGGGCCGACTCTCCAGGAATGTTGTGAAATACTACATCCGAGACGTTAGATTGGCTTAGGATAGGATATATAACGTTATAGACGTACATAATGTTCCCACCGAGACGTACGGGGCTACACGAACGGGATTCTACAAAACATCACCAGTGAGGGGCTAGATGGATTAGGTTAGCTTATATTACGTTATAGACTTACATAATGTTCCAACCGAGAAGTAGGGGCCGACCCTCCAGGAATGTTGTGAAATACTACATCCGAGATGTTAGATTGCCTTAGGTTCGGATATATAACATTATAGACGTACATAATGTTCCCACCGAGACGTACTGGGCTACAAGAACGAGATTCTACAAAACATTCCCAGCGAGGGGCTAGATGGGTTAGGTTAGGTTATATTACGTTATAGACGTATATAATGTTCCCACCGAGAAGTAGGGGCCGACCCGACAGGAATGTTGTAAAATACTACATCCGAGATGTTAGATTGCCTTAGGTTCGGATATATAACGTTATAGACGTATATAATGCTCCCACGGAGTGGTACGGGCCGACACGACCGGGATTCTGTAAAACATTACCAGCGAGGGGCTAGATGGGTTAGGTTAGGTTAAATTACGTTATTGACGTATATAATGTTCCCACCGACAAGTAGGGGCCGACTCTCCAGGAATGTTGTGAAATACTACATCCGAGACGTTAGATTGGCTTAGGATAGGATATATAACGTTATAGACGTACATAATGTTCCCACCGAGACGTACGGGGCTACACGAACGGGATTCTACAAAACATCACCAGTGAGGGGCTAGATGGATTAGGTTAGCTTATATTACGTTATAGACTTACATAATGTTCCAACCGAGAAGTAGGGGCCGACCCTCCAGGAATGTTGTGAAATACTACATCCGAGATGTTAGATTGGCTTAGGATAGCATATATAACGTTATAGACGTACATAATGTGCCCACCGAGACGTACGGGGCTACACGAACGGGATTCTACAAAACATCACCAGTGAGGGGCTAGATGGATTAGGTTAGCTTATATTACGTTATAGACTTACATAATGTTCCAACCGAGAAGTAGGGGCCGACCCTCCAGGAATGTTGTGAAATACTACATCCGAGATGTTAGATTGGCTTAGGATAGCATATATAACGTTATAGACGTACATAATGTTCCCACCGAGACGTACGGGGCTACACGAACGGGATTCTACAAAACATTCCCAGCGATGGGCTAGATGGGTTAGGTTAGGTTATATTACGTTATGCACATACATAATGTTCCAACCGAGAAGTAGGGTCCGACCCGCCAGGAATGTTGTAAAATACTACATCCGAGACGTTAGATTGCCTTAGGTTAGGATATATAACGTTATAGACGTATATAATGTTGCCACCGAGACGTACGGGGCTACACGAACGAGATTCTACAAAACATTACCAGCGAGGGGCTAGATGTATTAGGTTAGGTTATATTACGTTATAGACTTACATAATGTTCCCACCGAGAAGTAGGGTCCGACCCGCCAGGAATTTTGTAAAATACTACATCCGAGACGTTAGATTGCCTTAGGTTAGGATATATAACGTTATAGACGTATATAATGTTGCCACCGAGACGTACGTGGCTACACGAACGAGATTCTACAAAACATTACAAGCGAGGGGCTAGATGTATTAGCTTAGGTTAAATTACGTTATAGACGTATATAATGTTCACACCGAGAAGTAGGGGCCGACCCGCCAGGAATGTTGTAAAATACTACATCCGAGACGTTAGATTGCCATAGGTTAGGATATATAACGTTATAGACGTACATAATGTTCCCACCGAGACGTACGGGGCTACACGAACGGGATTCTACAAAACATTACCAGTGAGGGGCTAGATGGATTAGGTTAGGTTAAATTACGTTATAGAAGTATATAATGTTCCAACCGAGAAGTAGGGGCCGACCCTCCAGGAATGTTGTGAAATACTACATCCGAGATGTTAGATTGCCTTAGGTTAGGATATATAAGGTTACAGACATACATAATGCTCCCACCGAGAGGTACTGGGCTACACGAACGAGATTCTACAAAACATTCCCAGCGTGGGGCTAGATGGGTTAGGTTAGGTTATATTACGTTATAGACGTATATAATGTTCCCACCGAGAAGTAGGGGCCGACCAGCCAGGAATGTTGTAAAATACTACATCCGAGGTGTTAGGTTGCCTTAGGTTAGAATATATAACGTTATAGACGTATATAATGCTCCCACGGAGTGGTACGTGCCGACAAGACCGTGATTCTGTAAAACATTACCAGCGAGGGGCTAGATGGGTTAGGTTAGGTTAAATTACGTTATTGACGTATATAATGTTCCCACCGACAAGTAGGGGCCGACTCTCCAGGAATGTTGTGAAATACTACATCCGAGACGTTAGATTGGCTTAGGATAGGATATATAACGTTATAGACGTACATAATGTTCCCACCGAGACGTACGGGGCTACACGAACGGGATTCTACAAAACATCACCAGTGAGGGGCTAGATAGATTAGGTTAGCTTATATTACGTTATAGACTTACATAATGTTCCAACCGAGAAGTAGGGGCCGACCCTCCAGGAATGTTGTGAAATACTACATCCGAGATGTTAGATTGCCTTAGGTTCGGATATATAACGTTATAGACGTACATAATGTTCCCACCGAGACGTACTGGGCTACAAGAACGAGATTCTACAAAACATTCCCAGCGAGGGGCTAGATGGGTTAGGTTAGGTTATATTACGTTATAGACGTATATAATGTTCCCACCGAGAAGTAGGGGCCGACCCGACAGGAATGTTGTAAAATACTACATCCGAGATGTTAGATTGCCTTAGGTTCGGATATATAACGTTATAGACGTATATAATGCTCCCACGGAGTGGTACGGGCCGACACGACCGGGATTCTGTAAAACATTACCAGCGAGGGGCTAGATGGGTTAGGTTAGGTTAAATTACGTTATAGACGTATATAATGTTCCCACCGAGAAGTAGGGGCCGACCCGCCAGGAATGTTGTAAAATACTACATCCGAGGTGTTAGGTTGCCTTAGGTTAGGATATATAACGTTATAGACGTATATAATGCTCCCACGGAGTGGTACGTGCCGACAAGACCGTGATTCTGTAAAACATTACCAGCGAGGGGCTAGATGGGTTAGGTTAGGTTAAATTACGTTATTGACGTATATAATGTTCCCACCGACAAGTAGGGGCCGACTCTCCAGGAATGTTGTGAAATACTACATCCGAGACGTTAGATTGGCTTAGGATAGGATATATAACGTTATAGACGTACATAATGTTCCCACCGAGACGTACGGGGCTACACGAACGGGATTCTACAAAACATCACCAGTGAGGGGCTAGATGGATTAGGTTAGCTTATATTACGTTATAGACTTACATAATGTTCCAACCGAGAAGTAGGGGCCGACCCTCCAGGAATGTTGTGAAATACTACATCCGAGATGTTAGATTGGCTTAGGATAGCATATATAACGTTATAGACGTACATAATGTTCCCACCGAGACGTACGGGGCTACACGAACGGGATTCTACAAAACATTACCAGCGAGGGGCTAGATGTATTAGGTTAGGTTATATTACGTTATAGACTTACATAATGTTCCCACCGAGAAGTAGGGTCCGACCCGCCAGGAATTTTGTAAAATACTACATCCGAGACGTTAGATTGCCTTAGGTTAGGATATATAACGTTATAGACGTATATAATGTTGCCACCGAGACGTACGTGGCTACACGAACGAGATTCTACAAAACATTACAAGCGAGGGGCTAGATGTATTAGCTTAGGTTAAATTACGTTATAGACGTATATAATGTTCACACCGAGAAGTAGGGGCCGACCCGCCAGGAATGTTGTAAAATACTACATCCGAGACGTTAGATTGCCATAGGTTAGGATATATAACGTTATAGACGTATATAATGTTGCCACCGAGACGTACGGGGCTACACGAACGAGATTCTACAAAACATTCCCAGCGATGGGCTAGATGGGTTAGGTTAGGTTATGGTACGTTATACACATACATAATGTTCCCACCGAGAAGTAGGTGCCGACCCGCCAGGAATGTTGTAAAATACTACATCCGAGCTGTTAGATTGCCTTAGGTTAGGATATATAACGTTATAGACGTATACAATGTTGCCACCGAGACGTACGGGGCTACACGAACGAGATTCTACAAAACATTACCAGCGAGGGGCTAGATGTATTAGCTTAGGTTATATTACGTTATAGACTTACATAATGTTCCCACCGACAAGTAGGGGCCGACCCGCCAGGAATGTTGTAAAATACTACATCCGAGATGTTAGATTGCCTTAGGTTAGGATATATAAGGTTACAGACGTACATAATGTTCCCACCGAGACGTACGGGGCTACACGAACGAGATTCTACAAAACATTACCAGCGAGGGGCTAGATGTATTAGGTTAGGTTATATTACGTTATAGACTTACATAATGTTCCCACCGAGAAGTAGGGTCCGACCCGCCAGGAATTTTGTAAAATACTACATCCGAGACGTTAGATTGCCTTAGGTTAGGATATATAACGTTATAGACGTATATAATGTTGCCACCGAGACGTACGTGGCTACACGAACGAGATTCTACAAAACATTACAAGCGAGGGGCTAGATGTATTAGCTTAGGTTAAATTACGTTATAGACGTATATAATGTTCACACCGAGAAGTAGGGGCCGACCCGCCAGGAATGTTGTAAAATACTACATCCGAGACGTTAGATTGCCATAGGTTAGGATATATAACGTTATAGACGTACATAATGTTCCCACCGAGACGTACGGGGCTACACGAACGGGATTCTACAAAACATTACCAGTGAGGGGCTAGATGGATTAGGTTAGGTTAAATTACGTTATAGAAGTATATAATGTTCCAACCGAGAAGTAGGGGCCGACCCTCCAGGAATGTTGTGAAATACTACATCCGAGATGTTAGATTGCCTTAGGTTAGGATATATAAGGTTACAGACATACATAATGCTCCCACCGAGAGGTACTGGGCTACACGAACGAGATTCTACAAAACATTCCCAGCGTGGGGCTAGATGGGTTAGGTTAGGTTATATTACGTTATAGACGTATATAATGTTCCCACCGAGAAGTAGGGGCCGACCAGCCAGGAATGTTGTAAAATACTACATCCGAGGTGTTAGGTTGCCTTAGGTTAGGATATATAACGTTATAGACGTATATAATGCTCCCACGGAGTGGTACGTGCCGACAAGACCGTGATTCTGTAAAACATTACCAGCGAGGGGCTAGATGGGTTAGGTTAGGTTAAATTACGTTATTGACGTATATAATGTTCCCACCGACAAGTAGGGGCCCACTCTCCAGGAATGTTGTGAAATACTACATCCGAGACGTTAGATTGGCTTAGGATAGGATATATAACGTTATAGACGTACATAATGTTCCCACCGAGACGTACGGGGCTACACGAACGGGATTCTACAAAACATCACCAGTGAGGGGCTAGATGGATTAGGTTAGCTTATATTACGTTATAGACTTACATAATGTTCCAACCGAGAAGTAGGGGCCGACCCTCCAGGAATGTTGTGAAATACTACATCCGAGATGTTAGATTGCCTTAGGTTCGGATATATAACGTTATAGACGTACATAATGTTCCCACCGAGACGTACTGGGCTACAAGAACGAGATTCTACAAAACATTCCCAGCGAGGGGCTAGATGGGTTAGGTTAGGTTATATTACGTTATAGACGTATATAATGTTCCCACCGAGAAGTAGGGGCCGACCCGACAGGAATGTTGTAAAATACTACATCCGAGATGTTAGATTGCCTTAGGTTCGGATATATAACGTTATAGACGTATATAATGCTCCCACGGAGTGGTACGGGCCGACACGACCGGGATTCTGTAAAACATTACCAGCGAGGGGCTAGATGGGTTAGGTTAGGTTAAATTACGTTATAGACGTATATAATGTTCCCACCGAGAAGTAGGGGCCGACCCGCCAGGAATGTTGTAAAATACTACATCCGAGGTGTTAGGTTGCCTTAGGTTAGGATATATAACGTTATAGACGTATATAATGCTCCCACGGAGTGGTACGTGCCGACAAGACCGTGATTCTGTAAAACATTACCAGCGAGGGGCTAGATGGGTTAGGTTAGGTTAAATTACGTTATTGACGTATAAAATGTTCCCACCGACAAGTAGGGGCCGACTATCCAGGAATGTTGTGAAATACTACATCCGAGACGTTAGATTGGCTTAGGATAGGATATATAACGTTATAGACGTACATAATGTTCCCACCGAGACGTACGGGGCTACACGAACGGGATTCTACAAAACATCACCAGTGAGGGGCTAGATGGATTAGGTTAGCTTATATTACGTTATAGACTTACATAATGTTCCAACCGGGAAGTAGGGGCCGACCCTCCAGGAATGTTGTGAAATACTACATCCGAGATGTTAGATTGGCTTAGGATAGCATATATAACGTTATAGACGTACATAATGTGCCCACCGAGACGTACGGGGCTACACGAACGGGATTCTACAAAACATCACCAGTGAGGGGCTAGATGGATTAGGTTAGCTTATATTACGTTATAGACTTACATAATGTTCCAACCGAGAAGTAGGGGCCGACCCTCCAGGAATGTTGTGAAATACTACATCCGAGATGTTAGATTGGCTTAGGATAGCATATATAACGTTATAGACGTACATAATGTTCCCACCGAGACGTACGGGGCTACACGAACGGGATTCTACAAAACATTCCCAGCGATGGGCTAGATGGGTTAGGTTAGGTTATATTACGTTATGCACATACATAATGTTCCAACCGAGAAGTAGGGTCCGACCCGCCAGGAATGTTGTAAAATACTACATCCGAGACGTTAGATTGCCTTAGGTTAGGATATATAACGTTATAGACGTATATAATGTTGCCACCGAGACGTACGGGGCTACACGAACGAGATTCTACAAAACATTACCAGCGAGGGGCTAGATGTATTAGGTTAGGTTATATTACGTTATAGACTTACATAATGTTCCCACCGAGAAGTAGGGTCCGACCCGCCAGGAATTTTGTAAAATACTACATCCGAGACGTTAGATTGCCTTAGGTTAGGATATATAACGTTATAGACGTATATAATGTTGCCACCGAGACGTACGTGGCTACACGAACGAGATTCTACAAAACATTACAAGCGAGGGGCTAGATGTATTAGCTTAGGTTAAATTACGTTATAGACGTATATAATGTTCACACCGAGAAGTAGGGGCCGACCCGCCAGGAATGTTGTAAAATACTACATCCGAGACGTTAGATTGCCATAGGTTAGGATATATAACGTTATAGACGTACATAATGTTCCCACCGAGACGTACGGGGCTACACGAACGGGATTCTACAAAACATTACCAGTGAGGGGCTAGATGGATTAGGTTAGGTTAAATTACGTTATAGAAGTATATAATGTTCCAACCGAGAAGTAGGGGCCGACCCTCCAGGAATGTTGTGAAATACTACATCCGAGATGTTAGATTGCCTTAGGTTAGGATATATAAGGTTACAGACATACATAATGCTCCCACCGAGAGGTACTGGGCTACACGAACGAGATTCTACAAAACATTCCCAGCGTGGGGCTAGATGGGTTAGGTTAGGTTATATTACGTTATAGACGTATATAATGTTCCCACCGAGAAGTAGGGGCCGACCAGCCAGGAATGTTGTAAAATACTACATCCGAGGTGTTAGGTTGCCTTAGGTTAGGATATATAACGTTATAGACGTATATAATGCTCCCACGGAGTGGTACGTGCCGACAAGACCGTGATTCTGTAAAACATTACCAGCGAGGGGCTAGATGGGTTAGGTTAGGTTAAATTACGTTATTGACGTATATAATGTTCCCACCGACAAGTAGGGGCCGACTCTCCAGGAATGTTGTGAAATACTACATCCGAGACGTTAGATTGGCTTAGGATAGGATATATAACGTTATAGACGTACATAATGTTCCCACCGAGACGTACGGGGCTACACGAACGGGATTCTACAAAACATCACCAGTGAGGGGCTAGATAGATTAGGTTAGCTTATATTACGTTATAGACTTACATAATGTTCCAACCGAGAAGTAGGGGCCGACCCTCCAGGAATGTTGTGAAATACTACATCCGAGATGTTAGATTGCCTTAGGTTCGGATATATAACGTTATAGACGTACATAATGTTCCCACCGAGACGTACTGGGCTACAAGAACGAGATTCTACAAAACATTCCCAGCGAGGGGCTAGATGGGTTAGGTTAGGTTATATTACGTTATAGACGTATATAATGTTCCCACCGAGAAGTAGGGGCCGACCCGACAGGAATGTTGTAAAATACTACATCCGAGATGTTAGATTGCCTTAGGTTCGGATATATAACGTTATAGACGTATATAATGCTCCCACGGAGTGGTACGGGCCGACACGACCGGGATTCTGTAAAACATTACCAGCGAGGGGCTAGATGGGTTAGGTTAGGTTAAATTACGTTATAGACGTATATAATGTTCCCACCGAGAAGTAGGGGCCGACCCGCCAGGAATGTTGTAAAATACTACATCCGAGGTGTTAGGT
Source organism: Xylocopa violacea (assembly GCA_963969225.1). Classification (NCBI taxonomy): domain Eukaryota; kingdom Metazoa; phylum Arthropoda; class Insecta; order Hymenoptera; family Apidae; genus Xylocopa; species Xylocopa violacea. Next base: position 4,695,994 of record CAXAJV010000013.1, read on the forward strand.
TGCCTTAGGTTAGGATATATAACGTTATAGACGTATATAATGCTCCCACGGAGTGGTACGTGCCGACAAGACCGTGATTCTGTAAAACATTACCAGCGAGGGGCTAGATGGGTTAGGTTAGGTTAAATTACGTTATTGACGTATATAATGTTCCCACCGACAAGTAGGGGCCGACTCTCCAGGAATGTTGTGAAATACTACATCCGAGACGTTAGATTGGCTTAGGATAGGATATATAACGTTATAGACGTACATAATGTTCCCACCGAGACGTACGGGGCTACACGAACGGGATTCTACAAAACATCACCAGTGAGGGGCTAGATAGATTAGGTTAGCTTATATTACGTTATAGACTTACATAATGTTCCAACCGAGAAGTAGGGGCCGACCCTCCAGGAATGTTGTGAAATACTACATCCGAGATGTTAGATTGCCTTAGGTTCGGATATATAACGTTATAGACGTACATAATGTTCCCACCGAGACGTACTGGGCTACAAGAACGAGATTCTACAAAACATTCCCAGCGAGGGGCTAGATGGGTTAGGTTAGGTTATATTACGTTATAGACGTATATAATGTTCCCACCGAGAAGTAGGGGCCGACCCGACAGGAATGTTGTAAAATACTACATCCGAGATGTTAGATTGCCTTAGGTTCGGATATATAACGTTATAGACGTATATAATGCTCCCACGGAGTGGTACGGGCCGACACGACCGGGATTCTGTAAAACATTACCAGCGAGGGGCTAGATGGGTTAGGTTAGGTTAAATTACGTTATAGACGTATATAATGTTCCCACCGAGAAGTAGGGGCCGACCCGCCAGGAATGTTGTAAAATACTACATCCGAGGTGTTAGGTTGCCTTAGGTTAGGATATATAACGTTATAGACGTATATAATGCTCCCACGGAGTGGTACGTGCCGACAAGACCGTGATTCTGTAAAACATTACCAGCGAGGGGCTAGATGGGTTAGGTTAGGTTAAATTACGTTATTGACGTATATAATGTTCCCACCGACAAGTAGGGGCCGACTCTCCAGGAATGTTGTGAAATACTACATCCGAGACGTTAGATTGGCTTAGGATAGGATATATAACGTTATAGACGTACATAATGTTCCCACCGAGACGTACGGGGCTACACGAACGGGATTCTACAAAACATCATCAGTGAGGGGCTAGATGGATTAGGTTAGCTTATATTACGTTATAGACTTACATAATGTTCCAACCGAGAAGTAGGGGCCGACCCTCCAGGAATGTTGTGAAATACTACATCCGAGATGTTAGATTGGCTTAGGATAGCATATATAACGTTATAGACGTACATAATGTTCCCACCGAGACGTACGGGGCTACACGAACGGGATTCTACAAAACATTCCCAGCGATGGGCTAGATGGGTTAGGTTAGGTTATATTACGTTATGCACATACATAATGTTCCAACCGAGAAGTAGGGTCCGACCCGCCAGGAATGTTGTAAAATACTACATCCGAGACGTTAGATTGCCTTAGGTTAGGATATATAACGTTATAGACGTATATAATGTTGCCACCGAGACGTACGGGGCTACACGAACGAGATTCTACAAAACATTACCAGCGAGGGGCTAGATGTATTAGGTTAGGTTATATTACGTTATAGACTTACATAATGTTCCCACCGAGAAGTAGGGTCCGACCCGCCAGGAATTTTGTAAAATACTACATCCGAGACGTTAGATTGCCTTAGGTTAGGATATATAACGTTATAGACGTATATAATGTTGCCACCGAGACGTACGTGGCTACACGAACGAGATTCTACAAAACATTACAAGCGAGGGGCTAGATGTATTAGCTTAGGTTAAATTACGTTATAGACGTATATAATGTTCACACCGAGAAGTAGGGGCCGACCCGCCAGGAATGTTGTAAAATACTACATCCGAGACGTTAGATTGCCATAGGTTAGGATATATAACGTTATAGACGTATATAATGTTGCCACCGAGACGTACGGGGCTACACGAACGAGATTCTACAAAACATTCCCAGCGATGGGCTAGATGGGTTAGGTTAGGTTATGGTACGTTATACACATACATAATGTTCCCACCGAGAAGTAGGTGCCGACCCGCCAGAAATGTTGTAAAATACTACATCCGAGATGTTAGATTGCCTTAGGTTAGGATATATAACGTTATAGACGTATACAATGTTGCCACCGAGACGTACGGGGCTACACGAACGAGATTCTACAAAACATTACCAGCGAGGGGCTAGATGTATTAGCTTAGGTTATATTACGTTATAGACTTACATAATGTTCCCACCGACAAGTAGGGGCCGACCCGCCAGGAATGTTGTAAAATACTACATCCGAGATGTTAGATTGCCTTAGGTTAGGATATATAAGGTTACAGACGTACATAATGTTCCCACCGAGACGTACGGGGCTACACGAACGGGATTCTACAAAACATTCCCAGCGAGGGGCTAGATGGGTTAGGTTAGGTTATATTACGTTATAGACGTATATAATGTTCCCACCGAGAAGTAGGGGCCGACCCGCCAGGAATGTTGTAAAATACTACATCCGAGATGTTAGATTGCCTTAGGTTCGGATATATAACTTTATAGACGTATATAATGTTCCCACCGAGACGTACGGAGCTACACGAACAGGATTCTGTAAAACATTACCAGCGAGGGGCTAGAAGGGTTAGGAAAGGTTATATTACTGTATAGACGTATATAACGTTCGAACCGAGAAGTGTGGGCCAACCCGCCAGGAATGTTGTGAAATACTACATCCGAGATGTTAGATTGCCTTAGGATAGGATACATAACGTTATAGACGTACATAATGTTCCCACCGAGACGTACGGGGCTACACGAACGGGATTCTACAAAACATTCCCAGCGATGGGCTAGATGGGTTAGGTTAGGTTATATTACGTTATACACATACATAATGTTCCAACCGAGAAGTAGGGTCCGACCTGCCAGGAATGTTGTAAAATACTACATCCGAGATGTTAGATTGCCTTAGGTTAGGATATATAACGTTATAGGCGTACATAATGTTCCCACCGAGACGTACGGGGCTACACGAACGGGATTCTACAAAACATTCCCAGCGATGGGCTAGAAGGGTTAGGTTAGGTTATATTACGTTATACACATACATAGTGTTCCCACCGAGAAGTAGGGTCCGACCCGCCAGGAATGTTGTAAAATACTACATCCGAGACGTTAGATTGCCTTAGGTTACGATATATAACGTTATAGACGTATATAATGTTGCCACCGAGACGTACGGGGCTACACGAACGAGATTCTACAAAACATTACCAGCGAGGGGCTAGATGTATTAGGTTAGGTTATATTACGTTATAGACTTACATAATGTTCCCACCGAGAAGTAGGGTCCGACCCGCCAGGAATTTTGTAAAATACTACATCCGAGACGTTAGATTGCCTTAGGTTAGGATATATAACGTTATAGACGTATATAATGTTGCCACCGAGACGTACGTGGCTACACGAACGAGATTCTACAAAACATTACAAGCGAGGGGCTAGATGTATTAGCTTAGGTTAAATTACGTTATAGACGTATATAATGTTCACACTGAGAAGTAGGGGCCGACCCGCCAGGAATGTTGTAAAATACTACATCCGAGACGTTAGATTGCCATAGGTTAGGATATATAACGTTATAGACGTACATAATGTTCCCACCGAGACGTACGGGGCTACACGAACGGGATTCTACAAAACATTACCAGTGAGGGGCTAGATGGATTAGGTTAGATTAAATTACGTTATAGAAGTATATAATGTTCCAACCGAGAAGTAGGGGCCGACCCTCCAGGAATGTTGTGAAATACTACATCCGAGATGTTAGATTGCCTTAGGTTAGGATATATAAGGTTACAGACATACATAATGCTCCCACCGAGAGGTACTGGGCTACACGAACGAGATTCTACAAAACATTCCCAGCGTGGGGCTAGATGGGTTAGGTTAGGTTATATTACGTTATAGACGTATATAATGTTCCCACCGAGAAGTAGGGGCCGACCAGCCAGGAATGTTGTAAAATACTACATCCGAGGTGTTAGGTTGCCTTAGGTTAGGATATATAACGTTATAGACGTATATAATGCTCCCACGGAGTGGTACGTGCCGACAAGACCGTGATTCTGTAAAACATTACCAGCGAGGGGCTAGATGGGTTAGGTTAGGTTAAATTACGTTATTGACGTATATAATGTTCCCACCGACAAGTAGGGGCCGACTCTCCAGGAATGTTGTGAAATACTACATCCGAGACGTTAGATTGGCTTAGGATAGGATATATAACGTTATAGACGTACATAATGTTCCCACCGAGACGTACGGGGCTACACGAACGGGATTCTACAAAACATCACCAGTGAGGGGCTAGATAGATTAGGTTAGCTTATATTACGTTATAGACTTACATAATGTTCCAACCGAGAAGTAGGGGCCGACCCTCCAGGAATGTTGTGAAATACTACATCCGAGATGTTAGATTGCCTTAGGTTCGGATATATAACGTTATAGACGTACATAATGTTCCCACCGAGACGTACTGGGCTACAAGAACGAGATTCTACAAAACATTCCCAGCGAGGGGCTAGATGGGTTAGGTTAGGTTATATTACGTTATAGACGTATATAATGTTCCCACCGAGAAGTAGGGGCCGACCCGACAGGAATGTTGTAAAATACTACATCCGAGATGTTAGATTGCCTTAGGTTCGGATATATAACGTTATAGACGTATATAATGCTCCCACGGAGTGGTACGGGCCGACACGACCGGGATTCTGTAAAACATTACCAGCGAGGGGCTAGATGGGTTAGGTTAGGTTAAATTACGTTATAGACGTATATAATGTTCCCACCGAGAAGTAGGGGCCGACCCGCCAGGAATGTTGTAAAATACTACATCCGAGGTGTTAGGTTGCCTTAGGTTAGGATATATAACGTTATAGACGTATATAATGCTCCCACGGAGTGGTACGTGCCGACAAGACCGTGATTCTGTAAAACATTACCAGCGAGGGGCTAGATGGGTTAGGTTAGGTTAAATTACGTTATTGACGTATATAATGTTCCCACCGACAAGTAGGGGCCGACTCTCCAGGAATGTTGTGAAATACTACATCCGAGACGTTAGATTGGCTTAGGATAGGATATATAACGTTACAGACGTACATAATGTTCCCACCGAGACGTACGGGGCTACACGAACGGGATTCTACAAAACATCACCAGTGAGGGGCTAGATGGATTAGGTTAGCTTATATTACGTTATAGACTTACATAATGTTCCAACCGAGAAGTAGGGGCCGACCCTCCAGGAATGTTGTGAAATACTACATCCGAGATGTTAGATTGGCTTAGGATAGCATATATAACGTTATAGACGTACATAATGTTCTCACCGAGACGTACGGGGCTACACGAACGGGATTCTACAAAACATTCCCAGCGATGGGCTAGATGGGTTAGGTTAGGTTATATTACGTTATGCACATACATAATGTTCCAACCGAGAAGTAGGGTCCGACCCGCCAGGAATGTTGTAAAATACTACATCCGAGACGTTAGATTGCCTTAGGTTAGGATATATAACGTTATAGACGTATATAATGTTGCCACCGAGACGTACGGGGCTACACGAACGAGATTCTACAAAACATTACCAGCGAGGGGCTAGATGTATTAGGTTAGGTTATATTACGTTATAGACTTACATAATGTTCCCACCGAGAAGTAGGGTCCGACCCGCCAGGAATTTTGTAAAATACTACATCCGAGACGTTAGATTGCCTTAGGTTAGGATATATAACGTTATAGACGTATATAATGTTCCCACCGAGACGTACGGGGCTACACGAACGGGATTCTACAAAACATTCCCAGCGAGGGGCTAGATGGGTTAGGTTAGGTAATATTACGTTATAGACGTATATAATGTTCCCACCGAGAAGTAGGGGCCGACCCGCCAGGAATGTTGTAAAATACTACATCCGAGATGTTAGATTGCCTTAGGTTCGGATATATAACTTTATAGACGTATATAATGTTCCCACCGAGACGTACGGGGCTACACGAACAGGATTCTGTAAAACATTACCAGCGAGGGGCTAGAAGGGTTAGGAAAGGTTATATTACTGTGTAGACGTATATAACGTTCGAACCGAGAAGTGTGGGCCAACCCGCCAGGAATGTTGTGAAATACTACATCCGAGATGTTAGATTGCCTTAGGATAGGATACATAACGTTATAGACGTACATAATGTTCCCACCGAGACGTACGGGGCTACACGAACGGGATTCTACAAAACATTCCCAGCGATGGGCTAGATGGGTTAGGTTAGGTTATATTACGTTATACACATACATAATGTTCCAACCGAGAAGTAGGGTCCGACCTGCCAGGAATGTTGTAAAATACTACATCCGAGACGTTAGATTGCCTTAGGTTACGATATATAACGTTATAGACGTATATAATGTTGCCACCGAGACGTACGGGGCTACACGAACGAGATTCTACAAAACATTACCAGCGAGGGGCTAGATGTATTAGGTTAGGTTATATTACGTTATAGACTTACATAATGTTCCCACCGACAAGTAGGGGCCGACCCGCCAGGAATGTTGTAAAATACTACATCCGAGATGTTAGATTGCCTTAGGTTAGGATATATAACGTTATAGACGTACATAATGATCCCACTGAGACGTACGGGGCTACACGAACGGGATTCTACAAAACATTCCCAGCGATGGGCTAGATGGGTTAGGTTAGGTTATATTACGTTATACACATACATAATGTTCCCACCGAGAAGTAGGGTCCGACCCGCCAGGAATGTTGTAAAATACTACATCCGAGACGTTAGATTGCCTTAGGTTAGGATATATAACGTTATAGACGTATATAATGTTGCCACCGAGACGTACGGGGCTACACAAACGAGATTCTACAAAACATTACCAGCGAGGGGCTAGATGTATTAGCTCAGGTTATATTACGTTATAGACTTACATAATGTTCCCACCGACAAGTAGGGGCCGACCCGCCAGGAATGTTGTAAAATACTACATCCGAGATGTTAGATTGCCTTAGGTTAGGATATATAACGTTATAGACGTACATAATGTTCCCACCGAGAAGTAGGGTCCGACCCGCCAGGAATGTTGTAAAATACTACATCCGAGATGTTAGAATGCCTTAGGTTAGGATATATAACGTTATAGACGTACATAATGTTCCCAACGAGACGTACGGGGCTACACGAACGGGATTCTACAAAACATTACAAGCGAGGGGCTAGATGTATTAGCTTAGGTTAAATTACGTTATAGACGTATATAATGTTCACACCGATAAGTAGGGGCCCACCCGCCAGAAATGTTGTAAAATACTACATCCGAGACGTTAGATTGCCATAGGTTAGGATATATAACGTTATAGACGTATATAATGTTGCCACCGAGACGTACGGGGCTACACGAACGAGATTCTACAAAACATTCCCAGCGATGGGCTAGATGGGTTAGGTTAGGTTATGGTACGTTATACACATACATAATATCCCACCGAGAAGTAGGTGCCGACCCGCCAGGAATGTTGTAAAATACTACATCCGAGATGTTAGATTGCCTTAGGTTAGGATATATAACGTTATAGACGTACATAATGTTCCCACCGAGACGTACGGGGCTACACGAACGGGATTCTACAAAACATTACCAGTGAGGGGCTAGATGGATTAGGTTAGGTTAAATTACGTTATAGAAGTATATAATGTTCCAACCGAGAAGTAGGGGCCGACCCTCCAGGAATGTGGTGAAATACTACATCCGAGATGTTAGATTGGCTTAGGATAGGATATATAACGTTATAGACGTACATAATGTTCCCACCGAGACGTGCGGGGCTACACGAACGGGATTCTACAAAACATTCCCAGCGATGGGCTAGATGGGTTAGGTTAGGTTATATTACGTTATACACATACATAATGTTCCAACCGAGAAGTAGGGTCCGACCCGCCAGGAATGTTGTAAAATACTACATCTCAGACGTTAGATTGCCTTAGGTTAGGATATATAACGTTATAGACGTATATAATGTTGCCACCGAGACGTACGGGGCTACACGAACGAGATTCTACAAAACATTACCAGCGAGGGGCTAGATGTATTAGGTTAGGTTATATTACGTTATAGACTTACATAATGTTCCAACCGAGAAGTAGGGTCCGACCCGCCAGGAATGTTGTAAAATACTACATCCGAGATGTTAGATTGCCTTAGGTTAGGATATATAACGTTATAGACGTACATAATGTTCCCACCGAGACGTACGGGGCTACACGAACGGGATTCTACAAAACATTACCAGTGAGGGGCTAGATGGATTAGGTTAGGTTAAATTACGTTATAGAAGTATATAATGTTCCAACCGAGAAGTAGGGGCCGACCCTCCAGGAATGTGGTGAAATACTACATCCGAGATGTTAGATTGGCTTAGGATAGGATATATAACGTTATAGACGTACATAATGTTCCCACCGAGACGTGCGGGGCTACACGAACGGGATTCTACAAAACATTCCCAGCGATGGGCTAGATGGGTTAGGTTAGGTTATATTACGTTATACACATACATAATGTTCCAACCGAGAAGTAGGGTCCGACCCGCCAGGAATGTTGTAAAATACTACATCTCAGACGTTAGATTGCCTTAGGTTAGGATATATAACGTTATAGACGTATATAATGTTGCCACCGAGACGTACGGGGCTACACGAACGAGATTCTACAAAACATTACCAGCGAGGGGCTAGATGTATTAGGTTAGGTTATATTACGTTATAGACTTACATAATGTTCCAACCGAGAAGTAGGGTCCGACCCGCCAGGAATGTTGTAAAATACTACATCCCAGACGTTAGATTGCCTTAGGTTAGGATATATAACGTTATAGACGTATATAATGTTGCCACCGAGACGTACGGGGCTACACGAACGAGATTCTACAAAACAATACCAGCGAGGGGCTAGATGTATTAGGTTAGGTTATATTACGTTATAGACTTACATAATGTTCCCACCGACAAGTAGGGGCCGACCCGCCAGGAATGTTGTAAAATACTACATCCGAGATGTTAGATTGCCTTAGGTTAGGATATATAACGTTATAGACGTACATAATGTTCCCACCGAGACGTACGGGGCTACACGAACGGGATTCTGCAAAACATTCCCAGCGATGGGCTAGATGGGTTAGGTTAGGTTATATTACGTTATACACATACATAGTGTTCCCACCGAGAAGTAGGGGCCGACCCGCCAGGAATGTTGTAAAATACTACATCCGAGACGTTAGATTGCCTTAGGTTAGGATATATAACGTTATAGACGTATATAATGTTGCCACCGAGACGTACGAGGCTACACGAACGAGATTCTACAAAACATTACAAGCGAGGGGCTAGATGTATTAGCTTAGGTTATATTACGTTATAGACTTACATAATGTTCCCACCGACAATTAGGGGCCGACCCGCCAGAAATGTTGTAGAATACTACATCCGAGATGTTAGATTGCCTTAGGTTAGGATATATAAGGTTACAGACGTACATAATGTTCCCACCGAGACGTACTGGGCTACACGAACGAGATTCTACAAAACATTCTCAGCGAGGGGCTAGATGGGTTAGGTTAGGTTATATTACGTTATAGACGTATATAATGTTCCCACCGAGAAGTAGGGGCCGACCCGCCAGGAATGTTGTAAAATACTACATCCGAGATGTTAGATTGCCTTAGGTTCGGATATATAACTTTATAGACGTATATAATGTTCCCACCGAGACGTACGGGGCTACACGAACGGGATTCTACAAAACATTCCCAGCGATGGGCTAGAAGGGTTAGGTTAGGTTATATTACGTTATACACATACATAGTGTTCCCACCGAGAAGTAGGGTCCGACCCGCCAGGAATGTTGTAAAATACTACATCCGAGACGTTAGATTGCCTTAGGTTACGATATATAACGTTATAGACGTATATAATGTTGCCACCGAGACGTACGGGGCTACACGAACGAGATTCTACAAAACATTACCAGCGAGGGGCTAGATGTATTAGGTTAGGTTATATTACGTTATAGACTTACATAATGTTCCCACCGACAAGTAGGGGCCGAACCGCCAGGAATGTTGTAAAATACTACATCCGAGATGTTAGATTGCCTTAGGTTAGGATATATAACGTTATAGACGTACATAATGATCCCACTGAGACGTACGGGGCTACACGAACGGGATTCTACAAAACATTCCCAGCGATGGGCTAGATGGGTTAGGTTAGGTTATATTACGTTATACACATACATAATGTTCCCACCGAGAAGTAGGGTCCGACCCGCCAGGAATTTTGTAAAATACTACATCCGAGACGTTAGATTGCCTTAGGTTAGGATATATAACGTTATAGACGCATATAATGTTGCCACCGAGACGTACGAGGCTACACGAACGAGATTCTACAAAACATTACAAGCGAGGGGCTAGATGTATTAGCTTAGGTTATATTACGTTATAGACTTACATAATGTTCCCACCGACAATTAGGGGCCGACCCGCCAGAAATGTTGTAGAATACTACATCCGAGATGTTAGATTGCCTTAGGTTAGGATATATAAGGTTACAGACGTACATAATGTTCCCACCGAGACGTACTGGGCTACACGAACGAGATTCTACAAAACATTCCCAGCGAGGTGCTAGATGGGTTAGGTTAGGTTATATTACGTTATAGACGTATATAATGTTCCCACCGAGAAGTAGGGGCCGACCCGCCAGGAATGTTGTGAAATACTACATCCGAGATGTTAGATTGCCTTAGGTTCGGATATATAACTTTATAGACGTATATAATGTTCCCACCGAGACGTACGGGGCTACACGAACAGGATTCTGTAAAACATTACCAGCGAGGGGCTAGAAGGGTTAGGAAAGGTTATATTACTGTATAGACGTATATAACGTTCGAACCGAGAAGTGTGGGCCAACCCGCCAGGAATGTTGTGAAATACTACATCCGAGATGTTAGATTGCCTTAGGATAGGATACATAACGTTATAGACGTACATAATGTTCCCACCGAGACGTACGGGGCTACACGAACGGGATTCTACAAAACATTCCCAGCGAGGGGCTATATGGGGTAGGTTAGGTTATATTACGTTATAGACTTACATAATGTTCCAACCGAGAAGTAGGGGCCGACCCTCCAGGAATGTTGTAAAATACTACATCCGAGATGTTAGATTGCCTGAGGTTCGGATATATAACTGAATAGACGTATATAATGTTCCCACCGAGACGTACGGGGCTACACGAACGAGATTCTACAAAACATTACCAGCGAGGGGCTAGATGTATTAGGTTAGGTTATATTACGTTATAGACTTACATAATGTTCCAACCGAGAAGTAGGGTCCGACCCGCCAGGAATGTTGTAAAATACTACATCCCAGACGTTAGATTGCCTTAGGTTAGAATATATAACGTTATAGACGTATATAATGTTGCCACCGAGACGTACGGGGCTACACGAACGAGATTCTACAAAACAATACCAGCGAGGGGCTAGATGTATTAGGTTAGGTTATATTACGTTATAGACTTACATAATGTTCCCACCGACAAGTAGGGGCCGACCCGCCAGGAATGTTGTAAAATACTACATCCGAGATGTTAGATTGCCTTAGGTTAGGATATATAACGTTATAGACGTACATAATGTTCCCTCCGAGACGTACGGGGCTACACGAACGGGATTCTGCAAAACATTCCCAGCGATGGGCTAGATGGGTTAGGTTAGGTTATATTACGTTATACACATACATAGTGTTCCCACCGAGAAGTAGGGGCCGACCCGCCAGGAATGTTGTAAAATACTACATCCGAGACGTTAGATTGCCTTAGGTTAGGATATATAACGTTATAGACGTATATAATGTTGCCACCGAGACGTACGAGGCTACACGAACGAGATTCTACAAAACATTACAAGCGAGGGGCTAGATGTATTAGCTTAGGTTATATTACGTTATAGACTTACATAATGTTCCCACCGACAATTAGGGGCCGACCCGCCAGAAATGTTGTAGAATACTACATCCGAGATGTTAGATTGCCTTAGGTTAGGATATATAAGGTTACAGACGTACATAATGTTCCCACCGAGACGTACTGGGCTACACGAACGAGATTCTACAAAACATTCCCAGCGAGGGGCTAGATGGGTTAGGTTAGGTTATATTACGTTATAGACGTATATAATGTTCCCACCGAGAAGTAGGGGCCGACCCGCCAGGAATGTTGTGAAATACTACATCCGAGATGTTAGATTGCCTTAGGTTCGGATATATAACTTTATAGACGTATATAATGTTCCCACCGAGACGTACGGGGCTACACGAACAGGATTCTGTAAAACATTACCAGCGATGGGCTAGAAGGGTTAGGTTAGGTTATATTACGTTATACACATACATAGTGTTCCCACCGAGAAGTAGGGTTCGACCCGCCAGGAATGTTGTAAAATACTACATCCGAGACGTTAGATTGCCTTAGGTTACGATATATAACGTTATAGACGTATATAATGTTGCCACCGAGACGTACGGGGCTACACGAACGAGATTCTACAAAACATTACCAGCGAGGGGCTAGATGTATTAGGTTAGGTTATATTACGTTATAGACTTACATAATGTTCCCACCGACAAGTAGGGGCCGACCCGCCAGGAATGTTGTAAAATACTACATCCGAGATGTTAGATTGCCTTAGGTTAGGATATATAACGTTATAGACGTACATAATGATCCCACTGAGACGTACGGGGCTACACGAACGGGATTCTACAAAACATTCCCAGCGATGGGCTAGATGGGTTAGGTTAGGTTATATTACGTTATACACATACATAATGTTCCCACCGAGAAGTAGGGTCCGACCCGCCAGGAATGTTGTAAAATACTACATCCGAGACGTTAGATTGCCTTAGGTTAGGATATATAACGTTATAGACGTATATAATGTTGCCACCGAGACGTACGGGGCTACACAAACGAGATTCTACAAAACATTACCAGCGAGGGGCTAGATGTATTAGCTCAGGTTATATTACGTTATAGACTTACATAATGTTCCCACCGACAAGTAGGGGCCGACCCGCCAGGAATGTTGTAAAATACTACATCCGAGATGTTAGATTGCCTTAGGTTAGGATATATAACGTTATAGACGTACGTAATGTTCCCACCGAGAAGTAGGGTCCGACCCGCCAGGAATGTTGTAAAATACTACATCCGTGACGTTATATTGCCTTACGTTAGGATATATAACGTTATAGACGTATATAATGTTGCCACCGAGACGTACGGGGCTACACGAACGAGATTCTACAAAAAATTACAAGCGAGGGGCTAGATGTATTAGCTTAGGTTATATTACGTTATAGACTTACATAATGTTCCCACCGACAAGTAGGGACCGACCCGCCAGGAATGTTGTAAAATACTACATCCGAGATGTTAGATTGCCTTAGGTTAGGATATATAACGTTATAGACGTACATAATGTTCCCACCGAGACGTACGGGGCTACGCGAACGGGATTCTACAAAACATTCCCAGCGATGGGCTAGATGGGTTAGGTTAGGTCATATTTCGTTAGAAACGTACATAATGTTCCAACCGAGAAGTAGGGGCCGACCCGCCAGGATTGTTGTAAAATACTACATCCGAGGTGTTAGGTTGCCTTAGGTTAGGATATATAACGTTATAGACGTATATAATGCTCCCACGGAGTGGTACGGGCCGACACGACCGGGATTCTGTAAAACATTACCAGCGAGGGGCTAGATGCGTTAGGTTAGGTTAAATTACGTTATAGACGTATATAATGTTCCCACCGACAAGTAGGTGCCGACCCGCCAGGAAAGTTGTAAAATACTACATCCGAGAAGTGAGATTGCCTTAGGTTCGGATATAATACGTTATAGACGTATATAATGCTCCCACCGAGACGTACTGGGCTACACGAACGAGATTCTACAAAACATTCTCAGCGAGGGGCTAGATGGGTTAGGTTAGGTTATATTACGTTATAGACGTATATAATGTTCCCACCGAGAAGTAGGGGCCGACCCGCCAGGAATGTTGTAAAATACTACATCCGAGATGTTAGATTGCCTTAGGTTCGGATATATAACTTTATAGACGTATATAATGTTCCCACCGAGACGTACGGGGCTACACGAACGGGATTCTACAAAACATTCCCAGCGATGGGCTAGAAGGGTTAGGTTAGGTTATATTACGTTATAGACGTATATAATGTTCCCACCGAGAAGTAGGGGCCGACCCGCCAGGAATGTTGAAAATACTACATCCGAGATGTTAGATTGCCTTAGGTTCGGATATATAACTTTATAGACGTATATAATGTTCCCACCGAGACGTACGGGGCTACACGAACGGGATTCTACAAAACATTCCCAGCGATGGGCTAGAAGGGTTAGGTTAGGTTATATTACGTTATACACATACATAGTGTTCCCACCGAGAAGTAGGGTTCGACCCGCCAGGAATGTTGTAAAATACTACATCCGAGACGTTAGATTGCCTTAGGTTACGATATATAACGTTATAGACGTATATAATGTTGCCACCGAGACGTACGGGGCTACACGAACGAGATTCTACAAAACATTACCAGCGAGGGGCTAGATGTATTAGGTTAGGTTATATTACGTTATAGACTTACATAATGTTCCCACCGACAAGTAGGGGCCGACCCGCCAGGAATGTTGTAAAATACTACATCCGAGATGTTAGATTGCCTTAGGTTAGGATATATAACGTTATAGACGTACATAATGATCCCACTGAGACGTACGGGGCTACACGAACGGGATTCTACAAAACATTCCCAGCGATGGGCTAGATGGGTTAGGTTAGGTTATATTACGTTATACACATACATAATGTTCCCACCGAGAAGTAGGGTCCGACCCGCCAGGAATGTTGTAAAATACTACATCCGAGACGTTAGATTGCCTTAGGTTAGGATATATAACGTTATAGACGTATATAATGTTGCCACCGAGACGTACGGGGCTACACAAACGAGATTCTACAAAACATTACCAGCGAGGGGCTAGATGTATTAGCTCAGGTTATATTACGTTATAGACTTACATAATGTTCCCACCGACAAGTAGGGGCCGACCCGCCAGGAATGTTGTAAAATACTACATCCGAGATGTTAGATTGCCTTAGGTTAGGATATATAACGTTATAGACGTACGTAATGTTCCCACCGAGAAGTAGGGTCCGACCCGCCAGGAATGTTGTAAAATACTACATCCGTGACGTTATATTGCCTTACGTTAGGATATATAACGTTATAGACGTATATAATGTTGCCACCGAGACGTACGGGGCTACACGAACGAGATTCTACAAAAAATTACAAGCGAGGGGCTAGATGTATTAGCTTAGGTTATATTACGTTATAGACTTACATAATGTTCCCACCGACAAGTAGGGACCGACCCGCCAGGAATGTTGTAAAATACTACATCCGAGATGTTAGATTGCCTTAGGTTAGGATATATAACGTTATAGACGTACATAATGTTCCCACCGAGACGTACGGGGCTACGCGAACGGGATTCTACAAAACATTCCCAGCGATGGGCTAGATGGGTTAGGTTAGGTCATATTTCGTTAGAAACGTACATAATGTTCCAACCGAGAAGTAGGGGCCGACCCGCCAGGATTGTTGTAAAATACTACATCCGAGGTGTTAGGTTGCCTTAGGTTAGGATATATAACGTTATAGACGTATATAATGCTCCCACGGAGTGGTACGGGCCGACACGACCGGGATTCTGTAAAACATTACCAGCGAGGGGCTAGATGCGTTAGGTTAGGTTAAATTACGTTATAGACGTATATAATGTTCCCACCGACAAGTAGGTGCCGACCCGCCAGGAAAGTTGTAAAATACTACATCCGAGAAGTGAGATTGCCTTAGGTTCGGATATAATACGTTATAGACGTATATAATGCTCCCACGGAGTGGTACGGGCCGACACGACCGGGATACTGTAAAACATTACCAGCGAGGGGCTAGATGGGTTAGGTTAGGTTAAATTACGTTATTGACGTATATAATGTTCCCACCGACAAGTAGGGGCCGACTCTCCAGGAATGTTGTGAAATACTACATCCGAGACGTTAGATTGGCTTAGGATAGGATATATAACGTTATAGACGTATATAATGTTGCCACCGAGACGTACGGGGCTACACGAACGAGATTCTACAAAACATTACCAGCGAGGGGCTAGATGTATTAGGTTAGGTTATATTACGTTATAGACTTACATAATGTTCCCACCGAGATGTAGGGTCCGACCCGCCAGGAATTTTGTAAAATACTACATCCGAGACGTTAGATTGCCTTAGGTTAGGATATATAACGTTATAGACGTATATAATGTTGCCACCGAGACGTACGGGGCTACACGAACGAGATTCTACAAAACATTACAAGCGAGGGGCTAGATGTATTAGCTTAGGTTAAATTACGTTATAGACGTATATAATGTTCACACCGATAAGTAGGGGCCGACCCGCCAGGAATGTTGTAAAATACTACATCCGAGACGTTAGATTGCCATAGGTTAGGATATATAACGTTATAGACGTATATAATGTTGCCACCGAGACGTACGGGGCTACACGAACGAGATTCTACAAAACATTCCCAGCGATGGGCTAGATGGGTTAGGTTAGGTTATGGTACGTTATACACATACATAATATCCCACCGAGAAGTAGGTGCCGACCCGCCAGGCATGTTGTAAAATACTACATCCGAGATGTTAGATTGCCTTAGGTTTGGATATATAACGTTATAGACGTACATAATGTTCCCACCGAGACGTACGGGGCTACACGAACGGGATTCTACAAAACATTACCAGTGAGGGGCTAGATGGGTTAGGTTAGGTTATATTACGTTATACACATACATAATGTTCCAACCGAGAAGTAGGGTCCGACCCGCCAGGAATGTTGTAAAGTACTACATCTCAGACGTTAGATTGCCTTAGGTTAGGATATATAACGTTATAGACGTATATAATGTTGCCACCGAGACGTACGGGGCTACACGAACGAGATTCTACAAAACATTACCAGCGAGGGGCTAGATGTATTAGGTTAGGTTATATTACGTTATAGACTTACATAAAGTTCCAACCGAGAAGTAGGGTCCGACCCGCCAGGAATGTTGTAAAATACTACATCCCAGACGTTAGATTGCCTTAGGTTAGGATATATAACGTTATAGACGTATATAATGTTGCCACCGAGACGTACGGGGCTACACGAACGAGATTCTACAAAACAATACCAGCGAGGGGCTAGATGTATTAGGTTAGGTTATATTACGTTATAGACTTACATAATGTTCCCACCGACAAGTAGGGGCCGACCCGCCAGGAATGTTGTAAAATACTACATCCGAGATGTTAGATTGCCTTAGGTTAGGATATATAACGTTATAGACGTACATAATGTTCCCACCGAGACGTACGGGGCTACACGAACGGGATTCTACAAAACATTCCCAGCGATGGGCTAGATGGGTTAGGTTAGGTTATATTACGTTATACAGATACATAGTGTTCCCACCGAGAAGTAGGGTCCGACCCGCCAGGAATGTTGTAAAATACTACATCCGAGACGTTAGATTGCCTTAGGTTAGGATATATAACGTTATAGACGTATACAATGTTGCCACCGAGACGTACGGGGCTACACGAGCGAGATTCTACAACACATTACCAGCGAGGGGCTAGATGTATTAGCTTAGGTTATATTACGTTATAGACTTACATAATGTTCCCACCGACAAGTAGGGGCCGACCTGCCAGGAATGTTGTAAAATACTACATCCGAGATGTTAGATTGCCTTAGGTTAGGATATATAACGTTATAGACGTACATAATGTTCCCAACGAGACGTACGGGGCTACACGAACGGGATTCTACAAAACATTCCCAGCGATGGGCTAGATGGGTTAGGTTAGGTTATATTACGTTATACACATACATAATGTTCCCACCGAGAAGTAGGGTCCGACCCGCCAGGAATTTTGTAAAATACTACATCCGAGACGTTAGATTGCCTTAGGTTAGGATATATAACGTTATAGACGCATATAATGTTGCCACCGAGACGTACGAGGCTACACGAACGAGATTCTACAAAACATTACAAGCGAGGGGCTAGATGTATTAGCTTAGGTTATATTACGTTATAGACTTACATAATGTTCCCACCGACAATTAGGGGCCGACCCGCCAGAAATGTTGTAGAATACTACATCCGAGATGTTAGATTGCCTTAGGTTAGGATATATAAGGTTACAGACGTACATAATGTTCCCACCGAGACGTACTGGGCTACACGAACGAGATTCTACAAAACATTCCCAGCGAGGGGCTAGATGGGTTAGGTTAGGTTATATTACGTTATAGACGTATATAATGTTCCCACCGAGAAGTAGGGGCCGACCCGCCAGGAATGTTGTGAAATACTACATCCGAGATGTTAGATTGCCTTAGGTTCGGATATATAACTTTATAGACGTATATAATGTTCCCACCGAGACGTACGGGGCTACACGAACAGGATTCTGTAAAACATTACCAGCGAGGGGCTAGAAGGGTTAGGAAAGGTTATATTACTGTATAGACGTATATAACGTTCGAACCGAGAAGTGTGGGCCAACCCGCCAGGAATGTTGTGAAATACTACATCCGAGATGTTAGATTGCCTTAGGATAGGATACATAACGTTATAGACGTACATAATGTTCCCACCGAGACGTACGGGGCTACACGAACGGGATTCTACAAAACATTCCCAGCGAGGGGCTATATGGGGTAGGTTAGGTTATATTACGTTATAGACTTACATAATGTTCCAACCGAGAAGTAGGGGCCGACCCTCCAGGAATGTTGTAAAATACTACATCCGAGATGTTAGATTGCCTTAGGTTCGGATATATAACTGTATAGACGTATATAATGTTCCCACCGAGACGTACGGTCGAACACGAACGGGATTCTGTAAAACATTACCAGCGAGGGGCTAGATGGGTTAGGTTAGGTTATATTACGTTATACACATACATAATGTTCCCACCGAGAAGTAGGGTCCGACCCGCCAGGAATGTTGTAAAATACCACATCCGAGACGTTAGATTGCCTTAGGTTAGGATATATAACGTTATAGACATATATAATGTTGCCACCGAGACGTACGGGGCTACACGAACGAGATTCTACAAAACATTACCAGCGAGGAGCTACATGTATTAGCTTAGGTTATATAACGTTATAGACTTACATAATGTTCCCACCGACAAGTAGGGGCCGACCCGCCAGGAATGTTGTAAAATACTACATCCCAGATGTTAGATTGCCTTAGGTTAGGATATATAACCTTATAGACGTACATAATGTTCCCACCGAGACGTACGGGGCTACGCGAACGGGATTCTACGAAACATTCCCAGCGATGGGCTAGATGGGTTAGGTTAGGTTATATTACGTTATACACATACATAATGTTCCCACCGAGAAGTAGGGTCCGACCCGCCAGGAATGTTGTAAAATACTACATCCGAGACGTTAGATTGCCTTAGGTTAGGATATATAACGTTATAGACGTATATAATGTTGCCACCGAGACGTACGGGGCTACACAAACGAGATTCTACAAAACATTACCAGCGAGGGGCTAGATGTATTAGCTTAGGTTATATTACGTTATAGACTTACATAATGTTCCCACCGACAAGTAGGGGCCGACCCGCCAGGAATGTTGTAAAATACTACATCCGAGATGTTAGATTGCCTTAGGTTAGGATATATAACGTTATAGACGTACATAATGTTCCCACCGAGAGGTAGGGTCCGACCCGCCAGGAATTTTGTAAAATACTACATCCGAGACGTTAGATTGCCTTAGGTTAGGATATATAACGTTATAGACGTATATAATGTTGCCACCGAGACGTACGGGGCTACACGAACGAGATTCTACAACACATTACCAGCGAGGGGCTAGATGTATTAGCTTAGGTTATATTACGTTATAGACTTACATAATGTTCCCACCGACAAGTAGGGGCCGACCCGCCAGGAATGTTGTAAAATACTACATCCGAGATGTTAGATTGCCTTAGGTTAGGATATATAACGTTATAGACGTACATAATGTTCCCACCGAGACGTACGGGGCTGCACGACCGGGATTCTGTAAAACATTACCAGCGAGGGGCTAGATGGGTTAGGTTAGGTTATATTACGTTATAGACGTATATAATGTTCCCACCGAGAAGTAGGGGCCGACCCGCCAGGAATGTTGTAAAATACTACATCCGAGATGTTAGATTGCCTTAGGTTCGGATATATAACGTTATAGACGTATATAATGCTCCCACGGAGTGGTACGGGCCGACACGACCGGGATTCTGTAAAACATTACCAGCGAGGGGCTAGATGGGTTAGGTTAGGTTAATTTACGTTATAGACGTATATAATGTTCACACCGAGAAGTAGGGGCCGACACGCCAGGAATGTTGTAGAATGCTACATCCGAGATGTTAGATTGCCTTAGGTTAGGATATATAAGGTTACAGACGTACATAATGCTCCCACCGAGAGGTACTGGGCTACACGAACGAGATTCTACAAAACATTCCCAGCGTGGGGCTAGATGGGTTAGGTTAGGTTATATTACGTTATACACATACATAATGTTCCCACCGAGAAGTAGGGTCCGACCCGCCAAGTATTTTGTAAAATACTACATCCGAGACGTTAGATTGCCTTAGGTTAGGATATATAACGTTATAGACGTACATAATGTTCCCACCGAGACGTACGGGGCTACACGAACGGGATTCTACAAAACATTCCCAGCGATGGGCTAGAAGGGTTAGGTTAGGTTATATTACGTTATACACATACATAGTGTTCCCACCGAGAAGTAGGGTCCGACCCGCCAGGAATGTTGTAAAATACTACATCCGAGACGTTAGATTGCCTTAGGTTAGGATATATAACGTTATAGACGTATATAATGTTGCCACCGAGACGTACGGGGCTACACGAACGAGATTCTACAAAACATTACCAGCGAGGGGCTAGATGTATTAGGTTAGGTTATATTACGTTATAGACTTACATAATGTTCCCACCGACAAGTAGGGGCCGACCCGCCAGGAATGTTGTAAAATACTACATCCGAGATGTTAGATTGCCTTAGGTTAGGATATATAACGTTATAGACGTACATAATGATCCCACTGAGACGTACGGGGCTACACGAACGGGATTCTACAAAACATTCCCAGCGATGGGCTAGATGGGTTAGGTTAGGTTATATTACGTTATACACATACATAATGTTCCCACCGAGAAGTAGGGTCCGACCCGCCAGGAATGTTGTAAAATACTACATCCGAGACGTTAGATTGCCTTAGGTTAGGATATATAACGTTATAGACGTATATAATGTTGCCACCGAGACGTACGGGGCTACACAAACGAGATTCTACAAAACATTACCAGCGAGGGGCTAGATGTATTAGCTCAGGTTATATTACGTTATAGACTTACATAATGTTCCCACCGACAAGTAGGGGCCGACCCGCCAGGAATGTTGTAAAATACTACATCCGAGATGTTAGATTGCCTTAGGTTAGGATATATAACGTTATAGACGTACATAATGTTCCCACCGAGAAGTAGGGTCCGACCCGCCAGGAATGTTGTAAAATACTACATCCGTGACGTTATATTGCCTTAGGTTAGGATATATAACGTTATAGACGTATATAATGTTGCCACCGAGACGTACGGGGCTACACGAACGAGATTCTACAAAAAATTACAAGCGAGGGGCTAGATGTATTAGGTTAGGTTATATTACGTTATAGACTTACATAATGTTCCCACCGACAAGTAGGGGCCGACCCGCCAGGAATGTTGTAAAATACTACATCCGAGATGTTAGATTGCCTTAGGTTAGGATATATAACGTTATAGACGTATATAATGTTGCCACCGAGACGTACGGGGCTACACGAACGAGATTCTACAAAACATTACAAGCGAGGGGCTAGATGTATTAGCTTAGGTTAAATTACGTTATAGACGTATATAATGTTCACACCGATAAGTAGGGGCCGACCCGCCAGGAATGTTGTAAAATACTACATCCGAGACGTTAGATTGCCATAGGTTAGGATATATAACGTTATAGACGTATATAATGTTGCCACCGAGACGTACGGGGCTACACGAACGAGATTCTACAAAACATTCCCAGCGATGGGCTAGATGGGTTAGGTTAGGTTATGGTACGTTATACACATACATAATATCCCACCGAGAAATAGGTGCCGACCCGCCAGGAATGTTGTAAAATACTACATCTCAGACGTTAGATTGCCTTAGGTTAGGATATATAACGTTATAGACGTATATAATGTTGCCACCGAGACGTACGGGGCTACACGAACGAGATTCTACAAAACATTACCAGCGAGGGGCTAGATGTATTAGGTTAGGTTATATTACGTTATAGACTTACATAATGTTCCAACCGAGAAGTAGGGTCCGACCCGCCAGGAATGTTGTAAAATACTACATCCGAGACGTTAGATTGCCTTAGGTTAGGATATATAACGTTATAGACGTATATAATGTTGCCACCGAGACGTACGGGGCTACACGAACGAGATTCTACAAAACAATACCAGCGAGGGGCTAGATGTATTAGGTTAGGTTATATTACGTTATAGACTTACATAATGTTCCCACCGACAAGTAGGGGCCGACCGGCCAGGAATGTTGTAAAATACTACATCCGAGATGTTAGATTGCCTTAGGTTAGGATATATAACGTTATAGACGTACATAATGTTCCCACCGAGACGTACGGGGCTACACGAACGGGATTCTACAAAACATTCCCAGCGATGGGCTAGATGGGTTAGGTTAGGTTATATTACGTTATACAGATACATAGTGTTCCCACCGAGAAGTAGGGGCCGACCCGCCAGGAATGTTGTAAAATACTACATCCGAGACGTTAGATTGCCTTAGGTTAGGATATATAACGTTATAGACGTATACAATGTTGCCACCGAGACGTACGGGGCTACACGAGCGAGATTCTACAACACATTACCAGCGAGGGGCTAGATGTATTAGCTTAGGTTATATTACGTTATAGACTTACATAATGTTCCCACCGACAAGTAGGGGCCGACCTGCCAGGAATGTTGTAAAATACTACATCCGAGATGTTAGATTGCCTTAGGTTAGGATATATAACGTTATAGACGTACATAATGTTCCCAACGAGACGTACGGGGCTACACGAACGGGATTCTACAAAGCATTCCCAACGATGGGCTAGATGGGTTAGGTTAGGTTATATTACGTTATACACATACATAATGTTCCCACCGAGAAGTAGGGTCCGACCCGCCAGGAATTTTGTAAAATACTACATCCGAGACGTTAGATTGCCTTAGGTTAGGATATATAACGTTATAGACGCATATAATGTTGCCACCGAGACGTACGAGGCTACACGAACGAGATTCTACAAAACATTACAAGCGAGGGGCTAGATGTATTAGCTTAGGTTATATTACGTTATAGACTTACATAATGTTCCCACCGACAATTAGGGGCCGACCCGCCAGAAATGTTGTAGAATACTACATCCGAGATGTTAGATTGCCTTAGGTTAGGATATATAAGGTTACAGACGTACATAATGTTCCCACCGAGACGTACTGGGCTACACGAACGAGATTCTACAAAACATTCCCAGCGAGGGGCTAGATGGGTTAGGTTAGGTTATATTACGTTATAGACGTATATAATGTTCCCACCGAGAAGTAGGGGCCGACCCGCCAGGAATGTTGTGAAATACTACATCCGAGATGTTAGATTGCCTTAGGTTCGGATATATAACTTTATAGACGTATGTAATGTTCCCACCGAGACGTACGGGGCTACACGAACAGGATTCTGTAAAACATTACCAGCGAGGGGCTAGAAGGGTTAGGAAAGGTTATATTACTGTATAGACGTATATAACGTTCGAACCGAGAAGTGTGGGCCAACCCGCCAGGAATGTTGTGAAATACTACATCCGAGATGTTAGATTGCCTTAGGATAGGATACATAACGTTATAGACGTACATAATGTTCCCACCGAGACGTACGGGGCTACACGAACGGGATTCTACAAAACATTCCCAGCGAGGGGCTATATGGGGTAGGTTAGGTTATATTACGTTATAGACTTACATAATGTTCCAACCGAGAAGTAGGGGCCGACCCTCCAGGAATGTTGTAAAATACTACATCCGAGATGTTAGATTGCCTTAGGTTCGGATATATAACTGTATAGACGTATATAATGTTCCCACCGAGACGTACGGTCGAACACGAACGGGATTCTGTAAAACATTACCAGCGAGGGGCTAGATGGGTTAGGTTAGGTTATATTACGTTATACACATACATAATGTTCCCACCGAGAAGTAGGGTCCGACCCGCCAGGAATGTTGTAAAATACCACATCCGAGACGTTAGATTGCCTTAGGTTAGGATATATAACGTTATAGACATATATAATGTTGCCACCGAGACGTACGGGGCTACACGAACGAGATTCTACAAAACATTACCAGCGAGGAGCTACATGTATTAGCTTAGGTTATATAACGTTATAGACTTACATAATGTTCCCACCGACAAGTAGGGGCCGTCCCGCCAGGAATGTTGTAAAATACTACATCCCAGATGTTAGATTGCCTTAGGTTAGGATATATAACGTTATAGACGTACATAATGTTCCCACCGAGAAGTAGGGTCCGACCCGCCAGGAATTTTGTAAAATACTACATCCGAGACGTTAGATTGCCTTAGGTTAGGATATATAACGTTATAGACGTACATAATGTTCCCACCGAGACGTACGGGGCTGCACGACCGGGATTCTGTAAAACATTACCAGCGAGGGGCTAGATGGGTTAGGTTAGGTTATATTACGTTATAGACGTATATAATGTTCCCACCGAGAAGTAGGGGCCGACCCGCCAGGAATGTTGTAAAATACTACATCCGAGATGTTAGATTGCCTTAGGTTCGGATATATAACGTTATAGACGTATATAATGCTCCCACGGAGTGGTACGGGCCGACACGACCGGGATTCTGTAAAACATTACCAGCGAGGGGCTAGATGGGTTAGGTTAGGTTAATTTACGTTATAGACGTATATAATGTTCACACCGAGAAGTAGGGCCCGACACGCCAGGAATGTTGTAGAATGCTACATCCGAGATGTTAGATTGCCTTAGGTTAGGATATATAAGGTTACAGACGTACATAATGCTCCCACCGAGAGGTACTGGGCTACACGAACGAGATTCTACAAAACATTCCCAGCGTGGGGCTAGATGGGTTAGGTTAGGTTATATTACGTTATACACATACATAATGTTCCCAGCGAGAAGTAGGGTCCGACCCGCCAAGTATTTTGTAAAATACTACATCCGAGACGTTAGATTGCCTTAGGTTAGGATATATAACGTTATAGACGTACATAATGTTCGCACCGAGACGTACGGGGCTACACGAACGGGATTCTACAAAACATTCCCAGCGATGGGCTAGAAGGGTTAGGTTAGGTTATATTACGTTATACACATACATAGTGTTCCCACCGAGAAGTAGGGTCCGACCCGCCAGGAATGTTGTAAAATACTACATCCGAGACGTTAGATTGCCTTAGGTTCGGATATATAACGTTATAGACGTATATAATGCTCCCACGGAGTGGTACGGGCCGACACGACCGGGATTCTGTAAAACATTACCAGCGAGGGGCTAGATGGGTTAGGTTAGGTTAATTTACGTTATAGACGTATATAATGTTCACACCGAGAAGTAGGGGCCGACACGCCAGGAATGTTGTAGAATGCTACATCCGAGATGTTAGATTGCCTTAGGTTAGGATATATAAGGTTACAGACGTACATAATGCTCCCACCGAGAGGTACTTGGCTACACGAACGAGATTCTACAAAACATTCCCAGCGTGGGGCTAGATGGGTTAGGTTAGGTTATATTACGTTATACACATACATAATGTTCCCAGCGAGAAGTAGGGTCCGACCCGGCAAGTATTTTGTAAAATACTACATCCGAGACGTTAGATTGCCTTAGGTTAGGATATATAACGTTATAGACGTACATAATGTTCCCACCGAGACGTACGGGGCTACACGAACGGGATTCTACAAAACATTCCCAGCGATGGGCTAGAAGGGTTAGGTTAGGTTATATTACGTTATACACATACATAGTGTTCCCACCGAGAAGTAGGGTCCGACCCGCCAGGAATGTTGTAAAATACTACATCCGAGACGTTAGATTGCCTTAGGTTAGGATATATAACGTTATAGACGTATATAATGTTGCCACCGAGACGTACGGGGCTACACGAACGAGATTCTACAAAACATTACAAGCGAGGGGCTAGATGTATTAGCTTAGGTTATATTACGTTATAGACTTACATAATGTTCCCACCGACAATTAGGGGCCGACCCGCCAGAAATGTTGTAGAATACTACATCCGAGATGTTAGATTGCCTTAGGTTAGGATATATAAGGTTACAGACGTACATTATGTTCCCACCGAGACGTACTGGGCTACACGAACGAGATTCTACAAAACATTCCCAGCGAGGGGCTAGATGGGTTAGGTTAGGTTATATTACGTTATAGACGTATATAATGTTCCCACCGAGAAGTAGGGGCCGACCCGCCAGGAATGTTGTGAAATACTACATCCGAGATGTTAGATTGCCTTAGGTTCGGATATATAACTTTATAGACGTATGTAATGTTCCCACCGAGACGTACGGGGCTACACGAACAGGATTCTGTAAAACATTACCAGCGAGGGGCTAGAAGGGTTAGGAAAGGTTATATTACTGTATAGACGTATATAACGTTCGAACCGAGAAGTGTGGGCCAACCCGCCAGGAATGTTGTGAAATACTACATCCGAGATGTTAGATTGCCTTAGGATAGGATACATAACGTTATAGACGTACATAATGTTCCCACCGAGACGTACGGGGCTACACGAACGGGATTCTACAAAACATTCCCAGCGAGGGGCTATATGGGGTAGGTTAGGTTATATTACGTTATAGACTTACATAATGTTCCAACCGAGAAGTAGGGGCCGACCCTCCAGGAATGTTGTAAAATACTACATCCGAGATGTTAGATTGCCTTAGGTTCGGATATATAACTGTATAGACGTATATAATGTTCCCACCGAGACGTACGGTCGAACACGAACGGGATTCTGTAAAACATTACCAGCGAGGGGCTAGATGGGTTAGGTTAGGTTATATTACGTTATACACATACATAATGTTCCCACCGAGAAGTAGGGTCCGACCCGCCAGGAATGTTGTAAAATACTACATCCCAGATGTTAGATTGCCTTAGGTTAGGATATATAACGTTATAGACGTACATAATGTTCCCACCGAGATGTAGGGTCCGACCCGCCAGGAATTTTGTAAAATACTACATCCGAGACGTTAGATTGCCTTAGGTTAGGATATATAACGTTATAGACGTACATAATGTTCCCACCGAGACGTACGGGGCTGCACGACCGGGATTCTGTAAAACATTACCAGCGAGGGGCTAGATGGGTTAGGTTAGGTTATATTACGTTATAGACGTATATAATGTTCCCACCGAGAAGTAGGGGCCGACCCGCCAGGAATGTTGTAAAATACTACATCCGAGATGTTAGATTGCCTTAGGTTCGGATATATAACGTTATAGACGTATATAATGCTCCCACGGAGTGGTACGGGCCGACACGACCGGGATTCTGTAAAACATTACCAGCGAGGGGCTAGATGGGTTAGGTTAGGTTAATTTACGTTATAGACGTATATAATGTTCACACCGAGAAGTAGGGGCCGACCCGCCAGGATTGTTGTAAAATACTACATCCGAGATGTTAGATTGCCTTAGGTTAGGATATATAACGTTATAGACGTATATAATGTTCCCACCGAGACGTACGGGGCTGCACGACCGGGATTCTGTAAAACATTACCAGCGAGGGGCTAGAAGGGTTAGGAAAGGTTATATTACTTTATAGACGTATATAATGTTCGAGCCGAGAAGTGTGGGCCGACCCGCCAGGAATGTTGTAAAATACTACATTCGAGATATTAGGTTGCCTTAGGTTGGGATAAACAAGGTTATAGACGTACATCATCTCCCGACCGAGAAGTACGGTCGGACACGAACGGGATTCTGTAAAACATTACCAGCGAGGGGCTAGATGGGTTAGGTTAGGTTATACTACGTTATAGACGTATATAATGCTTCTACCGAGTAGTAGGGGCCGACCCGCCAGGAATATTGTAAAATACTACATCCGAGATGTTAGATTGCCTTAGGTTCGGATATATAACGTTATAGACGTATATAATGTTCCCACCGAGACTTACGGGGCTACACGAACGGGATTCTGTAAAACATTACCAGCGAGGGGCTAGAAGGGTTAGGAAAGGTTATATTACTTTATAGACGTATGTAACGTTCGAACCGAGAAGTGTGGGCCGACCCGCCAGGAATGTTATAAAATACTACATTCGAGATGTTAGGTTGCCTTAGGTTGGGATAAACAAGGTTATAGACGTACATCATCTCCCGACTGAGAAGTACGGTCGGACACGAACGGCATTCTGTAAAACATTACCAGCGAGGGGCTAGATGGGTTAGGTTAGGTTATACTACGTTATAGACGTATATAATGCTCCTACCGAGTAGTAGGGTCCGACCCGCCAGGAATGTTGTAAAATACTACATCCGAGATATTAGATTGCCTTAGGTTAGGATATATAACGTTATAGACGTACATAATGTTCCCACCGAGACGTACGGGGCTACACGAACGGGATTCTACAAAACATTCCCAGCGAGGGGCTATATGGGGTAGGTTAGGTTATATTACGTTATAGACTTACATAATGTTCCAACCGAGAAGTAGGGGCCGACCCTCCAGGAATGTTGTAAAATACTACATCCGAGATGTTAGATTGCCTTAGGTTCGGATATATAACTGTATAGACGTTTATAATGTTCCCACCGAGACGTACGGTCGGACACAAACGGGATTCTGTAAAACATTACCAGCGAGGGGCTAGATGGGTTAGGTTAGGTTATATTACGTTATACACATACATAATGTTCCCACCGAGAAGTAGGGTCCGACCCGCCAGGAATGTTGTAAAATACCACATCCGAGACGTTAGATTGCCTTAGGTTAGGATATATAACGTTATAGACATATATAATGTTGCCACCGAGACGTACGGGGCTACACGAACGAGATTCTACAAAACATTACCAGCGAGGAGCTACATGTATTAGCTTAGGTTATATTACGTTATAGACTTACATAATGTTCCCACCGACAAGTAGGGGCCGACCCGCCAGGAATGTTGTAAAATACTACATCCCAGATGTTAGATTGCCTTAGGTAAGGATATATAACGTTATAGACGTACATAATGTTCCCACCGAGACGTACGGGGCTACGCGAACGGGATTCTACGAAACATTCCCAGCGATGGGCTAGATGGGTTAGGTTAGGTTATATTACGTTATACACATACATAATGTTCCCACCGAGAAGTAGGGTCCGACCCGCCAGGAATGTTGTAAAATACTACATCCGAGACGTTAGATTGCCTTAGGTTAGGATATATAACGTTATAGACGTATATAATGTTGCCACCGAGACGTACGGGGCTACACAAACGAGATTCTACAAAACATTACCAGCGAGGGGCTAGATGTATTAGCTTAGGTTATATTACGTTATAGACTTACATAATGTTCCCACCGACAAGTAGGGGCCGACCCGCCAGGAATGTTGTAAAATACTACATCCGAGATGTTAGATTGCCTTAGGTTAGGATATATAACGTTATAGACGTACATAATGTTCCCACCGAGACGTACGGGGCTACGCGAACGGGATTCTACGAAACATTCCCAGCGATGGGCTAGATGGGTTAGGTTAGGTTATATTACGTTATACACATACATAATGTTCCCACCGAGAAGTAGGGTCCGACCCGCCAGGAATGTTGTAAAATACTACATCCGAGACGTTAGATTGCCTTAGGTTAGGATATATAACGTTATAGACGTATATAATGTTGCCACCGAGACGTACGGGGCTACACAAACGAGATTCTACAAAACATTACCAGCGAGGGGCTAGATGTATTAGCTTAGGTTATATTACGTTATAGACTTACATAATGTTCCCACCGACAAGTAGGGGCCGACCCGCCAGGAATGTTGTAAAATACTACATCCGAGATGTTAGATTGCCTTAGGTTAGGATATATAACGTTATAGACGTATATAATGTTGCCACCGAGACGTACGGGGCTACACGAACGACATTCTACAAAAAATTACAAGCGAGGGGCTAGATGTATTAGCTTAGGTTATATTACGTTATAGACTTACATAATGTTCCCACCGAGAAGTAGGGTCCGACCCGCCAGGAATGTTGTAAAATACTACATCCGAGATGTTAGATTGCCTTAGGTTAGGATATATAAGGTTATAGACGTACATAATGTTCCCACCGAGACGTACTGGGCTACACGAACGAGATTCTACAAAACATTCCCAGCGAGGGGCTAGATGGGTTAGGTTAGGTTATATTACGTTATAGACGTAGATAATGTTCCCACCGAGAAGTAGGGGCCGACCCGCCAGGGATGTTGCAAAATACTACATCCGAGACGTTAGGTTGCCTTAGGTTAGGATATATAACGTTATAGACGTATATAATGTTGCCACCGAGACGTACGAGGCTACACGAACGAGATTCTACAAAACATTACCAGCGAGGGGCTAGATGTATTAGCTTAGGTTATATTACGTTATAGACTTACATAATGTTCCCACCGACAAGTAGGGGCCGACCCGCCAGGAATGTTGTAAAATACTACATCCGAGATGTTAGATTGCCTTAGGTTAGGATATATAACGTTATAGACGTACATAATGTTCCCACCGAGACGTACGGGGCTACGCGAACGGGATTCTACAAAACATTCCCAGCGAGGGGCTAGAAGGGTTAGGAAAGGTTATATTACTTTATAGACGTATATAATGTTCGAACCGAGAAGTGTGGGCCGACCCGCCAGGAATGTTGTAAAATACTACATTCGAGATGTTAGGTTGCCTTAGGTTGGGATAAACAAGGTTATAGACGTACATCATCTCCCGACCGAGAAGTACGGTCGGACACGAACGGGATTCTGTAAAACATTACCAGCGAGGGGCTAGATGGGTTAGGTTAGGTTATACTACGTTATAGACGTATATAATGCTCCTACCGAGTAGTAGGGGCCGACCCGCCAGGAATATTGTAAAATACTACATCCGAGATGTTAGATTGCCTTAGGTTCGGATATATAACGTTATAGACGTATATAATGTTCCCACCGAGACTTACGGGGCTACACGAACGGGATTCTGTAAAACATTACCAGCGAGGGGCTAGAAGGGTTAGGAAAGGTTATATTACTTTATAGACGTATGTAACGTTCGAACCGAGAAGTGTGGGCCGACCCGCCAGGAATGTTATAAAATACTACATTCGAGATGTTAGGTTGCCTTAGGTTGGGATAAACAAGGTTATAGACGTACATCATCTCCCGACTGAGAAGTACGGTCGGACACGAACGGGATTCTGTAAAACATTACCAGCGAGGGGCTAGATGGGTTAGGTTAGGTTATACTACGTTATAGACGTATATAATGCTCCTACCGAGTAGTAGGGTCCGACCCGCCAGGAATGTTGTAAAATACTACATCCGAGATATTAGATTGCCTTAGGTTAGGATATATAACGTTATAGACGTACATAATGTTCCCACCGAGACGTACGGGGCTACACGAACGGGATTCTACAAAACATTCCCAGCGAGGGGCTATATGGGGTAGGTTAGGTTATATTACGTTATAGACTTACATAATGTTCCAACCGAGAAGTAGGGGCCGACCCTCCAGGAATGTTGTAAAATACTACATCCGAGATGTTAGATTGCCTTAGGTTGGGATAAACAAGGTTATAGACGTA
The DNA here is from genome assembly GCA_963969225.1 of Xylocopa violacea. Lineage (NCBI taxonomy): Eukaryota > Metazoa > Arthropoda > Insecta > Hymenoptera > Apidae > Xylocopa > Xylocopa violacea. The sequence continues at coordinate 4,728,470 of CAXAJV010000013.1, forward strand.
CATCATCTCCCGACCGAGAAGTACGGTCGGACACGAACGGGATTCTGTAAAACATTACCAGCGAGGGGCTAGATGGGTTAGGTTAGGTTATATTACGTTACACACATACATAATGTTCCCACCGAGAAGTAGGGTCCGACCCGCCAGGAATGTTGTAAAATACTACATCCGAGACGTTAGATTGCCTTAGGTTAGGATATATAACGTTATAGACGTATATAATGTTGCCACCGAGACGTACGGGGCTACACGAACGAGATTCTACAAAACATTACCAGCGAGGGGCTAGATGTATTAGCTTAGGTTATATTACGTTATAGACTTACATAATGTTCCCACCGACAAGTAGGGGCCGACCCGCCAGGAATGTTATAAAATACTACATTCGAGATGTTAGGTTGCCTTAGGTTGGGATAAACAAGGTTATAGACGTACATCATCTCCCGACTGAGAAGTACGGTCGGACACGAACGGCATTCTGTAAAACATTCCCAGCGAGGGGCTAGAAGGGTTAGGAAAGGTTATATTACTTTATAGACGTATATAATGTTCGAACCGGGAAGTGTGGGCCGACCCGCCAGGAATGTTGTAAAATACTACATTCGAGATGTTAGGTTGCCTTAGGTTGGGATAAACAAGGTTATAGACGTACATCATCTCCCGACCGAGAAGTACGGTCGGACACGAACGGGATTCTGTAAAACATTACCAGCGAGGGGCTAGATGGGTTAGGTTAGGTTATACTACGTTATAGACGTATATAATGCTCCTACCGAGTAGTAGGGGCCGACCCGCCAGGAATATTGTAAAATACTACATCCGAGATGTTAGATTGCCTTAGGTTCGGATATATAACGTTATAGACGTATATAATGTTCCCACCGAGACTTACGGGGCTACACGAACGGGATTCTGTAAAACATTACCAGCGAGGGGCTAGAAGGGTTAGGAAAGGTTATATTACTTTATGGACGTATGTAACGTTCGAACCGAGAAGTGTGGGCCGACCCGCCAGGAATGTTATAAAATACTACATTCGAGATGTTAGGTTGCCTTAGGTTGGGATAAACAAGGTTATAGACGTACATCATCTCCCGACTGAGAAGTACGGTCGGACACGAACGGCATTCTGTAAAACATTACCAGCGAGGGGCTAGATGGGTTAGGTTAGGTTATACTACGTTATAGACGTATATAATGCTCCTACCGAGTAGTAGGGTCCGACCCGCCAGGAATGTTGTAAAATACTACATCCGAGATATTAGATTGCCTTAGGTTAGGATATATAACGTTATAGACGTACATAATGTTCCCACCGAGACGTACGGGGCTACACGAACGGGATTCTACAAAACATTCCCAGCGAGGGGCTAGATGGGTTAGGCTAGGTTAAATTACGTTATAGACGTATGTAATGTTCACACCGAGAAGTAGGAGCCGACCCGCCAGGAATGTTGTAGAATACTACATCCGAGATGTTAGATTGCCTTAGGTTAGGATATATAAGGTTATAGACGTACATAATGTTCCCACGGAGTGGTACGGCCCGACACGACCGGGATTCGGTAAAACATTACCAGCGAGGGGCTAGATGGATTAGGTTAGGTTAAATTACGTTATAGACGTATATAATGTTCCCACCGAGAAGTAGGGGCCGACCCGCCAGGATTGTTGTAAAATACTACATCCGAGATGTTAGATTGCCTTAGGTTAGGATATATAACGTTATAGACGTATATAATGTTCCCACCGAGACGTACGGGGCTGCACGACCGGGATTCTGTAAAACATTACCAGCGAGGGGCTAGAAGGGTTAGGAAAGGTTATATTACTTTATAGACGTATATAATGTTCGAGCCGAGAAGTGTGGGCCGACCCGCCAGGAATGTTGTAAAATACTACATTCGAGATATTAGGTTGCCTTAGGTTGGGATAAACAAGGTTATAGACGTACATCATCTCCCGACTGAGAAGTACGGTCGGACACGAACGGCATTCTGTAAAACATTACCAGCGAGGGGCTAGATGGGTTAGGTTAGGTTATACTACGTTATAGACGTATATAATGCTCCTACCGAGTAGTAGGGTCCGACCCGCCAGGAATGTTGTAAAATACTACATCCGAGATATTAGATTGCCTTAGGTTAGGATATATAACGTTATAGACGTACATAATGTTCCCACCGAGACGTACGGGGCTACACGAACGGGATTCTACAAAACATTCCCAGCGAGGGGCTATATGGGGTAGGTTAGGTTATATTACGTTATAGACTTACATAATGTTCCAACCGAGAAGTAGGGGCCGACCCTCCAGGAATGTTGTAAAATACTACATCCGAGATGTTAGATTGCCTTAGGTTCGGATATATAACTTTATAGACGTATATAATGTTCCCACCGAGACGTACGGTCGGACACGAACGGGATTCTGTAAAACATTACCAGCGAGGGGCTAGATGGGTTAGGTTAGGTTATATTACGTTATGCACATACATAATGTTCCCACCGAGAAGTAGGGTCCGACCCGCCAGGAATGTTGTAAAATACTACATCCGAGACGTTAGATTGCCTTAGGTTAGGATATATGACGTTATAGACGTATATAATGTTGCCACCGAGACGTACGGGGCTACACGAACGAGATTCTACAAAACATTACCAGCGAGGAGCTACATGTATTAGCTTAGGTTATATTACGTTATAGACTTACATAATGTTCCCACCGACAAGTAGGGGCCGACCCGCCAGGAATGTTGTAAAATACTACATCCGAGATGTTAGATTGCCTTAGGTTAGGATATATAACGTTATAGACGTACATAATGTTCCCACCGAGACGTACGGGGCTACGCGAACGGGATTCTACAAAACATTCCCAGCGAGGGGCTAGAAGGGTTAGGAAAGGTTATATTACTTTATAGACGTATATAATGTTCGAACCGAGAAGTGTGGGCCGACCCGCCAGGAATGTTGTAAAATACTACATTCGAGATGTTAGGTTGCCTTAGGTTGGGATAAACAAGGTTATAGACGTACATCATCTCCCGACCGAGAAGTACGGTCGGACACGAACGGGATTCTGTAAAACATTACCAGCGAGGGGCTAGATGGGTTAGGTTAGGTTATATTACGTTATACACATACATAATGTTCCCACCGAGAAGTAGGGTCCGACCCGCCAGGAATGTTGTAAAATACCACATCCGAGACGTTAGATTGCCTTAGGTTAGGATATATAACGTTATAGACATATATAATGTTGCCACCGAGACGTACGGGGCTACACGAACGAGATTCTACAAAACATTACCAGCGAGGAGCTACATGTATTAGCTTAGGTTATATTACGTTATAGACTTACATAATGTTCCCACCGACAAGTAGGGGCCGACCCGCCAGGAATGTTGTAAAATACTACATCCGAGATGTTAGATTGCCTTAGGTTAGGATATATAAGGTTATAGACGTACATAATGTTCCCACCGAGACGTAATGGGCTACACGAACGAGATTCTACAAAACATTCCCAGCGAGGGGCTAGATGGGTTAGGTTAGGTTATATTACGTTATAGACGTAGATAATGTTCCCACCGAGAAGTAGGGGCCGACCCGCCAGGAATGTTGCAAAATACTACATCCGAGACGTTAGGTTGCCTTAGGTTAGGATATATAACGTTATAGACGTATATAATGTTGCCACCGAGACGTACGGGGCTACACGAACGAGATTCTACAAAACATTACCAGCGAGGGGCTAGATGTATTAGCTTAGGTTATATTACGTTATAGACTTACATAATGTTCCCACCGACAAGTAGGGGCCGACCCGCCAGGAATGTTGTAAAATACTACATCCGAGATGTTAGATTGCCTTAGGTTAGGATATATAACGTTATAGACGTACATAATGTTCCCACCGAGACGTACGGGGCTACGCGAACGGGATTCTACAAAACATTCCCAGCGAGGGGCTAGAAGGGTTAGGAAAGGTTATATTACTTTATAGACGTATATAATGTTCGAACCGAGAAGTGTGGGCCGCCCGCCAGGAATGTTGTAAAATACTACATTCGAGATGTTAGGTTGCCTTAGGTTGGGATAAACAAGGTTATAGACGTACATCATCTCCCGACCGAGAAGTACGGTCGGACACGAACGGGATTCTGTAAAACATTACCAGCGAGGGGCTAGATGGGTTAGGTTAGGTTATACTACGTTATAGACGTATATAATGCTCCTACCGAGTAGTAGGGGCCGACCCGCCAGGAATATTGTAAAATACTACATCCGAGATGTTAGATTGCCTTAGGTTCGGATATATAACGTTATAGACGTATATAATGTTCCCACCGAGACTTACGGGGCTACACGAACGGGATTCTGTAAAACATTACCAGCGAGGGGCTAGATGGGTTAGGTTAGGTTATATTACGTTATACACATACATAATGTTCCCACCGAGAAGTAGGGTCCGACCCGCCAGGAATGTTGTAAAATACCACATCCGAGACGTTAGATTGCCTTAGGTTAGGATATATAACGTTATAGACATATATAATGTTGCCACCGAGACGTACGGGGCTACACGAACGAGATTCTACAAAACATTACCAGCGAAGAGCTACATGTATTAGCTTAGGTTATATTACGTTATAGACTTACATAATGTTCCCACCGACAAGTAGGGGCCGACCCGCCAGGAATGTTGTAAAATACTACATCCCAGATGTTAGATTGCCTTAGGTTAGGATATATAACGTTATAGACGTACATAATGTTCCCACCGAGACGTACGGGGCTACGCGAACGGGATTCTACGAAACATTCCCAGCGATGGGCTAGATGGGTTAGGTTAGGTTATATTACGTTATACACATACATAATGTTCCCACCGAGAAGTAGGGCCCGACCCGCCAGGAATGTTGTAAAATACTACATCCGAGACGTTAGATTGCCTTAGGTTAGGATATATAACGTTATAGACGTATATAATGTTGCCACCGAGACGTACGGGGCTACACAAACGAGATTCTACAAAACATTACCAGCGAGGGGCTAGATGTATTAGCTTAGGTTATATTACGTTATAGACTTACATAATGTTCCCACCGACAAGTAGGGGCCGACCCGCCAGGAATGTTGTAAAATACTACATCCGAGATGTTAGATTGCCTTAGGTTAGGATATATAACGTTATAGACGTACATAATGTTCCCACCGAGAAGTAGGGTCCGACCCGCCAGGAATGTTGTAAAATACTACATCCGAGACGTTAGATTGCCTTAGGTTAGGATATATAACGTTATAGACGTATATAATGTTGCCACCGAGACGTACGGGGCTACACGAACGACATTCTACAAAAAATTACAAGCGAGGGGCTAGATGTATTAGCTTAGGTTATATTACGTTATAGACTTACATAATGTTCCCACCGACAAGTAGGGGCCGACCCGCCAGGAATGTTGTAAAATACTACATCCGAGATGTTAGATTGCCTTAGGTTAGGATATATAAGGTTATAGACGTACATAATGTTCCCACCGAGACGTACTGGGCTACACGAACGAGATTCTACAAAACATTCCCAGCGAGGGGCTAGATGGGTTAGGTTAGGTTATATTACGTTATAGACGTAGATAATGTTCCCACCGAGAAGTAGGGGCCGACCCGCCAGGAATGTTGCAAAATACTACATCCGAGACGTTAGGTTGCCTTAGGTTAGGATATATAACGTTATAGACGTATATAATGTTGCCACCGAGACGTACGGGGCTACACGAACGAGATTCTACAAAACATTACCAGCGAGGGGCTAGATGTATTAGCTTAGGTTATATTACGTTATAGACTTACATAATGTTCCCACCGACAAGTAGGGGCCGACCCGCCAGGAATGTTGTAAAATACTACATCCGAGATGTTAGATTGCCTTAGGTTAGGATATATAACGTTATAGACGTACATAATGTTCCCACCGAGACGTACGGGGCTACGCGAACGGGATTCTACAAAACATTCCCAGCGAGGGGCTAGAAGGGTTAGGAAAGGTTATATTACGTTATACACATACATAATGTTCCCACCGAGAAGTAGGGTCCGACCCGCCAGGAATGTTGTAAAATACTACATCCGAGACGTTAGATTGCCTTAGGTTAGGATATATAACGTTATAGACGTATATAATGTTGCCACCGAGACGTACGGGGCTACACAAACGAGATTCTACAAAACATTACCAGCGAGGGGCTAGATGTATTAGCTTAGGTTATATTACGTTATAGACTTACATAATGTTCCCACCGACAAGTAGGGGCCGACCCGCCAGGAATGTTGTAAAATACTACATCCGAGATGTTAGATTGCCTTAGGTTAGGATATATAACGTTATAGACGTACATAATGTTCCCACCGAGAAGTAGGGTCCGACCCGCCAGGAATGTTGTAAAATACTACATCCGAGACGTTAGATTGCCTTAGGTTAGGATATATAACGTTATAGACGTATATAATGTTGCCACCGAGACGTACGGGGCTACACGAACGACATTCTACAAAAAATTACAAGCGAGGGGCTAGATGTATTAGCTTAGGTTATATTACGTTATAGACTTACATAATGTTCCCACCGACAAGTAGGGGCCGACCCGCCAGGAATGTTGTAAAATACTACATCCGAGATGTTAGATTGCCTTAGGTTAGGATATATAAGGTTATAGACGTACATAATGTTCCCACCGAGACGTACTGGGCTACACGAACGAGATTCTACAAAACATTCCCAGCGAGGGGCTAGATGGGTTAGGTTAGGTTATATTACGTTATAGACGTAGATAATGTTCCCACCGAGAAGTAGGGGCGGACCCACCAGGAATGTTGCAAAATACTACATCCGAGACGTTAGGTTGCCTTAGGTTAGGATATATAACGTTATAGACGTATATAATGTTGCCACCGAGACGTACGGGGCTACACGAACGAGATTCTACAAAACATTACCAGCGAGGGGCTAGATGTATTAGCTTAGGTTATATTACGTTATAGACTTACATAATGTTCCCACCGACAAGTAGGGGCCGACCCGCCAGGAATGTTGTAAAATACTACATCCGAGATGTTAGATTGCCTTAGGTTAGGATATATAACGTTATAGACGTACATAATGTTCCCACCGAGACGTACGGGGCTACACGAACGGGATTCTACAAAACATTCCCAGCGAGGGGCTATATGGGGTAGGTTAGGTTATATTACGTTATAGACTTACATAATGTTCCAACCGAGAAGTAGGGGCCGACCCTCCAGGAATGTTGTAAAATACTACATCCGAGATGTTAGATTGCCTTAGGTTCGGATATATAACTGTATAGACGTATATAATGTTCCCACCGAGACGTACGGTCGGGCACGAACGGGATTCTGTAAAACATTACCAGCGAGGGGCTAGATGGGTTAGGTTAGGTTATATTACGTTATACACATACATAATGTTCCCACCGAGAAGTAGGGTCCGACCCGCCAGGAATGTTGTAAAATACCACATCCGAGACGTTAGATTGCCTTAGGTTAGGATATATAACGTTATAGACATATATAATGTTGCCACCGAGACGTACGGGGCTACACGAACGAGATTCTACAAAACATTACCAGCGAGGAGCTACATGTATTAGCTTAGGTTATATTACGTTATAGACTTACATAATGTTCCCACCGACAAGTAGGGGCCGACCCGCCAGGAATGTTGTAAAATACTACATCCCAGATGTTAGATTGCCTTAGGTTAGGATATATAACGTTATAGACGTACATAATGTTCCCACCGAGACGTACGGGGCTACGCGAACGGGATTCTACGAAACATTCCCAGCGATGGGCTAGATGGGTTAGGTTAGGTTATATTACGTTATACACATACAGAATGTTCCCACCGAGAAGTAGGGTCCGACCCGCCAGGAATGTTGTAAAATACTACATCCGAGACGTTAGATTGCCTTAGGTTAGGATATATAACGTTATAGACGTATATAATGTTGCCACCGAGACGTACGGGGCTACACGAACGACATTCTACAAAAAATTACAAGCGAGGGGCTAGATGTATTAGCTTAGGTTATATTACGTTATAGACTTACATAATGTTCCCACCGACAAGTAGGGGCCGACCCGCCAGGAATGTTGTAAAATACTACATCCGAGATGTTAGATTGCCTTAGGTTAGGATATATAAGGTTATAGACGTACATAATGTTCCCACCGAGACGTACTGGGCTACACGAACGAGATTCTACAAAACATTCCCAGCGAGGGGCTAGATGGGTTACGTTAGGTTATATTACGTTATAGACGTAGATAATGTTCCCACCGAGAAGTAGGGGCCGACCCACCAGGAATGTTGCAAAATACTACATCCGAGACGTTAGGCTGCCTTAGGTTAGGATATATAACGTTATAGACGTATATAATGTTGCCACCGAGACGTACGGGGCTACACGAACGAGATTCTACAAAACATTACCAGCGAGGGGCTAGATGTATTATCTTAGGTTATATTACGTTATAGACTTACATAATGTTCCCACCGACAAGTAGGGGCCGACCCGCCAGGAATGTTGTAAAATACTACATCCGAGATGTTAGATTGCCTTAGGTTAGGATATATAACGTTATAGACGAACATAATGTTTCCACCGAGACGTACGGGGCAACGCGAACGGGATTCTACAAAACATTCTCAGCGAGGGGCTTGAAGGGTTAGGAAAGGTTATATTACTTTATAGACGTATATAATGTTCGAACCGAGAAGTGTGGGCCGACCCGCCAGGAATGTTGTAAAATACTACATTCGAGATGTTAGGTTGCCTTAGGTTGGGATAAACAAGGTTATAGACGTACATCATCTCCCGACCGAGAAGTACGGTCGGACACGAACGGGATTCTGTAAAACATTACCAGCGAGGGGCTAGATGGGTTAGGTTAGGTTATACTACGTTATAGACGTATATAATGCTCCTACCGAGTAGTAGGGGCCGACCCGCCAGGAATATTGTAAAATACTACATCCGAGATGTTAGATTGCCTTAGGTTCGGATATATAACGTTATAGACGTATATAATGTTCCCACCGAGACTTACGGGGCTACACGAACGGGATTCTGTAAAACATTACCAGCGAGGGGCTAGAAGGGTTAGGAAAGGTTATATTACTTTATAGACGTATGTAACGTTCGAACCGAGAAGTGTGGGCCGACCCGCCAGGAATGTTATAAAATACTACATTCGAGATGTTAGGTTGCCTTAGGTTGGGATAAACAAGGTTATAGACGTACATCATCTCCCGACTGAGAAGTACGGTCGGACACGAACGGCATTGTGTAAAACATTACCAGCGAGGGGCTAGATGGGTTAGGTTAGGTTATACTACGTTATAGACGTATATAATGCTCCTACCGAGTAGTAGGGTCCGACCCGCCAGGAATGTTGTAAAATACTACATCCGAGATATTAGATTGCCTTAGGTTAAGATATATAACGTTATAGACGTACATAATGTTCCCACTGAGACGTACGGTCGGACACGAACGGGATTCTGTAAAACATTACCAGCGAGGGGCTAGATGGGTTAGGTTAGGTTATATTACGTTATGCACATACATAATGTTCCCACCGAGAAGTAGGGTCCGACCCGCCAGGAATGTTGTAAAATACTACATCCGAGACGTTAGATTGCCTTAGGTTAGGATATATAACGTTATAGACGTATATAATGTTGCCACCGAGACGTACGGGGCTACACGAACGAGATTCTACAAAACATTACCAGCGAGGAGCTACATGTATTAGCTTAGGTTATATTACGTTATAGACTTACATAATGTTCCCACCGACAAGTAGGGGCCGACCCGCCAGGAATGTTGTAAGATACTACATCCTAGATGTTAGATTGCCTTAGGTTAGGATATATAACGTTATAGACGTACATAATGTTCCCACCGAGACGTACGGGGCTACGCGAACGGGATTCTACGAAACATTCCCAGCGATGGGCTAGATGCGTTAGGTTAGGTTATATTACGTTATACACATACATAATGTTCCCACCGAGAAGTAGGGTCCGACCCGCCAGGAATGTTGTAAAATACTACATCCGAGACGTTAGATTGCCTTAGGTTAGGATATATAACGTTATAGACGTATATAATGTTGCCACCGAGACGTACGGGGCTACACGAACGAGATTCTACAAAACATTACCAGCGAGGGGCTAGATGTATTAGCTTAGGTTATATTACGTTATAGACTTACATAATGTTCCCACCGACAAGTAGGGGCCGACCCGCCAGGAATGTTGTAAAATACTACATCCGAGATGTTAGATTGCCTTAGGTTAGGATATATAACGTTATAGACGTACATAATGTTCCCACCGAGACTTACGGGGCTACACGAACGGGATTCTGTAAAACATTACCAGCGAGGGGCTAGAAGGGTTAGAAAAGGTTATATTACTTTATAGACGTACGTAACGTTCGAACCGAGAAGTGTGGGCCGACCCGCCAGGAATGTTATAAAATACTACATTCGAGATGTTAGGTTGCCTTAGGTTGGGATAAACAAGGTTATAGACGTACATCATCTCCCGACTGAGAAGTACGGTCGGACACGAACGGCATTCTGTAAAACATTACCAGCGAGGGGCTAGATGGGTTAGGTTAGGTTATACTACGTTATAGACGTATATAATGCTCCTACCGAGTAGTAGGGTCCGACCCGCCAGGAATGTTGTAAAATACTACATCCGAGATATTAGATTGCCTTAGGTTAGGATATATAACGTTATAGACGTACATAATGTTCCCACCGAGACGTACGGGGCTACACGAACGGGATTCTACAAAACATTCCCAGCGAGGGGCTATATGGGGTAGGTTAGGTTATACTACGTTATAGACTTACATAATGTTCCAACCGAGAAGTAGGGGCCGACCCTCCAGGAATGTTGTAAAATACTACATCCGAGATGTTAGATTGCCTTAGGTTCGGATATATAACTTTATAGACGTATATAATGTTCCCACCGAGACGTACGGTCGGACACGAACGGGATTCTGTAAAACATTACCAGCGAGGGGCTAGATGGGTTAGGTTAGGTTATATTACGTTATGCACATACATAATGTTCCCACCGACAAGTAGGGGCCGACCCGCCAGGAATGTTGTAAGATACTACATCCTAGATGTTAGATTGCCTTAGGTTAGGATATATAACGTTATAGACGTACATAATGTTCCCACCGAGACGTACGGGGCTACGCGAACGGGATTCTACGAAACATTCCCAGCGATGGGCTAGATGGGTTAGGTTAGGTTATATTACGTTATACACATACATAATGTTCCCACCGAGAAGTAGGGTCCGACCCGCCAGGAATGTTGTAAAATACTACATCCGAGACGTTAGATTGCCTTAGGTTAGGATATATAACGTTATAGACGTATATAATGTTGCCACCGAGACGTACGGGGCTACACGAACGAGATTCTACAAAACATTACCAGCGAGGGGCTAGATGTATTAGCTTAGGTTATATTACGTTATAGACTTACATAATGTTCCCACCGACAAGTAGGAGCCGACCCGCCAGGAATGTTGTAAAATACTACATCCGAGATGTTAGATTGCCTTAGGTTAGGTTATATTACGTTATACACATACATAATGTTCCCACCGAGAAGTAGGGTCCGACCCGCCAGGAATGTTGTAAAATACTACATCCGAGACGTTAGATTGCCTTAGGTTAGGATATATAACGTTATAGACGTATATAATGTTCCCACCGAGACGTACGGGGCTACACCAACGGGATTCTACAAAACATTCCCAGCGAGGAGCTAGATGGGTTAGGTTAGGTTATATTACGTTATACACGTATATAATGTTCCCACCGAGAAGTAGGGGCCGACCCGCCAGGAATGTTGTAAAATACTACATCCGAGATGTTAGATTGCCTTAGGTTAGGATATATAACGTTATAGACGTACATAATGTTCCCACCGAGAAGTAGGGTCCGACCCGCCAGGAATGTTGTAAAATACTACATCCGAGACGTTAGATTGCCTTAGGTTAGGATATATAACGTTATAGACGTATATAATGTTGCCACCGAGACGTACGGGGCTACACGAACGACATTCTACAAAAAATTACAAGCGAGGGGCTAGATGTATTAGCTTAGGTTATATTACGTTATAGACTTACATAATGTTCCCACCGACAAGTAGGGGCCGACCCGCCAGGAATGTTGTAAAATACTACATCCGAGATGTTAGATTGCCTTAGGTTAGGATATATAAGGTTATAGACGTACATAATGTTCCCACCGAGACGTACTGGGCTACACGAACGAGATTCTACAAAACATTCCCAGCGAGGGGCTAGATGGGTTAGGTTAGGTTATATTACGTTATAGACGTAGATAATGTTCCCACCGAGAAGTAGGCGCCGACCCGCCAGGAATGTTGTAAAATACTACATCCGAGACGTTAGGTTGCCTTAGGTTAGGATATATAACGTTATAGACGTATATAATGTTGCCACCGAGACGTACGGGGCTACACGAACGAGATTCTACAAAACATTACCAGCGAGGGGCTAGATGTATTAGCTTAGGTTATATTACGTTATAGACTTACATAATGTTCCCACCGACAAGTAGGGGCCGACCCGCCAGGAATGTTGTAAAATACTACATCCGAGATGTTAGATTGCCTTAGGTTAGGATATATAACGTTATAGACGTACATAATGTTCCCACCGAGACGTACGGGGCTACGCGAACGGGATTCTACAAAACATTCCCAGCGATGGGCTAGATGGGTTAGGTTAGGTTATATTACGTTATACACATACATAATGTTCCCACCGAGAAGTAAGGTCCGATCCGCCAGGAATTTTGTAAAATACTATATCCGAGACGTTAGATTGCCTTAGGTTAGGATATATAACGTTATAGACGTATATAATGTTGCCACCGAGACGTACGGGGCTACACGAACGAGATTCTACAAAACATTACAAGCGAGGGGCTAGATGTATTAGCTTAGGTTAAATTACGTTATAGACTTACATAATGTTCCCACCGACAAGTAGGGGCCGACCCGCCAGGAATGTTGTAAAATACTACATCCGAGATGTTAGATTGCCTTAGGTTAGGATATATAAGGTTATAGACGTACATAATGTTCCCACCGAGACGTACGGGGCTGCACGACCGGGATTCTGTAAAACATTACCAGCGAGGGGCTAGAAGGGTTAGGAAAGGTTATATTACTTTATAGACGTATATAATGTTCGAACCGAGAAGTGTGGGCCGGCCCGCCAGGAATGTTGTAAAATACTACATTCGAGATGTTAGGTTGCCTTAGGTTGGGATAAACAAGGTTATAGACGTACATCATCTCCCGACCGAGAAGTACGGTCGGACACGAACGGGATTCTGTAAAACATTACCAGCGAGGGGCTAGATGGGTTAGGTTAGGTTATACTACGTTATAGACGTATATAATGCTCCTACCGAGTAGTAGGGGCCGACCCGCCAGGAATATTGTAAAATACTACATCCGAGATATTAGATTGCCTTAGGTTAGGATATATAACGTTATAGACGTACATAATGTTCCCACCGAGACGTACGGGCCTACACGAACGGGATTCTACAAAACATTCCCAGCGAGGGGCTATATGGGGTAGGTTAGGTTATATTACGTTATAGACTTACATAATGTTACAACCGAGAAGTAGGGGCCGACCCTCCAGGAATGTTGTAAAATACTACATCCGAGATGTTAGATTGCCTTAGGTTCGGATATATAACTTTATAGACGTATATAATGTTCCCACCGAGACGTACGGTCGGACACGAACGGGATTCTGTAAGACATTACCAGCGAGGGGCTAGATGGGTTAGGTTAGGTTATATTACGTTATACACATACATAATGTTCCCACCGAGAAGTAGGGTCCGACCCGCCAGGAATGTTGTAAAATACTACATCCGAGACGTTAGATTGCCTTAGGTTAGGATATATAACGTTATAGACGTATATAATGTTGCCACCGAGACGTACGGGGCTACACGAACAAGATTCTACAAAACATTACCAGCGAGGAGCTACATGTATTAGCTTAGGTTATATTACGTTATAGACTTACATAATGTTCCCACCGACAAGTAGGGGCCGACCCGCCGGGAATGTTGTAAAATACTACATCCGAGATGTTAGATTGCTTTAGGTTAGGATATATAACGTTATAGACGTACATAATGTTCCCACCGAGAAGTAGGGTCCGACCCGCCAGGAATGTTGTAAAATACTACATCCGAGACGTTATATTGCCTTAGGTTAGGATATATAACGTTATAGACGTATATAATGTTGCCACCGAGACGTACGGGGCTACACGAACGAGATTCTACAAAAAATTACAAGCGAGGGGCTAGATGTATTAGCTTAGGTTATATTACGTTATAGACTTACATAATGTTCCCACCGACAAGTAGGGGCCGAACCGCCAGGAATGTTGTAAAGTACTACATCCGATATGTTAGATTGCCTTAGGTTAGGATATATAACGTTATAGACGTACATAATGTTCCCACCGAGACGTACGGGGCTACGCGAACGGGATTCTACAAAACATTCCCAGCGATGGGCTAGATAGGTTAGGTTAGGTCATATTTCGTTAGAAACGTACATAATGTTCCACCCGAGAAGTAGGGGCCGACCCGCCAGGAATGTTGTAAAATACTACATCCGAGATGTTAGATTGCCTTAGGTTAGGATGTATAACGTTATAGACGTATATAATGTTCCCACCGAGACGTACGGGGCTACACGAACGGGATTCTACAAAACATTCCCAGCGATGGGCTAGATGGGTTAGGTTAGGTTATATTACGTTATACACATACATAATGTTCCCACCGAGAAGTAGGGTCCGACCCGCCAGGAATGTTGTAAAATACTACATCCGAGACGTTAGATTGCCTTAGGTTAGGATATATAACGCTATAGACGTATATAATGTTGCCACCGAGACGTACGGGGCTACACGAACGAGATTCTACAAAAAATTACAAGCGAGGGGCTAGATGTATTAGCTTAGGTTATATTACGTTATAGACTTACATAATGTTCCCACCGACAAGTAGGGGCCGACCCGCCAGGAATGTTGTAAAATACTACATCCGAGACGTTAGATTGCCTTAGGTTAGGATATATAACGTTATAGACGTACATAATGTTCCCACCGAGACGTACTGGGCTACACGAACGAGATTCTACAAAACATTCCCAGCGAGGGGCTAGATGGGTTAGGTTAGGTTATATTACGTTATAGACGTAGATAATGTTCCCACCGAGAAGTAGGGGCCGACCCGCCAGGAATGTTGTAAAATACTACATCCGAGATGTTAGATTGCCTTAGGTTCGGATATATAACTTTATAGACGTATATAATGTTCCCACCGAGACGTACGGTCGGACACGAACGGGATTCTGTAAAACATTACCAGCGAGGGGCTAGATGGGTTAGGTTAGGTTATATTACGTTATACACATACATAATGTTCCCACCGAGAAGTAGGGTCCGACCCGCCAGGAATGTTGTAAAATACTACATCCGAGACGTTAGATTGCCTTAGGTTAGGATATATAACGTTATAGACGTACATAATGTTCCCACCGAGACGTACGGGGCTACACGAACGGGATTCTACAAAACTTTCCCAGCGAGGGGCTATATGGGGTAGGTTAGGTTATATTACGTTATAGACTTACATAATGTTCCAACCGAGAAGTAGGGGCCGACCCTCCAGGAATGTTGTAAAATACTACATCCGAGATGTTAGATTGCCTTAGGTTCGGATATATAACTTTAAAGACGTATATAATGTTCCCACCGAGACGTACGGTCGGACACGAACGGGATTCTGTAAAACATTACCAGCGAGGGGCTAGATGGGTTAGGTTAGGTTATATTACGTTATACACATACATAATGTTCCCACCGAGAAGTAGGGTCCGACCCGCCAGGAATGTTGTAAAATACTACATCCGAGACGTTAGATTGCCTTAGGTTAGGATATATAACGTTATAGACGTATATAATGTTGCCACCGAGACGTACGGGGCTACACGAACGAGATTCTACAAAAAATTACAAGCGAGGGGCTAGATGTATTAGCTTAGGTTATATTACGTTATAGACTTACATAATGTTCCCACCGACAAGTAGGGGCCGACCCGCCAGGAATGTTGTAAAATACTACATCCGAGATGATAGATTGCCTTAGGTTAGGATATATAAGGTTATAGACGTACATAATGTTCCCACCGAGACGTACTGGGCTACACGAACGAGATTCTACAAAACATTCCCAGCGAGGGGCTAGATGGGTTAGGTTAGGTTATATTACGTTATAGACGTAGATAATGTTCCCACCGAGAAGTAGGGGCCGACCCGCCAGGAATGTTGTAAAATACTACATCCGAGACGTTAGGATGCCTTAGGTTAGGATATATAACGTTATAGACGTATATAATGTTGCCACCGAGACGTACGGGGCTACACGAACGAGATTCTACAAAACATTACCAGCGAGGGGCTAGATGTATTAGCTTAGGTTATATTACGTTATAGACTTACATAATGTTCCCACCGACAAGTAGGGGCCGACCCGCCAGGAATGTTGTAAAATACTACATCCGAGATGTTAGATTGCCTTAGGTTAGGATATATAACGTTATAGACGTACATAATGTTCCCACCGAGACGTACGGGGCTACGCGAACGGGATTCTACAAAACATTCCCAGCGATGGGCTAGATGGGTTAGGTTAGGTTATATTACGTTATACACATACATAATGTTCCCACCGAGAAATAAGTTCCGACCCGCCAGGAATTTTGTAAAATACTATATCCGAGACGTTAGATTGCCTTAGGTTAGGATATATAACGTTATAGACGTATATAATGTTGCCACCGAGACGTACGGGGCGACACGAACGAGATTCTACAAAAAATTACAAGCGAGGGGCTAGATGTATTAGCTTAGGTTATATTACGTTATAGACTTACATAATGTTCCCACCGACAAGTAGGGGCCGACCCGCCAGGAATGTTGTAAAATCCTACATCCGAGATGTTTGATTGCCTTAGGTTAGGATATATAAGGTTATAGACGTACATAATGGTCCCAACGAGACGTACTGGGCTACACGAACGAGATTCTACAAAACATTCCCAGCGAGGGGCTAGATGGGTTAGGTTAGGTTATATTACGTTATAGACGTAGATAATGTTCCCACCGAGAAGTAGGGGCCGACCCGCCAGGAATGTTGTAAAATACTACATCCGAGATGTTAGATTGCCTTAGGTTCATATATATAACGTTATAGACGTATATAATGTTCCCACCGAGACGTACGGGGCTACACGAACGGGATTCTACAAAACATTACCAGCGAGGGGCTAGAAGGATTAGGTTAGGTTATATTACGTTATAGACTTACATAATGTTCCAACCGAGAAGTAGGGGCCGACCCGCCAGGAATGTCGTAAAATACAACATCCGAGATATTAGATTGCCTTAGGTTAGGATATATAACGTTATAGACGTACATAATGCTCCCACCGAGACGTAAGGGGCTACACGAACGAGATTCTACAAAACATTCCCCGCGAGGGGCTATATGGGTTAGGTTAGGTTATACTACGATATAGACGTATATAATGTTCCCACCGAGGAGTAGGTGCCGGCCCGGCAGGAATGTTGTAAAATACTACATCCGAAGTGTTAGGTTGCCTTAGGTTAGGATATATAACGTTATAGACGTATATAATGCTCCCACAGAGTGGTACGGGCCGACACGACCGGGATTCTGTAAAACATTACCAGCGAGGGGCTAGATGCGTTAGGTTAGGTTAAATTACGTTATAGACGTATATAATGTTCCCACCGACAAGTAGGTGCCGACCCGCCAGGAATGTTGTAAAATACTACATCCGAGAAGTGAGATTGCCTTAGGTTCGGATATAATACGTTATAGACGTATATAATGCTCCCACGAAGTGGTACGGGCCGACACGACCGGGATTCTGTAAAACATTACCAGCGAGGGGCTGGATGGGTCAGGTTAGGTTAAATTACGTTATAGACGTATATCATGTTCACACCGAGAAGTAGGGCCCGACCCGCCAGGAATGTTGTAGAATACTACATCCGAGATGTTAGATTGCCTTAGGTTAGGATATATAAGGTTATAGACGTACATAATGTTCCCACCGAGACGTACTGGGCTACACGAACGAGATTCTACAAAACATTCCCAGCGAGGGGCTAGATGGGTTAGGTTAGGTTAAATTACGTTATAGACGTATATAATGTTCACACCGAGAAGTAGGAGCCGACCCGCCAGGAATGTTGTAGAATACTACATCCGAGTTGTTAGATTGCCTTAGGTTAGGATATATAAGGTTATAGACGTACATAATGTTCCCACGGAGTGGTACGGCCCGACACGACCGGGATTCGGTAAAACATTACCAGCGAGGGGCTAGGTGGATTAGGTTAGGTTAAATTACGTTATAGACGTATATAATGTTCCCACCGAGAAGTAGGGGCCGACCCCCCAGGATTGTTGTAAAATACTACATCCGAGATGTTAGATTGCCTTAGGTTAGGATATATAACGTTATAGACGTATATAATGTTCCCACCGAGACGTACGGGGCTGCACGACCGGGATTCTGTAAAACATTACCAGCGAGGGGCTAGAAGGGTTAGGAAAGGTTATATTACTTTATAGACGTATATAATGTTCGAACCGAGAAGTGTGGGCCGACCCGCCAGGAATGTTGTAAAATACTACATTCGAGATGTTAGGTTGCCTTAGGTTGGGATAAACAAGGTTATAGACGTACATCATCTCCCGACCGAGAAGTACGGTCGGACACGAACGGGATTCTGTAAAACATTACCAGCGAGGGGCTAGATGGGTTAGGTTAGGTTATACTACGTTATAGACGTATATAATGCTCCTACCGAGTAGTAGGGGCCGACCCGCCAGGAATGTCGTAAAATACTACATCCGAGAAGTGAGATTGCCTTAGGTTCGGATATAATACGTTATAGACGTATATAATGCTCCCACGAAGTGGTACGGGCCGACACGACCGGGATTCTGTAAAACATTACCAGCGAGGGGCTAGATGGGTCAGGTTAGGTTAAATTACGTTATAGACGTATATCATGTTCACACCGAGAAGTAGGGCCCGACCCGCCAGGAATGTTGTAGAATACTACATCCGAGATGTTAGATTGCCTTAGGTTAGGATATATAAGGTTATAGACGTACATAATGTTCCCACCGAGACGTACTGGGCTACACGAACGAGATTCTACAAAACATTCCCAGCGAGGGGCTAGATGGGTTAGGTTAGGTTAAATTACGTTATAGACGTATATAATGTTCACACCGAGAAGTAGGAGCCGACCCGCCAGGAATGTTGTAGAATACTACAGCCGAGATGTTAGATTGCCTTAGGTTAGGATATATAAGGTTATAGACGTACATAATGTTCCCACGGAGTGGTACGGCCCGACACGACCGGGATTCGGTAAAACATTACCAGCGAGGGGCTAGGTGGATTAGGTTAGGTTAAATTACGTTATAGACGTATATAATGTTCCCACCGAGAAGTAGGGGCCGACCCGCCAGGATTGTTGTAAAATACTACATCCGAGATGTTAGATTGCCTTAGGTTAGGATATATAACGTTATAGACGTATATAATGTTCCCACCGAGACGTACGGGGCTGCACGACCGGGATTCTGTCAAACATTACCAGCGAGGGGCTAGAAGGGTTAGGAAAGGTTATATTACTTTATAGACGTATATAATGTTCGAACCGAGAAGTGTGGGCCGACCCGCCAGGAATGTTGTAAAATACTACATTCGAGATGTTAGGTTGCCTTAGGTTGGGATAAACAAGGTTATAGACGTACATCATCTCCCGACCGAGAAGTACGGTCGGACACGAACGGGATTCTGTAAAACATTACCAGCGAGGGGCTAGATGGGTTAGGTTAGGTTATACTACGTTATAGACGTATATAATGCTCCTACCGAGTAGTAGGGGCCGACCCGCCAGGAATATTGTAAAATACTACATCCGAGATGTTAGATTGCCTTAGGTTCGGATATATAACGTTATAGACGTATATAATGTTCCCACCGAGACGTACGGGACTACACGAACGGGATTCTGTAAAACATTACCAGCGAGGGGCTAGAAGGGTTAGGAAAGGTTATATTACTTTATAGACGTATATAACGTTCGAACCGAGAAGTGTGGGCCGACCCGCCAGGAATGTTATAAAATACTACATTCGAGATGTTAGGTTGCCTTAGGTTGGGATAAACAAGGTTATAGACGTACATCATCTCCCGACCGAGAAGTACGGTCGGACACGAACGGCATTCTGTAAAACATTACCAGCGAGGGGCTAGATGGGTTAGGTTAGGTTATATTACGTTATAGACGTAGATAATGTTCCCACCGAGAAGTAAGGGCCGACCCGCCAGGAATGTTGTAAAATACTACATCCGAGATGTTAGATTGCCTTAGGTTCATATATATAACGTTATAGACGTATATAATGTTCCCACCGAGACGTACGGGGCTACACGAACGGGATTCTACAAAACATTACCAGCGAGGGGCTAGAAGGATTAGGTTAGGTTATATTACGTGATAGACTTACATAATGTTCCAACCGAGAAGTAGGGGCCGACCCGCCAGGAATGTCGTAAAATACAACATCCGAGATATTAGATTGCCTTAGGTTAGGATATATAACGTTATAGACGTACATAATGCTCCCACCGAGACGTAAGGGGCTACACGAACGAGATTCTACAAAACATTCCCAGCGAGGGGCTATATGGGTTAGGTTAGGTTATACTACGATATAGACGTATATAATGTTCCCACCGAGAAGTAGGTGCCGGCCTGGCAGGAATGTTGTAAAATACTACATCCGAAGTGTTAGGTTGCCTTAGGTTAGGATATATAACGTTATAGACGTATATAATGCTCCCACAGAGTGGTACGGGCCGACACGACCGGGATTCTGTAAAACATTACCAGCGAGGGGCTAGATGCGTTAGGTTAGGTTAAATGACGTTATAGACGTATATAATGTTCCCACCGACAAGTAGGTGCCGATCCGCCAGGAATGTTGTAAAATACTACATCCGAGAAGTGAGATTGCCTTAGGTTCGGATATAATACGTTATAGACGTATATAATGCTCCCACGAAGTGGTACGGGCCGACACGACCGGGATTCTGTAAAACATTACCAGCGAGGGGCTGGATGGGTCAGGTTAGGTTAAATTACGTTATAGACGTATATCATGTTCACACCGAGAAGTAGGGCCCGACCCGCCAGGAATGTTGTAGAATACTACATCCGAGATGTTAGATTGCCTTAGGTTAGGATATATAAGGTTATAGACGTACATAATGTTCCCACCGAGACGTACTGGGCTACACGAACGAGATTCTACAAAACATTCCCAGCGAGGGGCTAGATGGGTTAGGTTAGGTTAAATTACGTTATAGACGTATATAATGTTCACACCGAGAAGTAGGAGCCGACCCGCCAGGAATGTTGTAGAATACTACATCCGAGTTGTTAGATTGCCTTAGGTTAGGATATAAAAGGTTATAGACGTACATAATGTTCCCACGGAGTGGTACGGCCCGACACGACCGGGATTCGGTAAAACATTACCAGCGAGGGGCTAGGTGGATTAGGTTAGGTTAAATTACGTTATAGACGTATATAATGTTCCCACCGAGAAGTAGGGGCCGACCCGCCAGGATTGTTGTAAAATACTACATCCGAGATGTTAGATTGCCTTAGGTTAGGATATATAACGTTATAGACGTATATAATGTTCCCACCGAGACGTACGTGGCTGCACGACCGGGATTCTGTAAAACATTACCAGCGAGGGGCTAGAAGGGTTAGGAAAGGTTATATTACTTTATAGACGTATATAATGTTCGAACCGAGAAGTGTGGGCCGACCCGCCAGGAATGTTGTAAAATACTACATTCGAGATGTTAGGTTGCCTTAGGTTGGGATAAACAAGGTTATAGACGTACATCATCTCCCGACCGAGAAGTACGGTCGGACACGAACGGGATTCTGTAAAACATTACCAGCGAGGGGCTAGATGGGTTAGGTTAGGTTATACTACGTTATAGACGTATATAATGCTCCTACCGAGTAGTAGGGGCCGACCCGCCAGGAATGTCGTAAAATACAACATCCGAGATATTAGATTGCCTTAGGTTAGGATATATAACGTTATAGACGTACATAATGCTCCCACCGAGACGTAAGGGGCTACACGAACGAGATTCTACAAAACATTCCCAGCGAGGGGCTATATGGGTTAGGTTAGGTTATACTACGTTATAGACGTATATAATGTTCCCACCGAGAAGTAGGTGCCGGCCCGGCAGGAATGTTGTAAAATACTACATCCGAAGTGTTAGGTTGCCTTAGGTTAGGATATATAACGTTATAGACGTATATAATGCTCCCACAGAGTGGTACGGGCCGACACGACCGGGATTCTGTAAAACATTACCAGCGAGGGGCTAGATGCGTTAGGTTAGGTTAAATTACGTTATAGACGTATATAATGTTCCCACCGACAAGTAGGTGCCGACCCGCCAGGAATGTTGTAAAATACTACATCCGAGAAGTGAGATTGCCTTAGGTTCGGATATAATACGTTATAGACGTATATAATGCTCCCACGAAGTGGTACGGGCCGACACGACCGGGATTCTGTAAAACATTACCAGCGAGGGGCTAGATGGGTCAGGTTAGGTTAAATTACGTTATAGACGTATATCATGTTCACACCGAGAAGTAGGGCCCGACCCGCCAGGAATGTTGTAGAATACTACATCCGAGATGTTAGATTGCCTTAGGTTAGGATATATAAGGTTATAGACGTACATAATGTTCCCACCGAGACGTACTGGGCTACACGAACGAGATTCTACAAAACATTCCCAGCGAGGGGCTAGATGGGTTAGGTTAGGTTAAATTACGTTATAGACGTATATAATGTTCACACCGAGAAGTAGGAGCCGACCCGCCAGGAATGTTGTAGAATACTACATCCGAGATGTTAGATTGCCTTAGGTTAGGATATATAAGGTTATAGACGTACATAATGTTCCCACGGAGTGGTACGGCCCGACACGACCGGGATTCGGTAAAACATTACCAGCGAGGGGCTAGGTGGATTAGGTTAGGTTAAATTACGTTATAGACGTATATAATGTTCCCACCGAGAAGTAGGGGCCGACCCGCCAGGATTGTTGTAAAATACTACATCCGAGGTGTTAGGTTGCCTTAGGTTAGGATATATAACGTTATAGATGTATATAATGTTCCCACGGAGTGGTGCGGGCCGACACGACCGGGATTCTGTAAAACATTACCAGCGAGGGGCTAGATGGGTTAGGTTAGGTTATACTACGTTATAGACGTATATAATGTTCCAACCGAGAAGTAGGGGCCGACCCGCCAGGAATGTCGTAAAATACTACATCCGAGATATTAGATTGCCTTAGGTTAGGATATATAACGTTATAGACGTACATAATGTTCCCACCGAGACGTACGGAGCTACACGAACGGGATTCTACAAAACATTCCCAGCGATGGGCTAGATGGGTTAGGTTAGGTTATATTACGTTATACACATACATAATGTTCCCACCGAGAAGTAGGGTCCGACCCGCCAGGAATGTTGTAAAATACTACATCCGAGACGTTAGATTGCCTTAGGTTAGGATATATAACGTTATAGACGTATATAATGTTGCCACCGAGACGTACGGGGCTACACGAACGAGATTCTACAAAAAATTACAAGCGAGGGGCTAGATGTATTAGCTTAGGTTATATTACGTTATAGACTTACATAATGTTCCCACCGACTGGTAGGGGCCGACCCGCCAGGAATGTTGTAAAATACTACATCCGAGACGTTAGATTGCCTTAGGTTAGGATATATAACGTTATAGACGTACATAATGTTCCCACCGAGACGTACTGGGCTACACGAACGAGATTCTACAAAACATTCCCAGCGAGGGGCTAGATGGGTTAGGTTAGGTTATATTACGTTATAGACGTAGATAATGTTCCCACCGAGAAGTAGGGGCCGACCCGCCAGGAATGTTGTAAAATACTACATCCGAGATGTTAGATTGCCTTAGGTTCGGATATATAACTTTATAGACGTATATAATGTTCCCACCGAGACGTACGGTCGGACACGAACGGGATTCTGTAAAACATTACCAGCGAGGGGCTAAATGGGTTAGGTTAGGTTATATTACGTTATACACATACATAATGTTCCCACCGAGAAGTAGGGTCCGACCCGCCAGGAATGTTGTAAAATACTACATCCGAGACGTTAGATTGCCTTAGGTTAGGATATATAACGTTATAGACGTACATAATGTTCCCACCGAGACGTACGGGGCTACACGAACGGGATTCTACAAAACATTCCCAGCGAGGGGCTATATGGGGTAGGTTAGGTTATATTACGTTATAGACTTACATAATGTTCCAACCGAGAAGTAGGGGCCGACCCTCCAGGAATGTTGTAAAATACTACATCCGAGATGTTAGATTGCCTTAGGTTCGGATATATAACTTTAAAGACGTATATAATGTTCCCACCGAGACGTACGGTCGGACACGAACGGGATTCTGTAAAACATTAACAGCGAGGGGCTAGATGGGTTAGGTTAGGTTATATTACGTTATACACATACATAATGTTCCCACCGAGAAGTAGGGTCCGACCCGCCAGGAATGTTGTAAAATACTACATCCGAGACGTTAGATTGCCTTAGGTTAGGATATATAACGTTATAGACGTATATAATGTTGCCACCGAGACGTACGGGGCTACACGAACGAGATTCTACAAAAAATTACAAGCGAGGGGCTAGATGTATTAGCTTAGGTTATATTACGTTATAGACTTACATAATGTTGCCACCGACAAGTAGGGGCCGACCCGCCAGGAATGTTGTAAAATACTACATCCGAGATGATAGATTGCCTTAGGTTAGGATATATAAGGTTATAGACGTACATAATGTTCCCACCGAGACGTACTGGGCTACACGAACGAGATTCTACAAAACATTCCCAGCGAGGGGCTAGATGGGTTAGGTTAGGTTATATTACGTTATAGACGTAGATAATGTTCCCACCGAGAAGTAGGGGCCGACCCGCCAGGAATTTTGTAAAATACTATATCCGAGACGTTAGATTGCCTTAGGTTAGGATATATAACGTTATAGACGTATATAATGTTGCCACCGAGACGTACGGGGCTACACGAACGAGATTCTACAAAACATTCCCAGCGAGGGGCTATATGGGTTAGGTTAGGTTATACTACGATATAGACGTATATAATGTTCCCACCGAGAAGTAGGTGCCGGCCCGGCAGGAATGTTGTAAAATACTACATCCGAAGTGTTAGGTTGCCTTAGGTTAGGATATATAACGTTATAGACGTATATAATGCTCCCACAGAGTGGTACGGGCCGACACGACCGGGATTCTGTAAAACATTACCAGCGAGGGGCTAGATGCGTTAGGTTAGGTTAAATTACGTTATAGACGTATATAATGTTCCCACCGACAAGTAGGTGCCGACCCGCCAGGAATGTTGTAAAATACTACATCCGAGAAGTGAGATTGCCTTAGGTTCGGATATAATACGTTATAGACGTATATAATGCTCCCACGAAGTGGTACGGGCCGACACGACCGGGATTCTGTAAAACATTACCAGCGAGGGGCTGGATGGGTCAGGTTAGGTTAAATTACGTTATAGACGTATATCATGTTCACACCGAGAAGTAGGGCCCGACCCGCCAGGAATGTTGTAGAATACTACATCCGAGATGTTAGATTGCCTTAGGTTAGGATATATAAGGTTATAGACGTACATAATGTTCCCACCGAGACGTACTGGGCTACACGAACGAGATTCTACAAAACATTCCCAGCGAGGGGCTAGATGGGTTAGGTTAGGTTAAATTACGTTATAGACGTATATAATGTTCACACCGAGAAGTAGGAGCCGACCCGCCAGGAATGTTGTAGAATACTACATCCGAGTTGTTAGATTGCCTTAGGTTAGGATATATAAGGTTATAGACGTACATAATGTTCCCACGGAGTGGTACGGCCCGACACGACCGGGATTCGGTAAAACATTACCAGCGAGGGGCTAGGTGGATTAGGTTAGGTTAAATTACGTTATAGACGTATATAATGTTCCCACCGAGAAGTAGGGGCCGACCCGCCAGGATTGTTGTAAAATACTACATCCGAGATGTTAGATTGCCTTAGGTTAGGATATATAACCTTATAGACGTATATAATGTTCCCACCGAGACGTACGGGGCTGCACGACCGGGATTCTGTAAAACATTACCAGCGAGGGGCTAGAAGGGTTAGGAAAGGTTATATTACTTTATAGACGTATATAATGTTCGAACCGAGAAGTGTGGGCCGACCCGCCAGGAATGTTGTAAAATACTACATTCGAGATGTTAGGTTGCCTTAGGTTGGGATAAACAAGGTTATAGACGTACATCATCTCCCGACCGAGAAGTACGGTCGGACACGAACGGGATTCTGTAAAACATTACCAGCGAGGGGCTAGATGGGTTAGGTTAGGTTATACTACGTTATAGACGTATATAATGCTCCTACCGAGTAGTAGGGGCCGACCCGCCAGGAATGTCGTAAAATACAACATCCGAGATATTAGATTGCCTTAGGTTAGGATATATAACGTTATAGACGTACATAATGCTCCCACCGAGACGTAAGGGGCTACACGAACGAGATTCTACAAAACATTCCCAGCGAGGGGCTATATGGGTTAGGTTAGGTTATACTACGTTATAGACGTATATAATGTTCCCACCGAGAAGTAGGTGCCGGCCCGGCAGGAATGTTGTAAAATACTACATCCGAAGTGTTAGGTTGCCTTAGGTTAGGATATATAACGTTATAGACGTATATAATGCTCCCACAGAGTGGTACGGGCCGACACGACCGGGATTCTGTAAAACATTACCAGCGAGGGGCTAGATGCGTTAGGTTAGGTTAAATTACGTTATAGACGTATATAATGTTCCCACCGACAAGTAGGTGCCGACCCGCCAGGAATGTTGTAAAATACTACATCCGAGAAGTGAGATTGCCTTAGGTTCGGATATAATACGTTATAGACGTATATAATGCTCCCACGAAGTGGTACGGGCCGACACGACCGGGATTCTGTAAAACATTACCAGCGAGGGGCTAGATGGGTCAGGTTAGGTTAAATTACGTTATAGACGTATATCATGTTCACACCGAGAAGTAGGGCCCGACCCGCCAGGAATGTTGTAGAATACTACATCCGAGATGTTAGATTGCCTTAGGTTAGGATATATAAGGTTATAGACGTACATAATGTTCCCACCGAGACGTACTGGGCTACACGAACGAGATTCTACAAAACATTCCCAGCGAGGGGCTAGATGGGTTAGGTTAGGTTAAATTACGTTATAGACGTATATAATGTTCACACCGAGAAGTAGGAGCCGACCCGCCAGGAATGTTGTAGAATACTACATCCGAGATGTTAGATTGCCTTAGGTTAGGATATATAAGGTTATAGACGTACATAATGTTCCCACGGAGTGGTACGGCCCGACACGACCGGGATTCGGTAAAACATTACCAGCGAGGGGCTAGGTGGATTAGGTTAGGTTAAATTACGTTATAGACGTATATAATGTTCCCACCGAGAAGTAGGGGCCGACCCGCCAGGATTGTTGTAAAATACTACATCCGAGGTGTTAGGTTGCCTTAGGTTAGGATATATAACGTTATAGATGTATATAATGTTCCCACGGAGTGGTGCGGGCCGACACGACCGGGATTCTGTAAAACATTACCAGCGAGGGGCTAGATGGGTTAGGTTAGGTTATACTACGTTATAGACGTATATAATGTTCCAACCGAGAAGTAGGGGCCGACCCGCCAGGAATGTCGTAAAATACTACATCCGAGATATTAGATTGCCTTAGGTTAGGATATATAACGTTATAGACGTACATAATGTTCCCACCGAGACGTACGGAGCTACACGAACGGGATTCTACAAAACATTCCCAGCGATGGGCTAGATGGGTTAGGTTAGGTTATATTACGTTATACACATACATAATGTTCCCACCGAGAAGTAGGGTCCGACCCGCCAGGAATGTTGTAAAATACTACATCCGAGACGTTAGATTGCCTTAGGTTAGGATATATAACGTTATAGACGTATATAATGTTGCCACCGAGACGTACGGGGCTACACGAACGAGATTCTACAAAAAATTACAAGCGAGGGGCTAGATGTATTAGCTTAGGTTATATTACGTTATAGACTTACATAATGTTCCCACCGACTGGTAGGGGCCGACCCGCCAGGAATGTTGTAAAATACTACATCCGAGACGTTAGATTGCCTTAGGTTAGGATATATAACGTTATAGACGTACATAATGTTCCCACCGAGACGTACTGGGCTACACGAACGAGATTCTACAAAACATTCCCAGCGAGGGGCTAGATGGGTTAGGTTAGGTTATATTACGTTATAGACGTAGATAATGTTCCCACCGAGAAGTAGGGGCCGACCCGCCAGGAATGTTGTAAAATACTACATCCGAGATGTTAGATTGCCTTAGGTTCGGATATATAACTTTATAGACGTATATAATGTTCCCACCGAGACGTACGGTCGGACACGAACGGGATTCTGTAAAACATTACCAGCGAGGGGCTAAATGGGTTAGGTTAGGTTATATTACGTTATACACATACATAATGTTCCCACCGAGAAGTAGGGTCCGACCCGCCAGGAATGTTGTAAAATACTACATCCGAGACGTTAGATTGCCTTAGGTTAGGATATATAACGTTATAGACGTACATAATGTTCCCACCGAGACGTACGGGGCTACACGAACGGGATTCTACAAAACATTCCCAGCGAGGGGCTATATGGGGTAGGTTAGGTTATATTACGTTATAGACTTACATAATGTTCCAACCGAGAAGTAGGGGCCGACCCTCCAGGAATGTTGTAAAATACTACATCCGAGATGTTAGATTGCCTTAGGTTCGGATATATAACTTTAAAGACGTATATAATGTTCCCACCGAGACGTACGGTCGGACACGAACGGGATTCTGTAAAACATTAACAGCGAGGGGCTAGATGGGTTAGGTTAGGTTATATTACGTTATACACATACATAATGTTCCCACCGAGAAGTAGGGTCCGACCCGCCAGGAATGTTGTAAAATACTACATCCGAGACGTTAGATTGCCTTAGGTTAGGATATATAACGTTATAGACGTATATAATGTTGCCACCGAGACGTACGGGGCTACACGAACGAGATTCTACAAAAAATTACAAGCGAGGGGCTAGATGTATTAGCTTAGGTTATATTACGTTATAGACTTACATAATGTTCCCACCGACAAGTAGGGGCCGACCCGCCAGGAATGTTGTAAAATACTACATCCGAGATGATAGATTGCCTTAGGTTAGGATATATAAGGTTATAGACGTACATAATGTTCCCACCGAGACGTACTGGGCTACACGAACGAGATTCTACAAAACATTCCCAGCGAGGGGCTAGATGGGTTAGGTTAGGTTATATTACGTTATAGACGTAGATAATGTTCCCACCGAGAAGTAGGGGCCGACCCGCCAGGAATTTTGTAAAATACTATATCCGAGACGTTAGATTGCCTTAGGTTAGGATATATAACGTTATAGACGTATATAATGTTGCCACCGAGACGTACGGGGCTACACGAACGAGATTCTACAAAACATTCCCAGCGAGGGGCTATATGGGTTAGGTTAGGTTATACTACGATATAGACGTATATAATGTTCCCACCGAGAAGTAGGTGCCGGCCCGGCAGGAATGTTGTAAAATACTACATCCGAAGTGTTAGGTTGCCTTAGGTTAGGATATATAACGTTATAGACGTATATAATGCTCCCACAGAGTGGTACGGGCCGACACGACCGGGATTCTGTAAAACATTACCAGCGAGGGGCTAGATGCGTTAGGTTAGGTTAAATTACGTTATAGACGTATATAATGTTCCCACCGACAAGTAGGTGCCGACCCGCCAGGAATGTTGTAAAATACTACATCCGAGAAGTGAGATTGCCTTAGGTTCGGATATAATACGTTATAGACGTATATAATGCTCCCACGAAGTGGTACGGGCCGACACGACCGGGATTCTGTAAAACATTACCAGCGAGGGGCTGGATGGGTCAGGTTAGGTTAAATTACGTTATAGACGTATATCATGTTCACACCGAGAAGTAGGGCCCGACCCGCCAGGAATGTTGTAGAATACTACATCCGAGATGTTAGATTGCCTTAGGTTAGGATATATAAGGTTATAGACGTACATAATGTTCCCACCGAGACGTACTGGGCTACACGAACGAGATTCTACAAAACATTCCCAGCGAGGGGCTAGATGGGTTAGGTTAGGTTAAATTACGTTATAGACGTATATAATGTTCACACCGAGAAGTAGGAGCCGACCCGCCAGGAATGTTGTAGAATACTACATCCGAGTTGTTAGATTGCCTTAGGTTAGGATATATAAGGTTATAGACGTACATAATGTTCCCACGGAGTGGTACGGCCCGACACGACCGGGATTCGGTAAAACATTACCAGCGAGGGGCTAGGTGGATTAGGTTAGGTTAAATTACGTTATAGACGTATATAATGTTCCCACCGAGAAGTAGGGGCCGACCCGCCAGGATTGTTGTAAAATACTACATCCGAGATGTTAGATTGCCTTAGGTTAGGATATATAACCTTATAGACGTATATAATGTTCCCACCGAGACGTACGGGGCTGCACGACCGGGATTCTGTAAAACATTACCAGCGAGGGGCTAGAAGGGTTAGGAAAGGTTATATTACTTTATAGACGTATATAATGTTCGAACCGAGAAGTGTGGGCCGACCCGCCAGGAATGTTGTAAAATACTACATTCGAGATGTTAGGTTGCCTTAGGTTGGGATAAACAAGGTTATAGACGTACATCATCTCCCGACCGAGAAGTACGGTCGGACACGAACGGGATTCTGTAAAACATTACCAGCGAGGGGCTAGATGGGTTAGGTTAGGTTATACTACGTTATAGACGTATATAATGCTCCTACCGAGTAGTAGGGGCCGACCCGCCAGGAATGTCGTAAAATACAACATCCGAGATATTAGATTGCCTTAGGTTAGGATATATAACGTTATAGACGTACATAATGCTCCCACCGAGACGTAAGGGGCTACACAAACGAGATTCTACAAAACATTCCCAGCGAGGGGCTATATGGGTTAGGTTAGGTTATACTACGTTATAGACGTATATAATGTTCCCACCGAGAAGTAGGTGCCGGCCCGGCAGGAATGTTGTAAAATACTACATCCGAAGTGTTAGGTTGCCTTAGGTTAGGATATATAACGTTATAGACGTATATAATGCTCCCACAGAGTGGTACGGGCCGACACGACCGGGATTCTGTAAAACATTACCAGCGAGGGGCTAGATGCGTTAGGTTAGGTTAAATTACGTTATAGACGTATATAATGTTCCCACCGACAAGTAGGTGCCGACCCGCCAGGAATGTTGTAAAATACTACATCCGAGAAGTGAGATTGCCTTAGGTTCGGATATAATACGTTATAGACGTATATAATGCTCCCACGAAGTGGTACGGGCCGACACGACCGGGATTCTGTAAAACATTACCAGCGAGGGGCTAGATGGGTCAGGTTAGGTTAAATTACGTTATAGACGTATATCATGTTCACACCGAGAAGTAGGGCTCGACCCGCCAGGAATGTTGTAGAATACTACATCCGAGATGTTAGATTGCCTTAGGTTAGGATATATAAGGTTATAGACGTACATAATGTTCCCACCGAGACGTACTGGGCTACACGAACGAGATTCTACAAAACATTCCCAGCGAGGGGCTAGATGGGTTAGGTTAGGTTAAATTACGTTATAGACGTATATAATGTTCACACCGAGAAGTAGGAGCCGACCCGCCAGGAATGTTGTAGAATACTACATCCGAGATGTTAGATTGCCTTAGGTTAGGATATATAAGGTTATAGACGTACATAATGTTCCCACGGAGTGGTACGGCCCGACACGACCGGGATTCGGTAAAACATTACCAGCGAGGGGCTAGGTGGATTAGGTTAGGTTAAATTACGTTATAGACGTATATAATGTTCCCACCGAGAAGTAGGGGCCGACCCGCCAGGATTGTTGTAAAATACTACATCCGAGATATTAGATTGCCTTAGGTTAGGATATATAACGTTATAGACGTACATAATGTTCCCACCGAGACGTAAGGGGCTACACGAACGGGATTCTACAAAACATTCCCAGCGAGGGGCTATATGGGTTAGGTTAGGTTATACTACGTTATAGACGTATATAATGTTCCCATCGAGAAGCAGGGGCCGACCCGGCAGGAATGTTTTAAGATAATACATTCGAGATGTTAGATTGCCTTAGGTTCGGATATATATCGTTATAGACGTATATAATGTTCCCACCGAGACGTACGGGGCCACACGAACGGTATTCGACAAAACATTACCAGCGAGGGGGTAGATGGATTAGGTTAGGTTATATTACGTTACAGACTTACATAATGTTCCAACCGAGAAGTAGGGGCCAACCCTCCAGGAATGTTGTAAAATATTACATCCGAGGTGTTAGATTGCCTTCGGTTAGGATATATAACGTTATAGTCGTATATAATGTTCCCACCGAGACGTACGGGGCTACACGAACGGGATTCTACAAAACATTCCCAGCGAGGGGCTATATGGGGTAGGTTAGGTTATATTACGTTATAGACGTATATAATGTTCCCACTGAGAAGTAGGGGCCGACCCGCCAGGAATGTTGTAAAATACTACATCCGAGATGTTAGATTGCCTTAGGTTCGGATATACAACGTTATAGACGTATATAATGTTCCCACCGAGACGTACGGGGCTACACGAACGGGATTCTGTAAAACATTACCAGCGAGGGTCTAGAAGGGTTAGGAAAGGTTATATTACTTTATAGACGTATATAACGTTCGAACCGAGAAGTGTGGGCCGACCCGCCAGGAATGTTGTAAAATACTACATTCGAGATGTTAGGTTGCCTTAGGTTGGGATAAACAAGGTTATAGACGTATATAATGTTCCCACCGAGACGTACGAGGCTGCACGACCGGGATTCTGTAAAACATTACCAGCGAGGGGCTAGATGGGTTAGGTTAGGTTATACTACGTTATAGACGTATATAATGCTCCTACCGAGTAGTAGGGTCCGACCCGCCAGGAATGTTGTAAAATACTACATCCGAGATATTAGATTGCCTTAGGTTAGGATATATAACGTTATAGACGTGCATAATGTTCCCACCGAGACGTACGGGGCTACACGAACGGGATTCTACAAAACATTCCCAGCGAGGGGCTATATGGGGTAGGTTAGGTTATATTACGTTATAGACTTACATAATGTTCCAACCGAGAAGTAGGGGCCGACCCTCCAGGAATGTTGTAAAATACTACATCCGAGATGTTAGATTGCCTTAGGTTCGGATATATAACTTTATAGACGTATATAATGTTCCCACCGAGACGTACGGGGCTACACGAACGGGATTCTGTAAAACATTACCAGCGAGGGGCTAGAAGGGTTAGGAAAGGTTATATTACTTTATAGACGTATATAACGTTCGAACCGAGAAGTGTGGGCCAACCCGCCAGGAATGTTGTAAAATACTACATTCGAGATGTTAGGTTGCCTTAGGTTGGGATAAACAAGGTTATAGACGTACATCATCTCCCGACCGAGAAGTACGGTCGGACACGAACGGAATTCTGTAAAACATTACCAGCGAGGGGCTAGATGGGTTAGGTTAGGTTATACTACGTTATAGACGTATATAATGCTCCTACCGAGTAGTAGGGGCCGACCCGCCAGGAATGACGTAAAATACTACATCCGAGATATTAGATTGCCTTAGGTTAGGATATATAACGTTATAGACGTACATAATGTTCCCACCGAGACGTAAGGGGCTACACGAACGGGATTCTACAAAACATTCCCAGCGAGGGGCTATATGGGTTAGGTTAGGTTATACTACGTTATAGACGTATATAATGTTCCCACCGAGAAGCAGGGGCCGACCCGGCAGGAATGTTTTAAGATAATACATTCGAGATGTTAGATTGCCTTAGGTTCGGATATATAACGTTATAGACGTATATAATGTTCCCACCGAGACGTACGGGGCCACACGAACGGTATTCGACAAAACATTACCAGCGAGGGGCTAGATGGATTAGGTTAGGTTATATTACGTTACAGACTTACATAATGTTCCAACCGAGAAGTAGGGGCCAACCCTCCAGGAATGTTGTAAAATACTACATCCGAGGTGTTAGATTGCCTTCGGTTAGGATATATAACGTTATAGTCGTATATAATGTTCCCACCGATACGTACGGGGCTACACGAACGGGATTCTACAAAACATTCCCAGCGAGGAGCTAGATGGGTTAGGTTAGGTTATCTTACGTTATAGACGTATATAATGTTCCCACCGAGAAGTAGGAGCCGGCCCGGCAGGAATGTTGTAAAATACTACATCCGAGAAGTGAGATTGCCTTAAGTTCGGATATAATACGTTATAGACGTATATAATGCTCCCACGGAGTGGTACGGGCCGACACGACCGGGATTCTGTAAAACATTACCAGCGAGGGGCTAGATGTGTTAGGTTAGGTTAAATTACGTTATAGACGTATATCATGTTCACACCGAGAAGTAGGGCCCGACCCGCCAGGAATGTTGTAGAATACTACATCCGAGATGTTAGACTGCCTTAGGTTAGGATATATAAGGTTACAGACGTACATAATGTTCCCACCGAGAGGTACTGGGCTACACGAACGAGATTCTACCAAACATTCCCAGCGAGGGGCTAGATGGGTTAGGTTAGGTTATATTACGTTACAGACTTACATAATGTTCCAACCGAGAAGTAGGGGCCAACCCTCCAGGAATGTTGTAAAATACTACATCCGAGGTGTTAGATTGCCTTCGGTTAGGATATATTACGTTATAGTCGTATATAATGTTCCCACCGATACGTACGGGGCTACACGAACGGGATTCTACAAAACATTCCCAGCGAGGAGCTAGATGGGTTAGGTTAGGTTATCTTACGTTATAGACGTATATAATGTTCCCACCGAGAAGTAGGTGCCGGCCCGGCAGGAATGTTGTAAAATACTACATCCGAGAAGTGAGATTGCCTTAGGTTCGGATATAATACGTTATAGACGTATATAATGCTCCCACGGAGTGGTACGGGCCGACACGACCGGGATTCTGTAAAACTACCAGCGAAGGGCTAGATGGGTTAGGTTAGGTTAAATTACGTTATGGACGTATATAATGTTCACACCGAGAAGTAGGGGCCGACCCGCCAGGAATGTTGTAGAATACTACATCCGAGATGTTAGATTGCCTTAGGTTGGGATAAACAAGGTTATAGACGTATATAATGTTCCCACCGAGACGTACGGGGCTGCACGACCGGGATTCTGTAAAACATTACCAGCGAGGGGCTAGATGGGTTAGGTTAGGTTATACTACGTTATAGACGTATATAATGCTCCTACCGAGTAGTAGGGTCCGACCCGCCAGGAATGTTGTAAAATACTACATCCGAGATATTAGATTGCCTTAGGTTAGGATATATAACGTTATAGACGTACATAATGTTCCCACCGAGACGTACGGGGCTACACGAACGGGATTCTACAAAACATTCCCAGCGAGGGGCTATATGGGGTAGGTTAGGTTATATTACGTTATAGACGTATATAATGTTCCCACCGAGAAGTAGGGGCCGACCCGCCAGGAATGTTGTAAAATACTACATCCGAGATGTTAGATTGCCTTAGGTTCGGATATACAACGTTATAGACGTATATAATGTTCCCACCGAGACGTACGGGGCTACACGAACGGGATTCTGTAAAACATTACCAGCGAGGGGCTAGAAGGGTTAGGAAAGGTTATATTACTTTATAGACGTATATAACGTTCGAACCGAGAAGTGTGGGCCGACCCGCCAGGAATGTTGTAAAATACTACATTCGAGATGCTAGGTTGCCGGAGGTTGGGATAAACAAGGTTATAGACGTACATCATCTCCCGACCGAGAAGTACGGTCGGACACGAACGGCATTCTGTAAAACATTACCAGCGAGGGGCTAGATGGGTTAGGTTAGGTTATACTACGTTATAGACGTATATAATGCTCCTACCGCGTAGTTGGGTCCGACCCGCCAGGAATGTTGTAAAATACTACATCCGAGATATTAGATTGCCTTAGGTTAGGATATATAACGTTATAGACGTACATAATGTTCCCATCGGGACG
The DNA here is from genome assembly GCA_963969225.1 of Xylocopa violacea. NCBI lineage: Eukaryota > Metazoa > Arthropoda > Insecta > Hymenoptera > Apidae > Xylocopa > Xylocopa violacea. The sequence continues at coordinate 4,765,272 of CAXAJV010000013.1, forward strand.
TACGGGGCTACACGAACGGGATTCTACAAAATATTCCCAGCGAGGGGCTATATGGGGTAGGTTAGGTTATATTACGTTATAGACTTACATAATGTTCCAACCGAGAAGTAGGGGCCGACCCTCCAGGAATGTTGTAAAATACTACATCCGAGATGTTAGATTGCCTTAGGTTCGGATATATAACTTTATAGACGTATATAATGTTGCCACCGAGACGTACGGTCGGACACGAACGGGATTCTGTAAAACATTACCAGCGAGGGGCTAGATGGGTTAGGTTAGGTTATACTACGTTATAGACGTATATAATGCTCCTACCGAGTAGTAGGGGCCGACCCGCCAGGAATGTTGTAGAATACTACGTCCGGGATGTTAGATTGCCTTAGGTTAGGATATATAAGGTTATAGACGTACATAATGTTCCCACCGACACGTACTGGGCTACAAGAACGAGATTCTACAAAACATTCCCAGCGAGGGGCTAGATGGGTTAGGTTAGGTTATATTACGTTATAGGCGTATATAATGTTTCCACCGAGAAGTAGGGGCCGACCCGCCAGGAATGTTGTAAAATACTACATCCGATATGTTAGATTGCCTTACGTTCGGATATATAACGTTATAGACGTATATAATGCTCCCACGGAGTGGTACGGGCCGACACGGCCGGGATTCTGTAAAACATTACCAGCGAGGGGCTAGATGGGTTAGGTTAGGTTAAATTACGTTATAGACGTATATAATGTTCACACCGAGAAGTAGGGCCCGACCCGCCAGGAATGTTGTAGAATACTACATCCGAGATGTTAGATTGCCTTAGGTTGGGATAAACAAGGTTATAGACGTATATAATGTTCCCACCGAGACGTACGGGGCTGCACGACCGGGATTCTGTAAAACATTACCAGCGAGGGGCTAGATGGGTTAGGTTAGGTTATACTACGTTATAGACGTATATAATGCTCCTACCGAGTAGTAGGGTCCGACCCGCCAGGAATGTTGTAAAATACTACATCCGAGATATTAGATTGCCTTAGGTTAGGATATATAACGTTATAGACGTACATAATGTTCCCACCGAGACGTACGGGGCTACACGAACGGGATTCTACAAAACATTCCCAGCGAGGGGCTATATGGGGTAGGTTAGGTTATATTACGTTATAGACGTATATAATGTTCCCACCGAGAAGTAGGGGCCGACCCGCCAGGAATGTTGTAAAATACTACATCCGAGATGTTAGATTGCCTTAGGTTCGGATATACAACGTTATAGACGTATATAATGTTCCCACCGAGACGTACGGGGCTACACGAACGGGATTCTGTAAAACATTACCAGCGAGGGGCTAGAAGGGTTAGGAAAGGTTATATTACTTTATAGACGTATATAACGTTCGAACCGAGAAGTGTGGGCCGACCCGCCAGGAATGTTGTAAAATACTACATTCGAGATGCTAGGTTGCCGGAGGTTGGGATAAACAAGGTTATAGACGTACATCATCTCCCGACCGAGAAGTACGGTCGGACACGAACGGCATTCTGTAAAACATTACCAGCGAGGGGCTAGATGGGTTAGGTTAGGTTATACTACGTTATAGACGTATATAATGCTCCTACCGAGTAGTAGGGTCCGACCCGCCAGGAATGTTGTAAAATACTACATCCGAGATATTAGATTGCCTTAGGTTAGGATATATAACGTTATAGACGTACATAATGTTCCCACCGAGACGTACGGGGCTACACGAACGGGATTCTACAAAACATTCCCAGCGAGGGGCTATATGGGGTAGGTTAGGTTATATTACGTTATAGACTTACATAATGTTCCAACCGAGAAGTAGGGGCCGACCCTCCAGGAATGTTGTAAGATACTACATCCGAGGTGTTAGTTTGCCTTAGGTTAGGATATATAACGTTATCGACGTATATAATTTTCCCACGGAGATGTACGGAACCAATCGACCGGGATTCTGTAAAACATTACCAGCGAGGCACTAGATGGGTTAGGTAAGGTTATACTACGTTATAGACTTACATAATGTTCCCACCGAGAAGTAGGGGCCGCCCTGCCAGGAATGTTGTAAAATACAACATTCGAGATGTGAGGTTGCCTTAGGTTGGGATAAATAAGGTTATAGACGTATATAATGTTCCCACGGAGTGGTACGGTCGGACACGAACGGGATTCTGTAAAACATTACCAGCGAGGGGCTAGATGGGTTAGGTTAGGTTATACTACGTTATAAACGTATATAATGCTCCCACCAAGGAGGAGGTGCCGACCCGCCAGGAATGTTGTAAAATACTACATCCGAGGTGTTAGGTTGCCTTAGGTTAGGATATATAACGTTATAGACGTATATAATGTTCCCACGGAGATGTACGGACCCAAACGACCGGGATTCTGTAAAACATTACCAGCGAGGGGTTAGATGGGTTAGGTAAGGTTATATTACTTTATAGACGTATATAATGATCGAACCGAGAACTATGGGCCGACCCGCCAGGAATGTTGTAACATACTACATTCGAGATGTTAGGTTGCCTTAGGTTGGAATAAAGAAGGTTATAGACTTACATAATTTCCCCACCGAGAAGTACGGGCGGACACGAACGGGATTCTGTAAAACATTTCCAGCGAGGGGCTAGATGGGTTAGTTTGGGTGATATTACGTTATAGACGTATATAATGTTCCCACCGAGAAGTAGGGGCCGACCCGGCAGGAATATTGTAAAATACTACATCCGAGATGTTAGATTGCCTTAGGTTCGGATATATAACGTTATAGACGTATATAATGTTCCCACCGAGACGTACGGGGCTACACGAACGGGATTCTGTAAAACATTACCAGCGAGGGGCTAGAAGGGTTAGGAAAGGTTATATTACTTTATAGACGTATATAACGTTCGAACCGAGAAGTGTGGGCCGACCCGCCAGGAATGTTATAAAATACTACATTCGAGATGTTAGGTTGCCTTAGGTTGGGATAAACAAGGTTATAGACGTACATCATCTCCCGACCGAGAAGTACGGTCGGACACGAACGGCATTCTGTAAAACATTACCAGCGAGGGGCTAGATGGGTTAGGTTAGGTTATACTACGTTATAGACGTATATAATGCTCCTACCGCGTAGTAGGGTCCGACCCGCCAGGAATGTTGTAAAATACTACATCCGAGATATTAGATTGCCTTAGGTTAGGATATATAACGTTATAGACGTACATAATGTTCCCATCGGGACGTACGGGGCTACACGAACGGGATTCTACAAAACATTCCCAGCGAGGGGCTATATGGGGTAGGTTAGGTTATATTACGTTATAGACTTACATAATGTTCCAACCGAGAAGTAGGGGCCGACCCTCCAGGAATGTTGTAAAATACTACATCCGAGATGTTAGATTGCCTTAGGTTCGGATATATAACTTTATAGACGTATATGATGTTCCCACCGAGACGTACGGTCGGACACGAACGGCATTCTGTAAAACATTACCAGCGAGGGGCTAGATGGGTTAGGTTAGGTTATACTACGTTATAGACGTATATAATGCTCCTACCGAGTAGTAGGGTCCGACCCGCCAGGAATGTTGTAAAATACTACATCCGAGATATTAGATTGCCTTAGGTTAGGATATATAACGTTATAGACGTACATAATGTTCCCACCGAGACGTACGGGGCTACACGAACGGGATTCTACAAAACATTCCCAGCGAGGGGCTATATGGGGTAGGTTAGGTTATATTACGTTATAGACTTACATAATGTTCCAACCGAGAAGTAGGGGCCGACCCTCCAGGAATGTTGTAAGATACTACATCCGAGGTGTTAGTTTGCCTTAGGTTAGGATATATAACGTTATCGACGTATATAATTTTCCCACGGAGATGTACGGAACCAATCGACCGGGATTCTGTAAAACATTACCAGCGAGGCACTAGATGGGTTAGGTAAGGTTATACTACGTTATAGACTTACATAATGTTCCCACCGAGAAGTAGGGGCCGCCCTGCCAGGAATGTTGTAAAATACAACATTCGAGATGTGAGGTTGCCTTAGGTTGGGATAAATAAGGTTATAGACGTATATAATGTTCCCACGGAGTGGTACGGTCGGACACGAACGGGATTCTGTAAATCATTACCAGCGAGGGGCTAGATGGGTTAGGTTAGGTTATACTACGTTATAAACGTATATAATGCTCCCACCAAGGAGGAGGTGCCGACCCGCCAGGAATGTTGTAAAATACTACATCCGAGGTGTTAGGTTGCCTTAGGTTAGGATATATAACGTTATAGACGTATATAATGTTCCCACGGAGATGTACGGACCCAAACGACCGGGATTCTGTAAAACATTACCAGCGAGGGGTTAGATCGGTTAGGTAAGGTTATATTACTTTATAGACGTATATAATGATCGAACCGAGAACTATGGGCCGACCCGCCAGGAATGTTGTAACATACTACATTCGAGATGTTAGGTTGCCTTAGGTTGGAATAAAGAAGGTTATAGACTTACATAATTTCCCCACCGAGAAGTACGGGCGGACACGAACGGGATTCTGTAAAACATTTCCAGCGAGGGGCTAGATGGGTTAGGTTAGGTTATACTACGTTATAGACGTATATAATGCTCCTACCGCGTAGTAGGGTCCGACCCGCCAGGAATGTTGTAAAATACTACATCCGAGATGTTAGATTGCCTTAGGTTCGGATATACAACGTTATAGACGTATATAATGTTCCCACCGAGACGTACGGGGCTACACGAACGGGATTCTGTAAAACATTACCAGCGAGGGGCTAGAAGGGTTAGGAAAGGTTATATTACTTTATAGACGTATATAACGTTCGAACCGAGAAGTGTGGGCCGACCCGCCAGGAATGTTGTAAAATACTACATTCGAGATGCTAGGTTGCCGGAGGTTGGGATAAACAAGGTTATAGACGTACATCATCTCCCGACCGAGAAGTACGGTCGGACACGAACGGCATTCTGTAAAACATTACCAGCGAGGGGCTAGATGGGTTAGGTTAGGTTATACTACGTTATAGACGTATATAATGCTCCTACCGCGTAGTAGGGTCCGACCCGCCAGGAATGTTGTAAAATACTACATCCGAGATATTAGATTGCCTTAGGTTAGGATATATAACGTTATAGACGTACATAATGTTCCCATCGGGACGTACGGGGCTACACGAACGGGATTCTACAAAATATTCCCAGCGAGGGGCTATATGGGGTAGGTTAGGTTATATTACGTTATAGACTTACATAATGTTCCAACCGAGAAGTAGGGGCCGACCCTCCAGGAATGTTGTAAAATACTACATCCGAGATGTTAGATTGCCTTAGGTTCGGATATATAACTTTATAGACGTATATAATGTTGCCACCGAGACGTACGGTCGGACACGAACGGGATTCTGTAAAACATTACCAGCGAGGGGCTAGATGGGTTAGGTTAGGTTATACTACGTTATAGACGTATATAATGCTCCTACCGAGTAGTAGGGGCCGACCCGCCAGGAATGTTGTAGAATACTACGTCCGGGATGTTAGATTGCCTTAGGTTAGGATATATAAGGTTATAGACGTACATAATGTTCCCACCGACACGTACTGGGCTACAAGAACGAGATTCTACAAAACATTCCCAGCGAGGGGCTAGATGGGTTAGGTTAGGTTATATTACGTTATAGGCGTATATAATGTTTCCACCGAGAAGTAGGGGCCGACCCGCCAGGAATGTTGTAAAATACTACATCCGATATGTTAGATTGCCTTACGTTCGGATATATAACGTTATAGACGTATATAATGCTCCCACGGAGTGGTACGGGCCGACACGGCCGGGATTCTGTAAAACATTACCAGCGAGGGGCTAGATGGGTTAGGTTAGGTTAAATTACGTTATAGACGTATATAATGTTCACACCGAGAAGTAGGGCCCGACCCGCCAGGAATGTTGTAGAATACTACATCCGAGATGTTAGATTGCCTTAGGTTGGGATAAACAAGGTTATAGACGTATATAATGTTCCCACCGAGACGTACGGGGCTGCACGACCGGGATTCTGTAAAACATTACCAGCGAGGGGCTAGATGGGTTAGGTTAGGTTATACTACGTTATAGACGTATATAATGCTCCTACCGAGTAGTAGGGTCCGACCCGCCAGGAATGTTGTAAAATACTACATCCGAGATATTAGATTGCCTTAGGTTAGGATATATAACGTTATAGACGTACATAATGTTCCCACCGAGACGTACGGGGCTACACGAACGGGATTCTACAAAACATTCCCAGCGAGGGGCTATATGGGGTAGGTTAGGTTATATTACGTTATAGACGTATATAATGTTCCCACCGAGAAGTAGGGGCCGACCCGCCAGGAATGTTGTAAAATACTACATCCGAGATGTTAGATTGCCTTAGGTTCGGATATACAACGTTATAGACGTATATAATGTTCCCACCGAGACGTACGGGGCTACACGAACGGGATTCTGTAAAACATTACCAGCGAGGGGCTAGAAGGGTTAGGAAAGGTTATATTACTTTATAGACGTATATAACGTTCGAACCGAGAAGTGTGGGCCGACCCGCCAGGAATGTTGTAAAATACTACATTCGAGATGCTAGGTTGCCGGAGGTTGGGATAAACAAGGTTATAGACGTACATCATCTCCCGACCGAGAAGTACGGTCGGACACGAACGGCATTCTGTAAAACATTACCAGCGAGGGGCTAGATGGGTTAGGTTAGGTTATACTACGTTATAGACGTATATAATGCTCCTACCGAGTAGTAGGGTCCGACCCGCCAGGAATGTTGTAAAATACTACATCCGAGATATTAGATTGCCTTAGGTTAGGATATATAACGTTATAGACGTACATAATGTTCCCACCGAGACGTACGGGGCTACACGAACGGGATTCTACAAAACATTCCCAGCGAGGGGCTATATGGGGTAGGTTAGGTTATATTACGTTATAGACTTACATAATGTTCCAACCGAGAAGTAGGGGCCGACCCTCCAGGAATGTTGTAAAATACTACATCCGAGATGTTAGATTGCCTTAGGTTCGGATATATAACTTTATAGACGTATATAATGTTGCCACCGAGACGTACGGTCGGACACGAACGGGATTCTGTAAAACATTACCAGCGAGGGGCTAGATGGGTTAGGTTAGGTTATACTACGTTATAGACGTATATAATGCTCCTACCGAGTAGTAGGGGCCGACCCGCCAGGAATGTTGTAGAATACTACGTCCGGGATGTTAGATTGCCTTAGGTTAGGATATATAAGGTTATAGACGTACATAATGTTCCCACCGACACGTACTGGGCTACAAGAACGAGATTCTACAAAACATTCCCAGCGAGGGGCTAGATGGGTTAGGTTAGGTTATATTACGTTATAGGCGTATATAATGTTTCCACCGAGAAGTAGGGGCCGACCCGCCAGGAATGTTGTAAAATACTACATCCGATATGTTAGATTGCCTTACGTTCGGATATATAACGTTATAGACGTATATAATGCTCCCACGGAGTGGTACGGGCCCAAACGACCGGGATTCTGTAAAACATTACCAGCGAGGGGTTAGATGGGTTAGGTAAGGTTATATTACTTTATAGACGTATATAATGATCGAACCGAGAACTATGGGCCGACCCGCCAGGAATGTTGTAACATACTACATTCGAGATGTTAGGTTGCCTTAGGTTGGAATAAAGAAGGTTATAGACTTACATAATTTCCCCACCGAGAAGTACGGGCGGACACGAACGGGATTCTGTAAAACATTTCCAGCGAGGGGCTAGATGGGTTAGTTTGGGTGATATTACGTTATAGACGTATATAATGTTCCCACCGAGAAGTAGGGGCCGACCCGGCAGGAATATTGTAAAATACTACATCCGAGATGTTAGATTGCCTTAGGTTCGGATATATAACGTTATAGACGTATATAATGTTCCCACCGAGACGTACGGGGCTACACGAACGGGATTCTGTAAAACATTACCAGCGAGGGGCTAGAAGGGTTAGGAAAGGTTATATTACTTTATAGACGTATATAACGTTCGAACCGAGAAGTGTGGGCCGACCCGCCAGGAATGTTATAAAATACTACATTCGAGATGTTAGGTTGCCTTAGGTTGGGATAAACAAGGTTATAGACGTACATCATCTCCCGACCAAGAAGTACGGTCGGACACGAACGGCATTCTGTAAAACATTACCAGCGAGGGGCTAGATGGGTTAGGTTAGGTTATACTACGTTATAGACGTATATAATGCTCCTACCGCGTAGTAGGGTCCGACCCGCCAGGAATGTTGTAAAATACTACATCCGAGATATTAGATTGCCTTAGGTTAGGATATATAACGTTATAGACGTACATAATGTTCCCATCGGGACGTACGGGGCTACACGAACGGGATTCTACAAAACATTCCCAGCGAGGGGCTATATGGGGTAGGTTAGGTTATATTACGTTATAGACTTACATAATGTTCCAACCGAGAAGTAGGGGCCGACCCTCCAGGAATGTTGTAAAATACTACATCCGAGATGTTAGATTGCCTTAGGTTCGGATATATAACTTTATAGACGTATATGATGTTCCCACCGAGACGTACGGTCGGACACGAACGGCATTCTGTAAAACATTACCAGCGAGGGGCTAGATGGGTTAGGTTAGGTTATACTACGTTATAGACGTATATAATGCTCCTACCGAGTAGTAGGGTCCGACCCGCCAGGAATGTTGTAAAATACTACATCCGAGATATTAGATTGCCTTAGGTTAGGATATATAACGTTATAGACGTACATAATGTTCCCACCGAGACGTACGGGGCTACACGAACGGGATTCTACAAAACATTCCCAGCGAGGGGCTATATGGGGTAGGTTAGGTTATATTACGTTATAGACTTACATAATGTTCCAACCGAGAAGTAGGGGCCGACCCTCCAGGAATGTTGTAAGATACTACATCCGAGGTGTTAGTTTGCCTTAGGTTAGGATATATAACGTTATCGACGTATATAATTTTCCCACGGAGATGTACGGAACCAATCGACCGGGATTCTGTAAAACATTACCAGCGAGGCACTAGATGGGTTAGGTAAGGTTATACTACGTTATAGACTTACATAATGTTCCCACCGAGAAGTAGGGGCCGCCCTGCCAGGAATGTTGTAAAATACAACATTCGAGATGTGAGGTTGCCTTAGGTTGGGATAAATAAGGTTATAGACGTATATAATGTTCCCACGGAGTGGTACGGTCGGACACGAACGGGATTCTGTAAATCATTACCAGCGAGGGGCTAGATGGGTTAGGTTAGGTTATACTACGTTATAAACGTATATAATGCTCCCACCAAGGAGGAGGTGCCGACCCGCCAGGAATGTTGTAAAATACTACATCCGAGGTGTTAGGTTGCCTTAGGTTAGGATATATAACGTTATAGACGTATATAATGTTCCCACGGAGATGTACGGACCCAAACGACCGGGATTCTGTAAAACATTACCAGCGAGGGGTTAGATCGGTTAGGTAAGGTTATATTACTTTATAGACGTATATAATGATCGAACCGAGAACTATGGGCCGACCCGCCAGGAATGTTGTAACATACTACATTCGAGATGTTAGGTTGCCTTAGGTTGGAATAAAGAAGGTTATAGACTTACATAATTTCCCCACCGAGAAGTACGGGCGGACACGAACGGGATTCTGTAAAACATTTCCAGCGAGGGGCTAGATGGGTTAGTTTGGGTGATATTACGTTATAGACGTATATAATGTTCCCACCGAGAAGTAGGGGCCGACCCGGCAGGAATATTGTAAAATACTACATCCGAGATGTTAGATTGCCTTAGGTTCGGATATATAACGTTATAGACGTATATAATGTTCCCACCGAGACGTACGGGGCTACACGAACGGGATTCTGTAAAACATTACCAGCGAGGGGCTAGAAGGGTTAGGAAAGGTTATATTACTTTATAGACGTATATAACGTTCGAACCGAGAAGTGTGGGCCGACCCGCCAGGAATGTTGTAAAATACTACATTCGAGATGCTAGGTTGCCGGAGGTTGGGATAAACAAGGTTATAGACGTACATCATCTCCCGACCGAGAAGTACGGTCGGACACGAACGGCATTCTGTAAAACATTACCAGCGAGGGGCTAGATGGGTTAGGTTAGGTTATACTACGTTATAGACGTATATAATGCTCCTACCGAGTAGTAGGGTCCGACCCGCCAGGAATGTTGTAAAATACTACATCCGAGATATTAGATTGCCTTAGGTTAGGATATATAACGTTATAGACGTACATAATGTTCCCACCGAGACGTACGGGGCTACACGAACGGGATTCTACAAAACATTCCCAGCGAGGGGCTATATGGGGTAGGTTAGGTTATATTACGTTATAGACTTACATAATGTTCCAACCGAGAAGTAGGGGCCGACCCTCCAGGAATGTTGTAAGATACTACATCCGAGGTGTTAGTTTGCCTTAGGTTAGGATATATAACGTTATCGACGTATATAATTTTCCCACGGAGATGTACGGAACCAATCGACCGGGATTCTGTAAAACATTACCAGCGAGGCACTAGATGGGTTAGGTAAGGTTATACTACGTTATAGACTTACATAATGTTCCCACCGAGAAGTAGGGGCCGCCCTGCCAGGAATGTTGTAAAATACAACATTCGAGATGTGAGGTTGCCTTAGGTTGGGATAAATAAGGTTATAGACGTATATAATGTTCCCACGGAGTGGTACGGTCGGACACGAACGGGATTCTGTAAAACATTACCAGCGAGGGGCTAGATGGGTTAGGTTAGGTTATACTACGTTATAAACGTATATAATGCTCCCACCAAGGAGGAGGTGCCGACCCGCCAGGAATGTTGTAAAATACTACATCCGAGGTGTTAGGTTGCCTTAGGTTAGGATATATAACGTTATAGACGTATATAATGTTCCCACGGAGATGTACGGACCCAAACGACCGGGATTCTGTAAAACATTACCAGCGAGGGGTTAGATGGGTTAGGTAAGGTTATATTACTTTATAGACGTATATAATGATCGAACCGAGAACTATGGGCCGACCCGCCAGGAATGTTGTAACATACTACATTCGAGATGTTAGGTTGCCTTAGGTTGGAATAAAGAAGGTTATAGACTTACATAATTTCCCCACCGAGAAGTACGGGCGGACACGAACGGGATTCTGTAAAACATTTCCAGCGAGGGGCTAGATGGGTTAGTTTGGGTGATATTACGTTATAGACGTATATAATGTTCCCACCGAGAAGTAGGGGCCGACCCGGCAGGAATATTGTAAAATACTACATCCGAGATGTTAGATTGCCTTAGGTTCGGATATATAACGTTATAGACGTATATAATGTTCCCACCGAGACGTACGGGGCTACACGAACGGGATTCTGTAAAACATTACCAGCGAGGGGCTAGAAGGGTTAGGAAAGGTTATATTACTTTATAGACGTATATAACGTTCGAACCGAGAAGTGTGGGCCGACCCGCCAGGAATGTTATAAAATACTACATTCGAGATGTTAGGTTGCCTTAGGTTGGGATAAACAAGGTTATAGACGTACATCATCTCCCGACCGAGAAGTACGGTCGGACACGAACGGCATTCTGTAAAACATTACCAGCGAGGGGCTAGATGGGTTAGGTTAGGTTATACTACGTTATAGACGTATATAATGCTCCTACCGCGTAGTAGGGTCCGACCCGCTAGGAATGTTGTAAAATACTACATCCGAGATATTAGATTGCCTTAGGTTAGGATATATAACGTTATAGACGTACATAATGTTCCCATCGGGACGTACGGGGCTACACGAACGGGATTCTACAAAACATTCCCAGCGAGGGGCTATATGGGGTAGGTTAGGTTATATTACGTTATAGACTTACATAATGTTCCAACCGAGAAGTAGGGGCCGACCCTCCAGGAATGTTGTAAAATACTACATCCGAGATGTTAGATTGCCTTAGGTTCGGATATATAACTTTATAGACGTATATGATGTTCCCACCGAGACGTACGGTCGGACACGAACGGCATTCTGTAAAACATTACCAGCGAGGGGCTAGATGGGTTAGGTTAGGTTATACTACGTTATAGACGTATATAATGCTCCTACCGAGTAGTAGGGTCCGACCCGCCAGGAATGTTGTAAAATACTACATCCGAGATATTAGATTGCCTTAGGTTAGGATATATAACGTTATAGACGTACATAATGTTCCCACCGAGACGTACGGGGCTACACGAACGGGATTCTACAAAACATTCCCAGCGAGGGGCTATATGGGGTAGGTTAGGTTATATTACGTTATAGACTTACATAATGTTCCAACCGAGAAGTAGGGGCCGACCCTCCAGGAATGTTGTAAGATACTACATCCGAGGTGTTAGTTTGCCTTAGGTTAGGATATATAACGTTATCGACGTATATAATTTTCCCACGGAGATGTACGGAACCAATCGACCGGGATTCTGTAAAACATTACCAGCGAGGCACTAGATGGGTTAGGTAAGGTTATACTACGTTATAGACTTACATAATGTTCCCACCGAGAAGTAGGGGCCGCCCTGCCAGGAATGTTGTAAAATACAACATTCGAGATGTGAGGTTGCCTTAGGTTGGGATAAATAAGGTTATAGACGTATATAATGTTCCCACGGAGTGGTACGGTCGGACACGAACGGGATTCTGTAAATCATTACCAGCGAGGGGCTAGATGGGTTAGGTTAGGTTATACTACGTTATAAACGTATATAATGCTCCCACCAAGGAGGAGGTGCCGACCCGCCAGGAATGTTGTAAAATACTACATCCGAGGTGTTAGGTTGCCTTAGGTTAGGATATATAACGTTATAGACGTATATAATGTTCCCACGGAGATGTACGGACCCAAACGACCGGGATTCTGTAAAACATTACCAGCGAGGGGTTAGATCGGTTAGGTAAGGTTATATTACTTTATAGACGTATATAATGATCGAACCGAGAACTATGGGCCGACCCGCCAGGAATGTTGTAACATACTACATTCGAGATGTTAGGTTGCCTTAGGTTGGAATAAAGAAGGTTATAGACTTACATAATTTCCCCACCGAGAAGTACGGGCGGACACGAACGGGATTCTGTAAAACATTTCCAGCGAGGGGCTAGATGGGTTAGTTTGGGTGATATTACGTTATAGACGTATATAATGTTCCCACCGAGAAGTAGGGGCCGACCCGGCAGGAATATTGTAAAATACTACATCCGAGATGTTAGATTGCCTTAGGTTCGGATATATAACGTTATAGACGTATATAATGTTCCCACCGAGACGTACGGGGCTACACGAACGGGATTCTGTAAAACATTACCAGCGAGGGGCTAGAAGGGTTAGGAAAGGTTATATTACTTTATAGACGTATATAACGTTCGAACCGAGAAGTGTGGGCCGACCCGCCAGGAATGTTATAAAATACTACATTCGAGATGTTAGGTTGCCTTAGGTTGGGATAAACAAGGTTATAGACGTACATCATCTCCCGACCGAGAAGTACGGTCGGACACGAACGGCATTCTGTAAAACATTACCAGCGAGGGGCTAGATGGGTTAGGTTAGGTTATACTACGTTATAGACGTATATAATGCTCCTACCGCGTAGTAGGGTCCGACCCGCCAGGAATGTTGTAAAATACTACATCCGAGATATTAGATTGCCTTAGGTTAGGATATATAACGTTATAGACGTACATAATGTTCCCATCGGGACGTACGGGGCTACACGAACGGGATTCTACAAAACATTCCCAGCGAGGGGCTATATGGGGTAGGTTAGGTTATATTACGTTATAGACTTACATAATGTTCCAACCGAGAAGTAGGGGCCGACCCTCCAGGAATGTTGTAAAATACTACATCCGAGATGTTAGATTGCCTTAGGTTCGGATATATAACTTTATAGACGTATATGATGTTCCCACCGAGACGTACGGTCGGACACGAACGGCATTCTGTAAAACATTACCAGCGAGGGGCTAGATGGGTTAGGTTAGGTTATACTACGTTATAGACGTATATAATGCTCCTACCGAGTAGTAGGGTCCGACCCGCCAGGAATGTTGTAAAATACTACATCCGAGATATTAGATTGCCTTAGGTTAGGATATATAACGTTATAGACGTACATAATGTTCCCACCGAGACGTACGGGGCTACACGAACGGGATTCTACAAAACATTCCCAGCGAGGGGCTATATGGGGTAGGTTAGGTTATATTACGTTATAGACTTACATAATGTTCCAACCGAGAAGTAGGGGCCGACCCTCCAGGAATGTTGTAAGATACTACATCCGAGGTGTTAGTTTGCCTTAGGTTAGGATATATAACGTTATCGACGTATATAATTTTCCCACGGAGATGTACGGAACCAATCGACCGGGATTCTGTAAAACATTACCAGCGAGGCACTAGATGGGTTAGGTAAGGTTATACTACGTTATAGACTTACATAATGTTCCCACCGAGAAGTAGGGGCCGCCCTGCCAGGAATGTTGTAAAATACAACATTCGAGATGTGAGGTTGCCTTAGGTTGGGATAAATAAGGTTATAGACGTATATAATGTTCCCACGGAGTGGTACGGTCGGACACGAACGGGATTCTGTAAATCATTACCAGCGAGGGGCTAGATGGGTTAGGTTAGGTTATACTACGTTATAAACGTATATAATGCTCCCACCAAGGAGGAGGTGCCGACCCGCCAGGAATGTTGTAAAATACTACATCCGAGGTGTTAGGTTGCCCTAGGTTAGGATATATAACGTTATAGACGTATATAATGTTCCCACGGAGATGTACGGACCCAAACGACCGGGATTCTGTAAAACATTACCAGCGAGGGGTTAGATCGGTTAGGTAAGGTTATATTACTTTATAGACGTATATAATGATCGAACCGAGAACTATGGGCCGACCCGCCAGGAATGTTGTAACATACTACATTCGAGATGTTAGGTTGCCTTAGGTTGGAATAAAGAAGGTTATAGACTTACATAATTTCCCCACCGAGAAGTACGGGCGGACACGAACGGGATTCTGTAAAACATTTCCAGCGAGGGGCTAGATGGGTTAGTTTGGGTGATATTACGTTATAGACGTATATAATGTTCCCACCGAGAAGTAGGGGCCGACCCGGCAGGAATATTGTAAAATACTACATCCGAGATGTTAGATTGCCTTAGGTTCGGATATATAACGTTATAGACGTATATAATGTTCCCACCGAGACGTACGGGGCTACACGAACGGGATTCTGTAAAACATTACCAGCGAGGGGCTAGAAGGGTTAGGAAAGGTTATATTACTTTATAGACGTATATAACGTTCGAACCGAGAAGTGTGGGCCGACCCGCCAGGAATGTTGTAAAATACTACATTCGAGATGCTAGGTTGCCGGAGGTTGGGATAAACAAGGTTATAGACGTACATCATCTCCCGACCGAGAAGTACGGTCGGACACGAACGGCATTCTGTAAAACATTACCAGCGAGGGGCTAGATGGGTTAGGTTAGGTTATACTACGTTATAGACGTATATAATGCTCCTACCGAGTAGTAGGGTCCGACCCGCCAGGAATGTTGTAAAATACTACATCCGAGATATTAGATTGCCTTAGGTTAGGATATATAACGTTATAGACGTACATAATGTTCCCACCGAGACGTACGGGGCTACACGAACGGGATTCTACAAAACATTCCCAGCGAGGGGCTATATGGGGTAGGTTAGGTTATATTACGTTATAGACTTACATAATGTTCCAACCGAGAAGTAGGGGCCGACCCTCCAGGAATGTTGTAAGATACTACATCCGAGGTGTTAGTTTGCCTTAGGTTAGGATATATAACGTTATCGACGTATATAATTTTCCCACGGAGATGTACGGAACCAATCGACCGGGATTCTGTAAAACATTACCAGCGAGGCACTAGATGGGTTAGGTAAGGTTATACTACGTTATAGACTTACATAATGTTCCCACCGAGAAGTAGGGGCCGCCCTGCCAGGAATGTTGTAAAATACAACATTCGAGATGTGAGGTTGCCTTAGGTTGGGATAAATAAGGTTATAGACGTATATAATGTTCCCACGGAGTGGTACGGTCGGACACGAACGGGATTCTGTAAAACATTACCAGCGAGGGGCTAGATGGGTTAGGTTAGGTTATACTACGTTATAAACGTATATAATGCTCCCACCAAGGAGGAGGTGCCGACCCGCCAGGAATGTTGTAAAATACTACATCCGAGGTGTTAGGTTGCCTTAGGTTAGGATATATAACGTTATAGACGTATATAATGTTCCCACGGAGATGTACGGACCCAAACGACCGGGATTCTGTAAAACATTACCAGCGAGGGGTTAGATGGGTTAGGTAAGGTTATATTACTTTATAGACGTATATAATGATCGAACCGAGAACTATGGGCCGACCCGCCAGGAATGTTGTAACATACTACATTCGAGATGTTAGGTTGCCTTAGGTTGGAATAAAGAAGGTTACAGACTTACATAATTTCCCCACCGAGAAGTACGGGCGGACACGAACGGGATTCTGTAAAACATTTCCAGCGAGGGGCTAGATGGGTTAGTTTGGGTGATATTACGTTATAGACGTATATAATGTTCCCACCGAGAAGTAGGGGCCGACCCGGCAGGAATATTGTAAAATACTACATCCGAGATGTTAGATTGCCTTAGGTTCGGATATATAACGTTATAGACGTATATAATGTTCCCACCGAGACGTACGGGGCTACACGAACGGGATTCTGTAAAACATTACCAGCGAGGGGCTAGAAGGGTTAGGAAAGGTTATATTACTTTATAGACGTATATAACGTTCGAACCGAGAAGTGTGGGCCGACCCGCCAGGAATGTTATAAAATACTACATTCGAGATGTTAGGTTGCCTTAGGTTGGGATAAACAAGGTTATAGACGTACATCATCTCCCGACCGAGAAGTACGGTCGGACACGAACGGCATTCTGTAAAACATTACCAGCGAGGGGCTAGATGGGTTAGGTTAGGTTATACTACGTTATAGACGTATATAATGCTCCTACCGCGTAGTAGGGTCCGACCCGCCAGGAATGTTGTAAAATACTACATCCGAGATATTAGATTGCCTTAGGTTAGGATATATAACGTTATAGACGTACATAATGTTCCCATCGGGACGTACGGGGCTACACGAACGGGATTCTACAAAACATTCCCAGCGAGGGGCTATATGGGGTAGGTTAGGTTATATTACGTTATAGACTTACATAATGTTCCAACCGAGAAGTAGGGGCCGACCCTCCAGGAATGTTGTAAAATACTACATCCGAGATGTTAGATTGCCTTAGGTTCGGATATATAACTTTATAGACGTATATGATGTTCCCACCGAGACGTACGGTCGGACACGAACGGCATTCTGTAAAACATTACCAGCGAGGGGCTAGATGGGTTAGGTTAGGTTATACTACGTTATAGACGTATATAATGCTCCTACCGAGTAGTAGGGTCCGACCCGCCAGGAATGTTGTAAAATACTACATCCGAGATATTAGATTGCCTTAGGTTAGGATATATAACGTTATAGACGTACATAATGTTCCCACCGAGACGTACGGGGCTACACGAACGGGATTCTACAAAACATTCCCAGCGAGGGGCTATATGGGGTAGGTTAGGTTATATTACGTTATAGACTTACATAATGTTCCAACCGAGAAGTAGGGGCCGACCCTCCAGGAATGTTGTAAGATACTACATCCGAGGTGTTAGTTTGCCTTAGGTTAGGATATATAACGTTATCGACGTATATAATTTTCCCACGGAGATGTACGGAACCAATCGACCGGGATTCTGTAAAACATTACCAGCGAGGCACTAGATGGGTTAGGTAAGGTTATACTACGCTATAGACTTACATAATGTTCCCACCGAGAAGTAGGGGCCGCCCTGCCAGGAATGTTGTAAAATACAACATTCGAGATGTGAGGTTGCCTTAGGTTGGGATAAATAAGGTTATAGACGTATATAATGTTCCCACGGAGTGGTACGGTCGGACACGAACGGGATTCTGTAAATCATTACCAGCGAGGGGCTAGATGGGTTAGGTTAGGTTATACTACGTTATAAACGTATATAATGCTCCCACCAAGGAGGAGGTGCCGACCCGCCAGGAATGTTGTAAAATACTACATCCGAGGTGTTAGGTTGCCTTAGGTTAGGATATATAACGTTATAGACGTATATAATGTTCCCACGGAGATGTACGGACCCAAACGACCGGGATTCTGTAAAACATTACCAGCGAGGGGTTAGATCGGTTAGGTAAGGTTATATTACTTTATAGACGTATATAATGATCGAACCGAGAACTATGGGCCGACCCGCCAGGAATGTTGTAACATACTACATTCGAGATGTTAGGTTGCCTTAGGTTGGAATAAAGAAGGTTATAGACTTACATAATTTCCCCACCGAGAAGTACGGGCGGACACGAACGGGATTCTGTAAAACATTTCCAGCGAGGGGCTAGATGGGTTAGTTTGGGTGATATTACGTTATAGACGTATATAATGTTCCCACCGAGAAGTAGGGGCCGACCCGGCAGGAATATTGTAAAATACTACATCCGAGATGTTAGATTGCCTTAGGTTCGGATATATAACGTTATAGACGTATATAATGTTCCCACCGAGACGTACGGGGCTACACGAACGGGATTCTGTAAAACATTACCAGCGAGGGGCTAGAAGGGTTAGGAAAGGTTATATTACTTTATAGACGTATATAACGTTCGAACCGAGAAGTGTGGGCCGACCCGCCAGGAATGTTATAAAATACTACATTCGAGATGTTAGGTTGCCTTAGGTTGGGATAAACAAGGTTATAGACGTACATCATCTCCCGACCGAGAAGTACGGTCGGACACGAACGGCATTCTGTAAAACATTACCAGCGAGGGGCTAGATGGGTTAGGTTAGGTTATACTACGTTATAGACGTATATAATGCTCCTACCGCGTAGTAGGGTCCGACCCGCCAGGAATGTTGTAAAATACTACATCCGAGATATTAGATTGCCTTAGGTTAGGATATATAACGTTATAGACGTACATAATGTTCCCATCGGGACGTACGGGGCTACACGAACGGGATTCTACAAAACATTCCCAGCGAGGGGCTATATGGGGTAGGTTAGGTTATATTACGTTATAGACTTACATAATGTTCCAACCGAGAAGTAGGGGCCGACCCTCCAGGAATGTTGTAAAATACTACATCCGAGATGTTAGATTGCCTTAGGTTCGGATATATAACTTTATAGACGTATATAATGTTCCCACCGAGACGTACTGGGCTACAAAAACGAGATTCTACAAAACATTCCCAGCGAGGGGCTAGATGGGTTAGGTTAGGTTATATTACGTTATAGGCGTATATAATGTTTCCACCGAGAAGTAGGGGCCGACCCGCCAGGAATGTTGTAAAATACTACATCCGATATGTTAGATTGCCTTACGTTCGGATATATAACGTTATAGACGTATATAATGCTCCCACGGAGTGGTACGGGCCGACACGGCCGGGATTCTGTAAAACATTACCAGCGAGGGGCTAGATGGGTTAGGTTAGGTTAAATTACGTTATAGACGTATATAATGTTCACACCGAGAAGTAGGGTCCGACACGCCAAGAATGTTGTAGAATACTACATCCGAGATGTTAGATTGCCTTAGGTTAGGATATATAAGGTTACAGACGTACATAATGTTCTCACCGAGAGGTACTGGGCTACACGAACGAGATTCTACAAAACATTCCCAGCGAGGGGCTAGATGGGTTAGGTTAGGTTATATTACGTTATAGACGTATATAATGTTCCCACCGAGAAGCAGGGGCCGACCCGCCAGGAATGTTGTAAAATACTACATCCGAGGTGTTAGGTTGCCTTAGGTTAGGATATATAACGTTATAGACGTATATAATGCTCCCACGGCGTGGTATGTGCCGACAAGACCGTGATTCTGTAAAACATTACCAGCGAGGGGCTAGATGGGTTAGGTTAGGTTAAATTACGTTATTGACGTATATAATATTCCCACCGACAAGTAGGTGCCGACCCGCCAGGAATGTTGTAAAATACTACATGCGAGAAGTGAGATTGCCTTAGGTTCGGATATAATACGTTATAGACGTATATAATGCTAACACGGAGTGGTACGGGCCGACACGACCGGGATTCTGTAAAACATTACCAGCGAGGGGCTAGATGGGTTAGGTTAGGTTAAATTACGTTATAGAAGTATAAAATGTTCACACCGAGAAGTAGGGGCCGACCCGCCAGGAATGTTGTAGAATACTACATCCGAGATGCTAGATTGCCTTAGGTTCGGATATATAACGTTATAGACGTACATAATGTTCCCACCGAGACGTACTGGGCTACACGAACGAGATTCTACAAAACATTGC
The DNA here is from genome assembly GCA_963969225.1 of Xylocopa violacea. NCBI lineage: Eukaryota > Metazoa > Arthropoda > Insecta > Hymenoptera > Apidae > Xylocopa > Xylocopa violacea. The sequence goes on from CAXAJV010000013.1 coordinate 4,785,924, forward strand.
CAGCGAGGGGCTAGATGGGTTAGGTTAGGTTATATTACGTTATAGACGTAAATAATGTTCCCACCGAGAAGTAGGGGCCGACCCTCCAGGAATGTTGTAAAATACTACATCCGAGAAGTGAGATTGCCTTAGGTTCGGATATAATACGTTATAGACGTATATAATGCTCCCACGGAGTGGTACGGGCCGACACGACCGGGATTCTGTAAAACATTACCAGCGATGGGCTAGATGGGTTAGGTAAGGTTATATTACGTTATAGACGTATATAATGTTCCCACCGAGAAGTAGGGGCCGACCCTCCAGGAATGTTGTAAAATACTACATCCGAGAAGTGAGATTGCCTTAGGTTCGGATATAATACGTTATAGACGTATATAATGCTCCCACGGAGTGGTACGGGCCGACACGACCGGGATTCTGTAAAACATTACCAGCGAGGGGCTAGATGGGTTAGGTAAGGTTATATTACATTATAGACGTATATAATGTTCGAACCGAGAACTATGGGCCGACCCGCCAGGAATGTTGTAACATACTACATTCGAGATGTTAGGTTGCCTTAGGTTGGAATAAAGAAGGTTATAGACTTACATAATGTCCCCACCGAGAAGTACGGGCGGACACGAACGGGATTCTGTAAAACATTACCAGCGAGGGGCTAGATGGGTTAGGTTAGGTTATACTACGTTATAGACGTATATAATGTGCCGGCCGACAAGTAGGGGCCGGCCCGCCAGGAATGTTGTAAAACACTACATCCGAGGTGTTAGGTTGTCTTAGGTTAGGATAAATAACGTTATCGACGTATATAATGTTCCCACGGGGTGGTACGGGCCGAAACGACCGGGATTCTGTAAAACATTACAAGCGAGGGGCTAGATGGGTTAGGTTAGGTTATATTACGTTATAGACGTATATAATGTTCCCACCGAGAAGTATGGGTGACCCGCCAGGAATGTTCTAAAATACTACATTCGAGATGTTAGGTTGCCTTAGGTTGGGATAAATAATGTTATAGACGTACATATTCTCCCAACCAAGAAGTACGGGCGGAAACGAACGGGATTCTGTAAAACATTACCCGCGAGGGGCTAGATGGGTTAGGTTAGGTTATACTACGTTATAGACGTATATAATGTTCCCACCGAGAAGTAGGGGCCGACCCGCCAGGAATGTTGTAAAATACTACATTCGAGATATTAGGTTGCGATAGTTTGGGATAAATAAGGTTGTAGACTTACATAATGTCCCCACCGAGAAGTACGGGCGGACACGAACGGGATTCTGTAAAACATTACCAGCGAGGTGCTAGATGGGTTAGGTTAGGTGATATTACGTTATAGACGCATATAATGTTCCCACCGAGAAGTAGGGGCCGACCCGCCAGGAATGTTGTCAAATACTACATCCGAGATGTTAGATTGCCTTAGGTTAGGATATATAACGTTATAGACGTATATAATGTTCCCACGGTGTGGTACGGGCCGACACGACCGGGATTCTGTAAAACATTACCAGCGAGGGGCTAGATGGGTTAGGTTAGGTTATATTACGTTATAGACGTATATAATGTTCCCACCGAGAAGTATGTGTGACCCGCCAGGAATGTTCTAAAATACTACATTCGAGATGTTAGGTTGCCTTAGGTTGGGATAAATAAGGTTATAGACGTACATATTCTCCCAACCGAGAAGTACGGGCGGAAACGAACGGGATTCTGTAAAACATTACCAGCGAGGGGCTAGATGGGTTAGGTTAGGTTATACTACGTTATAGACGTACATAATGTTCCCACCGAGAAGTAGGGGCCGACCCGCCAGGAATGTTGTAAAATACTACATCCGAGGTGTTAGGTTGCCTTAGGTTAGGATATATAACGTTATAGACGTATATAATGTTCCCACGGAGATGTACGGACCCAAACGCCCGGGATTCTGTAAAACATTACCAGCGAGCGGCTAGATGGGTTAGGTAAGGTTATATTACCTTATAGACGTATATAATGTTCGAACCGAGAAGTATGGGCCGACACGCCAGGAATGTTGTAAAATACTACATTCGAGATGTTAGGTTGCCTTAGGTTGGGATAAATAAGGTTATAGACTTACATAATGTCCCCACCGAGAAGTACGGGCGGACACGAACGGGATGCCGTAAAACATTACCAGCGAGGTGCTAGATAGGTTAGATTAGGTTAAATTACGTTATAGACGTATATAATGTTCCCACCGAGAAGTAGGGGCCGACCCGCCAGGAATGCTGTCAAATACTACATCCGAGATGTTAGATTGCCTTAGGTTAGGATATATAACGTTATAGACGTATATAATGTTCCCACCGAGACGTACTGGGCTACACGAACGAGATTCTACAAAACATTCCCAGCGAGGGGCTATATGGGGTAGGTTAGGTTATATTACGTTATAGACTTAGATAATGTTCCCACCGAGAAGTAGGGGCCGACCCGCCAGGAATGTTGTCAAATACTACATCCGAGATGTTAGATTGCCTTAGGTTAGGATATATAACGTTATAGACGTATATAATGTTCCCACGGTGTCGTACGGGCCGACACGACCGGGATTCTGTAAAACATTACCAGCGAGGGGCTAGATGGGTTAGGTTAGGTTATATTACGTTATAGACGTATATAATGTTCCCACCGAGAAGTAGGGGCCGGCCCGCCAGGAATGTTGTAAAACACTACATCCGAGGTGTTAGGTTGTCTTAGGTTAGGATAAATAACGTTATAGACGTATATAATGTTCCCACGGGGTGGTACCGGCCGACACGACCGGGATTCTGTGAAACATTACCAGCGAGGGGCTAGATGGGTTAGGTTAGGTTATATTACGTTATAGACGTATGTAATGTTCCCACCGAGAAGTAGGAGCCGACCCGCCAGGAATGTTGTAAAATACTACATCCGAGGTGTTAGGTTACCTTAGGTTACGATATATAACGTTATAGACGTATATAATGTTCCCACGGAGATGTACGGACCCAAACGACCGGGATTCTGTAAAACATTACCAGCGAGGGGTTAGATGGGTTAGGTAAGGTTATATTACTTTATAGACGCATATAATGATCGAACCGAGAACTATGGGCCGACCCGCCAGGAATGTTGTAACATACTACATTCGAGATGTTAGGTTGCCTTAGGTTGGAATAAAGAAGGTTATAGACTTACATAATTTCCCCACCGAGAAGTACGGGCGGACACGAACGGGATTCTGTAAAACATTTCCAGCGAGGGGCTAGATGGGTTAGTTTGGGTGATATTACGTTATAGACGTATATAATGTTCCCACCGAGAAGTAGGGGCCGACCCGGCAGGAATATTGTAAAATACTACATCCGAGATGTTAGATTGCCTTAGGTTCGGATATATAACGTTATAGACGTATATAATGTTCCCACCGAGACGTACGGGGCTACACGAACGGGATTCTGTAAAACATTACCAGCGAGGGGCTAGAAGGGTTAGGAAAGGTTATATTACTTTATAGACGTATATAACGTTCGAACCGAGAAGTGTGGGCCGACCCGCCAGGAATGTTATAAAATACTACATTCGAGATGTTAGGTTGCCTTAGGTTGGGATAAACAAGGTTATAGACGTACATCATCTCCCGACCGAGAAGTACGGTCGGACACGAACGGCATTCTGTAAAACATTACCAGCGAGGGGCTAGATGGGTTAGGTTAGGTTATACTACGTTATAGACGTATATAATGCTCCTACCGCGTAGTAGGGACCGACCCGCCAGGAATGTTGTAAAATACTACATCCGAGATATTAGATTGCCTTAGGTTAGGATATATAACGTTATAGACGTACATAATGTTCCCATCGGGACGTACGGGGCTACACGAACGGGATTCTACAAAACATTCCCAGCGAGGGGCTATATGGGGTAGGTTAGGTTATATTACGTTATAGACTTACATAATGTTCCAACCGAGAAGTAGGGGCCGACCCTCCAGGAATGTTGTAAAATACTACATCCGAGATGTTAGATTGCCTTAGGTTCGGATATATAACTTTATAGACGTATATGATGTTCCCACCGAGACGTACGGTCGGACACGAACGGCATTCTGTAAAACATTACCAGCGAGGGGCTAGATGGGTTAGGTTAGGTTATACTACGTTATAGACGTATATAATGCTCCTACCGAGTAGTAGGGTCCGACCCGCCAGGAATGTTGTAAAATACTACATCCGAGATATTAGATTGCCTTAGGTTAGGATATATAACGTTATAGACGTACATAATGTTCCCACCGAGACGTACGGGGCTACACGAACGGGATTCTACAAAACATTCCCAGCGAGGGGCTATATGGGGTAGGTTAGGTTATATTACGTTATAGACTTACATAATGTTCCAACCGAGAAGTAGGGGCCGACCCTCCAGGAATGTTGTAAGATACTACATCCGAGGTGTTAGTTTGCCTTAGGTTAGGATATATAACGTTATCGACGTATATAATTTTCCCACGGAGATGTACGGAACCAATCGACCGGGATTCTGTAAAACATTACCAGCGAGGCACTAGATGGGTTAGGTAAGGTTATACTACGTTATAGACTTACATAATGTTCCCACCGAGAAGTAGGGGCCGCCCTGCCAGGAATGTTGTAAAATACAACATTCGAGATGTGAGGTTGCCTTAGGTTGGGATAAATAAGGTTATAGACGTATATAATGTTCCCACGGAGTGGTACGGTCGGACACGAACGGGATTCTGTAAATCATTACCAGCGAGGGGCTAGATGGGTTAGGTTAGGTTATACTACGTTATAAACGTATATAATGCTCCCACCAAGGAGGAGGTGCCGACCCGCCAGGAATGTTGTAAAATACTACATCCGAGGTGTTAGGTTGCCTTAGGTTAGGATATATAACGTTATAGACGTATATAATGTTCCCACGGAGATGTACGGACCCAAACGACCGGGATTCTGTAAAACATTACCAGCGAGGGGTTAGATCGGTTAGGTAAGGTTATATTACTTTATAGACGTATATAATGATCGAACCGAGAACTATGGGCCGACCCGCCAGGAATGTTGTAACATACTACATTCGAGATGTTAGGTTGCCTTAGGTTGGAATAAAGAAGGTTATAGACTTACATAATTTCCCCACCGAGAAGTACGGGCGGACACGAACGGGATTCTGTAAAACATTTCCAGCGAGGGGCTAGATGGGTTAGTTTGGGTGATATTACGTTATAGACGTATATAATGTTCCCACCGAGAAGTAGGGGCCGACCCGGCAGGAATATTGTAAAATACTACATCCGAGATGTTAGATTGCCTTAGGTTCGGATATATAACGTTATAGACGTATATAATGTTCCCACCGAGACGTACGGGGCTACACGAACGGGATTCTGTAAAACATTACCAGCGAGGGGCTAGAAGGGTTAGGAAAGGTTATATTACTTTATAGACGTATATAACGTTCGAACCGAGAAGTGTGGGCCGACCCGCCAGGAATGTTATAAAATACTACATTCGAGATGTTAGGTTGCCTTAGGTTGGGATAAACAAGGTTATAGACGTACATCATCTCCCGACCGAGAAGTACGGTCGGACACGAACGGCATTCTGTAAAACATTACCAGCGAGGGGCTAGATGGGTTAGGTTAGGTTATACTACGTTATAGACGTATATAATGCTCCTACCGCGTAGTAGGGTCCGACCCGCCAGGAATGTTGTAAAATACTACATCCGAGATATTAGATTGCCTTAGGTTAGGATATATAACGTTATAGACGTACATAATGTTCCCATCGGGACGTACGGGGCTACACGAACGGGATTCTACAAAACATTCCCAGCGAGGGGCTATATGGGGTAGGTTAGGTTATATTACGTTATAGACTTACATAATGTTCCAACCGAGAAGTAGGGGCCGACCCTCCAGGAATGTTGTAAAATACTACATCCGAGATGTTAGATTGCCTTAGGTTCGGATATATAACTTTATAGACGTATATAATGTTCCCACCGAGACGTACTGGGCTACAAAAACGAGATTCTACAAAACATTCCCAGCGAGGGGCTAGATGGGTTAGGTTAGGTTATATTACGTTATAGGCGTATATAATGTTTCCACCGAGAAGTAGGGGCCGACCCGCCAGGAATGTTGTAAAATACTACATCCGATATGTTAGATTGCCTTACGTTCGGATATATAACGTTATAGACGTATATAATGCTCCCACGGAGTGGTACGGGCCGACACGGCCGGGATTCTGTAAAACATTACCAGCGAGGGGCTAGATGGGTTAGGTTAGGTTAAATTACGTTATAGACGTATATAATGTTCACACCGAGAAGTAGGGTCCGACACGCCAAGAATGTTGTAGAATACTACATCCGAGATGTTAGATTGCCTTAGGTTAGGATATATAAGGTTACAGACGTACATAATGTTCTCACCGAGAGGTACTGGGCTACACGAACGAGATTCTACAAAACATTCCCAGCGAGGGGCTAGATGGGTTAGGTTAGGTTATATTACGTTATAGACGTATATAATGTTCCCACCGAGAAGCAGGGGCCGACCCGCCAGGAATGTTGTAAAATACTACATCCGAGGTGTTAGGTTGCCTTAGGTTAGGATATATAACGTTATAGACGTATATAATGCTCCCACGGCGTGGTATGTGCCGACAAGACCGTGATTCTGTAAAACATTACCAGCGAGGGGCTAGATGGGTTAGGTTAGGTTAAATTACGTTATTGACGTATATAATATTCCCACCGACAAGTAGGTGCCGACCCGCCAGGAATGTTGTAAAATACTACATGCGAGAAGTGAGATTGCCTTAGGTTCGGATATAATACGTTATAGACGTATATAATGCTAACACGGAGTGGTACGGGCCGACACGACCGGGATTCTGTAAAACATTACCAGCGAGGGGCTAGATGGGTTAGGTTAGGTTAAATTACGTTATAGAAGTATAAAATGTTCACACCGAGAAGTAGGGGCCGACCCGCCAGGAATGTTGTAGAATACTACATCCGAGATGCTAGATTGCCTTAGGTTCGGATATATAACGTTATAGACGTACATAATGTTCCCACCGAGACGTACTGGGCTACACGAACGAGATTCTACAAAACATTGCCAGCGAGGGGCTAGATGGGTTAGGTTAGGTTATATTACGTTATAGACGTAAATAATGTTCCCACCGAGAAGTAGGGGCCGACCCTCCAGGAATGTTGTAAAATACTACATCCGAGAAGTGAGATTGCCTTAGGTTCGGATATAATACGTTATAGACGTATATAATGCTCCCACGGAGTGGTACGGGCCGACACGACCGGGATTCTGTAAAACATTACCAGCGAGGGGCTAGATGGGTTAGGTAAGGTTATATTACGTTATAGACGTATATAATGTTCCCACCGAGAAGTAGGGGCCGACCCTCCAGGAATGTTGTAAAATACTACATCCGAGAAGTGAGATTGCCTTAGGTTCGGATATAATACGTTATAGACGTATATAATGCTCCCACGGAGTGGTACGGGCCGACACGACCGGGATTCTGTAAAACATTACCAGCGAGGGGCTAGATGGGTTAGGTAAGGTTATATTACATTATAGACGTATATAATGTTCGAACCGAGAACTATGGGCCGACCCGCCAGGAATGTTGTAACATACTACATTCGAGATGTTAGGTTGCCTTAGGTTGGAATAAAGAAGGTTATAGACTTACATAATGTCCCCACCGAGAAGTACGGGCGGACACGAACGGGATTCTGTAAAACATTACCAGCGAGGGGCTAGATGGGTTAGGTTAGGTTATACTACGTTATAGACGTATATAATGTGCCGGCCGACAAGTAGGGGCCGGCCCGCCAGGAATGTTGTAAAACACTACATCCGAGGTGTTAGGTTGTCTTAGGTTAGGATAAATAACGTTATCGACGTATATAATGTTCCCACGGTGTGGTACGGGCCGACACGACCGGGATTCTGTAAAACATTACCAGCGAGGGGCTAGATGGGTTAGGTTAGGTTATATTACGTTATAGACGTATATAATGTTCCCACCGAGAAGTATGGGTGACCCGCCAGGAATGTTCTAAAATACTACATTCGAGATGTTAGGTTGCCTTAGGTTGGGATAAATAAGGTTATAGACGTACATATTCTCCCAACCGAGAAGTACGGGCGGAAACGAACGGGATTCTGTAAAACATTACCAGCGAGGGGCTAGATGGGTTAGGTTAGGTTATACTACGTTATAGACGTACATAATGTTCCCACCGAGAAGTAGGGGCCGACCCGCCAGGAATGTTGTAAAATACTACATCCGAGGTGTTAGGTTGCCTTAGGTTAGGATATATAACGTTATAGACGTATATAATGTTCCCACGGAGATGTACGGACCCAAACGCCCGGGATTCTGTAAAACATTACCAGCGAGCGGCTAGATGGGTTAGGTAAGGTTATATTACCTTATAGACGTATATAATGTTCGAACCGAGAAGTATGGGCCGACACGCCAGGAATGTTGTAAAATACTACATTCGAGATGTTAGGTTGCCTTAGGTTGGGATAAATAAGGTTATAGACTTACATAATGTCCCCACCGAGAAGTACGGGCGGACACGAACGGGATGCCGTAAAACATTACCAGCGAGGTGCTAGATAGGTTAGATTAGGTTAAATTACGTTATAGACGTATATAATGTTCCCACCGAGAAGTAGGGGCCGACCCGCCAGGAATGCTGTCAAATACTACATCCGAGATGTTAGATTGCCTTAGGTTAGGATATATAACGTTATAGACGTATATAATGTTCCCACCGAGACGTACTGGGCTACACGAACGAGATTCTACAAAACATTCCCAGCGAGGGGCTATATGGGGTAGGTTAGGTTATATTACGTTATAGACTTAGATAATGTTCCCACCGAGAAGTAGGGGCCGACCCGCCAGGAATGTTGTCAAATACTACATCCGAGATGTTAGATTGCCTTAGGTTAGGATATATAACGTTATAGACGTATATAATGTTCCCACGGTGTCGTACGGGCCGACACGACCGGGATTCTGTAAAACATTACCAGCGAGGGGCTAGATGGGTTAGGTTAGGTTATATTACGTTATAGACGTATATAATGTTCCCACCGAGAAGTAGGGGCCGGCCCGCCAGGAATGTTGTAAAACACTACATCCGAGGTGTTAGGTTGTCTTAGGTTAGGATAAATAACGTTATAGACGTATATAATGTTCCCACGGGGTGGTACCGGCCGACACGACCGGGATTCTGTGAAACATTACCAGCGAGGGGCTAGATGGGTTAGGTTAGGTTATATTACGTTATAGACGTATGTAATGTTCCCACCGAGAAGTAGGAGCCGACCCGCCAGGAATGTTGTAAAATACTACATCCGAGGTGTTAGGTTACCTTAGGTTACGATATATAACGTTATAGACGTATATAATGTTCCCAAGGAGTGGTACGGGCCGACACGATCGGGATTCGGTAAAACATTACCAGCGAGGGGCTAGGTGGGTTAGGTTAGGTTATATTACGTTATAGACGTATATAATTTTTCCACCGAGAAGCAGGTTCCGACCCGCCAGGAATGTTATAAAATACTACATCCAAGATGTTAGGCTGCCTTACGTTAGAATATATAACGTTTTAGACGTATATAATGTTCCCACAAAGGCGTACAGCGCTACACGAACGGGATTCTACAAAGCATTCACAGCGGGGCGCTAGATGGGTTAGGTTAGGTTATATTACGTTATAAACGTATATAATGTTTCCACCGCGAAGTAGGGGCCGACCCGCCAGGAATGTTGTAAAATACTACATCCGAGATGTTAGATTGCCTTAGGTTAGGATATATAAAGTTATAGGCGTATATAATGCTCTCACCGAGACGTACGGGGCTACACGAACGGGATTCTGTAAAACATTACCAGCGAGGGGCTAGATGGGTTAGGTTAGTTTATATTACGTTATAGACGTATATAATTTTCCCACCGAGAAGCAGGGTCCTACCCGGCAGGAATGTTGTAAAATACTACATCCAAGGTGTTAGGCTGCCTTACGTTAGAATATATAACGTCATAGACGTATATAATGTTCCCACAAAGGCGTACAGGGCTAGACGAACGGGATTCTACAAAGCATTCCCAGCGGAGCGCTAGATGGGTTAGGTTAGATTATATTACGTTATAGACGTATATAATGTTCCCCCTGAGAAGTTGGTGTAGACCAGCCAGGAATGTTGTAAAATACTACATTCGAGATGTTTGGATGCCTTAGGTTGGGTTATATAAGGTTATAGACGTATATAATGTCCCAATCGAGATTTCCTGCCGGACACGAACGGGATTCTGTAAGGCATTACCAGCGAGGGGCTAAATGGGTTAGGTTAGGTTATATTACGTTATAAACGTATATAATGTTCCCACCGCGAAGTAGGGGCCGACCCGCCAGGAATGTTGTAAAATACTACATCCGAGATGTTAGATTGCCTTAGGTTAGGATATATAAAGTTATAGACGTATATAATGCTCTCACCGAGACGTACGGGGCTACACGAACGGGATTCTGTAAAACATTATCAGCGAGGGGCTACATGGGTTAGGTTAGTTTATATTACGTTATAGACGTATATAATGTTCCCACCGAGAAGCAGGGTTCGACCCGCCAGGAATGGTGTAAAATACTACATCGAAGATGTTAGGCTGCCTTACGTTAGAATATATAACGTTATAGACGTATATAATGTTCCCACAAAGGCGTACAGGGCTAGACGAACGGGATTCTACAAAGCATTACCAGCGGAGCGCTAGATGGGTTAGGTTAGGTTATATTACGTTATAGACGTATATAATGTTCCCCCTGAGAAGTAGGGGCAGACCAGCCAGGAATGTTGTAAAATACTACATTCGAGATGTTAGGTTGCTTAGGTTGGGTTATATAAGGTTATAGACGTATATAATGTTCCCACGGAGTGGTACGGGCCGACACGACCGGGATTCTGTAAAACATTACCAGCGAGTGGCTAGATGGGTTAGGTTAGGTTACATTACGTTATAAACGTATATAATGTTCCCACCGTGAAGTAGGGGCCGACCCGCCAGGAATGTTGTAAAATACTACATCCGAGATGTTAGATTGCCTTAGGTTAGGATATATAAAGTTATAGACGTATATAATGCTCCCACCGAGACGTACGGGGCTACACGAACGGGATTCTGTAAAACATTACAAGCGAGGGGCTAGATGGGTTAGGTGAGGTTATATTACGTTGTAGACGTATATAATTTTCCAACCGTGAAGTAGGGGCCGACCCGCCAGGAATGTTGTAAAATACTACATCCGAGATGTTAGATTGCCTTAGGTTAGGATATATAACGTTATAGACGTACATAATGTTCCCACCGAGACGTACGGGGCTACACGAACGGGATTCTACAAAACATTCCCAGCGAGGGGCTATATGAGGTAGGTTAGGTTATATTACGTTATAGACTTACATAATGTTCCAACCGAGAAGTAGGGGCCGACCCTCCAGGAATGTTGTAAGATACTACATCCGAGGTGTTAGTTTGCCTTAGGTTAGGATATATAACGTTATCGACGTATATAATTTTCCCACGGAGATGTACGGAACCAATCGACCGGGATTCTGTAAAACATTACCAGCGAGGCACTAGATGGGTTAGGTAAGGTTATACTACGTTATAGACTTACATAATGTTCCCACCGAGAAGTAGGGGCCGCCCTGCCAGGAATGTTGTAAAATACAACATTCGAGATGTGAGGTTGCCTTAGGTTGGGATAAATAAGGTTATAGACGTATATAATGTTCCCACGGAGTGGTACGGTCGGACACGAACGGGATTCTGTAAAACATTACCAGCGAGGGGCTAGATGGGTTAGGTTAGGTTATACTACGTTATAAACGTATATAATGCTCCCACCAAGGAGGAGGTGCCGACCCGCCAGGAATGTTGTAAAATACTACATCCGAGGTGTTAGGTTGCCTTAGGTTAGGATATATAACGTTATAGACGTATATAATGTTCCCACGGAGATGTACGGACCCAAACGACCGGGATTCTGTAAAACATTACCAGCGAGGGGTTAGATGGGTTAGGTAAGGTTATATTACTTTATAGACGTATATAATGATCGAACCGAGAACTATGGGCCGACCCGCCAGGAATGTTGTAACATACTACATTCGAGATGTTAGGTTGCCTTAGGTTGGAATAAAGAAGGTTATAGACTTACATAATTTCCCCACCGAGAAGTACGGGCGGACACGAACGGGATTCTGTAAAACATTTCCAGCGAGGGGCTAGATGGGTTAGTTTGGGTGATATTACGTTATAGACGTATATAATGTTCCCACCGAGAAGTAGGGGCCGACCCGGCAGGAATATTGTAAAATACTACATCCGAGATGTTAGATTGCCTTAGGTTCGGATATATAACGTTATAGACGTATATAATGTTCCCACCGAGACGTACGGGGCTACACGAACGGGATTCTGTAAAACATTACCAGCGAGGGGCTAGAAGGGTTAGGAAAGGTTATATTACTTTATAGACGTATATAACGTTCGAACCGAGAAGTGTGGGCCGACCCGCCAGGAATGTTATAAAATACTACATTCGAGATGTTAGGTTGCCTTAGGTTGGGATAAACAAGGTTATAGACGTACATCATCTCCCGACCGAGAAGTACGGTCGGACACGAACGGCATTCTGTAAAACATTACCAGCGAGGGGCTAGATGGGTTAGGTTAGGTTATACTACGTTATAGACGTATATAATGCTCCTACCGCGTAGTAGGGTCCGACCCGCCAGGAATGTTGTAAAATACTACATCCGAGATATTAGATTGCCTTAGGTTAGGATATATAACGTTATAGACGTACATAATGTTCCCATCGGGACGTACGGGGCTACACGAACGGGATTCTACAAAACATTCCCAGCGAGGGGCTATATGGGGTAGGTTAGGTTATATTACGTTATAGACTTACATAATGTTCCAACCGAGAAGTAGGGGCCGACGCTCCAGGAATGTTGTAAAATACTACATCCGAGATGTTAGATTGCCTTAGGTTCGGATATATAACTTTATAGACGTATATAATGTTCCCACCGAGACGTACGGTCGGACACGAACGGCATTCTGTAAAACATTACCAGCGAGGGGCTAGATGGGTTAGGTTAGGTTATACTACGTTATAGACGTATATAATGCTCCTACCGAGTAGTAGGGTCCGACCCGCCAGGAATGTTGTAAAATACTACATCCGAGATATTAGATTGCCTTAGGTTAGGATATATAACGTTATAGACGTACATAATGTTCCCACCGAGACGTACGGGGCTACACGAACGGGATTCTACAAAACATTCCCAGCGAGGGGCTATATGGGGTAGGTTAGGTTATATTACGTTATAGACTTACATAATGTTCCAACCGAGAAGTAGGGGCCGACCCTCCAGGAATGTTGTAAGATACTACATCCGAGGTGTTAGTTTGCCTTAGGTTAGGATATATAACGTTATCGACGTATATAATTTTCCCACGGAGATGTACGGAACCAATCGACCGGGATTCTGTAAAACATTACCAGCGAGGCACTAGATGGGTTAGGTAAGGTTATACTACGTTATAGACTTACATAATGTTCCCACCGAGAAGTAGGGGCCGCCCTGCCAGGAATGTTGTAAAATACAACATTCGAGATGTGAGGTTTCCTTAGGTTGGGATAAATAAGGTTATAGACGTATATAATGTTCCCACGGAGTGGTACGGTCGGACACGAACGGGATTCTGTAAAACATTACCAGCGAGGGGCTAGATGGGTTAGGTTAGGTTATACTACGTTATAAACGTATATAATGCTCCCACCAAGGAGGAGGTGCCGACCCGCCAGGAATGTTGTAAAATACTACATCCGAGGTGTTAGGTTGCCTTAGGTTAGGATATATAACGTTATAGACGTATATAATGTTCCCACGGAGATGTACGGACCCAAACGACCGGGATTCTGTAAAGCATTACCAGCGAGGGGTTAGATGGGTTAGGTAAGGTTATATTACTTTATAGACGTATATAATGATCGAACCGAGAACTATGGGCCGACCCGCCAGGAATGTTGTAACATACTACATTCGAGATGTTAGGTTGCCTTAGGTTGGAATAAAGAAGGTTATAGACGTACATCATCTCCCGACCGAGAAGTACGGTCGGACACGAACGGCATTCTGTAAAACATTACCAGCGAGGGGCTAGATGGGTTAGGTTAGGTTATACTACGTTATAGACGTATATAATGCTCCTACCGCGTAGTAGGGTCCGACCCGCCAGGAATGTTGTAAAATACTACATCCGAGATATTAGATTGCCTTAGGTTAGGATATATAACGTTATAGACGTACATAATGTTCCCATCGGGACGTACGGGGCTACACGAACGGGATTCTACAAAACATTCCCAGCGAGGGGCTATATGGGGTAGGTTAGGTTATATTACGTTATAGACTTACATAATGTTCCAACCGAGAAGTAGGGGCCGACCCTCCAGGAATGTTGTAAAATACTACATCCGAGATGTTAGATTGCCTTAGGTTCGGATATATAACTTTATAGACGTATATAATGTTCCCACCGAGACGTACGGTCGGACACGAACGGGATTCTGTAAAACATTACCTGCGAGGGGCTAGATGGGTTAGGTTAGGTTATACTACGTTATAGACGTATATAATGCTCCTACCGAGTAGTAGGGGCCGACCCGCCAGGAATGTTGTAGAATACTACGTCCGGGATGTTAGATTGCCTTAGGTTAGGATATATAAGGTTATAGACGTACATAATGTTCCCACCGACACGTACTGGGCTACAAGAACGAGATTCTACAAAACATTCCCAGCGAGGGGCTAGATGGGTTAGGTTAGGTTATATTACGTTATAGGCGTATATAATGTTTCCACCGAGAAGTAGGGGCCGACCCGCCAGGAATGTTGTAAAATACTACATCCGATATGTTAGATTGCCTTACGTTCGGATATATAACGTTATAGACGTATATAATGCTCCCACGGAGTGGTACGGGCCGACACGGCCGGGATTCTGTAAAACATTACCAGCGAGGGGCTAGATGGGTTAGGTTAGGTTAAATTACGTTATAGACGTATATAATGTTCACACCGAGAAGTAGGGTCCGACACGCCAAGAATGTTGTAGAATACTACATCCGAGATGTTAGATTGCCTTAGGTTAGGATATATAAGGTTACAGACGTACATAATGTTCTCACCGAGAGGTACTGGGCTACACGAACGAGATTCTACAAAACATTCCCAGCGAGGGGCTAGATGGGTTAGGTTAGGTTATATTACGTTATAGACGTATATAATGTTCCCACCGAGAAGTAGGGGCCGACCCGCCAGGAATGTTGTAAAATACTACATCCGAGGTGTTAGGTTGCCTTAGGTTAGGATATATAACGTTATAGACGTATATAATGCTCCCACGGCGTGGTACGTGCCGACAAGACCGTGATTCTGTAAAACATTACCAGCGAGGGGCTAGATGGGTTAGGTTAGGTTAAATTACGTTATTGACGTATATAATATTCCCACCGACAAGTAGGTGCCGACCCGCCAGGAATGTTGTAAAATACTACATCCGAGAAGTGAGATTGCCTTAGGTTCGGATATAATACGTTATAGACGTATATAATGCTCCCACGGAGTGGTACGGGCCGACACGACCGGGATTCTGTAAAACATTACCAGCGAGGGGCTAGATGGGTTAGGTAAGGTTATATTACATTATAGACGTATATAATGTTCGAACCGAGAACTATGGGCCGACCCGCCAGGAATGTTGTAACATACTACATTCGAGATGTTAGGTTGCCTTAGGTTGGAATAAAGAAGGTTATAGACTTACATAATGTCCCCACCGAGAAGTACGGGCGGACACGAACGGGATTCTGTAAAACATTACCAGCGAGGGGCTAGATGGGTTAGGTTAGGTTATACTACGTTATAGACGTATATAATGTGCCGGCCGACAAGTAGGGGCCGGCCCGCCAGGAATGTTGTAAAACACTACATCCGAGGTGTTAGGTTGTCTTAGGTTAGGATAAATAACGTTATCGACGTATATAATGTTCCCACGGGGTGGTACGGGCCGAAACGACCGGGATTCTGTAAAACATTACAAGCGAGGGGCTAGATGGGTTAGGTTAGGTTATATTACGTTATAGACGTATATAATGTTCCCACCGAGAAGTATGGGTGACCCGCCAGGAATGTTCTAAAATACTACATTCGAGATGTTAGGTTGCCTTAGGTTGGGATAAATAATGTTATAGACGTACATATTCTCCCAACCAAGAAGTACGGGCGGAAACGAACGGGATTCTGTAAAACATTACCCGCGAGGGGCTAGATGGGTTAGGTTAGGTTATACTACGTTATAGACGTATATAATGTTCCCACCGAGAAGTAGGGGCCGACCCGCCAGGAATGTTGTAAAATACTACATTCGAGATATTAGGATGCGATAGTTTGGGATAAATAAGGTTGTAGACTTACATAATGTCCCCACCGAGAAGTACGGGCGGACACGAACGGGATTCTGTAAAACATTACCAGCGAGGTGCTAGATGGATTAGGTTAGGTGATATTACGTTATAGACGCATATAATGTTCCCACCGAGAAGTAGGGGCCGACCCGCCAGGAATGTTGTCAAATACTACATCCGAGATGTTAGATTGCCTTAGGTTAGGATATATAACGTTATAGACGTATATAATGTTCCCACGGTGTGGTACGGGCCGACACGACCGGGATTCTGTAAAGCATTACCAGCGAGGGGTTAGATGGGTTAGGTAAGGTTATATTACTTTATAGACGTATATAATGATCGAACCGAGAACTATGGGCCGACCCGCCAGGAATGTTGTAACATACTACATTCGAGATGTTAGGTTGCCTTAGGTTGGAATAAAGAAGGTTATAGACGTACATCATCTCCCGACCGAGAAGTACGGTCGGACACGAACGGCATTCTGTAAAACATTACCAGCGAGGGGCTAGATGGGTTAGGTTAGGTTATACTACGTTATAGACGTATATAATGCTCCTACCGCGTAGTAGGGTCCGACCCGCCAGGAATGTTGTAAAATACTACATCCGAGATATTAGATTGCCTTAGGTTAGGATATATAACGTTATAGACGTACATAATGTTCCCATCGGGACGTACGGGGCTACACGAACGGGATTCTACAAAACATTCCCAGCGAGGGGCTATATGGGGTAGGTTAGGTTATATTACGTTATAGACTTACATAATGTTCCAACCGAGAAGTAGGGGCCGACCCTCCAGGAATGTTGTAAAATACTACATCCGAGATGTTAGATTGCCTTAGGTTCGGATATATAACTTTATAGACGTATATAATGTTCCCACCGAGACGTACGGTCGGACACGAACGGGATTCTGTAAAACATTACCTGCGAGGGGCTAGATGGGTTAGGTTAGGTTATACTACGTTATAGACGTATATAATGCTCCTACCGAGTAGTAGGGGCCGACCCGCCAGGAATGTTGTAGAATACTACGTCCGGGATGTTAGATTGCCTTAGGTTAGGATATATAAGGTTATAGACGTACATAATGTTCCCACCGACACGTACTGGGCTACAAGAACGAGATTCTACAAAACATTCCCAGCGAGGGGCTAGATGGGTTAGGTTAGGTTATATTACGTTATAGGCGTATATAATGTTTCCACCGAGAAGTAGGGGCCGACCCGCCAGGAATGTTGTAAAATACTACATCCGATATGTTAGATTGCCTTACGTTCGGATATATAACGTTATAGACGTATATAATGCTCCCACGGAGTGGTACGGGCCGACACGGCCGGGATTCTGTAAAACATTACCAGCGAGGGGCTAGATGGGTTAGGTTAGGTTAAATTACGTTATAGACGTATATAATGTTCACACCGAGAAGTAGGGTCCGACACGCCAAGAATGTTGTAGAATACTACATCCGAGATGTTAGATTGCCTTAGGTTAGGATATATAAGGTTACAGACGTACATAATGTTCTCACCGAGAGGTACTGGGCTACACGAACGAGATTCTACAAAACATTCCCAGCGAGGGGCTAGATGGGTTAGGTTAGGTTATATTACGTTATAGACGTATATAATGTTCCCACCGAGAAGTAGGGGCCGACCCGCCAGGAATGTTGTAAAATACTACATCCGAGGTGTTAGGTTGCCTTAGGTTAGGATATATAACGTTATAGACGTATATAATGCTCCCACGGCGTGGTACGTGCCGACAAGACCGTGATTCTGTAAAACATTACCAGCGAGGGGCTAGATGGGTTAGGTTAGGTTAAATTACGTTATTGACGTATATAATATTCCCACCGACAAGTAGGTGCCGACCCGCCAGGAATGTTGTAAAATACTACATCCGAGAAGTGAGATTGCCTTAGGTTCGGATATAATACGTTATAGACGTATATAATGCTCCCACGGAGTGGTACGGGCCGACACGACCGGGATTCTGTAAAACATTACCAGCGAGGGGCTAGATGGGTTAGGTAAGGTTATATTACATTATAGACGTATATAATGTTCGAACCGAGAACTATGGGCCGACCCGCCAGGAATGTTGTAACATACTACATTCGAGATGTTAGGTTGCCTTAGGTTGGAATAAAGAAGGTTATAGACTTACATAATGTCCCCACCGAGAAGTACGGGCGGACACGAACGGGATTCTGTAAAACATTACCAGCGAGGGGCTAGATGGGTTAGGTTAGGTTATACTACGTTATAGACGTATATAATGTGCCGGCCGACAAGTAGGGGCCGGCCCGCCAGGAATGTTGTAAAACACTACATCCGAGGTGTTAGGTTGTCTTAGGTTAGGATAAATAACGTTATCGACGTATATAATGTTCCCACGGGGTGGTACGGGCCGAAACGACCGGGATTCTGTAAAACATTACAAGCGAGGGGCTAGATGGGTTAGGTTAGGTTATATTACGTTATAGACGTATATAATGTTCCCACCGAGAAGTATGGGTGACCCGCCAGGAATGTTCTAAAATACTACATTCGAGATGTTAGGTTGCCTTAGGTTGGGATAAATAATGTTATAGACGTACATATTCTCCCAACCAAGAAGTACGGGCGGAAACGAACGGGATTCTGTAAAACATTACCCGCGAGGGGCTAGATGGGTTAGGTTAGGTTATACTACGTTATAGACGTATATAATGTTCCCACCGAGAAGTAGGGGCCGACCCGCCAGGAATGTTGTAAAATACTACATTCGAGATATTAGGATGCGATAGTTTGGGATAAATAAGGTTGTAGACTTACATAATGTCCCCACCGAGAAGTACGGGCGGACACGAACGGGATTCTGTAAAACATTACCAGCGAGGTGCTAGATGGATTAGGTTAGGTGATATTACGTTATAGACGCATATAATGTTCCCACCGAGAAGTAGGGGCCGACCCGCCAGGAATGTTGTCAAATACTACATCCGAGATGTTAGATTGCCTTAGGTTAGGATATATAACGTTATAGACGTATATAATGTTCCCACGGTGTGGTACGGGCCGACACGACCGGGATTCTGTAAAACATTACCAGCGAGGGGCTAGATGGGTTAGGTTAGGTTATATTACGTTATAGACGTATATAATGTTCCCACCGAGAAGTATGGGTGACCCGCCAGGAATGTTCTAAAATACTACATTCGAGATGTTAGGTTGCCTTAGGTTGGGATAAATAAGGTTATAGACGTACATATTCTCCCAACCGAGAAGTACGGGCGGAAACGAACGGGATTCTGTAAAACATTACCAGCGAGGGGCTAGATGGGTTAGGTTAGGTTATACTACGTTATAGACGTACATAATGTTCCCACCGAGAAGTAGGGGCCGACCCGCCAGGAATGTTGTAAAATACTACATCCGAGGTGTTAGGTTGCCTTAGGTTAGGATATATAACGTTATAGACGTATATAATGTTCCCACGGAGATGTACGGACCCAAACGCCCGGGATTCTGTAAAACATTACCAGCGAGCGGCTAGATGGGTTAGGTAAGGTTATATTACCTTATAGACGTATATAATGTTCGAACCGAGAAGTATGGGCCGACACGCCAGGAATGTTGTAAAATACTACATTCGAGATGTTAGGTTGCCTTAGGTTCGGATAAATAAGGTTATAGACTTACATAATGTCCCCACCGAGAAGTACGGGCGGACACGAACGGGATGCCGTAAAACATTACCAGCGAGCTGCTAGATAGGTTAGATTAGGTTAAATTACGTTATAGACGTATATAATGTTCCCACCGAGAAGTAGGGGCCGACCCGCCAGGAATGTTGTCAAATACTACATCCGAGATGTTAGATTGCCTTAGGTCAGGATATATAACGTTATAGACGTATATAATGTTCCCACCGAGACGTACTGGGCTACACGAACGAGATTCTACAAAACATTCCCGGCGAGGGGCTAGATGGGTTAGGTTAGGTTATATTACGTTATAGACTTAGATAATGTTCCCACCGAGAAGTAGGGGCCGACCCGCCAGGAATGTTGTCAAATACTACATCCGAGATGTTAGATTGCCTTAGGTTAGGATATATAACGTTATAGACGTATATAATGTTCCCACGGTGTCGTACTGGCCGACACGACCGGGATTCTGTAAAACATTACCAGCGAGGGGCTAGATGGGTTAGGTTAGGTTATATTACGTTATAGACGTATATAATGTTCCCACCGAGAAGTAGGGGCCGGCCTGCCAGGAATGTTGTAAAACACTACATCCGAGGTGTTAGGTTGTCTTAGGTTAGGATAAATAACGTTATAGACGTATATAATGTTCCCACGGGGTGGTACCGGCCGACACGACCGGGATTCTGTGAAACATTACCAGCGAGGGGCTAGATGGGTTAGGTTAGGTTATATTACGTTATAGACGTATGTAATGTTCCCACCGAGAAGTAGGAGCCGACCCGCCAGGAATGTTGTAAAATACTACATCCGAGGTGTTAGGTTACCTTAGGTTACGATATATAACGTTATAGACGTATATAATGTTCCCAAGGAGTGGTACGGGCCGACACGATCGGGATTCGGTAAAACATTACCAGCGAGGGGCTAGGTGGGTTAGGTTAGGTTATATTACGTTATAGACGTATATAATTTTTCCACCGAGAAGCAGGTTCCGACCCGCCAGGAATGTTATAAAATACTACATCCAAGATGTTAGGCTGCCTTACGTTAGAATATATAACGTTTTAGACGTATATAATGTTCCCACAAAGGCGTACAGCGCTACACGAACGGGATTCTACAAAGCATTCACAGCGGGGCGCTAGATGGGTTAGGTTAGGTTATATTACGTTATAAACGTATATAATGTTTCCACCGCGAAGTAGGGGCCGACCCGCCAGGAATGTTGTAAAATACTACATCCGAGATGTTAGATTGCCTTAGGTTAGGATTTATAAAGTTATAGGCGTATATAATGCTCTCACCGAGACGTACGGGGCTACACGAACGGGATTCTGTAAAACATTACCAGCGAGGGGCTAGATGGGTTAGGTTAGTTTATATTACGTTATAGACGTATATAATTTTCCCACCGAGAAGCAGGGTCCTACCCGGCAGGAATGTTGTAAAATACTACATCCAAGGTGTTAGGCTGCCTTACGTTAGAATATATAACGTCATAGACGTATATAATGTTCCCACAAAGGCATACAGGGCTAGACGAACGGGATTCTACAAAGCATTCCCAGCGGAGCGCTAGATGGGTTAGGTTAGATTATATTACGTTATAGACGTATATAATGTTCCCCCTGAGAAGTTGGTGTAGACCAGCCAGGAATGTTGTAAAATACTACATTCGAGATGTTTGGATGCCTTAGGTTGGGTTATATAAGGTTATAGACGTATATAATGTCCCAATCGAGATTTCCTGCCGGACACGAACGGGATTCTGTAAGGCATTACCAGCGAGGGGCTAAATGGGTTAGGTTAGGTTATATTACGTTATAAACGTATATAATGTTCCCACCGCGAAGTAGGGGCCGACCCGCCAGGAATGTTGTAAAATACTACATCCGAGATGTTAGATTGCCTTAGGTTAGGATATATAAAGTTATAGACGTATATAATGCTCTCACCGAGACGTACGGGGCTACACGAACGGGATTCTGTAAAACACTATCAGCGAGGGGCTACATGGGTTAGGTTAGTTTATATTACGTTATAGACGTATATAATGTTCCCACCGAGAAGCAGGGTTCGACCCGCCAGGAATGGTGTAAAATACTACATCCAAGATGTTAGGCTGCCTTACGTTAGAATATATAACGTTATAGACGTATATAATGTTCCCACAAAGGCGTACAGGGCTAGACGAACGGGATTCTACAAAGCATTCCCAGCGGAGCGCTAGATGGGTTAGGTTAGGTTATATTACGTTATAGACGTATATAATGTTCCCCCTGAGAAGTTGGAGTAGACCAGCCAGGAATGTTGTAAAATACTACATTCGAGATGTTAGGTTGCCTTAGGTTGGGTTATATAAGGTTATAGACGTATATAATGTCCCAATCGAGATTTCCTGCCGGACACAAACGGGATTCTCTAAGGCATTACCAGCGAGGGGCTAAATGGGTTAGGTTATGTTATATTACGTTATAGACGTA
Source organism: Xylocopa violacea (assembly GCA_963969225.1). NCBI lineage: Eukaryota > Metazoa > Arthropoda > Insecta > Hymenoptera > Apidae > Xylocopa > Xylocopa violacea. The sequence goes on from CAXAJV010000013.1 coordinate 4,808,752, forward strand.
TATAATGTTCCCACCGAGAAGTAGCGGCCGACCCGCCAGGAATGTTGTAAAATACTACATCCGAGATGTTAGGCTGCCTTAGGTTAGAATGTATAAGGTTATAGATGAATATAATGTTCCCAAGGAGTGGTACGGGCCGACACGACCGGGATTCTGTAAAACATTACCAGCGAGGCGCTAGATGTGTTAGGTTAGGTTATATTAGTTTATAGACGTATATAATGTTCCCCCTGAGAAGTAGGGGCAGACCAGCCAGGAATGTTGTAAAATACTACATTCGAGATGTTAGGTTGCTTAGGTTGGGTTATATAAGGTTATAGACGTATATAATGTTCCCACGGAGTGGTACGGGCCGACACGACCGGGATTCTGTAAAACATTACCAGCGAGTGGCTAGATGGGTTAGGTTAGGTTACATTACGTTATAAACGTATATAATGTTCCCACCGTGAAGTAGGGGCCCACCCGCCAGGAATGTTGTAAAATACTACATCCGAGATGTTAGATTGCCTTAGGTTAGGATATATAAAGTTATAGACGTATATAATGCTCCCACCGAGACGTACGGGGCTACACGAACGGGATTCTGTAAAACATTACCAGCGAGGGGCTAGATGGGTTAGGTTAGGTTATACTACGTTATAGACGTATATAATGCTCCTACCGCGTAGTAGGGTCCGACCCGCCAGGAATGTTGTAAAATACTACATCCGAGATATTAGATTGCCTTAGGTTAGGATATATAACGTTATAGACGTACATAATGTTCCCATCGGGACGTACGGGGCTACACGAACGGGATTCTACAAAACATTCCCAGCGAGGGGCTATATGGGGTAGGTTAGGTTATATTACGTTATAGACTTACATAATGTTCCAACCGAGAAGTAGGGGCCGACCCTCCAGGAATGTTGTAAAATACTACATCCGAGATGTTAGATTGCCTTAGGTTCGGATATATAACTTTATAGACGTATATAATGTTCCCACCGAGACGTACGGTCGGACACGAACGGCATTCTGTAAAACATTACCAGCGAGGGGCTAGATGGGTTAGGTTAGGTTATACTACGTTATAGACGTATATAATGCTCCTACCGAGTAGTAGGGTCCGACCCGCCAGGAATGTTGTAAAATACTACATCCGAGATATTAGATTGCCTTAGGTTAGGATATATAACGTTATAGACGTACATAATGTTCCCACCGAGACGTACGGGGCTACACGAACGGGATTCTACAAAACATTCCCAGCGAGGGGCTATATGGGGTAGGTTAGGTTATATTACGTTATAGACTTACATAATGTTCCAACCGAGAAGTAGGGGCCGACCCTCCAGGAATGTTGTAAGATACTACATCCGAGGTGTTAGTTTGCCTTAGGTTAGGATATATAACGTTATCGACGTATATAATTTTCCCACGGAGATGTACGGAACCAATCGACCGGGATTCTGTAAAACATTACCAGCGAGGCACTAGATGGGTTAGGTAAGGTTATACTACGTTATAGACTTACATAATGTTCCCACCGAGAAGTAGGGGCCGCCCTGCCAGGAATGTTGTAAAATACAACATTCGAGATGTGAGGTTGCCTTAGGTTGGGATAAATAAGGTTATAGACGTATATAATGTTCCCACGGAGTGGTACGGTCGGACACGAACGGGATTCTGTAAAACATTACCAGCGAGGGGCTAGATGGGTTAGGTTAGGTTATACTACGTTATAAACGTATATAATGCTCCCACCAAGGAGGAGGTGCCGACCCGCCAGGAATGTTGTAAAATACTACATCCGAGGTGTTAGGTTGCCTTAGGTTAGGATATATAACGGTATAGACGTATATAATGTTCCCACGGAGATGTACGGACCCAAACGACCGGGATTCTGTAAAACATTACCAGCGAGGGGTTAGATGGGTTAGGTAAGGTTATATTACTTTATAGACGTATATAATGATCGAACCGAGAACTATGGGCCGACCCGCCAGGAATGTTGTAACATACTACATTCGAGATGTTAGGTTGCCTTAGGTTGGAATAAAGAAGGTTATAGACTTACATAATTTCCCCACCGAGAAGTACGGGCGGACACGAACGGGATTCTGTAAAACATTTCCAGCGAGGGGCTAGATGGGTTAGTTTGGGTGATATTACGTTATAGACGTATATAATGTTCCCACCGAGAAGTAGGGGCCGACCCGCCAGGAATGTTGTAAAATACTACATCCGAGGTGTTAGGTTGCCTTAGGTTAGGATATATAACGTTATAGACGTATATAATGCTCCCACGGCGTGGTACGTGCCGACAAGACCGTGATTCTGTAAAACATTACCAGCGAGGGGCTAGATGGGTTAGGTTAGGTTAAATTACGTTATTGACGTATATAATATTCCCACCGACAAGTAGGTGCCGACCCGCCAGAAATGTTGTAAAATACTACATGCGAGAAGTGAGATTGCCTTAGGTTCGGATATAATACGCTATAGACGTATATAATGCTAACACGGAGTGGTACGGGCCGACACGACCGGGATTCTGTAAAACATTACCAGCGAGGGGCTAGATGGGTTAGGTTAGGTTAAATTACGTTATAGAAGTATAAAATGTTCACACCGAGAAGTAGGGGCCGACCCGCCAGGAATGTTGTAGAATACTACATCCGAGATGCTAGATTGCCTTAGGTTCGGATATATAACGTTATAGACGTACATAATGTTCCCACCGAGACGTACTGGGCTACACGAACGAGATTCTACAAAACATTCCCAGCGAGGGGCTAGATGGGTTAGGTTAGGTTATATTACGTTATAGACGTATATAATGTTCCCACCGAGAAGTAGGGGCCGACCCTCCAGGAATGTTGTAAAATACTACATCCGAGAAGTGAGATTGCCTTAGGTTCGGATATAATACGTTATAGACGTATATAATGCTCCCACGGAGTGGTACGGGCCGACACGACCGGGATTCTGTAAAACATTACCAGCGAGGGGCTAGATGGGTTAGGTAAGGTTATATTACATTTCAGACGTATATAATGTTCGAACCGAGAACTATGGGCCGACCCGCCAGGAATGTTGTAACATACTACATTCGAGATGTTAGGTTGCCTTAGGTTGGAATAAAGAAGGTTATAGACTTACATAATGTCCCCACCGAGAAGTACGGGCGGACACGAACGGGATTCTGTAAAACATTACCAGCGAGGGGCTAGATGGGTTAGGTTAGGTTATACTACGTTATAGACGTATATAATGTGCCGGCCGACAAGTAGGGGCCGGCCCGCCAGGAATGTTGTAAAACACTACATCCGAGGTGTTAGGTTGTCTTAGGTTAGGATAAATAACGTTATCGACGTATATAATGTTCCCACGGGGTGGTACGGGCCGAAACGACCGGGATTCTGTAAAACATTACAAGCGAGGGGCTAGATGGGTTAGGTTAGGTTATATTACGTTATAGACGTATATAATGTTCCCACCGAGAAGTATGGGTGACCCGCCAGGAATGTTCTAAAATACTACATTCGAGATGTTAGGTTGCCTTAGGTTGGGATAAATAATGTTATAGACGTACATATTCTCCCAACCAAGAAGTACGGGCGGAAACGAACGGGATTCTGTAAAACATTACCCGCAAGGGGCTAGATGGGTTAGGTTAGGTTATACTACGTTATAGACGTATATAATGTTCCCACCGAGAAGTAGGGGCCGACCCGCCAGGAATGTTGTAAAATACTACATTCGAGATATTAGGTTGCGATAGTTTGGGATAAATAAGGTTGTAGACTTACATAATGTCCCCACCGAGAAGTACGGGCGGACACGAACGGGATTCTGTAAAACATTACCAGCGAGGTGCTAGATGGATTAGGTTAGGTGATATTACGTTATAGACGCATATAATGTTCCCACCGAGAAGTAGGGGCCGGCCCGCCAGGAATGTTGTAAAACACTACATCCGAGGTGTTAGGTTGTCTTAGGTTAGGATAAATAACGTTATAGACGTATATAATGTTCCCACGGGGTGGTACCGGCCGACACGACCGGGATTCTGTGAAACATTACCAGCGAGGGGCTAGATGGGTTAGGTTAGGTTATATTACGTTATAGACGTATGTAATGTTCCCACCGAGAAGTAGGAGCCGACCCGCCAGGAATGTTGTAAAATACTACATCCGAGGTGTTAGGTTACCTTAGGTTACGATATATAACGTTATAGACGTATATAATGTTCCCAAGGAGTGGTACGGGCCGACACGATCGGGATTCGGTAAAACATTACCAGCGAGGGGCTAGGTGGGTTAGGTTAGGTTATATTACGTTATAGACGTATATAATTTTTCCACCGAGAAGCAGGTTCCGACCCGCCAGGAATGTTATAAAATACTACATCCAAGATGTTAGGCTGCCTTACGTTAGAATATATAACGTTTTAGACGTATATAATGTTCCCACAAAGGCGTACAGCGCTACACAAACGGGATTCTACAAAGCATTCACAGCGGGGCGCTAGATGGGTTAGGTTAGGTTATATTACGTTATAAACGTATATAATGTTTCCACCGCGAAGTAGGGGCCGACCCGCTAGGAATGTTGTAAAATACTACATCCGAGATGTTAGATTGCCTTAGGTTAGGATATATAAAGTTATAGGCGTATATAATGCTCTCACCGAGACGTACGGGGCTACACGAACGGGATTCTGTAAAACATTACCAGCGAGGGGCTAGATGGGTTAGGTTAGTTTATATTACGTTATAGACGTATATAATTTTCCCACCGAGAAGCAGGGTCCTACCCGGCAGGAATGTTGTAAAATACTACATCCAAGGTGTTAGGCTGCCTTACGTTAGAATATATAACGTCATAGACGTATATAATGTTCCCACAAAGGCGTACAGGGCTAGACGAACGGGATTCTACAAAGCATTCCCAGCGGAGCGCTAGATGGGTTAGGTTAGATTATATTACGTTATAGACGTATATAATGTTCCCCCTGAGAAGTTGGTGTAGACCAGCCAGGAATGTTGTAAAATACTACATTCGAGATGTTTGGATGCCTTAGGTTGGGTTATATAAGGTTATAGACGTATATAATGTCCCAATCGAGATTTCCTGCCGGACACGAACGGGATTCTGTAAGGCATTACCAGCGAGGGGCTAAATGGGTTAGGTTAGGTTATATTACGTTATAAACGTATATAATGTTCCCACCGCGAAGTAGGGGCCGACCCGCCAGGAATGTTGTAAAATACTACATCCGAGATGTTAAATTGCCTTAGGTTAGGATATATAAAGTTATAGACGTATATAATGCTCTCACCGAGACGTACGGGGCTACACGAACGGGATTCTGTAAAACATTATCAGCGAGGGGCTACATGGGTTAGGTTAGTTTATATTACGTTATAGACGTATATAATGTTCCCACCGAGAAGCAGGGTTCGACCCGCCAGGAATGGTGTAAAATACTACATCCAAGATGTTAGGCTGCCTTACGTTAGAATATATAACGTTATAGACGTATATAATGTTCCCACAAAGGCGTACAGGGCTAGACGAACGGGATTCTACAAAGCATTACCAGCGGAGCGCTAGATGGGTTAGGTTAGGTTATATTACGTTATAGACGTATATAATGTTCCCCCTGAGAAGTTGGAGTAGACCAGCCAGGAATGTTGTAAAATACTACATTCGAGATGTTAGGTTGCCTTAGGTTGGGTTATATAAGGTTATAGACGTATATAATGTCCCAATCGAGATTTCCTGCCGGACACGAACGGGATTCTCTAAGGCATTACCAGCGAGGGGCTAAATGGGTTAGGTTATGTTATATTACGTTATAGACGTATATAATGTTCCCACCGAGAAGTAGCGGCCGACCCGCCAGGAATGTTGTAAAATACTACATCCGAGATGTTAGGCTGCCTTAGGTTAGAATGTATAAGGTTATAGATGAATATAATGTTCCCAAGGAGTGGTACGGGCCGACACGACCGGGATTCTGTAAAACATTACCAGCGAGGCGCTAGATGTGTTAGGTTAGGTTATATTAGTTTATAGACGTATATAATGTTCCCCCTGAGAAGTAGGGGCAGACCAGCCAGGAATGTTGTAAAATACTACATTCGAGATGTTAGGTTGCTTAGGTTGGGTTATATAAGGTTATAGACGTATATAATGTTCCCACGGAGTGGTACGGGCCGACACGACCGGGATTCTGTAAAACATTACCAGCGAGTGGCTAGATGGGTTAGGTTAGGTTACATTACGTTATAAACGTATATAATGTTCCCACCGTGAAGTAGGGGCCGACCCGCCAGGAATGTTGTAAAATACTACATCCGAGATGTTAGATTGCCTTAGGTTAGGATATATAAAGCTATAGACGTGTATAATGTTCCCACGGATTGGTACTGGCCGACACGACCGGCATTCTGTAAAACATTACCAGCGAGGGGTTAGATGGGTTAGGTTAGGTTACATTACGTTATAGATGTATATAATGTTCCCACCGAGAAGCAGGCTCCGACCCGTCAGGAATGTTGTAAAATACTACATTCGAGATGTTAGGTTGCCTTAGGTTGGGTTATATAAGGTTATAGACGTATATAATGTCCCCATCGTGATGTATGGGCGGACACGAACGGGATTCTGTAAAACATTACCAGCGAGGGGCTAGTTGGGTTAGGTTAGCTTATATTACGTTATAGACGAATATAATGTTCCAACCGTGAAGTAGGGGCCGACCCGCCAGGAATGTTGTAAAATACTACATCCGAGATGTTAGATTGCCTTAGGTTAGGATATATAACGTTATAGACGTATATAATGTTCCCACGGATTGGTACGGGCCGACACGACCGGCATTCTGTAAAACATTACCAGCGAGGGGTTAGATGGGTTAGGTTAGGTTACATTACGTTATAGACGTATATAATGTTCCCACCGAGAAGCAGGGTCCGACCCGCCAAGAATGTTGTAAAATACTACATTCGAGGTGTTAGGTTACCTTAGGTTAGGATATACGTATATAATGTTCCCACCGAGACGTACGGGGCTACACGAACGGGATTCTGTAAAACATTATAAGCGAGGGGTTAGATGGGTTAGGTTAGTTTATATTACGTTATAGACGTATATAATGTTCCCACCGAGAAGCAGGGTCCTACCCGCCAGGAATGTTGTAAAATACTACATCCAAGATGTTAGGCTGCCTTAGGTTAGAATGTATAAGGTTATAGACGTATATAATGTTCCCACGGAGTGGTACGGGCCGACACGACCGGGATTCTGTAAAACATTACCAGCGAGTGGCTAGATGGGTTAGGTTAGGTTATATTACGTTATAAACGTATATAATGTTCCCACCGCGAAGTAGGGGCCGACCCGTCAGGAATATTGTAAAATACTACATCCGAGATGTTAGATTGCCTTAGGTTAGGATATATAAAGTTATAGACGTATATAATGCTCCCACCGAGACGTACGGGGCTACACGAACGGGATTCTGTAAAACATTACCAGCGAAGGGCTAGATGGGTTAGGTTAGTTTATATTACGTTATAGACGTATATAATGTTCCCACCGAGAAGCAGGATCCGACTCGCCAGGAATGTTATAAAATACTACATCCAAGATGTTAGGCTGCCTCACGTTAGAATATATAACGTTATAGACGTATATAATGTTCCCACAAAGGCGTACAGGGCTACACGAACGGGATTCTACAAAGCATTCCCAGCGGGGCGCTAGATGGGTTAGGTTAGGTTATATTACGTTATAAACGTATATAATGTTCCCACCGCGAAGTAGGGGCCGACCCGCCAGGAATGTTGTAAAATACTACATCCGAGATGTTAGATTGCCTTAGGTTAGGATATATAAAGTTATAGACGTATATAATGCTCTCACCGAGACGTACGGGGCTACACGAACGGGATTCTGTAAAACATTACCAGCGAGGGGCTAGATGGGTTAGGTTAGTTTATATTACGTTATAGACGTATATAATGTTCCCACCGAGAAGCAGGGTCCGACCCGCCAGGAATGTTGTAAAATACTACATCCAAGGTGTTAGGCTGCCTTACGTTAGAATATATAACGTTATAGACGTATATAATGTTCCCACAAAGGCGTACAGGGCTAGACGAACGGGATTCTGCAAAGCATTCCCAGCGGGGCGCTAGATGGGTTAGGTTAGGTTATATTACGTTATAGACGTATATAATGTTCCCCCTGAGAAGTAGGGGCAGACCAGCCAGGAATGTTGTAAAATACTACATTCGAGATGTTAGGTTGCCTTATGTTGGGTTATATAAGGTTATAGACGTATATAATGTCCCAATCGAGATTTCCTGGCGGACACGAACGGGATTCTGTAAGGCATTACCAGCGAGGGGCTAAATGGGTTAGGTTGGGTTATATTACGTTATAGACGTATATAATGTTCCCACCGAGAAATAGGGGCCGACCCGCCAGGAATGTTGTAAAATACTACATTCGAGACGTTAGGTTGCCTTAGGTTGGGATAAATATGGCTTTAGACATACATAATCTCCCGACCGAGAAGTACGGGCGGACACGAACGGGATTCTGTAAAACATTACCAGCGAGGGGCTAGATGGGTTAGGTGAGGTTATGTTACGTTGTAGACGTATATAATTTTCCAACCGTGAAGTAGGGGCCGACCCGCCAGGAATGTTGTAAAATACTACATCCGAGATGTTAGATTGCCTTAGGTTAGGATATATAACGTTATAGACGTATATAATGTTCCCACGGATTGGTACGGGCCGACACGCCCGGCATTCTGTAAAACATTACCAGCGAGGGGTTAGATGGGTTAGGTTAGGTTACACTACGTTATAGACGTATATAATGTTCCCACCGAGAAGCAGGGTCCGACCCGTCACGAATGTTGTAAAATACTACATTCGAGATGTTAGGTTGCCTTAGGTTGGGGTATATAAGGTTATAGACGTATATAATGTCCCCATCGTGATGTATGGGCGGACACGAACGGGATTCTGTAAAACATTACCAGCGAGGGGCTAGTTGGGTTAGGTTAGGTTATATTACGTTATAGACGTATATAATGTTCCAACCGTGAAGTAGGGTCCGACCCGCCAGGAATGTTGTAAAATACTACATTCGAGATGTTAGGTTGCCTTAGGTTGGGTTATATAAGGTTATAGACGTACAGAATGTCCCCACCGAGATGTACGGTCGGACACGAACGGGATTCTGTAAAACATTACCAGCGAGGGGCTAGACAGGTTAGGTTAGGTTATATTACGTTATAGACGTATATAATGTTCCCACCGAGAAGCAGGGTCCGACCCGCCAGGAATGTTGTAAAATACTACATCCAAGATGTTAGGCTGCCTTACGTTAGAATATATAACGTTATAGACGTATATAATGGTCCCACAAAGGCGTACAGGGCTACACGAACGGGATTCTACAAAGCATTCCCAGCGGGGCGCTAGATGGGTTAGGTTAGGTTATATTACGTTATAAACGTATATAATGTTCCCACCGCGAAGTAGGGGCCGACCCGCCAGGAATGTTGTAAAATACTACATCCGAGATGTTAGATTGCCTTAGGTTAGGATATATAAAGTTATAGACGTATATAATGCTCTCACCGAGACGTACGGGGCTACACGAACGGGATTCTGTAAAACATTACCAGCGAGGGGCTAGATGGGTTAGGTTAGTTTATATTACGTTATAGACGTATATAATGTTCCCACCGAGAAGCAGGGTCCGACCCGCCAGGAATGTTGTAAAATACTACATCCAAGGTGTTAGGCTGCCTTACGTTAGAATATATAACGTTATAGACGTATATAATGTTCCCACAAAGGCGTACAGGGCTAGACGAACGGGATTCTGCAAAGCATTCCCAGCGGGGCGCTAGATGGGTTAGGTTAGGTTATATTACGTTATAGACGTATATAATGTTCCCCCTGAGAAGTAGGGGCAGACCAGCCAGGAATGTTGTAAAATACTACATTCGAGATGTTAGGTTGCCTTATGTTGGGTTATATAAGGTTATAGACGTATATAATGTCCCAATCGAGATTTCCTGGCGGACACGAACGGGATTCTGTAAGGCATTACCAGCGAGGGGTTAGATGGGTTAGGTTAGGTTACATTACGTTATAGACGTATATAATGTTCCCACCGAGAAGCAGGGTCCGACCCGCCAGGAATGTTGTAAAATACTACATTCGAGGTGTTAGGTTACCTTAGGTTAGGATATGTAACGTTATAGACGTATATAATGTTCCCACCAAGAAGCAGGGTCCTACCCGCCAGGAATGTTGTAAAATACTACATCCAAGATGTTAGGCTGCCTTAGGTTAGAATGTATAAGGTTATAGACGTATATAATGTTCCCACGGAGTGGTACGGGCCGACACGACCGGGATTCTGTAAAACATTACCAGCGAGGGGCTAGATGGGTTAGGTTAATTTATATTACGTTATAGACGTATATAATGTTCCCACCGAGAAGCAGGGTCCGACCCGCCAGGGATGTTGTAAAATACTACATCCGAGATGTTAGGCTGCCTTACGTTAGAATATATAACGTTATAGACGTATATAATGTTACCAAAAAGGCATACAGGGTTACACGAACGGGATTCTACAAAGCATTCCCAGCGGGGCGCTAGATGGGTTAGGCTAGGTTATATTACGTTATAGACGTATATAATGTTCGAACCAAGAAGTATGGCCCGACCCGCCAGGAATGTTGTAAAATACTACATTCGAGATGTTAGGTTGCCTTAGGTTGGGTTATATAAGGTTATAGACGTACAGAATGTCCCCACCGAGATGTACGGTCGGACACGAACGGGATTCTGTAAAACATTACCAGCGAGGGGCTAGATAGGTTAGGTTAGGTTATATTACGTTATAGACGTATATAATGTTCCCACCGAGAAGTAGGTGCCGACCCGCCAGGAATGTTGTAAAATACTACATCCGAGGTGTTAGGTTACCTTAGGTTAGGATATATAACGTTATAGACGTATATAATGTTCCCAAGGAGTGGTACGGGCCGACACGATCGGGATTCGGTAAAACATTACCAGCGACGGGCTAGGTGGGTTAGGTTAGGTTATATTACGTTATAGACGTATATAATGTTCCCACCGAGAAGTAGGTTCCGACCCGCCAGGAATGTTATAAAATACTACATCCAAGATGTTAGGCTGCCTTACGTTAGAATATATAACGTTATAGACGTATATAATGTTCCCACAAAGGCGTACAGGGCTACACGAACGCGATTCTACAAAGCATTCCCAGCGGGGCGCTAGATGGGTTAGGTTAGGTTATATTACGTTATAAACGTATATAATGTTCCCACCGCGAAGTAGGGGCCGACCCTCCAGGAATGTTGTAAAATACTACATCCGAGATGTTAGATTGCCTTAGGTTAGGATATATAAAGTTATAGACGTATATAATGCTCTCACCGAGACGTACGGGGCTACACGAACGGGATTCTGTAAAACATTACCAGCGAGGGGCTAGATGGGTTAGGTTAGTTTATATTACGTTATAGACGTATATAATGTTCCCACCGAGAAGCAGGGTCCGACCCGCCAGGAATGTTGTAAAATACTACATCCAAGGTGTTAGGCTGCCTTACGTTAGAATATATAACGTTATAGACGTATATAATGTTCCCACAAAGGCGTACAGGGCTAGACGAACGGGATTCTGCAAAGCATTCCCAGCGGGGCGCTAGATGGGTTAGGTTAGGTTATATTACGTTATAGACGTATATAATGTTCCCCCTGAGAAGTAGGGGCAGACCAGCCAGGAATGTTGTAAAATACTACATTCGAGATGTTAGGTTGCCTTATGTTGGGTTATATAAGGTTATAGACGTATATAATGTCCCAATCGAGATTTCCTGGCGGACACGAACGGGATTCTGTAAGGCATTACCAGCGAGGGGCTAAATGGGTTAGGTTGGGTTATATTACGTTATAGACGTATATAATGTTCCCACCGAGAAATAGGGGCCGACCCGCCAGGAATGTTGTAAAATACTACATTCGAGACGTTAGGTTGCCTTAGGTTGGGATAAATATGGCTTTAGACATACATAATCTCCCGACCGAGAAGTACGGGCGGACACGAACGGGATTCTGTAAAACATTACCAGCGAGGGGCTAGATGGGTTAGGTGAGGTTATGTTACGTTGTAGACGTATATAATTTTCCAACCGTGAAGTAGGGGCCGACCCGCCAGGAATGTTGTAAAATACTACATCCGAGATGTTAGATTGCCTTAGGTTAGGATATATAACGTTATAGACGTATATAATGTTCCCACGGATTGGTACGGGCCGACACGCCCGGCATTCTGTAAAACATTACCAGCGAGGGGTTAGATGGGTTAGGTTAGGTTACACTACGTTATAGACGTATATAATGTTCCCACCGAGAAGCAGGGTCCGACCCGTCAGGAATGTTGTAAAATACTACATTCGAGATGTTAGGTTGCCTTAGGTTGGGGTATATAAGGTTATAGACGTATATAATGTCCCCATCGTGATGTATGGGCGGACACGAACGGGATTCTGTAAAACATTACCAGCGAGGGGCTAGTTGGGTTAGGTTAGGTTATATTACGTTATAGACGTATATAATGTTCCAACCGTGAAGTAGGGTCCGACCCGCCAGGAATGTTGTAAAATACTACATTCGAGATGTTAGGTTGCCTTAGGTTGGGTTATATAAGGTTATAGACGTACAGAATGTCCCCACCGAGATGTACGGTCGGACACGAACGGGATTCTGTAAAACATTACCAGCGAGGGGCTAGACAGGTTAGGTTAGGTTATATTACGTTATAGACGTATATAATGTTCCCACCGAGAAGCAGGGTCCGACCCGCCAGGAATGTTGTAAAATACTACATCCAAGATGTTAGGCTGCCTTACGTTAGAATATATAACGTTATAGACGTATATAATAGTCCCACAAAGGCGTACAGGGCTAGACGAACGGGATTCTGTAAAGCATTCCCAGCGGGGCGCTAGATGGGTTAGGTTAGGTTATATTACGTTATAGACGTATATAATGTTCCCCCTGAGAAGTTGGAGTAGACCAGCCAGGAATGTTGTAAAATACTACATTCGAGATGTTAGGTTGCCTTAGGTTGGGTTATATAAGGTTATAGACGTATATAATGTCCCAATCGAGATTTCCTGGCGGACACGAACGGGATTCTGTAAGGCATTACCAGCGTGGGGCTAAATGGGTTAGGTTGGGTTATATTACGTTATAGACGTATATAATGTTCCCACCGAGAAATAGGGGCCGACCCGCCAGGAATGTTGTAAAATACTACATTCGAGACGTTAGGTTGCCTTAGGTTGGGATAAATATGGCTATAGACATACATAATCTCCCGACCGAGAAGTACGGGCGGACACGAACGGGATTCTGTAAAACATTACCAGCGAGGGGCTAGATGGGTTAGGTGAGGTTATATTACGTTGTAGACGTATATAATTTTCCAACCGTGAAGTAGGGGCCGACCCGCCACGAATGTTGTAAAATACTACATCCGAGATGTTAGATTGCCTTAGGTTAGGATATATAACGTTATAGATTGTATATAATGTTCCCACGGATTGGTACGGGCCGACACGACCGGAATCTGTAAAACATTACCAGCGAGGGGCTAGATGTGTTAGGTTAGGCTATATTAGGTTATAGACGTATATAATGTTCCCCCTGAGAAGTAGGGGCAGACCAGCCAGGAATGTTGTAAAATACTACATTCGAGATGTTAGGTTGCTTAGGTTGGGTTATATAAGGTTATAGACGTATATAATGTTCCCACGGAGTGGTACGGGCCGACACGACCGGGATTCTGTAAAACATTACCAGCGAGTGGCTAGATGGGTTAGGTTAGGTTATATTACGTTATAGACGTACATAATGTTCGAACCAAGAAGTATGGCCCGACTAGCCAGGAATGTTGTAAAATACTACATTCGAGGTGTTAGGTTACCTCAGGTTAGGATATGTAACGTTATAGACGTATATAATGTTCCCACCGAGACGTACGGGGCTACACGAACGGGATTCTGTAAAACATTACCAGCGAGGGTCTAGATGGGTTAGGTTAATTTATATTACGTTATAGACGTATATAATGTTCCCACCGAGAAGTAGGGGCCGACACGCCAGGAAGGTTGTAAAATACTACATCCGAGATGTTAGCCTGCCTTACAATAGGATATATATCGCTGTAGACGTATATAATGTCCCATCCGAAACGTACGGGCGACAGGAACGGGATTCTGTGAAACATTACCAGCGAGGGGCTAGATGTGATAGGTTAGGTTATATTACGTTATAGACCTATATAATGTTCCCACCGAGATGTAGGGGCCGATACTCCAAGACTGTTGTAAAATACTACAACCGAGATGTTAGGTTAGGTTAGGTTAGGATATATAACGCTGTAGACGAATATAATTTCCCGACTGAGACGTACGGAACGACACGAACGGGATTTTGTAAAACATTACCAGTGATTAGCTAGATGTGTTAGGTTAGGTTATATTACGTTATAGAAGTATATAATGTTCCCACCGAGAAGTAGGGGCCCATACGCCAGGAATGTTGTAAAATACTACATCCGAGATGTTAGCCTGCCTTACGATAGGATATATGTACGCTGTAGTCGTATATAATGTCCCATCGGAGACGTACGGGACGACAGGAACGGGATTCTGTAAAACATTACCAGCGAGGGGCTAGATGTGTTAATTTAGGTTATGTTACGTTATAGAGCTATATAATGTTCCCACCGAGAAGTATGGGCCGATACGCCAGGATTGTTGCAAAATACTGCACCCGAAATGATAGCCTGTCTTATGTTACGATACATAACGCTATAGACGTATATAATAGCCCAACCGAGACGTACGGGACGACAGGAACGGTATTCTGTGAAACATTACCAGCTAGGGGCTAGATGTGGTAGGTTAGGTTATATTACGTTATAGACCTATATAATGTTCCCACCGAGATGTCGGGGCCGATACTCCAAGACTGTTGTAAAATACTACATCCGAGATGTTAGCCTGCCTTAGGTTAGGATATATTACGCTGTAGACGTATATAATGTCCCAACCGAGACGTACGGGACAACACGAACGGGATTCTGTAAAATATTACCAGCGAAGGGCTAGATGGGTTAGGTTAGGTTATGTTACGTTATAGACGTATATAATGTTCCCACCGAGAAGCAGGGTCCGACCCGCCAGGAATGTTGTAAAATACTACATCCAAGGTGTTAGGCTGCCTTACGTTAGAATATATAACGTTATAGACGTATATAATGTTCCCACAAAGGCGTACAGGGCTAGACGAACGGGATTCTGCAAAGCATTCCCAGCGGGGCGCTAGATGGGTTAGGTTAGGTTATATTACGTTATAGACGTATATAATGTTCCCCCTGAGAAGTAGGGGCAGACCAGCCAGGAATGTTGTAAAATACTACATCCGAGATGTTAGATTGCCTTAGGTTAGGATATATAACGTTATAGACGTATATAATGTTCCCACGGATTGGTACGGGCCGACACGACCGGCATTCTGTAAAACATTACCAGCGAGGGGCTAGATGGGTTTGGTGAAGTTATATTACGTTGTAGACGTATATAATTTTCCCACTGGGAAGTAGGGGCAGACCAGCCAGGAATGTTGTAAAATACAACATTCGAGATGTTAGGTTGCCTTACGTTGGGTTATATAAGGTTATAGACGTATATAATGTCCCCATCGTGATGTATGGGCGGACACGAACGGGATTCTGTAAAACATTACCAGCGAGGGGCTAGTTGGGTTAGGTTAGGTTATATTACGTTATAGACGTATATAATGTTCCAACCGTGAAGTAGGGGCCGACCCGCCAGGAATGTTGTAAAATACTACATCCGAGATGTTAGATTGCCTTAGGTTAGGATATATAACGTTATAGACGTATATAATGTTCCCACAAAGGCGTACAGGGCTACACGAACGGGATTCTACAAAGCATTCCCAGCGGGGCGCTAGATGGGTTAGGTTAGGTTATATTACGTTATAAACGTATATAATGTTCCCACCGCGAAGTAGGGGCCGACCCGCCAGGAATGTTGTAAAATACTACATCCGAGATGTTAGATTGCCTTAGGTTAGGATATATAAAGTTATAGACGTATATAATGCTCTCACCGAGACGTACGGGGCTACACGAACGGGATTCTGTAAAACATTACCAGCGAGGGGCTAGATGGGTTAGGTTAGTTTATATTACGTTATAGACGTATATAATGTTCCCACCGAGAAGCAGGGTCCGACCCGCCAGGAATGTTGTAAAATACCACATCAAGGTGTTAGGCTGCCTTACGTTAGAATATATAACGTTATAGACGTATATAATGTTCCCACAAAGGCGTACAGGGCTAGACGAACGGGATTCTGCAAAGCATTCCCAGCGGGGCGCTAAATGGGTTAGGTTAGGTTATATTACGTTATAGACGTATATAATGTTCCCCCTGAGAAGTAGGGGCAGACCAGCCAGGAATGTTGTAAAATACTACATTCGAGACGTTAGGTTGCCTTAGGTTGGGTTATATAAGGTTATAGACGTATATAATGTGCCAATCGAGATTTCCTGGCGGACACGAACGGGATTCTGTAAGGCATTACCAGCGAGGGGCTAAATGGGTTAGGTTGGGTCATATTACGTTATAGACGTATATAATGTTCCCACCGAGAAGTAGCGGCCGACCCGCCAGGAATGTTGTAAAATACTACATCCGAGATGTTAGGCTGCCTTAGGTTAGAATGTATAAGGTTGTAGATGAATATAATGTTCTCACGGAGTGGTACGGGCCGACACGACCGGGATTCTGTAAAACATTACCAGCGGGGCGCTAGATGGGTTGGGTTAGGTTATATTACGTTATAGACGTACATAATGTTCGAACCAAGAAGTATGGCCCGACCAGCCAGGAATGTTGTAAAATACTACATTCGAGGTGTTAGGTTACCTCAGGTTAGGATATGTAACGTTATAGACGTATATAATGTTCCCACCGAGAAGTATGGGCCGATACGCCAGGATTGTTGCAAAATACTGCATCCGAAATGATAGCCTGTCTTATGTTACGATACATAACGCTATAGACGTATATAATAGCCCAACCGAGACGTACGGGACGACAGGAACGGTATTCTGTGAAACATTACCAGCTAGGGGCTAGATGTGGTAGGTTAGGTTATATTACGTTATAGACCTATATAATGTTCCCACCGAGATGTAGGGGCCGATACTCCAAGACTGTTGTAAAATACTACATCCGAGATGTTAGCCTGCCTTAGGTTAGGATATATTACGCTGTAGACGTATATAATGTCCCAACCGAGACGTACGGGACAACACGAACGGGATTCTGTAAAATATTACCAGCGAAGGGCTAGATGGGTTAGGTTAGGTTATATTACGTTATAGACGTATATAATGTTCCCACCGAGAAGCAGGGTCCGACCCGCCAGGAATGTTGTAAAATACTACATCCAAGGTGTTAGGCTGCCTTACGTTAGAATATATAACGTTATAGACGTATATAATGTTCCCACAATGGCGTACAGGGCTAGACGAACGGGATTCTGCAAAGCATTCCCAGCGGGGCGCTAGATGGGTTAGCTTAGGTTATATTACGTTATAGACGTATATAATGTTCCCCCTGAGAAGTAGGGACAGACCAGCCAGGAATGTTGTAAAATACTACATTCGAGATGTTAGGTTGCCTTAGGTTGGATTATATAAGGTTATAGACGTATATAATGTTCCCACGGATTGGTACGGGCCGACACGACCGGGATTCTGTAAAACATTACCAGCGAGTGGCTAGATGGGTTAGGTCAGTTTATATTACGTTATAAACGTATATATTGTTCCCACCGCAGAGTAGGGGCCGACCCGTCAGGAATGTTGTAAAATACTACATCCGAGATGTTAGATTGCCTTAGGTTAGGATATATAAAGTTATAGACGTATATAATGCTCCCACCGAGACGTACGGGGCTACACGAACGGGATTCTGTAAAACATTACCAGCGAGGGGCTAGATGGGTTAGGTTAGTTTATATTACGTTATAGACGTATATAATGTTCCCACCGAGAAGCAGGGTCCGACCCGCCAGGAATGTTGTAAAATACTACATCCAAGATGTTAGGCTGCCTTACGTTAGAATATATAACGTTATAGACGTATATAATGTTCCCACAAAGGCGTACAGGGCTAGACGAAAGGGATTCTACAAAGCATTCCCAGCGGGGCGCTATATGGGTTAGGTTAGGTTATATTACGTTATAGACGTATATAATGTTCCCCCTGAGAAGTAGGTGTAGAGCAGCCAGGAATGTTGTAAAATACTACATTCGAGATGTTAGGTTGCCTTAGGGTGGGTTATATAAGGTTATAGACGTATATAATGTCCCAATCGAGATTTCCTGGCGGACATGAACGGGATTCTGTAAGGCATTACCAGCGAGGGGCTAAATGGGTTAGGTTGGGTTATATTACGTTATAGACGTATATAATGTTCCCACCGAGAAGTAGCGGCCGAGCCGCCAGGAATGTTGTAAAATACTACATCCGAGATGTTAGGCTGCCTTAGGTTAGAATGTATAAGGTTATAGATGAATATAATGTTCTCACGGAGTGGTACGGGCCGACACGACCGGGATTCTGTAAAACATTACCAGCGGGGCGCTAGATGCGTTAGGTTAGGTTATATTACGTTATAGACGTACATAATGTTCGAACCAAGAAGTATGGCCCGACCAGCCAGGAATGTTGTAAAATACTACATTCGAGGTGTTAGGTTACCTCAGGTTAGGATATGTAACGTTATAGACGTATATAATGTGCCCACCGAGACGTACGGGGCTACACGAACGGGATTCTGTCAAACATTACCAGCGAGTGGCTAGATGGGTTAGGTTAGGTTATATTACGTTATAAACGTATATAATGTTCCCACCGCGAAGTAGGGGCCGACCCGCCAGGAATGTTGTAAAATACTACATCCGAGATGTTAGATTGCCTTAGGTTAGGATATATAACGTTATAGACGTATATAATGTTCCCAAAAAGGCATACAGGGCTACACGAACGGGATTCTACAAAGCATTCCCAGCGGGGCGCTAGATGGGTTAGGCTAGGTTATATTACGTTATAGACGTATATAATGTTCGAACCAAGAAGTATGGCCCGACCCGCCAGGAATGTTGTAAAATACTACATTCGAGATGTTAGGTTGCCTTAGGTTGGGTTATATAAGGTTATAGACGTATATAATGTCCCAATCGAGATTTCCAGGCGGACACGAATGGGATTCTGTAAGGCATTACCAGCGAGGGGCTAAATGGGTTAGGTTGGGTTATATTACGTTATAGACGTATATAATGTTCCCACCGAGAAATAGGGGCCGACCCGCCAGGAATGTTGTAAAATACTACATTCGAGACGTTAGGTTGCCTTAGGTTGGGATAAATATGGCTATAGACATACATAATCTCCCGACCGAGAAGTACGGGCGGACACGAACGGGATTCTGTAAAACATTACCAGCGAGGGGCTAGATGGGTTAGGTGAGGTTATATTACGTTGTAGGCGTATATAATTTTCCCACTGGGAAGTAGGGGCAGACCAGCCAGGAATGTTGTAAAATTCTACATCCGAGGTGTTAGGTTGCCTTAGGTTAGGATAAATAACGTTATAGACGTATATAATGTTCCCACGGGGTGGTACGGGCCGACACGACCGGGATTCTGTAAAACATTACCAGCGAGGGGCTAGATGGGTTAGGTTAATTTATATTACGTTATAGACGTATATAATGTTCCCACCGAGAAGCAGGGTCGGACCCGCCAGGAATGTTGTAAAATACTACATCCGAGATGTTAGGCTGCCTTACGTTAGAATATATAACGTTATAGACGTATATAATGTTCCAGAATGCATACAGGGCTACACGAACGGGATTCTACAAAGCATTCCCAGCGGGGCGCTAGATCGGTTAGGCTAGGTTATATTACGTTATAGACGTATATAATGTTCGAACCAAGAAGTATGGCCCGACCCGCCAGGAATGTTGTAAAATACTACATTCGAGATGTTAGGTTGCCTTAGGTTGGGTTATATAAGGTTATAGACGTACAGAATGTCCCCACCGAGATGTACGGTCGGACACGAACGGGATTCTGTAAAACATTACCAGCGAGGGGCTAGATAGGTTAGGTTAGGTTATATTACGTTATAGACGTATATAATGTTCCCACCGAGAAGTAGGAGCCGACCCGCCAGGAATGTTGTAAAATACTACATCCGAGGTGTTAGGTTACCTTAGGTTAGGATATATAACGTTATAGACGTATATAATGTTCCCAAGGAGTGGTACGGGCCGACACGATCGGGATTCGGTAAAACATTACCAGCGAGGGGCTAGGTGGGTTAGGTTAGGTTATATTACGTTATAGACGTATATAATGTTCCCACCGAGAAGCAGGGTCCGACCCGCCAGGAATGTTGTAAAATACTACATCCAAGGTGTTAGGCTGCCTTACGTTAGAATATATAACGTTATAGACGTATATAATGTTCCCACAATGGCGTACAGGGCTAGACGAACGGGATTCTGCAAAGCATTCCCAGCGGGGCGCTAGATGGGTTAGGTTGGGTTATATTACGTTATAGACGTATATAATGTTCCCCCTGGGAAGTAGGGGCAGACCAGCCAGGAATGTTGTAAAATACTACATCCGAGGTGTTAGGTTGCCTTAGGTTAGGATAAATAACGTTATAGACGTATATAATGTTCCCAAGGAGTGGTACGGGCCGACACGATCGGGATTCGGTAAAACATTACCAGCGAGGGGCTAGGTGGGTTAGGTTAGGTTATATTACGTTATAGACGTATATAATGTTCCCACCGAGAAGCAGGTTCCGACCCGCCAGGAATGTTATAAAATACTACATCCAAGATGTTAGGCTGCCTTACGTTAGAATATATAACGTTATAGACGTATATAATGTTCCCACAAAGGCGTACAGGGCTACACGTACGGGATTCTACAAAGCGTTCCCAGCGGGGCGCTAGATGGGTTAGGTTAGGTTATATTACGTTATAAACGTATATAATGTTCCCACCGCGAAGTAGGGGCCGACCCGCCAGGAATGTTGTAAAATACTACATCCGAGATGTTAGATTGCCTTAGGTTAGGATATATAAAGTTATAGACGTATATAATGCTCTCACCGAGGCGTACGGGGCTACACGAACGGGATTCTGTAAAACATTACCAGCGAGGGGCTAGATGGGTGAGGTTAATTTATATTACGTTATAGACGTATATAATGTTCCCACCGAGAAGCAGGGTCCGACCCGCCAGGAATGTTGTAAAATACTACATCCAAGGTGTTAGGCTGCCTTACGTTAGAATATATAACGTTATAGACGTATATAATGTTCACACAATGGCGTACAGAGCTAGACGAACGGGATTCTGCAAAGCATTCCCAGCGGGGCGCTAGATGGGTTAGGTTAGGTTATATTACGTTATAGACGTATATAATGTTCCCCCTGAGAAGTAGGGACAGACCAGCCAGGAATGTTGTAAAATACTACATTCGAGATGTTAGGTTGCCTTAGGTTGGGTTATATAAGGTTATAGACGTATATAATGTCCCAATCGAGATTTCCTGGCGGACACGAACGGGATTCTGTAAGGCATTAGCAGCGAGGGGCTAAATGGGTTAGGTTGGGTTATATTACGTTATAGACGTATATAATGTTCCCACCGAGAAGTAGCGGCCGACCCGCCAGGAATGTTGTAAAATACTACATCCGAGATGTTAAGCTGCCTTAGGTTAGAATGTATAAGGTTATAGATGAATATAATGTTCTCACGGAGTGGTACGGGCCGACACGACCGGGATTCTGTAAAACATTACCAGCGGGGCGCTAGATGCGTTAGGTTAGGTTATATTACGTTATAGACGTACATAATGTTCGAACCAAGAAGTATGGCCCGACCAGCCAGGAATGTTGTAAAATACTACATTCGAGGTGTTAGGTTACCTCAGGTTAGGATATGTAACGTTATAGACGTATATAATGTGCCCACCGAGACGTACGGGGCTACACGAACGGGATTCTGTCAAACATTACCAGCGAGTGGCTAGATGGGTTAGGTTAGGTTATATTACGTTATAAACGTATATAATGTTCCCACCGCGAAGTAGGGGCCGACCCGCCAGGAATGTTGTAAAATACTACATCCGAGATGTTAGATTGCCTTAGGTTAGGATATATAACGTTATAGACGTATATAATGTTCCCAAAAAGGCATACAGGGCTACACGAACGGGATTCTACAAAGCATTCCCAGCGGGGCGCTAGATGGGTTAGGCTAGGTTATATTACGTTATAGACGTATATAATGTTCGAACCAAGAAGTATGGCCCGACCCGCCAGGAATGTTGTAAAATACTACATTCGAGATGTTAGGTTGCCTTAGGTTGGGTTATATAAGGTTATAGACGTATATAATGTCCCAATCGAGATTTCCAGGCGGACACGAATGGGATTCTGTAAGGCATTACCAGCGAGGGGCTAAATGGGTTAGGTTGGGTTATATTACGTTATAGACGTATATAATGTTCCCACCGAGAAATAGGGGCCGACCCGCCAGGAATGTTGTAAAATACTACATTCGAGACGTTAGGTTGCCTTAGGTTGGGATAAATATGGCTATAGACATACATAATCTCCCGACCGAGAAGTACGGGCGGACACGAACGGGATTCTGTAAAACATTACCAGCGAGGGGCTAGATGGGTTAGGTGAGGTTATATTACGTTGTAGGCGTATATAATTTTCCCACTGGGAAGTAGGGGCAGGCCAGCCAGGAATGTTGTAAAATTCTACATCCGAGGTGTTAGGTTGCCTTAGGTTAGGATAAATAACGTTATAGACGTATATAATGTTCCCACGGGGTGGTACGGGCCGACACGACCGGGATTCTGTAAAACATTACCAGCGAGGGGCTAGATGGGTTAGGTTAATTTATATTACGTTATAGACGTATATAATGTTCCCACCGAGAAGCAGGGTCGGACCCGCCAGGAATGTTGTAAAATACTACATCCGAGATGTTAGGCTGCCTTACGTTAGAATATATAACGTTATAGACGTATATAATGTTCCAGAATGCATACAGGGCTACACGAACGGGATTCTACAAAGCATTCCCAGCGGGGCGCTAGATCGGTTAGGCTAGGTTATATTACGTTATAGACGTATATAATGTTCGAACCAAGAAGTATGGCCCGACCCGCCAGGAATGTTGTAAAATACTACATTCGAGATGTTAGGTTGCCTTAGGTTGGGTTATATAAGGTTATAGACGTACAGAATGTACCCACCGAGATGTACGGTCGGACACGAACGGGATTCTGTAAAACATTACCAGCGAGGGGCTAGATAGGTTAGGTTAGGTTATATTACGTTATAGACGTATATAATGTTCCCACCGAGAAGTAGGAGCCGACCCGCCAGGAATGTTGTAAAATACTACATCCGAGGTGTTAGGTTACCTTAGGTTAGGATATATAACGTTATAGACGTATATAATGTTCCCAAGGAGTGGTACGGGCCGACACGATCGGGATTCGGTAAAACATTACCAGCGAGGGGCTAGGTGGGTTAGGTTAGGTTATATTACGTTATAGACGTATATAATGTTCCCACCGAGAAGCAGGGTCCGACCCGCCAGGAATGTTGTAAAATACTACATCCAAGGTGTTAGGCTGCCTTACGTTAGAATATATAACGTTATAGACGTATATAATGTTCCCACAATGGCGTACAGGGCTAGACGAACGGGATTCTGCAAAGCATTCCCAGCGGGGCGCTAGATGGGTTAGGTTAGGTTATATTACGTTATAGACGTATATAATGTTCCCCCTGAGAAGTAGGGACAGACCAGCCAGGAATGTTGTAAAATACTACATTCGAGATGTTAGGTTGCCTTAGGTTGGGTTATATAAGGTTATAGACGTCTATAATGTCCCAATCGAGATTTCCTGGCGGACACGAACGGGATTCTGTAAAACATTACCAGCGAGGGGCTAGATGGGTTAGGTGAGGTTATATTACGTTGTAGGCGTATATAATTTTCCCACTGGGAAGTAGGGGCAGACCAGCCAGGAATGTTGTAAAATACTACATCCGAGGTGTTAGGTTGCCTTAGGTTAGGATAAATAACGTTATAGACGTATATAATGTTCCCACGTGGCGGTACGGGCCGACACGACCGGGATTCTGTAAAACATTACCAGCGAGGGGCTAGATGGGTTAGGTTAATTTATACTACGTTATAGACGTATATAATGTTCCCACCGAGAAGCAGGGTCCGACCCGCCAGGAATGTTGTAAAATACTACATCCGAGATGTTAGGCTGCCTTACGTTAGAATATATAACGTTATAGACGTATATAATGTTCCCAAAAAGGCATACAGGGCTACACGAACGGGATTCTACAAAGCATTCTCAGCGGGGCGCTAGATGGGTTAGGCTAGGTTATATTACGTTATAGACGTATATAATGTTCGAACCAAGAAGTATGGCCCGACCCGCCAGGAATGTTGTAAAATACTACATTCGAGATGTTAGGTTGCCTTAGGTTGGGTTATATAAGGTTATAGACGTACAGAATGTCCCCACCGAGATGTACGGTCGGACACGAACGGGATTCTGTAAAACATTACCAGCGAGGGGCTAGATAGGTTAGGTTAGGTTATATTACGTTATAGACGTATATAATGTTCCCACCGAGAAGTAGGAGCCGACCCGCCAGGAATGTTGTAAAATACTACATCCGAGGTGTTAGGTTACCTTAGGTTAGGATATATAACGTTATAGACGTATATAATGTTCCCAAGGAGTGGTACGGGCCGACACGATCGGGATTCGGTAAAACATTACCAGCGAGGGGCTAGGTGGGTTAGGTTAGGTTATATTAAGTTATAGACGTATATAATGTTCCCACCGAGAAGCAGGGTCCGACCCGCCAGGAATGTTGTAAAATAATACATCCAAGGTGTTAGGCTGCCTTACGTTAGAATATATAACATTATAGACGTATATAATGTTCCCACAAAGGCGTACAGGGCTAGACGAACGGGATTCTGCAAAGCATTCCCAGCGGGGCGCTAGATGGGTTAGGTTAGGTTATATTACGTTATAGACGTATATAATGTTCCCCCTGGGAAGTAGGGGCAGACCAGCCAGGAATGTTGTAAAATACTACATCCGAGGTGTTAGGTTGCCTTAGGTTAGGATAAATAACGTTATAGACGTATATAATGTTCCCAAGGAGTGGTACGGGCCGACACGATCGGGATTCGGTAAAACATTACCAGCGAGGGGCTAGGTGGGTTAGGTTAGGTTATATTACGTTATAGACGTATATAATGTTCCCACCGAGAAGCAGGTTCCGACCCGCCAGGAATGTTATAAAATACTACATCCAAGATGTTAGGCTGCCTTACGTTAGAATATATAACGTTATAGACGTATATAATGTTCCCACAAAGGCGTACAGGGCTACACGTACGGGATTCTACAAAGCGTTCCCAGCGGGGCGCTAGATGGGTTAGGTTAGGTTATATTACGTTATAAACGTATATAATGTTCCCACCGCGAAGTAGGGGCCGACCCGCCAGGAATGTTGTAAAATACTACATCCGAGATGTTAGATTGCCTTAGGTTAGGATATATAAAGTTATAGACGTATATAATGCTCTCACCGAGGCGTACGGGGCTACACGAACGGGATTCTGTAAAACATTACCAGCGAGGGGCTAGATGGGTGAGGTTAATTTATATTACGTTATAGACGTATATAATGTTCCCACCGAGAAGCAGGGTCCGACCCGCCAGGAATGTTGTAAAATACTACATCCAAGGTGTTAGGCTGCCTTACGTTAGAATATATAACGTTATAGACGTATATAATGTTCACACAATGGCGTACAGAGCTAGACGAACGGGATTCTGCAAAGCATTCCCAGCGGGGCGCTAGATGGGTTAGGTTAGGTTATATTACGTTATAGACGTATATAATGTTCCCCCTGAGAAGTAGGGACAGACCAGCCAGGAATGTTGTAAAATACTACATTCGAGATGTCAGGTTGCCTTAGGTTGGGTTATATAAGGTTATAGACGTATATAATGTCCCAATCGAGATTTCCTGGCGGACACGAACGGGATTCTGTAAGGCATTAGCAGCGAGGGGCTAAATGGGTTAGGTTGGGTTATATTACGTTATAGACGTATATAATGTTCCCACCGAGAAGTAGCGGCCGACCCGCCAGGAATGTTGTAAAATACTACATCCGAGATGTTAGGCTGCCTTAGGTTAGAATGTATAAGGTTATAGATGAATATAATGTTCCCACGGAGTGGTACGGGCCGACACGACCGGGATTCTGTAAAACATTACCAGCGGGGCACTAGATGCGTTAGGTTAGGTTATATTACGTTATAGACGTATATAATGTTCCCCCTGAGAAGTAGGGGCAGACCAGCCAGGAATGTTGTAAAATACTACATTCGAGATGTTAGGTTGCCTTAGGTTGGATTATATAAGGTTATAGACGTATATAATGTTCCCACGGATTGGTACGGGCCGACACGACCTGCATTCTGTAAAACATTACCAGCGAGGGGTTAGATGGGTTAGGTTAGGTTACAATACGTTATAGACGTATATAATGTTCCCACCGAGCAGCAGGGTCCGACCCGTCAGGAATGTTGTAAAATACTATATTCGAGATGTTAGCCTGCCTTACGTTAGGATATATATCGCTGTAGACGTATATAATGTCCCATCCGAAACGTACGGGCGACAGGAACGGGATTCTGTGAAACATTACCAGCGAGGAGCTAGATGTGATAGGTTAGGTTATATTACGTTATAGACCTATATAATGTTCCCACCGAGATGTAGGGGCCGATACTCCAAGACTGTTGTAAAATACTACAACCGAGATGTTAGGTTAGGTTAGGTTAGGATATATAACGCTGTAGACGAATATAATTTCCCGACCGAGACGTACGGGACGACAGGAACGGGATTCTGTAAAACATTACCACTGAGGGGCTAGATGTGTTAGGTTAGGTTATGTTACGTTATAGAGCTATATAATGTTCCCACCGAGAAGTATGGGCCGATACGCCAGGAATGTTGCAAAATACTGCATCCGAAATGATAGCCTGTCTTATGTTACGATACATAACGCTATAGACGTATATAATAGCCCAACCGAGACGTACGGGACGACACGAACGGGATTCTGTAAAATATTACCAGCGAGGTGCTAGATGGGTTAGGTTAGGTTATTTTACGTTATAGACGTATATAATGTTCCCACGGTGAAGTAGGGGCCCATACGCCAGGAATGGCGTAAAATACTTCATTCGAGATGTTAGCCTGCCTTAGGTTAGGATATATAACGCTGTAGACGTATATAATGTCCCAACCGAGACGTACGGAACGACACGAACGGGATTTTGTAAAACATTACCAGTGATTAGCTAGATGTGCTAGGTTAGGTTATATTACGTTATAGACGTATATAATGTTCCCACCGAGAGCTAGGGGCCGATACGCCAGGAATGGCGTAAAATACTGCATCCGAGATGTTAGCCTGCCTTAGGTTAGGATATATAACGCTGTAGACGTATATAATGTCCCATCCGAGACGTACGGGACGACAGGAACGGGATTCTGTAAAACACTACCAGCGAGGTGCTAGATGTGATAGGTTAGGTTATATTACGTTATAGACAAATATAATGTTCCCACCGAGAAGTAGAGGACGATGCGCCAGGTATGTTGCAAAATACTGCATCCGAATTGTTAGCCTGCCTTACGTTAGGATATATATCGCTCTAGACGTACATAATGTCCCATCCGAAACGTACGGGCGACAGGAACGGGATTCTGTGAAACATTACCAGCGAGGGGCTAGATGTGGTAGGTTAGGTTATATTACGTTATAGACCTATATAATGTTCCCACCGAGAAGTAGGGTCCGACCCGCCAGGAATGTTGTAAAATACTACATCCGAGATGTTAGATTGCCTTAGGTTAGGATATATAACGTTATAGACGTATATAATGTTCCCACGGATTGGTACGGGCCGACACGACCGGCATTCTGTAAAACATTACCAGCTAGGGGTTAGATGGGTTAGGTTAGGTTACATTACGTTATAGACGTATATAATGTTCCCACCGAGAAGCAGGGTCCGACCCGTCAGGAATGTTGTAAAATACTACATTCGAGATGTTAGGTTGCCTTAGGTTGGGTTATATAAGGTTATAGACGTATATAATGTCCCCATCGTGATGTATGGGCGGACACGAACGGGATTCTGTAAAACATTACCAGCGAGGGGCTAGTTGGGTTAGGGTAGGTTATATTACGTTATAGACGTATATAATGTTCCAACCGAGAAATAGGGGCCGACCCGCCAGGAATGTTGTAAAATACTACATTCGAGACGTTAGGTTGCCTTAGGTTGGGATAAATATGGCTATAGACATACATAATCTCCCGACCGAGAAGTACGGGCGGACACGAACGGGATTCTGTAAAACATTACCAGCGAGGGGCTAGATGGGTTAGGTTAGGTTATATTAGGTTATAGACGTATATAATGTTCCCCCTGAGAAGTAGGGGCAGACCAGCCAGGAATGTTGTAAAATACTACATTCGAGATGTTAGGTTGCTTAGGTTGGGTTATATAAGGTTATAGACGTATATAATGTTCCCACGGAGTGGTACGGGCCGACACGACCGGGATTCTGTAAAACATTACCAGCGAGTGGCTAGATGGGTTAGGTTAGATTATATTACGTTATAGACGTATATAATGTTCCCACCGAGAAGCAGGGTCCGACCCGCCAGGAATGTTGTAACATACTACATCCGAGTTGTTAGGTTGCATTGGGTTAGGATATATAACGTTATAGACGTATATAATGTTCTAACCGAGACGTACGGGGCTACACGAATGGGATTCTACAAAACATTCCCAGCGGGCTGCTAGATGGGTTAGGTTAGGTTATATTACGTTATAAACGTATATAATGTTCCCACCTCGAAGTAGGGGCCGACCCGCCAGGAATGTTGTAAAATACTACTTCCGAGATGTTAGATTGCCTTAGGTTAGGACATATAAAGATATAGACGTATATAATGTTCCCACCGAGACGTACGGGGCTACACGAACGGGATTCTCTAAAACATTACCAGCGAGGGGTTAGATGGGTTAGGTTAGTTTATATTAGGTTATAGACGTATATAATGTTCCCCCTGAGAAGTAGGGGCAGACCAGCCAGGAATGTTGTAAAATACTACATTCGAGATGTTAGGTTGCCTTAGGTTAGAATGTATAAGGTTATAGACGTATATAATGTTCCCACGGAGTGGTACGGGCCGACACGACCGGGATTCTGTAAAACATTACCAGCGAGTGGCTAGATGGGTTAGGTTAGATTATATTACGTTATAGACGTATATAATGTTCCCACCGAGAAGCAGGGTCCGACCCGCCAGGAATGTTGTAAAATACTACATCCAAGATGTTCGGCTGCCTTACGTTAGAATATATAACGTTATAGACGTATATAATGTCTCCACAAAGGCGTACAGGGCTACACGAACGGGATTCTACAAAGCATTCCCAGCGGGGCGCTAGATGGGTTAGGTTAGGTTATATTACGTTATAGACGTATATAATGTTCCCACCGAGAAGTAGGAGCCGACCCGCCAGGAATGTTGTAACATACTACATCCGAGTTGTTAGGTTGCATTGGGTTAGGATATATAACGTTATAGACGTATATAATGTTCTAACCGAGACGTACGGGGCTACACGAATGGGATTCTACAAAACATTCCCAGCGGGCTGCTAGATGGGTTAGGTTAGGTTATATTACGTTATAAACGTATATAATGTTCCCACCGCGAAGTAGGGGCCGACCCGCCAGGAATGTTGTAAAATACTACTTCCGAGATGTTAGATTGCCTTAGGTTAGGATATATAAAGTTATAGACGTATATAATGCTCCCACCGAGACGTACGGGGCTACACGAACGGGATTCTGTAAAACATTACCAGCGAGGGACTAGATGGGTTAGGTTAATTTATATTACGTTATAGACGTATATAATGTTCCCACCGAGAAGTAGGGGCCGATACGCCAGGAAGGTTGTAAAATACTACATCCGAGATGTTAGCCTGCCTTACGTTAGGATATATATCGCTGTAGACGTATATAATGTCCCATCCGAAACGTACGGGCGACAGGAACGGGATTCTGTGAAACATTACCAGCGAGGGGCTAGATGTGATAGGTTAGGTTATATTACGTTATAGACCTATATAATGTTCCCACCGAGATGTAGGGGCCGATACTCCAAGACTGTTGCAAAATACTACAACCGAGATGTTAGCCTGCCTTAAGTTAGGGTATATAACGCTGTAGACGTATATAATTTCCCAACCGAGACGTACGGAACGACACGAACGGGATTTTGTAAAACATTACCAGTGATTAGCTAGATGTGTTAGGTTAGGTTATATTAAGTTACAGACGTATATAATGTTCCCACCGAGAAGTAGGTGCCGATACTCCAAGACTGTTGTAAAATACTACATCCGAGATGTTAGCCTGCCTTAGGTTAGGATATATTACGCTGTAGACGTATATAATGACCCAACCGAGACGTACGGGACAACACGAACGGGATTCTGTAAAATATTACCAGCGAAGGGCTAGATGGGTTAGGTTAGGTTATGTTACGTTATAGACGTGTATAATGTTCCCACCGAGAAGTAGGGGCCGATACGCCAGGAATGTTGCAAAATACTACATCCCAGATGTTAGCCTGCCTTACGAAAGGATATATATCGCTGTAGACGTTTATAATGTCCCAAACGAGTCGTACGGGACGACAGGAACGGGATTCTGTAAAACATTACAGGCGAGGGGGTAGATGGGCTAGGTTAGGTTATGTTACGTTATAGACGAATATAATGTTCCCACCGAGAAGTAGAGGCCGATACGCCAGGAATGGCGTAAAATACTTCTTCCGAGATGTTAGCCTGCCTTACGTTAGGATATATATCGCTGTAGACGATTATAATGTCCCATCCGAGACGTACGGGACGACAGGAACTGGATTCTGTAAAACATTACCAGCGAGGGGCTAGATGGGTTAGGTTAGATTGTGGTACGATATAGACGTATATAATGTTCCCACCGAGAAGCAGGGGCCGATATGCCAGGAATGTTGTAAAATACTGCATCCTAGATGATAGCCTGCCTTAGGGTAGGATACATAACGCTATAGACGTATATAATATCCCAACCGAGACGTACGGGACGACACGAACGGGATTCTGTAAAATATTACCAGCGAGGGGCTAGATGGGTTAGGTTAGGTTATGTTACGTTATAGACGTATATAATGTTCCCACCGAGAAGTGGGGGCCGATACTACAAGAATGTTGTATAATACTACATCCGAGATGTTAGCCTGCCTTACGTTAGGGTATATATCGCTGTAGACGGTTATAATGTCCCATCCGAGACGTACGGGACGACAGGAACGGGATTCTGTAAAATATTACCAGCGAGGTGCTAGATGGGTTAGGTTAGGTTATGTTACGTTACAGACGTGTATAATGTTCCCACAGAGAAGTAGGGGCCGATACGCCAGGAATGGCGTAAAATACTGCATCCGAGATGTTAGCCTGCCTTAGGTTAGGATATATAACGCTGTAGACGTATATAATGTCCGATCCGAGACGTACGGGACGACAGGAACGGGATTCTGTAAAACACTACCAGCGAGGGGCTACATGTGACAGGTTAGGTTATATTACGTTATAGACGAATATAATGTTCCCACCGAGAAGTAGAGGACGATGCGCCAGGTATGTTGCAAAATACTGCATCCGAAATGTTAGCCTGCCTTACGTTAGGATATATATCGCTGTAGACGTATATAATGTCCCATCCGAAACGTACGGGCGACAGGATCGGGATTCTGTGAAACATTACCAGCGAGGGGCTAGATGTGATAGGTTAGGTTATATTACGTTATAGATCTATATAATGTTCCCACCGAGATGTAGGGGCCGATACTCCAAGACTGTTGTAAAATACTACAACCGAGATGTTAGCCTGCCTTAGGTTAGGGAATATAACGCTGTAGACGTATATAATTTACCAACCGAGACGTACGGAACGACACGAACGGGATTTTGTAAAACATTACCAGTGATTAGCTAGATGTGTTAGGTTAGGTGATATTACGTTATAGACGTATATAATGTTCCCACCGAGAAGTAGGGGCCGATACTCCAAGACTGTTGTAAAATACTACATCCGAGATGTTAGCCTGCCTTTGGTTAGGATATATTACGCTGTAGACGTATATAATGTCCCAACCGAGACGTACGGGACGACACGAACGGGATTCTGTAAAATATTACCAGCGAGGGGCTAGATGGGTTAGGTTAGGTTATGTTACGTTATAGACGTATATAATGTTCCCACCGAGAAGGGGGGGCCGATACTACAAGAATGTTGTATAATACTACATCCGAGATGTTAGCCTGCCTTACGTTAGGGTATATATCGCTGTAGACGGTTATAATGTCCCATCCGAGACGTACGGGACGACAGGAACGGGATTCTGTAAAATATTACCAGCGAGGTGCTAGATGGGTTAGGTTAGGTTATGTTACGTTACAGACGTGTATAATGTTCCCACAGAGAAGTAGGGGCCGATACGCCAGGAATGGCGTAAAATACTGCATCCGAGATGTTAGCCTGCCTTAGGTTAGGATATATAACGCTGTAGACGTATATAATGTCCGATCCGAGACGTACGGGACGACACGAACGGGGTTCTGTAAAATATTACCAGCGAGGTGCTAGATGGGTTACGTTAGGTTATTTTACGTTATAGACGTGTATAATGTTCCCACGGTGAAGTAGGGGCCCATACGCCAGGAATGGCGTAAAATACTTCATCCGAGATGTTAGCCTGCCTTAGGTTAGGATATATAACGCTGTAGACGTATATAATGTCCCAACCGAGACGTACGGAACGACACGAACGGGATTTTGTATAACATTACCAATGATTAGCTAGATGTGTTAGGTTAGGTTATATTACGTTATAGACGTATATAATGTACCCACCGAGAAGTAGGGGCCGATACGCCAGGAATGTTGTAAAATACTACATCCGAGATGTTAGCCTGCCTTACGATAGGATATATATACGCTGTAGACGTATATAATGTCCCATCGGAGACGTGCGGGACCACAGGAACGGGATTCTGTAAAACATTACCAGCGAGGGGGTAGATGGGCTAGGTTATGTTATGTTACGTTATAGACGAATATAATGTTCCCACCGAGAAGTAGAGGCCGATGCGCCAGGAATGTTGCAAAATACTGCATCCGAAATGATAGCCTGTCTTAGGTTACGATATATAACGCTATAGACGTATATAATAGCCCAACCGAGACGTACGGGACGACACGAACGGGGTTCTGTAAAATATTACCAGCGAGGTGCTAGATGGGTTACGTTAGGTTATTTTACGTTATAGACGTGTATAATGTTCCCACGGTGAAGTAGGGGCCCATACGCCAGGAATGGCGTAAAATACTTCATCCGAGATGTTAGCCTGCCTTATGTTAGGATATATAACGCTGTAGACGTATATAATGTCCCAACCGAGACGTACGGAACGACACGAACGGGATTTTGTATAACATTACCAATGACTAGCTAGATGTGTTAGGTTAGGTTATATTACGTTATAGACGTATATAATGTACCCACCGAGAAGTAGGGGCCGATACTCCAGGAATGTTGTAAAATACTACATCCGAGATGTTAGCCTGCCTTACGATAGGATATATATACGCTGTAGACGTATATAATGTCCCATCGGAGACGTGCGGGACGACAGGAACGGGATTCTGTAAAACATTACCAGCGAGGGGGTAGATGGGCTAGGTTAGGTTATGTTACGTTATAGACGAATATAATGTTCCCACCGAGAAGTAGAGGCCGATGCGCCAGGAATGTTGCAAAATACTGCATCCGAAATGATAGCCTGTCTTAGGTTACGATATATAACGCTATAGACGTATATAATAGCCCAACCGAGACGTACGGGACGACACGAACGGGGTTCTGTAAAATATTACCAGCGAGGTGCTAGATGGGTTACGTTAGGTTATTTTACGTTATAGACGTGTATAATGTTCCCACGGTGAAGTAGGGGCCCATACGCCAGGAATGGTGTAAAATACTTCATCCGAGATGTTAGCCTGCCTTAGGTTAGGATATATAACGCTGTAGACGTATACAATGTCCCAACCGAGACGTACGGGACGACAGTAACGGGATTCTGTAAAACATTACCAGCGAGGGGCTAGATGTGTTAGGTTAGGTTATGTTACGTTATAGAGCTATATAATGTTCCCACCGAGAAGTATGGGCCGATACGCCAGGAATGTTGCAAAATACTGCATCCAAAATGATAGCCTGCCATACGTTAGGATATATATCGCTGTAGACGTATATAATGTCCCATCCGAAACGTACGGGACGACAGGAACGGGATTCTGTAAAACACTACCAGCGAGGGGCTAGATGTGATAGGTTAGGTTATATTACGTTATAGACGAATATAATGTTCCCACCGAGAAGTAGAGGACGATGCGCCAGGTATGTTGCAAAATACTGCATCCGAAATGTTAGCCTGCCTTACGTTAGGATATATATCGCTGTAGACGTATATAATGTCCCATCCGAAACGTACGGGCGACAGGAACGGGATTCTGTGAAACATTACCAGCGAGGGGCTGGATGCGATAGGTTAGGTTATATTACGTTATAGACCTATATAATGTTCCCACCGAGATGTAGGGGCCGATACTCCAAGACTGTTGTAAAATACTACAACCGAGATGTTAGCCTGCCTTAGGTTAGGGTATATAACGCTGTAGACGTATATAATTTCCCAACCGGGACGTACGGAACGACACGAACGGGATTTTGTGAAACATTACCAGTGATTAGCTAGATGTGCTAGGTTAGGTTATATTACGTTATAGACGTATATAATGTTCCCACCGAGAAGTAGGGGCCGATACTCCAAGACTGTTGCAAAATACTACATCCGAGATGTTAGCCTGCCTTACGATAGGATATATATACGCTGTAGACATATATAATGTCCCATCGGAGACGTACGGGACGACAGGAACGGGATTCTGTAAAACATAACCAGCGAGGGGCTAGATGAGTTAGGTTAGGTTATGTTACGTTATAGAGCTATATAATGTTCGCACCGAGAAGTATGGGCCGATACGCCAGGAATGTTGCAAAATACTGCATCCGAAATGATAGCCTGTCTTAGGTTACGATATATAACGCTATAGACGTATATAATAGCCCAACCGAGACGTACGGGACGACACGAACGGGGTTCTGTAAAATATTACCAGCGAGGTGCTAGATGGGTTACGTTAGGTTATTTTACGTTATAGACGTGTATAATGTTCCCACGGAGAAGTAGGGGCCCATACGCCAGGAATGGCGTAAAATACTTCATCCGAGATGATAGCCTGCCTTACGTTAGGATATATATCGCTGTAACGTATATAATGTCCCATCCGAAACGTACAGGACGACAGGAACGGGATTCTGTAAAACACTACCAGCGAGGGGCTAGATGGGTTAGGTTAGGTTATGTTACGTTACAGACGTGTATAATGTTCCCACCGAGAAGTAGGGGCCGATACGCCAGGAATGTTGCAAAATACTACATCCGAGATGTTAGCCTGCCTTACGAAAGGATATATATCGCTGTAGACGTTTACAATGTCCCAAACGAGTCGTACGGGGCGACAGGAACGGGATTCTGTAAAACATTACAGGCGAGGGGGTAGATGGGCTAGGTTAGGTTATGTTACGTTATAGACGAATATAATGTTCCCACCGAGAAGTAGAGGCCGATACGCCAGGAATGGCGTAAAATACTTCATCCGAGATGTTAGCCTGCCTTACGTTAGGATATATATCGCTGTAGACGATTATAATGTCCCATCCGAGACGTACGGGACGACAGGAACTGGATTCTGTAAAACATTACCAGCGAGGGGCTAGATGGGTTAGGTTAGATTGTGGTACGATATAGACGTATATAATGTTCCCACCGAGAAGCAGGGGCCGATATGCCAGGAATGTTGTAAAATACTGCATCCTAGATGATAGCCTGCCTTAGGGTAGGATACATAACGCTATAGACGTATATAATATCCCAACCGAGACGTACGGGACGTCACGAACGGGATTCTGTAAAATATTACCAGCGAGGGGCTAGATGGGTTAGGTTAGGTTATGTTACGTTATAGACGTATATAATGTTCCCACCGAGAAGTGGGGGCCGATACTACAAGAATGTTGTATAATACTACATCCGAGATGTTAGCCTGCCTTACGTTAGGGTATATATCGCTGTAGACGGTTATAATGTCCCATCCGAGACGTACGGGACGACAGGAACGGGATTCTGTAAAATATTACCAGCGAGGTGCTAGATGGGTTAGGTTAGGTTATGTTACGTTACAGACGTGTATAATGTTCCCACAGAGAAGTAGGGGCCGATACGCCAGGAATGGCGTAAAATACTGCATCCGAGATGTTAGCCTGCCTTAGGTTAGGATATATAACGCTGTAGACGTATATAATGTCCGATCCGAGACGTACGGGACGACAGGAACGGGATTCTGTAAAACACTACCAGCGAGGGGCTACATGTGACAGGTTAGGTTATATTACGTTATAGACGAATATAATGTTCCCACCGAGAAGTAGAGGACGATGCGCCAGGTATGTTGCAAAATACTGCATCCGAAATGTTAGCCTGCCTTACGTTAGGATATATATCGCTGTAGACGTATATAATGTCCCATCCGAAACGTACGGGCGACAGGATCGGGATTCTGTGAAACATTACCAGCGAGGGGCTAGATGTGATAGGTTAGGTTATATTACGTTATAGATCTATATAATGTTCCCACCGAGATGTAGGGGCCGATACTCCAAGACTGTTGTAAAATACTACAACCGAGATGTTAGCCTGCATTAGGTTAGGGTATATAACGCTGTAGACGTATATAATTTACCAACCGAGACGTACGGAACGACACGAACGGGATTTTGTAAAACATTACCAGTGATTAGCTAGATGTGTTAGGTTAGGTGATATTACGTTATAGACGTATATAATGTTCCCACCGAGAAGTAGGGGCCGATACTCCAAGACTGTTGTAAAATACTACATCCGAGATGTTAGCCTGCCTTTGGTTAGGATATATTACGCTGTAGACGTATATAATGTCCCAACCGAGACGTACGGGACGACACGAACGGGATTCTGTAAAATATTACCAGCGAGGGGCTAGATGGGTTAGGTTAGGTTATGTTACGTTATAGACGTATATAATGTTCCCACCGAGAAGGGGGGGCCGATACTACAAGAATGTTGTATAATACTACATCCGAGATGTTAGCCTGCCTTACGTTAGGGTATATATCGCTGTAGACGGTTATAATGTCCCATCCGAGACGTACGGGACGACAGGAACGGGATTCTGTAAAATATTACCAGCGAGGTGCTAGATAGGGTTAGGTTAGGTTATGTTACGTTACAGACGTGTATAATGTTCCCACAGAGAAGTGGGGGCCGATACACCAGGAATGGCGTAAAATACTGCATCCGAGATGTTAGCCTGCCTTAGGTTAGGATATATAACGCTGTAGACGTATATAATGTCCGATCCGAGACGTACGGGACGACAGGAACGGGATTCTGTAAAACACTACCAGCGAGGGGCTACATGTGATAGGTTAGGTTATATTACGTTATAGACGAATATAATGTTCCCACCGAGAAGTAGAGGACGATGCGCCAGGTATGTTGCAAAATACTGCTTCCGAAATGTTAGCCTGCCTTACGTTAGGATATATATCGCTGTAGACGTATATAATGTCCCATCCGAAACGTACGGGCGACAGGATCGGGATTCTGTGAAACATTACCAGCGAGGGGCTAGATGTGATAGGTTAAGTTATATTACGTTATAGACCTATATAATGTTCCCACCGAGATGTAGGGGCCGATACTCCAAGACTGTTGTAAAATACTACAACCGAGATGTTAGCCTGCCTTAGGTTAGGGTATATAACGCTGTAGACGTATATAATTTCCCAACCGAGACGTACGGAACGACACGAACGGGATTTTGTGAAACATTACCAGTGATTAGCTAGATGTGCTAGGTTAGGTTATATTACGTTATAGACGTATATAATGTTCCCACCGAGAAGTAGGGGCCAATACTCCAAGACTGTTGCAAAATACTACATCCGAGATGTTAGCCTGCTTTACGTTAGGGTATATATCGCTGTAGACGGTTATAATGTCCCATCCGAGACGTACGGGACGACAGGAACGGGATTCTGTAAAATATTACCAGCGAGGTGCTAGATGGGTTAGGTTAGGTTATGTTACGTTACAGACGTGTATAATGTTCCCACAGAGAAGTGGGGGCCGATACGCCAGGAATGGCGTAAAATACTGCATCCGAGATGTTAGCCTGCCTTAGGTTAGGATATATAACGCTGTAGACGTATATAATGTCCGATCCGAGACGTACGGGACGACACGAACGGGGTTCTGTAAAATATTACCAGCGAGGTGCTAGATGGGTTACGTTAGGTTATTTTACGTTATAGACGTGTATAATGTTCCCACGGTGAAGTAGGGGCCCATACGCCAGGAATGGCGTAAAATACTTCATCCGAGATGTTAGCCTGCCTTAGGTTAGGATATATAACGCTGTAGACGTATATAATGTCCCAACCGAGACGTACGGAACGACACGAACGGGATTTTGTATAACATTACCAATGACTAGCTAGATGTGTTAGGTTAGGTTATATTACGTTATAGACGTATATAATGTACCCACCGAGAAGTAGGGGCCGATACGCCAGGAATGTTGTAAAATACTACATCCGAGATGTTAGCCTGCCTTACGAAAGGATATATATCGCTGTAGACGTTTACAATGTCCCAAACGAGTCGTACGGGGCGACAGGAACGGGATTCTGTAAAACATTACAGGCGAGGGGGTAGATGGGCTAGGTTAGGTTATGTTACGTTATAGACGAATATAATGTTCCCACCGAGAAGTAGAGGCCGATACGCCAGGAATGGCGTAAAATACTTCATCCGAGATGTTAGCCTGCCTTACGTTAGGATATATATCGCTGTAGACGATTATAATGTCCCATCCGAGACGTACGGGACGACAGGAACTGGATTCTGTAAAACATTACCAGCGAGGGGCTAGATGGGTTAGGTTAGATTGTGGTACGATATAGACGTATATAATGTTCCCACCGAGAAGCAGGGGCCGATATGCCAGGAATGTTGTAAAATACTGCATCCTAGATGATAGCCTGCCTTAGGGTAGGATACATAACGCTATAGACGTATATAATATCCCAACCGAGACGTACGGGACGACACGAACGGGATTCTGTAAAATATTACCAGCGAGGGGCTAGATGGGTTAGGTTAGGTTATGTTACGTTATAGACGTATATAATGTTCCCACCGAGAAGTGGGGGCCGATACTACAAGACTGTTGTAAAATACTACAACCGAGATGTTAGCCTGCCTTAGGTTAGGGTATATAACGCTGTAGACGTATATAATTTACCAACCGAGACGTACGGAACGACACGAACGGGATTTTGTAAAACATTACCAGTGATTAGCTAGATGTGTTAGGTTAGGTGATATTACGTTATAGACGTATATAATGTTCCTACCGAGAAGTAGGGGCCGATACTCCAAGACTGTTGTAAAATACTACATCCGAGATGTTAGCCTGCCTTTGGTTAGGATATATTACGCTGTAGACGTATATAATGTCCCAACCGAGACGTACGGGACGACACGAACGGGATTATGTAAAATATTACCAGCGAGGGGCTAGATGGGTTAGGTTAGGTTATGTTACGTTATAGACGTATATAATGTTCCCACCGAGAAGGGGGGGCCGATACTACAAGAATGTTGTATAATACTACATCCGAGATGTTAGCCTGCCTTACGTTAGGGTATATATCGCTGTAGACGGTTATAATGTCCCATCCGAGACGTACGGGACGACAGGAACGGGATTCTGTAAAATATTACCAGCGAGGTGCTAGATAGGGTTAGGTTAGGTTATGTTACGTTACAGACGTGTATAATGTTCCCACAGAGAAGTGGGGGCCGATACACCAGGAATGGCGTAAAATACTGCATCCGAGATGTTAGCCTGCCTTAGGTTAGGATATATAACGCTGTAGATGTATATAATGTCCGATCCGAGACGTACGGGACGACAGGAACGGGATTCTGTAAAACACTACCAGCGAGGGGCTACCTGTGATAGGTTAGGTTATATTACGTTATAGACGAATATAATGTTCCCACCGAGAAGTAGAGGACGATGCGCCAGGTATGTTGCAAAATACTGCTTCCGAAATGTTAGCCTGCCTTACGTTAGGATATATATCGCTGTAGACGTATATAATGTCCCATCCGAAACGTACGGGCGACAGGATCGGGATTCTGTGAAACATTACCAGCGAGGGGCTAGATGTGATAGGTTAAGTTATATTACGTTATAGACCTATATAATGTTCCCACCGAGATGTAGGGGCCGATACTCCAAGACTGTTGTAAAATACTACAACCGAGATGTTAGCCTGCATTAGGTTAGGGTATATAACGCTGTAGACGTATATAATTTCCCAACCGAGACGTACGGAACGACACGAACGGGATTTTGTGAAACATTACCAGTGATTAGCTAGATGTGCTAGGTTAGGTTATATTACGTTATAGACGTATATAATGTTCCCACCGAGAAGTAGGGGCCAATACTCCAAGACTGTTGCAAAATACTACATCCGAGATGTTAGCCTGCTTTACGTTAGGGTATATATCGCTGTAGACGGTTATAATGTCCCATCCGAGACGTACGGGACGACAGGAACGGGATTCTGTAAAATATTACCAGCGAGGTGCTAGATGGGTTAGGTTAGGTTATGTTACGTTACAGACGTGTATAATGTTCCCACAGAGAAGTAGGGGCCGATACGCCAGGAATGGCGTAAAATACTGCATCCGAGATGTTAGCCTGCCTTAGGTTAGGATATATAACGCTGTAGACGTATATAATGTCCGATCCGAGACGTACGGGACGACACGAACGGTGTTCTGTAAAATATTACCAGCGAGGTGCTAGATGGGTTACGTTAGGTTATTTTACGTTATAGACGTGTATAATGTTCCCACGGTGAAGTAGGGGCCCATACGCCAGGAATGGCGTAAAATACTTCATCCGAGATGTTAGCCTGCCTTAGGTTAGGATATATAACGCTGTAGACGTATATAATGTCCCAACCGAGACGTACGGAACGACACGAACGGGATTTTGTATAACATTACCAATGATTAGCTAGATGTGTTAGGTTAGGTTATATTACGTTATAGACGTATATAATGTACCCACCGAGAAGTAGGGGCCGATACGCCAGGAATGTTGTAAAATACTACATCCGAGATGTTAGCCTGCCTTACGATAGGATATATATACGCTGTAGACGTATATAATGTCCCATCGGAGACGTGCGGGACGACAGGAACGGGATTCTGTAAAACATTACCAGCGAGGGGGTAGATGGGCTAGGTTAGGTTATGTTACGTTATAGACGAATATAATGTTCCCACCGAGAAGTAGAGGCCGATGCGCCAGGAATGTTGCAAAATACTGCATCCGAAATGATAGCCTGTCTTAGGTTACGATATATAACGCTATAGACGTATATAATAGCCCAACCGAGACGTACGGGACGACACGAACGGGGTTCTGTAAAATATTACCAGCGAGGTGCTAGATGGGTTACGTTAGGTTATTTTACGTTATAGACGTGTATAATGTTCCCACGGTGAAGTAGGGGCCCATACGCCAGGAATGGCGTAAAATACTTCATCCGAGATGTTAGCCTGCCTTAGGTTAGGATATATAACGCTGTAGACGTATATAATGTCCCAACCGAGACGTACGGAACGACACGAACGGGATTTTGTATAACATTACCAATGACTAGCTAGATGTGTTAGGTTAGGTTATATTACGTTATAGACGTATATAATGTACCCACCGAGAAGTAGGGGCCGATACTCCAGGAATGTTGTAAAATACTACATCCGAGATGTTAGCCTGCCTTACGATAGGATATATATACGCTGTAGACGTATACAATGTCCCAACCGAGACGTACGGGACGACAGTAACGGGATTCTGTAAAACATTACCAGCGAGGGGCTAGATGTGTTAGGTTAGGTTATGTTACGTTATAGAGCTATATAATGTTCCCACCGAGAAGTATGGGCCGATACGCCAGGAATGTTGCAAAATACTGCATCCAAAATGATAGCCTGCCTTACGTTAGGATATATATCGCTGTAGACGTATATAATGTCCCATCCGAAACGTACGGGACGACAGGAACGGGATTCTGTAAAACACTACCAGCGAGGGGCTAGATGTGATAGGTTAGGTTATATTACGTTATAGACGAATATAATGTTCCCACCGAGAGTAGAGGACGATGCGCCAGGTATGTTGCAAAATACTGCATCCGAAATGTTAGCCTGCCTTACGTTAGGATATATATCGCTGTAGACGTATATAATGTCCCATCCG
Source organism: Xylocopa violacea (assembly GCA_963969225.1). Lineage (NCBI taxonomy): Eukaryota > Metazoa > Arthropoda > Insecta > Hymenoptera > Apidae > Xylocopa > Xylocopa violacea. Next base: position 4,851,819 of record CAXAJV010000013.1, read on the forward strand.
AAACGTACGGGCGACAGGAACGGGATTCTGTGAAACATTACCAGCGAGGGGCTGGATGCGATAGGTTAGGTTATATTACGTTATAGACCTATATAATGTTCCCACCGAGATGTAGGGGCCGATACTCCAAGACTGTTGTAAAATACTACAACCGAGATGTTAGCCTGCCCTAGGTTAGGATATATTACGCTGTATACGTATATAATGTCCCAACCGAGACGTACGGGACAACACGAACGGGATTCTGTAAAATATTACCAGCGAAGGGCTAGATGGGTTAGGTTAGGTTATGTTACGTTATAGACGTGTATAATGTTCCCACCGAGAAGTAGGGGCCGATACGCCAGGAATGTTGCAATATACTACATCCGAGATGTTAGCCTGCCTTACGAAAGGATATATATCGCTGTAGACGTTTATAATGTCCCAAACGAGTCGTACGGGACGACAGGAACGGGATTCTGTAAAACATTACAGGCGAGGGGGTAGATGGGCTAGGTTAGGTTATGTTACGTTATAGACGAATATAATGTTCCCACCGAGAAGTAGAGGCCGATGCGCCAGGAATGTTGCAAAATACTGCATCCGAAATGATAGCCTGTCTTAGGTTACGATATATAACGCTATAGACGTATATAATAGCCCAACCGAGACGTACGGGACGACACGAACGGGGTTCTGTAAAATATTACCAGCGAGGTGCTAGATGGGTTACGTTAGGTTATTTTACGTTATAGACGTGTATAATGTTCCCACGGTGAAGTAGGGGCCCATACGCCAGGAATGGCGTAAAATACTTCATCCGAGATGTTAGCCTGCCTTAGGTTAGGATATATAACGCTGTAGACGTATACAATGTCCCAACCGAGACGTACGGGACGACAGTAACGGGATTCTGTAAAACATTACCAGCGAGGGGCTAGATGTGTTAGGTTAGGTTATGTTACGTTATAGAGCTATATAATGTTCCCACCGAGAAGTATGGGCCGATACGCCAGGAATGTTGCAAAATACTGCATCCAAAATGATAGCCTGCCTTACGTTAGGATATATATCGCTGTAGACGTATATAATGTCCCATCCGAAACGTACGGGCGACAGGATCGGGATTCTGTGAAACATTACCAGCGAGGGGCTAGATGTGATAGGTTAGGTTATATTACGTTATAGATCTATATAATGTTCCCACCGAGATGTAGGGGCCGATACTCCAAGACTGTTGTAAAATACTACAACCGAGATGTTAGCCTGCCTTAGGTTAGGGTATATAACGCTGTAGACGTATATAATTTACCAACCGAGACGTACGGAACGACACGAACGGGATTTTGTAAAACATTACCAGTGATTAGCTAGATGTGTTAGGTTAGGTGATATTACGTTATAGACGTATATAATGTTCCCACCGAGAAGTAGGGGCCGATACTCCAAGACTGTTGTAAAATACTACATCCGAGATGTTAGCCTGCCTTTGGTTAGGATATATTACGCTGTAGACGTATATAATGTCCCAACCGAGACGTACGGGACGACACGAACGGGATTCTGTAAAATATTACCAGCGAGGGGCTAGATGGGTTAGGTTAGGTTATGTTACGTTATAGACGTATATAATGTTCCCACCGAGAAGGGGGGGCCGATACTACAAGAATGTTGTATAATACAACATCCGAGATGTTAGCCTGCCTTACGTTAGGGTATATATCGCTGTAGACGGTTATAATGTCCCATCCGAGACGTACGGGACGACAGGAACGGGATTCTGTAAAATATTACCAGCGAGGTGCTAGACAGGGTTAGGTTAGGTTATGTTACGTTACAGACGTGTATAATGTTCCCACAGAGAAGTGGGGGCCGATACACCAGGAATGGCGTAAAATACTGCATCCGAGATGTTAGCCTGCCTTAGGTTAGGATATATAACGCTGTAGACGTATATAATGTCCGATCCGAGACGTACGGGACGACAGGAACGGGATTCTGTAAAACACTACCAGCGAGGGGCTACATGTGATAGGTTAGGTTATATTACGTTATAGACGAATATAATGTTCCCACCGAGAAGTCGAGGACGATGCGCCAGGAATGTTGCAAAATACTGCTTCCGAAATGTTAGCCTGCCTTACGTTAGGATATATATCGCTGTAGACGTATATAATGTCCCATCCGAAACGTACGGGCGACAGGATCGGGATTCTGTGAAACATTACCAGCGAGGGGCTAGATGTGATAGGTTAAGTTATATTACGTTATAGACCTATAAAATGTTCCCACCGAGATGTAGGGGCCGATACTCCAAGACTGTTGTAAAATACTACAACCGAGATGTTAGCCTGCCTTAGGTTAGGGTATATAACGCTGTAGACGTATATAATTTCCCAACCGAGACGTACGGAACGACACGAACGGGATTTTGTGAAACATTACCAGTGATTAGCTAGATGTGCTAGGTTAGGTTATATTACGTTATAGACGTATATAATGTTCCCACCGAGAAGTAGGGGCCAATACTCCAAGACTGTTGCAAAATACTACATCCGAGATGTTAGCCTGCTTTACGTTAGGGTATATATCGCTGTAGACGGTTATAATGTCCCATCCGAGACGTACGGGACGACAGGAACGGGATTCTGTAAAATATTACCAGCGAGGTGCTAGATGGGTTAGGTTAGGTTATGTTACGTTACAGACGTGTATAATGTTCCCACAGAGAAGTGGGGGCCGATACGCCAGGAATGGCGTAAAATACTGCATCCGAGATGTTAGCCTGCCTTAGGTTAGGATATATAACGCTGTAGACGTATATAATGTCCGATCCGAGACGTACGGGACGACACGAACGGGGTTCTGTAAAATATTACCAGCGAGGTGCTAGATGGGTTACGTTAGGTTATTTTACGTTATAGACGTGTATAATGTTCCCACGGTGAAGTAGGGGCCCATACGCCAGGAATGGCGTAAAATACTTCATCCGAGATGTTAGCCTGCCTTAGGTTAGGATATATAACGCTGTAGACGTATATAATGTCCCAACCGAGACGTACGGAACGACACGAACGGGATTTTGTATAACATTACCAATGATTAGCTAGATGTGTTAGGTTAGGTTATATTACGTTATAGACGTATATAATGTACCCACCGAGAAGTAGGGGCCGATACGCCAGGAATGTTGTAAAATACTACATCCGAGATGTTAGCCTGCCTTACGAAAGGATATATATCGCTGTAGACGTTTACAATGTCCCAAACGAGTCGTACGGGGCGACAGGAACGGGATTCTGTAAAACATTACAGGCGAGGGGGTAGATGGGCTAGGTTAGGTTATGTTACGTTATAGACGAATATAATGTTCCCACCGAGAAGTAGAGGCCGATACGCCAGGAATGGCGTAAAATACTTCATCCGAGATGTTAGCCTGCCTTACGTTAGGATATATATCGCTGTAGACGATTATAATGTCCCATCCGAGACGTACGGGACGACAAGAACTGGATTCTGTAAAACATTACCAGCGAGGGGCTAGATGGGTTAGGTTAGATTGTGGTACGATATAGACGTATATAATGTTCCCACCTAGAAGCAGGGGCCGATATGCCAGGAATGATGTAAAATACTGCATCCTAGATGATAGCCTGCCTTAGGGTAGGATACATAACGCTATAGACGTATATAATATCCCAACCGAGACGTACGGGACGACACGAACGGGATTCTGTAAAATATTACCAGCGAGGGGCTAGATGGGTTAGGTTAGGTTATGTTACGTTATAGACGTATATAATGTTCCCACCGAGAAGTGGGGGCCGATACTACAAGAATGTTGTATAATACTACATCCGAGATGTTAGCCTGCCTTACGTTAGGGTATATATCGCTGTAGACGGTTATAATGTCCCATCCGAGACGTACGGGACGACAGGAACGGGATTCTGTAAAATATTACCAGCGAGGTGCTAGATGGGTTAGGTTAGGTTATGTTACGTTACAGACGTGTATAATGTTCCCACAGAGAAGTAGGGGCCGATACGCCAGGAATGGCGTAAAATACTGCATCCGAGATGTTAGCCTGCCTTAGGTTAGGATATATAACGCTGTAGACGTATATAATGTCCGATCCGAGACGTACGGGACGACTGGAACGGGATTCTGTAAAACACTACCAGCGAGGGGCTACATGTGACAGGTTAGGTTATATTACGTTATAGACGAATATAATGTTCCCACCGAGAAGTAGAGGACGATGCGCCAGGTATGTTGCAAAATACTGCATCCGAAATGTTAGCCTGCCTTACGTTAGGATATATATCGCTGTAGACGTATATAATGTCCCATCCGAAACGTACGGGCGACAGGATCGGGATTCTGTGAAACATTACCAGCGAGGGGCTAGATGTGATAGGTTAGGTTATATTACGTTATAGATCTATATAATGTTCCCACCGAGATGTAGGGGCCGATACTCCAAGACTGTTGTAAAATACTACAACCGAGATGTTAGCCTGCCTTAGGTTAGGGTATATAACGCTGTAGACGTATATAATTTACCAACCGAGACGTACGGAACGACACGAACGGGATTTTGTAAAACATTACCAGTGATTAGCTAGATGTGTTAGGTTAGGTGATATTACGTTATAGACGTATATAATGTTGCCACCGAGAAGTAGGGGCCGATACTCCAAGACTGTTGTAAAATACTACATCCGAGATGTTAGCCTGCCTTTGGTTAGGATATATTACGCTGTAGACGTATATAATGTCCCAACCGAGACGTACGGGACGACACGAACGGGATTATGTAAAATATTACCAGCGAGGGGCTAGATGGGTTAGGTTAGGTTATGTTACGTTATAGACGTATATAATGTTCCCACCGAGAAGGGGGGGCCGATACTACAAGAATGTTGTATAATACTACATCCGAGATGTTAGCCTGCCTTACGTTAGGGTATATATCGCTGTAGACGGTTATAATGTCCCATCCGAGACGTACGGGACGACAGGAACGGGATTCTGTAAAATATTACCAGCGAGGTGCTAGATAGGGTTAGGTTAGGTTATGTTACGTTACAGACGTGTATAATGTTCCCACAGAGAAGTGGGGGCCGATACACCAGGAATGGCGTAAAATACTGCATCCGAGATGTTAGCCTGCCTTAGGTTAGGATATATAACGCTGTAGATGTATATAATGTCCGATCCGAGACGTACGGGACGACAGGAACGGGATTCTGTAAAACACTACCAGCGAGGGGCTACATGTGATAGGTTAGGTTATATTACGTTATAGACGAATATAATGTTCCCACCGAGAAGTAGAGGACGATGCGCCAGGTATGTTGCAAAATACTGCTTCCGAAATGTTAGCCTGCCTTACGTTAGGATATATATCGCTGTAGACGTATATAATGTCCCATCCGAAACGTACGGGCGACAGGATCGGGATTCTGTGAAACATTACCAGCGAGGGGCTAGATGTGATAGGTTAAGTTATATTACGTTATAGACCTATATAATGTTCCCACCGAGATGTGGGGGCCGATACTCCAAGACTGTTGTAAAATACTACAACCGAGATGTTAGCCTGCCTTAGGTTAGGGTATATAACGCTGTAGACGTATATAATTTCCCAACCGAGACGTACGGAACGACACGAACGGGATTTTGTGAAACATTACCAGTGATTAGCTAGATGTGCTAGGTTAGGTTATATTACGTTATAGACGTATATAATGTTCCCACCGAGAAGTAGGGGCCAATACTCCAAGACTGTTGCAAAATACTACATCCGAGATGTTAGCTTGCTTTACGTTAGGGTATATATCGCTGTAGACGGTTATAATGTCCCATCCGAGACGTACGGGACGACAGGAACGGGATTCTGTAAAATATTACCAGCGAGGTGCTAGATGGGTTAGGTTAGGTTATGTTACGTTACAGACGTGTATAATGTTCCCACAGAGAAGTAGGGGCCGATACGCCAGGAATGGCGTAAAATACTGCATCCGAGATGTTAGCCTGCCTTAGGTTAGGATATATAACGCTGTAGACGTATATAATGTCCGATCCGAGACGTACGGGACGACACGAACGGGGTCTGTAAAATATTACCAGCGAGGTGCTAGATGGGTTACGTTAGGTTATTTTACGTTATAGACGTGTATAATGTTCCCACGGTGAAGTAGGGGCCCATACGCCAGGAATGGCGTAAAATACTTCATCCGAGATGTTAGCCTGCCTTAGGTTAGGATATATAACGCTGTAGACGTATATAATGTCCCAACCGAGACGTACGGAACGACACGAACGGGATTTTGTATAACATTACCAATGATTAGCTAGATGTGTTAGGTTAGGTTATATTACGTTATAGACGTATATAATGTACCCACCGAGAAGTAGGGGCCGATACGCCAGGAATGTTGTAAAATACTACATCCGAGATGTTAGCCTGCCTTACGATAGGATATATATACGCTGTAGACGTATATAATGTCCCATCGGAGACGTGCGGGACGACAGGAACGGGATTCTGTAAAACATTACCAGCGAGGGGGTAGATGGGCTAGGTTAGGTTATGTTACGTTATAGACGAATATAATGTTCCCACCAAGAAGTAGAGGCCGATGCGCCAGGAATGTTGCAAAATACTGCATCCGAAATGATAGCCTGTCTTAGGTTACGATATATAACGCTATAGACGTATATAATAGCCCAACCGAGACGTACGGGACGACACGAACGGGGTTCTGTAAAATATTACCAGCGAGGTGCTAGATGGGTTACGTTAGGTTATTTTACGTTATAGACGTGTATAATGTTCCCACGGTGAAGTAGGGGCCCATACGCCAGGAATGGCGTAAAATACTTCATCCGAGATGTTAGCCTGCCTTAGGTTAGGATATATAACGCTGTAGACGTATATAATGTCCCAACCGAGACGTACGGAACGACACGAACGGGATTTTGTATAACATTACCAATGACTAGCTAGATGTGTTAGGTTAGGTTATGTTACGTTATAGACGTATATAATGTACCCACCGAGAAGTAGGGGCCGATACTCCAGGAATGTTGTAAAATACTACATCCGAGATGTTAGCCTGCCTTACGATAGGATATATATACGCTGTAGACGTATATAATGTCCCATCGGAGACGTGCGGGACGACAGGAACGGGATTCTGTAAAACATTACCAGCGAGGGGGTAGATGGGCTAGGTTAGGTTATGTTACGTTATAGACGAATATAATGTTCCCACCGAGAAGTAGAGGCCGATGCGCCAGGAATGTTGCAAAATACTGCATCCGAAATGATAGCCTGTCTTAGGTTACGATATATAACGCTATAGACGTATATAATAGCCCAACCGAGACGTACGGGACGACACGAACGGGGTTCTGTAAAATATTACCAGCGAGGTGCTAGATGGGTTACGTTAGGTTATTTTACGTTATAGACGTGTATAATGTTCCCACGGTGAAGTAGGGGCCCATACGCCAGGAATGGCGTAAAATACTTCATCCGAGATGTTAGCCTGCCTTAGGTTAGGATATATAACGCTGTAGACGTATACAATGTCCCAACCGAGACGTACGGGACGACAGTAACGGGATTCTGTAAAACATTACCAGCGAGGGGCTAGATGTGTTAGGTTAGGTTATGTTACGTTATAGAGCTATATAATGTTCCCACCGAGAAGTATGGGCCGATACGCCAGGAATGTTGCAAAATACTGCATCCAAAATGATAGCCTGCCTTACGTTAGGATATATATCGCTGTAGACGTATATAATGTCCCATCCGAAACGTACGGGACGACAGGAACGGGATTCTGTAAAACACTACCAGCGAGGGGCTAGATGTGATAGGTTAGGTTATATTACGTTATAGACGAATATAATGTTCCCACCGAGAAGTAGAGGACGATGCGCCAGGTATGTTGCAAAATACTGCATCCGAAATGTTAGCCTGCCTTACGTTAGGATATATATCGCTGTAGACGTATATAATGTCCGATCCGAAACGTACGGGCGACAGGAACGGGATTCTGTGAAACATTACCAGCGAGGGGCTGGATGCGATAGGTTAGGTTATATTACGTTATAGACCTATATAATGTTCCCACCGAGATGTAGGGGCCGATACTCCAAGACTGTTGTAAAATACTACAACCGAGATGTTAGCCTGCCCTAGGTTAGGATATATTACGCTGTATACGTATATAATGTCCCAACCGAGACGTACGGGACAACACGAACGGGATTCTGTAAAATATTACCAGCGAAGGGCTAGATGGGTTAGGTTAGGTTATGTTACGTTATAGACGTGCATAATGTTCCCACCGAGAAGTAGGGGCCGATACGCCAGGAATGTTGCAATATACTACATCCGAGATGTTAGCCTGCCTTACGAAAGGATATATATCGCTGTAGACGTTTATAATGTCCCAAACGAGTCGTACGGGACGACAGGAACGGGATTCTGTAAAACATTACAGGCGAGGGGGTAGATGGGCTAGGTTAGGTTATGTTACGTTATAGACGAATATAATGTTCCCACCGAGAAGTAGAGGCCGATGCGCCAGGAATGTTGCAAAATACTGCATCCGAAATGATAGCCTGTCTTAGGTTACGATATATAACGCTATAGACGTATATAATAGCCCAACCGAGACGTACGGGACGACACGAACGGGGTTCTGTAAAATATTACCAGCGAGGTGCTAGATGGGTTACGTTAGGTTATTTTACGTTATAGACGTGTATAATGTTCCCACGGTGAAGTAGGGGCCCATACGCCAGGAATGGCGTAAAATACTTCATCCGAGATGTTAGCCTGCCTTAGGTTAGGATATATAACGCTGTAGACGTATACAATGTCCCAACCGAGACGTACGGGACGACAGTAACGGGATTCTGTAAAACATTACCAGCGAGGGGCTAGATGTGTTAGGTTAGGTTATGTTACGTTATAGAGCTATATAATGTTCCCACCGAGAAGTATGGGCCGATACGCCAGGAATGTTGCAAAATACTGCATCCAAAATGATAGCCTGCCTTACGTTAGGATATATATCGCTGTAGACGTATATAATGTCCCATCCGAAACGTACGGGACGACAGGAACGGGATTCTGTAAAACACTACCAGCGAGGGGCTAGATGTGATAGGTTAGGTTATATTACGTTATAGACGAATATAATGTTCCCACCGAGAAGTAGAGGACGATGCGCCAGGTATGTTGCAAAATACTGCATCCGAAATGTTAGCCTGCCTTACGTTAGGATATATATCGCTGTAGACGTATATAATGTCCCATCCGAAACGTACGGGCGACAGGAACGGGATTCTGTGAAACATTACCAGCGAGGGGCTGGATGCGATAGGTTACGTTATATTACGTTATAGACCTATATAATGTTCCCACCGAGATGTAGGGGCCGATACTCCAAGACTGTTGTAAAATATTACAACCGAGATGTTAGCCTGCCCTAGGTTAGGATATATTACGCTGTATACGTATATAATGTCCCAACCGAGACGTACGGGACAACACGAACGGGATTCTGTAAAATATTACCAGCGAAGCGCTAGATGGGTTAGGTTAGGTTATGTTACGTTATAGACGTGTATAATGTTCCCACCGAGAAGTAGGGGCCGATACGCCAGGAATGTTGCAATATACTACATCCGAGATGTTAGCCTGCCTTACGAAAGGATATATATCGCTGTAGACGTTTATAATGTCCCAAACGAGTCGTACGGGACGACAGGAACGGGATTCTGTAAAACATTACAGGCGAGGGGGTAGATGGGCTAGGTTAGGTTATGTTACGTTATAGACGAATATAATGTTCCCACCGAGAAGTAGAGGCCGATACGCCAGGAATGGCGTAAAATACTTCATCCGAGATGTTAGCCTGCCTTACGTTAGGATATATATCGCTGTAGACGATTACAATGTCCCATCCGAGACGTACGGGACGACAGGAACTGGATTCTGTAAAACATTACCAGCGAGGGGCTAGATGGGTTAGGTTAGGTTGTGGTACGTTATAGACGTATATAATGTTCCCACCGAGAAGCAGGGGCCGATATGCCAGGAATGTTGTAAAATACTGCATCCTAGATGATAGCCTGCCTTAGGGTAGGATACATAACGCTATAGACGTATATAATATCCCAACCGAGACGTACGGGACGCACGAACGGGATTCTGTAAAATATCACCAGCGAGGGGCTAGATGGGCTAGGTTAGGTTATGTTACGTGATAGACGAATATAATGTTCCCACCGAGAAGTAGAGGCCGATGCGCCAGGAATGTTGCAAAATACTGCATCCGAAATGATAGCCTGTCTTAGGTTACGATATATAACGCTATAGACGTATATAATAGCCCAACCGAGACGTACGGGACGACACGAACGGGGTTCTGTAAAATATTACCAGCGAGGTGCTAGATGGGTTACGTTAGGTTATTTTACGTTATAGACGTGTATAATGTTCCCACGGTGAAGTAGGGGCCCATACGCCAGGAATGGCGTAAAATACTTCATCCGAGATGTTAGCCTGCCTTAGGTTAGGATATATAACGCTGTAGACGTATATAATGTCCCATCCGAGACGTACCGGACGACAGGAACGGGATTCTGTAAAACACTACCAGCGAGGGGCTGGATGTGATAGGTTAGGTTATATTACGTTATAGACGAATATAATGTTCCCACCGAGAAGTAGAGGACGATGCGCCAGGTATGTTGCAAAATACTGCATCCGAAATGTTAGCCTGCCTTACGTTAGGATATATATCGCTTTAGACGTATATAATGTCCCATCCGAAACGTACGGGCGACAGGAACGGGATTCTGTGAAACATTACCAGCGAGGGGCTAGATGTGATAGGTTAGGTTATATTACGTTATAGACCTATATAATGTTCCCACCGAGATGTAGGGGCCGATACTCCAAGACTGTTGTAAAATACTACAACCGAGATGTTAGCTGCCTTAGGTTAGGGTATATAACGCTGTAGACGTATATAATTTCCCAACCGAGACGTACGGAACGACACGAACGGGATTTTGTAAAACATTACCAGTGATTAGCTAGATGTGTTAGGTTAGGTTATATTACGTTATAAACGTATATAATGTTCCCACCGAGATGTAGGGGCCGATACTCCAAGACTGTTGTAAAATACTACAACCGAGATGTTAGCCTGCCTTAGGTTAGGGTATATAACGCTGTAGACGTATATAATTTCCCAACCGAGACGTACGGAACGACACGAACGGGATTTTGTAAAACATTACCAGTGATTAGCTAGATGTGTTAGGTTAGGTTATATTACGTTATAGACGTATATAATGTTCCCACCGAGAAGTAGGGGCCGATACTCCAAGACTGTTGTAAAATACTACATCCGAGATGTTAGCCTGCCTTAGGTTAGGATATATTACGCTGTAGACGTATATAATGTCCCAACCGAGACGTACGGGACAACACGAACGGGATTCTGTAAAATATTACAAGCGGAGGGCTAGATGGGTTAGGTTAGGTTATGTTACGTTATAGACGTGTATAATGTTCCCACCGAGAAGTAGGGGCCGATACGCCAGGAATGTTGCAAAATACTACATCCGAGATGTTAGCCTGCCTTACGAAAGGATATATATCGCTGTAGACGTTTATAATGTCCCAAACGAGTCGAACGGGACGACAGGAACGGGATTCTGTAAAACATTACAGGCGAGGGGGTAGATGTGCTAGGTTAGGTTATGTTACGTTATAGACGAATATAATGTTCCAACCGAGAAGTAGAGGCCGATACGCCAGGAATGTTGCAAAATACTACATCCGAGATGTTAGCCTGCCTTACGAAAGCATATATATCGCTGTAGACGATTATAATGTCCCATCCGAGACGTACGGGACGACAGGAACTGGATTCTGTAAAACATTACCAGCGAGGTGCTAGATGGGTTAGGTTAGGTTATGTTACGTTACAGACGTGTATAATGTTCCCACAGAGAAGTAGGGGCCGATACGCCAGGAATGGCGTAAAATACTGCATCCGAGATGTTAGCCTGCCTTAGGTTAGGATATATAACGCTGTAGACGTATATAATGTCCCATCCGAGACGTACGGGACGACAGGAACGGGATTCTGTAGAACACTACCAGCGAGGGGCTAGATGTGATAGGTTAGGTTATATTACGTTATAGACGAATATAATGTTCCCACCGAGAAGTAGAGGACGTTGCGCCAGGTATGTTGCAAAATACTGCATCCGAAATGTTAGCCTGCCTTACGTTAGGATATATATCGCTGTAGACGTATGTAATGTCCCATCCGAAACGTACGGGCGACAGGAACGGGATTCTGTGAAACATTACCAGCGAGGGGCTAAATGTGATAGGTTAGGTTATATTACGTTATAGACCTATATAATGTTCCCACCGAGATGTAGGGGCCGATACTCCAAGACTGTTGTAAAATACTACAACCGAGATGTTAGCCTGCCTTAGGTTAGGATATATAACGCTGTAGACGAATATAATGTCCCAACCGAGACGTACGGAACGACACGAACGGGATTTTGTAAAACATTACCAATGATTAGCTAGATGTGTTAGGTTAGGTTATATTACGTTATAGACGTATATAGTGTTCCCACGGTGAAGTAGGGGCCCATACGCCAGGAATGGCCTAAAATACTTCATCCGAGATGTTAGCCTGCCTTAGGTTAGGATATATAACGCTATAGACGTATATAATATCCCAACCGAGACGTACGGGACGACACGAACGGGATTCTGTAAAATAATACCAGCGAGGGGCTAGATGGGTTAGGTTAGGTTATGTTACGTTATAGACGTATATAATGTTCCCACCGAGAAGTGGGGGCCGATACTACAAGAATGTTGTGAAATACTACATCCAAGATGTTAGCCTGCCTTACGTTAGGGTATATATCGCTGTAGACGGTTATAATGTCCCATCCGAGACGTACGGGGCGACAGGAACGGGATTCTGTAAAATATTACCAGCGAAGGGCTAGATGGGTTAGGTTAGGTTATGTTACGTTATAGACGTGTATAATGTTCCCACCGAGAAGTAGGGGCCGATACGCAAGGAATGTTGCAATATACTACATCCGAGATGTTAGCCTGCCTTACGAAAGGATATATATCGCTGTAGACGATTATAATGTCCCAAACGAGTCGTACGGGACGACAGGAACAGGATTCTGTAAAACATTACAGGCGAGGGGGTAGATGGGCTAGGTTAGGTTATGTTACGTTATAGACGAATATAATGTTCCCACCGAGAAGTAGAGGCCGATACGCCAGGAATGGCGTAAAATACTTCATCCGAGATGTTAGCCTGCCTTACGTTAGGATATATATCGCTGTAGACGATTATAATGTCCCATCCGAGACGTACGGGACGACAGGAACTGGATTCTGTAAAACATTACCAGCGAGGGGCTAGATGGGTTAGGTTAGGTTGTGGTACGTTATAGACGTATATAATGTTCCCACCGAGAAGCAGGGGCCGAAATGCCAGGAATGTTGTAAAATACTGCATCCTAGATGATAGCCTGCCTTAGGGTAGGATACATAACGCTATAGACGTATATAATATCCCAACCGAGACGTACGGGACGACACGAACGGGATTCTGTAAAATATTAAAATTACGTTATAGACCTATATAATGTTCCCACCGAGATGTAGGGGCCGATACTCCAAGACTGTTGTAAAATACTACAACCGAGATGTTAGCCTGCCTTAGGTTAGGATATATAACGCTGTAGACGAATATAATGTCCCAACCGAGACGTACGGAACGACACGAACGGGATTTTGTAAAACATTACCAATGATTAGCTAGATGTGTTAGGTTAGGTTATATGTTGTAAAATACTGCATCCGAGATGAGAGCCTGCCTTAGGGTAGGATATATAACGCTATAGACGTATATAATATCCCAACCGAGACCTACGGGACGACACGAACGGGATTCTGTAAAATAATACCAGCGAGGGGCTAGATGGGTTAGGTTAGGTTATGTTACGTTATAGACGTATATAATGTTCCCACCGAGAAGTGGGGGCCGATACTACAAGAATGTTGTAAAATACTACATCCGAGATGTTAGCCTGCCTTACGATAGGATATATATACGCTGTAGACGTATATAATGTCCCATCGGAGACGTACGGGACGACAGGAACGGGATTCTGTAAAACATTACCAGCGAGGGGCTAGATGGGTTAGGTTAGGTTGTGATACGTTATAGACGTATATAATGTTCCCACCGAGATGCAGGGGCCGATATGCCAGGAATGTTGTAAAATACTGCATCCTAGATGATAGCCTGCCTTAGGGTAGGACACATAACGCTATAGACGTATATAATATCCCAACCGAGACGTACGGGACGACACGAACGGGATTCTGTAAAATATTACCAGCGAGGGGCTAGATGTGATAGGTTAGGTTATATTACGTTATAGACGAATATAATGTTCCCACCGAGAAGTAGAGGACAATGCGCCAGGTATGTTGCAAAATACTGCATCCGAAATGTTAGCCTGCGTTACGTTAGGATATATATCGCTGTAGACGTATATAATGTCCTATCCGAAACGTACGGGCGACAGGAACGGGATTCTGTGAAACATTACCAGCGAGGGGCTAGATGTGATAGGTTAGGTTATATTACGTTATAGACCTATATAATGTTCCCACCGAGATGTTGGGGCCGATACTCCAAGACTGTTGTAAAATACTACAACCGAGATGTTAGCCTGCCTTAGGTTAGGATATATAACGCTGTAGACGTATATAATGTCCCATCCGAGACGTACGGGACGACAGGAACGGGATTCTGTAAAACACTACCAGCGAGGGGCTAGATGTGATAGGTTAGGTTATATTACGTTATAGACGAATATAATGTTCCCACCGAGAAGTAGAGGACGATGCGCCAGGTATGTTGCAAAATACTGCATCCGAAATGTTAGCCTGCCTTACGTTATTATATATTACGCTGTAGACGTATATAATATCCCAACCGAGACGTACGGGACAACACGAACGGGATTCTGTAAAATATTACCAGCGAAGGGCTAGATGGGTTAGGTTAGGTTATGTTACGTTATAGACGTGTATAATGTTCCCACCGAGAAGTAGGGGCCGATACGCCAGGAATGTTGCAAAATACTACATCCGAGATGTTAGCCTGCCTTAGGTTAGGGTATATAACGCTGTAGACGTATATAATTTCCCAACCGAGACGTACGGAACGACACGAACGGGATTTTGTAAAACATTACCAGTGATTAGCTAGATGTGTTAGGTTAGGTTATGTTACGTTATAGACGAATATAATGTTCCCACCGAGAAGTAGAGGCCGATGCGCCAGGAATGTTGCAAAATACTGCATCCGAAATGATAGCCTGCCATACGTTAGGATATATATCGCTGTAGACGTATATAATGTCCCATCCGAAACGTACGGGACGACAGGAACGGGATTCTGTAAAACACTACCAGCGAGGGGCTAAATGGGATAGGTTAGGTTATGTTACGTTACAGACGTGTATAATGTTCCCACAGAGAAGTAGGGGCCGATACGCCAGGAATGGCGTAAAATACTGCATCCGAGATGTTAGCCTGCCTGAGGTTAGGATATATAACACTGTAGACGTATATAATGTCCCATCCGAGACGTACGGGACGACAGGAACGGGATTCTGTAAAACACTACCAGCGAGGGGCTAGATGTGATAGGTTAGGTTATATTACGTTATAGACGAATATAATGTTCCCACCGAGAAGTAGAGGACGATGCGCCAGGTATGTTGCAAAATACTGCATCCGAAATGTTAGCCTGCCTTACGTTAGGATATATATCGCTGTAGACGTATATAATGTCCCATCCGAAACGTACGGGCGACAGGAACGGGATTCTGTGAAACATTACCAGCGAGGGGCTAGATGTGATAGGTTAGGTTATATTACGTTATAGACGTATATAATGTTCCCACCGAGAAGTAGGGGCCGATACTCCAAGACTGTTGTAAAATACTACATCCGAGATGTTAGCCTGCCTTAGGTTAGGATATATTACGCTGTAGACGTATATAATGTCCCAACCGAGACGTACGGGACAACACGAACGGGATTCTGTAAAATATTACAAGCGGAGGGCTAGATGGGTTAGGTTAGGTTATGTTACGTTATAGACGTGTATAATGTTCCCACCGAGAAGCAGGGGCCGATACGCCAGGAATGTTGCAAAATACTACATCCGAGATGTTAGCCTGCCTTACGAAAGGATATATATCGCTGTAGACGTTTATAATGTCCCAAACGAGTCGTACGGGACGACAGGAACGGGATTCTGTAAAACATTACAGGCGAGGGGGTAGATGGGCTAGGTTAGGTTATGTTAGGTTATAGACGAATATAATGTTCCAACCGAGAAGTAGAGGCCGATACGCCAGGAATGTTGCAAAATACTACATCCGAGATGTTAGCCTGCCTTACGAAAGCATATATATCGCTGTAGACGATTATAATGTCCCATCCGAGACGTACGGGACGACAGGTACTGGATTCTGTAAAACATTACCAGCGAGGGTCTAGATGGGTTAGGTTAGTTTATGTTACGTTACAGACGTGTATAATGTTCCCACAGAGAAGTAGGGGCCGATACGCCAGGAATGGCGTAAAATACTGCATCCGAGATGTTAGCCTGCCTTAGGTTAGGATATATAACGCTGTAGACGTATATAATGTCCCATCCGAGACGTGCGGGACGACAGGAACGGGATTCTGTAAAACACTACCAGCGAGGGGCTAGATGTGATAGGTTAGGTTATATTACGTTATAGACGAATATAATGTTCCCACCGAGAAGTAGAGGACGATGCGCCACGTATGTTGCAAAATACTGCATCCGAAATGTTAGCCTGCCTGAGGTTAGGATATATAACGCTGTAGACGTATATAATGTCCCATCCGAAACGTACGGGCGACAGGAACGGGATTCTGTGAAACATTACCAGCGAGGGGCTAGATGTGATAGGTTAGGTTATATTACGTTATAGACCTATATAATGTTCCCACCGAGATGTAGGGGCCGATACTCCAAGACTGTTGTAAAATACTACAACCGAGATGTTAGCCTGCCTTAGGTTAGGGTATATAACGCTGTAGACGTATATAATTTCCCAACCGAGACGTACGGAACGACACGAACGGGATTTTGTAAAACATTACCAGTGATTAGCTAGATGTGTTAGGTTAGGTTATATTACGTTATAGACGTATATAATGTTCCCACCGAGAAGTAGGGGCCGACACTCCAAGACTGTTGTAAAATACTACATCCGAGATGTTAGCCTGCCTTAGGTTAGGATATATTACGCTGTAGACGTATATAATATCCCAACCGAGACGTACGGGACAACACGAACGTGATTCTGTAAAATATTACCAGCGAGGGGCTAGATGGGTTAGGTTAGGTTATTTTACGTTATTGACGTGTATAATGTTCCCACGGTAAAGTAGGGGCCCATACGCCAGGAATGGCGTAAAATACTTCATCCGAGATGTTAGCCTGCCTTAGGTTAGGATATATAACGCTGTAGACGTATATAATGTCCCAACCGAGACGTACGGAACGACACGAACGGGATTTTGTAAAACATTACCAATGATTAGCTAGATGTGTTAGGTTAGGTTATATTACGTTATAGACGTATATAGTGTTCCCACGGTGAAGTAGGGGCCCATACGCCAGGAATGGCGTAAAATACTTCATCCGAGATGTTAGCCTGGCTTAGGTTAGGATATATAACGCTATAGACGTATATAATATCCCAACCGAGACGTACGGGACGACACGAACGTGATTCTGTAAAATAATACCAGCGAGGGGCTAGATGGGTTAGGTTAGGTTATGTTACGTTATAGACGTATATAATGTTCCCACCGAGAAGTGGGGGCCGATACTACAAGAATGTTGTAAAATACTACATCCGAGATGTTAGCCTGCCTTACGATAGGATATATATACGCTGTAGACGGTTATAATGTCCCATCCGAGACGTACGGGACGACAGGTACGGGATTCTGTAAAATATTACCAGCGAGGTGCTAGATGGGTTAGGTTAGGTTATGTTACGTTACAGACGTGTATAACGTTCCCACAGAGAAGTAGGGGCCGATACGCCAGGAATGGCGTAAAATACTGCATCCGAAATGTTAGCCTGCGTTACGTTAGGATATATATCGCTGTAGACGTATATAATGTCCTATCCGAAACGTACGGGCGACAGGAACGGGATTCTGTGAAACATTACCAGCGAGGGGCTAGATGTGATAGGTTAGGTTATATTACGTTATAGACCTATATAATGTTCCCACCGAGATGTTGGGGCCGATACTCCAAGACTGTTGTAAAATACTACAACCGAGATGTTAGCCTGCCTTAGGTTAGGGTATATAACGCTGTAGACGTATATAATTTCCCAACCGAGACGTACGGAACGACACGAACGGGATTTTGTAAAACATTACCAGTGATTAGCTAGATGTGTTAGGTTAGGTTATATTACGTTATAGACGTATATAACGTTCCCACCGAGAAGTAGGGGCCGATACTCCAAGACTGTTGTAAAATACTACATCCGAGATGTTAGCCTGCCTTAGGTTAGGATATATTACGCTGTAGACGTATATAATATCCCAACCGAGACGTACGGGACAACACGAACGGGATTCTGTAAAATATTACCAGCGAAGGGCTAGATGGGTTAGGTTAGGTTATGTTACGTTATAGACGTGTATAATGTTCCCACCGAGAAGTAGGGGCCGATACGCCAGGAATGTTGCAAAATACTACATCCGAGATGTTAGCCTGCCTTACGAAAGGATATATATCGCTGTAGACGTTTATAATGTCCCAAACGAGTCGTACGGGACGACAGGGACGGGATTCTGTAAAACATTACAGGCGAGAGGGTAGATGGGCTAGGTTAGGTTATGTTACGTTATAGACGAATATAATGTTCCCACGGTGAAGTAGGGGCCCATACGCCAGGAATGGCGTAAAATACTTCATCCGAGATGTTAGCCTGCCTTAGGTTAGGATATATAACGCTGTAGACGTATATAATATCCCAACCGAGACGTACGGAACGACACGAACGGGATTTTGTAAAACATTACCAATGATTAGCTAGATGTGTTAGGTTAGGTTATATTACGTTATAGACGTATATAATGTTCCCACCGAGAAGTAGGGGCCGATACGCCAGGAATGTTGTAAAATACTACATCCGAGATGTTAGCCTGCCTTAGGTTAGGATATATAACGCTGTAGACGTTTATAATGTCCCAAACGAGTCGTACGGGACGACAGGAACGGGATTCTGTAAAACATTACAGGCGAGGTGGTAGATGGGCTAGGTTAGGTTATGTTAGGTTATAGACGAATATAATGTTCCAACCGAGAAGTAGAGGCCGATACGCCAGGAATGTTGCAAAATACTACATCCGAGATGTTAGCCTGCCTTACGAAAGCATATATATCGCTGTAGACGATTATAATGTCCCATCCGAGACGTACGGGACGACAGGTACTGGATTCTGTAAAACATTACCAGCGAGGGTCTAGATGGGTTAGGTTAGGTTATGTTACGTTACAGACGTGTATAATGTTCCCACAGAGAAGTAGGGGCCGATACGCCAGGAATGGCGTAAAATACTGCATCCGAGATGTTAGCCTGCCTTAGGTTAGGATATATAACACTGTAGACGTATATAATGTCCCATCCGAAACGTACGGGACGACAGGAACGGGATTCTGTAAAACACTACCAGCGAGGGGCTAGATGGGATAGGTTAGGTTATGTTACGTTACAGACGTGTATAATGTTCCCACAGAGAAGTAGGGGCCGATACGCCAGGAATGGCGTAAAATACTGCATCCGAGATGTTAGCCTGCCTGAGGTTAGGATATATAACGCTGTAGACGTATATAATGTCCCATCCGAGACGTACGGGACGACATGAACGGGATTCTGTAAAACACTACCAGCGAGGGGCTAGATGTGATAGGTTAGGTTATATTACGTTATAGACGAATATAATGTTCCCACCGAGAAGTAGAGGACGATGCGCCAGGTATGTTGCAAAATACTGCATCCGAAATGTTAGCCTGCCTTACGTTAGGATATATATCGCTGTAGACGTATATAATGTCCCATCCGAAACGTACGGGCGACAGGAACGGGATTCTGTTAAACATTACCAGCGAGGGGCTAGATGTGATATGTTAGGTTATATTACGTTATAGACGTATATAATGTTCCCACCGAGAAGTAGGGGCCGATACTCCAAGACTGTTGTAAAATACTACATCCGAGATGTTAGCCTGCCTTAGGTTAGGATATATTACGCTGTAGACGTATATAATGTCCCAACCGAGACGTACGGGACAACACGAACGGGATTCTGTAAAATATTACAAGCGGAGAGCTAGATGGGTTAGGTTAGGTTATGTTACGTTATAGACGTGTATAATGTTCCCACCGAGAAGTAGGGGCCGATACGCCAGGAATGTTGCAAAATACTACATCCGAGATGTTAGCCTGCCTTACGAAAGGATATATATCGCTGTAGACGTTTATAATGTCCCAAACGAGTCGTACGGGACGACAGGAACGGGATTCTGTAAAACATTACAGGCGAGGGGGTAGATGGGCTAGGTTAGGTTATGTTAGGTTATAGACGAATATAATGTTCCAACCGAGAAGTAGAGGCCGATACGCCAGGAATGTTGCAAAATACTACATCCGAGATGTTAGCCTGCCTTACGAAAGCATATATATCGCTGTAGACGATTATAATGTCCCATCCGAGACGTACGGGACGACAGGTACTGGATTCTGTAAAACATTACCAGCGAGGGTCTAGATGGGTTAGGTTAGTTTATGTTACGTTACAGACGTGTATAATGTTCCCACAGAGAAGTAGGGGCCGATACGCCAGGAATGGCGTAAAATACTGCATCCGAGATGTTAGCCTGCCTTAGGTTAGGATATATAACGCTGTAGACGTATATAATATCCCAACCGAGACGTACGGGACGACACGAACGGGATTCTGTAAAATAATACCAGCGAGGGGCTAGATGGGTTAGGTTAGGTTATGTTACGTTATAGACGTATATAATGTTCCCACCGAGAAGTGGGGGCCGATACTACAAGAATGTTGTAAAATACTACATCCGAGATGTTAGCCTGCCTTACGATAGGATATATATACGCTGTAGACGTATATAATGTCCCATCGGAGACGTACGGGACGACAGGAACGGGATTCTGTGAAACATTACCAGCGAGGGGCTAGATGGGTTAGGTTAGGTTGTGGTACGTTATAGACGTATATAATGTTCCCACCGAGATGCAGGGGCCGATATGCCAGGAATGTTGTAAAATACTGCATCCTAGATGATAGCCTGCCTTAGGGTAGGATACATAACGCTATAGACGTATATAATATCCCAACCGAGACGTACGGGACGACACGAACGGGATTCTGTAAAATATTACCAGCGAGGGGCTAGATGGGTTAGGTTAGGTTATGTTACGTTATAGACGTATATAATGTTCCCACCGAGAAGTGGGGGCCGATACGCCAGGAATGGCGTAAAATACTGCATCCGAGATGTTAGCCTGCCTGAGGTTAGGATATATAACGCTGTAGACGTATATAATGTCCCATCCGAGACGTACGGGACGACAGGAACGGGATTCTGTAAAACACTACCAGCGAGGGGCTAGATGTGATAGGTTAGGTTATATTACGTTATAGACGAATATGATGTTCCCACCGAGAAGTAGGGGCCGATACGCCAGGAATGGCGTAAAATACTGCATCCAAGATGTTAGCCTGCCTTAGGTTAGGATATATAACGCTGTAGACGTATATAATGTCCCATCCGAGACGTACGGGACGACAGGAACGGGATTCTGTAAAACACTACCAGCGAGGGGCTAGATGTGATAGGTTAGGTTATATTACGTTATAGACGAATATAATGTTCCCACCGAGAAGTAGAGGACGATGCGCCAGGTATGTTGCAAAATACTGCATCCGAAATGTTAGCCTGCGTTACGTTAGGATATATATCGCTGTAGACGTATATAATGTCCTATCCGAAACGTACGGGCGACAGGAACGGGATTCTGTGAAACATTACCAGCGAGGGGCTAGATGTGATAGGTTAGGTTATATTACGTTATAGACCTATATAATGTTCCCACCGAGAAGTGGGGGCCGATACTACAGGAATGTTGTATAATACTACATCCGAGATGTTAGCCTGCCTTACGTTAGGGTATATATCGCTGTAGACGGTTATAATGTCCCATCCGAGACGTACGGGACGACAGGAACGGGATTCTGTAAAATATTACCAGCGAGGTGCTAGATGGGTTAGGTTAGGTTATGTTACGTTACAGACGTGTATAACGTTCCCACAGAGAAGTAGGGGCCGATACGCCAGGAATGGCGTAAAATACTGCATCCGAAATGTTAGCCTGCGTTACGTTAGGATATATATCGCTGTAGACGTATATAATGTCCTATCCGAAACGTACGGGCGACAGGAACGGGATTCTGTGAAACATTACCAGCGAGGGGCTAGATGTGATAGGTTAGGTTATATTACGTTATAGACCTATATAATGTTCCCACCGAGATGTTGGGGCCGATACTCCAAGACTGTTGTAAAATACTACAACCGAGATGTTAGCCTGCCTTAGGTTAGGGTATATAACGCTGTAGACGTATATAATTTCCCAACCGAGACGTACGGAACGACACGAACGGGATTTTGTAAAACATTACCAGTGATTAGCTAGATGTGTTAGGTTAGGTTATATTACGTTATAGACGTATATAACGTTCCCACCGAGAAGTAGGGGCCGATACTCCAAGACTGTTGTAAAATACTACATCCGAGATGTTAGCCTGCCTTAGGTTAGGATATATTACGCTGTAGACGTATATAATATCCCAACCGAGACGTACGGGACAACACGAACGGGATTCTGTAAAATATTACCAGCGAAGGGCTAGATGGGTTAGGTTAGGTTATGTTACGTTATAGACGTGTATAATGTTCCCACCGAGAAGTAGGGGCCGATACGCCAGGAATGTTGCAAAATACTACATCCGAGATGTTAGCCTGCCTTACGTTAGGATATATATCGCTGTAGACGTATATAATGTCCCATCCGAAACGTACGGGCGACAGGAACGGGATTCTGTGAAACATTACCAGCGAGGGGCTAAATGTGATAGGTTAGGTTATATTACGTTATAGACCTATATAATGTTCCCACCGAGATGTAGGGGCCGATACTCCAAGACTGTTGTAAAATACTACAACCGAGATGTTAGCCTGCCTTAGGTTAGGATATATAACGCTGTAGACGAATATAATGTCCCAACCGAGACGTACGGAACGACACGAACGGGATTTTGTAAAACATTACCAATGATTAGCTAGATGTGTTAGGTTAGGTTATATTACGTTATAGACGTATATAGTGTTCCCACGGTGAAGTAGGGGCCCATACGCCAGGAATGGCCTAAAATACTTCATCCGAGATGTTAGCCTGCCTTAGGTTAGGATATATAACGCTGTAGACGTATATAATATCCCAACCGAGACGTACGGAACGACACGAACGGGATTTTGTAAAACATTACCAATGATTAGCTAGATGTGTTAGGTTAGGTTATATTACGTTATAGACGTATATAATGTTCCCACCGAGAAGTAGGGGCCGATACGCCAGGAATGTTGTAAAATACTACATCCGAGATGTTAGCCTGCCTTAGGTTAGGATATATAACGCTGTAGACGTTTATAATGTCCCAAACGAGTCGTACGGGACGACAGGAACGGGATTCTGTAAAACATTACAGGCGAGGTGGTAGATGGGCTAGGTTAGGTTATGTTAGGTTATAGACGAATATAATGTTCCAACCGAGAAGTAGAGGCCGATACGCCAGGAATGTTGCAAAATACTACATCCGAGATGTTAGCCTGCCTTACGAAAGCATATATATCGCTGTAGACGATTATAATGTCCCATCCGAGACGTACGGGACGACAGGTACTGGATTCTGTAAAACATTACCAGCGAGGGTCTAGATGGGTTAGGTTAGGTTATGTTACGTTACAGACGTGTATAATGTTCCCACAGAGAAGTAGGGGCCGATACGCCAGGAATGGCGTAAAATACTGCATCCGAGATGTTAGCCTGCCTTAGGTTAGGATATATAACGCTGTAGACGTATATAATGTCCCATCCGAGACGTACGGGACGACAGGAACGGGATTCTGTAAAACACTACCAGCGAGGGGCTAGATGTGATAGGTTAGGTTATATTACGTTATAGACGAATATAATGTTCCCACCAAGAAGTAGAGGACGATGTGCCACGTATGTTGCAAAATACTGCATCCGAAATGTTAGCCTGCCTGAGGTTAGGATATATAACGCTGTAGACGTATATAATGTCCCATCCGAGACGTACGGGACGACAGGAACGGGATTCTGTAAAACACTACCAGCGAGGGGCTAGATGTGATAGGTTAGGTTATATTACGTTATAGACGAATATAATGTTCCCACCGAGAAGTAGAGGACGATGCGCCAGGTATGTTGCAAAATACTGCATCCGAAATGTTAGCCTGCCTTACGTTAGGATATATATCGCTGTAGACGTATATAATGTCCCATCCGAAACGTACGGGCGACAGGAACGGGATTCTGTGAAACATTACCAGCGAGGGGCTAGATGTGATAGGTTAGGTTATATTACGTTATAGACGTATATAATGTTCCCACCGAGAAGTAGGGGCCGATACTCCAAGACTGTTGTAAAATACTACATCCGAGATGTTAGCCTGCCTTAGGTTAGGATATATTACGCTGTAGACGTATATAATGTCCCAACCGAGACGTACGGGACAACACGAACGGGATTCTGTAAAATATTACAAGCGGAGGGCTAGATGGGTTAGGTTAGGTTATGTTACGTTATAGACGTGTATAATGTTCCCACCGAGAAGTAGGGGCCGATACGCCAGGAATGTTGCAAAATACTACATCCGAGATGTTAGCCTGCCTTACGAAAGGATATATATCGCTGTAGACGTTTATAATGTCCCAAACGAGTCGTACGGGACGACAGGAACGGGATTCTGTAAAACATTACAGGCGAGGGGGTAGATGGGCTAGGTTAGGTTATGTTAGGTTATAGACGAATATAATGTTCCAACCGAGAAGTAGAGGCCGATACGGCAGGAATGTTGCAAAATACTACATCCGAGATGTTAGCCTGCCTTACGAAAGCATATATATCGCTGTAGACGATTATAATGTCCCATCCGAGACGTACGGGACGACAGGTACTGGATTCTGTAAAACATTACCAGCGAGGGTCTAGATGGGTTAGGTTAGTTTATGTTACGTTACAGACGTGTATAATGTTCCCACAGAGAAGTAGGGGCCGATACGCCAGGAATGGCGTAAAATACTGCATCCGAGATGTTAGCCTGCCTTAGGTTAGGATATATAACACTGTAGACGTATATAATGTCCCATCCGAAACGTACGGGACGACAGGAACGGGATTCTGTAAAACACTACCAGCGAGGGGCTAGATGGGATAGGTTAGGTTATGTTACGTTACAGACGTGTATAATGTTCCCACAGAGAAGTAGGGGCCGATACGCCAGGAATGGCGTAAAATACTGCATCCGAGATGTTAGCCTGCCTGAGGTTAGGATATATAACGCTGTAGACGTATATAATGTCCCATCCGAGACGTACGGGACGACATGAACGGGATTCTGTAAAACACTACCAGCGAGGGGCTAGATGTGATAGGTTAGGTTATATTACGTTATAGACGAATATAATGTTCCCACCGAGAAGTAGAGGACGATGCGCCAGGTATGTTGCAAAATACTGCATCCGAAATGTTAGCCTGCCTTACGTTAGGATATATATCGCTGTAGACGTATATAATGTCCCATCCGAAACGTACGGGCGACAGGAACGGGATTCTGTGAAACATTACCAGCGAGGGGCTAGATGTGATATGTTAGGTTATATTACGTTATAGACGTATATAATGTTCCCACCGAGAAGTAGGGGCCGATACTCCAAGACTGTTGTAAAATACTACATCCGAGATGTTAGCCTGCCTTAGGTTAGGATATATTACGCTGTAGACGTATATAATGTCCCAACCGAGACGTACGGGACAACACGAACGGGATTCTGTAAAATATTACAAGCGGAGAGCTAGATGGGTTAGGTTAGGTTATGTTACGTTATAGACGTGTATAATGTTCCCACCGAGAAGTAGGGGCCGATACGCCAGGAATGTTGCAAAATACTACATCCGAGATGTTAGCCTGCCTTACGAAAGGATATATATCGCTGTAGACGTTTATAATGTCCCAAACGAGTCGTACGGGACGACAGGAACGGGATTCTGTAAAACATTACAGGCGAGGGGGTAGATGGGCTAGGTTAGGTTATGTTAGGTTATAGACGAATATAATGTTCCAACCGAGAAGTAGAGGCCGATACGCCAGGAATGTTGCAAAATACTACATCCGAGATGTTAGCCTGCCTTACGAAAGCATATATATCGCTGTAGACGATTATAATGTCCCATCCGAGACGTACGGGACGACAGGTACTGGATTCTGTAAAACATTACCAGCGAGGGTCTAGATGGGTTAGGTTAGTTTATGTTACGTTACAGACGTGTATAATGTTCCCACAGAGAAGTAGGGGCCGATACGCCAGGAATGGCGTAAAATACTGCATCCGAGATGTTAGCCTGCCTTAGGTTAGGATATATAACGCTGTAGACGTATATAATGTCCCAACCGAGACGTACGGGACGACACGAACGGGATTCTGTAAAATAATACCAGCGAGGGGCTAGATGGGTTAGGTTAGGTTATGTTACGTTATAGACGTATATAATGTTCCCACCGAGAAGTGGGGGCCGATACTACAAGAATGTTGTAAAATACTACATCCGAGATGTTAGCCTGCCTTACGATAGGATATATATACGCTGTAGACGTATATAATGTCCCATCGGAGACGTACGGGACGACAGGAACGGGATTCTGTGAAACATTACCAGCGAGGGGCTAGATGGGTTAGGTTAGGTTGTGGTACGTTATAGACGTATATAATGTTCCCACCGAGATGCAGGGGCCGATATGCCAGGAATGTTGTAAAATACTGCATCCTAGATGATAGCCTGCCTTAGGGTAGGATACATAACGCTATAGACGTATATAATATCCCAACCGAGACGTACGGGACGACACGAACGGGATTCTGTAAAATATTACCAGCGAGGGGCTAGATGGGTTAGGTTAGGTTATGTTACGTTATAGACGTATATAATGTTCCCACCGAGAAGTGGGGGCCGATACGCCAGGAATGGCGTAAAATACTGCATCCGAGATGTTAGCCTGCCTGAGGTTAGGATATATAACGCTGTAGACGTATATAATGTCCCATCCGAGACGTACGGGACGACAGGAACGGGATTCTGTAAAACACTACCAGCGAGGGGCTAGATGTGATAGGTTAGGTTATATTACGTTATAGACGAATATGATGTTCCCACCGAGAAGTAGGGGCCGATACGCCAGGAATGGCGTAAAATACTGCATCCAAGATGTTAGCCTGCCTTAGGTTAGGATATATAACGCTGTAGACGTATATAATGTCCCATCCGAGACGTACGGGACGACAGGAACGGGATTCTGTAAAACATTACAGGCGAGGGGGTAGATGGGCTAGGTTAGGTTATGTTAGGTTATAGACGAATATAATGTTCCAACCGAGAAGTAGAGGCCGATACGCCAGGAATGTTGCAAAATACTACATCCGAGATGTTAGCCTGCCTTACGAAAGCATATATATCGCTGTAGACGATTATAATGTCCCATCCGAGACGTACCGGACGACAGGTACTGGATTCTGTAAAACATTACCAGCGAGGGTCTAGATGGGTTAGGTTAGTTTATGTTACGTTACAGACGTGTATAATGTTCCCACAGAGAAGTAGGGGCCGATACGCCAGGAATGGCGTAAAATACTGCATCCGAGATGTTAGCCTGCCTTAGGTTAGGATATATAACGCTGTAGACGTATATAATATCCCAACCGAGACGTACGGGACGACACGAACGGGATTCTGTAAAATAATACCAGCGAGGGGCTAGATGGGTTAGGTTAGGTTATGTTACGTTATAGACGTATATAATGTTCCCACCGAGAAGTGGGGGCCGATACTACAAGAATGTTGTAAAATACTACATCCGAGATGTTAGCCTGCCTTACGATAGGATATATATACGCTGTAGACGTATATAATGTCCCATCGGAGACGTACGGGACGACAGGAACGGGATTCTGTGAAACATTACCAGCGAGGGGCTAGATGGGTTAGGTTAGGTTGTGGTACGTTATAGACGTATATAATGTTCCCACCGAGATGCAGGGGCCGATATGCCAGGAATGTTGTAAAATACTGCATCCTAGATGATAGCCTGCCTTAGGGTAGGATACATAACGCTATAGACGTATATAATATCCCAACCGAGACGTACGGGACGACACGAACGGGATTCTGTAAAATATTACCAGCGAGGGGCTAGATGGGTTAGGTTAGGTTATGTTACGTTATAGACGTATATAATGTTCCCACCGAGAAGTGGGGGCCGATACGCCAGGAATGGCGTAAAATACTGCATCCGAGATGTTAGCCTGCCTTACGATAGGATATATATACGCTGTAGACGTATATAATGTCCCATCGGAGACGTACGGGACGACAGGAACGGGATTCTGTGAAACATTACCAGCGAGGGGCTAGATGGGTTAGGTTAGGTTGTGGTACGTTATAGACGTATATAATGTTCCCACCGAGATGCAGGGGCCGATATGCCAGGAATGTTGTAAAATACTGCATCCTAGATGATAGCCTGCCTTAGGGTAGGATACATAACGCTATAGACGTATATAATATCCCAACCGAGACGTACGGGACGACACGAACGGGATTCTGTAAAATATTACCAGCGAGGGGCTAGATGGGTTAGGTTAGGTTATGTTACGTTATAGACGTATATAATGTTCCCAGCGAGAAGTGGGGGCCGATACGCCAGGAATGGCGTAAAATACTGCATCCGAGATGTTAGCCTGCCTGAGGTTAGGATATATAACGCTGTAGACGTATATAATGTCCCATCCGAGACGTACGGGACGACAGGAACGGGATTCTGTAAAACACTACCAGCGAGGGGCTAGATGTGATAGGTTAGGTTATATTACGTTATAGACGAATATGATGTTCCCACCGAGAAGTAGGGGCCGATACGCCAGGAATGGCGTAAAATACTGCATCCAAGATGTTAGCCTGCCTTAGGTTAGGATATATAACGCTGTAGACGTATATAATGTCCCATCCGAGACGTACGGGACGACAGGAACGGGATTCTGTAAAACACTACCAGCGAGGGGCTAGATGTGATAGGTTAGGTTATATTACGTTATAGACGAATATAATGTTCCCACCGAGAAGTAGAGGACGATGCGCCAGGTATGTTGCAAAATACTGCATCCGAAATGTTAGCCTGCGTTACGTTAGGATATATATCGCTGTAGACGTATATAATGTCCTATCCGAAACGTACGGGCGACAGGAACGGGATTCTGTGAAACATTACCAGCGAGGGGCTAGATGTGATAGGTTAGGTTATATTACGTTACAGACCTATATAATGTTCCCACCGAGATGTTGGGGCCGATACTCCAAGACTGTTGTAAAATACTACAACCGAGATGTTAGCCTGCCTTAGGTTAGGGTATATAACGCTGTAGACGTATATAATTTCCCAACCGAGACGTACGGAACGACACGAACGGGATTTTGTAAAACATTACCAGTGATTAGCTAGATGTGTTAGGTTAGGTTATATTACGTTATAGACGTATATAACGTTCCCACCGAGAAGTAGGGGCCGATACTCCAAGACTGTTGTAAAATACTACATCCGAGATGTTAGCCTGCCTTAGGTTAGGATATATTACGCTGTAGACGTATATAATGTCCCAACCGAGACGTACGGGACAACACGAACGGCATTCTGTAAAATATTACAAGCGGAGAGCTAGATGGGTTAGGTTAGGTTATGTTACGTTATAGACGTGTATAATGTTCCCACCGAGAAGTAGGGGCCGATACGCCAGGAATGTTGCAAAATACTACATCCGAGATGTTAGCCTGCCTTACGAAAGGATATATATCGCTGTAGACGTTTATAACGTCCCAAACGAGTCGTACGGGACGACAGGAACGGGATTCTGTAAAACATTACAGGCGAGGGGGTAGATGGGCTAGGTTAGGTTATGTTAGGTTATAGACGAATATAATGTTCCAACCGAGAAGTAGAGGCCGATACGCCAGGAATGTTGCAAAATACTACATCCGAGATGTTAGCCTGCCTTACGAAAGCATATATATCGCTGTAGACGATTATAATGTCCCATCCGAGACGTACGGGACGACAGGTACTGGATTCTGTAAAACATTACCAGCGAGGGTCTAGATGGGTTAGGTTAGTTTATGTTACGTTACAGACGTGTATAATGTTCCCACAGAGAAGTAGGGGCCGATACGCCAGGAATGGCGTAAAATACTGCATCCGAGATGTTAGCCTGCCTTAGGTTAGGATATATAACGCTGTAGACGTATATAATGTCCCAACCGAGACGTACGGGACGACACGAACGGGATTCTGTAAAATAATACCAGCGAGGGGCTAGATGGGTTAGGTTAGGTTATGTTACGTTATAGACGTATATAATGTTCCCACCGAGAAGTGGGGGCCGATACTACAAGAATGTTGTAAAATACTACATCCGAGATGTTAGCCTGCCTTACGATAGGATATATATACGCTGTAGACGTATATAATGTCCCATCGGAGACGTACGGGACGACAGGAACGGGATTCTGTGAAACATTACCAGCGAGGGGCTAGATGGGTTAGGTTAGGTTGTGGTACGTTATAGACGTATATAATGTTCCCACCGAGATGCAGGGGCCGATATGCCAGGAATGTTGTAAAATACTGCATCCTAGATGATAGCCTGCCTTAGGGTAGGATACATAACGCTATAGACGTATATAATATCCCAACCGAGACGTACGGGACGACACGAACGGGATTCTGTAAAATATTACCAGCGAGGGGCTAGATGGGTTAGGTTAGGTTATGTTACGTTATAGACGTATATAATGTTCCCACCGAGAAGTGGGGGCCGATACGCCAGGAATGGCGTAAAATACTGCATCCGAGATGTTAGCCTGCCTGAGGTTAGGATATATAACGCTGTTGACGTATATAATGTCCCATCCGAGACGTACGGGACGACAGGAACGGGATTCTGTAAAACACTACCAGCGAGGGGCTAGATGTGATAGGTTAGGTTATATTACGTTATAGACCTATATAATGTTCCCACCGAGATGTTGGGGCCGATACTCCAAGACTGTTGTAAAATACTACAACCGAGATGTTAGCCTGCCTTAGGTTAGGGTATATAACGCTGTAGACGTATATAATTTCCCAACCGAGACGTACGGAACGACACGAACGGGATTTTGTAAAACATTACCAGTGATTAGCTAGATGTGTTAGGTTAGGTTATATTACGTTATAGACGTATATAACGTTCCCACCGAGAAGTAGGGGCCGATACTCCAAGACTGTTGTAAAATACTACATCCGAGATGTTAGCCTGCCTTAGGTTAGGATATATTACGCTGTAGACGTATATAATATCCCAACCGAGACGTACGGGACAACACGAACGGGATTCTGTAAAATATTACCAGCGGAGGGCTAGATGGGTTAGGTTAGGTTATGTTACGTTATAGACGTGTATAATGTTCCCACCGAGAAGTAGGGGCCGATACGCCAGGAATGTTGCAAAATACTACATCCGAGATGTTAGCCTGCCTTACGAAAGGATATATATCGCTGTAGACGTTTATAATGTCCCAAAAGAGTCGCACGGGACGACAGGGACGGGATTCTGTAAAACATTACAGGCGAGAGGGTAGATGGGCTAGGTTAGTTTATGTTACGTTATAGACGAATATAATGTTCCCACCGAGAAGTAGAGGCCGATGCGCCAGGAATGTTGCAATATACTGCATCCGAAATGATAGCCTGTCTTAGGTTACGATATATAACGCTATAGACGTATATAATATCCCAACCGAGACGTACGGGACGACACGAACGGGATTCTGTAAAATATTACCAGCGAGGGGCTAGATGGGTTAGGTTAGGTTATGTTACGTTATAGACGTATATAATGTTCCCACCGAGAAGTGGGGGCCGATACGCCAGGAATGGCGTAAAATACTGCATCCGAGATGTTAGCCTGCCTTAGGTTAGGATATATAACGCTGTAGACGTATATAATATCCCAACCGAGACGTACGGAACGACACGAACGGGATTTTGTAAAACATTACCAATGATTAGCTAGATGTGTTAGGTTAGGTTATATTACGTTATAGACGTATATAATGTTCCCACCGAGAAGTAGGGGCCGATACGCCAGGAATGTTGTAAAATACTACATCCGAGATGTTAGCCTGCCTTAGGTTAGGATATATAACGCTGTAGACGTTTATAATGTCCCAAACGAGTCGTACGGGACGACAGGAACGGGATTCTGTAAAACACTACCAGCGAGGGGCTAGATGTGATAGGTTAGGTTATATTACGTTATAGACGAATATAATGTTCCCACCGAGAAGTAGAGGACGATGCGCCAGGTATGTTGCAAAATACTGCATCCGAAATGTTAGCCTGCGTTACGTTAGGATATATATCGCTGTAGACGTATATAATGTCCTATCCGAAACGTACGGGCGACAGGAACGGGATTCTGTGAAACATTACCAGCGAGGGGCTAGATGTGATAGGTTAGGTTATATTACGTTATAGACCTATATAATGTTCCCACCGAGATGTTGGGGCCGATACTCCAAGACTGTTGTAAAATACTACAACCGAGATGTTAGCCTGCCTTAGGTTAGGGTATATAACGCTGTAGACGTATATAATTTCCCAACCGAGACGTACGGAACGACACGAACGGGATTTTGTAAAACATTACCAGTGATTAGCTAGATGTGTTAGGTTAGGTTATATTACGTTATAGACGTATATAACGTTCCCACCGAGAAGTAGGGGCCGATACTCCAAGACTGTTGTAAAATACTACATCCGAGATGTTAGCCTGCCTTAGGTTAGGATATATTACGCTGTAGACGTATATAATATCCCAACCGAGACGTACGGGACAACACGAACGGGATTCTGTAAAATATTACCAGCGGAGGGCTAGATGGGTTAGGTTAGGTTATGTTACGTTATAGACGTGTATAATGTTCCCACCGAGAAGTAGGGGCCGATACGCCAGGAATGTTGCAAAATACTACATCCGAGCTGTTAGCCTGCCTTACGAAAGGATATATATCGCTGTAGACGTTTATAATGCCCCAAACGAGTCGTACGGGACGACAGGGACGCGATTCTGTAAAACATTACAGGCGAGAGGGTAGATGGGCTAGGTTAGGTTATGTTACGTTATAGACGAATATAATGTTCCCACCGAGAAGTAGAGGCCGATGCGCCAGGAATGTTGCAAAATACTGCATCCGAAATGATAGCCTGTCTTAGGTTACGATATATAACGCTATAGACGTATATAATAGCCCAACCGAGACGTTCGGGACGACACGAACGGGGTTCTGTAAAATATTACCAGCGAGGTGCTAGATGGGTTACGTTAGGTTATTTTACGTTATAGACGTGTATAATGTTCCCACAGAGAATTAGGGGCCGATACGCCAGGAATGGCGTAAAATACTGCATCCGAGATGTTAGCCTGCCTTAGGTTAGGATATATAACGCTGTAGACGTATATAATGTCTCATCCGAGACGTACGGGACGACAGGAACGGGATTCTGTAAAACACTACCAGCGAGGGGCTAGATGTGATAGGTTAGGTTATATTACGTTATAGACGAATATAATGTTCCCACCGAGAAGTAGAGGACGATGCGCCACGTATGTTGCAAAATACTGCATCCGAAATGTTAGCCTGCCTTACGTTAGGATATATATCGCTGTAGACGTATATAATGTCCCATCCGAAACGTACGGGCGACAGGAACGGGATTCTGTGAAACATTACCAGCGAGGGGCTAGATGTGATAGGTTAGGTTATGTTACGTTATAGACGTATATAATGTTCCCACCGAGAAATGGGGGCCGATACGCCAGGAATGGCGTAAAATACTGCATCCGAGATGTTAGCCTGCCTTAGGTTAGGATATATAACGCTGTAGACGTATATAATTTCCCAACCGAGACGTACGGAACGACACGAACGGGATTTTGTAAAACATTACCAGTGATTAGCTAGATGTGTTAGGTTAGGTTATATTACGTTATAGACGTATATAATGTTCCCACCGAGAAGTAGGGGCCGACACTCCAAGACTGTTGTAAAATACTACATCCGAGATGTTAGCCTGCCTTAGGTTAGGATATATTACGCTGTAGACGTATATAATATCCCAACCGAGACGTACGGGACAACACGAACGTGATTCTGTAAAATATTACCAGCGAGGGGCTAGATGGGTTAGGTTAGGTTATTTTACGTTATTGACGTGTATAATGTTCCCACGGTAAAGTAGGGGCCCATACGCCAGGAATGGCGTAAAATACTTCATCCGAGATGTTAGCCTGCCTTAGGTTAGGATATATAACGCTGTAGACGTATATAATGTCCCAACCGAGACGTACGGAACGACACGAACGGGATTTTGTAAAACATTACCAATGATTAGCTAGATGTGTTAGGTTAGGTTATATTACGTTATAGACGTATATAGTGTTCCCACGGTGAAGTAGGGGCCCATACGCCAGGAATGGCGTAAAATACTTCATCCGAGATGTTAGCCTGCCTTAGGTTAGGATATATAACGCTGTAGACGTATATAATATCCCAACCGAGACGTACGGAACGACACGAACGGGATTTTGTAAAACATTACCAATGATTAGCTAGATGTGTTAGGTTAGGTTATATTACGTTATAGACGTATATAATGTTCCCACCGAGAAGTAGGGGCCGATACGCCAGGAATGTTGTAAAATACTACATCCGAGATGTTAGCCTGCCTTACGATAGGATATATATACGCTGTAGACGTATATAATGTCCCATCGGAGACGTACGGGACGACAGGAACGGGATTCTGTAAAACATTACCAGCGAGGGTCTAGATGTGTTAGGTTAGGTTATGTTACGTTATAGACATATATAATGTTCCCACCGAGAAGTATGGGCCGATACGCCAGGAATGTTGCAAAATACTGCATCCGAAATGATAGCCTGCCTTACGTTAGGATATATATCGCTGTAGACGTATATAATGTCCCACCCGAAACGTACGGGACGACAGGAACGGGATTCTGTAAAACACTACCAGCGAGGGGCTAGATGGGATAGGTTAGGTTATGTTACGTTACAGACGTGTATAATGTTCCCACAGAGAAGTAGGGGCCGATACGCCAGGAATGGCGTAAAATACTGCATCCGAGATGTTAGCCTGCCTGAGGTTAGGATATATAACGCTGTAGACGTATATAATGTCCCATCCGAGACGTACGGGACGACAGGAACGGGATTCTGTAAAACACTACCAGCGAGGGGCTAGATGTGATAGGTTAGGTTATATTACGTTATAGACGAATATAATGTTCCCACCGAGAAGTAGAGGACGATGCGCCAGGTATGTTGCAAAATACTGCATCCGAAATGTTAGCCTGCCTTACGTTAGGATATATATCGCTGTAGACGTATATAATGTCCCATCCGAAACGTACGGGCGACAGGAACGGGATTCTGTGAAACATTACCAGCGAGGGGCTAGATGTGATAGGTTAGGTTATATTACGTTATAGACGTATATAATGTTCCCACCGAGAAGTAGGGGCCGATACGCCAGGAATGGCGTAAAATACTGCATCCGAGATGTTAGCCTGCCTTAGGTTAGGATATATAACGCTGTAGACGTATATAATATCCCAACCGAGACGTACGGAACGACACGAACGGGATTTTGTAAAACATTACCAATGATTAGCTAGATGTGTTAGGTTAGGTTATATTACGTTATAGACGTATATAATGTTCCCACCGAGAAGTAGGGGCCGATACGCCAGGAATGTTGTAAAATACTACATCCGAGATGTTAGCCTGCCTTACGATAGGATATATATACGCTGTAGACGTATATAATGTCCCATCGGAGACGTACGGGACGACAGGAACGGGATTCTGTAAAACATTACCAGCGAGGGTCTAGATGTGTTAGGTTAGGTTATGTTACGTTATAGACATATATAATGTTCCCACCGAGAAGTATGGGCCGATACGCCAGGAATGTTGCAAAATACTGCATCCGAAATGATAGCCTGCCTTACGTTAGGATATATATCGCTGTAGACGTATATAATGTCCCACCCGAAACGTACGGGACGACAGGAACGGGATTCTGTAAAACACTACCAGCGAGGGGCTAGATGGGATAGGTTAGGTTATGTTACGTTACAGACGTGTATAATGTTCCCACAGAGAAGTAGGGGCCGATACGCCAGGAATGGCGTAAAATACTGCATCCGAGATGTTAGCCTGCCTGAGGTTAGGATATATAACGCTGTAGACGTATATAATGTCCCATCCGAGACGTACGGGACGACAGGAACGGGATTCTGTAAAACACTACCAGCGAGGGGCTAGATGTGATAGGTTAGGTTATATTACGTTATAGACGAATATAATGTTCCCACCGAGAAGTAGAGGACGATGCGCCAGGTATGTTGCAAAATACTGCATCCGAAATGTTAGCCTGCCTTACGTTAGGATATATATCGCTGTAGACGTATATAATGTCCCATCCGAAACGTACGGGCGACAGGAACGGGATTCTGTGAAACATTACCAGCGAGGGGCTAGATGTGATAGGTTAGGTTATATTACGTTATAGACGTATATAATGTTCCCACCGAGAACTAGGGGCCGATACGCCAGGAATGGCGTAAAATACTGCATCCGAGATGTTAGCCTGCCTTAGGTTAGGATATATAACGCTGTAGACGTATATAATGTCCCATCCGAGACGTACGGGACGACAGGAACGGGATTCTGTAAAACACTACCAGCGAGGGGCTAGATGTGATAGGTTAAGTTATATTACGTTATAGACGAATATAATGTTCCCACCGAGAAGTAGAGGACGATGCGCCACGTATGTTGCAAAATACTGCATCCGAAATGTTAGCCTGCCTGAGGTTAGGATATATAACGCTGTAGACGTATATAATGTCCCATCCGAGACGTACGGGACGACAGGAACGGGATTCTGTAAAACACTACCAGCGAGGGGCTAGATGTGATAGGTTAGGTTATATTACGTTATAGACGAATATAATGTTCCCACCGAGAAGTAGAGGACGATGCGCCAGGTATGTTGCAAAATACTGCATCCGAAATGTTAGCCTGCCTTACGTTAGGATATATATCGCTGTAGACGTATATAATGTCCCATCCGAAACGTACGGGCGACAGGAACGGGATTCTGTGAAACATTACCAGCGAGGGGCTAGATGTGATAGGTTAGGTTATATTACGTTATAGACCTATATAATGTTCCCACCGAGATGTAGGGGCCGATACTCCAAGACTGTTGTAAAATACTACAACCGAGATGTTAGCCTGCCTTAGGTTAGGGTATATAACGCTGTAGACGTATATAATTTCCCAACCGAGACGTACGGAACGACACGAACGGGATTTTGTAAAACATTACCAGTGATTAGCTAGATGTGTTAGGTTAGGTTATATTACGTTATAGACGTATATAATGTTCCCACCGAGAAGTAGGGGCCGACACTCCAAGACTGTTGTAAAATACTACATCCGAGATGTTAGCCTGCCTTAGGTTAGGATATATTACGCTGTAGACGTATATAATATCCCAACCGAGACGTACGGGACAACACGAACGTGATTCTGTAAAATATTACCAGCGAGGGGCTAGATGGGTTAGGTTAGGTTATTTTACGTTATTGACGTGTATAATGTTCCCACGGTAAAGTAGGGGCCCATACGCCAGGAATGGCGTAAAATACTTCATCCGAGATGTTAGCCTGCCTTAGGTTAGGATATATAACGCTGTAGACGTATATAATGTCCCAACCGAGACGTACGGAACGACACGAACGGGATTTTGTAAAACATTACCAATGATTAGCTAGATGTGTTAGGTTAGGTTATATTACGTTATAGACGTATATAGTGTTCCCACGGTGAAGTAGGGGCCCATACGCCAGGAATGGCGTAAAATACTTGATCCGAGATGTTAGCCTGCCTTAGGTTAGGATATATAACGCTATAGACGTATATAATATCCCAACCGAGACGTACGGGACGACACGAACGTGATTCTGTAAAATAATACCAGCGAGGGGCTAGATGGGTTAGGTTAGGTTATGTTACGTTATAGACGTATATAATGTTCCCACCGAGAAGTGGGGGCCGATACTACAAGAATGTTGTAAAATACTACATCCGAGATGTTAGCCTGCCTTACGTTAGGGTATATATCGCTGTAGACGGTTATAATGTCCCATCCGAGACGTACGGGGCGACAGGAACGGGATTCTGTAAGATATTACCAGTGAGGTGCTAGATGGGTTAGGTTAGGTTATGTTACGGTACTGACGTGTATAATGTTCCCACCGTGAAGTAGGGGCCGATCTGCCAGGAATGTTGTAAAATACTGCATCCGAGATGAGAGCCTGCCTTAGGGTAGGATATATAACGCTATAGACGTACATAATATCCCAACCGAGATATACGGGACGTCAAGAACGGTATTCTGTAAAATATTACCAGCGAGGGGCTAGATGGGTTGGGTTAGGTTATGTTACGTTATAGACGTATATAATGTTCCCACCGAGAAGTAGGGGCCGATGCGGCAGGAATATTGTAAAATACTACATCCGAGATGATAGCCTTCCTTAGGTTAGGATATATAACGCTATAGACGTATATAATATGCCAGCCGAGATGTACGGGACGTCACGAACGGTATTCTGTAAAACATTACCAGCGAGGGACTAGATGTGTCAGGTTAGGTTATATTACGTTATAGACCTATATAATGTTCCCACCGAGAAGTATGGGCCGATATGCCAGGAATGTTGTAAAATACTGCAACCGAGATGTTAGCATGCCTTAGGTTAGGATATATAACGCTATAGACGTATATAATATTCCAACCGAGATGTACTGGACGTCACGAACGGGATTCTGTACAACATTGCCAACGAGTGGCTAGATGGGATAGGTTAGGTTATGTTACGTTACAGACGTATATAATGTTCAAACCGAGAAGTATGGGCCGATACGCCAGGAATGTTGTAAAATACTGCATCCGAGATGTTAGACTGCCTTACGTTAGGATATATATATCGCTGTAGACGTATATAACATCCCAACCCAGATGTACGGGACGACAGGAACGGGATTCTGTAAAACATTACCAGCGAGGGGCTAGATGGGTTAGGATAGGTTATGTTACCTTATAGACGTGTATAATGTTCCCACCGAGAAGTAGAGCCGATACGCCAGGAATGCTCTAAAATACTGCATCCGAGATGTTAGACTGCCTTAGGTTAGGATATATATCGCTGTAGACGTATATAATATCCCAACCGAGATGTACGGGACGACACGAACGGGATTCTGTAAAACATTGCCAACGAGGGGCTATATGTGTTAGGTTAGGTTATATTACGTTATAGACGAATATAATGTTCCCACCGAGAAGTAGAGGCCGATGCGCCAGGAATGTTGTAAAATACTGCATCCGAGATGTTAGCCTGCCTTAGGTTACGTATATAACACTATAGACGTATATAATATCCCAACCGAGATGTACGGGACGACACGAACGGGATTCTGTAAAACATTGCCAACGAGGGGCTAGATGGGATAGGTTAGGTTATGTTACGTTATAGACGTATATAATGTTCCCACCGAGAAGTATGGGCCGATGCGCCAGGAATGTTCTAAAATACTATATCCGAGAAGTTAGCCTGCCTTAGGTTAGGATATATATCGCTGGAGACGTTTATAATGTCTAATCCGAGACGTACGGGACGACAGGGACGGGATTCTGTAAAACATTACCAGCGAGGGGCTAGATGGGTTAGGTTAGGTTGTGATACGTTATAGACGTTTATAATGTTCCCACCGAGAAGTATGGGCCGATACGCCAGGAATGTTGTAAAATACTGCATCCGAGATGTTAGCCTGCCTTAGGTTAGGTATACAACGCTAGAGACGTATATAATATCCCAACCGAGATGTACGGGACGACACGAACGGGATTCTGTAAAACATTGCCAACGAGGGGCTAGATGGGATAGGTTAGGTTATGTTACGTTAGAGACGTTTATAATGTTCCCACCGAGAAGTATGGGCCGATACGCCAGGAATGTTGTAAAATACTGCATCCGAGATGTTAGACTGCCTTAGGTTAGGATATATATCGCTGTAGACGTATATAATATCCCAACCGAGATGTACGGGACGACACGAACGGGATTCTGTAAAACATTGCCAACGAGGGGCTATATGTGTTAGGTTAGGTTATATTACGTTATAGACGAATATAATGTTCCCACCGAGAAGTAGAGGCCGATACGCCAGGAATGGCGTAAAATACTGCATCCGAGATGTTAGCCTGCCTGAGGTTAGGATATATAACGCTGTAGACGTATATAATGTCCCATCCGAGACGTACGGGACGACAGGGACGGGATTCTGTAAAACATTACCAGCGAGGGGCTAGATGGGTTAGGTTAGGTTGTGATACGTTATGGACGTGTATAATGTTTTCACCGAGAAGTAGAGGACGATGCGCCAGGTATGTTGCAAAATACTGCATCCGAAATGTTAGCCTGCCTTACGTTAGGATATATATCGCTGTAGACGTATATAATGTCCCATCCGAAACGTACGGGCGA
Organism: Xylocopa violacea; assembly: GCA_963969225.1. Taxonomy (NCBI): domain Eukaryota; kingdom Metazoa; phylum Arthropoda; class Insecta; order Hymenoptera; family Apidae; genus Xylocopa; species Xylocopa violacea. The sequence continues at coordinate 4,893,174 of CAXAJV010000013.1, forward strand.
CAGGAACGGGATTCTGTGAAACATTACCAGCGAGGGGCTAGATGTGATAGGTTAGGTTATATTACGTTATAGACGTATATAATGTTCCCACCGAGAAGTAGGGGCCGATACTCCAAGACTGTTGTAAAATACTACATCCGAGATGTTAGCCTGCCTTAGGTTAGGATATATTACGCTGTAGACGTATATAATGTCCCAACCGAGACGTACGGGACAACACGAACGGGATTCTGTAAAATATTACAAGCGGAGGGCTAGATGGGTTAGGTTAGGTTATGTTACGTTATAGACGTGTATAATGTTCCCACCGAGAAGTAGGGGCCGATACGCCAGGAATGTTGCAAAATACTACATCCGAGATGTTAGCCTGCCTTACGAAAGGATATATATCGCTGTAGACGTTTATAATGTCCCAAACGAGTCGTACGGGACGACAGGAACGGGATTCTGTAAAACATTACAGGCGAGGTGGTAGATGGGCTAGGTTAGGTTATGTTAGGTTATAGACGAATATAATGTTCCAACCGAGAAGTAGAGGCCGATACGCCAGGAATGTTGCAAAATACTACATCCGAGATGTTAGCCTGCCTTACGAAAGCATATACATCGCTGTAGACGATTATAATGTCCCATCCGAGACGTACGGGACGACAGGTACTGGATTCTGTAAAACATTACCAGCGAGGGTCTAGATGGGTTAGCTTAGGTTATGTTACGTTACAGACGTGTATAATGTTCCCACAGAGAAGTAGGGGCCGATACGCCAGGAATGGCGTAAAATACTGCATCCGAGATGTTAGCCTGCCTTAGGTTAGGATATATAACGCTGTAGACGTATATAATGTCCCATCCGAGACGTACGGGACGACAGGAACGGGATTCTGTAAAACACTACCAGCGAGGGGCTAGATGTGATAGGTTAGGATATATTACGTTATAGACGAATATAATGTTCCCACCGAGAAGTAGAGGACGATGCGCCACGTATGTTGCAAAATACTGCATCCGAAATGTTAGCCTGCCTTACGTTAGGATATATATCGCTGTAGACGTATATAATGTCCCATCCGAAACGTACGGGCGACAGGAACGGGATTCTGTGAAACATTACCAGCGAGGGGCTAGATGGGTTAGGTTAGGTTATTTTACGTTATTGACGTGTATAATGTTCCCACGGTAAAGTAGGGGCCCATACGCCAGGAATGGCGTAAAATACTTCATCCGAGATGTTAGCCTGCCTTAGGTTAGGATATATAACGCTGTAGACGTATATAATGTCCCAACCGAGACGTACGGAACGAAACGAACGGGATTCTGTAAAATAATACCAGCGAGGGGCTAGATGGGTTAGGTTAGGTTATGTTACGTTATAGACGTATATAATGTTCCCACCGAGAAGTGGGGGCCGATACTACAAGAATGTTGTAAAATACTACATCCGAGATGTTAGCCTGCCTTACGTTAGGGTATATATCGCTGTAGACGGTTATAATGTCCCATCCGAGACGTACGGGGCGACAGGAACCGGATTCTGTAAAATATTACCAGTGAGGTGCTAGATGGGTTAGGTTAGGTTATGTTACGGTACAGACGTGTATAATGTTCCCACCGTGAAGTAGGGGCCGATCTGCCAGGAATGTTGTAAAATACTGCATCCGAGATGAGAGCCTGCCTTAGGGTAGGATATATAACGCTATAGACGTATATAATATCCCAACCGAGACCTACGGGACGACACGAACGGGATTCTGTAAAATAATACCAGCGAGGGGCTAGATGGGATAGGTTAGATTATGTTACGTTATAGACCTATGTAATGTTCCCACCGAGAAGTAGGGCCCGATACGCCAGGAATGCTCTAACATACTATATCCAAGAAGTTAGCCTGCCTTAGGTTAGGATATATATCGCTGTAGACGTTTATAATGTCTCATCCGAGACGTACGGGACGACAGGGACGGGATTCTGTAAAACATTACCAGCGAGGGGCTAGATGGGTTAGGTTAGGTTGTGATACGTTATGGACGTGTATAATGTTTTCACCGTGAAGTAGGGGCCGATACGCCAGGAATGGCGTAAAATGCTTCATCCGAGATGTTAGCCTGCCTTACGTTAGGATATATATCGCTGTAGACGATTATAGTGTCCCATCCGAGACGTACGGGACCACAGGAACGGGATTCTGTAAAACATTACCAGCGAGGGGCTAGATGGGTTAGGTTAGGTTGTGATACGTTATAGACGTATATAATGTTCCCACCGAGAAGTAGGGGCCGATATGCCAGGAATGTTGCAAAATACTGCATCCGAGATGACAGCCTGCCTTAGGGTAGGATACATAACGCTATAGACGTATATAATATCCCATCCGAGACGTACGGGACCACAGGAACGAGATTCTGTAAAACATTACCAGCGAGGGGCTAGATGGGTTAGGTTAGGTTGTGATACGTTATAGACGTGTATAATGTTCCCACCGAGAAGCAGGGCCCGATATGCCAGGAATGTTGCAAAATACTGCATCCTAGATGATAGCCTGCCTTAGGGTAGGATATATAACGCTATAGACGTATATAATATCCCAACCGAGACGCACGGGACGACACGAACGGGATTCTGTCAAATAATACCAGCGAGGGGCTAGATGGGTTAGGTTAGGTTATGTTACGTTATAGACGTATATAATGTTCCCACCGAGAAGTGGGGGCCGATACTACAAGAATGTTGTAAAATACTACATCCGAGATGTTAGCCTGCCTTACGTTAGGGTATATATCGCTGTAGACGGTTATAATGTCCCATCCGAGACGTACGGGGCGACAGCAACGGGATTCTGTAAGATATTACCAGTGAGGTGCTAGATGGGTTAGGTTAGGTTATGTTACGGTACAGACGTGTATAATGTTCCCACCGTGAAGTAGGGGCCGATCTGCCAGGAATGTTGTAAAATACTGCATCCGAGATGAGAGCCTGCCTTAGGGTAGGATATATAACGCTATAGACGTACATAATATCCCAACCGAGATATACGGGACGTCAAGAACGGTATTCTGTAAAACATTACCAGCGAGGGGCTAGATGGGTTAGGTTAGGTTGTGATACGTTATGGACGTGTATAATGTTTTCAGCCGTGAAGTAGGGGCTGATGCGCCAGTAATGTTGTAAAATACTGCATCCGAGATGATAGCCTGCCTCAGGTTACGATATATAACGCTATAGACGTATATAATATCTCAACCGAGACGTACGGTTCGACAAGAACGGGATTCTGTAAAATATTACCAGCGAGGGGCTAGATGGGTTGGGTTAGGTTATGTTACGTTATAGACGTATATAATGTTCCCACCGAGAAGTAGGGGCCGATGCGGCAGGAATATTGTAAAATACTACATCCGAGATGATAGCCTTCCTTAGGTTAGGATATATAACGCTATAGACGTATATAATATCCCAGCCGAGATGTACGGGACGTCACGAACGGTATTCTGTAAAACATTACCAGCGAGGGACTAGATGTGTCAGGTTAGGTTATATTACGTTATAGACCTATATAATGTTCCCACCGAGAAGTATGGGCCGATATGCCAGGAATGTTGTAAAATACTGCAACCGAGATGTTAGCATGCCTTAGGTTAGGATATATAACGCTATAGACGTATATAATATTCCAACCGAGATGTACTGGACGTCACGAACGGGATTCTGTAAAACATTGCCAACGAGTGGCTAGATGGGATAGGTTAGGTTATGTTACGTTACAGACGTATATAATGTTCAAACCGAGAAGTATGGGCCGATACGCCAGGAATGTTGTAAAATACTGCATCCGAGATGTTAGACTGCCTTACGTTAGGATATATATATCGCTGTAGACGTATATAACATCCCAACCCAGATGTACGGGACGACAGGAACGGGATTCTGTAAAACATTACCAGCGAGGGGCTAGATGGGTTAGGATAGGTTATGTTACCTTATAGACGTGTATAATGTTCCCACCGAGAAGTAGAGCCGATACGCCAGGAATGCTCTAAACTACTGCATCCGAGATGTTAGACTGCCTTAGGTTAGGATATATATCGCTGTAGACGTATATAATTTCCCAACCGAGACGTACGGGACGACACAAACGGGATTCTGTAAAATATTACCAGCGAGGGGCTACATGGGTTAGGTTAGGTTATATTACGTTATAGACGAATATAATGTTCCCGCCGAGAAGTAGAGGCTGATGCGCCAGTAATGTTGTAAAATACTGCATCCGAGATGATAGCCTGCCTCAGGTTACGATATATAACGCTATAGACGTATATAATATCCCAACCGAGACGTACGGTTCGACAAGAACGGAATTCTGTAAAATATTACCAGCGAGGGGCTAGATGGGTTGGGTTAGGTTATGTTACGTTATAGACGTTTATAATGTTCCCACCGAGAAGTATGGGGCGATACGCCAGGCATGTTGTAAAATACTGCATCCGAGATGACAGCCTGCATTAGGCTAGGATATATAACGCTATAGACATATATAATATCCCAACCGAGAAGTACGGGACGACACGAACGGGATTCTGTAAAACATTGCCAACGAGGGGCTAGATGGGATAGGTTAGGTTATGTTACGTTAGAGACGTTTATAATGTTCCCACCGAGAAGTATGGGCCGATACGCCAGGAATGTTGTAAAATACTGCATCCGAGATGTTAGACTGCCTTAGGTTAGGATATATATCGCTGTAGACGTATATAATATCCCAACCGAGATGTACGGGACGACACGAACGGGATTCTGTAAAACATTGCCAACGAGGGGCTATATGTGTTAGGTTAGGTTATATTACGTTATAGACGAATATAATGTTCCCACCGAGAAGTAGAGGCCGATACGCCAGGAATGTTGTAAAATACTGCATCCGAGATGACAGCCTGCATTAGGTTAGGATATATAACGCTATAGACATATATAATATCCCAACCGAGACGTACGGGACGACAGGAACGGGATTCTGTAAAACATTACCAGCGAGGGGCTAGATGGGTTAGGATAGGTTATGTTACCTTATAGACGTGTATAATGTTCCCACCGAGAAGTAGAGGCTGATGCGCCAGTAATGTTGTAAAATACTGCATCCGAGATGATAGCCTGCCTCAGGTTACGATATATAACGCTATAGACGTATATAATATCCCAACCGAGACGTACGGTTCGACAAGAACGGAATTCTGTAAAATATTACCAGCGAGGGGCTAGATGGGTTGGGTTAGGTTATGTTACGTTATAGACGTTTATAATGTTCCCACCGAGAAGTATGGGGCGATACGCCAGGCATGTTGTAAAATACTGCATCCGAGATGACAGCCTGCATTAGGCTAGGATATATAACGCTATAGACATATATAATATCCCAACCGAGAAGTACGGGACGACACGAACGGGATTCTGTAAAACATTGCCAACGAGGGGCTAGATGGGATAGGTTAGGTTATGTTACGTTAGAGACGTTTATAATGTTCCCACCGAGAAGTATGGGCCGATACGCCAGGAATGTTGTAAAATACTGCATCCGAGATGTTAGACTGCCTTAGGTTAGGATATATATCGCTGTAGACGTATATAATATCCCAACCGAGATGTACGGGACGACACGAACGGGATTCTGTAAAACATTGCCAACTAGGGGCTATATGTGTTAGGTTAGGTTATATTACGTTATAGACGAATATAATGTTCCCACCGAGAAGTAGAGGCCGATACGCCAGGAATGTTGTAAAATACTGCATCCGAGATGACAGCCTGCATTAGGTTAGGATATATAACGCTATAGACATATATAATATCCCAACCGAGACGTACGGGACGACAGGAACGGGATTCTGTAAAACATTACCAGCGAGGGGCTAGATGGGTTAGGATAGGTTATGTTACCTTATAGACGTGTATAATGTTCCCACCGAGAAGTAGAGGCTGATGCGCCAGTAATGTTGTAAAATACTGCATCCGAGATGATAGCCTGCCTCAGGTTACGATATATAACGCTATAGACGTATATAATATCCCAACCGAGACGTACGGTTCGACAAGAACGGGATTCTGTAAAATATTACCAGCGAGGGGCTAGATGGGATAGGTTAGGTTATGTTACGTTATAGACGTTTATAATGTTCCCACCGAGAAGTATGGACGGATACGCCAGAAATGTTGTAAAATACTGCATCCGAGATGTTAGCCTGCCTTAGGTTAGGTATATAACACTATAGACGTATATAATATCCCAACCGAGATGTACGGCACGACACGAACGGGATTCTGTAAAGCATTGCCAACGAGGGGCTAGATGGGATAGGTTAGGTTATGTTACGTTATAGACGTTTATAATGTTCCCACCGAGAAGTATGGGGCGATACGCCAGGCATGTTGTAAAATACTGCATCCGAGATGATAGCCTGCATTAGGTTAGGATATATAACGCTATAGACGTATATAATATCCCAACCGAGACGTACGGGACGACATGAACGGGATTCTGTGAAATATTACCAGCGAGGGGCTAGATGGGATAGGTTAGGTTATGTTACGTTATAGACGTATATAATGTTCCCACCGAGAAGTATGGGCCGATACGCCAGGAATGCTCTAAAATACTATATCCGAGAAGTTAGCCTGCCTTAGGTTAGGATATATATCGCTGTAGACGTTTATAATGTCTCATCCGAGACGTACGGGACGACAGGGACGGGATTCTGTAAAACATTACCAGCGAGGGGCTAGATGGGTTAGGTTAGGTTGTGATACGTTATAGACGTTTATAATGCTCCCACCGAGAAGTATGGGCCGATACGCCAGGAATGTTGTAAAATACTGCACCCGAGATGTTAGCCTGCCTTAGGTTAGGTATATAACGCTAGAGACGTATATAATATCCCAACCGAGATGTACGGGACGACACGAACGGGATTCTGTAAAACATTGCCAACGAGGGGCTAGATGGGATAGGTTAGGTTATGTAACGTTATAGACGTTTATAATGTTCCCACCGAGAATTATGGGCCGATACGCCAGGAATGTTGTAGAATACTGCATCCGAGATGTTGGCCTGCCTTAGGTTAGGTATATAACACTATAGACGTATATAATATCCCAACCGAGATGTACCGTACGACACGAACGGGATTCTGTAAAATATTACCAGCGAGGGGCTAGATGGGTTAGGTTAGGTTATGTTAAGTTATAGACGTGTATAATGTTCCCACGGTGAAGTAGGGGCCGATACGCCAGGAATGGAGTAAAATACTTCATCCGAGATGTTAGCCTGCCCTAGGTTAGGATATATATTGCTGTAGACGTTTATAATGTCCCAACCGAGACTTACGGGACGGCAGGAACGGGATACTGTAAAACATTACCAGCGAGGGGCTAGATGGGTTAGGTTAGGTAGTGATACGTTATAGACGTATATAATGTTCCCACCAAGAAGTAGGGGACGATATGCCAGGAGTGTTGAAAAATACTGCATCCGAGATGATAGCCTGCCTTAGGTTAGGATATATAACGCTATAGACGTATATAATATCCCAACCGAGACGTACGGTTCTACAAGAACGGGATTCTGTAAAATATTACCAGCGAGGGGCTAGATGGGTTGGGTTAGGTTATGTTACGTTATAGACGTATATAATGTTCCCACCGAGAAGTAGGGGCCGATACGGCAGGAATATTGTAAAATACTACATCCGAGATGATAGCCTTCCTTAGGTTAGGATATATAACGCTATAGACGTATATAATATCCCAACCGAGATGTACGGGACGTCACGAACGGTATTCTGTAAAACATTACCAGCGAGGGACTAGATGTGTCAGGTTAGGTTATATTACGTTATAGACCTATATAATGTTCCCACCGAGAAGTATGGGCCGATATGCCAGGAATGTTGTAAAATACTGCAACCGAGATGTTAGCATGCCTTAGGTTAGGATATATAACGCTATAGACGTATATAATATTGCAACCGAGATGTACTGGACGTCACGAACGGGATTCTGTAAAACATTGCCAACGAGGGGCTAGATGGGATAGGTTAGGTTATGTTACGTTACAGACGTATATAATGTTCCCACCGAGAAGTATGGGCCGATACGCCAGGAATGTTGTAAAATACAGCATCCGAGATGTTAGACTGCCTTACGTTAGGATATATATATCGCTGTAGACGTATATAACATCCCAACCCAGATGTACGGGACGACTGGAACGGGATTCTGTAAAACATTACCAGCGAGGGGCTAGATGGGTTAGGATAGGTTATGTTACCTTATAGACGTGTATAATGTTCCCACCGAGAAGTAGAGCCGATACGCCAGGAATGGCGTAAAATACTGCATCCGAGATGTTAGACTGCCTTAGGTTAGGATATATATCGCTGTAGACGTATATAATATCCCAACCGAGATGTACGGGACGACACGAACTGGATTCTGTAAAACATTGCCAACGAGGGGCTAGATGGGATAGGTTAGCTTATGTTACGTTATAGACGTATATAATGTTCCCACCGAGAAGTATGGGCCGATACGCCAGAAATGTTGTAAAATCCTGCATCCGAGATGTTAGCTTGCCTTAGGTTAGGTATATAACACTATAGACGTATATAATATCCCAACCGAGATGTACGGGACGACACGAACGGGATTCTGTAAAACATTGCCAGCGAGGGGCTAGATGGGATAGGTTAGGTTATGTTACGTTACAGACGTATATAATGTTCAAACCGAGAAGTATGGGCCGATACGCCAGGAATGTTGTAAAATACTGCATCCGAGATGTTGGCCTGCCTTAGGTTAGGTATATAACACTATAGACGTATATAATATCCCAACCGAGATGTACCGTACGACACGAACGGGATTCTGTAAAATATTACCAGCGAGGGGCTAGATGGGTTAGGTTAGGTTATGTTAAGTTATAGACGTGTATAATGTGCCCACGGTGAAGTAGGGGCCGATACGCCAGGAATGGAGTAAAATACTTCATCCGAGATGTTAGCCTGCCCTAGGTTAGGATATATATTGCTGTAGACGTTTATAATGTCCCAACCGAGACTTACGGGACGGCAGGAACGGGATACTGTAAAACATTACCAGCGAGGGGCTAGATGGGTTAGGTTAGGTAGTGATACGTTATAGACGTATATAATGTTCCCACCAAGAAGTAGGGGACGATATGCCAGGAGTGTTGAAAAATACTGCATCCGAGATGATAGCCTGCCTTAGGTTAGGATATATAACGCTATAGACGTATATAATATCCCAACCGAGACGTACGGTTCTACAAGAACGGGATTCTGTAAAATATTACCAGCGAGGGGCTAGATGGATTGGGTTAGGTTATGTTACGTTATAGACGTATATAATGTTCCCACCGAGAAGTAGGGGCCGATACGGCAGGAATATTGTAAAATACTACATCCGAGATGATAGCCTTCCTTAGGTTAGGATATATAACGCTATAGACGTATATAATATCCCAACCGAGATGTACGGGACGTCACGAACGGTATTCTGTAAAACATTACCAGCGAGGGACTAGATGTGTCAGGTTAGGTTATATTACGTTATAGACCTATATAATGTTCCCACCGAGAAGTATGGGCCGATATGCCAGGAATGTTGTAAAATACTGCAACCGAGATGTTAGCATGCCTTAGGTTAGGATATATAACGCTATAGACGTATATAATATTGCAACCGAGATGTACTGGACGTCACGAACGGGATTCTGTAAAACATTGCCAACGAGGGGCTAGATGGGATAGGTTAGGTTATGTTACGTTACAGACGTATATAATGTTCCCACCGAGAAGTATGGGCCGATACGCCAGGAATGTTGTAAAATACTGCATCCGAGATGTTAGACTGCCTTACGTTAGGATATATAACGCTATAGACGTATATAATATCCCAACCGAGATGTACGGGACGTCACGAACGGTATTCTGTAAAACATTACCAGCGAGGGACTAGATGTGTCCGGTTAGGTTATATTACGTTATAGACCTATATAATGTTCCCACCGAGAAGTATGGGCCGATATGCCAGGAATGTTGTAAAATACTGCAACCGAGATGTTAGCATGCCTTAGGTTAGGATATATAACGCTATAGACGTATATAATATTGCAACCGAGATGTACTGGACGTCACGAACGGGATTCTGTAAAACATTGCCAACGAGGGGCTAGATGGGTTAGGTTAGGTTATGTTACGTTACAGACATATATAATGTTCAAACCGAGAAGTATGGGCCGATACGCCAGGAATGTTGTAAAATACTGCATCCGAGATGTTAGCCTGCCTTACGTTAGGATATACATCGCTGTAGACGTATATAACATCCCAACCGAGATGTACGGGACGACAGGAACGGGATTCTGTAAAACATTACCAGCGAGGGGCTAGATGGGTTAGGATAGGTTATGTTACGTTATAGACGTGTATAATGTTCCCACCGAGAAGTAGAGCCGATACGCCAGGAATGTTGTAAAATACTGCATCCGAGATGTTAGACTGCCTTACGTTAGGATATATAACGCTATAGACGTATATAATATCCCAACCGAGATGTACGGGACGTCACGAACGGTATTCTGTAAAACATTACCAGCGAGGGACTAGATGTGTCCGGTTAGGTTATATTACGTTATAGACCTATATAATGTTCCCACCGAGAAGTATGGGCCGATATGCCAGGAATGTTGTAAAATACTGCAACCGAGATGTTAGCATGCCTTAGGTTAGGATATATAACGCTATAGACGTATATAATATTGCAACCGAGATGTACTGGACGTCACGAACGGGATTCTGTAAAACATTGCCAACGAGGGGCTAGATGGGTTAGGTTAGGTTATGTTACGTTACAGACATATATAATGTTCAAACCGAGAAGTATGGGCCGATACGCCAGGAATGTTGTAAAATACTGCATCCGAGATGTTAGCCTGCCTTACGTTAGGATATACATCGCTGTAGACGTATATAACATCCCAACCGAGATGTACGGGACGACAGGAACGGGATTCTGTAAAACATTACCAGCGAGGGGCTAGATGGGTTAGGATAGGTTATGTTACGTTATAGACGTGTATAATGTTCCCACCGAGAAGTATGGGCCGATACGCCAGGAATGTTGTAAAATACTGCATCCGAGATGTTAGACTGCCTTAGGTTAGGATATATATCGCTGTAGACGTATATAATATCCCAACCGAGATGTACGGGACGACACGAACGGGATTCTGTAAAACATTGCCAACTAGGGGCTATATGTGTTAGGTTAGGTTATATTACGTTATAGACGAATATAATGTTCCCACCGAGAAGTAGAGGCCGATACGCCAGGAATGTTGTAAAATACTGCATCCGAGATGACAGCCTGCATTAGGTTAGGATATATAACGCTATAGACATATATAATATCCCAACCGAGACGTACGGGACGACAGGAACGGGATTCTGTAAAACATTACCAGCGAGGGGCTAGATGGGTTAGGATAGGTTATGTTACCTTATAGACGTGTATAATGTTCCCACCGAGAAGTAGAGGCTGATGCGCCAGTAATGTTGTAAAATACTGCATCCGAGATGATAGCCTGCCTCAGGTTACGATATATAACGCTATAGACGTATATAATATCCCAACCGAGACGTACGGTTCGACAAGAACGGGATTCTGTAAAATATTACCAGCGAGGGGCTAGATGGGATAGGTTAGGTTATGTTACGTTATAGACGTTTATAATGTTCCCACCGAGAAGTATGGGCGGATACGCCAGAAATGTTGTAAAATACTGCATCCGAGATGTTAGCCTGCCTTAGGTTAGGTATATAACACTATAGACGTATATAATATCCCAACCGAGATGTACGGGACGACACGAACGGGATTCTGTAAAGCATTGCCAACGAGGGGCTAGATGGGATAGGTTAGGTTATGTTACGTTATAGACGTTTATAATGTTCCCACCGAGAAGTATGGGGCGATACGCCAGGCATGTTGTAAAATACTGCATCCGAGATGATAGCCTGCATTAAGTTAGGATATATAACGCTATAGACGTATATAATATCCCAACCGAGACGTACGGGACGACACGAACGGGATTCTGTAAAACATTGCCAGCGAGGGGCTAGATGGGATAGGTTAGGTTATGTTACGTTACAGACGTATATAATGTTCAAACCGAGAAGTATGGGCCGATACGCCAGGAATGTTGTAAAATACTGCACCCGAGATGTTAGCCTGCCTTAGGTTAGGTATATAACGCTAGAGACGTATATAATATCCCAACCGAGATGTACGGGACGACACGAACGGGATTCTGTAAAACATTGCCAACGAGGGGCTAGATGGGATAGGTTAGGTTATGTAACGTTATAGACGTTTATAATGTTCCCACCGAGAATTATGGGCCGATACGCCAGGAATGTTGTAAAATACTGCATCCGAGATGTTGGCCTGCCTTAGGTTAGGTATATAACACTATAGACGTATATAATATCCCAACCGAGATGTACCGTACGACACGAACGGGATTCTGTAAAATATTACCAGCGAGGGGCTAGATGGGTTAGGTTAGGTTATGTTAAGTTATAGACGTGTATAATGTTCCCACGGTGAAGTAGGGGCCGATACGCCAGGAATGGAGTAAAATACTTCATCCGAGATGTTAGCCTGCCCTAGGTTAGGATATATATTGCTGTAGACGTTTATAATGTCCCAACCGAGACTTACGGGACGGCAGGAACGGGATACTGTAAAACATTACCAGCGAGGGGCTAGATGGGTTAGGTTAGGTAGTGATACGTTATAGACGTATATAATGTTCCCACCAAGAAGTAGGGGACGATATGCCAGGAGTGTTGAAAAATACTGCATCCGAGATGATAGCCTGCCTTAGGTTAGGATATATAACGCTATAGACGTATATAATATCCCAACCGAGACGTACGGTTCTACAAGAACGGGATTCTGTAAAATATTACCAGCGAGGGGCTAGATGGGTTGGGTTAGGTTATGTTACGTTATAGACGTATATAATGTTCCCACCGAGAAGTAGGGGCCGATACGGCAGGAATATTGTAAAATACTACATCCGAGATGATAGCCTTCCTTAGGTTAGGATATATAACGCTATAGACGTATATAATATCCCAACCGAGATGTACGGGACGTCACGAACGGTATTCTGTAAAACATTACCAGCGAGGGACTAGATGTGTCAGGTTAGGTTATATTACGTTATAGACCTATATAATGTTCCCACCGAGAAGTATGGGCCGATATGCCAGGAATGTTGTAAAATACTGCAACCGAGATGTTAGCATGCCTTAGGTTAGGATATATAACGCTATAGACGTATATAATATTGCAACCGAGATGTACTGGACGTCACGAACGGGATTCTGTAAAACATTGCCAACGAGGGGCTAGATGGGATAGGTTAGGTTATGTTACGTTACAGACGTATATAATGTTCCCACCGAGAAGTATGGGCCGATACGCCAGGAATGTTGTAAAATACAGCATCCGAGATGTTAGACTGCCTTACGTTAGGATATATATATCGCTGTAGACGTATATAACATCCCAACCCAGATGTACGGGACGACTGGAACGGGATTCTGTAAAACATTACCAGCGAGGGGCTAGATGGGTTAGGATAGGTTATGTTACCTTATAGACGTGTATAATGTTCCCACCGAGAAGTAGAGCCGATACGCCAGGAATGGCGTAAAATACTGCATCCGAGATGTTAGACTGCCTTAGGTTAGGATATATATCGCTGTAGACGTATATAATATCCCAACCGAGATGTACGGGACGACACGAACTGGATTCTGTAAAACATTGCCAACGAGGGGCTAGATGGGATAGGTTAGCTTATGTTACGTTATAGACGTATATAATGTTCCCACCGAGAAGTATGGGCCGATACGCCAGAAATGTTGTAAAATCCTGCATCCGAGATGTTAGCTTGCCTTAGGTTAGGTATATAACACTATAGACGTATATAATATCCCAACCGAGATGTACGGGACGACACGAACGGGATTCTGTAAAACATTGCCAGCGAGGGGCTAGATGGGATAGGTTAGGTTATGTTACGTTACAGACGTATATAATGTTCAAACCGAGAAGTATGGGCCGATACGCCAGGAATGTTGTAAAATACTGCATCCGAGATGTTGGCCTGCCTTAGGTTAGGTATATAACACTATAGACGTATATAATATCCCAACCGAGATGTACCGTACGACACGAACGGGATTCTGTAAAATATTACCAGCGAGGGGCTAGATGGGTTAGGTTAGGTTATGTTAAGTTATAGACGTGTATAATGTGCCCACGGTGAAGTAGGGGCCGATACGCCAGGAATGGAGTAAAATACTTCATCCGAGATGTTAGCCTGCCCTAGGTTAGGATATATATTGCTGTAGACGTTTATAATGTCCCAACCGAGACTTACGGGACGGCAGGAACGGGATACTGTAAAACATTACCAGCGAGGGGCTAGATGGGTTAGGTTAGGTAGTGATACGTTATAGACGTATATAATGTTCCCACCAAGAAGTAGGGGACGATATGCCAGGAGTGTTGAAAAATACTGCATCCGAGATGATAGCCTGCCTTAGGTTAGGATATATAACGCTATAGACGTATATAATATCCCAACCGAGACGTACGGTTCTACAAGAACGGGATTCTGTAAAATATTACCAGCGAGGGGCTAGATGGATTGGGTTAGGTTATGTTACGTTATAGACGTATATAATGTTCCCACCGAGAAGTAGGGGCCGATACGGCAGGAATATTGTAAAATACTACATCCGAGATGATAGCCTTCCTTAGGTTAGGATATATAACGCTATAGACGTATATAATATCCCAACCGAGATGTACGGGACGTCACGAACGGTATTCTGTAAAACATTACCAGCGAGGGACTAGATGTGTCAGGTTAGGTTATATTACGTTATAGACCTATATAATGTTCCCACCGAGAAGTATGGGCCGATATGCCAGGAATGTTGTAAAATACTGCAACCGAGATGTTAGCATGCCTTAGGTTAGGATATATAACGCTATAGACGTATATAATATTGCAACCGAGATGTACTGGACGTCACGAACGGGATTCTGTAAAACATTGCCAACGAGGGGCTAGATGGGATAGGTTAGGTTATGTTACGTTACAGACGTATATAATGTTCCCACCGAGAAGTATGGGCCGATACGCCAGGAATGTTGTAAAATACTGCATCCGAGATGTTAGACTGCCTTACGTTAGGATATATAACGCTATAGACGTATATAATATCCCAACCGAGATGTACGGGACGTCACGAACGGTATTCTGTAAAACATTACCAGCGAGGGACTAGATGTGTCCGGTTAGGTTATATTACGTTATAGACCTATATAATGTTCCCACCGAGAAGTATGGGCCGATATGCCAGGAATGTTGTAAAATACTGCAACCGAGATGTTAGCATGCCTTAGGTTAGGATATATAACGCTATAGACGTATATAATATTGCAACCGAGATGTACTGGACGTCACGAACGGGATTCTGTAAAACATTGCCAACGAGGGGCTAGATGGGTTAGGTTAGGTTATGTTACGTTACAGACATATATAATGTTCAAACCGAGAAGTATGGGCCGATACGCCAGGAATGTTGTAAAATACTGCATCCGAGATGTTAGCCTGCCTTACGTTAGGATATACATCGCTGTAGACGTATATAACATCCCAACCGAGATGTACGGGACGACAGGAACGGGATTCTGTAAAACATTACCAGCGAGGGGCTAGATGGGTTAGGATAGGTTATGTTACGTTATAGACGTGTATAATGTTCCCACCGAGAAGTAGAGCCGATACGCCAGGAATGGCGTAAAATATTGCATCCGAGATGTTAGACTGCCTTAGGTTAGGATATATATCGCTGTAGACGTATATAATATCCCAACCGAGATGTACGGGACGACACGAACTGGATTCTGTAAAACATTGCCAACGAGGGGCTAGATGGGATAGGTTAGGTTATGTTACGTTATAGACGTATATAATGTTCCCACCGAGAAGTATGGGCCGATACGCCAGAAATGTTGTAAAATCCTGCATCCGAGATGTTAGCTTGCCTTAGGTTATGTATATAACACTATAGACGTATATAATATCCC
Source organism: Xylocopa violacea (assembly GCA_963969225.1). Classification (NCBI taxonomy): domain Eukaryota; kingdom Metazoa; phylum Arthropoda; class Insecta; order Hymenoptera; family Apidae; genus Xylocopa; species Xylocopa violacea. The sequence goes on from CAXAJV010000013.1 coordinate 4,909,419, forward strand.
AACCGAGATGTACGGGACGACACGAACGGGATTCTGTAAAACATTGCCAGCGAGGGGCTAGATGGGATAGGTTAGGTTATGTTACGTTACAGACGTGTATAATGTTCAAACCGAGAAGTATGGGCCGATACGCCAGGAATGTTGTAAAATACTGCATCCGAGATGTTGGCCTGCCTTAGGTTAGGTATATAACACTATAGACGTATATAATATCCCAACCGAGATGTACCGTACGACACGAACGGGATTCTGTAAAATATTACCAGCGAGGGGCTAGATGGGTCAGGTTAGGTTATGTTAAGTTATAGACGTGTATAATGTTCCCACGGTGAAGTAGGGGCCGATACGCCAGGAATGGAGTAAAATACTTCATCCGAGATGTTAGCCTGCCCTAGGTTAGGATATATATTGCTGTAGACGTTTATAATGTCCCAACCGAGACTTACGGGACGGCAGGAACGGGATACTGTAAAACATTACCAGCGAGGGGCTAGATGGGTTAGGTTAGGTAGTGATACGTTATAGACGTATATAATGTTCCCACCAAGAAGTAGGGGACGATATGCCAGGAGTGTTGAAAAATACTGCATCCGAGATGATAGCCTGCCTTAGGTTAGGATATATAACGCTATAGACGTATATAATATCCCAACCGAGACGTACGGTTCTACAAGAACGGGATTCTGTAAAATATTACCAGCGAGGGGCTAGATGGGTTGGGTTAGGTTATGTTACGTTATAGACGTATATAATGTTCCCACCGAGAAGTAGGGGCCGATACGGCAGGAATATTGTAAAATACTACATCCGAGATGATAGCCTTCCTTAGGTTAGGATATATAACGCTATAGACGTATATAATATCCCAACCGAGATGTACGGGACGTCACGAACGGTATTCTGTAAAACATTACCAGCGATGGACTAGATGTGTCAGGTTAGGTTATATTACGTTATAGACCTATATAATGTTCCCACCGAGAAGTATGGGCCGATATGCCAGGAATGTTGTAAAATACTGCAACCGAGATGTTAGCATGCCTTAGGTTAGGATATATAACGCTATAGACGTATATAATATTGCAACCGAGATGTACTGGACGTCACGAACGGGATTCTGTAAAACATTGCCAACGAGGGGCTAGATGGGATAGGTTAGGTTATGTTACGTTACAGACGTATATAATGTTCCCACCGAGAAGTATGGGCCGATACGCCAGGAATGTTGTAAAATACAGCATCCGAGATGTTAGACTGCCTTACGTTAGGATATATATATCGCTGTAGACGTATATAACATCCCAACCCAGATGTACGGGACGACTGGAACGGGATTCTGTAAAACATTACCAGCGAGGGGCTAGATGGGTTAGGATAGGTTATGTTACCTTATAGACGTGTATAATGTTCCCACCGAGAAGTAGAGCCGATACGCCAGGAATGGCGTAAAATACTGCATCCGAGATGTTAGACTGCCTTAGGTTAGGATATATATCGCTGTAGACGTATATAATATCCCAACCGAGATGTACGGGACGACACGAACTGGATTCTGTAAAACATTGCCAACGAGGGGCTAGATGGGATAGGTTAGCTTATGTTACGTTATAGACGTATATAATGTTCCCACCGAGAAGTATGGCCCGATACGCCAGAAATGTTGTAAAATCCTGCATCCGAGATGTTAGCTTGCCTTAGGTTAGGTATATAACACTATAGACGTATATAATATCCCAACCGAGATGTACGGGACGACACGAACGGGATTCTGTAAAACATTGCCAGCGAGGGGCTAGATGGGATAGGTTAGGTTATGTTACGTTACAGACGTATATAATGTTCAATCCGAGAAGTATGGGCCGATACGCCAGGAATGTTGTAAAATACTGCATCCGAGATGTTGGCCTGCCTTAGGTTAGGTATATAACACTATAGACGTATATAATATCCCAACCGAGATGTACCGTACGACACGAACGGGATTCTGTAAAATATTACCAGCGAGGGGCTAGATGGGTTAGGTTAGGTTATGTTAAGTTATAGACGTGTATAATGTGCCCACGGTGAAGTAGGGGCCGATACGCCAGGAATGGAGTAAAATACTTCATCCGAGATGTTAGCCTGCCCTAGGTTAGGATATATATTGCTGTAGACGTTTATAATGTCCCAACCGAGACTTACGGGACGGCAGGAACGGGATACTGTAAAACATTACCAGCGAGGGGCTAGATGGGTTAGGTTAGGTAGTGATACGTTATAGACGTATATAATGTTCCCACCAAGAAGTAGGGGACGATATGCCAGGAGTGTTGAAAAATACTGCATCCGAGATGATAGCCTGCCTTAGGTTAGGATATATAACGCTATAGACGTATATAATATCCCAACCGAGACGTACGGTTCTACAAGAACGGGATTCTGTAAAATATTACCAGCGAGGGGCTAGATGGGTTGGGTTAGGTTATGTTACGTTATAGACGTATATAATGTTCCCACCGAGAAGTAGGGGCCGATACGGCAGGAATATTGTAAAATACTACATCCGAGATGATAGCCTTCCTTAGGTTAGGATATATAACGCTATAGACGTATATAATATCCCAACCGAGATGTACGGGACGTCACGAACGGTATTCTGTAAAACATTACCAGCGAGGGACTAGATGTGTCAGGTTAGGTTATATTACGTTATAGACCTATATAATGTTCCCACCGAGAAGTATGGGCCGATATGCCAGGAATGTTGTAAAATACTGCAACCGAGATGTTAGCATGCCTTAGGTTAGGATATATAACGCTATAGACGTATATAATATTGCAACCGAGATGTACTGGACGTCACGAACGGGATTCTGTAAAACATTGCCAACGAGGGGCTAGATGGGATAGGTTAGGTTATGTTACGTTACAGACGTATATAATGTTCCCACCGAGAAGTATGGGCCGATACGCCAGGAATGTTGTAAAATACAGCATCCGAGATGTTAGACTGCCTTACGTTAGGATATATATATCGCTGTAGACGTATATAACATCCCAACCCAGATGTACGGGACGACTGGAACGGGATTCTGTAAAACATTACCAGCGAGGGGCTAGATGGGTTAGGATAGGTTATGTTACCTTATAGACGTGTATAATGTTCCCACCGAGAAGTAGAGCCGATACGCCAGGAATGGCGTAAAATACTGCATCCGAGACGTTAGACTGCCTTAGGTTAGGATATATATCGCTGTAGACGTATATAATATCCCAACCGAGATGTACGGGACGACACGAACTGGATTCTGTAAAACATTGCCAACGAGGGGCTAGATGGGATAGGTTAGCTTATGTTACGTTATAGACGTATATAATGTTCCCACCGAGAAGTATGGCCCGATACGCCAGAAATGTTGTAAAATCCTGCATCCGAGATGTTAGCTTGCCTTAGGTTAGGTATATAACACTATAGACGTATATAATATCCCAACCGAGATGTACGGGACGACACGAACGGGATTCTGTAAAACATTGCCAGCGAGGGGCTAGATGGGATAGGTTAGGTTATGTTACGTTACAGACGTATATAATGTTCAATCCGAGAAGTATGGGCCGATACGCCAGGAATGTTGTAAAATACTGCATCCGAGATGTTGGCCTGCCTTAGGTTAGGTATATAACACTATAGACGTATATAATATCCCAACCGAGATGTACCGTACGACACGAACGGGATTCTGTAAAATATTACCAGCGAGGGGCTAGATGGGTTAGGTTAGGTTATGTTAAGTTATAGACGTGTATAATGTGCCCACGGTGAAGTAGGGGCCGATACGCCAGGAATGGAGTAAAATACTTCATCCGAGATGTTAGCCTGCCCTAGGTTAGGATATATATTGCTGTAGACGTTTATAATGTCCCAACCGAGACTTACGGGACGGCAGGAACGGGATACTGTAAAACATTACCAGCGAGGGGCTAGATGGGTTAGGTTAGGTAGTGATACGTTATAGACGTATATAATGTTCCCACCAAGAAGTAGGGGACGATATGCCAGGAGTGTTGAAAAATACTGCATCCGAGATGATAGCCTGCCTTAGGTTAGGATATATAACGCTATAGACGTATATAATATCCCAACCGAGACGTACGGTTCTACAAGAACGGGATTCTGTAAAATATTACCAGCGAGGGGCTAGATGGGTTGGGTTAGGTTATGTTACGTTATAGACGTATATAATGTTCCCACCGAGAAGTAGGGGCCGATACGGCAGGAATATTGTAAAATACTACATCCGAGATGATAGCCTTCCTTAGGTTAGGATATATAACGCTATAGACGTATATAATATCCCAACCGAGATGTACGGGACGTCACGAACGGTATTCTGTAAAACATTACCAGCGAGGGACTAGATGTGTCAGGTTAGGTTATATTACGTTATAGACCTATATAATGTTCCCACCGAGAAGTATGGGCCGATATGCCAGGAATGTTGTAAAATACTGCAACCGAGATGTTAGCATGCCTTAGGTTAGGATATATAACGCTATAGACGTATATAATATTGCAACCGAGATGTACTGGACGTCACGAACGGGATTCTGTAAAACATTGCCAACGAGGGGCTAGATGGGATAGGTTAGGTTATGTTACGTTACAGACGTATATAATGTTCCCACCGAGAAGTATGGGCCGATACGCCAGGAATGTTGTGAAATACTGCATCCGAGATGTTAGACTGCCTTACGTTAGGATATATATATCGCTGTAGACGTATATAACATCCCAACCCAGATGTACGGGACGACAGGAACGGGATTCTGTAAAACATTACCAGCGAGGGGCTAGATGGGATAGGTTAGGTTATGTTACGTTATAGACGTATATAATGTTCCCACCGAGAAGTATGGGCCGATACGCCAGGAATGTTCTAAAATACTATATCCGAGAAGTTAGCCTGCCTTAGGTTAGGATATATATCGCTGTAGACGTTTATAATGTCTCATCCGAGACGTACGGGACGACACGAACGGGATTCTGTAAAACATTGCCAACGAGGGGCTAGATGGGATAGGTTAGGTTATGTTACGTTATAGACGTTTATAATGTTCCCACCGAGAAGTATGGGCCGATACGCCAGGAATGTTGTAAAATACTGCATCCGAGATGTTAGACTGCCTTAGGTTAGGATATATATCGCTGTAGACGTATATAATATCCCAACCGAGATGTACGGGACGACACGAACGGGATTCTGTAAAACATTGCCAACGAGGGGCTATATGTGTTAGGTTAGGTTATATTACGTTATAGACGAATATAATGTTCCCACCGAGAAGTAGAGGCCGATGCGCCAGGAATGTTGTAAAATACTGCATCCGAGATGATAGCCTGCCTCAGGTTACGATATATAACGCTATAGACGTATATAATATCCCAACCGAGACGTACGGTTAGACAAGAACGGGATTCTGTAAAATATTACCAGCGAGGGGCTAGATGGGTTGGGTTAGGTTATGTTACGTTATGGACGTATATAATGTTCCCACCGAGAAGTAGGGGCCGATACGGCAGGAATATTGTAAAATACTACATCCGAGATGATAGCCTTCCTTAGATTAGGATATATAACGCTATAGACGTATATAATATCCCAACCGAGATGTACGGGACGTCACGAACGGTATTCTGTAAAACATTACCAGCGAGGGACTAGATGTGTCCGGTTAGGTTATATTACGTTATAGACCTATATAATGTTCCCACCGAGAAGTATGGGCCGATATGCCAGGAATGTTGTAAAATACTGCAACCGAGATGTTAGCATGCCTTAGGTTAGGATATATAACGCTATAGACGTATATAATATTGCAACCGAGATGTACTGGACGTCACGAACGGGATTCTGTAAAACATTGCCAACGAGGGGCTAGATGGGTTAGGTTAGGTTATGTTACGTTACAGACATATATAATGTTCAAACCGAGAAGTATGGGCCGATACGCCAGGAATGTTGTAAAATACTGCATCCGAGATGTTAGCCTGCCTTACGTTAGGATATACATCGCTGTAGACGTATATAACATCCCAACCGAGATGTACGGGACGTCACGAACGGGATTCTGTAAAACATTGCCAACGAGGGGCTAGATGGGTTAGGTTAGGTTATGTTACGTTACAGACATATATAATGTTCAAACCGAGAAGTATGGGCCGATACGCCAGGAATGTTGTAAAATACTGCATCCGAGATGTTAGCCTGCCTTACGTTAGGATATACATCGCTGTAGACGTATATAACATCCCAACCGAGATGTACGGGACGACAGGAACGGGATTCTGTAAAACATTACCAGCGAGGGGCTAGATGGGTTAGGATAGGTTATGTTACGTTATAGACGTGTATAATGTTCCCACCGAGAAGTAGAGCCGATACGCCAGGAATGGCGTAAAATATTGCATCCGAGATGTTAGACTGCCTTAGGTTAGGATATATATCGCTGTAGACGTATATAATATCCCAACCGAGATGTACGGGACGACACGAACTGGATTCTGTAAAACATTGCCAACGAGGGGCTAGATGGGATAGGTTAGGTTATGTTACGTTATAGACGTATATAATGTTCCCACCGAGAAGTATGGGCCGATACGCCAGAAATGTTGTAAAATCCTGCATCCGAGATGTTGGCCTGCCTTAGGTTAGGTATATAACACTATAGACGTATATAATATCCCAACCGAGATGTACCGTACGACACGAACGGGATTCTGTAAAATATTACCAGCGAGGGGCTAGATGGGTTAGGTTAGGTTATGTTAAGTTATAGACGTGTATAATGTTCCCACGGTGAAGTAGGGGCCGATACGCCAGGAATGGAGTAAAATACTTCATCCGAGATGTTAGCCTGCCCTAGGTTAGGATATATATTGCTGTAGACGTTTATAATGTCCCAACCGAGACTTACGGGACGGCAGGAACGGGATACTGTAAAACATTACCAGCGAGGGGCTAGATGGGTTAGGTTAGGTAGTGATACGTTATAGACGTATATAATGTTCCCACCAAGAAGTAGGGGACGATATGCCAGGAGTGTTGAAAAATACTGCATCCGAGATGATAGCCTGCCTTAGGTTAGGATATATAACGCTATAGACGTATATAATATCCCAACCGAGACGTACGGTTCTACAAGAACGGGATTCTGTAAAATATTACCAGCGAGGGGCTAGATGGGTTGGGTTAGGTTATGTTACGTTATAGACGTATATAATGTTCCCACCGAGAAGTAGGGGCCGATACGGCAGGAATATTGTAAAATACTACATCCGAGATGATAGCCTTCCTTAGGTTAGGATATATAACGCTATAGACGTATATAATATCCCAACCGAGATGTACGGGACGTCACGAACGGTATTCTGTAAAACATTACCAGCGAGGGACTAGATGTGTCAGGTTAGGTTATATTACGTTATAGACCTATATAATGTTCCCACCGAGAAGTATGGGCCGATATGCCAGGAATGTTGTAAAATACTGCAACCGAGATGTTAGCATGCCTTAGGTTAGGATATATAACGCTATAGACGTATATAATATTGCAACCGAGATGTACTGGACGTCACGAACGGGATTCTGTAAAACATTGCCAACGAGGGGCTAGATGGGATAGGTTAGGTTATGTTACGTTACAGACGTATATAATGTTCCCACCGAGAAGTATGGGGCGATACGCCAGGAATGTTGTAAAATACAGCATCCGAGATGTTAGACTGCCTTACGTTAGGATATATATATCGCTGTAGACGTATATAACATCCCAACCCAGATGTACGGGACGACTGGAACGGGATTCTGTAAAACATTACCAGCGAGGGGCTAGATGGGTTAGGATAGGTTATGTTACCTTATAGACGTGTATAATGTTCCCACCGAGAAGTAGAGCCGATACGCCAGGAATGGCGTAAAATACTGCATCCGAGATGTTAGACTGCCTTAGGTTAGGATATATATCGCTGTAGACGTATATAATATCCCAACCGAGATGTACGGGACGACACGAACTGGATTCTGTAAAACATTGCCAACGAGGGGCTAGATGGGATAGGTTAGCTTATGTTACGTTATAGACGTATATAATGTTCCCACCGAGAAGTATGGGCCGATACGCCAGAAATGTTGTAAAATCCTGCATCCGAGATGTTAGCTTGCCTTAGGTTAGGTATATAACACTATAGACGTATATAATATCCCAACCGAGATGTACGGGACGACACGAACGGGATTCTGTAAAACATTGCCAGCGAGGGGCTAGATGGGATAGGTTAGGTTATGTTACGTTACAGACGTATATAATGTTCAAACCGAGAAGTATGGGCCGATACGCCAGGAATGTTGTAAAATACTGCATCCGAGATGTTGGCCTGCCTTAGGTTAGGTATATAACACTATAGACGTATATAATATCCCAACCGAGATGTACCGTACGACACGAACGGGATTCTGTAAAATATTACCAGCGAGGGGCTAGATGGGTTAGGTTAGGTTATGTTAAGTTATAGATGTGTATAATGTGCCCACGGTGAAGTAGGGGCCGATACGCCAGGAATGGAGTAAAATACTTCATCCGAGATGTTAGCCTGCCCTAGGTTAGGATATATATTGCTGTAGACGTTTATAATGTCCCAACCGAGACTTACGGGACGGCAGGAACGGGATACTGTAAAACATTACCAGCGAGGGGCTAGATGGGTTAGGTTAGGTAGTGATACGTTATAGACGTATATAATGTTCCCACCAAGAAGTAGGGGACGATATGCCAGGAGTGTTGAAAAATACTGCATCCGAGATGATAGCCTGCCTTAGGTTAGGATATATAACGCTATAGACGTATATAATATCCCAACCGAGACGTACGGTTCTACAAGAACGGGATTCTGTAAAATATTACCAGCGAGGGGCTAGATGGGTTGGGTTAGGTTATGTTACGTTATAGACGTATATAATGTTCCCACCGAGAAGTAGGGGCCGATACGGCAGGAATATTGTAAAATACTACATCCGAGATGATAGCCTTCCTTAGGTTAGGATATATAACGCTATAGACGTATATAATATCCCAACCGAGATGTACGGGACGTCACGAACGGTATTCTGTAAAACATTACCAGCGAGGGACTAGATGTGTCAGGTTAGGTTATATTACGTTATAGACCTATATAATGTTCCCACCGAGAAGTATGGGCCGATATGCCAGGAATGTTGTAAAATACTGCAACCGAGATGTTAGCATGCCTTAGGTTAGGATATATAACGCTATAGACGTATATAATATTGCAACCGAGATGTACTGGACGTCACGAACGGGATTCTGTAAAACATTGCCAACGAGGGGCTAGATGGGATAGGTTAGGTTATGTTACGTTACAGACGTATATAATGTTCCCACCGAGAAGTATGGGCCGATACGCCAGGAATGTTGTAAAATACTGCATCCGAGATGTTAGACTGCCTTACGTTAGGATATATATATCGCTGTAGACGTATATAACATCCCAACCCAGATGTACGGGACGACAGGAACGGGATTCTGTAAAACATTACCAGCGAGGGGCTAGATGGGATAGGTTAGGTTATGTTACGTTATAGACGTATATAATGTTCCCACCGAGAAGTATGGGCCGATACGCCAGGAATGTTCTAAAATACTATATCCGAGAAGTTAGCCTGCCTTAGGTTAGGATATATATCGCTGTAGACGTTTATAATGTCTCATCCGAGACGTACGGGACGACACGAACGGGATTCTGTAAAACATTGCCAACGAGGGGCTAGATGGGATAGGTTAGGTTATGTTACGTTATAGACGTTTATAATGTTCCCACCGAGAAGTATGGGCCGATACGCCAGGAATGTTGTAAAATACTGCATCCGAGATGTTAGACTGCCTTAGGTTAGGATATATATCGCTGTAGACGTATATAATATCCCAACCGAGATGTACGGGACGACACGAACGGGATTCTGTAAAACATTGCCAACGAGGGGCTATATGTGTTAGGTTAGGTTATATTACGTTATAGACGAATATAATGTTCCCACCGAGAAGTAGAGGCCGATGCGCCAGGAATGTTGTAAAATACTGCATCCGAGATGATAGCCTGCCTCAGGTTACGATATATAACGCTATAGACGTATATAATATCCCAACCGAGACGTACGGTTAGACAAGAACGGGATTCTGTAAAATATTACCAGCGAGGGGCTAGATGGGTTGGGTTAGGTTATGTTACGTTATGGACGTATATAATGTTCCCACCGAGAAGTAGGGGCCGATACGGCAGGAATATTGTAAAATACTACATCCGAGATGATAGCCTTCCTTAGATTAGGATATATAACGCTATAGACGTATATAATATCCCAACCGAGATGTACGGGACGTCACGAACGGTATTCTGTAAAACATTACCAGCGAGGGACTAGATGTGTCCGGTTAGGTTATATTACGTTATAGACCTATATAATGTTCCCACCGAGAAGTATGGGCCGATATGCCAGGAATGTTGTAAAATACTGCAACCGAGATGTTAGCATGCCTTAGGTTAGGATATATAACGCTATAGACGTATATAATATTGCAACCGAGATGTACTGGACGTCACGAACGGGATTCTGTAAAACATTGCCAACGAGGGGCTAGATGGGTTAGGTTAGGTTATGTTACGTTACAGACATATATAATGTTCAAACCGAGAAGTATGGGCCGATACGCCAGGAATGTTGTAAAATACTGCATCCGAGATGTTAGCCTGCCTTACGTTAGGATATACATCGCTGTAGACGTATATAACATCCCAACCGAGATGTACGGGACGACAGGAACGGGATTCTGTAAAACATTACCAGCGAGGGGCTAGATGGGTTAGGATAGGTTATGTTACGTTATAGACGTGTATAATGTTCCCACCGAGAAGTAGAGCCGATACGCCAGGAATGGCGTAAAATATTGCATCCGAGATGTTAGACTGCCTTAGGTTAGGATATATATCGCTGTAGACGTATATAATATCCCAACCGAGATGTACGGGACGACACGAACTGGATTCTGTAAAACATTGCCAACGAGGGGCTAGATGGGATAGGTTAGGTTATGTTACGTTATAGACGTATATAATGTTCCCACCGAGAAGTATGGGCCGATACGCCAGAAATGTTGTAAAATCCTGCATCCGAGATGTTAGCTTGCCTTAGGTTAGGTATATAACACTATAGACGTATATAATATCCCAACCGAGATGTACGGGACGACACGAACGGGATTCTGTAAAACATTGCCAGCGAGGCGCTAGATGGGATAGGTTAGGTTATGTTACGTTACAGACGTATATAATGTTCAAACCGAGAAGTATGGGCCGATACGCCAGGAATGTTGTAAAATACTGCATCCGAGATGTTGGCCTGCCTTAGGTTAGGTATATAACACTATAGACGTATATAATATCCCAACCGAGATGTACCGTACGACACGAACGGGATTCTGTAAAATATTACCAGCGAGGGGCTAGATGGGTTAGGTTAGGTTATGTTAAGTTATAGACGTGTATAATGTTCCCACGGTGAAGTAGGGGCCGATACGCCAGGAATGGAGTAAAATACTTCATCCGAGATGTTAGCCTGCCCTAGGTTAGGATATATATTGCTGTAGACGTTTATAATGTACCAACCGAGACTTACGGGACGGCAGGAACGGGATACTGTAAAACATTACCAGCGAGGGGCTAGATGGGTTAGGTTAGGTAGTGATACGTTATAGACGTATATAATGTTCCCACCAAGAAGTAGGGGACGATATGCCAGGAGTGTTGAAAAATACTGCATCCGAGATGATAGCCTGCCTTAGGTTAGGATATATAACGCTATAGACGTATATAATATCCCAACCGAGACGTACGGTTCTACAAGAACGGGATTCTGTATAATATTACCAGCGAGGGGCTAGATGGGTTGGGTTAGGTTATGTTACGTTATAGACGTATATAATGTTCCCACCGAGAAGTAGGCGCCGATACGGCAGGAATATTGTAAAATACTACATCCGAGATGATAGCCTTCCTTAGGTTAGGATATATAACGCTATAGACGTATATAATATCCCAACCGAGATGTACGGGACGTCACGAACGGTATTCTGTAAAACATTACCAGCGAGGGACTAGATGTGTCAGGTTAGGTTACATTACGTTATAGACCTATATAATGTTCCCACCGAGAAGTATGGGCCGATATGCCAGGAATGTTGTAAAATACTGCAACCGAGATGTTAGCATGCCTTAGGTTAGGATATATAACGCTATAGACGTATATAATATTGCAACCGAGATGTACTGGACGTCACGAACGGGATTCTGTAAAACATTGCCAACGAGGGGCTAGATGGGATAGGTTAGGTTATGTTACGTTACAGACGGATATAATGTTCCCACCGAGAAGTATGGGCCGATACGCCAGGAATGTTGTAAAATACTGCATCCGAGATGTTAGACTGCCTTACGTTAGGATATATATATCGCTGTAGACGTATATAACATCCCAACCCAGATGTACGGGACGACAGGAACGGGATTCTGTAAAACATTACCAGCGAGGGGCTAGATGGGTTAGGATAGGTTATGTTACCTTATAGACGTGTATAATGTTCCCACCGAGAAGTAGAGCCGATACGCCAGGAATGCTCTAAAATACTGCATCCGAGATGTTAGACTGCCTTAGGTTAGGATATATATCGCTGTAGACGTATATAATATCCCAACCGAGATGTACGGGACGACACGAACGGGATTCTGTAAAACATTGCCAACGAGGGGCTATATGTGTTAGGTTAGGTTATATTACGTTATAGACGAATATAATGTTCCCACCGAGAAGTAGAGGCCGATGCGCCAGGAATGTTGTAAAATACTGCATCCGAGATGTTAGCCTGCCTTAGGTTACGTATATAACACTATAGACGTATATAATATCCCAACCGAGATGTACGGGACGACACGAACGGGATTCTGTAAAACATTGCCAACGAGGGGCTAGATGGGATAGGTTAGGTTATGTTACGTTATAGACGTTTATAATGTTCCCACCGAGAAGTATGGGGCGATACGCCAGGCATGTTGTAAAATACTGCATCCGAGATGACAGCCTGCATTAGGTTAGGATATATAACGCTATAGACATATATAATATCCCAACCGAGACGTACGGGACGACAGGAACGGGATTCTGTAAAACATTACCAGCGAGGGGCTAGATGGGATAGGTTAGGTTATGTTACGTTATAGACGTATATAATGTTCCCACCGAGAAGTATGGGCCGATACGCCAGGAATGTTCTAAAATACTATATCCGAGAAGTTAGCCTGCCTTAGGTTAGGATATATATCGCTGGAGACGTTTATAATGTCTAATCCGAGACGTACGGGACGACAGGGACGGGATTCTGTAAAACATTACCAGCGAGGGGCTAGATGGGTTAGGTTAGGTTGTGATACGTTATAGACGTTTATAATGTTCCCACCGAGAAGTATGGGCCGATACGCCAGGAATGTTGTAAAATACTGCATCCGAGATGTTAGCCTGCCTTAGGTTAGGTATACAACGCTAGAGCCGTATATAATATCCCAACCGAGATGTACGGGACGACACGAACGGGATTCTGTAAAACATTGCCAACGAGGGGCTAGATGGGATAGGTTAGGTTATGTTACGTTAGAGACGTTTATAATGTTCCCACCGAGAAGTATGGGCCGATACGCCAGGAATGTTGTAAAATACTGCATCCGAGATGTTAGACTGCCTTAGGTTAGGATATATATCGCTGTAGACGTATATAATATCCCAACCGAGATGTACGGGACGACACGAACGGGATTCTGTAAAACATTGCCAACGAGGGGCTATATGTGTTAGGTTAGGTTATATTACGTTATAGACGAATATAATGTTCCCACCGAGAAGTAGAGGCCGATGCGCCAGGAATGTTGTAAAATACTGCATCCGAGATGATAGCCTGCCTCAGGTTACGATATATAACGCTATAGACGTATATAATATCGCAACCGAGACGTACGGTTCGACAAGAACGGGATTCTGTAAAATATTACCAGCGAGGGGCTAGATGGGTTGGGTTAGGTTATGTTACGTTATAGACGTATATAATGTTCCCACCGAGAAGTAGGGGCAGATACGGCAGGAAAATTGTAAAATACTACATCCGAGATGATAGCCTTCCTTAGATTAGGATATATAACGCTATAGACGTATATAATATCCCAACCGAGATGTACGGGACGTCACGAACGGTATTCTGTAAAACATTACCAGCGAGGGACTAGATGTGTCCGGTTAGGTTATAATACGTTATAGACCTATATAATGTTCCCACCGAGAAGTATGGGCCGATACACCAGGAATGTTGTAAAATACTGCATCCGAGATGTTAGCCTGCCTTAGGTTAGGTATACAACGCTAGAGACGTATATAATATCCCAACCGAGATGTACGGGACGACACGAACGGGATTCTGTAAAACATTGCCAACGAGGGGCTAGATGGGATAGGTTAGGTTATGTTACGTTATAGACGTTTATAATGTTCCCACCGAGAAGTATGGGCCGATACGCCAGGAATGTTGTAAAATACTGCATCCGAGATGTTGGACTGCCTTAGGTTAGGATATATATCGCTGTAGACGTATATAATATCCCAACCGAGATGTACGGGACGACACGAACGGGATTCTGTAAAACATTGCCAACGAGGGGCTATATGTGTTAGGTTAGGTTATATTACGTTATAGACGAATATAATGTTCCCACCGAGAAGTAGAGGCCGATGCGCCAGGAATGTTGTAAAATACTGCATCCGAGATGATAGCCTGCCTCAGGTTACGATATATAACGCTATAGACGTATATAATATCCCAACCGAGACGTACGGTTCGACAAGAACGGGATTCTGTAAAATATTACCAGCGAGGGGCTAGATGGGTTGGGTTAGGTTATGTTACGTTATGGACGTATATAATGTTCCCACCGAGAAGTAGGGGCCGATACGGCAGGAATATTGTAAAATACTACATCCGAGATGATAGCCTTCCTTAGATTAGGATATATAACGCTATAGACGTATATAATATCCCAACCGAGATGTACGGGACGTCACGAACGGTATTCTGTAAAACATTACCAGCGAGGGACTAGATGTGTCCGGTTAGGTTATATTACGTTATAGACCTATATAATGTTCCCACCGAGAAGTATGGGCCGATATGCCAGGAATGTTGTAAAATACTGCAACCGAGATGTTAGCATGCCTTAGGTTAGGATATATAACGCTATAGACGTATATAATATTGCAACCGAGATGTACTGGACGTCACGAACGGGATTCTGTAAAACATTGCCAACGAGGGGCTAGATGGGATAGGTTAGGTTATGTTACGTTACAGACGGATATAATGTTCCCACCGAGAAGTATGGGCCGATACGCCAGGAATGTTGTAAAATACTGCATCCGAGATGTTAGACTGCCTTACGTTAGGATATATATATCGCTGTAGACGTATATAACATCCCAACCCAGATGTACGGGACGACAGGAACGGGATTCTGTAAAACATTACCAGCGAGGGGCTAGATGGGTTAGGATAGGTTATGTTACCTTATAGACGTGTATAATGTTCCCACCGAGAAGTAGAGCCGATACGCCAGGAATGCTCTAAAATACTGCATCCGAGATGTTAGACTGCCTTAGGTTAGGATATATATCGCTGTAGACGTATATAATATCCCAACCGAGATGTACGGGACGACACGAACGGGATTCTGTAAAACATTGCCAACGAGGGGCTATATGTGTTAGGTTAGGTTATATTACGTTATAGACGAATATAATGTTCCCACCGAGAAGTAGAGGCCGATGCGCCAGGAATGTTGTAAAATACTGCATCCGAGATGTTAGCCTGCCTTAGGTTACGTATATAACACTATAGACGTATATAATATCCCAACCGAGATGTACGGGACGACACGAACGGGATTCTGTAAAACATTGCCAACGAGGGGCTAGATGGGATAGGTTAGGTTATGTTACGTTATAGACGTTTATAATGTTCCCACCGAGAAGTATGGGGCGATACGCCAGGCATGTTGTAAAATACTGCATCCGAGATGACAGCCTGCATTAGGTTAGGATATATAACGCTATAGACATATATAATATCCCAACCGAGACGTACGGGACGACAGGAACGGGATTCTGTAAAACATTACCAGCGAGGGGCTAGATGGGATAGGTTAGGTTATGTTACGTTATAGACGTATATAATGTTCCCACCGAGAAGTATGGGCCGATACGCCAGGAATGTTCTAAAATACTATATCCGAGAAGTTAGCCTGCCTTAGGTTAGGATATATATCGCTGGAGACGTTTATAATGTCTAATCCGAGACGTACGGGACGACAGGGACGGGATTCTGTAAAACATTACCAGCGAGGGGCTAGATGGGTTAGGTTAGGTTGTGATACGTTATAGACGTTTATAATGTTCCCACCGAGAAGTATGGGCCGATACGCCAGGAATGTTGTAAAATACTGCATCCGAGATGTTAGCCTGCCTTAGGTTAGGTATACAACGCTAGAGCCGTATATAATATCCCAACCGAGATGTACGGGACGACACGAACGGGATTCTGTAAAACATTGCCAACGAGGGGCTAGATGGGATAGGTTAGGTTATGTTACGTTAGAGACGTTTATAATGTTCCCACCGAGAAGTATGGGCCGATACGCCAGGAATGTTGTAAAATACTGCATCCGAGATGTTAGACTGCCTTAGGTTAGGATATATATCGCTGTAGACGTATATAATATCCCAACCGAGATGTACGGGACGACACGAACGGGATTCTGTAAAACATTGCCAACGAGGGGCTATATGTGTTAGGTTAGGTTATATTACGTTATAGACGAATATAATGTTCCCACCGAGAAGTAGAGGCCGATGCGCCAGGAATGTTGTAAAATACTGCATCCGAGATGATAGCCTGCCTCAGGTTACGATATATAACGCTATAGACGTATATAATATCGCAACCGAGACGTACGGTTCGACAAGAACGGGATTCTGTAAAATATTACCAGCGAGGGGCTAGATGGGTTGGGTTAGGTTATGTTACGTTATAGACGTATATAATGTTCCCACCGAGAAGTAGGGGCAGATACGGCAGGAAAATTGTAAAATACTACATCCGAGATGATAGCCTTCCTTAGATTAGGATATATAACGCTATAGACGTATATAATATCCCAACCGAGATGTACGGGACGTCACGAACGGTATTCTGTAAAACATTACCAGCGAGGGACTAGATGTGTCCGGTTAGGTTATAATACGTTATAGACCTATATAATGTTCCCACCGAGAAGTATGGGCCGATACACCAGGAATGTTGTAAAATACTGCATCCGAGATGTTAGCCTGCCTTAGGTTAGGTATACAACGCTAGAGACGTATATAATATCCCAACCGAGATGTACGGGACGACACGAACGGGATTCTGTAAAACATTGCCAACGAGGGGCTAGATGGGATAGGTTAGGTTATGTTACGTTATAGACGTTTATAATGTTCCCACCGAGAAGTATGGGCCGATACGCCAGGAATGTTGTAAAATACTGCATCCGAGATGTTGGACTGCCTTAGGTTAGGATATATATCGCTGTAGACGTATATAATATCCCAACCGAGATGTACGGGACGACACGAACGGGATTCTGTAAAACATTGCCAACGAGGGGCTATATGTGTTAGGTTAGGTTATATTACGTTATAGACGAATATAATGTTCCCACCGAGAAGTAGAGGCCGATGCGCCAGGAATGTTGTAAAATACTGCATCCGAGATGATAGCCTGCCTCAGGTTACGATATATAACGCTATAGACGTATATAATATCCCAACCGAGACGTACGGTTCGACAAGAACGGGATTCTGTAAAATATTACCAGCGAGGGGCTAGATGGGTTGGGTTAGGTTATGTTACGTTATGGACGTATATAATGTTCCCACCGAGAAGTAGGGGCCGATACGGCAGGAATATTGTAAAATACTACATCCGAGATGATAGCCTTCCTTAGATTAGGATATATAACGCTATAGACGTATATAATATCCCAACCGAGATGTACGGGACGTCACGAACGGTATTCTGTAAAACATTACCAGCGAGGGACTAGATGTGTCCGGTTAGGTTATATTACGTTATAGACCTATATAATGTTCCCACCGAGAAGTATGGGCCGATATGCCAGGAATGTTGTAAAATACTGCAACCGAGATGTTAGCATGCCTTAGGTTAGGATATATAACGCTATAGACGTATATAATATTGCAACCGAGATGTACTGGACGTCACGAACGGGATTCTGTAAGACATTGCCAACGAGGGGCTAGATGGGATAGGTTAGGTTATGTTACGTTACAGACGTATATAATGTTCAAACCGAGAAGTATGGGCCGATACGCCAGGAATGTTGTAAAATACTGCATCCGAGATGTTAGCCTGCCTTACGTTAGGATATACATCGCTGTAGACGTATATAACATCCCAACCGAGATGTACGGGACGACAGGAACGGGATTCTGTAAAACATTACCAGCGAGGGGCTAGATGGGTTAGGATAGGTTATGTTACGTTATAGACGTGTATAATGTTCCCACCGAGAAGTAGAGCCGATACGCCAGGAATGGCGTAAAATACTGCATCCGAGATGTTAGACTGCCTTAGGTTAGGATATATATCGCTGTAGACGTATATAATATCCCAACCGAGATGTACGGGACGACACGAACTGGATTCTGTAAAACATTGCCAACGAGGGGCTAGATGGGATAGGTTAGGTTATGTTACGTTATAGACGTATATAATGTTCCCACCGAGAAGTATGGGCCGATACGCTAGAAATGTTGTAAAATCCTGCATCCGAGATGTTAGCCTGCCTAAGTTAGGTATATAACACTATAGACGTATATAATATCCCAACCGAGATGTACGGGACGACACGAACGGGATTCTGTAAAACATTACCAGCGAGGGGCTATATGTGTTAGGTTAGGTTATATTACGTTATAGACGAATATAATGTTCCCACCGAGAAGTAGAGGCCGATGCGCCAGGAATGTTGTAAAATACTGCATCCGAGATGATAGCCTGCATTAGGTTACGATATATAACGCTATAGACGTATATAATATCCCAACCGAGACGTACGGTTCGACAAGAACGGGATTCTGTAAAATATTACCAGCGAGGGGCTAGATGGTTATGTTACGTTATAGACGTATATAATGTTCACACCGAGAAGTAGGGGCCGAAACGGCAGGAATATTGTAAAATACTACATCCGAGATGATAGCCTTCCTTAGGTTAGGATATATAACGCTATAGACGTATATAATATCCCAACCGAGATGTACGGGACGTCACGAACGGTATTCCGTAAAACATTACCAGCGAGGGGCTAGATGGGTTAGGTTAGATTATATTACGTTATAGGCGTATATAATGTTCCCACCGAGAAGTAGAGGCCGATCCTACAGAAATGTTGTAAAATACTATATCCGAGAAGTTAGCCTGCCTTAGGTTAGGATATATATCGCTGTAGACGTTTATAATGTCTCATCCGGGACGTACGGGACGACAGGGACGGGATTCTGTAAAACATTGCCAACGAGGGGCTAGATGGGATAGGTTAGGTTATGTTACGTTACAGACGTATATAATGTTCCCACCTAGAAGTATGGGCCGATACGCCAGGAATGTTGTAAAATACTGCATCCGAGATGTTAGCCTGCCTTACGTTAGGATATATATCGCTGTAGACGTATATAACATCCCAACCGAGATGTACGGGACGACAGGAACGGGATTCTGTAAAACATTACCAGCGAGGGGCTAGATGGGTTAGGATAGGTTATGTTACGTTATAGACCTATATAATGTTCCCACCGAGAAGTATGGGCCGATATGCCAGGAATGTTGTAACATACTGCAACCGAGATGTTAGCATGCCTTAGGTTAGGATACATAACGCTATAGACGTATATAATAACCCAAACGAGACGTACGGGACGACACGAACGGGATTCTGTAAAACAATACCAGCGAGGCGCTAGATGGGTTAGGTTAGATTATATTACGTTATAGACGTATATAATGTTCCCACCGAGAAGTAGAGGCCGATTCTACAGAAATGTTGTAAAATACTATATCCGAGAAGTTAGCCTGCCTTAGGTTAGGATATATATCGCTGTAGACGTTTATAATGTCCCATCCAAGACGTACGAGACGACAGGAACGGGATTCTGTAAAGCATTACCCGCGAGGGGCTGGATGGTTTAGGTTAGGTTGTGATACGGTATAGGCGCATATAATGTTCGCACCGAGAAGTAGGGGCCGATATGCCAGGAGTGTTGTAAAATACTGCATCCGAGATGATAGCCTGGCTTAGGTTAGGATATATAACGCTGTAGACGTATATAATGTCCCAACCGAGACGTACGGGACGACACGAACGAGAATCTGTAAAACATTACGGGCGAGGGGCCAGATGTGTTAGGTTAGGTTATATTACTTTATAGACCCATATAATGTTTCCTTCGAGAAGTAGGGGCCGATACGGCAGGAATGTTGTAAAATACTACATCCGAGATAATAGCCTTCCTTAGGTTAGGATATATAACGCTCTAGACGTATATAATATACCAACCGAGATGTACGGGACGTCGCGAACGGTATTCTGTAAAACATTACCAGCGAGGGGCTAGATGGTTTAGGTTAGGTAGTGATACGTTATAGACGTATATAATGTTCTCACCGAGAAATAGTGGCCGATATGCCAGGAATGTTGTAAAATACTGCATTCGAGATGTTAGCCTGCCTTAGGTTAGGATATATATTGCTGTAGACATTTATAATGTCGCAACCGAGACGTACGGGACGACAGGAACGGGATACTGTAAAACATTACCAGCGAGGGGCTATATGTGTTAAGTTAGGTTATATTACGTTATAGACGAATATAATGTTTCCACCGAGAAGTAGAGGCCGGTCCTGCAGAAATGTTGTAAAATACTGCATCCGAGATGATAGCCTGCCTTAGGTTACGATATATAACGCTATAGACGTATATAATATCCCAACCGAGACGTACGGTTCGACAAGAACGGGATTCTGCAAAATATTACCAGCGAGGGGCTAGATGGTTATGTTACGTTATAGACGTATATAATGTTCCCACCGAGAAGTAGAGCCGATACGCCAGGAAGGTTGTACAATACTGCATCCGAGATGTTAGCCTGCCTTAGGTTAAGATATATAACGCTATAGACGTATATAATATCCCAACCGAGATGTCCGGGACGACACGAACGGGATTCTGTAAAACATTGCCAACGAGGTGCTAGATGGGATAGGATAGGTTATGTTACGTTATAGACGTATATAATGTTCCCACCGAGAAGTATGGGCCGATACGCCAGGAATGGCGTAAAATACTGCATCAGAGATCTTAGCCTGCCTTAGGTTAAGATATATAACGCTATGGACGTATATAATATCCCAACCGAGATGTACGGGACGACACGAACGGGATTCTGTAAAACATTGCCAACGAGGTGCTAGATGGGATAGGTTAGGTTATGTTACGTTATAGACGTATATAATGTTCCCACCGAGAAGTATGGGCCGATACTCCAAGAATGTTGTAAAATACTATATCCGAGATGTTAGCCTGCCTTACGTTAGGATATATATTGCTGTAGACGTTTATAATGTCGCAACCGAGACGTACGGGACGACAGGAACGGGATACTGTAAAACATTACCAGCGAGTGGCTATATGTGTTAGGTTAGGTTATATTACGTTATAGACGAATATAATGTTTCCACCGAGAAGTAGAGGCCGGTCCTACAGAAATGTTGTAAAATACTGCATCCGAGATGATAGCCTGCCTTAGGTTACGATATATAACGCTATAGACGTATATAATATCCCAACCGAGACGTACGGTTCGACAAGAACGGGATTCTGTAAAATATTACCAGCGATGGGCTAGATGGTTATGTTACGTTATAGACGTATATAATGTTCCCACCGAGAAGTAGGGGCCGATACGGCAGGAATATTGTAAAATACTACATCCGAGATGATAGCCTTCGTCAGGTTAGGATATATAACGCTATAGACGTATATAATATCCCAACCGAGATGTACGGGACGTCACGAACGGGATTCTGTAAAACATTGCCAACGAGGAGCTAGATGGGGTAGGTTAGGTTATGTTACGTTACAGACGTATATAATGTTCCCACCGAGAAGTATGGGCCGATACGCCAGGAATGTTGTAAAATACTGCATCCGAGATGTTAGCCTGCCTTAGGTTAGGATATATATCGCTGTAGAAGTTTATAATGTCCCATCCGAGACGTACGGGACGTCCCGAACGGGATTCTGTAAAACATTGCCAACGAGGGGCTAGATGGGGTAGGATAGGTTATGTTACGTTATAGACGTATATAATGTTCCCACCGAGAAGTATGGGCCGATACGCCAGGAATGGCGTAAAATACTGCATCCGAGATGTTAGACTGCCTTAGGTTAGGATATATAACGCTGTAGACGTGTATAACGTCCCAACCGAGACGTACGGGACGACACGAACGGTATTCTGTAAAACATTACCAGCGAGGGGCTAGATGTGTTAGGTTAGGTTATATTACGTTATAGACCTATATAATGTTCCCACCGAGAAGTATGGGCCGATATGCCACGAATGTTGTAAAATACTGCAACCGAGATGTTAGCCTGCCTTAGGTTAGGATATATAACGCTGTAGACGTATATAATGTCCCAACCGAGACGTACGGGACGACACGAACGGGATTCTGTAAAATATTACCATCGAGGGGCTAGGTGTGTTAGGTTAGTTTATATTACGTTATAGACCTATATAATGTTCCCACCAAGAAGTAGGGGCCGATACGCCAGGTATGTTGTAAAATACTACATCCGAGATGTTAGCCTGCCTTAAGTTAGGATATATAACGCTGTAGCCGTATATAATATCCCAACCGAGATGTACGGGACGTCATGAACGATATTCTGTAAAACATTACCAGCGAGGGACTAGATGTGTTAGGTTAGGTTATGTTACGTTATAGACCTATATATTGTTCCCACCGAGAAGTATGGGCCGATATGCCAGGAATGTTGTAAAATACTGAAACCGAGATGTTAGCATGCCTTAGGTTAGGATACATAACGCTATAGACGTATATAATATCCCTACCGAGACGTACGGGACGACACGAACGGGATTCTGTAAAACATTACCAGCGAGGGGCTAGATTGGTTAGGTTAGATTATATTACGTTATAGACGTATATAATGTTCCCACCGAGAAGTAGAGGCCGATCCTACAGAAATGTTGTAAAATACTATATCCGAGAAGTTAGCCTGCCTTAGGTTAGGATATATATCGCTGTAGACGTTTATAATGTCTCATCCGAGACGTACGGGACGACAGGGACGGCATTCTGTAAAACATTACCAGCGAGGGGCTAGATGTGTTAGGTTAGGTTATGTTACGTTATAGACCTATATAATGTTCCCACCGAGAAGTATGGGCCGATACGCCAGGAATGTTGTAAAATACTGCATTCGAGATGTTAGCCTGCCTTAGGTTAGGATATATATATTGCTGTAGACGTTTATAATGTCGCAACCGAGACGTACGGGACGACAGGAACGGGATACCGTAAAACATTACCAGCGAGGGGCTAGATGGGTTAGGTTAGGTTGTGATACGTTATGAACGTATATAATGTTCCCACCGAGAAGTAGGGGCTGATATGCCAGGAATGTTGTAAAATACTGCATACGAGATGAGAGCTTGCCTTAGGTTAGGATATATAACGCTATAGACGTATATAATATTCCAACCGAGATGTACGGGACGTCCCGAACGGGATTCTGTAAAACATTGCCAACGAGGAGCTAGATGGGGCAGGTTAGGTTATGTTACGTTACAGACGTATATAATGTTCCCACCGAGAAGTATGGGCCGATACGCCAGGAATGTTGTAAAATACTGCATCCGAGATGTTAGCCTGCCTTACGTTAGGATATATATCGCTGTAGACGTATATAACGTCCCAACCGAGATGTACGCGACGACAGAAACGGGATTCTGTAAAACATTTCCGGCGAGGGGCTAGATGGGTTGGGTTAGGTTATGTTACGTTATAGACGTATATACTGTTCCGACCGAGAAGTAGGGGCCGATACTCCAAAAATGTTGTAAAATACTGCATCCGAGATGTTAGCCTGCCTTAGGTTAAGATATATAACGCTATAGACGTATATAATATCCTAACCGAGATGTCCGGGACGACACGAACGGGATTCTGTAAAACATTGCCAACGAGGTGCCAGATGGGATAGGATAGGTTATGTTACGTTATAGACGTATATAATGTTCCCACCGAGAAGTATGGGCCGATACGCCAGGAATGGCGTAAAATACTGCATCCGAGATGTTAGACTGCCTTAGGTTAGGATATATAACGCTGTAGACGTGTATAACGTCCCAACCGAGACGTACGGGACGACACGAACGGTATTCTGTAAAACATTACCAGCGAGGGGCTAGATGTGTTAGGTTAGGTTATATTACGTTATAGACCTATATAATGTTCCCACCGAGAAGTATGGGCCGATATGCCAGGAATGTTGTAAAATACTGCAACCGAGATGTTAGCCTGCCTTAGGTTAGGATATATAACGCTGTAGACGTATATAATGTCCCAACCGAGACGTACGGGACGACACGAACGGTATTCTGTAAAACATTACCAGCGAGGGGCTAGATCTGTTAGGTTAGGTTATATTACGTTATAGACCTATATAATGTTCCCACCGAGAAGTATGGGCCGATATGCCAGGAATGTTGTAAAATACTGAAACCGAGATGTTAGCATGCCTTAGGTTAGGATACATAACGCTATAGACGTATATAATATCCCTACCGAGACGTACGGGACGACACGAACGGGATTCTGTAAAACATTACCAGCGAGGGGCTAGATTGGTTAGGTTAGATTATATTACGTTATAGACGTATATAATGTTCCCACCGAGAAGTAGAGGCCGATCCTACAGAAATGTTGTAAAATACTATATCCGAGAAGTTAGCCTGCCTTAGGTTAGGATATATATCGCTGTAGACGTTTATAATGTCTCATCCGAGACGTACGGGACGACAGGGACGGCATTCTGTAAAACATTACCAGCGAGGGGCTAGATGTGTTAGGTTAGGTTATGTTACGTTATAGACCTATATAATGTTCCCACCGAGAAGTATGGGCCGATACGCCAGGAATGTTGTAAAATACTGCATTCGAGATGTTAGCCTGCCTTAGGTTAGGATATATATATTGCTGTAGACGTTTATAATGTCGCAACCGAGACGTACGGGACGACAGGAACGGGATACCGTAAAACATTACCAGCGAGGGGCTATATGTGTTAGGTTAGGTTATATTACGTTATAGACGAATATAATGTTTCCACCGAGAAGTACAGGCCGCTCCTACAGAAATGTTGTAAAATACTGCATCCGAGATGATAGCCTGCCTTAGGTTACGATATATAACGCTATAGACGTATATAATATCCCAACCGAGACGTACGGTTCGACAAGAACGGGATTCTGTAAAATATTACCAGCGAGGGGCTAGATGGTTATGTTACGTTATAGACGTATATAATGTTCCCACCGAGAAGTAGGGGCCGATACGGCAGGAATATTGTAAAATACTACATCCGAGATGATAGCCTTCCTTAGGTTAGGATATATAACGCTATAGACGTATATAATATCCCAACCGAGGTGTACGGGACGTCACGAACGGGATTCTGCAAAACATTGCCAACGAGGAGCTAGATGGGGTAGGTTAGGTTATGTTACGTTACAGACGTATATAATGTTCCCACCGAGAAGTATGGGCCGATACGCCAGGAATGTTGTAAAATACTGCATCCGAGATGTTAGCCTGCCTTAGGTTAGGATATATATCGCTGTAGAAGTTTATAATGTCCCATCCGAGACGTACGGGACGACAGGAACGGGATTCTGTAAAACATTACCAGCGAGGGGCTAGATGGGTTAGGTTAGGTTGTGATACGTTATGAACGTATATAATGTTCCCACCGAGAAGTAGGGGCTGATATGCCAGGAATGTTGTAAAATACTGCATACGAGATGAGAGCTTGCCTTAGGTTAGGATATATAACGCTATAGACGTATATAATATTCCAACCGAGATGTACGGGACGTGCCGAACGGGATTCTGTAAAACATTGCCAACGAGGAGCTAGATGGGGTAGGTTAGGTTATGTTACGTTACAGACGTATATAATGTTCCCACCGAGAAGTATGGGCCGATACGCCAGGAATGTTGTAAAATACTGCATCCGAGATGTTAGCCTGCCTTACGTTAGGATATATATCGCTGTAGACGTATATAACATCCCAACCGAGATGTACGCGACGACAGAAACGGGATTCTGTAAAACATTTCCAGCGAGGGGCTAGATGGGTTGGGTTAGGTTATGTTACGTTATAGACGTATATACTGTTCCGACCGAGAAGTAGGGGCCGATACTCCAAAAATGTTGTAAAATACTGCATCCGAGATGTTAGCCTGCCTTAGGTTAAGATATATAACGCTATAGACGTATATAATATCCCAACCGAGATGTCCGGGACGACACGAACGGGATTCTGTAAAACATTGCCAACGAGGTGCCAGATGGGATAGGATAGGTTATGTTACGTTATAGACGTATATAATGTTCCCACCGAGAAGTATGGGCCGATACGCCAGGAATGGCGTAAAATACTGCATCCGAGATGTTAGACTGCCTTAGGTTAGGATATATAACGCTGTAGACGTGTATAACGTCCCAACCGAGACGTACGGGACGACACGAACGGTATTCTGTAAAACATTACCAGCGAGGGGCTAGATGTGTTAGGTTAGGTTATATTACGTTATAGACCTATATAATGTTCCCACCGAGAAGTATGGGCCGATATGCCAGGAATGTTGTAAAATACTGCAACCGAGATGTTAGCCTGCCTTAGGTTAGGATATATAACGCTGTAGACGTATATAATGTCCCAACCGAGACGTACGGGACGACACGAACGGTATTCTGTAAAACATTACCAGCGAGGGGCTAGATGTGTTAGGTTAGGTTATATTACGTTATAGACCTATATAATGTTCCCACCGAGAAGTATGGGCCGATATGCCAGGTATGTTGTAAAATACTACATCCGAGATGTTAGCCTGCCTTAAGTTAGGATATATAACGCTGTAGCCGTATATAATATCCCAACCGAGATGTACGGGACGTCACGAACGATATTCTGTAAAACATTACCAGCGAGGGACTAGATGTGTTAGGTTAGGTTATGTTACGTTATAGACCTATATAATGTTCCCACCGAGAAGTATGGGCCGATATGCCAGGAATGTTGTAAAATACTGAAACCGAGATGTTAGCATGCCTTAGGTTAGGATACATAACGCTATAGACGTATATAATATCCCTACCGAGACGTACGGGACGACACGAACGGGATTCTGTAAAACATTACCAGCGAGGGGCTAGATTGGTTAGGTTAGATTATATTACGTTATAGACGTATATAATGTTCCCACCGAGAAGTAGAGGCCGATCCTACAGAAATGTTGTAAAATACTATATCCGAGAAGTTAGCCTGCCATAGGTTAGGATATATATCGCTGTAGACGTTTATAATGTCTCATCCGAGACGTACGGGACGACAGGGACGGCATTCTGTAAAACATTACCAGCGAGGGGCTAGATGTGTTAGGTTAGGTTATGTTACGTTATAGACCTATATAATGTTCCCACCGAGAAGTATGGGCCGATACGCCAGGAATGTTGTAAAATACTGCATTCGAGATGTTAGCCTGCCTTAGGTTAGGATATATATATTGCTGTAGACGTTTATAATGTCGCAACCGAGACGTACGGGACGACAGGAACGGGATACCGTAAAACATTACCAGCGAGGGGCTATATGTGTTAGGTTAGGTTATATTACGTTATAGACGAATATAATGTTTCCACCGAGAAGTACAGGCCGGTCCTACAGAAATGTTGTAAAATACTGCATCCGAGATGATAGCCTGCCTTAGGTTACGATATATAACGCTATAGACGTATATAATATCCCAACCGAGACGTACGGTTCGACAAGAACGGGATTCTGTAAAATATTACCAGCGAGGGGCTAGATGGTTATGTTACGTTATAGACGTATATAATGTTCCCACCGAGAAGTAGCGGCCGATACGGCAGGAATATTGTAAAATACTACATCCGAGATGATAGCCTTCCTTAGGTTAGGATATATAACGCTATAGACGTATATAATATCCCAACCGAGATGTACGGGACGTCACGAACGGGATTCTGCAAAACATTGCCAACGAGGAGCTAGATGGGGTAGGTTAGGTTATGTTACGTTACAGACGTATATAATGTTCCCACCGAGAAGTATGGGCCGATACGCCAGGAATGTTGTAAAATACTGCATCCGAGATGTTAGCCTGCCTTAGGTTAGGATATATATCGCTGTAGAAGTTTATAATGTCCCATCCGAGACGTACGGGACGACAGGAACGGGATTCTGTAAAACATTACCAGCGAGGGGCTAGATGGGTTAGGTTAGGTTGTGATACGTTATGAACGTATATAATGTTCCCACCGAGAAGTAGGGGCTGATATGCCAGGAATGTTGTAAAATACTGCATACGAGATGAGAGCTTGCCTTAGGTTAGGATATATAACGCTATAGACGTATATAATATTCCAACCGAGATGTACGGGACGTCCCGAACGGGATTCTGTAAAACATTGCCAACGAGGAGCTAGATGGGGTAGGTTAGGTTATGTTACGTTACAGACGTATATAATGTTCCCACCGAGAAGTATGGGCCGATACGCCAGGAATGTTGTAAAATACTGCATCCGAGATGTTAGCCTGCCTTACGTTAGGATATATATCGCTGTAGACGTATATAACATCCCAACCGAGATGTACGCGACGACAGAAACGGGATTCTGTAAAACATTTCCAGCGAGGGGCTAGATGGGTTGGGTTAGGTTATGTTACGTTATAGACGTATATACTGTTCCGACCGAGAAGTAGGGGCCGATACTCCAAAAATGTTGTAAAATACTGCATCCGAGATGTTAGCCTGCCTTAGGTTAAGATATATAACGCTATAGACGTATATAATATCCCAACCGAGATGTCCGGGACGACACGAACGGGATTCTGTAAAACATTGCCAACGAGGTGCCAGATGGGATAGGATAGGTTATGTTACGTTATAGACGTATATAATGTTCCCACCGAGAAGTATGGGCCGATACGCCAGGAATGGCGTAAAATACTGCATCCGAGATGTTAGACTGCCTTAGGTTAGGATATATAACGCTGTAGACGTGTATAACGTCCCAACCGAGACGTACGGGACGACACGAACGGTATTCTGTAAAACATTACCAGCGAGGGGCTAGATGTGTTAGGTTAGGTTATATTACGTTATAGACCTATATAATGTTCCCACCGAGAAGTATGGGCCGATATGCCAGGAATGTTGTAAAATACTGCAACCGAGATGTTAGCCTGCCTTAGGTTAGGATATATAACGCTGTAGACGTATATAAAGTCCCAACCGAGACGTACGGGACGACACGAACGGTATTCTGTAAAACATTACCAGCGAGGGGCTAGATGTGTTAGGTTAGGTTATATTACGTTATAGACCTATATAATGTTCCCACCGAGAAGTATGGGCCGATATGCCAGGAATGTTGTAAAATACTGCAACCGAGATGTTAGCCTGCCTTAGGTTAGGATATATAACGCTGTAGACGTATATAATGTCCCAACCGAGACGTACGGGACGACACGAACGGGATTCTGTAAAATATTACCATCGAGGGGCTAGGTGTGTTAGGTTAGTTTATATTACGTTATAGACCTATATAATGTTCCCACCAAGAAGTAGGGGCCGATACGCCAGGTATGTTGTAAAATACTACATCCGAGATGTTAGCCTGCCTTAAGTTAGGATATATAACGCTGTAGCCGTATATAATATCCCAACCGAGATGTACGGGACGTCACGAACGATATTCTGTAAAACATTACCAGCGAGGGACTAGATGTGTTAGGTTAGGTTATGTTACGTTATAGACCTATATAATGTTCCCACCGAGAAGTATGGGCCGATATGCCAGGAATGTTGTAAAATACTGAAACCGAGATGTTAGCATGCCTTAGGTTAGGATACATAACGCT
Organism: Xylocopa violacea; assembly: GCA_963969225.1. Classification (NCBI taxonomy): domain Eukaryota; kingdom Metazoa; phylum Arthropoda; class Insecta; order Hymenoptera; family Apidae; genus Xylocopa; species Xylocopa violacea. The sequence goes on from CAXAJV010000013.1 coordinate 4,939,934, forward strand.
ATAGACGTATATAATATCCCTACCGAGACGTACGGGACGACACGAACGGGATTCTGTAAAACATTACCAGCGAGGGGCTAGATTGGTTAGGTTAGATTATATTACGTTATAGACGTATATAATGTTCCCACCGAGAAGTAGAGGCCGATCCTACAGAAATGTTGTAAAATACTATATCCGAGAAGTTAGCCTGCCTTAGGTTAGGATATATATCGCTGTAGACGTTTATAATGTCTCATCCGAGACGTACGGGACGACAGTGACGGCATTCTGTAAAACATTACCAGCGAGGGGCTAGATGTGTTAGGTTAGGTTATGTTACGTTATAGACCTATATAATGTTCCCACCGAGAAGTATGGGCCGATACGCCAGGAATGTTGTAAAATACTGCATTCGAGATGTTAGCCTGCCTTAGGTTAGGATATATATATTGCTGTAGACGTTTATAATGTCGCAACCGAGACGTACGGGACGACAGGAACGGGATACCGTAAAACATTGCCAACGAGAGGATAGATGGTATAGGTTAGGTTATGTTACGTTACAGACGTATATAATGTTCCCACCGAGAAGTAGAGGCCGATCCTACAGAAATGTTGTAAAATACTATATCCGAGAAGTTAGCCTGCCTTAGGTTAGGATATATATCGCTGTAGACGTTTATAATGTCTCATCCGAGACGTACGGGACGACAGGGACGGCATTCTGTAAAACATTACCAGCGAGGGGCTAGATGTGTTAGGTTAGGTTATGTTACGTTATAGACTTATATAATGTTCCCACCGAGAAGTATGGGCCGATACGCCAGGAATGTTGTAAAATACTGCATTCGAGATGTTAGCCTGCCTTAGGTTAGGATATATATATTGCTGTAGACGTTTATAATATCCCAACCGAGATGTCCGGGACGACACGAACGGGATTCTGTAAAACATTGCCAACGAGGTGCCAGATGGGATAGGATAGGTTATGTTACGTTATAGACGTATATAATGTTCCCACCGAGAAGTATGGGCCGATACGCCAGGAATGGCGTAAAATACTGCATCCGAGATGTTAGACTGCCTTAGGTTAGGATATATAACGCTGTAGACGTGTATAACGTCCCAACCGAGACGTACGGGACGACACGAACGGTATTCTGTAAAACATTACCAGCGAGGGGCTAGATGAGTTAGGTTAGGTTATATTACGTTATAGACCTATATAATGTTCCCACCGAGAAGTATGGGCCGATATGCCAGGAATGTTGTAAAATACTGCATCCGAGATGTTGGCCTGCCTTAGGTTAGGTATATAACACTATAGACGTATATAATATCCCAACCGAGATGTACCGTACGACACGAACGGGATTCTGTAAAATATTACCAGCGAGGGGCTAGATGGGTTAGGTTAGGTTATGTTAAGTTATAGATGTGTATAATGTGCCCACGGTGAAGTAGGGGCCGATACGCCAGGAATGTTGTAAAATACTGCATCCGAGATGTTAGCCTGCCTTAGGTTAGGATATATATCGCTGTAGAAGTTTATAATGTCCCATCCGAGACGTACGGGACGACAGGAACGGGATTCTGTAAAACATTACCAGCGAGGGGCTAGATGGGTTAGGTTAGGTTGTGATACGTTATGAACGTATATAATGTTCCCACCGAGAAGTAGGGGCTGATATGCCAGGAATGTTGTAAAATACTGCATACGAGATGAGAGCTTGCCTTAGGTTAGGATATATAACGCTATAGACGTATATAATATTCCAACCGAGATGTACGGGACGTCCCGAACGGGATTCTGTAAAACATTGCCAACGAGGAGCTAGATGGGGTAGGTTAGGTTATGTTACGTTACAGACGTATATAATGTTCCCACCGAGAAGTATGGGCCGATACGCCAGGAATGTTGTAAAATACTGCATCCGAGATGTTAGCCTGCCTTACGTTAGGATATATATCGCTGTAGACGTATATAACATCCCAACCGAGATGTACGCGACGACAGAAACGGGATTCTGTAAAACATTTCCAGCGAGGGGCTAGATGGGTTGGGTTAGGTTATGTTACGTTATAGACGTATATACTGTTCCGACCGAGAAGTAGGGGCCGATACTCCAAAAATGTTGTAAAATACTGCATCCGAGATGTTAGCCTGCCTTAGGTTAAGATATATAACGCTATAGACGTATATAATATCCCAACCGAGATGTCCGGGACGACACGAACGGGATTCTGTAAAACATTGCCAACGAGGTGCCAGATGGGATAGGATAGGTTATGTTACGTTATAGACGTATATAATGTTCCCACCGAGAAGTATGGGCCGATACGCCAGGAATGGCGTAAAATACTGCATCCGAGATGTTAGACTGCCTTAGGTTAGGATATATAACGCTGTAGACGTGTATAACGTCCCAACCGAGACGTACGGGACGACACGAACGGTATTCTGTAAAACATTACCAGCGAGGGGCTAGATGTGTTAGGTTAGGTTATATTACGTTATAGACCTATATAATGTTCCCACCGAGAAGTATGGGCCGATATGCCAGGAATGTTGTAAAATACTGCAACCGAGATGTTAGCCTGCCTTAGGTTAGGATATATAACGCTGTAGACGTATATAAAGTCCCAACCGAGACGTACGGGACGACACGAACGGTATTCTGTAAAACATTACCAGCGAGGGGCTAGATGTGTTAGGTTAGGTTATATTACGTTATAGACCTATATAATGTTCCCACCGAGAAGTATGGGCCGATATGCCAGGAATGTTGTAAAATACTGCAACCGAGATGTTAGCCTGCCTTAGGTTAGGATATATAACGCTGTAGACGTATATAATGTCCCAACCGAGACGTACGGGACGACACGAACGGGATTCTGTAAAATATTACCATCGAGGGGCTAGGTGTGTTAGGTTAGTTTATATTACGTTATAGACCTATATAATGTTCCCACCAAGAAGTAGGGGCCGATACGCCAGGTATGTTGTAAAATACTACATCCGAGATGTTAGCCTGCCTTAAGTTAGGATATATAACGCTGTAGCCGTATATAATATCCCAACCGAGATGTACGGGACGTCACGAACGATATTCTGTAAAACATTACCAGCGAGGGACTAGATGTGTTAGGTTAGGTTATGTTACGTTATAGACCTATATAATGTTCCCACCGAGAAGTATGGGCCGATATGCCAGGAATGTTGTAAAATACTGAAACCGAGATGTTAGCATGCCTTAGGTTAGGATACATAACGCTATAGACGTATATAATATCCCTACCGAGACGTACGGGACGACACGAACGGGATTCTGTAAAACATTACCAGCGAGGGGCTAGATTGGTTAGGTTAGATTATATTACGTTATAGACGTATATAATGTTCCCACCGAGAAGTAGAGGCCGATCCTACAGAAATGTTGTAAAATACTATATCCGAGAAGTTAGCCTGCCTTAGGTTAGGATATATATCGCTGTAGACGTTTATAATGTCTCATCCGAGACGTACGGGACGACAGTGACGGCATTCTGTAAAACATTACCAGCGAGGGGCTAGATGTGTTAGGTTAGGTTATGTTACGTTATAGACCTATATAATGTTCCCACCGAGAAGTATGGGCCGATACGCCAGGAATGTTGTAAAATACTGCATTCGAGATGTTAGCCTGCCTTAGGTTAGGATATATATATTGCTGTAGACGTTTATAATGTCGCAACCGAGACGTACGGGACGACAGGAACGGGATACCGTAAAACATTACCAGCGAGGGGCTATATGTGTTAGGTTAGGTTATATTACGTTATAGACGAATATAATGTTTCCACCGAGAAGTACAGGCCGGTCCTACAGAAATGTTGTAAAATACTGCATCCGAGATGATAGCCTGCCTTAGGTTACGATATATAACGCTATAGACGTATATAATATCCCAACCGAGACGTACGGTTCGACAAGAACGGGATTCTGTAAAATATTACCAGCGAGGGGCTAGATGGTTATGTTACGTTATAGACGTATATAATGTTCCCACCGAGAAGTAGGGGCCGATACGGCAGGAATATTGTAAAATACTACATCCGAGATGATAGCCTTCCTTAGGTTAGGATATATAACGCTATAGACGTATATAATATCCCAACCGAGATGTACGGGACGTCACGAACGGGATTCTGTAAAACATTGCCAACGAGGAGCTAGATGGGGTAGGTTAGGTTATGTTACGTTACAGACGTATATAATGTTCCCACCGAGAAGTATGGGCCGATACGCCAGGAATGTTGTAAAATACTGCATCCGAGATGTTAGCCTGCCTTAGGTTAGGATATATATCGCTGTAGAAGTTTATAATGTCCCATCCGAGACGTACGGGACGACAGGAACGGGATTCTGTAAAACATTACCAGCGAGGGGCTAGATGGGTTAGGTTAGGTTGTGATACGTTATGAACGTATATAATGTTCCCACCGAGAAGTAGGGGCTGATATGCCAGGAATGTTGTAAAATACTGCATACGAGATGAGAGCTTGCCTTAGGTTAGGATATATAACGCTATAGACGTATATAATATTCCAACCGAGATGTACGGGACGTCCCGAACGGGATTCTGTAAAACATTGCCAACGAGGAGCTAGATGGGGTAGGTTAGGTTATGTTACGTTACAGACGTATATAATGTTCCCACCGAGAAGTATGGGCCGATACGCCAGGAATGTTGTAAAATACTGCATCCGAGATGTTAGCCTGCCTTACGTTAGGATATATATCGCTGTAGACGTATATAACATCCCAACCGAGATGTACGCGACGACAGAAACGGGATTCTGTAAAACATTTCCAGCGAGGGGCTAGATGGGTTGGGTTAGGTTATGTTACGTTATAGACGTATATACTGTTCCGACCGAGAAGTAGGGGCCGATACTTCAAAAATGTTGTAAAATACTGCATCCGAGATGTTAGCCTGCCTTAGGTTAAGATATATAACGCTATAGACGTATATAATATCCCAACCGAGATGTCCGGGACGACACGAACGGGATTCTGTAAAACATTGCCAACGAGGTGCCAGATGGGATAGGATAGGTTATGTTACGTTATAGATGTATATAATGTTCCCACCGAGAAGTATGGGCCGATACGCCAGGAATGGCGTAAAATACTGCATCCGAGATGTTAGACTGCCTTAGGTTAGGATATATAACGCTGTAGACGTGTATAACGTCCCAACCGAGACGTACGGGACGACACGAACGGTATTCTGTAAAACATTACCAGCGAGGGGCTAGATGTGTGAGGTTAGGTTATATTACGTTATAGACCTATATAATGTTCCCACCGAGAAGTATGGGCCGATATGCCAGGAATGTTGTAAAATACTGCAACCGAGATGTTAGCCTGCCTTAGGTTAGGATATATAACGCTGTAGACGTATATAATGTCCCAACCGAGACGTACGGGACGACACGAACGGGATTCTGTAAAATATTACCATCGAGGGGCTAGGTGTGTTAGGTTAGTTTACATTACGTTATAGACCTATATAATGTTCCCACCAAGAAGTAGGGGCCGATACGCCAGGTATGTTGTAAAATACTACATCCGAGATGTTAGCCTGCCTTAAGTTAGGATATATAACGCTGTAGACGTATATAACATCCCAACCGAGATGTACCGGACGACACGAACGGGATTCTGTAAAACATTGCCAACGAGGGGATAGATGGTATAGGTTAGGTTATGTTACGTTACAGACGTATATAATGTTCCCACCGAGAAGTAGAGGCCGATCCTACAGAAATGTTGTAAAATACTATATCCGAGAAGTTAGCCTGCCTTAGGTTAGGATATATATCGCTGTAGACGTTTATAATGTCTCATCCGAGACGTACGGGACGACAGGGACGGCATTCTGTAAAACATTACCAGCGAGGGGCTAGATGTGTTAGGTTAGGTTATGTTACGTTATAGACCTATATAATGTTCCCACCGAGAAGTATGGGCCGATACGCCAGGAATGTTGTAAAATACTGCATTCGAGATGTTAGCCTGCCTTAGGTTAGGATATATATATTGCTGTAGACGTTTATAATGTCGCAACCGAGACGTACGGGACGACAGGAACGGGATACCGTAAAACATTACCAGCGAGGGGCTATATGTGTTAGGTTAGGTTATATTACGTTATAGACGAATATAATGTTTCCACCGAGAAGTACAGGCCGGTCCTACAGAAATGTTGTAAAATACTGCATCCGAGATGATAGCCTGCCTTAGGTTACGATATATAACGCTATAGACGTATATAATATCCCAACCGAGAGGTACGGTTCGACAAGAACGGGATTCTGTAAAATATTACCAGCGAGGGGCTAGATGGTTATGTTACGTTATAGACGTATATAATGTTCCCACCGAGAAGTAGGGGCCGATACGGCAGGAATATTGTAAAATACTACATCCGAGATGATAGCCTTCCTTAGGTTAGGATATATAACGCTATAGACGTATATAATATCCCAACCGAGATGTACGGGACGTCACGAACGGGATTCTGTAAAACATTGCCAACGAGGAGCTAGATGGGGTAGGTTAGGTTATGTTACGTTACAGACGTATATAATGTTCCCACCGAGAAGTATGGGCCGATACGCCAGGAATGTTGTAAAATACTGCATCCGAGATGTTAGCCTGCCTTAGGTTAGGATATATATCGCTGTAGAAGTTTATAATGTCCCATCCGAGACGTACGGGACGACAGGAACGGGATTCTGTAAAACATTACCAGCGAGGGGCTAGATGGGTCAGGTTAGGTTGTGATACGTTATGAACGTATATAATGTTCCCACCGAGAAGTAGGGGCCGATATGCCAGGAATGTTGTAAAATACTGCATACGAGATGAGAGCTTGCCTTAGGTTAGGATATATAACGCTATAGACGTATATAATATTCCAACCGAGATGTACGGGACGTCCCGAACGGGATTCTGTAAAACATTGCCAACGAGGAGCTAGATGGGGTAGGTTAGGTTATGTTACGTTACAGACGTATATAATGTTCCCACCGAGAAGTATGGGCCCATACGCCAGGAATGTTGTAAAATACTGCATTCGAGATGTTAGCCTGCCTTAGGTTAGGATATATATATTGCTGTAGACGTTTATAATGTCGCAACCGAGACGTACGGGACGACAGGAACGGGATACCGTAAAACATTACCAGCGAGGGGCTATATGTGTTAGGTTAGGTTATATTACGTTATAGACGAATATAATGTTTCCACCGAGAAGTACAGGCCGGTCCTACAGAAATGTTGTAAAATACTGCATCCGAGATGATAGCCTGCCTTAGGTTACGATATATAACGCTATAGACGTATATAATATCCCAACCGAGATGTCCGGGACGACACGAACGGGATTCTGTAAAACATTGCCAACGAGGTGCCAGATGGGATAGGATAGGTTATGTTACGTTATAGACGTATATAATGTTCCCACCGAGAAGTATGGGCCGATACGCCAGGAATGGCGTAAAATACTGCATCCGAGATGTTAGACTGCCTTAGGTTAGGATATATAACGCTGTAGACGTGTATAACGTCCCAACCGAGACGTACGGGACGACACGAACGGTATTCTGTAAAACATTACCAGCGAGGGGCTAGATGTGTGAGGTTAGGTTATATTACGTTATAGACCTATATAATGTTCCCACCGAGAAGTATGGGCCGATATGCCAGGAATGTTGTAAAATACTGCAACCGAGATGTTAGCCTGCCATAGGTTAGGATATATAACGCTGTAGACGTATATAATGTCCCAACCGAGACGTACGGGACGACACGAACGGGATTCTGTAAAATATTACCATCGAGGGGCTAGGTGTGTTAGGTTAGTTTATATTACGTTATAGACCTATATAATGTTCCCACCGAGAAGTATGGGCCGATATGCCAGGAATGTTGTAAAATACTGAAACCGAGATGTTAGCATGCCTTAGGTTAGGATACATAACGCTATAGACGTATATAATATCCCAACCGAGATGTACCGGACGACACGAACGGGATTCTGTAAAACATTACCAGCTAGGGGCTAGATTGGTTAGGTTAGATTATATTACGTTATAGACGTATATAATGTTCCCACCGAGAAGTAGAGGCCGATCCTACAGAAATGTTGTAAAATACTATATCCGAGAAGTTAGCCTGCCTTAGGTTAGGATATATATCGCTGTAGACGTTTATAATGTCTCATCCGAGACGTACGGGACGACAGGGACGGCATTCTGTAAAACATTACCAGCGAGGGGCTAGATGTGTTAGGTTAGGTTATGTTACGTTATAGACCTATATAATGTTCCCACCGAGAAGTATGGGCCGATACGCCAGGAATGTTGTAAAATACTGCATTCGAGATGTTAGCCTGCCTTAGGTTAGGATATATATATTGCTGTAGACGTTTATAATGTCCCATCCGAGACGTACGGGACGACAGGAACGGGATTCTGTAAAACATTACCAGCGAGGGGCTAGATGGGTCAGGTTAGGTTGTGATACGTTATGAACGTATATAATGTTCCCACCGAGAAGTAGGGGCCGATACGGCAGGAATATTGTAAAATACTACATCCGAGATGATAGCCTTCCTTAGGTTAGGATATATAACGCTATAGACGTATATAATATCCCAACCGAGATGTACGGGACGTCACGAACGGGATTCTGTAAAACATTGCCAACCAGGAGCTAGATGGGGTAGGTTAGGTTATGTTACGTTACAGACGTATATAATGTTCCCACCGAGAAGTATGGGCCGATACGCCAGGAATGTTGTAAAATACTGCATCCGAGATGTTAGCCTGCCTTAGGTTAGGATATATATCGCTGTAGAAGTTTATAATGTCCCATCCGAGAAGTACGGGACGACAGGAACGGGATTCTGTAAAACATTACCAGCGAGGGGCTAGATGGGTTAGGTTAGGTTGTGATACGTTATGAACGTATATAATGTTCCCACCGAGAAGTAGGGGCTGATATGCCAGGAATGTTGTAAAATACTGCATACGAGATGAGAGCTTGCCTTAGGTTAGGATATATAACGCTATAGACGTATATAATATTCCAACCGAGATGTACGGGACGTCCCGAACGGGATTCTGTAAAACATTGCCAACGAGGAGCTAGATGGGGTAGGTTAGGTTATGTTACGTTACAGACGTATATAATGTTCCCACCGAGAAGTATGGGCCGATACGCCAGGAATGTTGTAAAATACTGCATCCGAGATGTTAGCCTGCCTTACGTTAGGATATATATCGCTGTAGACGTATATAACATCCCAACCGAGATGTACGCGACGACAGAAACGGGATTCTGTAAAACATTTCCAGCGAGGGGCTAGATGGGTTGGGTTAGGTTATGTTACGTTATAGACGTATATACTGTTCCGACCGAGAAGTAGGGGCCGATACTCCAAAAATGTTGTAAAATACTGCATCCGAGATGTTAGCCTGCCTTAGGTTAAGATATATAACGCTATAGACGTATATAATATCCCAACCGAGATGTCCGGGACGACACGAACGGGATTCTGTAAAACATTGCCAACGAGGTGCCAGATGGGATAGGATAGGTTATGTTACGTTATAGATGTATATAATGTTCCCACCGAGAAGTATGGGCCGATACGCCAGGAATGGCGTAAAATACTGCATCCGAGATGTTAGACTGCCTTAGGTTAGGATATATAACGCTGTAGACGTGTATAACGTCCCAACCGAGACTTACGGGACGACACGAACGGTATTCTGTAAAACATTACCAGCGAGGGGCTAGATGTGTGAGGTTAGGTTATATTACGTTATAGACCTATATAATGTTCCCACCGAGAAGTATGGGCCGATATGCCAGGAATGTTGTAAAATACTGCAACCGAGATGTTAGCCTGCCTTAGGTTAGGATATATAACGCTGTAGACGTATATAATGTCCCAACCGAGACGTACGGGACGACACGAACGGGATTCTGTAAAATATTACCATCGAGGGGCTAGGTGTGTTAGGTTAGTTTATATTACGTTATAGACCTATATAATGTTCCCACCAAGAAGTAGGGGCCGATACGCCAGGTATGTTGTAAAATACTACATCCGAGATGTTAGCCTGCCTTAAGTTAGGATATATAACGCTGTAGACGTATATAACATCCCAACCGAGATGTACCGGACGACACGAACGGGATTCTGTAAAACATTGCCAACGAGGGGATAGATGGTATAGGTTAGTTTATGTTACGTTACAGACGTATATAATGTTCCCACCGAGAAGTAGAGGCCGATCCTACAGAAATGTTGTAAAATACTATATCCGAGAAGTTAGCCTGCCTTAGGTTAGGATATATATCGCTGTAGACGTTTATAATGTCTCATCCGAGACGTACGGGACGACAGGGACGGCATTCTGTAAAACATTACCAGCGAGGGGCTAGATGTGTTAGGTTAGGTTATGTTACGTTATAGACCTATATAATGTTCCCACCGAGAAGTATGGGCCGATACGCCAGGAATGTTGTAAAATACTGCATTCGAGATGTTAGCCTGCCTTAGGTTAGGATATATATTGCTGTAGACGTTTATAATGTCGCAACCGAGACGTACGGGACGACAGGAACGGGATACCGTAAAACATTACCAGCGAGGGGCTATATGTGTTAGGTTAGGTTATATTACGTTATAGACGAATATAATGTTTCCACCGAGAAGTACAGGCCGGTCCTACAGAAATGTTGTAAAATACTGCATCCGAGATGATAGCCTGCCTTAGGTTACGATATATAACGCTATAGACGTATATAATATCCCAACCGAGAGGTACGGTTCGACAAGAACGGGATTCTGTAAAATATTACCAGCGAGGGGCTAGATGGTTATGTTACGTTATAGACGTATATAATGTTCCCACCGAGAAGTAGGGGCCGATACGGCAGGAATATTGTAAAATACTACATCCGAGATGATAGCCTTCCTTAGGTTAGGATATATAACGCTATAGACGTATATAATATCCCAACCGAGACGTACGGGACGTCACGAACGGGATTCTGTAAAACATTGCCAACGAGGAGCTAGATGGGGTAGGTTAGGTTATGTTACGTTACAGACGTATATAATGTTCCCACCGAGAAGTATGGGCCGATACGCCAGGAATGTTGTAAAATACTGCATCCGAGATGTTAGCCTGCCTTAGGTTAGGATATATATCGCTGTAGAAGTTTATAATGTCCCATCCGAGATGTACGGGACGACAGGAACGGGATTCTGTAAAACATTACCAGCGAGGGGCTAGATGGGTCAGGTTAGGTTGTGATACGTTATGAACGTATATAATGTTCCCACCGAGAAGTAGGGGCCGATATGCCAGGAATGTTGTAAAATACTGCATACGAGATGAGAGCTTGCCTTAGGTTAGGATATATAACGCTATAGACGTATATAATATTCCAACCGAGATGTACGGGACGTCCCGAACGGGATTCTGTAAAACATTGCCAACGAGGAGCTAGATGGGGTAGGTTAGGTTATGTTACGTTACAGACGTATATAATGTTCCCACCGAGAAGTATGGGCCGATACGCCAGGAATGGCGTAAAATACTGCATCCGAGATGTTAGACTGCCTTAGGTTAGGATATATAACGCTGTAGACGTGTATAACGTCCCAACCGAGACGTACGGGACGACACGAACGGTATTCTGTAAAACATTACCAGCGAGGGGCTAGATGTGTGAGGTTAGGTTATATTACGTTATAGACCTATATAATGTTCCCACCGAGAAGTATGGGCCGATATGCCAGGAATGTTGTAAAATACTGCAACCGAGATGTTAGCCTGCCATAGGTTAGGATATATAACGCTGTAGACGTATATAATGTCCCAACCGAGAGGTACGGGACGACACGAACGGGATTCTGTAAAATATTACCATCGAGGGGCTAGGTGTGTTAGGTTAGTTTATATTACGTTATAGACCTATATAATGTTCCCACCGAGAAGTATGGGCCGATATGCCAGGAATGTTGTAAAATACTGAAACCGAGATGTTAGCATGCCTTAGGTTAGGATACATAACGCTATAGACGTATATAATATCCCAACCGAGATGTACCGGACGACACGAACGGGATTCTGTAAAACATTACCAGCTAGGGGCTAGATTGGTTAGGTTAGATTATATTACGTTATAGACGTATATAATGTTCCCACCGAGAAGTAGAGGCCGATCCTACAGAAATGTTGTAAAATACTATATCCGAGAAGTTAGCCTGCCTTAGGTTAGGATATATATCGCTGTAGACGTTTATAATGTCTCATCCGAGACGTACGGGACGACAGGGACGGCATTCTGTAAAACATTACCAGCGAGGGGCTAGATGTGTTAGGTTAGGTTATGTTACGTTATAGACCTATATAATGTTCCCACCGAGAAGTATGGGCCGATACGCCAGGAATGTTGTAAAATACTGCATTCGAGATGTTAGCCTGCCTTAGGTTAGGATATATATATTGCTGTAGACGTTTATAATGTCGCAACCGAGACGTACGGGACGACAGGAACGGGATACCGTAAAACATTACCAGCGAGGGGCTATATGTGTTAGGTTAGGTTATATTACGTTATAGACGAATATAATGTTTCCACCGAGAAGTACAGGCCGGTCCTACAGAAATGTTGTAAAATACTGCATCCGAGATGATAGCCTGCCTTAGGTTACGATATATAACGCTATAGACGTATATAATATCCCAACCGAGACGTACGGTTCGACAAGAACGGGATTCTGTAAAATATTACCAGCGAGGGGCTAGATGGTTATGTTACGTTATAGACGTATATAATGTTCCCACCGAGAAGTAGGGGCCGATACGGCAGGAATATTGTAAAATACTACATCCGAGATGATAGCCTTCCTTAGGTTAGGATATATAACGCTATAGACGTATATAATATCCCAACCGAGATGTACGGGACGTCACGAACGGGATTCTGTAAAACATTGCCAACGAGGAGCTAGATGGGGTAGGTTGGGTTATGTTACGTTACAGACGTATATAATGTTCCCACCGAGAAGTATGGGCCGATACGCCAGGAATGTTGTAAAATACTGCATCCGAGATGTTAGCCTGCCTTAGGTTAGGATATATATCGCTGGAGAAGTTTATAATGTCCCATCCGAGACGTACGGGACGACAGGAACGGGATTCTGTAAAACATTACCAGCGAGGGGCTAGATGGGTCAGGTTAGGTTGTGATACGTTATGAACGTATATAATGTTCCCACCGAGAAGTAGGGGCCGATATGCCAGGAATGTTGTAAAATACTGCATACGAGATGAGAGCTTGCCTTAGGTTAGGATATATAACGCTATAGACGTATATAATATTCCAACCGAGATGTACGGGACGTCCCGAACGGGATTCTGTAAAACATTGCCAACGAGGAGCTAGATGGGGTAGGTTAGGTTATGTTACGTTACAGACGTATATAATGTTCCCACCGAGAAGTATGGGCCGATACGCCAGGAATGTTGTAAAATACTGCATCCGAGATGTTAGCCTGCCTTACGTTAGGATATATATCGCTGTAGACGTATATAACATCCCAACCGAGATGTACGCGACGACAGAAACGGGATTCTGTAAAACATTTCCAGCGAGGGGCTAGATGGGTTGGGTTAGGTTATGTTACGTTATAGACGTATATACTGTTCCGACCGAGAAGTAGGGGCCGATACTCCAAAAATGTTGTAAAATACTGCATCCGAGATGTTAGCCTGCCTTAGGTTAAGATATATAACGCTATAGACGTATATAATATCCCAACCGAGATGTCCGGGACGACACGAACGGGATTCTGTAAAACATTGCCAACGAGGCGCCAGATGGGATAGGATAGGTTATGTTACGTTATAGACGTATATAATGTTCCCACCGAGAAGTATGGGCCGATACGCCAGGAATGGCGTAAAATACTGCATCCGAGATGTTAGACTGCCTTAGGTTAGGATATATAACGCTGTAGACGTGTATAACGTCCCAACCGAGACGTACGGGACGACACGAACGGTATTCTGTAAAACATTACCAGCGAGGGGCTAGATGTGTTAGGTTAGGTTATATTACGTTATAGACCTATATAATGTTCCCACCGAGAAGTATGGGCCGATATGCCAGGAATGTTGTAAAATACTGCAACCGAGATGTTAGCCTGCCTTAGGTTAGGATATATAACGCTGTAGACGTATATAATGTCCCAACCGAGACGTACGGGACGACACGAACGGGATTCTGTAAAATATTACCATCGAGGGGCTAGGTGTGTTAGGTTAGTTTATATTACGTTATAGACCTATATAATGTTCCCACCAAGAAGTAGGGGCCGATACGCCAGGTATGTTGTAAAATACTACATCCGAGATGTTAGCCTGCCTTAAGTTAGGATATATAACGCTGTAGACGTATATAACATCCCAACCGAGATGTACCGGACGACACGAACGGGATTCTGTAAAACATTGCCAACGAGGGGATAGATGGTATAGGTTATGTTATGTTACGTTACAGACGTATATAATGTTCCCACCGAGAAGTAGAGGCCGATCCTACAGAAATGTTGTAAAATACTATATCCGAGAAGTTAGCCTGCCTTAGGTTAGGATATATATCGCTGTAGACGTTTATAATGTCTCATCCGAGACGTACGGGACGACAGGGACGGCATTCTGTAAAACATTACCAGCGAGGGGCTAGATGTGTTAGGTTAGGTTATGTTACGTTATAGACCTATATAATGTTCCCACCGAGAAGTATGGGCCGATACGCCAGGAATGTTGTAAAATACTGCATTCGAGATGTTAGCCTGCCTTAGGTTAGGATATATATATTGCTGTAGACGTTTATAATGTCGCAACCGAGACGTACGGGACGACAGGAACGGGATACCGTAAAACATTACCAGCGAGGGGCTATATGTGTTAGGTTAGGTTATATTACGTTATAGCCGAATATAATGTTTCCACCGAGAAGTACAGTCCGGTCCTACAGAAATGTTGTAAAATACTGCATCCGAGATGATAGCCTGCCTTAGGTTACGATATATAACGCTATAGACGTATATAATATCCCAACCGAGAGGTACGGTTCGACAAGAACGGGATTCTGTAAAATATTACCAGCGAGGGGCTAGATGGTTATGTTACGTTATAGACGTATATAATGTTCCCACCGAGAAGTAGGGGCCGATACGGCAGGAATATTGTAAAATACTACATCCGAGATGATAGCCTTCCTTAGGTTAGGATATATAACGCTATAGACGTATATAATATCCCAACCGAGATGTACGGGACGTCACGAACGGGATTCTGTAAAACATTGCCAACGAGGAGCTAGATGGGGTAGGTTAGGTTATGTTACGTTACAGACGTATATAATGTTCCCACCGAGAGGTATGGGCCGATACGCCAGGAATGTTGTAAAATACTGCATCCGAGATGTTAGCCTGCCTTAGGTTAGGATATATATCGCTGTAGAAGTTTATAATGTCCCATCCGAGACGTACGGGACGACAGGAACGGGATTCTGTAAAACATTACCAGCGAGGGGCTAGATGGGTCAGGTTAGGTTGTGATACGTTATGAACGTATATAATGTTCCCACCGAGAAGTAGGGGCCGATATGCCAGGAATGTTGTAAAATTCTGCATACGAGATGAGAGCTTGCCTTAGGTTAGGATATATAACGCTATAGACGTATATAATGTTCCAACCGAGATGTACGGGACGTCCCGAACGGGATTCTGTAAAACATTGCCAACGAGGAGCTAGATGGGGTAGGTTAGGTTATGTTACGTTACAGACGTATATAATGTTCCCACCGAGAAGTATGGGCCGATACGCCAGGAATGTTGTAAAATACTGCATCCGAGATGTTAGCCTGCCTTACGTTAGGATATATATCGCTGTAGACGTATATAACATCCCAACTGAGATGTACGCGACGACAGAAACGGGATTCTGTAAAACATTTCCAGCGAGGGGCTAGATGGGTTGGGTTAGGTTATATTACGTTATAGACCTATATAATGTTCCCACCGAGAAGTATGGGCCGATATGCCAGGAATGTTGTAAAATACTGCAACCGAGATGTTAGCCTGCCTTAGGTTAGGATATATAACGCTGTAGACGTGTATAACGTCCCAACCGAGACGTACCGGACGACACGAACGGTATTCTGTAAAACATTACCAGCGAGGGGCTAGATGTGTGAGGTTAGGTTATATTACGTTATAGACCTATATAATGTTCCCACCAAGAAGTAGGGGCCGATACGCCAGGTATGTTGTAAAATACTGCATCCGAGATGTTAGCCTGCCTTAAGTTAGGATATATAACGCTGTAGACGTATATAACATCCCAACCGAGATGTACCGGACGACACGAACGGGATTCTGTAAAACATTGCCAACGAGGGGATAGATGGTATAGGTTAGGTTATGTTACGTTACAGACGTATATAATGTTCCCACCGAGAAGTAGAGGCCGATCCTACAGAAATGTTGTAAAATACTATATCCGAGAAGTTAGCCTGCCTTAGGTTAGGATATATATCGCTGTAGACGTTTATAATGTCTCATCCGAGACGTACGGGACGACAGGGACGGCATTCTGTACAACATTACCAGCGAGGGGCTAGATGTGTTAGGTTAGGTTATGTTACGTTATAGACCTATATAATGTTCCCACCGAGAAGTATGGGCCGATACGCCAGGAATGTTGTAAAATACTGCATTCGAGATGTTAGCCTGCCTTAGGTTAGGATATATATATTGCTGTAGACGTTTATAATGTCGCAACCGAGACGTACGGGACGACAGGAACGGGATACCGTAAAACATTACCAGCGAGGGGCTATATGTGTTAGGTTAGGTTATATTACGTTATAGACGAATATAATGTTTCCACCGAGAAGTACAGGCCGGTCCTACAGAAATGTTGTAAAATACTGCATCCGAGATGATAGCCTGCCTTAGGTTACGATATATAACGCTATAGACGTATATAATATCCCAACCGAGACGTACGGTTCGACAAGAACGGGATTCTGTAAAATATTACCAGCGAGGGGCTAGATGGTTATGTTACGTTATAGACGTATATAATGTTCCCACCGAGAAGTAGGTGCCGATACCCCAAGAATGTTGTAAAATACTACATCCGAAATGTTAGC
This sequence comes from Xylocopa violacea, assembly GCA_963969225.1. Lineage (NCBI taxonomy): Eukaryota > Metazoa > Arthropoda > Insecta > Hymenoptera > Apidae > Xylocopa > Xylocopa violacea. The sequence continues at coordinate 4,957,218 of CAXAJV010000013.1, forward strand.
CTGCCTTAGGTTAAGATATATAACGCTATAGACGTATATAATATCCCAACCGAGATGTACGGGACGACACGAACGGGATTCTGTAAAACATTGCCAACGAGGGGATAGATGGTATAGGTTAGGTTATGTTACGTTACAGACGTATATAATGTTCCCACCGAGAAGTAGGGGCCGATACCCCAAGAATGTTGTAAAATACTACATCCGAGACGTTAGCCTGCCTTACGTTAGGAAATATAATGCTGTAGACGTATATAATGTTCCATCCGAGACGTACGGGACGACACGAACGGGATTCTGTAAAACATTACCAGCGAGGGGCTAGATGTGTTAGGTTAGGTTATGTTACGTTATAGACCTATATAATGTTCCCACCGAGAAGTAGAGGCCGATGCGCCAGGAATGTTGTAAAATACTGCATCCGAGATGATAGCCTGCCTTAGGATACGATATATAACGCTATAGACGTATATAATTTCCCAACCGGGACGTACGGGTCGACAAGAACGGGATTCTGTAAAATATTACTAGCGAGGGGCTAGATGGGTTAGGTTAGGTTATGTTACGTTATAGACGTGTATAATGTTCCCACCGAGAAGTAGAGCCGATACGCCAGGAATGGCGTAAAATACTACATCCGAGATGTTAGCCTGCCTTACGTTAGGATATATAATGCTATACACGTATATAATATCCCAACCGAGACGTACGGGACGACACGAACGGGATTCTGTGAAATATTACCAGCGAGGGGCTAGATGGGTTAGGTTAGGTTGTGATACGTTATAGACCTATATAATGTTCCCACCGAGAAGTAGATGCCGATGCGCCAGGAATGTTGGAAAATATTGCAACCGAGAAGTTAGCCTGCCTTAGGATAGGATATATAACGCTGTAGACGTATATAATGTCCCAACCGAGACGTGCGGGACGACACGAACGGGATTCTGTAAAATATTACCAGCGAGGGGCTAGATGGGTTAGGTTAGGTTATGTTAAGTTATAGACGTGTATAATGTTCCCACGGTGAAGTAGGGGTCGATACGCAAGGAATGGCGTAAAATACTTCATCCGAGATGTTAGCCTGCCTTCGGTTAGGATATATATTGCTGTAGACGTTTATAATGTCCCAACCGAGACGTACGGGACGACACGAGCGGGATTCTGTAAAACATTTCCAGCGAGGGGCTAGATGGGTTGGGTTAGGTTATGTTACGTTATAGACGTATATACTGTTCCGACCGAGAAGTAGGGGCCGATACTCCAAAAATGTTGTAAAATACTGCATCCGAGATGATAGCCTGCCTTAGGTTAGGATATATAACGTTATAGACGTATATAATATCCCAACCGAGATGTACGGGACGTCGCGAACGGTATTCTGTAAAACATTACCAGCGAGGTGCTAGATGTGTTAGCTTAGGTTATGTTACGTTATAGACCTATATAATGTTCCCACCGAGAAGTATGGGCCGATACGCCAGGAATGTTGTAAAATACTGCATTCGAGATGTTAGCCTGCCTTAGGTTAGGATATATATTGCTGTAGAAGTTTATAATGTCCCATCCGACACGTACGGGACGACAGGAACGGGATTCTGTAAAACATTACCAGCGAGGGGCTAGATGGGCCAGGTTAGGTTGTGATACGTTATGAACGTATATAATGTTCCCACCGAGAAGTAGGGGCCGATATGCCAGGAATGTTGTAAAATACTGCATACGAGATGGGAGCTTGCCTTAGGTTAGGATATATAACGCTATAGACGTATATAATATTCCAACCGAGATGTACGGGACGTCCCGAACGGGATTCTGTAAAACATTGCCAGCGAGGGGCTATATGTGTTAGGTTAGGTTATATTACGTTATAGACGAATATAATGTTTCCACCGAGAAGTAGAGGCCGGTCCTACAGAAATGTTGTAAAATACTGCATCCGAGATGATAGCCTGCCTTAGGTTACGATATATAACGCTATAGACGTATATAATATCCCAACCGAGATGTACGGGACGACAGGAACGGGATTCTGTAAAACATTACCAGCGGGGGGCTAGATGGGTTAGGTTAGGTTGTGATACGTTATAAACGTATATAATGTTCCCACCGAGAAGTAGGGGCCGATCCTACAGAAATGTTGTAAAATACTATATCCGAGAAGTTAGCCTGCCTTAGGTTAGGATATATATCGCTGTAGACGTTTATAATGTCTCATCCGAGACGTACGGGACGACAGGGACGGGATTCTGTAAAACATTACCAGCGAGGGGCTATATGTGTTAGGTTAGGTTATATTACGTTATAGACGAATATAATGTTTCCACCGAGAAGTAGAGGCCGGTCCTGCAGAAATGTTGTAAAATACTGCATCCGAGATGATAGCCTGCCTTAGGTTACGATATATAACGCTATAGACGTATATAATATCCCAACCGAGACGTACGGTTCGACAAGAACGGGATTCTGCAAAATATTACCAGCGAGGGGCTAGATGGTTATGTTACGTTATAGACGTATATAATGTTCCCACCGAGAAGTAGAGCCGATACGCCAGGAATGTTGTACAATACTGCATCCGAGATGTTAGCCTGCCTTAGGTTAAGATATATAACGCTATAGACGTATATAATATCCCAACCGAGATGTCCGGGACGACACGAACGGGATTCTGTAAAACATTGCCAACGAGGTGCTAGATGGGATAGGATAGGTTATGTTACGTTATAGACGTATATAATGTTCCCACCGAGAAGTATGGGCCGATACGCCAGGAATGTTGTAAAATACTGCAACCGAGATGTTAGCCTGGCTTAAGTTAGGATATATAACGCTGTAGACGTATATAACATCCCAACCGAGATGTACGTGACGAAAGGAACGGGATTCTGTAAAACATTACCAGCGAGGGGCTAGATGGGTTAGGTTAGGTTATGTTACGTTATAGACGTGTATAATTTTCCCACCGAGAAGTAGAGCCGATACGCCAGGAATGTTGAACAATACTGCATCAGAGATGTTAGCCTGCCTTAGGTTAAGATATATAACGCTATAGACGTATATAATATCCCAACCGAGATGTACGGGACGACACGAACGGGATTCTGTAAAACATTGCCAACGAGGTGCTAGATGGGATAGGTTAGGTTATGTTACGTTATAGACGTATATAATGTTCCCACCGAGAAGTATGGGCCGATACTCCAAGAATGTTGTAAAATACTATATCCGAGATGTTAGCCTGCCTTACGTTAGGAAATATAACGCTGTAGACGTATATAATGTTCCATCCGAGACGTGCGGGACGACACGCACGGGATTCTGTAAAACATTACCAGCGAGGGGCTAGATGTGTTAGGTTAGGTTATGTTACGTTATAGACCTATATAATGTTCCCACCGAGAAGTAGAGGCCGATGCGCCAGGAATGTTGTAAAATACTGCATCCGAGATGATAGCCTGCCTTAGAATACGATATATAACGCTATAGACGTATATAATATCCCAACCGAGACGTACGGGACGACACGAACGGGATTCTGTGAAATATTACCAGCGAGGGGCTAGATGGGTTAGGTTAGGTTGTGATACGTTATAGACCTATATAATGTTCCCACCGAGAAGTGGATGCCGATGCGCCAGGAATGTTGTAAAATATTGCAACCGAGAAGTTAGACTTCCTTAGGATAGGATATATAACGCTGTAGACGTATATAATGTCCCATCCGAGACGTACGGGACGACACGAACGGGATTCTGTAAAATATTACCAGCGAGGGGCTAGATGGGTTAGGTTAGGTTATGTTACGTTATAGACGTATATAATGTTCCCACCGAGAAGTAGGGGCCGATACTCCAAGTATGTTGCAAAATACTACATCCGAGATGATAGCCTGCCTTAGGTTAGGATATATAACGCTGTAGACGTATATAATATCCCAACCGAGATGTACGGGACGTCACGCACGGTATTCTGTAAAACATTACCAGCGAGGGACTAGATGTGTCAGGTTAGGTTATGTGACGTTATAGACCTATATAATGTTCCCACCGAGAAGTATGGGCCGATATGCCAGGAGTGTTGTAAAATACTGCAACCGAGATGTTAGCCTGCCTTAGGTTAGGATATATAACGCTGTAGACGTATATAATGTCCCAACCGAGACGTACGGGACGACACGAACGGGATTCTGTGAAATATTACCAGCGAGGGGCTAGATGGGTTAGGTTAGGTTGTGATACGTTATAGACCTATATAATGTTCCCACCGAGAAGTAGATGCCGATGCGCCAGGAATGTTGTAAAATATTGCAACCGAGAAGTTAGCCTGCCTTAGGATAGGATATATAACGCTGTAGACGTATATAATGTAACAACCGAGACGTACGGGACGACACGAGCGGGATTCTGTAAAACATTTCCAGCGAGGGGCTAGATGGGTTGGGTTAGGTTATGTTACGTTATAGACGTATATACTGTTCCGACCGAGAAGTAGGGGCCGATACTCCAAAAATGTTGTAAAATACTGCATCCGAGATGATAGCCTGCCTTAGGTTAGGATATATAACGTTATAGACGTATATAATATCCCAACCGAGATGTACGGGACGTCGCGAACGGTATTCTGTAAAACATTACCAGCGAGGTGCTAGATGTGTTAGCTTAGGTTATGTTACGTTATAGACCTATATAATGTTCCCACCGAGAAGTATGGGCCGATACGCCAGGAATGTTGTAAAATACTGCATTCGAGATGTTAGCCTGCCTTAGGTTAGGATATATATTGCTGTAGAAGTTTATAATGTCCCATCCGACACGTACGGGACGACAGGAACGGGATTCTGTAAAACATTACCAGCGAGGGGCTAGATGGGTCAGGTTAGGTTGTGATACGTTATGAACGTATATAATGTTCCCACCGAGAAGTAGGGGCCGATATGCCAGGAATGTTGTAAAATACTGCATACGAGATGGGAGCTTGCCTTAGGTTAGGATATATAACGCTATAGACGTATATAATATTCCAACCGAGATGTACGGGACGTCCCGAACGGGATTCTGTAAAACATTGCCAGCGAGGGGCTATATGTGTTAGGTTAGGTTATATTACGTTATAGACGAATATAATGTTTCCACCGAGAAGTAGAGGCCGGTCCTACAGAAATGTTGTAAAATACTGCATCC